>JBBGZY010000052.1:1617500-2947500 GCA_037952925.1 Lithobates clamitans | reverse complement strand
CCCCCTCCTCCTCCTCCTCCTCCTCCTCCTCCTCCTCCTCCTCCTCCTGCCACAACTGAAACACCAGAGCCACAGCCTCAAAAGAAGGCTACAGGGAAGGCTACAGGGAAGGCTGCAGGGAAGGCTGCAGGGAAGGCTGCAGGGCAGCGTGGAGGAAAGGCTGCAGGGAAGAGAAGAAAGTGATGACCTGGGTTCAGTCTGGTCTGACAGAAGACGCAGGCTGTTGTAGTACCACAGTCTGGGGACATCTAGATCATCTGCTGGTGCTGTTGATCTCTGGGATTCTTGGACCAGATTGTGCTCCCTCTTATATGGACTCCTCAAGATCCCAATTTTCTTGTACACCGACTTTTTCCAGCGTTGACTTCCTCTTTATTTTATTTTGACCATGAATAAATGGATCTTTTTTGAGTTTAGCAAAAGACTTTTATGTGTTTTCTTTTAAATCATTGATTTTACACACAATGTTAAATTAACAAGGGACAACAATCTCATTGAGTTTTAAAAAAACACACCAAAAATACATTACTAATGTTAAGAATGTTCAAGTGGTAAGTCTTGAAAAAAAAATATATACATAAACAAAAACGGTGCTTTGGGTTAACTTTATCTAAAAATTAAAAAATAATCACTAGAAAAAAAAAAAAAAAGAATAATGGGTTCTTTGTGGTAACTTTACAAACCTAAAAAAAAAAAAAAAAAAAAGGGAAAAAGTATTATTAGTATGGAAACATTGTTTATAAAAAGCATACTATATCATTCATGAGATCAAAGAGAAAAAGAATTCAGAAATCAGTTTGGGAGAACTCTGATTATGAACAGCAAAACACCTTCGTTCTTTAGAGCATTCGTAAAGAAGAAATAAAATGCGCTGCATTCAACGATCACAGATTTTGCAGCGTGATGAATGTGCTACCTACAATACGAACACTAGTTTTACTAGACCGAGTGCTTCCGTTTAGTTTTTGCTTATGAGCATGCGTCGTTTTTTTGTCCGTAGGACTAGCATACAGACGAGCGGACTTCGGGGTCCGTCGTAGTTACGACGTAAAGATTTGAAGCATGTTTCAAATCTAAAGTACGTCGGATTTGAGGCTAAAAAAGTACGTTGAAAGTCCGAAGCAGCCCACACACGATCGGATTACCAGCCAGCTTTAGTCCGTCAGCGTCCGTTGGACTTTTGTAGACGAAAAGTCCGACCGTGTGTACGCGGCATTAGGCCCTTGGGCAATGCCCGATGGGTCAGTCCACCCCTGATCATTAAACAGTCCATATTCAGTGAAAATTCATGCACTGCAAAGTTTGCAGTACATGAACTTTCACTGAATGTGGACTGTTTAATGAGCTTGTTGCACAAATCACTTTATTACACTTTATTTATGACATCTATGGCTGCTATGCATATTTATATAACCCATATTTAGCACTATATTTGATTGGCTGCTTCTGCTTGGCACACACGCATAATTGCACATGATGATGCCTTTAAGTCGCCATCATCATGTGCGACTGTGCATGTGTGCCAAGCCCAAGCAGAAGCAAGCAGCCAGTCAAATATAGTGCTACATATGGGCTTAATAAATATGCATAGCAGCCATAGATATCATAAATGAAGTGTAATAAAGTGATTTGTGCAACAGGCACAGCAGGTACTACTTTTAAGTAGGGTGCAGGAGTGCACAGGGGTTGCAATTGTATAAGGGGTTGCAGTGGTTGGTCGAAAGGGGAGGAAGAGGGATGTAGGAGGTGCAGATGGGAGCGGTAGTAGAAAACGTGTATAGGGGGGCAGAAGTAGGCAGTGGTATATGAGTGATGCAGAGATTTTCAGTGGTGGACAAGGAGCTGCAGTGGTGAGCAGTGGACAATGTGTGCAGGGGATGATCAGTGGACAAGGGGGTGCCGTGGATACGGGTGCTTGCATGTAGGGAATCACATTCTGTCAGTGCTATATTTCTCTTTAGCTGTGTGTTAGCATGATGACACTGCTTGCTTGTGTGGGTTAGCGCCCCTCATGGTCAGAAGCAAAACTACTGCACCAGACCCATACTGGAACAATAAAGTTTTTTTATTCCCAACTGACACATGTCCCAGTACTATCTACAGGGGTATTTCAAGCAAAATAGCACAGAACACTGCTTTTCCTCAACCAGCTCTTCTACACACACTACACAAGACACTTCAGCTTCAGCCAGAAGATATGGAAGGAATCTGCTGTAAACTTTGCAAGGCCGCACACACTCATTGTCCAGGCCCAGTCCCTGAGAGGGTTCTGTTTGCAGCGGGTTTTAATGTAGGAACACAGCCGATTAGAAGTATAGACCATGCAACCACCAGTCCCCCGCACTGACAGAACCTCCGTCACCGGCTACCATTTCCTCCTCTCCCAAACTGGCTGCTCCTCCTTCCCTTTTCTTCTTGCTTTTCATCACTTTTGCGTCATTCTTCATCTCTATTTACTGTAGGAGCACTCCTTCATTCTCTGTTCAGTTACTAAATCAGAACGCTCTTTACTTGAATAAAATGGCATAAACCTACAGTTACATCCCCACATTACAGTTTTCCATTTTTCCCATGGGCAAGGCTACAGATTACCAATCATGACAATGTTCCTTCTCATATACTAGGCTGGACTTGGGCTATGCTGTTGTGCTCAAACTTCCGACTCTTAATAGTTTCTAAATGGTGGTAACATGGCTTCAACTATACAATTTTGTTCAGGGTAACCCCACATCTTTTCATGTATGGTCCTTCTCACTCCCATGACCAGTAAACAACCACTCTCTAGCTTATATCCTTCCCTACAAACTGCACCACAGGCCATATGGCAGACACACCACAGCATATTAACCCTAGAGTCATCAAAAATTACCTCAAAAGTAAAGATCAGCAGTAACATGTTAGGCGCCTGCTTACAATGGGTTGCAGGATTGAGCGTTAGAAAAGGGGGTGCTTTGGTGAACAGTGAATGAGGGGTGCAAAGGTGGACAATGGGGTGCAAAAGGAACTGATAAACTATGGGTTCACAGGCAAGCAGTGGGCATGGGATGCAGAGGGTAATGGTGGACTGTAGCTATGTGGGAGAGGTACTTAGTAGAGAAGGGAGGATCTCTGCTTGAAAAGAGGGATGGTGGGATGGAGGTTCCATTCACAACTAAGCATTGAATGTGCACAGAATCACGTGTCTTTTTGTGTGCTTTTCTCATGCTACACGCATAGGACAGCCTATTCATTTTAATTGACTGCTCTATGCGCAACAAAAGTACCAAATTAGCTCTTCAATTGACATATTCAATCAAAGAGCACATGCAGTTGCTAAAATCTGGGATCGAACCAGGGACCTTTAGTCTAACGCTCTTCCACCTGAGCTGTTTCAGCCTTTTAACACCCGCTAATGTAAGAAGGTTTATGATGATGATAATGTGTTGCATGCCTACCAATGGGGGGTGATGGATCTTCAATACTAAAGTTATAGACATGAATGCGACTGTTTTTGCCTGCAGGGGATGCACGGGTGTTTTGTGCATCTGCGTGCGGGTAGTCACATTCATATCTATTGGGATGCAGTGGCAGCATGGACGCAGCTGTTGTTCCCAATTTTGACATCTGTGCAGGGGCAGGTGTGCCAAACCCCACCCAATCCCAATCCCAAATGCACTTGCACCCACACAGATGTCAAAGTGGGAGCAATGACAGTGTCTGCCCAGCCGCTGTGTCCCTATAGGACTGTTTTTGCCTGCACGGGATGCACAGGTGTTTTGTGCATCCATGTGCAGGCAATCCCATTCATGTCTATTGGGATGCGGTGGCTGCACGGACACAACCACTGGTCCGTGCAGGGGCAGGTGCACCCAACCCAATCCCAAACGCACCTGCACCTACATTGATGTTGAATTGGAAGCGGTGTCAGCATACAGGCAGTCCTGTTCATATCTGTTGGGAAGTAGCAGCTGCAAGGACACAGCTTCCGGTCCCAGTTTTGACATCTGTGTGGGTGCACCCAACCAAACCCAAAAGCACTTGTACCCGTACAGATGTTGAATTGGAAACTACGACTGTGTCCGGTCAGCCAATGTGTCCTAACAGATATGAATGGGACTTTTTTGACTGCATGGGATGCACAGGTGTTTTGTGCATTCACGTAAGGCAGTCCCATTCATTTCTTGTGTTTTTTTGCATTTTGTTGTTTTTTTTTTTGTTGCTTTTTTGTTTCTTGTCTGTCTAATGGTTTGAAATTGCAGCCCTGTGGCTGCAGCTTTTGACTGCTTGGTGTAGGTAGATGTCCGTGGTTGCTCAGTTTTGGTAGTTGTCCATGGTTAAATAACCAATATAGTACAGTGCTAATGAACAAGCCACCCCCCCGGGTCGGGTCACCCACAGTTCCCCCCCAGTCAGTCAGTAGGGATGGGGGGGTTGTACCCGTCGGCCCCTTTATGGATGGGCCGCCACTGGTTAAAAAAAGTCCTTATGCTGGGTAAATTAGTAAACTATGAGAAGCTAGGAAGGAGGTGGAATCCTTATGGGTAGAGCTCCAAAGGGATGAAACTAAGGGGAAAATAATACTCGGAGTATGCTATAGGCCCCCTAACCTGAGGGAGGAGGGGGAGACAGACCTCCTATCACAACTTGGATTAGCAGCAAGGATGGGAAGTGTCATCATAATGGGGGATTTTAATTATCCAGACACAGACTGGGCGAAGAAACCGCGCATTCGTCTAAGGCTCGCCAGTTCCTAAATATCTTGCAGGACAATTTCATGGGTCAGATGGTAGATGCACCAACTAGAAACAAAGCGTTACTAGACCTACTGATTACCAACAATACAGACTTGATCACGGATGTGGAAATAAGGGCCAATTTAGGAAAAAGCGATAACAGGTCAATTAGCTTCAGCATAAATCAAACAATTAGGAAACATAAGGGGAATACAAAGACACTGAATTTCTAAAGAGCCAACTTCCTTAAACTATGAACTATGCTAGAAGATATAAATTGGGATAAAATCTTAAGAACAAAGAACATGGAGGAGAGATGGGTTTGCTTTAAGAGCATATTAAATAAGGGCATTAGCCAGTGCATCCTATTGGGAAAAATTTTTAAAAGAGTGAGCAAAAGTCCTGGATGGCTTAACTCCAATGTAAAAATGCATATAAAAGCAAAGGAGAAGGCCTTCAAAAAATACAAGGCTGGGGGATCATCATCAGCATTCAGACTTTACAAAGAATGCAACAAGAAATGTAAGGGTGCAGTTAGAGCAGCTAAGATAGAAAAGACACATAGCAGAGGAGAGCAAAAAAAAATCCCAAGAAATTCTTTAAGTATGTAAACAGTAAAAAGGGGGGAGGACAGACCATATTGGCCCCATAAAGAATAAGGAAGCAAATCTGGTTACAAAGGATGGGGAGGTGGCAAAGGTATTGAATTTATTCTTCTCCTCAGTCTTCAGTAACCAAAGCGGCAGTGTTTATCCTGATGACACATCACAGGAAGCACCCTCATGGCTGACAGAGGACAGAATTAGAAATAGACTTGGAAAACTTAACATTAATAAGTCACCTGGGACCAGATGGCGTGCACCCGAGGGTCCTTAGGGAACACAGTCAAGTAATTGCCAGACCATTGTTCCTAATTTTTACTGACAGTCTACTGACTGGAATGGTACCAGCTGATTGGAGAAAGGCCAATACAGCACCAATATTTAAAAAAGGGCCAAAATACATCCCTGGGAATTACAGACCAGTTAGCCTAACATCAATAGTATGCAAGCTCTTGGAGGGAATGATAAGGGACTATATACAAGATTTTAGTAATGAAAACGGTATCATTAGCAGTAATCAGCATGGATTCATGAAGAATCCTTATGGCCAAGCCAATCTATTAACCTACTATGAGGAGGTGAGCTGCCATCTAGATAAAGGAAGGCCTGTAGACCTGGTAGATCTAGAAATTTGCAAAATCATTTGACACAGTTCCCCATAAATGTTTACTGTACAAAGTAAGGTCCGTTGACATGGACCATAGGGTGAGTAGATGGATTGAAAACTGGCTACAAGGGCGAGTTCACAGGGTGGTGATAAATGGGGAATACTCGGAATGGTCAGGGGTGGAAAGTGGGTTCCCCTAGGGTTCTGTGCTGGGACCAATCCTGTTTAATTTGTTCATAAGCAACCTGGAGGATGGGGTAAACAGTTCAATCTCTGAATTTGCGGACGATACTAAGCTAAGCAGGGCAAGAACTTCTCTGCAGGATGTGGAAACCTTACAAAAAGATCTGAACAAATTAATGGAGTGGGCAGCTACATGGCAAATGAGGTTTAATGTAGAAAAATATAAAATAATGCATTTGGTTGGCAAAAATATGAATGCAATCTATACACTGGGAGGAGAACCTCTGGGCGTATCTAGGATAGAAAAGGACCTGGGGGTCCTAGTAGATGATAGGCTCATCAATGGCATGCAATGCCAAGCTGCTGCTAACAAAGCAAACAGAATATTGGCATGCATTAAAAAGAGGATCAACTCCAGAGATAAAACGATAATTCTCCCACTCTACACTCTGGTCTGGCCTCACCTGGAGTATACTGTCTCGTTCTGGGTACCAGTCCTCAGGAAGTATGTGCTGGAAATGGAGAGAGTCCAGAGAAGGGCAACAAAGCTAATAAAGGGAATAAATGGGATATTAGTTATGAAGAAAGGTTGTGAGCACTGAACTTATTCTCTCTAGAGAAAAGACGCTTTTGAGGGTATATGATTTCAATTTACAAATACCGTACTGGTGACCTCAGAATAGGGATAAAACATTTCCGCGGAAGGGAGTTTAACCACTTCAATACCCGTGTATAGTAATATGACGGCTACAGATGGGATCTCCCATTCTGGGTGGCCATCATATGACGTCCTGGGCTTCCCGGCCAGCTAGGGGGCATGCGTGCGTGCCCGTCGCGTTACTCGGGACCCGGTGTGCGTGCCCGGCGACCGTGATGTCCGCCGGGCACCAACGATTGTCCGTTAACCGAGCAGGACCGTGGATCTGTGTGTGTAAACACACAGATCCATGTCCTGTCAGGTGAGAGGAGACCGATCGGTGTTCCCAGTACAGGGGAACATTGATTGGTCTCCTCCCCTTGTGAGTCCCCACCCCCTACAGTTAGAATCACTCCCCTAGGAAACACATTTAACCCCTCGTCTCCCCCTAGTGGTTAACCCCTTCCCTGCCTGTCACATTTATACAGTAATCAATGCAATTTTATAGCATTGATCGCTGTATAAATGTGAATGGTCCCAAAAATGTTTCAAAAGTGTCCGATGTGTCCACCATAATGTCGCAGTCATGAAAAAAAGAAAAAAATCGCAGATCGCCGCTATTACTAGTAAAAAAAAAATAAATTTTTTTTAAAAATGCCATAAATCTATCCCGTATTTTGTAGACGTTATAACTTTTGCGCAAACCAATCAATATATTCTTATTATACGTATCGGCTTAAACTGAGGAAAAAAATTTTTTTTATTTTTTAAAAATTGGGATATTCATTATAGCAAAAAGTAAAAAATATTGTGCTTTTTTCAAAATTGTCGCTCTTCTTTTGTTTATAGCACAAAAAATACCACAGAGGTGATCAAATACCACCAAAAGAAAGCTCTATTTGTGGGGAAAAAAGGACGTCAATTTTGTTTGGGTACAAAGTCGCACGACCGCGCAATTGTCGCTCAAAGTGCAACAGCGCTGAAAACTAAAAATTGGTCTGGGAAGGAAGGGGGTGAAAATGCCCTGTATTGAACCGGTTAATAAGATACGTGGCCACTCAGTAAAATTAGAAGAAAAGCGGTTTAACCTTAAACTACGTAGAGGGTTCTTTACTGTAGGAGTGGCAAAGATGTGGAATTCCCTTTCACAGGCGGTGGTTTCAGCGGGGGGCATCAATAGTTTCAAAAAACTAATAGATAAACGACCACAACATACAGGGATATACAAGGTAATACTGACATATAATCACACACATAGGTTGGACTTGATGGACTTGTATCTTTTTTCAATCTCACCTATTATGTAACTATGTAAGAACTAATGAAGGTGATATATATAATCTATATAATCAGGGAATGGTTCAGGTTCTAGTCTTTTATTACATAGATTATATGGCACTTTCAGTAGTTCTCATAGTTTACTAATTTAACCAACATAAGGACTTGTTTTAATAAAATCAGGACTGTCGGTAGCTAATGAGAATCGAATACGTAACTAGTAAATATGTAACCTGTATGTATCTGTGGCTCTGATACTAGCCAGTGCCTCACCAGCCACTGACCTCACCACACGTCCCTGATAAAAATCAACTTACAAAAAGGTACAAATAAAATCATATACAACTCCTCAGCTAGCGCAACACTCCAATCGAGGGAGGAGCCGAGCCTGTGACGTCACGCTGCCACTGCAGTCGGATTGAAGTGGTGAGCTAGCTGACGAGTTGTATATGAGCGCTTTTATTTGTACCTTTTTGTAAGTGGATTTTAATCAGGGGGCTTTTTAATAAACGGTTGAAACGGAGAGCACTATGTAGTTGCTGTTTTGTTACATGTGATTCGTCTGAGAAAGATTATTATAGAGGAGTGCCATATTCCAGGACGGAAAAAAGGTGATTAGCTCAAGGGGAATTGCAAGAATTGTAAAGAGCCTGTTTATTCGGCTGTGAGGTGAGCAGGTTTTTCACCTGGTGTTGGCATGCACTCTATCTTGCACAGTGCACAGTGGTGGATTAACACATATACCAGGGATATGCAATTAGTGGACCTCCAGATGTTGCAAAACTACAAGTCCCATCATGCCTCTGCCTCTGGGTGTAATGTTTGTGGCTGTCAGAGTCTTGCTATGCCTCATGGGACTTGTAGTTCTGCAACAGCCGGAGGTCCGCTAATTGCATATCCCTGACATATACAGTATGCATGGACTTTTTCTGTTGTATGAATTTTGGTTTACATCTAAAGCACTTGATTATTATTATATAAATAGGGGATTATTAAGAGGAAAATATTGTTAACGTAGTGCTGCACTATATTGGTTATTTCGATTTTATTTTAGTGTGGTGGAATCACTAAGAAGTGTACAGCTACAACTGAGTATCAAGCACTAGCATATATTCACAATAATGTTTTGAATTTATTTTACACAAATTACTAACAGTGTATGTTGCGCTGATTGTATCTAACACATATGTTGTCCATGGTTGCTCAGTTTCAGTAGTTGGCCATAGTTGCTCGGTTTCAGCGGTAGTTCATGTTTGCTCAGTGTTGGTAGTCTACCATGGTTGTCCATTGACTGCAGCTTCTGGCTCTTCTTGTTGTCAATGAAATCCAGTTTCTTTACTGGATCAGGTTTTGTTTTAACCTATGCACTTTGTTCTCCACAGTCATAGGTCGTGTTGTTACCCCTCAGTTGCTGGTGGATGGAACCAGTGCAGTTTTCTCACCTTCAGTGGTGGATGAGATGTTTGCACTTTGTTGGTCCTCCACAGTTATAGATGGTGCTGTTGCCTTGCTGTCACTGGTGGATGGAACCAGTGCAGTTTTCTCACCCTCAGCAGTGGACGAGGTGACTGCACTTTGCTGGCCTTCCACAGTCATAGACCTGTTGTCTGTTGTGTGTTTTCTTGGGCATTGGGCAGCCAATCAGATCTGAGCATCCCCCCCTGCACACCTGATACATGTCTCCTGCAGACCAACTGCCAGCTGAGGAGGAAGCCCAACTGCCATCTGAAGGAGTGGTTAGAGACTATATTTGGATGAAAACAAAAATGTAATTCCCTACAGATCCTTGCATTATAATTGACTCCTACATACCCTCGGCATGTCTTTGTCTGGTGCCGACGTCACAACGCTGCACAATCCTGGGGCGGCAGCAGCTTCTAATGTGAGTGCTTTTACTATGTACATTTGTGTCTTTTATTACAATAAAATACTACACTATTGTGATTATTTCTAGCTCATGGTGAGCTATATTGGCCCTAATTGGAGATTATCTGAAGGTGCCATTGAATGCAGATTATTGAAGATCATTGCACACACTCCAGAGAGAGTGGATATGTGTCACAGGCGTTTCTGCTGTTGTAATAGCAGCCCTTTGATCTGGTGAGTGTTGATTTCACAAGGCGTCGTTGGCTGGCTCTTTGAGTACTGTGGAAGAGTGAATATACACTGGATGATGGTGGATAGTTGTTACAACGCTCATTTATAGGCCTATTTGTAGACATGGCAGTGTGTCTCAGCACTCATGAACACAGGATGACCTCTGGCTATTCGAGTGTCCCCCGGCCATCATATCGTGATCTGAAGCTTCTGTTTAGCGATCTCACCCCAAACATGGTGCATTAGCCTGCACCAGATCATAGGGTGCCGCAGTACCATGTGGTTTGGTGCGGTGCTTTTTTGAACAGTACTTTTTGTGTGGTCTGTGGCTCATTCAAATGTATGGGCTTCAAAATCACACCGAGCTGAATCGCACAGCAACGCAGACTGCCTTCCTGTGTAATTCCATTGTGAGCTTGCCCTAAGGCCTCCCAAAACTCAAATAGAACATGTGCAACTCCAATATATACTGTGTGTGTATATAGATGTGGATGAGGCAATTCTCTACACGTTTCGCTCCTTGCTCCCTTAGCATTGGGGTTCTGTAGGGTAAATCACCAACAACATGGAAGTCATTCAGAAACACAACGAGACTGTATAATACAACCATAGGATAAAGTGTGAGAATAGAAGATGTAATTTCTTCAATTTACCAGAAGATGGAGTACTTGATATCAGAAACATGTGGACTGCCATTGCTGATCTCCCTTTGAATATGGCGGTTGCCCAACTGTCTCTGGTTTTACTTTGAGTCACTGTTGTGAAACTAGCAATTTGAATAATTTCACAATATTAAAGGTAGATTACTTTGTGTTCTCAATGAGCACTTAATTTGAGTCATTATTGTTTCAGCGCTCACAACAAAAATATACGTGGCAGAGAGATACTCCTTTCCCCCTATTAGGCGCCAACAATGCTGCTTTAAATGTCCTGCTAAAAGTACAATCATCCTTTAACTTTAGATCCAGTTGCCAAACTGTCATATAAAATATTTGACAGTGTTGAAACTAATGGAGTGTACAGTATGGATTAACCTCCTATTTGCCCCATAGCTGGGGAACACTGCTGCTCAAAAGGTAGGCGGGATAAATCGCTTCCTTCAGATTATGAAGGTAGTGTAAGATTTGGCTCATACAGAAAGTATCAGAAGTGTACTATGAATCTAGTCCAAAGAACAAACCACCTTTTTGCCCATAAACTGACCCACATGTACAAGCTGCTTTCCTATGTAGGGATACGTGAACCGGGTAAAGTTTGGCTCGCAGGGGGTCTAGTGAACCCACAGGGAAGATTGCCAACCCTGTACGCTGAATTCTATTGGAGTCTATGGAAACAGAATTTTGCTACATTTTCTGGATATCTTTAAAGCTAATTTGAAAGCAATTTTAGAAAAAAAAAAAAGTGCATGGGGAGCTGAGCACTGTCATGGGGGATACATACCAATGCAAAAATATTTGAGGGAGGGGACAGGGTCTTTTGAAGTTGCTTATAGGGCAACATTGAAAAAACACAAATCATTTAAATAAAATGCATGTGAATTTATGAAACAGTATGTAGTCCTTTAAAATTGGCATTTAAAATAAAAAAAAGGGGGGAAAAAATAGCATGGGGTTCCCCTAAAATTCAAACCAGACCAGCTCGGGGCGTCATATACATTGACGCCATATGTGATCAATATATACTGTATTTTTGGCATATAACACGCACTTCTTCACCCTGAAATTTGGGTGCAAATAGTGTGTGCGTGTTATAGGCCGATACTGCAATTTGGACTGCCTACAGCGAGAAGCTCCTGTTTACTCAGCGGCCTCTGTAATAGGAAGTCCCGTCTCCTGGGCCGGCATTGGACCACTGTTCTGTCTATCATAGAAGCCAGTCCAGGAGGCAGGACTTTGTATTAAAAGGGGCCGCCGAGTAAACAGGAGATTCTTGGTGTATGTAATCTGATGGCGCTCATTCCGCCCCCCTCCCTGTCCCCTCTGAGGCAAAAGTAATCTGGGTTGAGGCTGCAGATGGGCACTGATCAGGCTGAATTCATGGCAATGGTGAGGCTGCATATGGGCATTGATCAGGCTGCATTGATGGTAATGGTGAGGCTGCAGATGGGCATTGATCAAGCTGCAATAATGGGCAATTGTGAGGCTGCAGATGGGCATTGATCAAGCTACATTGATGGGCAATTGTGAAGCTGTAGATGGGCATCGATCAAGCTGCATTGATGGGCAATTGTGAGGCTGTAGATGGGCATTGATCAGGCTGCATTGATGGGCAATTGTGAGGCTGCAGATGGCATTGATCAGGCTTCAGATGGGCAATGGTGAGGCTACATTGATGGGCACTGACCCTTATTTTGCTTCAAAGTTCTTTAATTAAAATTTGCATTTTTTTCCTGAAACTTCCCTTCTAAAATGAAAGTGCGTGTTATACGCCTGTGCGTGTTATATGCCAATAAATATGGTACAGTGTCTAATAAAGTAGCTTTGTAACACTAGGGGCACCATCATCCAAAAGTGTTTAGGAAGAGAAAAAGGAAAGAAAAAACTTCACAATTAACTTTTTTGGTACCCAAAAGACAGTTATTTATATGATTTTTTATCATTGTAATAAAAATTTTAAAATTAATTATGAAATTTTTATGTGCAAATCTCATATCTTTTGGGTACTGAAAAAGCCCATTGTGGAGTTTTTTCTTCCCTGTTTTTCTTCCTACATAAGTGATAAATTACGTCATTCAGGATCCACAGCAAGTTGGTTTACAAACAGAAGCTGGGGTCAGACTGTCATTTAGCGGCTGTAGTGCAGTGGGGCAACATTATTGGGTGGTGGTTCATCATGGTAGTAAAGTAGCAGAATATCGGTAATTACATTACTGGACAAAGAACTCTGGTATGAGAGATTTATTCCATCCTTCTGGCCAAAAAGAATGGACACTCCTGACCCGACTAGTGTCTACATGTCAAGAGTGCCAGATACAGTGAATACAGTGTACATATAATTTTTCAGCATATTGCGTCACAAGCGAACAGGCGGTACACCTCCGTTATACGAGACATTCTAAAACCTTTTAAAAATCAACCTATGCATCCTAAAATCAGACAAGTTCTGCAAACCATATATATTTTTAACTTTATACAAAACTTTTGTTTCTCTGCAGTATACTCTTGTGGTTCCTTCATCTGTCTTAAATGATGTCAGCAAGCAAGCTTTTTGCACAGAAAGAGGAATGTAGCAGATTCCTGTGATGGGGAAGTCACAAGTAGCTTCAACATGAAATACAAGAAATATGATTTTTAGCTGAAATTCTGAATCAGTCTTACTACACACATAACTATGGCCATATAAACTGACCCCCGTTCCTACTTCAGTAGCAGGAAAATAGTCAGTGGGTCGTCATGATTGACCCTAGATTTACTTTGCTCGATGATGTAATTCACAATTGACGGGGGTCATTATTTACATTTTTTCAGTATTTTTATTAAAGGACTTATCACATTGGGTCTGATACACTATTAGCAGCGTGCCTTTAAAAAAGTGCAGGTTGTGACATTTATACCCTTGAAAAAGTAAATAAAGTGGTGTGACGCAACGCGTCGGGAGGAGCCGGGTGACGATACTTCCGGTTACGGCCGTGACCGGAAGTCCCTGTGTTTGACACATATTTTTGCTTTTTATACTAGTGTGCCAAATTAACAATGAATTATGATGCATGTTCCTGGGTTCCCAAATACTGGAGCTAACATGTTTTTGTACAACTATGGAGGAGCGATTTTATGTGTTAGATTCTTTAGCAGGAGGAATTGTTATAAGTAGGGTACATTCTAGCCGGTCTGTGCTTTGGAAGTAACCGCATGAATAGGTCTATTGGGTAAGGAACGTTGGCTGCCACTTTCAAATTAACCCGTCTTGCTTGTATAAGAATCCAAAGTTTTCCTCTCTCTTCTTCTCTGCCCCCCCCCTGCTTGACCAGATCTACTTACGTTATGCTGCCATACCCCCAAAAATAAAACAACATCTATATATTATTTTTTTTCATGCTTTTTTAGTGCTCCTGCACCCTTAATTCAAGAGTCCTCCCATTCTATCATCATTATTCTGTGCCTGCCTGGCTGATTCAAAATGTTAATACTGCATATTTTTCTTTATAAAAAAGGGTCATATGCCTGTAGCAAAACACTTTTTCCATTATAATATTTATATTTAGACATATTTATAGATGTGTGTTCAGGTCAGAAAGGGGTGAAATGTGTGTGGCAAATCAATAGCAGCATTTTTCCTCTGGTTTTACAAGAAATAAAATGGAGCATATAAAAGCACATAGTGCAAACCTTTGCATTACACCACATACAGTATAACCAGGCATTTTTAAAGCGTGACATTCACTGGTATACAGGAATTTAAATAATTTGCTTATGTCTTCTGATTGACATTAAAGCCCAATTTATGTCTTACACTCTTCTGCATCTTTATTGCCTTTTGCTATCAAGAGAACTGCTGTATGTGTTTGTATAGTTATTATTTTAACTCATTTTCCTTTGAAAATGTTTTCAAGCACACCCCTAAGTGAAAATGTCCAAATTGGGCCCAATTAGTCATTTTCCCTCCCCAGTGTCATGTGACTAGTAAGTGTTACAAGGTCTCGGGTGTGAATGGGGAGCAGGTGTGTTAAATTTGGTGTTACCGCTCTCACTCTCTCATACTGGTCACTGGAAGTTCAACATGGCACCTCATGGCAAATAACTCTCAGATGAGGATCTGAAAAAAAGAATTGTTGCTCTACATAAAAATGGCCTAGGCTATAAGAAGATTGCCAAGACTCTGAAACTGAGCTACAGCACGGTGGCAGCCAAACAGCGGTTTAACAGGACAGGTTCCACTCAGTACAGGCCTCGCCATGGTCGACCAAACAAGTTGAGTGCACATGCTCAGCGTCATATCCAGAGGTTGTCTTTAGGAAATAGACATACGAGTGCTGCCAGCATTGCTGCAGAGGTTGAAGGGGTGGGGGGTCAGTCTGTCAGTGCTTAGACCATACGCCGCACACTGCATCAAATTGGTCTGTATGGCTGTTGTCCCAGTAGGAAGCCTCTTCTAAAGATGATGCACAAGAAAGCCCGCAAACAGTTTGCTGAAGACGAATGTCTTCAGCAAACATGATCACATGTCCTGTGATCTGATGAGACCAAGATAAACTTATTTGGTTTAGATGGTGTCAAGCATGTGTGGTGGCAACCAGGTGAGGAGTACAAAGACAAGTGTGTCTTGCCTACAATCAGGCATGGTGATGGAAGTGTCTTGGCCTGGGGATTCATGGGTGCTGCCAGCACTGGGGAGCTACAGTTCATTGAGGGAACCATGAATGCCAACATATACTGTGACATACTGAAGCAGCGCATGATCCCCTCCCTTCAGAGACTGGGCCGCAGGGCAGTATTCCAACATGATAACGACCCCAAACACACCTACAAGACGACCACTGCCTTGCTAAAGAAGCTGAGGGTAAAGGTGATTGACTGGCCAAGCATGTCTCCAGACCTAAACCCTACTGAGCATCTGTGGGGAATCCTCAAATGGAAGCATTATAACCCCCAAAACCGAACTTCTAACCCTCCCTCGCATTATTCACATAGCTCCCAACTGTCCCCTATTTGGAGCAATGTCCCTCTGTCCCTCTTTCCTCCTCATTTGTCATTTTGGTCTGATCTTTATAGTTGTATATAAAATGCACTTTGTATCTTTCAAAGTTGTTTTCCAATGCTAAACCTTTCATCCAATTTCTAAATTGCTGCATTTGTACATTTAGAAGTCAATATAAAGGAATATGAGTGGGAAAAAAAGTCCTTAGTGGATTTAATTAACCTTTTTTGGTCAATTCTCCTTTAACCACTTCAGCTCCGGAAGAATTTACCCCCTTCCTGACCAGAGCACTTTTTGCAATTCGGCAAACTGACAATTGCGCGGTCGTGCGGTGTTGTACCCAAACAAAATTGACGTCTTTTTTTTCCCACAAATAGAGCTTTCTTTTGGTGGTATTTGATCGCCCCTGGGGTTTTTATTTTTTCGCTATAAACAAAAACAGAGTGCCAATTTTGAAAAGAAACGCATTATTTTTGACTTTTTGCTATAATAAATATCCCCAAAAATATATAAAAAAAACTATTTTTTTCTTCAGTTTAGATATGTATTCTTCTATATATTTTTGGTAAAAAATAAATAAATAAATCGCAATAAGCGTATATTGATTGGTTTGCGCAGAAGTTATAGTGTCCACAAAATAGGGGATAGATTTATAGCATTTTTTTAATTATTATTTTTTTTTTACTAGTAATGGCGGCGATCTGCGATTTTTATCGTGACTGCGACATTATGGCAGACACATTGGACAATTTTGACACATTTTTGGGACCATTGGCATGAATACAGCGATCAATGCTATAAAATTGCATTGATTACTGTAAAAATGTCACTGGCAGTGAAGGGGTTAACACTAGGGGGCGCTCAAGGGATTAACAGTGTTTCCTGGGCAGTGATTCTAACTGAAGGGGGAGGGGCTAACTACAGGAAGTGACAGATCGTGGTTCCTAGCTAATAGGAACACACGATCTGTCACTCCTGTCAGTTTATATATATACACACATACATACAGTGGGGACTGAAAGTATTCAGACCCCCTTAAATGTTTCACTCTTTGTTATATTGCAGCCATTTGCTAAAACCATTTAAGTTCATTTTTTTTCCTCATTAATGTACACACAGCACCCCATATTGACAGAAAAACACAGAATTGTTGACATTTTTGCAGATTTATTAAAAAAGAAAAACTGAAATATCACATGGTCCTAAGTATTCAGACCCTTTGCTGTGGCATTCAAAGGTTCCTAAGAGCACAGTGGCCTCCATAATCCTTAAATGGAAGACGTTTGGGACGACCAGAACCCTTCCTAGAGCTGGCCATGCGGCCAAACTGAGCTATCGGGGGAGAAGAGCCTTGGTGAGAGAGGTAAAGAAGAACCCAAAGATCACTGTGGCTGAGCTCCAGAGATGCAGTTGGGAGATGGGAGAAAGTTGTAGAAAGTCAACCATCACTGCAGCCCTCCACCAGTCGGGGCTTTATGGCAGAGTGGCCAGATGGAAGCCTCTCCTCAGTGCAAGACACATGAAAGCCTGCATGGAGTTTGCTAAAAAAACACCTGAAGGACTCCAAGATGCTGAGAAATAAGATTATTTGGTCTGATGAGACCAAGATAGAACTTTTTTTCCTTAATTCTAAGCGGTATGTGTGGAGAAAACCAGCAACTGCTCATCACCTGTCCAATACAGCCCCAACAGTGAAGCATGGTGGTGGCAGCATCATGCTGTGGGGGTGTTTTTCAGCTGCAGGGACAGGACGACTGGTTGCAATCGAGGGAAACATGAATGCGGCCAAGTACAGGGATATCCTGGACAAAAGCCTTCTCCAGAGTGCTCAGGACCTCAGACTGGGCCGAAGGTTTACCTTCCAACAAGACAATGGCCCTAAGCACACAGCTAAAATAACAAAGGAGTGGCTTCACAACAACTCCATGACTGTTCCTGAATGGCCCAGCCAGAGCCCTGACTTAAACCCAATTGAGCATCTCTGGAGAGACCTAAAAATGGCTGTCCACCAACGTTTACCATCCAACCTGACAGAACTGGAGAGGATCTGCAAGGAGGAATGGCAGAGGATCCCCAAATCCAGGTGTGAAAAACTTGTTGCATCTTTCCCAAAAAGACTCATGGCTGTATTAGATCAAAAGGGTGCTTCTACTAAATACCGAGCAAAGGGTCTGAATACTTAGGACCATGTGATACTTCAGTTTTTCTTTTTTAATAAATCTGCAAAAATGTCAACAATTCTGTGTTTTTCTGTCAATATGGGGTGCTGTGTGTACATTAATGAGGGAAAAAAATGAACTTGCATAAATAAATGATATAAATGTGACTTAAACATAAATATATCAAATAAACAAAGCTTCATATATGGTGAAAAAAATGCTGGTATGGTGAAAAATGTGCTAGTATGGTGACTATACCATAAGTAAGGTGAGAGATAGAAATTAGAGTGTTAATGTTGAACAGAAACATATCAAATAAACAAGGATTAACACATATAGCGCTGGTAGATTTTTAATCTACCGCTTATATGTAAATTTAGTGGGTCATCTGTTCTGTACATAGTTCAGATTTAATCTATGGCTAAATTAGCTTCTGTTCCAGCCTTGGTTGTGTTGCGTGCAGTTCCACTCCGTCGCCTGTAGATGTCGGTGTCACTACAGACCGAAGATGGAAAGCGGCAGACTGAGGTGTATTGAGTGCTCTTCTTTCTCGGAAGTAACTCGGCAGAGGTTGTCTCCTGCGGTGCATTCTGGGAAGTGGGTATTTAAGGGACAGACGCCATATTTCTTGGTCTTTTTCTTTCCACCTGCTGGCCTTCCTGGCCAACAGGTATGTGCTAGGAGTCCTACCACGTGGTCCTCCGGGCCGGAGGACTGCGTTGCTGCAGCATGTGGGTGGGCCCAGAAGTCTGTCTGGGGCCTACTACAGCTACTGCAGAAATGGTCCTGTGCTGTCTGTCCTGCGGGACAATTGAGAAGAATCCAGGGGAGGACCCGTCTTGGAAGGATCATGTGGAGCGCTGGTCTGTAGAGGGGCCTGGTGACTCAATTGGAGGACGCATCTTAAGTTAACCTACCACATAGTACTGCCGGGTCGGCTTAAAGGTTCTGGTACTGTGTTGCAGTTCATCTAAACTACTACATCCTGTGGCAGAGGATCGTGCAGTTTTGTTCTACTCAAGTCTGTGGCAGAGACTTTTTGTTCGTGCTACGCTCCGGCTGCTAGGCCAGTGAGAGAGGCCTATCCGGGCGGGCAAAGATTTAATCCTGAGCTGAAGATACATTCATCCCTGAGATTTCACTTCCTTAGTGCTACACCAAGAAAAGGTATTTGAACTTCCCTGCAACTCTTCTTCTACTTCTTTCCTGCTACTTCTTCCAGTTATCTCCCATTAAAGCATTGGAAAAGTACTAAAGTGACTGGTGCCTACATTGTCAAATAATAAGCTCAACGTGGACTCTAAGTCTGGTATTAGTGAAACTACAGGTAAAAAGGTGATGGAAACAGCCCGCTTTAAATCAGCAGCTCCACTGTGCGTTATTGCTACACACATAATGAATGTGAGTCCAAACTCAAAAAAATGAGAGTAATTTCTGGAAAATGTGCTAGTATAATAATGTGCTAGTTTAATAAATGCACAATAAACAAAGTCCAAAAAACGAAAATGGTGAATTATAAAGTCCAAAGAAATCCAAATAGATGTGCAGTCCCGTTAGACATATGGGGGGTTCCAATCCCCAGTATGAACTGTGAAGGGAAAAACAGAAGTACCACCACCGTAAACAGGGGGAGGCTTACCAGATCTTATTGACTTGGCGGGGCTTACACCACCCAAGTCTGCAGAGCTTATTAGGATGAACACATCTGTTGGAAACAACTGGTCCTAGATCTGTATCAATCGACCTTGGACTGTCACTGAATAGTGACTTGAAGGCTCCAATCAGGGTGAGCAGGGTGGAAGGTAAATGCCAGGAGGGATATATCAGGCAATGAAAAGATGGGCTAAAATAGTGTGATACCGTATAAAAAAGGCAATATATTAAAAATAGAATAAAACACTCACATTTGGAAGAGTAGAAAAAAGCATGTATGTAAAAAAGAGTGATGCAAACAGGATGTCCACCCGACGTGTTTCGACTCCACGGTCGTTTTTTTTTTATTATTATTATACAGGTTTTATATAGTGCCAACAGTTTGCGCAGCACTTTACAACATGAGGGCAGACATTACAGTTACATCTGGGATTATCTTGTAATAGTATATATATTATCTCATATTAGTATATATAATTTATTATTATCTCTTATATTAGTATATATTGTTATATATCTTATATTAGTATATATTATTATCTCTTATATTAGTATATATTATTATTATCTCTTATATTAGTATATATTGTTATATCTCTTATATTAGTATATATTATTATTATTATTATCTCTTATATTAGTATATCATATTATTATTATTATTATCTCTTAGCTCCTGTCTGTGCTATGCATACAGTTGTCAATCTCTCTATTGCCATCTGCTGCCTGTAGTGTATTATTGCAAGCGTCTCCACGGTCTCGCCTGTGTCATTCTTTCAGCTGATGGCTCTCCACTGACATCTCGTGGCCTTAGTCTATATTGCACTTATGCGCTTACATTTTCGACGGTGTACTGCAAAGAGCGCTGACTCTCTACTGCCACCTGCCGCCCGTAGTGTATAGCGCAGGTGGTTATGTTATGTACGTGCTCAGAGTGTCGTCTCTGTACTGCCCCCTGCTGTACTCTGGTGTTTAGTACACTCCTCCACACCACGTGTTCAGCCTGTATCTGTCTGCTGCCATCTGCTGAGCATTGTGCAGATCGCATTTCAGCCAAGTCACTCATAGTGCTGATAACCCAGCTACGCCCCCCCCCCCCCCCCCCGCTAAGGTCGCCTTCCGGTTCCGGTTGTGGGAGCCCCGGGGCTGCAGGTGAGAGGGGCTCCGCTGACGGGGGATGTACAGCAGGCTGGGAGGAAAATAATGAATGGGACCTACCTGTGCTGGAGGTGGTGGAGGGGGGAGGGTAATTATGAGGCAGAAGAAGAGTCCTCGGATGATGACGTCAGGAGAACCTGGGGGGGAGGGGGGAGGTGTCCTCTCCTGGGGGGCTCCTCCCCACCTGACCACCCCTTCCTATACATCACATGGACTGTGCTCACTACATAGGATGTGTTATTATTATACACATTGCTGGTACGCCCCCTATAGGATGCAGAGAGAATCCTCCCTGGTCACCTTCAGTGGGCAGTGCCACCACCAAACCCAGTCACACCCCAATCAGGCCGTGTAATGCAGACAGGTGTGATGCGGGTGACCCCTCACCTCCCAGACACCCCCAGAAAAGTCACCCCCCCCCGCAGATCACAGACGTTGGGTATAAACGAGTCCTAAGGGGCCAATAGGGTTGCCGCCTCATCCCTTTAAACCCGAAAAACATATGAATTACACCGATTCTGTGGCTGATTAAGGTGGTAATTAAACTCACTTGGTGTCTCATCTGCATTTAATTAGCCCCAGAACCTGTGTAATTGAAATGTGTTCGGTAAGGATGAGCTCCGGGGTGTTCGCACACTCCACGTGCCAAGCTGACCAGGAAGTCAGCGCTGCGCCAATCACAGGCAGTGAGACGTTTCCTAATCTCTGCAGACGCACATCGGGAAGATCTCACTGCCTGTGATTAGCGCAGCACTGACTTCCTGGTGAGCTCGGCACGTGGAGAGTGAGAACACCCCGGAGCTCATCCTTATTCTTTGGGTTTAAAGGGATGAGGTGGCGACCCTAGGGTCCAATCACACGAGGAGCTTTAATGCGGGTCCTTGTTTTCCCGGGACAGGGATGGGCAAGTGTTGCATGAATCCCATTCATTTCTGCTGGCACACACCGCTGCACATACACCGCCAGTGTGTCCTAATTAGGGATCAACCCATATTTTCAAAATATCGATATCAGTCAGAAACGTACCAATACTGATCCTGGTCGTTGTCCTCCTTATGGTGGCCACATCATCCCTTTAATCCAGGAAACACATTAATTACACAAGTTCTGTGGCTGATTAAGGTGGTAATTAAACTCTGCATTAACTCAACCTCAGAACCTGTATAATTAATATGTGTCATGGATTAAAGGGATGATGTGGCAACCTTAGTCCTCCTCCTCCCTTACAGCAGGGCCGCAAAGGCTTGACAGAGCTGCACCCTTTGGTGAGCAGAGAGATAGTTACGTCATCTATCACTGCCCGCATGTGGAAGTTTACCCGCTCAGATGCCACTGGGCAGAGGCTGCCAGAAGTAGTGACAAACTGCATATAGGTGGTAGGCGACGGTGGCAAATGACATACTGCATCTTGTGATGGTGATGTACAGAATATCGGCACCTGATATCGGCCTGAAAGGTGGCCGAAAAATCGGTGTCGGCCCTGAAAAAGAATGATATCGGTCGCCCCCCTAGTCCTAATATAACATGTGGGTGAGGGTCCCCAAATGCACCCAGTGCGCTCAGGGACTTGCACGTCATATTAGGACACTGGCTAATATGACGGCTGTGAAGCCGCATGTCTCAATAGAAATGAATGGGACGCCGCCATGGGGATGAACACAACACCTGCCCATCCCGGGAAAATATGGACCTGCACAGGACCCGCACTAAAGTGCTTTGTGTGAATGGACCTTAAGTGTTATATTCCCTAACGCCCTGTACACACGATAGGATTTTCCGACAACAAAATCCATGTTTTTTTTTTCCGACGGATGTTGGCTCAAACTTGTCTTGCATACACACGGTCACACAAATCTTGTCGGAAATTCCGATTGCCAAGAACGCGGTGACGTACAACACGTACGACGAGCCAAGAAAAATGAAGTTCAATAGCCAGTGCGGCTCTTCTGCTTGATTCAGAGCATGCGTGGAACTTTGTGCGTCGGAATTTACGAGAACGGATTTTGTTGTCGGAAAATTTGAGATCCAGATCTCAAATTTTGTGTGTCAGAAATTCCGATGGAAAATGTCCAATGGAGCCTACACACGGTCGGAATTTCCGACAACAAGCTCCCATCGAACATTTTCCATTGGAAAATCCTATCGTGTGTACGGGGCATAATTGTGTTAGAAATCTTCAATAGTGTGCCTTTCTGCAGCTACTGGATGCTGCCCTGACCGTCTGTCTTCCACTATGATCGCAGCTGCTGCTACTGAGAAAAGCTGCACCACCCACCTGCCTTCTCCACCATTCATGTTGCTCATATTATCACACAATGGGGGAGATTTACTAAAACTGGTGCAGCTTTGTATAGTAAACATTTGACTTCCAGATTTTATTGTCACAGCCTAATTGAACAAGCTGAATTTAGAAGCTGATTGGCTACCATGCACAGCTGCACCAAGTTCTGTGTGCACCAGTTTTAGTAAATCTACCCCACTCCATCACATTCTGTGAATGGGTGTTTGAGATCCTGTCATTCAACTTCCTCCTCCTTCATTCACAGAACGCAATAGGACGAAATGAACAGGAGCTCCGTGATTGGAGAAGAAGAAGTTGCTTGTCCCTTTGGTGAATAGGAACAAGCTAGGTGAATGAACCCATAGACATAGGGAATCGATCAGCCATGACACCACAAGCTGCAGCCACAACATGTGAGCTCATCATTACAAGGTAAGGCAAACAAACAACACAGGGAACAGAACTACACTAATACCTAGTAAAAGCAACAAAACATTTTAGTATGTACAATTTTTTTTAGTGCTACATTGATTACAGCCTCCTGTCTTCGGAGGTAAGTGGGGCAACTTTTCTCAGCAGCAGCTGCTGGTAAAGTGATTGTAAACCCCTCATATAAAAATAAAGCATATGCTTCTATAGTGTGTGCTTGTCTTAGTGCAAAGCACCTAGTGTGCTTTCAGGATATTATTGTGTGCATCCAGGAGACTATTAGATATTCTCTATGAATCTAAATGAGTAAATTTAGGTAAATGCAGGCAAACCGAAGGCAGGAGGGTGTTATGAATATAGCACTAAAAAAAATTGTACGTACTAAAATGTTTTGTTGTTTTTACTAGGTATTAGTGTAGTTCTGTTCCTTCTGTTGTTTGTTTGTCTTACCTTGTAATGATGAGCTCACAAGTTGTGGCTGCAGCATAGTGGTGTCATGGCTAATCGATTCCCTATGTCTATGGGTTCATTCACCTAGCTTGTTCCTATTCACCAAAGGGACAAGCAACTTCTTATTCCGGATCACAATCCATGGCTCACCGTCACAGATGTGGTAGTGCTAATGTGATGAAACCCTGCTTGGTAATCTCTCTGTTAATTGTTCTGCCTGTTTGTGTCAGATCTAATTACTGTTTAGCTCTCACCTGCACCAGTACCAGGTCATGCATTAACCTGTGCAGTGCCATGCCGCATGTTTGAAAACAAACAAACGTATCTTCACCATGGCCTCATACCAATGTAAAGTATTGTTGGGTTCATCAGGAACACAACTACAGCAATGTATGGTGGATGGTACATTGTGGAGTGATAGATGGCAAACCTATCATTCCACAATGTACCATCCACCATACTGTTCCTGATGAACCCAACAATATGGAAATGCAAGGCAGTTTAGGGGAATGAATACAGCCTTTTGCATGTGTACCTGAAAACTGCACAGCAGTGGATTGTCTAGTCTAGGTATTATTCCTTCGCTCCACTGGCCCTGTATATGGTGACAACTGCTGAATCATATTGGTTAGTATGTGGCTGATTTAGGAAAAAATTAAGCTAATTGTGCCTGTAGGAACCAAATACCATGCACCAAGGTCACTATGTTGTTGGAATTTTTTATATATACATACACACACAGTATATACTTTGTAATCTCCTGTGTTTTGAAGTTTTCGTGTCACAAAGATATAAGTGGAAAAAAAATATACAGACATTTATTTTATTTATGAAATAAGATAAACTAGTCTAAAGTGTACAGTGAAGGGGGACATGGCTGATTGCTAACGTTGGTCTTTGTTTATAACCTCCAATTTGTATTCTTCTTTGGACAGAGTGAAAACACGAAGCACCCAGAATGCCTTTCCTCCACGGCTTCCGGAGGATAATCTTTGAATACCAGCCACTGGTAGACGAGCTGCTTGGTGCGGTGGGCAAACAAGACCCGGATCAGGCAGAAGAGGCACCAGACACTGCCAGGTACACAACACACTGCAGTATAATAAAGAAGAACTAATGACAAATGTTTAAAACATTATTTATTTCCATTATATATTCATTACAAATCATATATTATAAGCATTTTTTTAATACATAATATTTTCTACAGTTCCTTGCACAGTGGGCACCAGGCTAGAAGTGGAAGGTTATTCGCCATAAGATAATCAGACAGTCTATACATCTAAAATAAGCTTGGCAGTGTTTAAAAATGTCATGTGCATAAATATACAAGTTAGCTCTCTTTCATACGGGCGGTCCGCCCGACGGATTCAGCTTTACTCAGTGGGGGATCAATCAGCTGATACCCGCTGAGCAGATGACAGATCCATCTCCGCTCACTGTACAGAGATGGACCTGTCAGAGCCCCGCTCTCCTCTATGGAGAGATCAAATGAAAACGAACTGCCTGTCTGTTTTCATCTGATTCGATCCGCCAGAAGGACGAATTTCACGGACAGGATCGGATATCGGCAGATGTCAGCCGACATGTCACCGCTGACATCCGCCGCTCCATAGGAGTGAATAGTGTCCGATCAGTTCCGCCTGAAAAACTGACAGGCGGAACTGACCGGAAAGCCCGTGTGAAAGGGGCCTTAGTACATTAACTCATAGAGGCAAGTCTTGCACCTTTAATCTGTGTAGAGCAGTCAGAACCAGTGGCAGCTGGTGCTCAAAATTTTTGGGGGGGCTCAAAAATTAAAAAAAAAAAAACATTGAATGCCGCCAGTGTGACCCCTGCCCTCTCGCCGTCTGCACAGCACTTACCCTGTCTTAGTGGGGCAGCGGGTAACAGTGACGAGCGGGGTCCTTCATGCGTCTCCTGCTGTCCTCCTCTCCCGTCTTCTCCTCCTGATTGGCTGAATTGACAGGCGCCGCTATTGGACGCCTATCAGGTGACAGGTAACAGACCTGAGCACCTGATTGGCGGAGAGGCGGTTCAGTGTTTGGAAAGCGAATATTCATTTGCTTTTCTAACATAGCTGCAAGTGCCAAGCATGGCGCTCGCTGTTTACCTTTTTTGACGCCTATTAGAGTTTATGGCTCTAATCAGGTGCTTCAAAAAAATACCCTGCCGCTGTAATTCAAAAAAATACCTTAAAGAGTGTTGGTGATAAGGGGGGGGGGGGGGGGGCGGTGAAGGTGCCAGGAGAAGAAAAATGATCACATGACTTCAACACCAACCGGATTTTCCTGCAGTCACGGAATTATGCAGAGAACACTCCGATGGATACTCCACATTGTGCTCTGCATTTTACAAATGATACGTAAAATGCAGGTGCATTGTGGCTCTGTTGATAGCAGTATCTACTCCCTGTTTTAAATCAGGCTTTAAAATTGCTAAACACATCATCGGGGGGGCCGGCTGAGGAAAACCAAGATGGCAGTGCAGGACACACCCAAACAGCGGCTCACTGCAGGACAGCACTGGATCCACTGGGCAGGTATGTTCTTTTGAAGAGAACCCCACATAACAGATGTGATGAGCGGAGAGAAAGCTGGAAACAAGTGAAGTTCCTCTTTACTTTGTTAGTTACAATGCTGGTATGAAATCCATCACAAATATGTTGTTGTGCTTAAAATGTACACAGCTTTTTGTACATTACATTTTTCTTTTGTTCTGATTGCCCTCAGTTACCTGGTCGGACACAATGACAAGTTTCTAGCTTTGAATGAACTTCTAGAGAGGCACTCTGACTCGGCCTATTACAAGGATGGGATAAGTTACTCCCTGCTAAAGGTGGCTGAACTGGGACTGGTCCCCGCTGCTGAAATCCTCCTGCAATACGGGGCTGATCTTAGCTTTGAGGGTAAGTATTCAAACCCCCCGAAGGTGTGTGTGTGTGTGAGAAATAAATATATTTAATGGTTCTAAAAGCTGAAGGTTTTTAAGTATTGGGGGAGGGCTGCTGAACACAGAAGATGTTTTACCTG
This sequence comes from Lithobates clamitans, assembly GCA_037952925.1. Taxonomy (NCBI): domain Eukaryota; kingdom Metazoa; phylum Chordata; class Amphibia; order Anura; family Ranidae; genus Lithobates; species Lithobates clamitans. Next base: position 2,920,588 of record JBBGZY010000052.1, on the reverse strand, counting down.
CATGCATTCTGTGCATGAAGGTAAAAAAAAACTTTCTGTGTTCAGCAGCTTCCTCTTGATCCAGCGATGTACAGAGAGTCTCGGCTATCCCCGGACTCCCTCTCCTCATTGGCTGAGCCAGTTATTGATGTTTACAGAGGACATTTAAACTGGCAGGTTATAATAGGATTCTGGTACAGCTCTCGGGGGATAGCAGCAGAAAGGAAAACTGAAAAATTATAGTTATAGCTTTGCATGATTTGCACCAGGGGAGGGCTGGCAGCCTTAGGCCTGGGGGGCAAGTCCAGCCAAGTGGCCCACAGAACCACCGACCCACAGGCCAGCTCCCAGCAGGACCCACGGCCCATTGGAGTTACTACCAAACTTTCAGTGCTGCAAATCAAATGTACAGTGCAAAGCAATACACTTAAAACAAACAGTCCACAAGAGAGCAACTGCTCTTGTGCACATTGCTAGATCAAGATGAGGCTCAAGCAAGTGGCTGACAGATTCCTCCCTTCACACAAGTTGGTGGATGTGGGAATCTTCCCTCACTGGGACATTGTATTCTGACAGTAGGGACTGACCCCTGTCAGAATACACTGGTGCTGTTTGGCTGCAAGCAGATAATTGAGCAATGGTTTCTAACAGAAGATGATATAACAATGGGTTCCTGCCTAACAGAGAGGGCTACACACAGATCAAAATTCAGCCCCTGCTGAAACCGGTGAATTCTGATCTGTGTTTACCCAACTCTACCTTATCCCTTGCTTCAGCGGGCTCTCTGCAGTTCTGTCCCCTGCAGCTCCTGTGTATGTTGGGAATGACATTGGTCACACTCCAACCTCCACTTCATACCATACGGGGTTAATCTTCCTTTATATGTGATGATGTCTAGGGAGGAGAACACTGGAGCTGGCTGGAGCATAGAATCAGGTAAGAAGAAAAGACTATACCCCTTCTCCCCCTCCCCCACACTGCAAGAGTGGACTTCTGTACTTTTTTGGAGTTGAGCTGGGATATCATCACATCCTTTGCTGTGTATTCTTATATTCTTGAATAGGTTAGGAATTAGTGTGACACTTCAGGTGCTACATAGATGTAATCCACATACACATTATATCTTATTAAAAATCATTATTTTTAGAAGATATAATGTGTATGTGGATTACATTTATGTAGCACCTGAAGTGTCACACTAATTCCTAACCTGTTCAAGAATTTTACTTTCACTTTCAATAGACCTGCAGTGAAAAGTACAGAGCAGGCTCACATTACAGTATGCAGGGCAGTGGAGACTTACAGTAGCAGAGGATCCAGCCTCCCATCCGTGCTGTACACATCTTCACTCTGCCCTGGAGGAGGTCTCTGCTGTGTGCTGCTGGGCGGGACCCAATAATCGATGCTGCAGTGTGAGGTTCTTACTGCCCCGCCCACATGATGTACTGCCGCTGGGACTGTACCAGCTCTGATCTGGGAGGGGGGACTAAAGAAGGGAGCCTGAAAGGGGTGTATCTGCTGCCACAGAGCAATGAGCAGGGGTACATAATCTTTGCTTTGGGCAGGAAACCGGGGTATACAAGCGTTACAATTAGATTTTGTTGGCAGAAATTCCTGCTCACAACCTGACGCTCCTCCCATCTCTTGTACCGACCCTGCTTGCAGCCATCCAGTGCCCAGCCCGAGTCAGTGACTCACGCCCCGCCTCTGCCTGCCTCTGAAGACTCCGTCTACGGGAGTTGTAGTTTCCGGGTGCTGTGCACCGCTGCTTAGTTCTCTTCACCTATCGCCACCTGGAACTTGAGCACGGTCCAGACTACAACTCCCAGAATGCAGCACGGGAGGAACACAGCCAATCGGCGGCCTCCTCCATAAAAAAAAAAAATGTCAGCAGCCATGAAAGCGGCCATTTTTAAATATAAGTTAGACGGCCTGGGGGGAAATTTCCACCCTGCCCCCCGGCCCAGCCCGCCCCTGATTTGCACAGATATATTCTTATCTCCCCTTCAGCCCAAAATGGATACAGAGGATAACAAAGCTGTAGTGTAGAGTTTAGTGCAATGTTAAAGGATAAGTTTACCTTTGTATAAAAAAATAATAAATGTTCATCTTTTCGCAGGTAAAAAAATTGGCGTTTAATTTTTTTTTTTTTACTAGTAGCCTGCAAAGCATTGTACCTGCAATCAGCAGATTGTGGGTGCAATGCAGGTCTTTTACAGGCTGTTAGTGTAAGCTGCCTGCTTGTACCGCCGATATGAGCAAGCAGTTACAGAATGACATGAAGCATCAATAAACTACCTAGAGAACGCAACAGCTCCCTGGTAGTTCATTGAGAACTGCATAGGTTGTCTGTACTTGTAGTTCTAACATTTACAGAACACAATGTAGTTCTTACATTCACAGCTGCCCAAGGGTGAATAGGGGGCTGCTGCAACAGTAACATGTTACAAATTACACCCTGAATATGGCTGTAGTATGTTACAAAAGTTGAACTTATCCATTAAATATCACTTTTACATGCACAGGTATGGGTTCTCTTGCATGCTTATTTATTGATGACTGAAACAGCTCTTGGACAGGGTGAAAGGTCCCACAAACTGGAAGTTTTAACCTTTCTTACTGTTTTTTCTTCCAGATCCAGTGACGTATTACACAGCTCTACACATTGCAGTGCTGAGAAACCAGCCTGACATGGTGGAGCTGCTGGTGCAGAAAGCAGCTGATATTAACAAAAGGGATCGGGTAAGATGTAATTTTTTATTCTTTTATATATTTTTTATTCTTTATATATTTTTTTATCTGGCTGTATTGCAAGTAAGGCTTCATTCAGGCAGGTGCATAAACCTGTACCTCTGTGCATTTGGGTGTGTTTATGCGCTCGGGGAATGGCAGGTGTTGAGTGCAGCCAGCCTGTCAAATTCCATGACATGCTAAGGGAGGCAGCAGTTGTACGGATCATAACACATCAGTGGTTACATCTGCAAAGGAAGGGAAGTAAAGAATTCTTCAGTATATGTGCTTGCTATCTAGAGAACAGACACATAACCATCTTGTATATTCTTTGGTTTCAGATTCATGAGAGTAGCCCTCTGGATTTGGCAAGCGAGGAGCCAGAAAGACTGCCCTGCCTTCAGCGACTACTGGACCTCGGCGCCGATGTGAATGCAGCTGACAAAAATGGTTAGTGAGTGACACTTCTGCCACCCTGAGACAGAATTAATTGGAAATGAAATGTTTACAATTACAATTTTCTTGGTGTGACTTTATAGTTCTCGGAATGGACTCTGTAGTTTGCAGCTTAAGGTGGTTGTAAACCCTCTCCCATACCCGGTGAAGTGAACAGCATCAGATGATACACAGGGACTAAGGGAGGGTTATAACCCCTATAAGGTTTATTTTTGGCATCTGTGTCCCATTGCAGAGATGTCACTTCCTATCCCATAGCCAAAACAGGAAGTGAGAGGAAATCCCTGGTTGTTACTAGCACTAGTGTCCCCATTGGAAGATATCCTGACTGCTCCTGTTCAGGGTTCAGATTTGTTGATAACAGTAGACAGGACTTATAGGGAGGGTGAACCTTCCTAATGGGGGTACAGACTTCACTAAAAGCCTGACAGGGGTTCTATCTGAAACTTAAAAAAAAAAAATTGCCTTTATTTTTACTTCATCTTTTTTTGCATTCCTATTTTATAGTTCAGAGGTCAGTTTAGAATCTTTGAGGTGGCCACATGTATTGAATAGTTTTTGATCTACAACTGGAATAGAAACTAAGGCATAGGTTCTATGTTACCTGTTTGTAATAGAGCAAAGGGCAAGTATGTGCTTTTACTTACAGCAACTAAACAGGTTTGTTAGCATGTGGTCCTTTTCTTATGCTGTTTTGTGGTTGTTTTTATTTATTTTTGCTTTTATTAGTTTAAGCCCAGGTTCACACTTCGACAGTTTAAAATCACACGACAAGTCGCACCCTATTTGTTCCTATGGAACCATTCAGATCAGTGCAACTCTGACTTGCACTGATTTTGAAAAGGTTCCTGCACTATTTTTGGCATTTTCAGGTACGACTTGCATAGACATCTGTGTATGAAGTCGCACAGATGTGGGCAAGCCGCACATGAAATCGCACTGACCCACGGATGTGGGTTTCAAAGCCACGTTCAGTGTGAATCAGGGCTAAAGGCCTGTTAGTGTTTCTTTTTTTTTCTGGCCTCCATGTTTGTTTCTTTGCTTCTTCCAGGTAAGACAGCACTGCTTCACGCCCTGGCCAGCAGCGATGGAGTTCAGATCCACAACACTGAAAATATCAGGCTCTTGCTGGAAGGAGGTAAGCGGCTCGTCACTGGGGAAGTTTGCCATGGTTTTTGTGTTCGTTTAATGGTGCTGAGATCCCAGGTAGATTTCCCTGTGAAGATTCCTGATCTCAGCACGTCCTAACGAGCAGATCTGAACCAGGAAAATACTGTGTTCCATTAATGCAATGGCATCTATTCATGCTTTTCTCCTTCATAAACCACTGTCAATCAACATTATGTAAGAAGGGGACGGGAACAGACACACATGAGTGTGACAGATGCTGGATTTCATATTTAGCTTGTCAGTTCAAGGAAAAGAGGGTCAAATGTTAATTGGTTCTCGTTAGTAATTTTGTACAACATCTCATTTTTAAAAAATATTCTAGCTTTGTTGAAAAGCAAAAAAAATTCTCACCAGGTGAACTATATTTATAGCAATATAATGCCTGTTGCAAGAGATGGCTGTAAGTGGAGTTTCAAGCCTCATAGCCAGTTCACACTGAGGCAGCACGACTTGCAGCGCGACTGCCTCAGGCGAACTGCACGCGGCAGCAGAGGCGACTCGCAAAACGACTTCAATATAGAAGTTAATGCAAGTCGCCCCCAAAGTAGTACAGGAACCTTTTTCTAAGTCGGAACGACTTGAGTCACTCCTATTAGAACGGTTCCATTGTACAGAACGGAACGCGATTTGTCAGGCGGCTAAGTTGCCTCAGTGTGGACCGGCTGTAATGCCTGTTGCAAGAGATGGCTGTAAGTGGAGTTTCAAGCTGTGCACAGATTTCCTGCTAAAGGATAAGTTCACCTTTTGGGAAAAAATAATAAATGTACATATTTTTGCAGGGAAAAAAAATATGTGCATTGTTTTTATTTTTTCCCTAAAGAGTTTGAAAAGCATTGCACCCGTGATCAGGAGAGTACAATGCCAGACTCCTGGATCTGATACAAGCTTCAGGGCTTGTGATTGAGCTACGAGGCCACTCATCAGCGACCTAGGGGGTGTTCTGTACATAGCCTTGCTTGTAAACCAACATTTGAATGTTTTTCTTTTTGAAAATATCTGGCTGCAGATTGCAGAATTAAATTGTTTTGTTTAAAGCGGAGTTCCACACAAAAATGGAACTTCCGCTTTTCGGAACCCTCCCCCCCTCCGGTGTCACATTTGGCACCTTTCAGGGGGGAGGGGGTGCAGATACCTGTCTAAGACAGGTATTTGCACCCACTTCCGGCATAGACTCCCATGGGAGTCTACGCCTCTTGCCGTCCCCACCGCGCTGTCTCCTGGGAAACGCACAGCTCCCAGGAGAGAGCGGGGACCACTTGGGACGCGCAGTAGGGAACCGGGAAGTGAAGCCGCAATGCTTCACTTCCTGAGTCCCTCACCTAGGATGGCGGCGGCAGCTGCCGAGAACCGAGCGGGTTCTCGGCGTCGCCTGCCGACATCGCTGGACCCTGGGACAGGTAAGTGGCCATGTATTAAAAGTCAGCAGCTGCAGTATTTGTAGCTGCTGGCTTTTAATATTTTTTTTTTTTTTGGCGGTGTGGGTGAACCCCCGCTTTAATATCCTTTACAATGCAAAATGACTTGAATAGTAATTAAATTTTCTACCAGCGTAATGTGAGTTTTTATGTCTCCCATATGGATTTTCTCCCATAGTGCATTAAAGCGGAGCTCCACCCAAAGGCCACCCCAGGCCACTATCACATTTGGTATTTTTTTGGGGGGGAGCGACTACCTGGTTTTGACAAGTACCCGCTCCCATTTCTGGCTACGATTGCCATGGCGATCTGCGTCGGAAGATCACCCCCCTCCTTCCCCGCAGTCTTCTGGGACACATTGCAGGTCCCGGAAGACTGCAAGACCATACACAAGGCATAGTGAGACTCGCGCATGCACAGTAGGAAACAGGATGTGAAACTGTTAGGCTACACTTCCTGTTTCACCTAATAGAGATGCCTGCACCTGAAGCCGGGTAAAGAATTGGCTTGGGTGAGGACATCGCTGGATCCCTGGACAAGTAAGTGTCCTTATATTAAAAGTCAGCAGCTACAGTATTTGTAGCTGCTGACTTTCATATTTTTTCGGGGGGAGCCTGGAGCTCTTCGGTAAGATACTGGCAGACTAGTTTGGTGTCCCCACAAATTGGAAGTTATTATAGAATCGGTAGCTGCCAAGCTCCTTTGGAGGTAGAGGCTGATATAAATGGGTCTACCTGCTTTGTAAAGCACTGAAGAATCTTTAGCTTAATGCAAATAAATAACATTTAAATTCTAGGTGTAGCAATCTATTGTTTTTTTCCCTTTACAGGTGCTGATGTAAAGGCCACCACAAAGGACTGTGACACCGTATTCTCCAGCATCATCTTTCTGTTAGGGGAGACGGTAGGATCTGACAAAGAAGAGGCCAAGCTGATCAATACCTTCTGCTTCCGGGTCAGCCGCCTCCTGATGTCCCACGGGGCCGACCCCAGCGACTGTCCATCTCATGAGTCCCTCACCCACACATGTCTCAAGAACTTCAATCTCCACTTCCCTCTCTTGCGCTTTCTGCTGGAGTCCGGCGCCTCTTACAACTGCTCTCAGCATGGTCCTTCCTGCTGGTCCGGCTTCCACATCATGTTTGATAGGCTTTGTTCTTACCTGGGCAGCTGTGAGGACTGTGACTCTCTGGAACTGCTGAACAAAGCAGAAAGTGTGCTGGACCTCATGATAGCCCAGTCTCCTCTCATTTCCCTGCCCAGGAACTTTGAAGTAAACCCAGCGAGCTGCAGCGTCCATGCAGATAGAGTGACTGTCCTATATCAGTCCCTGAAACAGCTGGAGCAGTCACCTCCTTCCTTAAAGCACTTGTGCAGGGTCTTCATTCGCCAGAGGCTCAGGCCATGGCCTGTAGATGTAAAGGTGAAGGCTCTTCCCCTACCAGACAGGTTGAAGTGGTACCTCCTCATTCACCCCACTGCCTCTTCAGAGGACGATCTATAGCAGCCTGGCCTGAAAAGACTACGCCAAGCTTAGGCAACCTGTGGAGGTCCAACTTCCAGCATGCTTTGGAGACTGAGAGGTGGTCTAAGCTGGTGTTACCCAGTCCTATGATTACATGTGTTGGTGACACAACATAACCATTTTGGCTTCCATAGCACAGAGACTTCACCCCATCCTGTGGATCTCTCCTGTGTGTGATGTTATCTTGTTTCATTAATTGAAGGCTGATCCATTTCACCGATGCCTGTGCTGTCATTGCATGTGTCACATTCCCCCATAGCCAAACCTCATGGGAATCCTATTTATTCCAATAAACAGTCATTTTCCGTGGGTTTCCATTACATGGCTAGGTCACCTTCAGTGGTAAACCTGACATGACAGCTGTATATGAAAAGTAAGACATGGAAGTAATTTGTATGAAATAATGCCTTTTAAAAACGTTAATTTTATGAAGGCGCTCTTGTGCAAGTCATATTCTCATACAGTGTTACGTGAAGCTGTCAACTTGTAGTTCTCAATGAACAATCAGGGGGCTGTTGAGTAATCCAGTAGTTCATGGAGTCTTTCTGTCAGTGTGTGCCTGCCCAGATTGGAGGTACAGACAGTCTGCAGGACTGTGGCATTACACCTGTGATCTGCTGATCCCAAGTAAAATGCTTTACAGGTCCCTAACAAAAAATAATAAATGCATATTTTTTATCTGCAAAAAAAAATTTGCATTTATTATTTTTTTGGAAATGTGAACTTATGCTTTAAAGTCGAACTCCAGCCAAAACTTTGTTAAGTTAAAACAGAATTCCAGCTTTCCTATCATTTTCACCCCCTTCCTGTCACACTTTGAATGACAAATGCGCGGTCATGCAACACTGTGCCCATGTTACATTTTTATCTTTTTTTCCCCCACACAAATAGAGCTTTATTTTGGTGGTATTTAATCACTGCTGTTTTTTTTTTTTTTTATATGGTTTGCTAAATAAAAAAAAAAAAAACTGAAAATTTCAAAGAGAAAGGGGGGAAAAAAATAAATAAAAAGTTTTTCATAGTTTGTTATACAATTTTGCAAACAGGTAATTTTACTCCTTCACTGATAATCCGTGCCCTGAATATCAGTGTGATGTCCCTTTCACACAAGCTGGTTATGCCAATAACCAGCTTGTGTTTACATCGTGATCGACTGTTATGGGAAACAGCTGATCATGTGGTAAAGGGCCACGGATTGGCTCTTTACCCCGATCTGTGATCAGCTGTGTCTGGAATACACAGCGCTCGCAGAGCAGGCCACCCACACACCTCAATCAGATTAAGACATCATATGACCCTCCCAGAACTGGTGGGCTGCGCTGTAGCCGTCATTTGGCTATAGTGCAGTCGGCAAGTGGTTAAATATTTTGTTTGGGCCAAGCTGGCTGACTTCTTATCTGCTGTCAGAATTAAAAAGTATGGCTGTGAGTTTCTCGGCCATTCAGGAGAAGCCTTGTATTTTTATCAATGAACTGCTTGGCTGCAGTGGACAGCCGGGTAGATGACATCAGAGAAAGCCTTACATTAATCAATACAACAAACGGCTTCTCTTGAGTGGCTGAGAAGCATGCAGCCTTATTCTTTTTATTTCCGGCAGCAGTGGAGAAATGACCAATACTGCTACCAGAACACAGCAAAAGGAAATAGCTTGTTTGAGCCTATATGGCCCAGATCCAACTATTTAAAATGATAGGAATGTTGAAATTCTACTGGACAGCTGGTAATGGATAAAGTTCCAACAGATTTTCAATTATATCTGTGTCTTCATCGAGGGAATTTTTCCAGGAACTGCTTTTTATAAAATGTTAGTTGCTTTGTCAAACATGGCATTTAGTTTGGTGGCTTAAAGTGTTACTAAACCCACAACCATAAAATCAGTGTGTATATGCAGTAAAGCATGCTTGTTATACTCACTGGAATCTAAGGGGTTAATCCTCCGCATTGTGTAAAAAGCTTGTTTTGATCTTGACTACTCTGATCCTCTCCTTCCACTGTCCCCAATCTATCTCCTGATAGCACAGAGCCTTTGGAGTCACTCTGCACATGCTCAGTTTGCTGTGTATAGCTAGAGTGTTTTTTTTTTTCTTTTTCTTGGGAGGGTGCATCTGATCGACACAGGGCCAAACAGCATTGTCAAGACAGAGGGTCAGGGGTCCTGCAGCCTCATAGGACGGTCAGAGGAGAGTGAGAACTCCTCCTACAAGCTTTACCCAGATACTGATAGAAGTCACAAGATTGCTATATACTGCTGATGAGAAGTATTTAGAAGTTTATATTTACTAAAATAATTGCATTTCCGTGTATTGTGGAAGACCAGATATAGTGAATAGGGTCCTGGGTTTAGTAACGCTTTAATTTTGGTCTCATACCACAGAGAGGTACAGCCACGCCAGAGGCAAGTTGCTATGTGAGATTTTGTTAAGTTACCCAGCAACAGTTTTTCTCTCTCCAAGTTCAACCAACCATTCAGGCTGTAACTCCTTCGGGGTTGTCATAGGTCTCTAGTTGGTCCCTCTCACTAGTCTCCTTCTTGTAGTGTCACGTTTGGTGGACAGCGTCTTCACCAATTTACAGCTGTGCCATACTTTCTATTCTTAAAGCAGAGCTACAGCCATTTTTGTGTTTATTAAAAGTCAGCAGCTACAAAAAGTGTAGTTGCTGACTTTTAATAAACAGACACTCACCTGTCCCATGATCCAGCGGTGTACTCACCCCTGTCGTTTTCACCCCGTGTTCTCCCTCAGCGGCACCGGCATCTTCACTATGGGCACCCGGTTGTGCACATGCGTGAGCGGCGCTGCACACTGTGACTGGTCCCGAAGTCTTTTAGGACATGTCATGTGTCCCAGAAGACTTCAGGAAGGAGAACTTTCGCTTCCAATCGCTTAAGATGACCAGAACGGAAGTGGGAGTGGGTCCTTGTCAAAATCAGGTATCTGCACCCCATCCTCCCGAAAAGCTCTGTTTCACAAACAGGAGCTGGGTAGGAGGCCTTAATGCAGAAGTTCCAATTTTGGGCGGAACTGCTTTAAAGTGGATGTAAACCCTCACATATACCCAGTTATATGAACAGCCTCAGATGATACACAGAGATTAAACAAATCCTCCTACATAAGTTTTACATGTATATATGCTGTCTTCAGCTTTATATACTGTTTAGAAAGGTCAGATCATGTTAGGAGATTTTCTCTTCCTGTTCAGCACTGCAGTGAAGCCTGGGCATACAGCCAAGCCAGTTGATTGGAGGAAAGGCACACACCCCCTCTCCTCATAGGTAGAGACTTTCAGCTCTGTTGACTAGTTACATAGTTAGTCAGGTTGAAAAAAGTCCATCCAGTTCAACCTTAAAAACAATAAATAAAATAAAAAATATCGTACAATCCATTATACCCAATTTTATACCCACAGTTGATCCAGAGGAGGGCAAAAAACCCCAGCAGAGCACGCTCCAATTTGCTACAGCAGGGGAAAAAATTCCTTCCTGATCCCCCCAAGAGGCAATTGGATTTTCCCTGGATCAACTTTACCTATAAATGTCAGTACCCAGTTATATTGTGTACATTTAGGAAAGTATCCAGGCCTTTCTTAAAGCAATCTACTGAGCTGGCCAGAACCACCTCTGGCAGGAGTCTATTCCACATTTTCACAGCTCTTACTGTGAAGAAACCTTTCTCCTTATTTGGAGATTAAATCTCTTTTCCTCTAGAGCAAGGATATGCAATTAGCGGACCTCCAGCTGTTGCAAAACTACAAGTCCCATCATGCCTCTGGGTGTCATGCTTGTGGCTGTCAGTGTCTTGCTATGCCTCATGGGACTTGTAGTACTGCAACAGCTGGAGGTCCGCTAATTGCATATCCCTGCTCTAGACGTAAAGAGTGCCTCCGTGTCCTCTGGGTTGACCGTAAAGAGAATAACTCAACACCAAGTTCACTATATGGACCCCTTATATATTTGAACATGTTGATCATATCCCCCCTTATTCTTCTCTTCTCAAGAGTGAATAAATTCAGTTCCTCTAATCTTTCCTCATAGCTGATCTCCTCCATGCCTCTTATCAGTTTGGTTGCACTTCTCTGCACTCTCTCCAGTTCCCCGATATCCTTTTTGAGAACTGGAGCCCAAAACTGAACTGCATATTCCAGATGAGGTCTTACTAATGATTTGAACAGGGGAAAAATGATATCTCTCTCTCTTAATACAAGAAAGGACTTTGCTCGCTTTGAAAACCGCAGCTTGGCATTGCATGCTATTATTGAGCTTATGATCTACCAAAACCCCCAGATCCTTCTCCACCACGGATTTCCCCAGTTGTACTCCCCCCCTAGCATGTATGATGCATGCATATTCTTAGCCCCCAAGTGCACAACTTTACATTTCTCAACATTAAACCTCATCTGCCACATAGTCGCCCAATTAGACAGTGCATTGAGGTCGGCTTCTAAATTGGAGACATCCTGTAAGGACGTTATTCCACTGCATAGCTTGGTGTCATCTGCAAAGACAGAAATGTTACTCCCTGACTCAATATCATTTATAAAGTTATTAAAAAGTAAGGGTCCCAGCACTGAACCTTGGGGTACACCACTGATAACCTTAGACCATTCAGAGTAAGAATCATTAACCACTACTCCCTGAATTCTGTCTTTTAGCCAGTTTTCTATCCATTTACAAATTGATCTTTCCAAGCCTGTAGACCAGTGGTTCTCAACTCCAGTCCTCAGGACCCACCAACAGGCCAGGTTTGCAAGATAGCTGAAATACATCACAGGTGATATCACTTGCTGCTCAGTGATTGCAGTATTCTAGTCTGCATCTCTCCAAGGTAATACTTAAAATCTGGCCTGTTGGTGGGTCCCGAGGACAGGAGTTGAGAACCACTGCTGTAGACTTTACCTTACACATGAGCCGTATGTGGGGAACTGTGTCAAATTTACACATGGGAATATACTGTGCAGTGAGGTCCCAAACAGTCTTTTTGAAGACTTCCCATTTCTGTTCTGTGTTTATCAATGCAAATATTCCCTCCCAGTCTAAATCCTGGAGAGCAGCCCTCATCCTTGGAAAATTTGCTCTCTTGAAGTTAAAGCGGAAGTAAACCCATCCATAAAACAGCTACCTTTCCGGCACACTCCCATTGGTTGGGCTCTCAACCAAACTGTCAAACCATCCAATGGCCGGTGTCATAACTGATCACATGTGCAGCATCATGGCAGTTCTAGACTAAACAGAGGCCAAGGTGGCGGCTTCCTTGGCTGAAAAAGATAGGAGGGTTTACTTCCACTTTAAGTATTTTTATCTTTCCCGTATGTATTTCTTGTTTACAGCTACCATCAAATGAAATCATGTTATGATCACTGCTACCCAGGTGTTCCTTTATCTGGACATTAGTAATAAGCTCTGCATGGTTTGAGATTACCAGGTCCAACAGAGCTTCATTCCTAGTTGGGGCCTCAATAAACTGTACCATAAAATTGTCCTGTCATATGTTTATACATTTTTGCCCTTTAACTGTCCCAGCAGTGCCATTACTCCAGTCAATTTCTGGGTAGTTAAAATCCCCCATTATTATCACTGTCCCAGCAGCTGAGTCTCCACCTCCTCGTTAACACTGGGTGGTCTATAACAAACTCCAATGATTAAGTGTGAACTACGCCCATCTATATGCAGTTCCACCCATAATGCTTCAGACTCATCACACTCTCCATCAACCAGGTCCTCTTTCACACTTGCTTTGAGATCACTTCTCACATAGAGACAGACCCCGCCACCTTTCCTTTTAACCCTGTCCCTCCCAAAAGAGTGCATAGCCAGGAATATTAATAGCCCAGTCATGTGAGGATTGAAGCCAAGTTTCAGCAATACCAATTACATCATAGCTCTCCTCATGCACCAGAGCTTCCAACTCACCTATTTTGCAAGGCAGACTTCTGGCATTGGTGTACAAACACTTTAACCACTTGCCGACCGCCTAACGCAGATATACTGCGGCAGAGCGGCACGGGCAGGCAAAATCACGTACCCGTACGTGATCTGCCTCCCGCGGGCGGGGGGTCCGATCGGACCCCCCCCCGGTGCCATCGGCGGTCGGCATCTGACTGGGAGCGTCGGGAGGCGAGGGGGAGACCATCCGATCGTGGCCCCCCCCTCGCGATCGCTCCCAGCCAATGGAAATCCTCCTCTGCCTGTGTGTCGTTTCACACAGGCAGAGGATGTGATGTCATCTCTCCTCGGTCTGGCAGTTTCCGTTCCAGCGCCGAGGGGAGATGACATGTAAGTGCACAACACACACACACACACAGTAGAACATGCCAGGCATACTTTACACCCCCGATCCCCCCCCGATCCCCCCCCAATCACCCCCCCCCCCCTGTCACAAACTGACATTAGCAGTATTTTTTTTTTTTTTTTTTTTCTGATTACTGCTGTGTCAGTTTGTGACAGTTAGTGTTAGGGCAGTGAGTATTACCCCCCTTTAGGTCTAGGATACCCCCCTAACCCCCCCTAATAAAGTTTTAACCCCTTGATCACCCCCCCTCACCAGTGTCGCTAAGCGATCATTTTTCTGATCGCTGTATTAGTGTCGCTGGTGACGGTAGTTAGGGACGTAAATATTTAGGTTCGCCGTCAGTGTTTTATAGCGACAGGGACCCCCATATACTATCTAATAAATGTTTTAACCCCTTGATTGCCCCCTAGTTAACCCTTTCACCGCTGATCACCGTATAACCGTTACGGGTGACGCTGGTTAGTTCGTTTATTTTTTATAGTGTCAGGGCACCCACCGTTTATTACCGAATAAAGGTTTAGCCCCCCGATCGCCCGGCGGTGATATGCGTCGCCCCAGGCAGCGTCAGATTAGCGCCAGTACCGCGAACACCCACGCACGCAGCATACACCTCCCTTAGTGGTATAGTATCTGATCGGATCAATATCTGATCCGATCAAATCTATACTAGCGTCCCCAGCAGTTTAGGGTTCCCGAAAACGCAGTGTTAGCGGGATCAGCCCAGATACCCGCTAGCACCTGCGTTTTGCCCCTCCGCCCAGCCCAGCCCAGCCCACCCAAGTGCAGTATCGATCGATCACTGTCACTTACAAAACACTAAACGCATAACTGCAGCGTTCGCAGAGTCAGGCCTGATCCCTGCGATCGCTAACAGTTTTTTTGGTAGCGTTTTGGTGAACTGGCAAGCACCAGCCCCAGGCAGCGTCAGGTTAGCGCCAGTACCGCTAACACCCACGCACGCACCGTACACCTCCCTTAGTGGTATAGTATCTGAACGCATCAATATCTGATCCGATCAGATCTATACTAGCGTCCCCAGCAGTTTAGGGTTCCCAAAAACGCAGTGTTAGCGGGATCAGCCCAGATACCTGCTAGCACCTGCGTTTTGCCCCTCCGCCCAGCCCAGCCCACCCAAGTGCAGTATCGATCGATCACTGTCACTTACAAAACACTAAACGCATAACTGCAGCGTTCGCAGAGTCAGGCCTGATCCCTGCGATCGCTAACAGTTTTTTTGGTAGCGTTTTGGTGAACTGGCAAGCACCAGCCCCAGGCAGCGTCAGATTAGCGCCAGTACCGCTAACACCCACGCACGCACCGTACACCTCCCTTAGTGGTATAGTATCTGATCGCATCAATATCTGATCCGATCAGATCTATACTAGCGTCACCAGCAGTTTAGGGTTCCCAAAAACGCAGTGTTAGCGGGATCAGCCCAGATACCTGCTAGCACCTGCGTTTTGCCCCTCCGCCCGGCCCGGCCCAGCCCACCCAAGTGCAGTATCGATCGATCACTGTCACTTACAAAACACTAAACGCATAACTGCAGCGTTCGCAGAGTCAGGCCTGATCCCTGCGATCGCTAACAGTTTTTTTTGTAGCGTTTTGGTGAACTGGCAAGCGCCAGTGGCCTAGTACACCCCGGACGTAGCCAAACCAGCACTGCAGTAACACTTGGTGACGTGGCGAGTCCCATAAGTGCAGTTCAAGCTGGTGAGGTGGCAAGCACAAGTAGTGTCCCGCTGCCACCAAGAAGACAAACACAGGACCGTCGTGCCCATAATGCCCTTCCTGCTGCATTCGCCAATCCTAATTGGGAACCCACCGCTTCTGCAGCACCCGTACTTCCCCCATTCACATCCCCAACCAAATGCAGTCGGCTGCATGAGAGGCATTTTTATGTCCTCCCGAGTACCCCTACCCAACGAACCCCCCCAAAAAAGATGTCGTGTCTGCAGCTAGCGCGGATATAGGCGTGACACCCGCTATTATTGTCCCTCCCCTCCTGTCCTGATAATCCTGGTCTTTGCATTGGTGAATGTTTTGAACACTAGCATGCACTAGTTGAGTTTTAGCGTAGGGTACAGCATTGCACAGACTAGGCACACTTTCACAGGGTCTCCCGAGATGCCATCGCATTTTGAGAGACCCGAACCTGGAACCGGTTACAGTTATAAAAGTTAGTTACAAAAAAAAGTGTAAAAAAAAAAAAAAAACACAAACAAAAATATAAAATAAAAATAGTTGTCGTTTTATTGTTCTCTCTCTCTCTATTCTCTCTCTATTGTTCTGCTCTTTTTTACTGTATTCTATTCTGCAATGTTTTATTGTTGTTATGTTTTATCACGTTTGCTTTTCAGGTATGTAATTATTTATACTTTACCGTTTACTGTGCTTTATTGTTAACCATTTTTTTGTCTTCAGGTATGCCATTCACGACTTTGAGTGGTTATACCAGAATGATGCCTGCAGGTTTAGGTATCATCTTGGTATCATTCTTTTCAGCCAGCGGTCGGCTTTCATGTAAAAGCAATCCTAGTGGCTAATTAGCCTCTAGACTGCTTTTACAAGCAGTGGGAGGGAATGCCCCCCCCCCCCAACATCTTCCGTGTTTTTCTCTGGCTCTCCTGTCTCAACAGGGAACCTGAAAATGCAGCCGGTGATTCAGCCAGCTGACCATAGAGCTGATCAGAGACCAGAGTGGCTCCAAACATCTCTATGACCTAAGAAACCGGAAGCTACGAGCATTTTATGACGTAGATTTCGCCGGATGTAAACAGCGCCATTGGGAAATTGGGAAAGCATTTTATCACACCGATCTTGGTGTGATCAGATGCTTTGAGGGCAGAGGAGAAATCTAGGGTCTAATAGACCCCAATTTTTGCAAAAAAGAGTACCTGTCACTACCTATTGCTATCATAGGGGATATTTACATTCCCTGAGATAACAATAAAAATGATTTAAAAAAAAAAAAAATAAAAGGAACAGTTTAAAAATAAGATAAAAAAACAATAATAATAAAGAGAAAAAAAAAAAAAAAAAAAAAAGCACCCCTGTCCCCCCTGCTCTCGCGCTAAGGTGAACGCAAGCGTTGGTCTGGCGTCAAATGTAAACAGCAATTGCACCATGCATGTGAGGTATCGCCGCGAAGGTCAGATCGAGGGCAGTAAGTTTAGCAGTAGACCTCCTCTGTAAATCTAAAGTGGTAACCTGTAAAGGCTTTTAAAGGCTTTTAAAAATGTATTTAGTTTGTCGCCACTGCACGTTTGTGCGCAATTTTAAAGCATGTCATGTTTGGTATCCATGTACTCGGCCTAAGATCATCTTTTTTATTTCATCAAACATTTGGGCAATATAGTGTGTTTTAGTGCATTAAAATGTAAAAAAGTGTGTTTTTTCCCCAAAAAATGCGTTTGAAAAATCGCTGCGCAAATACTGTGTGAAAAAAAAAAATGAAACACCCACCATTTTAATCTGTAGGGCATTTGCTTTAAAAAAAATATATAATGTTTGGGGGTTCAAAGTAATTTTCTTGCAAAAAAAAATTATTTTTTTATGTAAACAATAAGTGTCAGAAAGGGCTATGTCTTCAAGTGCTTAGAAGAGTGGGTGATGTGTGACATAAGCTTCTAGATGTTGTGCATAAAATGCCAGGACAGTTCAAAACCCCCCCAAATGACCCCATTTTGGAAAGTAGACACCCCAAGCTATTTGCTGAGAGGCATGTCGAGTCCATGGAATAATTTATATTGTGACACAAGTTGCGGGAAAGAGACAATTTTTTATTTTTTTTATTTTTTTTTGCGCAAAGTTGTCACTAAATGATATATTGCTCAAACATGCCATGGGAATATGTGAAATTACACCCCAAAATACATTCTGTTGCTTCTCCTGAGTACGGGGATACCACATGTGTGGGACTTTTTGGGAGCCTAGCCGCGTACGGGACCCCGAAAACCAAGCACCGCCTTCAGGCTTTCTAAGGCCGTAAATTTTTGATTTCACTCTTCACTGCCTATCACAGTTTCGGAGGCCATGGAACGCCCAGGTGGCACAAAACCCCCCCAAATGACCCCATTTTGGAAAGTAGACACCCCAAGCTATTTGATGAGAGGTATAGTGAGTATTTTGCAGACCTCACTTTTTGTCACAAAGTTTTGAAAATTGAAAAAAGAAAAAAAAAATTTTTTTTTCTCGTCTTTCTTTATTTTCAAAAACAAATGAGAGCTGCAAAATACTCACCATGCCTCTCAGCAAATAGCTTGGGGTGTCTACTTTCCAAAATGGGGTCATTTGGGGGGGGTTTGTGCCACCTGGGCATTCCATGGCCTCCGAAACTGTGATAGGCAGTGAGGAGTAAAATCAAAAATGTACGCCCTTAGAAATCCTGAAGGCGGTGCTTGGTTTTCGGGGTCCCGTACGCGGATAGGCTCCCAAAAAGTCCCACACATGTGGTATCCCCGTACTCAGGAGAAGCAGCTAAATGTATTTTGGGGTGCAATTCCACATATGCCCATGGCCTGTGTGAGCAATATATCATTTAGTGTCAACTTTGTGCAAAAAAAAAAAAAAAAAAAAAAAATTTGTCACTTTCCCGCAACTTGTGTCAAAATATAAAACATTCCATGGACTCAACATGCCTCAAAGCAAATAGCTTGGGGTGTCTACTTTCCAAAATGGGGTCATTTGGGGGGGTTTTATGTCATCTGGGCATTTTATGGCCTTCAAAACTGTGATAGGTAGTGAGGAGTAAAATCAAAAATGTACGCCCTTAGAAATCCTGAAGGCGTTGCTTGGTTTTCGGGGCCCCGTACGCGGCTAGGCTCCCAAAAAGTCCCACACATGTGGTATCCCCGTACTCAGGAGAAGCAGCTAAATGTATTTTGGGGTGCAATTCCACATATGCCCATGGCCTGTGTGAGCAATATATCATTTAGTGACAACTTTTTGTAATTTTTTTTTTTTTTTTTTTTTTTTGTCATTATTCAATCACTTGGGACAAAAAAAATAAATATTCAATGGGCTCAACATGCCTCTCAGCAAATTCCTTGGGGTGTCTACTTTCCAAAATGGGGTCATTTGTGGGGGTTTTGTACTGCCCTGCCATTTTAGCACCTCAAGAAACGACATAGGCAGTCATAAATTAAAGGCTGTGTAAATTCCAGAAAATGTACCCTAGTTTGTAGACGCTATAACTTTTGCGCAAACCAATAAATATACACTTATTGACATTTTTTTTACCAAAGACATGTGGCCGAATACATTTTGGCCTAAATGTATGACTAAAATTGAGTTTATTGGATTTTTTTTAGAACAAAAAGTAGAAAATATCATTTTTTTTCAAAATTTTCGGTCTTTTTCCGTGTATAGCGCAAAAAATAAAAATGGCAGAGGTGATCAAATACCATCAAAAGAAAGCTCTATTTGTGGGAAGAAAAGGACGCAAATTTCGTTTGGGTACAGCATTGCATGACCGCGCAATTAGCAGTTAAAGCGACGCAGTGCCGAATTGTAAAAAGTGCTCTGGTCAGGAAGGGGGTAAAACCTTCCGGGGCTGAAGTGGTTAATGCATTATTACATTTTGCTCTGGTGTTTTTCATATCATTTTTAGTAGTACAAATGGTACTATAGTTTCCAATGGCTGTTTGCAACATGGGAAATTTCTTGTCACCTGCCATAACCCTCCCCCCATCTATCGCCATAACCCTCCCCCCATCTATCCCCATTCCACCCTCCATTAATGTCTGACCTCTAACTGACCTGTCTGCCCGATGTAATATAGTTCACCCTCCCCCCTCAATCCTAGTTTAAATACTCCTCCAGACTTCCCATAAACCTCTCCCCCAGCACAGCAGACCCCCTTCCATTCAAGTGCAAACCGTCTCTAGCATATAGGTTGCACCCCAATGAAAAGTCAACCCAGTGCTCTAGAAACCCAAATCCCTCCTCCCTACACCAGGTCTTTAGTTCAGGGCTCTCTATTTATAGCATCATCCCCAACACAAAAAACTTTGGCTGCTTTTATCATATGTGACAGAGAACTTATCAGGAGGTATCAGACCATAACAGAAGAACAGAGCAGGACAAAGCTACAGGACATAGTGCTTTGAAGAGAGATGAGAAAACACTGCAGATATATGTGCCCAGCTCAAATTTCATGAATCGGGTTTACATCCACTTTAATAATCAGTTTAATTGTATTCCAAAAAATATTTAGTGACTTGAAACTTATCTGCTTTTCAATCACTTTTTTTTACTTTAGGTATTCTTTTATTTTCAGGGTGTCGGTTGTGACACGGTACTGACTCAATTTGGACAGGATAAACGCAATCCAAAAAAAATAGTCTCTTTCTGTGACTCAACATTTATACAATAAAAGATAAACATGAGTGTTTATAGGCACTATAGCAGCGGTACATGACAACAGAAAGCGTTTTGTTGGTTGAACGCAGGAGACTCGCTGATGATTTAGAAACAGAGGCCAGAGACAGGTTTTCTTCTGGGCCACATTAACCAGCCGCCATCATTATACTGCGGCAGGTCAGGGCGAGCCGTTGTAGCTATACGTCGGCTCCTTTAAGCGGGATAGCAGGCGCTTGCCCGCTGCACTGCGGGGGTGCCGATGCTCGTGGCCTGGTGGTTGCGATGACCGCCAGCCGCGGGCATGAGAGGCAGAACAGGGACGTGTGTGTGTGTAAACACACAAATCTCTGTTCTGTGAGGAGAGGCAGATTGTGAGTTCCCCTCTGGTCAGACCCCTCCCCCTACAGTTAGAACACACTGTGGGAACAAAGTTAACCCCTTGATCGCCCCCTAGTGTTAACCCTTTCCCTGCCAGTGACATTTATACAGTAATCAGTGAATTTTTTACCACTGATCCCTGTATAAAATTGTCACTGGTCCCAAAAATGTGTCCGCCGCAATATCGCAGTCCTGCTAAAAATCGCTGATCACTGCCATTACTAGTAAAAAAAAAAAAAAAGTCATAAATCTATCCATTTT
This sequence comes from Lithobates clamitans, assembly GCA_037952925.1. Lineage (NCBI taxonomy): Eukaryota > Metazoa > Chordata > Amphibia > Anura > Ranidae > Lithobates > Lithobates clamitans. The sequence goes on along the minus strand of JBBGZY010000052.1, from coordinate 2,900,025 downwards.
GTAGACGCTATAACTTTTGTGCAAACCAATCAATATACACTTATTGCGATTTTTATTACCAAATATATGTTGAAGCATACATATCGGCTTAAACTAAGGAAAAAATTTGGGAATATTTATTATAGCAAAAAGTACAAAATAATGTGTTTTTTTGCAAAGTTGACACTTTTAATTTTGTTGATAGATAAAGATAAATAGTTATAGATAAATAAAAACTGCAAAGATTATCAAATGCCGCCAAAAGAAAGCTCTATTTGTGGGGGAAAAAAAGGACATAAATTTAGTTTGGATGCAATGTCGCACGCCCACACAATTGTCAGTTAAAGCGACGCAGTGCGGTATCGCAAAAAATGGCCTGGTCATTGAGCGGCCAAATCTTCCGGGGCTGAAGTGGTTAAAGTGTCTGAAAGAGTATCTTGCGGACTATAAAAACCAAAACGAACACATTAACTGCTGCAATTTGGTTGCTGTAGAACAGTGACACTTTGGAACATGGGTGCTCAACTTGTGGCGCTCCAGCTGTTCCTGAACTACAATTTCCAGCATGCCTTTAGGGAGTCATGCTTGTAACTATGAGCTTTGCAAAGGATGATGGGACTTTTAGTTCCGGAACAACTGGAGCACCCATGCTTTAGAACATAAGGACTCTTGTGAGCATGTAATGGCCCCTAAAAAAATATAATGGCACCTTCCTTTTTGGCAAACTCATTCCAGCAACTTCTGACACTGACTGCAGGAGTTTTGTCTGATTTTGTAACAGAAGTGACGTTCCGTCGCTGCCATCTTGCTACACCCCACACTCTGTCGCAGTAAGGATACAGTGATACACGTTTCAGGAGACAAGCCCCCTTCATCAGATGAAGGGGACTTGTCTCCAAAAACGCATTAGCTTTCCTATCAGATGGTTCATTGACGGGGACACCACCCATGGCTGAAGTATCCATTTTACATGCTTGACGTTTTTATATGTTTGAGTATACATTTGTCCTTGGGGATTCATTAAATAGTTTGGTGCCAATGCACGGGGAGTTTGCACCCGTGTGTGTGTGTGGTTTTTTTTTTTTTTTTATACTTATACACAAATGTTTTGCCTTTAATTTCTATTTTAAACAGAATGGGTTGTTCTAAACTCTCATGGTGAGAGTTTATTATAGAAGTGTGTAATCTGAGTGCCTGCCTGTGTTTTGTCAGATTAGGCGACCCGTCAGATTTTGTAACAGAAGGGACAATCTGTCGCTGCCATTTTGCTACACATGCCTGACGTTTTTATACGTTTGTGTGTATAAATATGTCTTTGGGGATTTCTTAAATTGGTGGTAATGCACAAGGAGTTTGCACCCTCTTGTGTGTGTTTTTTGCAGTTAACTGAAGATTTCCTGAACTGTGGAGTGCTGCACCCGGGGATGCATTACACACCTAGACATCTTTGGAAGCTGGTATTGCGTGCTTGAGTGTTTTTGAAGATATTATAAATCCTTTTTGTATAAGTGAATACATTCCCTCTGCTCTCAGCTGCATAAGGCTACATGTACACTGGAACTCCCCTACACGTCAATTCCCTGGCAGCAAAAAAATACTAAATGTAGCAATAATGCGTGTAAACACGATACTGCTTTTAGCGCTTCAACGTTTTTTTAAGTTCATTGGAAAGAGTACTGACCATAGAAACGAATAAATGGCCAAGCGCTTACTAGGGGAGCTCCTGAGCGGCTGCTCTGTCTGTTCATTCAGACACAGAGCCGTGGCTCGGCCCCACCCCCTCTCTTTTCTCATTGGCTCACTGACTTTGATTGGCAGCAGCCAAAGCCAATGGCACCTGCTGCCGTCTCAGCCAATAAAGGAGGGAGAGCTGAGGCTCTCATGCAACATGGCTGGATCGAGATGGAGCTCAGCGTAAGTATATGGAGGGGCTGGGGGGAGCGCTGCACACAGGTTTTTTTTATCTCAATGCATAAGACAAAAAACCTTCTGCCTTTAGAACCACTTTAATTTGGTAACACTCTGTAGTTCATAATAATCACAATGATTTTAATATGGAAAACTAACTTCTTTGTTGCATCTCAAGGCTGCCAATCTCCTTCAGCCTCTGCGTACATGTACTTCTGTGATGACCGTATGACATTTCTTAGGACGGGTATCCTAATGATGACAACAGGGGACCATGGCGCAGAGCAGTTTGATAGCCCAATGCCCCGTACACACGATCGGATTTTCCGCCAACAAATGTTAGATGTGAGCTTGTTGGCGGAAAGTCAGACCGTGTATATGCTCCATTGAACATTTGTTGTTGGCTAGCAGGTTCTCAAATTTTCCACCAACAAATTTTTGTTGTCAGACTTTCCGATTGTGTGCACAAAAGTCCACGCATGCTCGGAATCAATGCTCACCAAACACAACATTAACAGAAGGAGCCCAAAGGGTGGCGCATGACTATTGAACTTCCTTTTTACCAGCTCACCGTACATCTTTACGATCGTAATTGTTGGCCAACATTTGTGTGACTGTGTGTATGCAAGACAAGTTGGCGCCAACAACCTTTGAACAAAATTCCACGGTTTTGTTGTTGGAAAGTCCGGTCGTGTGTACGGGGCATAATAGAATGACAAGGGTTGCCATTGCTGGTCTCATCTTGAACATGCTAGTTGACTGGCTCTTAAACTCACCTTCTTGAATACTGGAAAAAGAATGCAATTCGGGGTTTCTCTTACCATTTGTACCAGAAAGTCCTCAGCAATGACAGCTCTTATATTTCCTCATGCCAGAGCAACTTTAAAGCGGAGTTCCACCCAAAAATGGAATTTCCAATTTTTGGATTCCTCTCCCCCTCCGGTGTCACATTTGGCACCTTTCAGGGGGGGAGGAGATACCTGTCTAATACAGGTATTTGCTTCCACTTACTGGCATAGATCACCGCAGTGACCTACACCACTTCCGGCGCCTACTCTGTCCTCCCCCGCTGTCTTCTGGGAGACACACAGGTCCCAGAACACAGCAGGGACGCGCAGCGCGACTGGCACGTGCGCAGTAGGGAACCAGGAAGTGAAGCCGCAAGGCAAGGCTTCACTTCCTTATTCCCTGACCGAGGATGGCAGCAGCAGCAGCAGAGAGCCGACGGACAGATCGGCTTCGGCTGCTGACAACGCGGGCTCCCTGGACAGGTAAGTGTCCATATATTAAAAGTCAGCAGCTTCAGTATTTGTAGCTGCTGGCTTTTAAATTTTATTTTTTTTTTTTTCGGCGGACCTCTGCTTTAAAGAATTTCAGTGCCAGCACAAGTTATCGGTAAACATGTTCTATATATTGTGCTTTTTTTTTTTTTTTTTTTTTTTCTGGAAGAGGAAAGGGGGGGGGGGGGGAATCTAAAATCCAGGCTAAACAATTTTCCAAATACAAGCATGCGTGTGTACTTGAATATTGCAGTGCTTTGTGTATTTCTTCTAGATCTGTGTAGAAGTCCAGTGTGAGACTTTCCCCCTGTACAGCAGCTTCCTGTAATAAAGATCAGTCACTGCTGCTCTCTCTCCTTGTGCGAGGGGAAGGGACTGGACTTGTCTCCTCCCCCCTCCTCTAGTTATCTACAGGCAGCCTGTAGCAGGTGGGGGCTACTGGGCCCCTTTATGTATGAGGTCACAGTAGTGGCATCACTACTACTCTTACAAAGTAATAAATTAGTTTTTGCAAAGGCTTTTGTTTCAAACAAAGTGGATCTTTAACCATTAAGGTTATTGAGGAAAATATTGAAATTAAAGTTTTTGTGCCCAGATGTTTATTTTGAAGGATGCAGAAAAGGTTGTCCTCACCTTGGTTGAGTATATTTCCCCAATTTATTGTCCCAGTGACAACATGAGCTCTTACCACTATGGGCTACTGCAGTCTTTGTAAATAAGCAGCTAGTTTTGAGGTAGGTGGTTCCATTGCTGGATCAAATGGCATTGGGTGCAATAGCTTCTATGACATTGTTACAGAAAGGCTTCATTTCTTTGTACATGCTTCAACTTTGTAGATCATTTTCACATTCAACCAAAAACAAAAAAGCAGACTCAAGTAAACAGGATACTCAATTTTTTTAAGGTGGAACTCCAGACAAATCTTGTTTCGGACTGCATAAACAAGGGAAGTCTGTGTCACCGTTGACAGCTTCCCTTATGCCCCTGTCTGGTGCTAGGTTAGAAACCAAGGGAAACAAAGTGGCAAATAAAAGCAGTTTTATAGGACTGTGAAGGGTTAGAACCTCTTGTGATCATATTGCCTCCTTTATGGTCAAAAGGGCAGAAAATACTCCCCAATATAAATCTAACAGGATCGAACCCTTCCACATGCCACCCAAGAATAAAGGAAAAAAAACACGCACACAAAAAAAAACAAAAACAAAAAAAAACTGTTTTTCTGCAGTTCCAATCAAAATGTCTTTCCTTAAAATTGACCTTATTTTTCAAATTCTAATCAAAATACCAGTATTTGGCAATGCCAGCAGCCGGTTAGAAAAAAACATTTATTTTTCGTTTGTGTGTTTTGGCAAATTGATCTTTTCTTCTGTCCATAATATCTGATATACGGCTGTCTGACATCAATGAGCTGTCCTGTGACCTCACTGTGTCCTATGTCTTTTCCACGGTCACCATCTCCCATTGACATCATTGGCTTCTTTCTCATCAGCAAGATTCAAGCTTCCTTCTTCTATTCCAGTTTATAAAATTTGGCATGCTTAAAAGCAAGCTTTTCTTGGCAAAGCAGTCTACAGTGTATAGGTTGTGGATACGACTTGACAAGTAAACCATGCGGTTTCTTTTATCTCATGGCAAAGGAGTAGACATGATAGATTTCATCAGGAAAGTTCTCCTGTCTTTCTTGGGCCAGAACAGAGAGGCCGGCTTGTCTGATGAGTCTACATACCATGTCTACGTCTCTGCAGATGCTGCTGTCCACGTCGTCCAAAATGACGCCTTCTGTAGCCATGTTGTCTTTGATGACAATAATGCCATTGGGTCGTAGGCCAGTTTTGCAGCGCTTTAAAAACTCCACAAGGTGGCTGTCTGTCAAATGTCCTGCACCAAGACAATAAGCATTAAAAGTCTGCACCAAAACAATGACAAAAAGCACCAAAAAGCACAAATGACATACAATGAAGCCTGACATTAAAGGCTCGTTTACACTTGCGTTGAAATGTGGCTTCAGACGCGCTTCTTTAAAGCACTCTGAATGTCAAAGCACCTCTCACTAAATAAAATGGTTACCTTTCAGTCCTGTTCACACGTTGCGTTTGCTTTAAAAATCATACTCAATATCGCTTTCTTGATGCTTCAAAGCAGCTCCAATACCTCTATAGAAGTCTATGACAACATTTGCTTAGATTGAAAAAAAAAAGCCTGATTGAAAAACGCTTTAGGTAAAGTGAGCTTTGCCTTTTTTCTGAGGTACTGAAGGTATGAGATATCCCAGGATGCACTGGAAAAGACAACAGCAGAATTCAATTCCCGTTCATGTGTATATACTCTGGAAGTGTCTGGTACAGATGTCACATCTGATGTGGAGCAGCAGGAAGGTGAGTGGGATCCAGACCAGAGCAGAAAAACTGGGTAACCAGAGCAGGTGAAGCTAGCAATGTCACATGTAGTGAGCAAATTAGTGGGGTCCAGAGAGATTCAAGGAACAGAAAACTAGGGGAGCAGAGAAAGAGAAAAAACTAGCAATGTCACATGTGGTGAGCAGCATGGGAGCAATATAGCAGGAGGTGAATATATAGCAGGAGGTGAATATATAGCAGGAGGTGAATATATAGCAGGAGGTGAATGGGGAACAGAGAGAGCAGAGCTAGGGGTTACTATTGACTTGGGGATCTGTTGAGTGGGATTTTTACTGAGCAGGAGGGTCTGCTGAGTGGGGGTACAACTAAACAGTTGAAGAAAGTGTAAACGAGCCCTGAGACAGCAGATTCTCTTTTTCTGATCCCCCCGCCAACAATATTTTGAACCTGCTGATCCTGCCAGTAGCGCTGTTGATTTCAATTACCTTAAAAAGTGAGGCAACACATTATTCTGCAGTGAAATTGCACAATAACTTTGTTGATGGGTTATTCTTAAGCAAGCCATAGATAGATAAAAATTTGGGGGCGGTCAAGAAGGGGCCGGCTTAATTTCTATTAGCGTGTGGCCGTCCCTGTTTTACAGAAGTCCATCGTTTGAAAACATTTGCCGTTTAGCAGTTGCAGCCAATCGGAAAAACTGTTGTCAGAATACAATTTCCTGGGGAGGAGGGGGGGATTCCTCCATCCATCTCGCTTGGGTGGATGGGGAAACCTGTTGGATTTTTTTTCACTTACCCGTTGGCTGAATGAAGAAAAAAAAACAAAAAAAAACTGCTGTGCACAGCCAGCATTAGGACTAACTTTTTTTTAAAGAGAATTCCAGGTTTCTTGGCCTCTTTAATAACTGGCATGACCCACTTCGGAACAAAAATTGCACACCACAGCGTACTGGCTGCTGCTCAGGCTGCAATTCACTGTAGTAGCTTGTACTACGTAGAGTAAGTAGTGTTCTGGCAGCATTATGGGACACTTACCTTCTACAGATAGTATATTGCACTGCATCTCCATGATTGCTTGTACTTTTTCCAATGAATAAAAAGCTTCCTCTGATTGTCCGAGGGGCAGAGAGCAAACTGCCACAACAAGTGTTGGATATTAAGGCTTCTTATTAGGTCAATTTGATAGGCACCACAATGGTCAACTGAGGAAGCCACATGTCAGGCTGACAACACTGCTGCTAGTTGTGAGGAAGTGTTCTAGCATTGTCAGCCTACAAAAGGAAGTGCAGCTTCTGACAGGCTGTACCGAGAGCTGGAGAGTTTGAAAACTTTGGTAAAAAACATGATAAGATTTAACCGCTCTCCAGCACATGGAGTTTGCACAACAACATTCCCTGCAACTGACAGATGTTGTAAGCTCTTCAAAAAATTGAAGGACTCTAATAAACTCTCATAGGAAGAACATGGAAGATATGATATAACTAAAGGCCCACTTTAAACAATCTGGACCACCAGTCAGTTTTCACATTTGTCGCCTGATTGGCTGCCTTTGATAAGCACTTCTTTGCACCAGTTTTAATGCATGAAACCCAGAAACACCACATAGCCTCCTCACCTATTACCCACTGTATCCAAATGACGTCATAGCGGTTTGGCTCTGGAGCAAACTCCTGCAGGCCAGAGCAGTAGTAGTTGCCGATTCTCTTCCCATCTTCCCCGAGATAGCTCTTCGCCTTGCTTAGAAATTCATCTGTCACATCAACCATATCTACCTTCTTAAATAGTGGCAGCAAGAGACGTTTGGTGATGCGACCTATGCCAGCCCCACAGTCCAGAGCATAAGAGGAGTCTACCTTATGGGAACCATCCTGCAAGAGAAAGAAGTTTGAGAAAACACGCAAGCCAAAAAAATTGCATGATGTAAGGAAATACTGAATGTACACCCACACTCAGACTGGGGGAAGGGTGAGTATGACTGGGAGCCAATCAGACAAATGTGCTACTAAGAAACAAGCAGATAGAAAATGGGAGCAGAGAGATGACTTAATCAGTCTCTGGCTGCTCCTTTACAATTCAATCAGAACACTAGGTATGGACAGGGGTCATCATTTTATCTCTTCTACATCTAAAAATCGCAGAACTTTATGACAGAGATACAAATACTTAGGGCAGGGAAAATATCTTTCATCGTTGTAGCAGTTTGCCTGGAGTTTAGGGAAAGTTTTGGCACTTTTGTATTGTTTTAATGCAACAATTAACTGGACTCCTCCCTCTACCACAAATCCTATGTCTTCTCCTACGTACAAAAAAAATGTTAAAAACAGGTCCCTTTATATGACCCAGTTATATTCCCCTTGCTAGAATTACCTCGCCACTCCTGCCTCCATTGTGGCCCCCTATTTTACTTTAATCCACATTTCACAGACTTTCTCACAGGGTCGCTGGCAGTGTACTTCCTGATGCTTGCGATGAACAACTTCCTCTCTCTCTCTCTCTCTCTCTTTCCTTGTGATATCACTAGACATTCAAGGCAGAATTGGATAAAGTTGGTCACACTGATATTTTTTTTTTGGCTACAAGCTATACAGTACACGTGTGAATGCCCCTGCTGGGTTACTGTACGACAGTCGCTGCTGTTAGCTGTCAAAATACCCAAATAGAGGCTGCATCTGATCAGATGCAACCGATGTATGGCCGACCACTTTCTAAAATGGCTCAATCAAGAGATGTCAGTTAGGAGAGGATGAATGAATGAAGCGAATTTAAGTTGGTTCACCAGGGACTGGCAGAAATTTGCACCATGTATGGCAAGCGCAAGTTCTCTGCAGTGACATCTTAATAAAATAGGCCTTTTGTATGTGAAGACAGCAAGGATCCTATATTGGATGTGTCTGTGAATCCCTGTCCTACATTGCAAACAGGTTCCTAGATCACCAGGCTGCTGATGGGCTGGACTCATACGCTACAGCAATGCCTGCATTACACATTTTAAGCTGTGAGCAAGTAGGCTGTGTTCACATTATGCATCAGAAGACCTAACTTTTGGTTTTGACTAGAGAGTACCTTTAAAGGTTTTGTATAGGCATGACACACATGTATAGCTACCCCTCCCCTCCTCAAGATATCCCAGCACTCATTTTTATTTTACCTTGTTCCTGTAAAGAGAAGCAGCTCCCTGCAATATTATCACCAGGCTTGTAATTCTTGCGAGGGTAACTGAAAGGAAGTAGTTTTCTCTTTACGTAGGCACCCCCCCAGAACTACATCTCACAAAAGCTATTTCTTTACACACAGTGTGTGGGCAGGCTCTTTTGAGTCATAGCAGCAGCATTTGTTGCTGGTTATTTAATTAATGTATGACTGTGGAGAAGGTCAGGGAAGGGTGGGTGATAGGGAGAGGTCTGTAGACCTGGGCTGGGGCAAAGTGTTGTCAGCCCAAACAGGAAGTCACGGGACAACTGGATTTCCTGCAGATCAACTGTTATTTTTCTGTACTTGTAGTGTTTTTAATCACTGTTCCTGCCAGTATTGTATTGCAGAGAAGTACTTGATTTACCCCCCCCCCCCCCCCCCCCGACATACACTTAAATGGAACCAAGCAATACGTGGACTGCATGGCATTTATAGAAACACAAGTATGAAATTCTCACATGCAAAACATTATTTTTCAGCTCAGAATAGTATAGAACGTTCCCCTATCTGGGAAGGACATTGAATAATTGATTCTGCATGTGCTGGCAAAGCGAACCTATTATGTTTTTACACTCGGGATTCACATTCAGCAGAATAAAACTCAGCCTTGGCACCAGGCTGTTTTATTTTAGGATCCAGCAGGAGGCCACGTCAGGCAGGAGGAGAAATGATTCCAATCACTATAGTCTCAGCTGACTAATGCAGCATATGAAACCTCCAATATAGTTCTGAATATTACTGAATTTTATTAAACATAGAAGCATATTACACATTCTTGGGGCTCAACACCAGGCAAGCAATACTGTGCCAGCTTTCATTTCATGTAGAAAGATCTTTGATTAGGGTTTATTGAAGGACAAGTCAAGCTAACATTGAATAGTTATTGTGTGTGGAGCGGGGCATAGTTCAATAACTCTTAAAAACGAAGTCCACACTAACACTAAAATCTGTTAAGGTAATGATTAAGAGCTACAATCGAGCTCAAGGTTATCTGCTGCTGTCTCTAATTTGAAAAGTGTAGATATGCATGCATATAAAAGTAAACACTCTGAGACACGCTCAGAACTGCTAACTCATTACACTTGTGATTTATTCAAGGCGGTGTTAATGTTTTATACACACAAATACGTCATTGCTATGTTAGTCTAATAGGTACATCTCATTGGTTAAGATAGAAAAAGAAGATGGACAATTTTCATAACGAGGTTTGGCTCTTTGGTTTTATCTTCAGTTCCGCGTTCCTTTGATGTGTGGGAGGCAGGGGGTAATCGCCATCTTGAGAAAATATAGGAACAGAGCAAATCTGTATACTTATATAATGAGTAAGGAGAAAAATATGTATACACATAAGAAAATAGACATTTTCAGATTACTATTATTATTATCTACATCACATTCCTTCACAAATCCCTGCATCTACAGACATCTACGATCTAACACTAAGCTCTCTATCTAGTCCTGTAAAGAAGAAAAATTGGTAAACATATTTTTTGAAGCCGATCCAACCAAATTCCATGCTGAGCTGTAAAGCCACGGCTTCGCTGTGGGGGCGGGTGCAGAGGACACGTCCGACAACGGAAGCCCCATAGTAAGTCTATGGGTGACATTACTCCCCATTCATTTCACAGCTGTTGTCGGCCGTGTCCTCTGCAGAGCTTCCGCCGCTGGAGACCGGATCGGATCAGCTTAAAAAACAAAAAACAAAAAAAAAACACGTTTTCTTCTTTACAGGGCTAGATAGGTTAGTGTTAGATCGTGAATGTCTGTAGAGGCAGGGATTTTAGTGTAATGCTGCGGTACAAGCGGTCGGATTTTCCGACGGGAAATGTTCGATGTGAGCTTGTGGTCGGAAAGTCCGACCGCTTGTATGCTCTAGCGAACATTTGCTGTCGGAATTTCCTCCTACAAATGTTTGAGAGCAGGTTCTCAAATTTTCCGCCAACAAAACTTGTTGTCGGAAAGTCCGATCGTGTGTACACAAGTCCGTCGCACAAAAGTTCACACGTGCTCAGAATCAAGCAGAAGGCTATTGAACTTCCTTTTTCTCGGCTCGTCGTATGTGTTCTCACGTTCGGAAATTTGGGCCAACATTTGTGTGACCGTGTGTATGCAAGACAAGTTTGAGCCAACATCCTTCAGAAAAAAAATCCACGGTTTTGTTGTCGGAAAATTTGCTCGTGTGTACAGGTCATTAGGCTTAACTTACACTTTATCATCAACCAAGCTCCGTTATGCCAATAGTATAGTTTTTTTTAAAGCTGTCCATCTGCTCTGAAAGGGGGTGCGCACCACTGCATCAAGAGTACAGAATCTTGTCTCCTACAGTATCTTACAAAAGTGAGTACACACCTCACATTTTTGTAAATATTTAATTATATGTGACAACACTGAAGAAATGACACTTTCCTACAATGTAAAGTAGTGAGTGTACAGCTTGTATAACAGTGTAAATTTGCTGTCCCCTCAAAATAACTCAACACACAGCCATTAATGTCTAAACCGTTGGCAACAAAAGTGAATACACCTCTAAGTGCCGGTTCACACAGGGGCAACACGACTCTGGCCGCGACTTTGCGAGGCGACCTGGACACGACACCACAGCGCGACTTGGGGCGACTTATAAGGCGACTTCAAGTCGCCTCCAGGACAGGCGACTTTCCAGTGGCCAATCAAACTACAATCCGCTCTGGGGGAGGCAGGGGTTTGCTTGAAAAAAACATCTTCTCTTCCTGTGAAGTCGCTTCAGTATAGATCACGATCCGACTTGTAGGCGACTTACATTGAAATTAATGGGTACAAGTCGCCTACAAGTCGCCTTGAAGCAGTACAGGGACCTTTTCTGAAGTCGGAGCGACTTCAGTAGCGTACATATAGACAGCTCTCATTCACTTACATGGACTTTCAGATGTCAAGCGACTTGGGGCGACTTGAGGTCTGACAAGTCGGATCCCAAGTCGCGGTAGTGTGAACCGGCACTAAGTGAAAATGTCCAAATTGGGCCCAATTAGTCATTTTCCCTCCCCAGTGTCATCTGACTCGTTAGTGTTACAAGGTCTCAGGTGTGAATGGGGAGCAGGTGTGTTAAATTTGGTGTTTCGCTCTCACTCTCTCATACTGGTCACTGGAAGTTCAACATGGCACCTCATGGCAAAGAACTCTGAGGATCTGAAAAAAAAAAAAAAAAAAGAATTGTTGCTCTACATAAAGATGGCCTAGGCTATAAGAAGATTGCCAAGACCCTGAAACTGAGCTGCAGCACGGTGGCCAAGCCCATACAGCAATTTAACAGGACAGGTTCCACTCAGAACAGGCCTTGCCATGGTCGACCAAAGAAGTTGAGTGCACGTGCTCAGCATCATATCCAGAGGTTGTCTTTGGGAAATAGATGTATGGGTGCTGCCAGCATTGCTGCAGAAGTTGAAGGGGTGGGGGGTCAGCCTGTCAATGCCAAGACCATACGCCGCATACGGCATCAAATTGGTCTGCAAGGAAGCCTCTTCTAAAAATGATGCACAAGAAAGCCCGCAAACAGTTTGCTGAAGACAAGTAGACTAAAGACATTGATTACTGGAACCATGTCTTGTGGTCTGAGGAGACCAAGATAAACTCATTTGGTTCAGATGATGTCAGGCGTGTGGGGCAGCAACCAAGTGAGGAGTACAAATACAAGTGTGTCTTGCCTACAGTCAAGCATGGTGGTGAGAGTGTCATGGTCTGGGGCTGCATGAGTGCTGCCGGCACTGCGGAGCTACAGTTCATTGAGGGAACCATGAATGCCAACATGTCCTGTGACATACTGAAGTAGAGCATGATCGCCTCCGTTCGGAGACTGGCCCACAGTGCAGTATTCCAACATAATAAACGACCCCAAAAACACCTTCAAGACGACCACTGCCTTGCTAAAGAAGCTGAGGGTAAAGGTAATGGACTGGCCAAGCATGTCTCCAGACCTAAACCCTATTGAGCATCCTCAAACTGAAGGTGGAAGAGCGCAAGGTCTCTAACATCCACCAGCTCCGTGATGTGGTCATGGAGGAGTGGAAGAGGACTCCAGTGGCAAGCAGTGAAGCTCTGGTGACCTCAATGCCCAAAAGGGTTAAGGCAGTGCTGGAAAATAATGGTGGCCACACAACATTCACAGTTTGCGCCCAATTTGGACATTTTCACTTAGGGGTGTACTCACTTTTGTTGCCAGCGGTTTAGACATTAATGGCTGTGTGTTGAGTTATTTTGAAGGGACAGCAAATTTACACTGTTATACAAGCTGTATACACACTACTTTACATTGTAGAAAAGTGTCATTTCTTCAGTGTTGTCACATGAAAAGACATAATAAAATATTTACAAAAATGTGAGGGGTGTACTCACTTTTGTGAGATAATGTGTGTGCCTAGTTTACACCACTGTGTTGCAATGGTGTGCTGAAAGAATTGCTGTTTTCTGTACTTTTTATTTCAGGCAGCGCAACGCCAGGCAATCTGCTGCCTCGCACCTAATGGACGGCAATTGAACTTTTTGAGACGTCTGCGTGACATCTCAAACTTTGTTTTTTTTTTTTTTTAAATAAATAAAAAATAAAAAATAAAAAAAATGAAACAGTGCAATGCACCAAGCTCAGCAATACAGAGGCTGGTGTGAACAAACCCTTCTAGGTAATAAACACCAGGGGTAGATGATCCAGGGAATATCCAATCGGTTCCTGGAGGATAAGGAAGGATTATTTTTTTCCCCGCTGGAACAAATTGGATTATGTTTTATTTATTGGGCTTCTTTTTCTTCCTTCCTCTGAAGAAACGGTTTTTTTTTTTTTGTTCCTATTGGTTGAATTAGATGGACTTGTGTCTTTTCTATCTCTATCTATCTATCTCCACACACACACACACATATATAATATATACACACACAGTTTCCACCTGAATGCACACTTAGTAGACCTGTAAATCTGAAGTAGACCTGTAAATCCAAAGAGCCAAATCCATATGCTAGGCAGCTTTGCTGCCTAGACATACCTGTACTTTCCACTCTCAGACCAACAATGTAATTGTCAAACCTTAGCACTGGTTCAGGTCCCAAGCGCTGCCTTGTGGTGAAACAGGTGGCTTGTCAAGTTTTCTGGAAAAGTGAAGATTTACTGACAGGAGACGGACTGGGGGGGTAAAGGCCAGTATACTCACTGGAGGGTAAGGTAGGACGGCTGGCTTTGGCATTTTATTAAAGTGACAAGTTTGCTTTCAGCACAGTGGCTGTCTGGTTCCAGAGATCTTTCCTATCCTGGCTGTCATTATCTGTGAGGTCACTAGCGTTGACTAAATTGTCAAAAGATAATATTGCAGCTCCTCCTCATGCTTGCGAAGTTGTGGTCAAGTTGGTAATAACCTATTCCATATATTCTGGTCATGCAAGGACCTCCATAGCTTTTGACGAAGTGCGTTTCAGCTCCTCTCCAGTGTCTAGAAGATCCTTACTTCTCCAGAACCAGCCTTGGCGATACTAAAACCTGGGCATCAATAATTTCCCCCAGATTGTTGTAAGATAATTTCTTGCAACCTGCTGGCGGCCAAACTCACCATCGCGAGACGCTGGAAAGGGGAGCTGGCGCCCAACCTGCCCGAGGTTCTAGTCACTACCCAATCTTATTGCTCCTTTGAAAAACTACTAGCTCTGAGAATGGGTTCACTGAAGTCCTTTAAAAAAGATGGGAAACCATGGTTAGCTTGGTATCGAAAATAACCTGCTGATGTTAATATTATCCTAAGTTTTCTGTAAATACTGTGCTGTATGTGGATACCTGCCCTAAGAGGGAATCCTTGTACTTATATTTTGTTTCCTGAAGCTGTAGGTGCTTGTACTTCTTATATCCGCAATAAAACTACTGAGCCAAAAAAATAAATAAATCGCTAGGACTTAAAAAAAAAAAAAACACCGGCAGTGTCCCCTCGTAACTAGGTTCTGGATTAGGATTTTCAACCTAATAAATTCTGTATCGGGGTAAACTTTTGCCGATCTCCAGAAGCCGCTCTTTTCCCACAAACTACCTGATGAAACACCCAAAATAAAATCAGTAAAGTAGATTAATTATTGTTGGCAGCAAGAGTTAGGATTGCTAGGCATTGGAGACAGTCGGTAATCCCTCTTGACCAGGTTAAAAGTAAACTCAACTGGATCATGATTAATGATAAACTCGCCTATATACTTTGTAATAACACCAAGAAATTTAACACAGTGTGGGACCTGTGGATCGATTTTATCGATTCCGTGGGGAACTCCAGGTTGACCCTCCCCCCCTTCTTTATCTCCTTCTCCCCCTCCCCTTTTTTTTTCTCTCTCTTTCCCCTCTTCTTTCTTACTTCCTTCTTGGAAGTACATAGTACATATAAGAACCTTCTTGGTTCTTATATGTACAATACAGATGTTCGCCTATAGGGCCTGACACAGTAGTGGGCTCTGGGATAATCTCGGGGTTCACTATCAGAATTCCCTGTCATTCCGGGTCTCTACCATTCACCATACGTAGTGGGGTTCCGCATTGTGGGGGGAAAATATTACTCAATCCCATTGGTACTTAGATACATATCGCACATTTTGCGTTCTACTGTAATGGTAGAGGACAGATATGTATAATGACTATATCTTCTGCACTTCTGTATTGCTAAGTCGACAATCTGAGAATTCGATTTTGTTCTATTGAGGTGTCTGTATATTTTGAAAATTTGTTTCTTTTTTCATGTTTCATTTTTTTTTTTTTTTAATTTATTTTGTTTCAATAAAAATATTGAAATATAAAAAAAAAAAAAAAAAAAAAAAACCACCAATGCAGCATTACCATGCGTTACTGAAAACTCTTAATGTGGCCGCAATAGTCAATGTTAGGAATCACATGACCTTGGTTCATTCTATTCCGTATTTCAGGATTTACTAGCTTCACATACTTAAGAGGACTACTTCTAGTACAACGGGTGACAGTAAGCATTGTGTATACTTGCATACTCACTCGAAGAAACCTCTGTAGAAATTTTTTGGAGCCACTGATGTCGATGCTGGATATGTGTCCGTAGCCTCCCAGCATCCCATCCACTGTGGGCGGAACATTCTTCCAGTACTTCTTTGCGTTACAGTAGAACCGAGTCTCGTCTTCCACCAGCTCATTCGACATTGTGGAAACAGCTAAAACACAAAAAAAGGAAAAAAAATTCCAAAATTTGAAGATGATGTTCTCAGCAGCTTCCCTTTCCAACCAAATTCCGTCAACCTGGCCAGCAGCCTTTAGAAAAATCTCAACGCTGTAATTCTGCCCAGCTCACTTTCCCCTGTGTGGCCGCTCGACTTCTTTACAAGCTCCGTTGGTCAAAAAGTTTGATTGGTGACAGGCAAAGAGGCTCGTATAAATGCACCGAGTGTCTTTCACCGACCTCTGTGTGCCGCTTTGCCCAACAATCTTTACCCTGGGTTAAATTACACCGCGCGTAAAATTCTACTCCTGCAATGCCGAGAATTAACTGTGACAGCTTATTACAGAGGCCATCAGCTTTCCTAGGATAAAGTTCCTGCTACACAACCGCTATTTTTACCATTTAGGAGCTTTAACCCCAATGCTGCCAGGGAGGGGGAAGAAGTCCCAGTGCCAAGTTATTATTAGGCCAGGCGTAGCAACAATCACTTAGGCAGAGCGATGGCAACTGTGTACATGTCAGCCTAGAACAGACGGCTGATGATGGGTGACCCATGTGAGGGGAGGCCGACACGAGGGGGGGAGCCCATCTGTGAAAACAGCAAATGGTCATTGAGGACTACAAAGCTCACTAAATATAGTGATTCCCTTGCACTGCAGTATTCACACATACCTTCCATGTCGCACGTCCAAAAATAACACAGTGCATTCGCCAAATGGAAAAAAAAGGCACTGGAAACACAAAAAGCAGGTAGAAAGAGCAGCAAAAAGTTTAAATAATAAAAATTTTAAAAATAAATAAATAATACAAAATAAATAAAAAAATAAGGGGGGGGAGGGGGAGAGATTGCCCGCAGTTATTATAGTTCCTACACATCTCCCGTGGAAGCAACTTCTTAATCGCAAGCCAACGATTTCTGAATCTTTGTGGTTATATTGGAACTTCGATTGAGGAGATCCACGTGACTCGGTAAACATGCTAAATTGAGGCTCACGGTATTTCCAGAATTCTAATATTTAGTGAATATACAAACTGATTCTTCATGTGCAGACTGGCCATGTGCGTGTTTGGAACCGGCTTTTAGATCTTCCCTAGTCTTTACACTACTGGGGTTTTTAAACATTTATGTTGAACAAATTCGACATCTTCAATATTTTTTAATTAGCTACTTTCAATAAAAATACTTGTGATCCTGCCACCTTCATGCTATCCTAGATACAGCTCTCCGAATACTCTGCCCAGATTGTGGTGTGAAAATGGATCTCAATGGTTCCAGTCTGTGAGCCCTCTACTTTTTATTCACCATTTTCTGAATGGAATAAGTTGCTGCAATAGAAGTCTATAGGGCTCCGCTGTCATTAACACTTACAACTCACATTCCACTGTCCTTTTCCTTTATATTTCCTGAAGCTATTTTTTAAAACATTTAGGGTCAGTTCACACCATAGAAAAACGCAGTCCAGATGCCTTTCTGCATACATGTTTTTTGGCGCATTTTCAATGCGTTTCAGTGCATTCCCCCCCCCCCCTCTTTTTTCTTCACCTTAACCACTTCAGCCCCGGAAGCATTTGCCCCCTTCCTGACCAGGCCATTTTTTGCGATACGGCACTGCGTCGCTTTAACTCATAATTGCGCGGTAGTGCAACGTAACCAAAACAAAATTGATGTCCTTTTTTCCCCCCACAAATAGAGCTTTCTTTTGGTGTTATTTGATCATCTCTGCAGTTTTTTATTTTTTGTGCTATAAACAAAAAAAGGAGCGACAATTTTGGGGGGGGGGGGGGGGGGGGGGAGAAACACAATATTTTGTACTTTTTGCTATAATAAATATCCGAAAAAAAAAGGAAATAAAAAAATAAACACTCTAGCGTATTCCCAGCTTAAGCAGAACTACTAAATACCCTTAGCCCCCGTTCACACCGAATCCGACTTTGAAATCGTGCGATTTCACTTATCGCACGATTTCAACACCGCATGTCAGTGCAACTTAAGATGCAACTTGGCTGACATCTATTATCCGTCTGACTTCATGCACAGATATCTACGCAAGTTGCACTGGAAATAACCAAAAATAGCCGCAAAGATGCCAAATTGGCCTTACTCGATTGCCCAATCCCAGGCCTTTTCTCCTACCAACAGAAATTGGCCACCTATGTATTTATTGCAGCCAAAAGACGATAGCCAGGGCTTGGAGGAAACCGACGGTCTCGTTCATGGAAGTGAAGATTATCATAACCTCTCTCATGATTAATGAGAAGATGACTTGTATATCCTCCGTGATTCCCCTCCTAAATTTCTCAAGGTGTGGGGCCCATGCTGGTCTTACTCTCTTCTGGCCTTGCACCCAACCAGCCTGGGCCTCCCAACTTGATTTCTCCTACCCCTGACCTGGGGGAACCCTCTCTTCTCCTATCTGTGCCCCTTTTCTCTCTTCCCGCTTCCCCCTCTGCCACCTCACCCTCTCCTTTCCCTCTTTTATTTAAATTTTATTTATTTCCATTTTTCAATCTTTAAAATGAGAGTTTTTTTTTGTACCCCCCTTTGGTTTAATACGAGTTCTGTTTAAGATTTATTTTTCCCCAATTTTCGTGGATTGTCCACATCCAAATCCCTGAGCAATCCTGCTCAAACACCTTGCATTGGCCCCTGGCTTCAGAGGGTCGTTGAACTTCGATAGTTCCTTTTATGAAACTCGTGTTTGCCATGTCATACTCACTGCTCATATCCCCTGCGTGGTATTACTGCTGTTGTAGATCTACTTCATCTTTTCAATAAAAATATTACATAGTTACAAAATAGTACATATTGTACCAGAAATAACCAAAAATAGTGCAGGAACTTCTTTTTTCAAGTCGTTACGTCACCGCAAAGTTGGTATCTCACCGTTTTGAACAGTTCCACTGCTGACAATAGGGTGGGATTTGTCATGTGATTTGACAGGTCCAAACTGCATGACAAGTTGCACCGGTGTGAATGGGGGCTTAAAGCTGAATTTTAGGATTCTTTAAAAATCTACTCTCCTTAAAGCGGAGATCCACACATATTGTAAACTTTATATTAATCCCTTTATGTCATTGAAAAGATGTCTAAATGAAAAAAAAAAAAAAAACAAGAAAAAAAAAAAAAAAAAAAAAAAAAAAACCTTGTGAGTTTACCTTGTAATTGGTCTTTATAGTGCAATTTCCTGTTTCGGACCCCCGCAGGAGTAAATGCTCGTTAGGTGTAAGGGTAAAAAGAGGTAAAAGGTGTAGTACTCACCTTATTCCTGGCTCCGGCGTTCTAACTTTTGGTTGATCCCTCATGTACAATGCAGAACCTGATATTAGTGTGTGCCCTCCCCCCCCCCCCCCCCCGGGCAGGGGAACCTTGGAGGACAAGGTTACAGGAGACGGTCACACAGATAGAGGGGGA
The DNA here is from genome assembly GCA_037952925.1 of Lithobates clamitans. Lineage (NCBI taxonomy): Eukaryota > Metazoa > Chordata > Amphibia > Anura > Ranidae > Lithobates > Lithobates clamitans. The sequence continues at coordinate 2,880,729 of JBBGZY010000052.1, read as the reverse complement.
GCCTGCCACTGCAAAGGACATTTCTCTTCTATCTGGAGTGGGGCTTTTAAGTGACCCTGCCATGAAGAAGTAGAGACAGGAGAGATAAGGTGCTTATGGGTGCTGGTTATAGTCTGTATCAAGTAAAAACAGCAATCCGCTGTCTTAGCAACAGAGATATCACAGTGTTATATCATTCGGATAAAGTGAGAGGAATGCAAGTGCTCCAGGCCATCGGGAGGGGCAGTGCTGGCATCCAAAAATGCTTCTATATACTACAGTACATTGGAATGTTTATTGAAGGTTCAAGGAGAGTGTGCATCCCCTTCATCCAACATGGAACATTCTCATAAGAAGAGGTCATCAATGGGAACCAGGCCTTATGCCGCGTACACACGATCGGACTTTCCAAGGGGAAACGTTCAATATGAGCTTTTTGACGGAAAGTCCGATCGCGTGTACGCGGCCTTACTCTGTATGTGGGTATGACGTGTCCACATACAGCCTCCTATACAGATCAAAGACAGGCAGCGGCTATACAAGTACGAGCACACATCCTACCTTTACATAAATACAGGGGCGCCTTTTGATTTGTAGTGGAGGTTGAATGCAGAAAGCTGTCACTCTGGGGGGGGGGGGGTGCAGAGTAGGGATGAGCTGGCATTCAGAAGCGGATTCTGGTGTGAACCCAGAGGTCAGCTGTCACTCTTGGTCCAATAACCAGCTGACGTTACAAAGGGGTGGGGAGGTTTGTGACTTCACTGAGGTCAATGACCTCAGACACTGACCTGAAATGAAAATATTAGGGCAATGATGTCACAAGCATTCCCGCCCCTTTTCAAATGTCACCCGCAGATCATTGGACCAAGAATGACAGCGGACTTCTGGATTCACACCAGAATCTCCTTCTAAATGCCAGCTCATCCCTCACCCCCCCCCCCCTCCCCCCCTGCAACCCACACTGCACACTGTGTTCAGCACCCACTTGGGACCAGCGGCTGTGTCCAGCATGTTGCAATTGACATGAATAGAAAGGGATGCGCGGAACACTTGTACACCCCCCATGTGGGTAGACATGGCCCTCACATGGGAGAGGTTGCTGTAGTAGTCCATCCCACACGAAGGAGGCATTATGCTGGTAACTCATGGTGTACGGCAGATTAAACTAATGATGGCCATAGCCAGCCTGACTCCAGCCCTGGGATTTCTCTATGGAGGATCGAGATCACTTGGGCTACTCTGAGGCAATGGTGGCCAACTTTCTTGCTATGAGGAGCCTCAAGTGCGCCCCCTGACAATCACCAAGGGGCCACACATAGAATTCACTGAATATTTTGTGTCAGAGACAGCAGACACACAAAAAGGATATAATCAGAGGCTGCAGACCTGATACAGGAGACGGTCAGAGACTGCAGACCTGATACAGGAGACGGTCAGAGACTGCAGACCTGATACAGGAGAGGGTCAGAGGCTGCAGACCTGATACAGGAGAGGGTCAGAGGCTGCAGACCTGATACAGGAGAGGGTCAGAGGCTGCAGACCTGATACAGGAGAGGGTCAGAGGCTGCAGACCTGATACAGGAGAGGGTCAGAGGCTGCAGACCTGATACAGGAGAGGGTCAGAGGCTGCAGACCTGATACAGGAGAGGGTCAGAGGCTGCAGACCTGATACAGGAGAGGGTCAGAGGCTGCAGACCTGATACAGGAGAGGGTCAGAGGCTGCAGACCTGATACAGGAGAGGGTCAGAGGCTGCAGACATGATACAGGAGAGGGTCAGAGGCTGCAGACATGATACTAGAGATATGATATTGGAGATGGTCAGAGGCTGCAGACATGATACAGGACATGGTCAGAGGCTGCAGACATAGTACAGGAGATATGATATTGGAGAGGGTCAGAGGCTGCAGACATGATACTGGAGAGGGTCAGAGGCTGCAGACATAGTACAGGAGATATGATATTGGAGATGGTCAAAGGCTGCAGACATGATACAGGAGAGGGTCAGAGGCTGCAGACCTGATACAGGAGAGGGTCAGAGGCTGCAGACCTGATACAGGAGAGGGTCAGAGGCTGCAGACCTGATACAGGAGAGGGTCAGAGGCTGCAGACCTGATACAGGAGAGGGTCAGAGGCTGCAGACCTGATACAGGAGAGGGTCAGAGGCTGCAGACCTGATACAGGAGAGGGTCAGAGGCTGCAGACCTGATACAGGAGAGGGTCAGAGGCTGCAGACCTGATACAGGAGAGGGTCAGAGGCTGCAGACCTGATACAGGAGAGGGTCAGAGGCTGCAGACCTGATACAGGAGAGGGTCAGAGGCTGCAGACATGATACAGGAGAGGGTCAGAGGCTGCAGACATGATACAGGAGAGGGTCAGAGGCTGCAGACATGATACTAGAGATATGATATTGGAGATGGTCAGAGGCTGCAGACATGATACAGGACATGGTCAGAGGCTGCAGACATAGTACAGGAGATATGATATTGGAGAGGGTCAGAGGCTGCAGACATGATACTGGAGAGGGTCAGAGGCTGCAGACATAGTACAGGAGATATGATATTGGAGATGGTCAAAGGCTGCAGACATGATACAGGAGAGGGTCAGAGGCTGCAGACATGCTATAGAAGTTGTAGACAGGAGGTGTTTCAGGAGACATATTACATGAGACTGCTAGAAATCACATGATCTCCACACCTCCTGGTGGTGTCCAGTCATGGAAGGTCCAAACTATGGACAGTCAGTCCTGCAGTTCAGGGGTTATCCTGTAGGGGGAGATAACCAATACAATCTGACCCAGAACTGTTTGCGTCACCCACAGCAACCATCGGGCTCTCTCACTATGACAGCTGGGCTCTGATTGGCTGCCTCTGCCAGAACCAATCACAAGGTGACACCTAAAGACCGATCACCCCGCTTCCTGCACACTACAATCCGCTACCACCCGATCCCCCACACCGCATCATACTCACTGACGCTTCGCATCAGCCGCTGCCACCCCGCAGCTTCCACCGGCTCCTAGGAGCGCATGTGATAACACACACTTCCGGCCTGACAGACCTACCACCAATCACGGTGCGGGCTAGCTCAGGCAGCCAACCAATATTAGAGACACCGCAGAGCAATAAGCCAACCAAGAGAGCACTCGCACTAGAGTGGCACGGCGTCTGACCAATCACTGAGCGACCGGCTAGTGCCTGACAGCGGTGCGTGGAGCGGTGTCACGTCACATTCGGCTACCCATCATATTTTGCTACCCGCTGGAGTGCGCATGCGCGACGCCGCCATATGCGTTCCAACACTGTTGTAAGACCACTTTGCCACAGTGACAGGGCCTCTCGCGGACGGAACTGGGAGAGTTATGTGTGCGGGGCGCGCAGTGGGAGACAGAGATACGTGTAAGGCGGCGGGCACGCGGAGTTGGATACCGGGCATGGGAGGGGAGGGGAGGGGAGGGGAGGGGAGGGCGCAGTGCTAGAGCTCCATTCAGTGAGAGAGAGAAGAGCATGACACGTTTTTACCTCACAACTTCCTCAGAAGATTGGGCCTCATTCACACATGACTTTGCTCCAGTCCAGGAAAACGCACCTGAGGTTGCTTTTGGTGTGAATGTGCGGCATTAATGCATTCTTTCGAGCCATAATATGAATTTATTTGGGATATTATAACGCATTTGGCAATTTTTTTGTGCCCAAATTATGTTTTTTCGTTTTTTTTGTAAATGCCTATATAAAGGGAGTTTAGAGGCATAAAAATAAAGTTAAAAGCCCGTAAAGTGATTCCTGTGTGTACGAGGCCAAAGAGGGACACAAAATTATCAAATTCTATTTGACTTAAAAATAAAAAATGAAGCCCCCCTCCCCCTGTATACACATCATGGCAAATTAATATGCAGAAAAATTACTTTTCTGTTATCTCGCTCCCCCCGTTCCTTTATAGTGGATCTTCCAAATAGTGCCGCTTCACACGCATGCGGTGCAAATTTAACCACTTCAGCCCCGGAAGGATTTACCCCCTTAATGACCAGGCCATTTTTGGCGATACGGCACTTTAACCACTTCCCACCCGGCCACTGCACATAAACGGCCGGGTGGGAGCTCCCTCCTTCTGAGTGGACGTTCCCGAACATCCTTCAGAAGGAGCGGGATTGCGCGTAGGTCAGAGACTGCAGACCTGATACAGGAGATGGCCTCTGGATCTCCTGTATCATGTCTGCAGCCTCTGACCGTCTCCTTTATTAATGTCTGCAGTCTCTGACCTTCTCCAGTATCATGTCTGCAGCCTCTGACCTGGACACAGCGCATCTCAGAACGGCAGGAGGGCAATGTGCCCTCCTGATCCACACGATGTCTGTGTCTAATCACAGCCATCGTAATGTAAACAGGGGGGAGGGGTGGCATCTGACAGGGGATCGTGCCGCCACATGCCCGAGCAGCGTCGCGATCCTGATCTTCCTGTGCCCCCCAGAGACAGTAGAGATGTACAACACAGGAGGGCCCTGTGATTGGCCCTCCTGATCACATGACGACTTTGTCCAATCACAGTCGTCATGTAATGTAAATAGAGAGCAGTTGTAACTGCTCTCATCTCTTCCTCTCCTCACACAGAGTCTGTCACTGAGGAGAGGAAGAGAGATCTGTGCTGCAGCCAGGAGGATTAGTGAGTTTTACAGCTGTTTGTCTGCTGTTTACCCATTGATCACCCAGCTAGTGTCCCCAAAACACAAAACAGTGAAAACACCTGTCATACAGTGAACATCTGTCCGCCAACAGTTGACACATCAGCCACCCATCATCAGGCACATCTGCCTGCCAACATCAGGCACAGCCACCTTGCCAACATCTGGCACATCTGCCTGCCAACATCAGGCACATCTGCCGCCCGCCAACATCTGGCACATCTGCCGCCCGCCAACATCTGGCACATCTGCCTGCCAACATCAGGCAGATCTGCCCGCCAACATCAGGCACATCTAGGCGCCCACTATCTGACACATCTGCCGCCCGCCATCTGGCACATCTGCCCGCCAACATGACGAAAAGATCTTACAGCGTAGAGGAGGCTCTCCAAATACTCCAGAGTATGTCGGACGAGAGTAGCGGGGAACTCTCTCCGTCAGACTCGGATAGCAACTACGAGCCAGTGGAAAGCAGTGGCTCCAAGATGGAAACCGAGAAAGATAGAATCCTAGCAAGGAGAATCAGGAGAAATGAGCAGGCGGAGGCATCCACCAGCAGTGCAGCACTCCAGGATGATATGCAGGCATCCAGCAGCAGCGCAGCACTCCAGGGCATCCACCAGCAGTGCAGCACTCCGGGATAGGCAGGCATCCACCAGCAGTGCAGCACTCCAGGATGATATGCAGGCATCCAGCAGCAGTGCAGCACTCCAGGGCATCCACCAGCAGTGCAGCACTCCGGGATAGGCAGGCATCCTTCAGCAGTTCTGTAACCTTCCTAGAGGATAGGCCAGATGCTAGCAACGGAGCATACCGTCAACGAGGCAGTGTCCATACTAGCCTCCCAGATGTTCTACTGTATCCAACATGGCTGCCTGATACGTCAGTAGAACCTGTAATTTTTCTTTTTACAGCCCAGCCAGGCCCTCAGATACAGACGTAAAATGTAACCCTACTTTATTATTTTCATTTATTTTTTACCAATGATCTCCTAACCTACATTGTGGAGCAATGTAATCTATACGTCAGCCAACAATCCAAGTTCTTCATATGCCCGTCCCTTTGTTTGGAAACCCCTCACCGTGAAAGAATTTAAAATTTTCCTTGGCCTAACCCTCAACATGGAGCTGACAAAAAAAATGAACTCCATTCCTACTGGTCTACCCAACCTATCCACCACATGCCGGTCTATTCATCATTGATGCCCAGAACCCGTTATGAGATGATTATGAGATTTTTACACTTCAACAACAATGCCTCCCTCGAAATCATCCCAGTTACGATAAATTATTCAAAATTCGTCCTCTAATCAATTTTTTTTTGCGCCAGCTTCAAGCAGATGTTTACCCCTGATATAAATATTTGTGTAGATCAGGGATCCTCAAACTACGGCCCTCCAGCTGTTGCGGAACTACACATCCCATGAGGCATTGTAAAACTCTAACATTCATAGACATGACTAGGCATGATGGGAATTGTAGTTCCTGTAGATGAATCCCTAGTACACTTCACCGGAAAACTCGGAATAAAACAATACCTCCCCAGTAAAAGAGCCAGACGTGGGGTAAAATTTTATAAGGCGTGTGACAGGGCCAAGGGTTACACATATGACTTTATTATTTATGAGGGAAAAGACAGACAGCTAAACCCCCCTGGATGTCCTACCTACATGTGATCAAGTGGCAAAATTGTCTGGCAGCTGATCCATCCAACCATTGCTTGGGAAAGGTTACCACATATATGTAGACAATTTCTGCACTAGTCTCCCACTTTTCCACCATTTGTACCAAAAGAACACTGTAGCCTGTGGGACAGCACGGACCAACTGCAAAAGCTTCCCACAGAGATTGATCGCCAAGAAATTGAAGCAGGGTGAAATGGCCAGTATGCGGACTGAAGAGGTACTAGCGGTGAAGTGGAGAGATAAAAAAAAGAGATGTCTACATCCTTTCCACAATGCATGATGACACCTTGGTGGAACTGCAGAGAAGAAGAGGCCCCATACAGAAGCCAAAATGTGTGCATGAGTACAACCTATACATGGGGGGGGGGTTATGAACGACCAGATGATGCAGCCCTACTTGGCCACCAGGAGATCACTGTTTTGGTACAAGAAAGTCGCCATTTATTTGATGCAACTAGCCCTGTTTAATTCATATATTATTTTTGTGCACCCAAAGTTCCCTAACCTATCTAAAATTCCAAGAAGACGTTGTCACAGCCCTTCTCTATCCCCATGGCCAAGCCCCTCAACTAATTTGCTCCGATTCATTAACCAGGCTCCATGAAAGGCACTTTCCCAAAATCCTCCCTCTTACCCAAACAGGTCGCAAACCCCCCAAAAAAAGTTGTATGTGTTCAAGTAGAGGAATTCGCCGTGACAGCCGATACTACTGTCCCCAATGTCCCTCCCAGCCAGGCCTGCGTATTGGAACGTGCTATCAGAGCTATCATACTTCACTACACTATTAGTAAAGTGAAAATGATTTTTTTTTCCAGTTTCCACTATCTGCCATTTCTGTGAATGACCGGACTGTTAACGACTATGCCTCTGCCAAACATGTTTCTGCCTGCAACGTGAATTGACCTAGACCTGTTAAATGACCATGCTTTTTGCCTGCCTCCTGAACTGATCATTTGCCCTGCCACTGTACAGCACAGGGGTCTCACATGTGTGAGGAGCTCCAGAAAAGGTTTTCCGAGTGGAGAAAACATTTTTCTCCGGGTTTTTAGTTTTCTCGGATTAGGGTCTGGAGACTCAGAGGCTTCGTAAAGATTTGGGTGGGAAGAAGCCTCTACCCCTGTCCTCAGGTCTTACCCGACCAAGGCCCACTGTACAAAGTGCTGCCTGCTGCCTGCTGCCACCTGAACTGGTCATGCATCTGCCTGCCACCTGAACTGGTCATGCATCTGCCTGCCACATGAACTGGCCATGCCTTTGCCTGCTACATGAACTTGCCATGCCTTTGCCTGCCACATGAACTGGCCATGCCTTTGCCTGCCACATGAACTGGCCATGGCTATGCCTGTTACCTGAACTGCCTGCTAAACCTTGGACTGTACTGAACCATGTTCATACTTTTCCATATCTGTCTGCTGCCTGGACAATTCCTGGACATTTCCTTTGGCTGTCTGGACAAATGCTTTGACTGCTCTGGAACGGTATTCCTGCCTGCTAAAACCACAGGTGAGCTTTTTTTTTACCCTTTGCTCAGCAGAATGTATTTTGGGGTGTAATTCTTGGTGTGTACATGCTATGTGTTAGAAGCCTGGAGGTGCTACTTGCATGTTGGGCCTCTGTATGTGGCCAGGTAGTGGAAAAGTCTCACACATGGGGTATCGCCATACTTAGGACGAGTAGCAGAATGTATTTTGGGGTGTCATTTTGGCTATGTACATGCTATCTTTTGGTCGCTGAGGACATCTATGACGAAACGCGTACGACGGCGCCACGCACGCTACGTCATTTCCGGATACACGGGCAGGTGGAGTGAAAACATCCGCACTCTCTCCATTTAGCGTCACAGCCGGCCGGTTGTTTTTATGCTCGATTGGGTGTAGCATTATCTCTAGCTACACATAAGATTGGAATACAATTTCGGGTATCTTGCTGCTGGACTACATTTACCAGTTTGTTGCTGGACTTTTAGTTTTTATTGGAGAGTTTTTATTTTTAATGTTTTATTAAAATTCAATCTAATTTACTACACTATGGGAGTCTACCATTCCTTCTCTTCTATATGAGGGAAATTACCATGACCAACTTCAACAACTCTCATGAATGCTGAGGACTACCTTTGGAGCCCCATTGATCACGCTGATAAGGAGATCGCAGAGGCCATATTTATATGCGCATTGCCCCTTTGGGCTAAGTCACCGAGGATATTGAGAGCACTCAAGTCACTTTTTTGAAAATTCTGCTTCACCATTCTGAAGACAACTCTATGCTAAATTAAGGACTGCTATATGAACACTATATAATTTTAATTTTTGTTTGCTTATAATGCTTATGGACTTTACAACTTGGCTGCAGAGTACAACCTATCATATTAGTTTTTTTAAATATATGGTGATCGGGGCGGGAGGGGCGGTGACCGGATGTTGGAGTGAGAGGCAGCGTGTGAGATCCTCCCCCAGCCCAATGCCTCCGTGACCACTCGAACCAGCCTGAAGGACCCAGCCCAGATAGACACACTCTGTCCCCCCGTAAGGTCTGGTGCTTGCTCAGCCGCCTGGCTCCCTCTCATCTAGCCCGTGTTTGTGCTGGACGCCGGAACACCGGCGCTGCCGCTCGGATAGTGGGACGACTGGAGGAGGAAGACGCCGGGGGCTCCCCCTTTGGAGTGGTGAGCGGGACACTCGCCGTGCTGGGAGAGGTTGCCAGGGCAACGGCTCCGGCATCCGTGGAGGGAGGCAGCGGAAACTGAGCCTGTCAGCACCAAACGAGCGATCACCAGAAGAGTCCCTGCGCTGCCCAGGTAATCTGGCAGCACCAAGGTACAACCTGTGTCTCTTTTTTTTTTTTTCTCCCCCCCCCTCTGCTGCTTAGAAAGTAGATTGCCTGTCCTCTCCCCTCAGGAGGTGAATTGCTGTAGTTTGAAGTAGTGAGGGGGAGATTCAGGTGACTGGACATACAGTAACATGGTGGCTTGCCCCCTGTGAGGGAGAGAGGATCCCACTGGTCTGTGGAGGGTTATACAAACAAGGTGCACGTAGTTTTATGGCAATAAAGTGAAATCCTAAACAGCACTGAAATATTTATCGTATTAGGTCGAGTGATAACCCCAACAGTAATTAAACGTAAGAAGGACACCATCGGGACTGCGATCATACTGAAGACAAGGTAAACTTGACGGTCAATCAAATCTTCTTATATAATCCCCTGGCCTACATAATAAACTATGACTAGAAAAAAGGGTGAGGAGTCGCAGCAGCAGGAGAATATCAGCTCCCAAACAACCCGCACATCTAAAGAGAAGGGGAAGCAGGTAGCAGCAGCAGCCAAACTGGAAAAATTTGCGCATCCCTCTACCTCTTCACCACTTAAAAACACTCAGCAACAGCAGGAGAAACCTTGCGTGGGGGGCCCCGGGGATAGGAAGAGCCTAGGAAAAGGACCGGCTGTAATGCATACTGCAAAAACTGCAAGCAGTAAAAGCCCTGTGGGTGAGTCCTCGGGGACAGCAACCAACAATGTCGCTGAGCAAAACGCACCAGTAACAGTCGAGCCCACACTGAAAGATGTTCTGTGCGCCGTCAACTCCTGCAAGGCCTCCCTAAGCGACCTGTGCAACCAATTGAAGGGACTAAAGGAAGAGCTAATAACAGTAAATCAAGACCTGCAAAGGACTATTGCTAGAACAAGCACACTGGAAGAGAGGTTGAGCCAGGTGGAGGACGATTTAGCCCCAATAAAGCTAGAGCTCAAAGCAATGAAAACGCAGATGGGCCTATATAAAACCAAAATGGAGGAAATGGAAAATAGGTCTCGTAGGAACAACGTGAGGGTGGTGGGCTTACCGGAGAGGTGTGAGGGCCCTCACCCCGAAGAGTTCTTGGAAAAGTGGCTTAGGGGAATATTTGGAACGGAATCTTTTTCTCACCTATTTTCCATTGAAAGAGCCCACAGAGTCCCAACTAAAGCTCCATCGTCAGGGGGGTATCCTAGGCCAATAATCATGAAACTCTCTAATTATAAAGACAAGGCTATCTTGATGCGCAGGGCCAGAGAGATGGGGGATATTCTGCACAACGGTGCTAAAATCCTATTTTTTCCCGACTACTCTCCCGATCTACAGAAACGAAGGGCCAAATTTAGGGACATCAAGCGCAACCTACGGAATTATAAGATTGAATATGCCCTGCTGTATCCGGCACGCCTGCGTGTTACTGCCCTGGGGGCTACCCATTTTTTTGATACAGTGACAGGGGCAACAAAATGGTTTGAAGACAACAAAATGGACCTGTAGAGCTATGGGTTGAATAAGGCTGGCTAGGGTTTTTTTTTTTTTTTTTTTTGAGCATAAAAGCGGATGGCATGGGGGAAGGGGGGGAGGGGTGCAACAGACGGAAGCACGGATGAGGGATGCGGTTGCACTAGTTATGTATGTTTTAAGTATTGTTTTGATGTTTTGGAATCGGGTTGTGGGAGGGGGGGGGAGGGGTTTGCAAGGTGGTGTTATGAAGCTTGGTAATAGGGTTGTGGAAGGAGGGGGAGGGGGGAGGAGTTTGGAAGTGTGTCACAAAGTATTTGCTCAGTGCATGAGCCGAGAGTTTTTTCTTGAATGGTTGGGAGGGAGGGAAAAGGTCACAAGTAAAGTCCCTAGGGCTAGCCTAGTCAGGCAGGAGAGGGGGTCACATATAAGGGCGGGGAGAAGGGGGGTATATTTTGTTAAGGTTGGGGGGGGGGCTCACAGTGAGATACAGGGTCAGACAATGGGGCGAACGAAAGGTATATGCACTTAGGAGGAGGGGGCTGATAAAAATAAAGCACATTTGCACATGGTGTTTGCTTTTGCAGTTAAACAATACAAGGGGCGGGGCGGGGTGGTCCCTGGACGCGGGGACCCCTCCCCCCTTCCCCTTTTCACTTTCTTGTATTGTTACAATCACAGAGATGACGTCAAGATTTGTAGACACAAACGCATGAGTGAATTGCCTTTTCCTTTTTTCTTTTTCTTTTTTGTTGTTGTTTTTTTTAATTTTTCTTTCTAACTTTGTTAGATGCCTTCTAAAACCCTAAAAATAGGCTCATGGAACATCAGGGGTATGGGTGACCCTGCCAAAAAGGCAGCGGTGTTCTCGGTGATGGAAGCTTATGGTGTTGAATTGGTTTGCTTGCAGGAAACTCACCTTACTAATGAAACTAAATTACAAATTCAGAGTAATAAATTTCAAGAACAGTACCACTCAGTCCATACCTCTTACTCAAGAGGGGTGAGTATACTGGTGAAGAGAGGTATTTTATTTTCCTGCAGGGAAGCCAAGATAGACACTTTGGGACGTTATGTCTTCCTGAGCTGCGTTGTGGAAAATAAACCTATGGTGATAGCAAATATCTATATCCCTCCTCCGTTTAGAACAGAGATTATCTTGGATCTGTTGGAGTTTATAGATAGTAGGGTGGATACTCCTATAATAGTGGTAGGGGACTTTAACGCAGTTCTGGATAACAAAATGGATCGGTTCCCGCCCGCCCTACGGGCGGAAGGGATTTCAGAGGGGCGCCTAGGTCAACTCCTCGAAGAGATTGGATGGTGTGACCTGTGGAGATCTTATAATCCTAACACCCGGCAGTATTCTTGTTACTCAGGCTCATACTCTACTCTTTCGCGTTTAGATATGGCAGTGGGTAATAGCGAAGCTTTGCGAATAACAGGAAACATAGAGTATGGACCAAGGGGAATATCAGACCACTCACCCCTGACTTTGACCCTAAACCTAAACACCAGATCTAGCCAAAAAAGGTGGACATTAGACCCACTATGGTTGGACCTGATACGTAGCCCAGCAGAAGTAGCCTTCAAACTAAAAGAGATATTAATTCAGGTACAGCACCAGCAGGGGTAGTATGGGACACCTTAAAAGCATACCTTAGGAGATTATTACATCAGCAGGTTGTTATAGCAAAGAAAACGTCAAGGGAATGGGAGGTGAGGGCTAGGAGGGAAGCCATGGAATCAGAAGCACAATATGTACTAGACCCAACCCCGGAAAAACAGGAGATTTGGCTTAATAAACAACAAGAGTATAAAGAAGTAATCAATAGAAGAGTAGAGAACAAGAGACTTTTCCAGAAACAAAATTACTTCGGCGAAGGGGAGAAAGTAGGTCGGACACTTGCCCTCTTAATTAAGTCCAACCTATCCTCACCGTCCATCTCCTCAATCAAGACATCGGCTGGAAATATTACATCCGATCCCGCCGAGGTCTTAGAGGCCTTCTCTACATTCTACAGAGACCTGTATAGGTCACGTCGGGGTTTGAATCAGAGTGAGATGGATGGGTTCTTGGAAAGGGTGAACCTGCCCGTACTCTCGAAGAGGGACAGGGACGAGATGGAGTCCCCTCTGACCTTGGAGGAGTTGCAAAAGGCAGTATCGGAGTTGTCAGGCCAGAAATCTCCGGGCCCGGACGGGCTGCCATTAGAGATCTATAGGAGATACGGGGAGGTCCTGCTTCCGGAGCTTCTAAAAGTGCTGGAGCAAACGATCAAGGGCGGAAGGTTGCCCCCATCAATGTTGGAGGCTGACATAGTAGTTATACCAAAGGAGGGCAAAGACCAACTGGAAGTCTCCTCGTACAGACCGATATCACTGTTATGCACAGATGTTAAGATCATTGCAAGGGTGCTGGCATCCAGATTAAATAAATGCATTACAAAACTTGTGCACTTGGACCAATCGGGATTTATCCCCGGCCGGTCCACTAGCACAAATATCAGAAGGGCCTATTTGAACCTCCAGGTACCAACAGAAAATGAAGGATCCAGAGCTATATTGTCTCTGGATACTGCCAAGGCTTTTGATAGCCTGGAGTGGGAATATCTATGGAGGGTGCTAGAGAGGTTTGGATTCGGCCCCGTATTCATCAGCTGGTTAAAAATCCTATATAACCACCCAAGGGCAAGGCTCAAGATAAACGGCGAATACTCGGAAAATTTTCCCCTTGAAAGAGGGACAAGGCAGGGGTGCCCCCTATCTCCTTTACTGTTCGTCCTGGCCATGGAGCCATTGGCGGGAGCAGTGAGATCATCGCCCGAAATACAGGGATTTCAGCGAAAAGGGGGGGAAGAGAAAATAGCGCTTTTCGCGGCCAATGTCCTATTTTTCCTGGGGGACACGACTATCTCATTGGAGAAAGCGATGCATCTAGTGGAGGACTTCGGAAAGTTCTCCGGACTAGCCATTAATTGGGAGAAATCATCGCTCCTGCCGGTTGACTCATTGGCCAATCCTATTCCGACGTGTTTGCCCCAATTGAAGGTTACGGGGAAGATGAAGTACCTTGGTGTTGTCCTGTCCAAGGACCCCAGTGCGTTTATTGAAGACAACCTGGTCCCCCTCTTATCAAAATTTAAGAGAAAATGTGACACCTGGAGTAGACTCCCTCTGTCTGTGGCGGGTAGAGTTAACTTGATAAAAATGGTATGGATGCCGCAGTTGTTATACCTACTCCACAACTCCCCAGTCTGGATTGGGGAGAAGTGGTTCCAAAAAATTAAATCCCTCTTCAGGGAGTTAATATGGAAGAAAGGTCAGGCCAGGATTGGCCTACGGAAACTGCAGCGCCCTGCCACGGAGGGGGGTCTGGGGGTTCCCCAACCGTTTATCTATTTCTTGGCAGCCCAGCTACAACAACTAGGGGGATGCGACACCGAGGGAGGTGGAGGTAACAGTGTCGAAATTACTCTACAGGGGAACCCACACAGCTCACTAGTGGGAGCACTGGAGGCAGATTCACTACAAGGGGAGATTCCGACATTTAAAATGATCACTAGGGTCTGGCAGGCAACCAAGAGAATAATGGGGTACAAAGGGATTTCAGAACTCTCGCCAATGTGGAACAACAAGCAACTGCATGAATTACTAACCGTCGATAAGAATAAGATGTGGGAAAGGTGTGGGATAAACCGACTGATTCAATTATATGAAGGGGACACTCTGAAATCTTTCGAGGAATTGAGACACGAGTATGGATTACCAAACCAAGTATTCTATAGCTATCTACAGATTAGGCATGCATTGAGCAAACAGTTCAATAGACAACCCCTAGTATGGTGTAGGATCCCGTTATTGCAAACAATAGTTAAGTCAGAGACCACTAAGGGCTTGATTTCAATGATATATACCCAGCTTACAAAGAGAATAAATACGCAGGTAGGTCCAACAGGGGGAAGGGACAAGTGGGAGACCGATGTGGGGGAGATAACGGACGAACAGTGGAGAAGGATTCTTGAATTTGGATCGGAGGTGTCGGTCTCTCCCTCACAAAAAGCCTCCCACCTGATGTTGCTGCATAGGTCGTATCATACACCAAAAAAGTTATTCATGTTTGGTCATAGAGCCAATGATGAGTGCCCTAGATGCAGAGGAACAGGCGATCTAATTCATATGGTCTGGAGGTGCCCAAAATTAGTTAGATACTGGCCCGAGATTCTAAAGAAAATTAACACCACCTTCAGAGTTAACTTAGAACTTGATCCCAAGACTTGTGTGTTGGGCTATGTGAACAACGGGCCGAGGGGTAGGAATACAGATTTAGCGATAGCAAGATGTTTGTTCCAAGCCAGAAAGCTAATAGCACAATCCTGGCAATCGAGGACACCCCCAACCCCTGAAGCTTGGATTGAAACCATTAACGCTACAGTATGGAGCAAAAGGACATTCTATACTAGATCAGGCAACTATAACACATTTGTGAAATTATGGAACTTGTGGGCCCAAGCAATGCCGTGCTCTTTACCAGTGCTATTTTAGTGCCGAGAGCAATCCTCTTTCCACCCAGATAGAGGTGTCGTGCTGGGCGTGGCTTGGAGTTCCGAAACCAAGAGAGAACAACGAAAAAGAACAGTAGTCAAATATAGGGCGTACCTTGGTATTATGTGGGCCCGATTGGGGGGGGGGGGGAATGGTGTATTAGACAGAACAGAAGCACGTACGACAATAATAAGAGATTATGCGGCCGGTTGGCCTTGATGCACAAACTGGGTGTTTTATATGTTACACATTTGTATTACTGTAATTATTTAAATATGGAATGCATAATGTAAAAGAAGGAAAGTTTGCAAGGCCACAATGATGTGACTAGGTAAGAGACACACATGAGTACCAAACTGAAAGCTGTCTCCGCATTAAGTTAACTGAAGTGGCTGAAAAAAAAAATATATATATATATGGTGATCTATAGGCACTATTACCATTTCCACTACCAATATATTTTTTACTGTTGGTTGCAGTTCATGGCTTAGGTTTTAGCTATGGAGGTATACCACTAACCCACCACTAGGGGTATCACCATGGCTAACTGGGTTATTGCACTATTCACTGATTAATCTGCATCTTTGAAAGTTTTTTTCTTGGCACTTTATGTGGATATCACGTATGGTATATGCTATCACTTACTGAGTGAATAATTTTGGACTTTATTATTTACACATATCATTTTATAACTTTATATCTAATACACTTTTTTCGAGGAGGATTGTATATGTAGTAGTATATTTAATTATACACAATAAGCTGTACTTAGGTGGGGCACCCCCTCTGTGGGGCTAGCACGTTGGCTCATCACTCTTTCTCCCTCTTAGACCTACTTCACCCGATATAACTATCTATAGGGAGCGCCACCACCCCATTATCCCATCTATCTGCTTACCTTTGGAGTACCCCTAGGGGAGATCCTTCAGGGGGGCAGCATACCTATTTATTGCACTAAGCGCAGTCACTACATTAATTCTTACCACCAAAAGAAAGCTCTATTTGTGTGAACAAAATGATAAAAATATCATTTGGGTAAAGTGTAGCATGACTGAGTAATTGTCATTCAAAGTGAGAGAGCACTGAAAGCTGAAAATTGGTCTGGGAAGGAAGGGGGTGAAAGTGCCCAGTATTGAGGTGGTTAACTGACGATTGCGCGGTCTTGCGACGCTTTACCCAAACAATATTGACGTCTCTTTTTTTCCCCACAAATAGAGCTTTCTTTTGGTGGTATTTGATCACCTCTGCGTTTTTTGTTTTTTTTTTTCAGGGAAAAAAGACCCTGACCCTTTCCAAAAAAAATCACCAATGGAAAATGAAAATGTGACCCATTGGAAACCATGTTAAATGAACTGTGCTGCATCTCTGCAAAACTGAAAATGCATAGATGTGAACCAGGCCTAAGACAGAGAGCACATAGCACTGCAGATCGAGCATTACCATATCACATAGATCTCAATCCAACATCTTTTTCCTACACTTTTAGTGTAAATTGCTTGTTTACAGCGTGCCTTTAAAGTGGTTGTACACCACGTACAACCACTTTTACCTACAGGTAAGCCTATATTAGCTCCTTCAGATCCGCACTATAGCTGAATGATGGCTACAGCGCGGATCTGCTTTGCCGGGAGTATATCTGTTGACGTCCTCCCCTTTGCGGGCTCACCACGCCCCCCTGAAGGGGAAGTGCGGCGTGCGCTGTGATCACCTGAGTCAATGAGACTCGGGTGATCACAGATCCGAGTAAGGGGCCGATCCTGACCCCTTACCACGTCATCAGCTGTCAGCCAATGACAGCTGATCACGTGATGTAAACAGAGGATCGGTAATCATTGACAGCATGAGGAGAAAAAAGCCGATCACCGACTTCTGTTTGAAGGGACACCGGTCCCGAAGAGGAACAGTCTGT
This sequence comes from Lithobates clamitans, assembly GCA_037952925.1. Taxonomy (NCBI): domain Eukaryota; kingdom Metazoa; phylum Chordata; class Amphibia; order Anura; family Ranidae; genus Lithobates; species Lithobates clamitans. Next base: position 2,863,686 of record JBBGZY010000052.1, on the reverse strand, counting down.
TATGTGCCCACCAGTACCACCTGCCAGTGCCACAAATCAGTGCCCACAAGTGGTGCCAATCCGTGCCACCTAGCAGTGCTGCCTATCAGTCTCACCTACCAGTTCCAATCAGTGCCACCTATCAGTGGCACCTATTAGTGCCCATCAGTGTCGCCTCATCAACGTACATCAATGAAGGAGAAAAATTACCTGTTTGCAAAATTTATTAACAAAATATAAAACAGTTTTGTATTTGTTTTTTAAAAAAAATCGGTCTTTTTACATTTTTTTAACAAAAAAACGCAGAGGTGATCAAATACCACCAAAAGAAAGCTTTATTTGTGGGGAAAAAAGATGAAAAATCTCATATGAGTACAGTGTTTTATGACCGCCCAATTGTCATTCAAAGAGTGACAGCGCTAAAAGCTGAAAATTGGTCTGGGCAGGAGGAGGGTTTAGGTGCCCAGTAAGCAAGTGGTTAAAGAGGAAGTAAACCCTGGTGGGTTTTACTTCCTTTTTATTTCCCTGCATAGTAAAGCATAATGAGCCACTATGCATCGCATCACTTACCTGAAACCAAAGCCTGCAATGTCACCGCTGTCCCAACTAGCAGCGAGCGTCCATCTTCACCCCTCTTCCTACCGGGGCCTGTGAACTCCAGCTCTGTGACTGGCCGGAGTCGCGTGACATCACTCCCGCACATGTGCGTGGGAGCCGCCAGTCACCGCATGACCTCTATTAGGAACGGCACGATCTGCCCTTTCTAAAGTGCGCATGCATCGTAGACATCAGTGCACGGCCTTATTGTAAATATCTCCTAAACCGTGGAGGTTTAGGAGATATTTCCAGCACCTACAGGTAAGCCTTAATCCGAGAAAAATGACGTTCAATAGCCAGTGCGGCTCTTCTGCTTGATTCCGAGCATGCGTGGAACTTTGTGCGTCGGAATTGTGTACACGATTGGAATTTACAACAACGGATTTTGTTGTTGGAAAATTTGAGAACCAGCTCTCAAATTTTGTGTGACGGAAATTCCGATGGAAAATGTCTGATGGAGCCTACACACGGTCGGAATTTCCGACAACAAGCTCCCATCCCCGTCGTAAAATCCTATACAGAGCATAATATTTTATTGAAAACATCAGTTTGATCAATATTTGTGCAGCGATCATGGGAGGCACAGAATTAGGCCCCTTTCACACAGGTGGATAGAATTCAGCTTTCGGCTGCGGATAGATCAAGTTATCTACCGCACCTAAACTCACACAATGCTTTCCTATGGACCCATTCACACACTGCGTTTACACAGCTCCCAACTGTCCCTGATTTCGAGAGACTGCCCCTGATTTGGAGCAATGTCCCTCTGTCCCTCTTTCCCCTCATTTGTCCCTCATTTTGGTCTGATCCATATAGCTGTGCATAAAATGTACTTTTTATCTTCCAAAAAGTGTTGCCCAGTGCTAAACTTTTCATCCAATCTCTAAATTGCTACATTTGTACATTTTAAAAGCCAATATAAAGGAATAGTAGTGGTTAAAAAAAAAGTGCTAAAAGTTGAGTTGGCTTTTTTGTTATTAATTCTCCTTTAAGGGGGTGTGGCAGGGGGCGTGTCCTATGCCTACATACATTTGTTAGTAGGTGTCCCTCATTCCCATCTCAAAATGTTGGGAGGTATGCGTTTTGCGACGGTTTCGTTACATGGGGATTTGTGCGGTTAGAAAAAATAAACTTGACTGCGTCCAGGACCGATTTATTGCAGCTGTCTGCATATAACTGCAGGTAATCGCAGTGTACTATTTCTCCTGCGGATAGCAGCAGTAACAAGGAAAAAAAACAACAGGAAGCACATCAGAAATGGAAAGAATGTTCCAACACAGGTAAACGAAGCTAATCGCAATGTGCAAGTGATCGTTGTGCCTGGAGTCTTGGAATTTCAAAATAACAAAACATGCTTTTAACAGCAGCAGAACAGCCGCCCGTGTGAAAGAGGCCTAAGTAGTGCCAACTTATTATTCCCTGGGTCCTGTGCTATCAGAAAATGTATAGGTTGGGGGTTTTTTTTTTACAAATTTTCAAAGCTGTAAGAATAAAATAGTAAAACATACTAAAAAAAGTGAAAAATAGCAAAAACGGTCCAGACACCTGGGGTTAAAAGTAGGGAAGGGTCTGGCAGGGAAAGGGTAATGCCGCGTACAGACGATCGGACATTCCGGCAACAAAACCGTGGATTTTTTTTCCGACGGATGTTGGCTCAAACTTATCTTGCATACACACGGTCGCACAAATGTTGTCGGAAATTCCGATCGCCAAGAACGCGGTGACGTACAACACGTACGACGAGCCGAGAAAAACGAGGTTCAATAGCCAGTGCGGCTCCTTCTGCTCGATTCCGAGCATGCGTGGAACTTTTGTGCGTCGGAATTGTGTACACACGCTCAGGATTTCTGACAACAAATCTTGTTGTCGGAAAATTTGAGAACCAGCTCTCGAACAGTTGTTGTCGGAAATTTCTGACAGCAAATGTCAGATGGAGCCTACACACGGTCGGAATTTCCGACAACAAGCTCACATCGAACATTTGTTGGCGGAAATTCCGATCGTCTGTACGCGGCATTAGAGTAACCCTCTAATAATAAAAATCTTTAAACCACCATACATTTGCCTTCCACACTGACTCCAATATGGTCAAAATTCATGGGAGCCAAAACTGTCCTTCCCCAATTCCACACAATGCTTCGAAGAGAAAGAAAATAAATGGAAATACTTAAATAATCATCTTACAAAACTACAACTGAATTTTGTGTTTTGCCTGAAGTGTTTTTTGAGCGGATTAACTGAACCATCTGCCGAATAGGCAATGCACCTCCACATCAATGTAAACACAGGAGTTTATTGAAGGCTCGACAGGTGGCTTAGCAGGTACAGTTTGCTCCACCTTCTCTATCATTTGCACAATGAATTGATACATTCCGGTACAAGATCTTTGTCCAGGACCTGCAACCATGACAGCAGCATACAACAATCACACCCCATAACTGACTAAATCACACCTACAGGCTTGGAAAACACATGGGCCAAAAACAAGCTCCACTAGTGGCAGCAGATGACCCAAAGAGAAAATCAATGTTACATCCATAAAACCTCCCTGGCTGGATATTACATGCAAATGAATATGCCAAACTATTTGCTGCTCTCAAGTTTTAAAAAGAGCTCTGTGTTCAGGTATGTATGAAGTTGGCTGGCTCCTACAGAATTGTACTTATTTTTCATTTTGTACTGTTCATGCCATGTAAAATGAATATGTTACTAATATATATTAATATATATATAATAATATATTATATATAATATGTTACTTCTACTGCAGTAAGAATGTAGCACCTAATTTCACGTTTTCTCCAGATTGGAGTTCATATATTTATTTGCAGAATGATAATATTAATAATAAGCTTTATTCTATATTGCGTCTAATATAATATAATATAATATAATATAATAGAATAGAATAGAATAGAATATATATAATATAATATAATATAATATAATATAATATAATATAATATAATATATATTACTTCTGTTGCAGTAAGAATGTAGCACCTAATTGCACGATTTCTCCAGATTGGAGTTGATTTATTTATTTGCAGAATAATAATATTAATAATAAGCTTTATTTTATATTGCGTCTTTAAAGGTAGCTTCTCAAAGCGCTTTAAAAAGGAAAGAAAAAGCAATACACAGGATAAAACAAAAGAAAAAAAAGAAACAATTACATGAAAGCTTGCCTATGGAAAAAAGTTTTTAGATTTGATTTGAATGAGTTTGGGGGAATATGACTCTCTGATGTTCTTTAGAAATGAATTTCAGAGTTTTGGGGTGTAGCAGAAGAAGGCTCCATCTCCCATTGAGTGCAGGTGAGTAGGGGACGCACACACAGAAGGCCAGAATTTGAGGAGCGGAGGTTACCCATGGGGGAGTGATAAAAGTTCAGATAGATAATGGGGAGCCAAGCCATTAAGAGCCATATAGGTAAGCAAGAGGACCTTAACCACTTGCCTACTTGGCACTTTTACCCCCTTCCTGCCCAGGCCAATTTTCAGCGCTGTCGCACTTTGAATGACAATTGTGCGGTCATGCAACACTGTACCCAAACAAATTTCTTATCATTTTTTTTCACACAAATAAAGCTTTCTATTGGTGGTATTTAATCACTGCTGGGATTTTATTTTTTGGTAAATAAACAAAGAAAGACCAAAAATTTTTCATAACTTGTTATAAAATTTTGCAAACAGGTCATTTTTCTCCTTCACTGATGGGCACTGGTGGAGCTGCACTAGTGAGGTGGCACTGATAGGTGAAACTAATGAGGCACTGATGGGCAGCACTGTTGGGACTGCACTGATAATCAGTGCCCTGATTATCAGTGTACATGTCCCTTTTACAAAAGCCGGTTATAAGTTCTCTTCTCTCCTCATGCTGTCAGCGAAAGGAGTGCCAGTGACAGGCTATTGTTTACATCCATGATCAGCTATGATTGGACACAGCGGTTCATGTGGTAAAGAGCCACTGAATGGCTCTTTAACTCAATCTATGATCAGTAGTATCCTCTGGACACCGCGTTCACAGATCGCCCTGCTACAGGCGCGATCACAGCATGGCGGCGTCCCAGAAATAGACGGCCGTGCTGTAGCCGTTATTCGGCTATTGCACAGTTGGCAAGTGGGTAAAGTCTATGTGTAGCCAGTACAAGGACTCCAGGATAGAGGTAGTATGATCACTTGTACCCGACCTAGTGAGGATTTTGGATGCAAAATGTTATACATATTGGATTTAGTTACACCAGCGAATAGAGCATTGCAGTATTAAAGTCAGGGGAAGACAAATATATGGATCAGCTTTCAGCTACAGTATATAATAGCATAGGACACAGCCGAGCAATGTTGCTCAAGTGGGAAAATCGTTTTATCTCATTTATGGCCCACATATTCCTTTCAGCATGGATCTCCTTTAAAATTGATCCATCTATTCCCGATACTTGCTGGCGATACTTACAGGAGACTGGCACCATTGCCCATATTTGGGGTACCTGTCCGAAAATTCTCCCATTCTGGGATAAAATATTACACTTGTCTGACAAACTGGTTTGGAAATAAAATCCCAACCTCGGATTACTGTATTGTCTATGTTGTCAGGCTCTTCTAGCCAAATTAAAATAAACTTAGGCACTTTACCACAGCAGCTCGTTCTGTGATAGCCAGGTGTTGGCGATAAGCCGAGGCTTCATCAATGGGCTTGTGAATTGTACAAGATTGATTACGTGGAATGTATGATCGCATGGGAAGAGGACAAATCTAAATCATATAATCTTACATACCTCCCAACATTTTCAGATGGGAATGAGGGACACCTACTAACAAATGCATGTAGACATAGGACACGCCCCCTGCCACACCCCCTTAAAGAAGAATTAACCAAAAAAAAAGTTAATTAAATCAACAAGGACTTTTTTTTACTACTACTATTCCTTTATATTGGCTTTTAAAATGTACAAATGCAGAAATTTAGAAATTGAATAAAAGGTTTAGCACTGGGAGACACTTTTTGAAAGATAAAAAGTGCATTTTGTATACAACTATATAGATTAGACCAAAATGAAGGACAAATGAGGGGGAAAGATGGACAGAGGGACATTGCTCCAAATCAGTGACAGTCCCTTGAAATCAGCAGGGACAGTTAGGAGCTATGAACTTATGTGGTATTCCTTTGACTTTTACTTTTTTATGTCTACTACTAATATCTGAAGTCCCTATTGCTTTCGGGCTCCTCCGATGGTCTCCTTTTATTATCCCATCCCCTTGCCCCCCCCCCCCCCCTTTTGTTCTCTTCCTTGTCTCTCTTCCTCTTTCTTTTTTTTTTCTTCCTTCTTTCTACTACTTCTGCTATTTTTTTGTATACTTCTTTTGATAGTTTACCATATTGCTAGCTAACTTGGATATCATACTCCTAATTGAACTTGAAATTGCTGTTCGGTATCCCAAATGGGGCATACCTTTTCTTTTACATCTGCTTTTTCAATGTAGTCCACTGGCTTCTGATGTCCTGAAGGTTTTGATATTTGCTAAATGTGTCTCGTAACCATTGTTCAATACAATTTTTTGTTCTACCTTGTATTTTGATCATAATATCTGGGTTGTACGAGTTTGGATGCATTTGTTCAAACACAATCTGTATTTGTACTGCAAGTCTGTATTGTCTGCAAATACTTAACCTCTTGGCTCCGACAGCACGCAAATACGTGGCCTCCTATTTGCGTGCAATATTGCAAAAACAGCTGTGCAGAGAGCACGTGCTCCCGCCACAGTTACCAGTGGGCAACTAAAAGCTCCCTTCAGATGACCGCTGTGACAGCCAATCACTGTGGTCACATGATCATAAACCCCACCCCTTCATCCCGGCATCTTAAACCCCTTAAAGGGCCGGGAGAAACATGTAACCAGGTTTTAAAAATAGTTTCCTTTAGGTTCTCTCCCTAGCAGAGTACATAGAGGAACAATTCATTTCCCCCCTTTCTGATACAGCTTCTTTACTTGAAAAAATAGTGCCATGTTAAAGCACCTAAAAACCCACTCAAAAACATGCATTGGAAGTCTCTTCTCCCTCATGATCAGTGTGTAGATGCCTCTGATTTAGATAAGAAGATGTGATCTTGGGGGGCACTGTCAGTGGAGAGGAGTCTGATGTAAAAAAAATGAGACTAGGAGCTGCCCATAGTAATTTGGTAGGGGCAGAACAGTTGGTATTTTTGCAGGAAAGGTAGCAGAAACCACATGACCTCCAGAAGATTCACCCTTCCCCCCCTTCATGACCAGGCCATTTTTTGCGACACGGCACTGCGTTACTTTAACTGACAATTGCGCAGTCGTGCAACGCTGTACCCAAATAAAATGTAAGTCCTTTTTTTTCCCCCACAAATAGAGATTTCTTTGGGTGGTATTTGATCACCTCTGTGGTTTTTAAACGACTGACCATTTTGAAAAAAATAAATCAATATTTTTTACTTTCCGCTATAAAACACATCCAATAAAAACATGCAAAAAATCGAATTTATTCATCAATTTAGGCCAATATGTATTCTGCTACATATTTTTAGTAAAAAAAATCCAAATAAGCGTATATTGATTGGTTTGCATAAAAGTTAGTGTCTACAAATGATGGGATTATTTTTATGGATTTTTTTTTTACTAGTAATGGTGGCGATTAGCGACTTATAGCAAGACTGTGATATTGCGGCAGTCAAATCAGATACCTTACTAACACTTTTGACACTTTTTTTTTTTTTTGGGACCAGTGACATTATTACAGTGATCAGTGCTAAAAATATGCACTCTCACTGTACTAATGTCACTGACAGGGAAGGGGTTAACATCCGGGGGTGACCAAAAGGTTAAATGTGTGCCTACTGCCTAGCTGCTGTTTTAGTGTAGTGGGGAGGTGTTTTTACTAGTGGAAGACATGGATCTGTGTTCTTGCTTTACAGGAACACAGGATCCATGCCTTTTGTACTGACAGAAGGGCAATCCTTTTTTACATAGGAAGACTGCCGTTCTGCCTGTGTACTGAACGATTAGCGGGTGCCGGTGGACATCGCGGTCCGCGGGATCTGCTGATCAGCTCCCTCTGTGATTTTACCTCTTGCGTCCCAGACCGGGAAGTACAGGATCACGTACTAGGTTCATAAACCTGCGCAGGAGAGCTGCCTTGCCACCGTATATGGACGGCAATCGGTTTAGTGGAGGAGGTATGTTCACCATTTTTTTTGCTGGTGAGTCGCATAATGTTCAGTGAACCAACTCAATGAAGTCAGACAGATGTTTCCCAACACATTATTTTTAACCTATCCAAAGGGTGACAGCGATGCTGTGCAATTTCACTGCAGCGCTGTCACTCTGCTAAAGAAAGTTGAAATATAACCAATACTGGCAGAATCAACAGGTAATAAAACATTGTTATGTGGTTGGGGGGGGGGGACTCAGAAATACATATATTACTGGCAGACTGCATTATATATGCAATTTTTATTTGCCCATAGTTTTTGCAAAGAGTAGAATAGAGGGAGTCCTTTTTGCATAATGCAGAACTTCCTGATCCTAATGCCCTGTACACACGATCGGATTTTCCAACGGAAAATGTGCGTTCAGAGCTTGTTGGAAAATCCGACCGTGTGTAGGCTCCATCGGACTTTTTCCATCGGAACTTCCGACACACAAAGTTTGAGAGCTGGATCTAAAATTTTCCGACCGCAAAATTAGTTCGCGTAAATTCCGATCGTATGTAGACAATTCCGACGCACAAAGTGCCACGCATGCTCAGAATCAAGCAGAAGAGCCGCACTGGCTATTGAACTTAATTTTTCTCCGCTCATCGTATGTGTTGTATGTCACCGCGTTCTTGATGTTCGGAATTTCCGACCAGCTTTGTGTGACCGTGTGTATGCAAGACAAGTTTGAGCCAACATCCGCTGGATCTGATGGATTTTGTTGTCGGAATGTCCGATCGTGTGTACGGGGCATAAGTTATTCAGATATTACATGCTGAGGCAGAGGAATGACTGACTGCTAGAGTTCTCTCTCCCCTCATTGACTCACACAGCAGCAGGAACCATTGGCACTTGCTAACAAAAATGTGGAGTTCTTGCGAGCCACAAGTGGACCAATGCCTATAAGGCGTAAATCAACTATTTTTAAGCAGCAAACACTTCACCGCGTTTCATTTCGTGCACTAAACAAATATAACCAATTGTGCCTGCGCTAAAAAATATATGTATATGAACTGAGTGAAAAAATCGTGCAGGAATATTAAATTAAAACCGTAATTAATATGCTAGTGAAGACATACATATATGAAAATACATATATAGTGCAATCCTTATATATGAAAACCTCAAAGTGCATCCACATAAAGGTGCAATCCTTAAATAAAATGCTCAAAGTGCATCATGCATAGATATAAACCTAAAATCTAAGTGCAAATCCTGTGGCAATCGAGTGTCCCCCAGAGGAAGGCACGTGATCCCTGTGCCAAATACGCGTCGGGGAGGGGTAGGACGGAGCTGTCAGCAGGGAAGGAGGTTTTTATACACCGCACCGCACCGCACGCCATACGAGCCGTTGCTAACGAATTACACCTGGATAGTTTGGTGAACTATAGCACCAGCACATTGTGAGTACCCTCCTGGAGGAATTTTTTTTTTTTTTATTCTAAATAAATCCCGACTTTATTACACCATGGAGTTTTCCCTGTTCTCTTTTATGAATGATGTCTGACTTTACCTGAGAGGATTGATTATACATCACTGTATCCTGAGTGAGCCCTGGAGTGGCCCCATTGCGTGTTTGACACTGTTTAACTACCGTGTCACACGAATAGAGGTAAGCGCAAGCACAAGTGGGGGATCACGGGAGAGCACATCTAGCTTGCTGTGATTTGGACACCTTACAGGAGAAGCATGATGGACACTTTATTCATGGACACTGTTTACTTGCACCTTTTTGCTTTAGTTTGTATTTGCCGATCGTATTTTGATTGGACACTCGATTGCCACAGGATTTGCACTTAGATTTTAGGTTTATATCTATGCATGATGCACTTTGAGCATTTTATATAAGGATTGCACCTTTATGTGGATGCACTTTGAGGTTTTCATATATAAGGATTGCACTATATATGTATTTTCATATATGTATGTCTTCACTAGCATATTAATTATGGTTTTAATTTAATATTCCTGCACGATTTTTTCACTCAGTTCATATACATATATTTTTTAGCGCAGGCACAATTGGTCATTGGCACTTGCTGCTGTCAATCACTGCCAGTGAGCCAATGAGGAGAGAGCGAAAGCAGGGCTGAGCCACGCTCGTGTGTAAATGGACACACAGAGCGTGGCTCAGAAGCGAGCCTGCTCAAGTACCCCCATAGCAAGAGGCTTGCTATTGGGGGCACTCAGCAAGTGGGAGGAGCCAGGACTACCAGCAGGCAAGTATAACATGTTTGTTATTGAAAAAAAAAAAAAAAACATTGCACAGAGCAGGTAAGTATAAACAAGTTTGTTTAAAAAATATATATTTTAGAATCACTTTAAGGAGCCAGTTTGGATGCAAACAGCACTTAGCCTTGTACATCATTAGATAAACCGATCAATATAAAATAAACTATTATATTCATTTTTTTCCTCCATAGAAAAAATACTGTGATATAATGATTGAAATATCACAGAGGGAATCATTTGGAAGCCATGTTAATGGATGTTTCGAACACCACTAACAAAAGTTTAGATGGATTCTACAATGATCTTCGCAGAAAATATCCCAACACATTCACCATCGCAACTGAGCTGGGCAAAGGAGATGGATCAGTTCATAAACTGCCACGTTTGGATAGAACCCCTTCTCCGGCACCACAGGGGATTCTACCCAGTCCCTTTAACAGTGGTTCTCAAAGATGGACTTCTGACAGTTTCCTGTCCAAGGTGAAGTTACAAAAATTTCAAAATGAGCAGAAACAGGAAGTGGAAACTTTCCCAAGGAACATAGGTGCTGTCATTGTCCGGGATAAAACAAAACTTGTGCCCATATGGAATAAAAGGGAATACCTAGCTGCTCAGAACCAGGCTTCATTTCATCTGCCAAATCTACACACTCAAGTTCAGCAAAACAAAGCTGAGCTACAAAACAGGCTGAACGTCTCTAGAAAAGTCAACAATGAGGCGAAGAATAATCAAAGTCCTACAGTAACACTAAGCAAAAAACAAAAAACATCAGAGATCAGGTCTTCTAATGAAAGTATATCTACTGGAGATAGTTCAGTAGCACCTGCAAATGTTTCCAAGCCTAAGACTGATCCTTTGGGAACCATCATGAAAGAACTTTTGCCCAGCAAGCCTGGAAAGTTAATGACAGACCAGCCCATGGACAATGACTTCTTATACAGGAATGGTAAATGTTTATCCTAAAATGTCACTACAATGTAGTGATTTTGCCTAGAGAAGTGAAATAAATGATATATTTCCCAAATCTGTAGAACCCCTAGAGATGCTTACAATCTAATATACCTAAACATGCACATACAGTGCCTTGAAAAAGTATTAATACCTCTTGAAATGTATTCACATTTTGTCATGTTACAACCAAAATTGTAAATGTATTTTGTTGGGATTTTATGTGATAGACCAGGGGTCTCCAAACTGCGGCCTGAGGGTCAGACGTGGCCCTTTGCTGGCCTTTATCTGGCCCTTTAGGCACTATTCCTCCAACTGACACCAACAAGAGGGAACCATTTCTTCCACTGATACCAATGATGGGTACTATTTCTCCTACTAATAGGGTCACTACTCTTCCTCCTACTGACCCCCAACCCTGAGGCCATATTTATTCTCACTGATGCTGGGCCTAGGACATTTTCTTCACCCACTAGCCACAATCCGGCCCTCCTAAAGTCTGAAGGACAATAAACAGACCCATAGGGCGTGTGCAGCCTATGGCATTAGGGTGTGCACCCCAAAGCTCAAGCACACGCTACTGATTACTCATGATGTTCATTCAGAAAGGGAAAGGGCTAGTAAATTACATTTTTACTGCCCCCTTCCCCCACTAATCCTAAAACATCCCGCAGAAACAGCCGGCGGGAGAGGGGGGAAGGAGGGGAAGCCAGATCAGTAGGGGGAATCTGTTTTGCACAGGGTGATTTGGGTGTTCCTGGGCACACCTGGCACACCCTGTGAGCACACCTATGAACAGGCCCTTTATTTGAAAAGTTTGGAGACCCCTGTGATAGACCACCACAAAGTGGCACATACCGTATATACTCGAGTATAAGTCGTTCCGAGTATAAGTCGAGGCCCTAATTTACCACAAAAAAATGGGAAAAACTTATTGACCCGAGTATAAGACGAGGGTGAGAAATGCACAGCTACTGTAAGTGGAAAAGAGGGTCAACAATGCCCATTTGCAGCATCACTGTGCCCATTTGCAGCCTCACTGTGCCCATTTGCAGCCATAGGTCCCCTGAACTTCAAACTCGGTAGTTAAGGGTTCCTAGATGCCCCCTAGCTGCAGCCAAAATTTGGAGTCTCTGAACCCAAAGGGTCCCGAAATGACATTGCAGCAGATGGACACAGTTGACCGAATTTGGGGCCCTGTATCTCAGGGCCACTTAGTGCTAAGAACCCCAAATTTGGTGTGCAAACCCAGTGGAACTAGCACCATAACCTTTCCAAAGCTGGGGTTTTTAGCACCAAGTGGCCCCGAGATACAGGGCCCCAAAAATCAGTTCAGAAAATGTCAAGCACTTTTCTACAGCAGAGAATGACATTTTCCTAACCAGTTTGGGGGCCCCGTATCTCAGGGCCACTTAGAGCTAGAAACTGCAGCTTTGGATATGTTGTGGTACCAGTTCCACTGGGTTTGTACACCAAATTTGGGGTTCCTAGCACCAAGTGGCCCTGAGATATGGGGCCCCAAAGTCGGTTCAGAAAATGTCAAGCACTTTTCTGCAGCAGAGAATGACATTTTCCGAACCGATTTTGGGGCCCCGTATCTCGGGGCCACTTAGTGCTAGGAACTTCAGCTTTGGATATGTTGTGGTACCAGGTCCACTGGGTTTGCACACCAAATTTGGAGTTTCTAGCATCAAGTGGCCCTGAGATACGGGGCCCCAAAATCGGTTCGGAAAATGAAATTTTTTGCTGCAGAAAAGTGCTTGACTCGAGTATAAGTCGAGGGGGGCACTTTCACCACAAAAAAATGTGCTGAAAAATTCGACTTATACTCGAGTATATACGGTAATTGGGTTGTAGAAGGAAAATGATAAATGGTTTTCAAATTTTTCTATACATATATATTTAAAAAGATTGGCGTGCATTTGTATTCAGCCCCCCTGAGTCAATACTTTGTAGAACCACCTTTCACTGCAATTACAGCTGCAAGTCTTTTTGGGGATGTCTCTACCAGCTTTGCACATCTAGAGAGTGACATTTTTGCCCATTCTTCTTTGCAAAATAGCTCAAGCTCTGTCAGATTGGATGGAGAGTGTCTGTGAGCAGCAATTTTCTTTTGCAAATCTTTTATTTAGTCAAAGGGAGAGGTCCATGGACCCTTGACACGGAATAAACATTTTATCAATGTGTTCAGAACATTCGAGAACCAGTACAAAAGAGAAAAAAGAAGAAGAATGGTAAGGCGGCAATTTGTCCAGCTCTAGAAGGAGTTACATTGCTCAGTATGGTAAACCCATGTGACCTTCCCTTATCATTCTAACTTAATAACAATAAACATTTGCTACTGTAAAATCACAGAGCATGAAGGAAAGAAGAGAGACAGGATAAAAAAAAAGCTAAGAGAGCAGAAAGTAGAGTAGATAAAGGGAGAGGCAACAGTTGGGATGAAAGGGAAAGGGGGAGAGAGGGGGTGAAGGGGATGGGGGAGCAAAAACTGGGGGGGGGGCTCAGATCTACAGACAAACACATTTTCGGATAGAAACTTTTCCCGACCGAAAAATAGAGAACCTGCTCTCAATCTTTTGCTGGCTGGAATTCTGCCAGCAAAAGTCCGATGGAGCATACACACAGTCGGAATTTCTGACCAAAAATCTCACATCCGACTTTTGCTGGCAGAATTTCTGATCGTGTGTACAGGGCATTAGTCGTGCACTCCACAAATCTGGCCTTTATGGAAGAGTGGTAAGAAGAAAGCTATTGTTGAAAGAAAGCTATAAGAAGTCCCGTTTCCGAGAAGACATGTTTGGGACACAGCAAACATGTGGAAGAAGAAGGTGCTCTGGTCTGATAAGACCAAAATTTTACTTTTTGGCCTAAAAGCAAAACGCTATGTGTGGCGGAAAATAAACACTACACATCACCCTGAACACACCATCCCCACCATGAAACATGGTGGTGGCAGCATCATGTTGTGGGGATGCTTTTCTTCAGCAGGGACAGGGAAGCTGGTCAGAGTTGATGGGAAGATGGATGGATGGAAAATACAGGGCAATCTTAGAAGAAAACCTGTTATGCCCTGTACACACAGTCGGATTTTCCGACAGAAAAAGTGCGATCGGATTGTGTTTTTGGAAATTCTGATCGTGTGTACACAAATCTGACGCACAAAGTGCCACGCATGCTCAGATTAAATTAAGCGACGAAAGCTATTGGCTATTGCCCCGTTTATAGTCCCGGCGTACGTCTTTTACGTCACCGCGTTCAGAATGATCTGATTTTCCGACAACTTTGTGCGACCGTGGGAATGCAAGTCAAGTTGGACCCAAAATCCGTCGAAAAAACGCTTTTGAAAAATTGTTCCGCAAATACCATATGACATAAAAAGTTGCAACGATCGCCATTTTATTCCCTAGGTTGTCTGCTAAAAAACATAATGTTTGTTGCTTCTGAGTAATTTTCTAGCAAAAAAAATATGATTTTTACATGTAGGAGAGAAATGTCAGAATAGCCCAGTTATGGAAGAAGTTAAAGAACTCAAACTATCGTTTTGGCTTTCATGCTGACCTTTGTATTGAAGCAAGTATGTCAGCAGTGACAGCCCCCATGCTTCTATTAGAAAAGGTTTTTCTTTTTTCTTTATTATAATATTAGTGTTTGGCTTTCTGCTCTAGTTTTAAAAATGTTTGCATATGAACAGCATTCCATGTGTCTATAATCCTCCATATAGCAACAAACAACATTATCATTATAATAAAACAGACCTATCACTTTCAAACCTTTTATTATTCTCCTGTTTCCAGGTGCTGCTGTTTCAGACAATGACTCTGGCGTTTCCATGTGCGCACCCATAAAAGTATTCCGGTACAGTATATTGTACATATTATATAATAGTATACATAAAAGAGGGTGATTTCGCTCTCTTTCTCCATTATTTTACTGTATAAAAAACGTATTCTACTACTTAAATTTAAAGTGGTTGTAAACCTGAAACATGAAGTGTCATTTCTGTCTGCTGCCTCCTTCCTCACTTCCGACAAGTTTTCCTGACACCAAGAGAAAAATGGTGACAGGGGAGGGAGCTTCAGCTGATTGACAGCCTTAGCTCTGTTCCTCTGTGCTGTGTGAAAGGGGGTGTGTCTCTTCCCTCCAATCTGCTTTCAGAGCTCTCCACACCGATGTAACTTCAGCTGTCCGCCCCTTGCTTTTCAGAGCGGAGAGATCCTGGGTAAATTGTGCACTATGAATGGCTGTAGGGGAAAGACAGCTGTAAATAGACAAGTACAACTTACTGTATATAGGAGGATTTTTTTCATCTTTGTGTTTATAACCACTTTAAATGCATCTTTAAAACACATACATTACATTAATTGTGGTCCATCAATCAGTTACCACTAAACAGATATTAAGACAGGTCACAGGCCCGGCAGGGAAAATTTGGCTGTGATCTAGTCAGCGACAGCTCACTCAGGGGCAGGTGAGTTTAAGACTGGAGAGGGGTAGGGGGGCTAGGGGTATGTAAAGTCTAAGAGAGAATTTTTCCTATTTACTCTCTTTAGGTCTGTTGAATATACAACTGAAAGTGTTTTGTTTTTGTTGATCTGCTGATCCAGCCAAAAATCTTGTGAATTAATAACTTCCTGTACACTTTGCCTGTGTGACTGTTATCAATTTGCTTTGTTCTCAGCTATCTTTGTGGACTACCAAACACTAGGGATGAGCTGCCGGTTTGGTCCAAATCCATGCTTGGACCAGATTTTTATGTTTGTTCGGACATTCAGCGAACTAAGGAACTAAATGAGTATTCATCATTAGGCAGTGCTATTACTACAGCTAAATGTAAAAAAAACAAAAAAAAAACGGGCGGGGATAAAAACAAAAGGAAGAGGCATGGCCCCCCCTCATCCTAAAATTCATACCAGACCCCTCAGGTCTGATATGGATTCTAGGGGGAACCTCACGCTAAAAACAAGGAATGAAAAGCTTTGGTTTCCTCCAAAAATTCATACAAGATCCATTTCCATACATGCAGCCTGGCTTGCCAGAAGGAGGTTGAGCGTGCACCCAACGTCCCCCCCCCCCCCCCCACATGGGGAGGGTACCTTGCCAGTTTACTTTTTACATTTTACTTGCCACTTTTATTTTTTTATGTGAGTGAATAGGGGGAACCTATATTTTTTTGAACCCCTTACTCATTCACATGGGGTTTAGTTTTAAAGGGGATTCCAGATTCTAGTAAGCCATCCATCTTTAGACCCCTGCAACCAATGGCCAGAGTTGTGCGGAAGAGTTCCTTGTCCTCATCAACTTAAGGACAAGTAACTCTGCCAAAGAGGTCTCCCTGGGCAAGGTACATTCCCTATGTTAAGGGCATGTGGCCTGGTATGGTTTAAGAGGGAGGGTAGCACACACTGTCCCCCCCTCCCCCCAAACCCTTTTGTTGGTGTCATTGTCTGTGTAACACTGTGTATTGTTACTGTGATGCAGATCTTTATTTTGTCCACAAGATGGCAGTATTCAGTATTGGGACTTATGTTAATCATAAGTCCCAATACAGGAGTGTTGAGGCGGCTGGGACTTGTATAGTGGAAGCAGAACTTTCCCTACAGTTTGGCTGACAGCAAACTACACAGCCCAAGATGCAATTGCCAGGGGGTAGGAACAGATAAAAAGAAAAACCTGGGAACAGGAAGGGAGAGAGACTTGGCTACTGGAAGGACGTGTGGAGAAGAGCTTTGTGGAGCCACGTGGGCCTGGACCGGATATGGTTGAGCCAGGAAGCCACGAGTGTCATCGGAAAGCCGAGTATCCTTCCCTTTCCTAAATGCATGCTCAGACGAGGGTCTGGGACCAAATTACGTTTTTTTGTTGTTCTTCGACATCCATACTAGACCCTTATTCAAGGATAAGGATCTGGTAAGTATTTTTAGCCTATGCTTTCTTTTCCTTTTTTGAAAATGGGACCTCCCATTCACATCTTTACCAGACCCACATCTAGGATAGGAGTCTCGAATAGATAATGGAAATCCCCAAGCATTGTTTACATACAATAGGAAGCAGCTGGGAGCTGTCATTTACCAGCAATTTAAACTGCATTTTTGTGAAATTCAGTCTTGATGTAGTTAGTTGTATACATCTTCCACTTCACAGGCAGGATAGGGGGATTCCCCAAGCATGTTGTTTGTAGGCATTTTGCATTTTTATTGTTTCACTTTAGACATTGTTAAAACTACTGCTCTCCTCAAAACAGAATTTAAAAAGTGCCCAGCTGCCTAGGCCATTTGTTTGTCAAACCCTTAATGCCTAGAATTGGCCATTACTGATTTCTAAGATTCGGCTCCCATTAGAATTCAGTAGGGTTCGAATTCTGCATCCAAACTTCAGTAAAGTTCACCAAACCTGCTCTGAACTCATGTAGTCCTGTTCCAGGCTGACAACACTGCTCCTCTTCAGATACAGCAGTGAGTGAGCTTTGTCACGCTAGGACAAGAAGTGTGTTACTGGCAGGATCGCCAGGTGAAAACAAGGGAAAAGAGGCTGAAAAAAAATGTTTGCAGCCACCTCTCCTAAGGATTGATGATCTGCAATATTTTACATCTTTGTTCTTGTGTTTGGATACACTTTAGGTGTGCGGGCAGTGAAGAAATAGTGCTATTTTGAGACGAGACTAATATCTTTATTCTGATTATTCTAAGGCCAAAAATCAGGAGTCCTCATGAGGCTCCCGCTCCAAGTGACATCATAAAAAAATTCTCTGCCAAGCCCAAGGCACACTCTGGACCAATGAAGGCAGATCATACAGTAATACCAGAGAATGTGTAAGTACTTTTTCTTTATACAGCTTGTTGGGGGAGGGACTATCTAAAGCAAAAAAAAAAAGTTTCAGGCCCCTTTCACACGGGTCTTCCATTTGCTTCATCCGTTCAGTCACTTTTTTTTGTTAGAAAATCAGATGAAAAACGGATCCAGACTTCAGTTTTTACATTAGTTTATGTACATCCGTTTTTTAACAATTTTTTAAATTTTTGGAACAATTATGCCCGATACACACAATCGGAAATTCCGCCAGCAAAAGTCTGATGTGAGCTATTGGTCGGAATTTCCGACCGTGTGTATGCTCCATCAGATTTTTGCTGGCGGAATTTGCTGGTGGGTGTTTAGA
Source organism: Lithobates clamitans (assembly GCA_037952925.1). NCBI lineage: Eukaryota > Metazoa > Chordata > Amphibia > Anura > Ranidae > Lithobates > Lithobates clamitans. The sequence goes on along the minus strand of JBBGZY010000052.1, from coordinate 2,845,555 downwards.
GCCGACTCTAAACACCCACCTCAACATGGGTTTATGTTACTTTTAACCTATTTTTAATTTCCATGCTTTACATATTTTGTTACCTGTTTGCATGATACGTAGTATTGGTATTATTTATTTGCTTTAATTTCATATGAATAAATTTTAACTTTTTGATGTGAGCAATTGATCACGCGCCCTTCATCCATCGTTCTCCATATAGTCTTGCCCTGACCACCCCGGGGTCAGTTTTTGGGCAGCGGGACACGCAACACCATCTCATTCAGCTTCACTACAGCTCACAATACTACCATTTTATACCTAATATACCCTCACAAGCTCAGGAGTAATCTTTCCTTGACCAAAAAAAAGCTCTATTTGTGGGAAAAACATGACATAAATTTTATTTGAGTACAATGTCACATGACCGCCCAATTTTTTGTTAAAGTAACGCATGTAGTCTGGTATGGTTCAGAGGGGGAAGCGCTCGCTCGACCCCCCTCCCCTTACCTGGCCTGCCAGGCTGCATGCTTGGATGAGGGTCCGGTATGGATTTTAAGGGGACCCCCATGCCTGAATTTTGGGGGGGACCCCACGCCATTTTTAAAAAAAATTTGGCGTAGGGTTCCGATTAAAATCCATAACGGATCCGAAGTGCCTGGTGTGGATGAGGGGGGGACCCCACACAGTTTTTCTTGAGAGTTTTTCTTGCCGGCCATTGCTTTTACATTTAGCTGTCAGCGGGCAATCCCGCTGACAAATGATGAGTCATCGGTTGTCCGCTCCGAACAACCAATGCAAGAACGGAAGCAAAAACAGACTGTTTGTCCATTGACATCCATTTAGGTTCGCTTTCGTTTTTTTAATGGAAGAAAAATAGGGCTTTCTTCCGTTTCAAAATACGAATGTTAACGAAGGCGGATGTTAACGAAGGCGGATGTCAGCGGATGTGTCCAGGAGGAAGAACGGACACACGGAACGCCCATGTAAAAGGGGCCTTATAAATACTTTTAGGTTAGGGTTTCGAGGGGTATTTTAGTGTTAAATACATAGTCGAAACACTTCTATATTTTTTCTGTTCTACCTGCCAAAGCAGCCCTTCTCAACCTGAGTTTCGTGGAACTCTAGGGTTCCCATATAAGTAGCTAGAGGTTCCTTGAATAACGAGCAATTTCTGCCTCTTATGCCGCGTACACACGATCGGAAATTCGGCCAGCAAAAGACCGATGAGAGCTTTTGGTCAGAAAATGCGACCGTGTGTATGCTCCATCGGACTTTTGCTGGCGGAATTCCAGCCAGCAAAAGATTGAGAGCATGTTCTCGAATTTTTCGGTCGGAAAAAATTCCTACGCATGCTCGGTAAACAATTCAACGCATGCTCGGAAGCATTGAACTTAATTTTCTCGGCTCGTCATAGTGTTGTACGTCACCGCATTCTTGGCAGTCGAAAGTTCAGAGAACTTTTGTGTGACCGTGTGTATGAAGGCAAGTTTGAGCGGAATTCCGTCGGAAAAACCATCCAAGTTTTTTCTGATGGAAAATCCGCTCGTGTGTACGCGGCATTAGTTACATATCCAATGACATGATCATTTTAGATATCTGTAAAGTGGGGGATTTTCCCAGTGACCACAAGTGTGAGGAGCTTTCTTCTCAATGATCATCACACTATTGTACTGGGAGCTGTAGATTGTAATTTGTGGAAAGGGTTCCCTGAGACCAGAAAGTTATTTAAAGGATTCCTTAGTGTTAAAAAGGTTGAGAAAGGCTGTGCAAAAGGATTCATAATTTTGTTTATCCAAGCTTGTCATTCATTTACACAATTCTGCTGCCACAATGTAGTACAAGGCAGGTGACATGCTTAGTTACAGTTCAGTAATTCAGCTAAATAGGGGAAAAATGCTTGAGAAGACTGGGTTGTTGAACTGGAACTGATCCCCAATAAAAAGCTTGGCAGATGCCAGCACATGTTCTCTTGGAAAGTACCTCTTCCTAGTTCATGCGATTCTGGGTTGAATGATATGAAGAACCAGCACTGTTCAGTGTGGAAGAGGTGAATGAATGACATGACTGCCTGAAAAAACATAGATATACTTTTGGCAGGTAAAACATAAAATTTTCACGTATTTCAACTATTTTTAACTGTTTGTATATAATTCAGCTGAAAAGTTACCTGTTTAGAGTTCAAAACAAGCCTGTGCTCTGCTTTCTATTTCACCCAAACTTTGAAGAAGGACAAAATGTCATTCTCTTCAGTCCTGTGTCACAAAAGTTGGCCATAAATGTATTTTCTTGCTAAATTACCTGAAGTTCAAGCCATAGCTGGCTTTGTCGGCACCACCTGGCTTGAAAAACTTGTATTAAATGAGCAAAGGAGTTGGGTGGAAAATGGTTGGCAACAGTCAGATGCAGTCACTGTTCAGGTATCCCAGTAGCCGTGGATGTTGCGGCTGCTTGAATACAATATCTGGCAGTAGAGATACAATTAGATTTTTCTTGTTCAGCCTGCAGGCTGATTGACAGAAATCTTTGTATGTTTGGCTTGCCTTAAGCTAAGATTTCTCCATCCACTCTATACAGCGCGGGTGGACAAATCTCCCATCTCCAACTATTTTACTTTGAAAGCTGGCCCGCCAGCTTTCAAAATACCCAAAAAAGCGATTGCATCTAATTGGATGCAGCCGTAATTCAGCTGAAAAATTTCTGCCTGGCTTCTTTGATTTGCCAATCGAAGAATGTCGAGCAGGAGGGGGCTGACAGGGCCAACTACTAAGCGTATTTTGGCCTATTCATAAGGAACAAGCCGAAATGAGTTACAGTGTATGGCCAGCTTTAGTTCAGCTGCTGGGAGCAAAGAAGAAAAAGTGGAAACAGGACTGGTACAAGCATTTTTTACATCCTAGGCGAAACTTAATTTTGCCGCCCCTCATTGGCTCTGCCCCTGACTCCAACCTCCTTCGCCCTGTCCATGTATACGGTGGAGGTGGTGGGGGTGGAGATTTTTGCACCGCCTCTTCACCTTTTCCTTCAGCCGTGATCCACAGGCCTGCTCCTGTGTCTCTGGACCTGGTCTGAAGACAAATAGTGGGGGGACACCAGCTTGCTTCCTCAGGCCAGCCATGGTCCGCAGGTATATGGACAGGCTAGGGTATCTGACATCTAGTTTCTACCCCCTGGCTCCAATGGCCATGCAGTAATGAGGTAGAGAGGTGGGGTGGTGATGTCACATTCTCTACCTCATCCAATCAGAGAATGCCTTGTATTTATTGAAAAAAATATACAAGGTTTTCCCTGAATGGTGGCAGTGCCAAGTGAGCACTCCCCTGTGGTTACTAAGTATCCAGATTTGCAGTTTATTGAATCCAGAGCCGAAAGACAACTACTACAACACAGTACAGTGGTTTGCAGCTTACTCATGGATCATTCAGGTACAGCTACAGTGAGGGAAAAAATTATTTGATCCCCTGCTGATTTTGTCTTTTTGCCCACCAACAAAGAAATGATCAGTCTATAATTTTAATGGTAGGTTTACTTTAACAGTGAGAGACAAAATAACAACAACAAAATCCAGAAAAACGCATTTCAAAAAGGTTTTAAATTGATTTGCATTTTAATGAGTGAAATAAGTATTTGTTCCCCTATCAATCAGCAAGATTTCTGGCTCCCACGTGTCTTCTATACAGGTAACAAGCTGCGATAAGGAGCACCCTCTTTTAGGGAGTGCTCCTAATCTCAGCTTGTTACCTGTATAAAAGACATCTGTCTTTTTATGATTCCAATCTTTCCACCCTAGCCAAGACCAAAGAGCTCTCCAAGGATGTCGGGGACAAGAGTGTAGACCTACACAAGGCTGGAAAGGGCTACAAGACCATCGCCAAGCAGTTTGGTGAGAGGGTGAGAACAGTTGGTGCGATTATTGGCAAATGGAAGAAACCCAAAATAACTGTCAATCTCCCTTGGTCTGGGGCTCCATGCAAGGTCTCACCTCGAAGAGTTTCAATGATCATGAGAACGGTGAGGAATCAGCCCAGAACTACACGGGAGAATCTTGTCAATTGTCTCAAGGCAGCTGGGACCATAGTCATCAAGAAAACAATTGGTAACACACTACACCGTGAAGGACTGAAATCCTGCAGTGATCGCAAGGTCCCCCTGCTCAACAAAGCACATGTACAGGCTCCTCTGAAATTTGCTAATGAACATATGAATGATTCAGAGGAGAACTGGGTGAAAGTGTTGTGGTCAGATGAGACTAAAATTGAGCTCTTTGGCATCAACTCAACTCCCATGTTTGGAGGAGGAGGAATGCTGCCTATGACCCCCAGAAGGTCAAACATTGAGATGGAGACATTATGCGACAGGACAACTTCACTGCATCAAAGGGATGATGTACCGTCAAATCTTAGGTGAGAACCTCCTTCCCTCAGCCAAGGCATTGAAAATGGGTCATGGATGTGTATTCCAGCATAACAATGACCCAGAACACACGGGCCAAGGCAACAAAGGAATGGCTCAAGAAGAAGCACATTAAGGTTCTGGAGTCACTTAGCCAGTCTCCAGACCTTTATACCCATTGAAAATATGTGTAGGAAGATGAAGGTTCAAGTTACCAAACGTCAGCCTCGAAACCTTAAAGCGATTGTAAAGTCTCTTTTTTTTTCCTATAAAAATAACAAACATGTTATACCTACCTGCTCTGTGCAGTGGATTTGCACAGAGCAGCTCAGATCCTCCTCTTCCCGGGTCCCTCTTCAAGGCTCCTGGCCCCTCCCTCCTGTCGAGTGCCTTCACAGCAAGCAGCTTGCTATGGGGGCACCCGAGCCGAGTCACAGCTCGCTGTGTCTAGTCAGACACGGGGCCCCAGCCCGGCCCCGCCCCTTCTCTCTCCTGATTAGCTAGCTGACTTTGAGTGACAGCAGTGGGAGCCAATGGCGCCACTGCTGTGTCTCAGTCAATCAGGAGGGAGAGTCTCGGATGGCCGAGACACTTGTGGACATCGGTAGACAGAGAGGAGGCTCCGGTTAAGTATTATGGGGGCTGAGAGGTGCTGCTGCACACAAAAGGCTTTTTAGCTTAATGCATAGAATGCATTAAGATAAAAAACCCTCTGACTTTACAACCCCTTTAACCACTTCAGCCCTGGAAGATTTGGCTGATGAATGACCAGGCCTTTTTTTGGTGATTTGGCACTGTGTCGATTTAACTGACAATTGCGCGGTCGTGCAACGCTGCACCCAAACAAAATTGTTGTCCTTTTTTTTTCCCACAAATAGAGCTTTCTTTTGGTGGTATTTGATCGCCTCTGCGGTTTTTATTTTTTGTGCTATAAACAAAAAAAGAGCCGTCAATTTTGAAAAAAACACAATGTACTTTTTGCTATAATAAATATCCCCATTTTTTTTTAAAAAAAGCTAATTTTTTCTCAGTTTAGGCCAATATGTATTCTTTTACATATTTTTGGTAAAAGAAAAAAATTGCAATAAGTGTATATTGATTGGTTTGCGCAAAAGTTATAGGGTCTACAAAATAGGGGATAGATTTATAGCATTTTTATTATTATTTTTTTTTTACTAGTAATGGCGGCGATCTGCGGTTTTTATGGGGATTGCGACATTATGGCGGACACATCGGACACTTTTGACACATTTTTGGCGTTTATACAGTGATCAGTACTATAAAAATGCACTCATTACTGTAAACATGTCATTGGCAGTGAAGGGGTTAACACTAGGGGGCGATCAAGGGGTTAACTATGTTCCATGTGTGTTTCTAACTTTAGGGGGAGGGGACTGACCTAGAGGAAATGACAGATCGTGGTTCCTAGCTATTAGGAACACACAATCTGTCTCTCCTCACAGAACAGTACAGGGATTTGTGCGATTACACACACACTTCCGTGTTCTGCCTCTCGTGCCCGCAATCGCTCCTGGCCGGTGGTCATCACGACGTCGGCCACGAGCATCAGCACCCCCGCAGTGCAGCGGGCACGTGCACGCGCCTGCTATCCCAATCCCACAAGCCGACGTATAGCTACGACGGCTCACGGGATCGTGCCGACCTGCCGCCGTAAAATGACAGCAGCTGGTCGGCAAGCGGTTAATGACTTGGAGAGGATCTGCAAAAAGGAGTGGGACAAAATCCCTCCTGAGATGTTTGTAAACCTGGTGTCCAACTACAAGAAATGTCTGACCTCTGATTGCCAACAAGGGTTTTGCCACCAAGTACTAAGTCATGTTTTGTGAAGGGGTCTAATACTTATTTCACTCATTAAAATGCAAATCAATTTATAATTTTTTTGAAATGCATTTTTCTGGATATTTTTGTTGTTATTTTGTCTCTCACTGTTAAAATAAGCCTACCATTACAAATATAGACTGATCATTTCTTTGTCAGTGGGCAAACGTAAAAAATCAGCAGGGGGTCAAATACCTTTTTCCCTCACTATATGCGTACTTACACTAGTTAAAGCTGGACCAACGCAACTGTGCTAAAAAAGCATACCTAAATTTTAGCCTTAAAGCGGAGTTCCACCCAAAATTGGAACTTCCGCTTTAAGCACTCCTTACCCCCTGACAAGCCACATTTGGCATGTCATTTTTTTTGGGGGGGGGGGGGGGGGAGTGGGTACCTAGTTTTGATGGGTACTCAGCTCCCACTTCCTGTTTTTGCAGCCTCGCCATCCAGGTGACCACTTCTCTCCCCCTCCCTCTCTGCAATCTTCTGGGACATGTTACAGGTCCCAGAAGCTTGCCTGGCCACTGACAGAGCGCAGTGCGACTTGCAAATGCGCAGTGCGCACCCGGCTGTGAAGCCGCAAACTGTTACAGCCGGGTGCCCACACTTGCAATGTCGGCACTGCGGAGAGGCGGGGGAGAGGAGCGAGGCATCAGGGGGCCGCATCGCTGGACCATGGGACAGGTGAGTGGCTGTTTATTAAAAGTCAGCAGATACACTTTTTGTAGCTGCTGACTTTTAATAAACATAAAAACGAGTGGAACACCACTTTAAATTACAGTTTACTATATAGAATATCACTACAGCCACACCTTTGAGAAATACTGCTAAACATTTGTTAGTATTTTGCTATTAACAGTGACATCTACAGGGTAAGAAGAAAAATGCAATCAAAACCATCATTAGGAATACAGTCTCAACTGTTCAGTGTTATAAAAAAAAAACATCTGTATGTCTAGGTATAGTTTAGTATTTAAAAAGAGGTTGTTTGAATTTTTCTGTGTTGTGAAAGGGAAGTTTTTTCAAATACGAGTTTGCTTGACAGAACACAAATTGTGAATGTGGGGGAAAGTAGTGAAAAGATTTTCCTGAAGAAGAGCGCCATCAACTACAATGATAAGATACAACAGAGGCCCCCCACAGCAAGGGTGCACTTTGAAGATGAATCAGAACACGAGGCAGAGGTTCGCTATCAAGAAAGACATCTGTTACAGAGAACTCATACAACTAAAATAAGTTTGGATAGTTTGCCAAAACCTCAGGTAAAGTCTCTGGAAAGGATCAAGACACTTGAATCAGCCGAGGCGTCTGCCTCACCATCAACTGCTGAAAGGTCACCAACAGCTGGGCAAAAGACTGCAAACCTTCCGTACAGACGTCAACCTTTCCCACCAAACGTAGCAAAGAAAGTGTTAATTGATATTCCGAGAAGTGGTCTTCCCAGCAGGCGACCTGTTCAAATGCGGACATCTCAAGCCATGAAGGACAAGCAGTTATCTTCTAGTACTAGCAAGGAGGCCAACAGTCTTGATGGAATCACTATGAGCTTTACAAATACCAGCCAGGAGAGGAAGGAACAAAACCCAAGTACCTCAGAAAGTAAAGAAGAAAATAAAAGCAATCACAGCTTTTCATCCCTGGAGACCATTGGCAGCGGAATCACAGAAGGTAATACGTAACATTAATGCATATTTGCAGATTTTAGACATGTTGGCCAACAGCGCGTCAGTGTGCAAGCAGCCCTATAGGGGGCTCAGGACAGTAAGGGCTTGTTTACATTTGCAGTTTGGAGGAGTGGTAAAACCCCATAGTTTATTGTGGCCCACGACCAGTTACCAAATCACTTACAGTAAGTGGCCCTTAATCTTTAAATGGTTGAGCACCCCTGATTTAAGGTGCATATGCCAGCGTGGTGCCTAAATATATCCCTGGTCTGAGTGTGGTCCTGCCAATGTGTACCAATAACCTGACAGAACTTCCATTCCAATGCATTTTGCGCCACAGAAATCCCTAAAAAAGTTACATCAAACATGCTTTCTATCAGGAGAACCATCTCTGAGTCTTTTTCTCTTCCCTTCCCTCCTTGTTTGTCACCCCTTTCTTTACTCTCTAATAAGTGATTTCCTGATGTCAGTTTGTATAACTGCTGAATATATAAGTTAGGATATAAATAAAAGATGGTGTTGGACTGATATTTCTGGCCACTATGTAAATTAAAATACAGATTCAAACCCATGCTGCTGACTTTTCACACAGTTTCCTCTGAAGTGACTATAACAACGCTGGAATGGAGAGGTTCTGGATCTTCCATTGGCAGTGAAAGTCACACAAGACCTTCATCTCAAAACCAAATCCTCAATCTGAATCATCCATCATTGGGTAAAACCTGCTGTAAATTATGTATATCTTTTTTTTTTTTCAATTCTTTATTTAGAAAAAAGGCATACGGTAATACAAAAACCACAACATTGGTGAATTATGTATATTTTTATGCAAATTATAAATCACATAAGACCAGGGCTGTAACTATGAATCATGGTGCCCAATTCAGTGGCGGCCACTCCATAAGGGTCGCCGCCCCCCATCCATGCGTCCGGCCCCTAATCTACACACAGGGTGCCGGACGCATGGATTCCAATGGTGGGGGTGTGGTTTTTTGAAGCACATGATTAGAGCCAGAGGCTCTAATAGGCTTCAAAACAGGGTGGGCTCGGGGTGCAAATCGCTGCGCTCTGATCCCACCCAGTCTGACACTAGCGAATAAATATTTGCAATTCTTCCTCTTTCTCCTCCCGGCCAATCAGGAAGTCCCTATTGGGAACACACTTCCGGTTCCTATTCGGCCGGAATGAGGATGTCTCCTGTGTGCTTGCCGGAGCAGCCCCGGCTCTTCCTTCTCCCTGCCTCCATAAGGTAAGGCAACCTCTCGGGGAACCACCGCCATCCCCGTCTCCCGCGGGGAGGTGGGGGATGATCGCCGCCACCCGTCTCCCGCGAAGGAGAGGAGGGAGGTGATCGCCGCCGACTGTGTCTCCCGCGGGGATGGTGGATGACCCGCTGCTCGTCTCCCGTGTGGGGGGGGGGGCTATCGCTGCCATCTGTGTCTCCCAGGGGGTTTGGTGGATGAAGCACTGTCCATCTCTCGCAGGGGAGGGGGGTGTTGGTTGTGCCGACCCCCCAAATAAGTGAGCACCATCCGCCACTGGTACCCATAGCAAAATTGTGTTGGGGCCCTACCAACTAACTCTCTCTGTAGCAGGTAGGGCTAAACCTGATATTGGACAAGTATGCCTAAATCCAGAAAGGCAGCAGAAGTCCCATTATAGTCAGTACACCACCAGGGACCTGTTCTCTAGATCAAAGTTGTTGTAGTAATAATATTAATAATAATGGTATTTTATATTATAACAGAATTGCTCTTGAACATAAATAATTTATAACCAAAATACAGACTTCTTTAAACTTTGTTCTAGTACTACAAACCTCAGCTGTCTTAAAATGTTTTAGCTGTGGAGATACTCTGGGATTTTGGACTGCATTAGGCATTCAGGTTTTATTTCAGTGTGAAGCAGAAGTTCAGACGGCAATAAATCTACACTTCTAAGAATGTTGGGGACTGACTTCAGCCCTTTTCTACTGAACACTTCATAGTCTCCCTAATGTGGCCCCTTCCTACCCCAGGCCCCATAGCAGATATGTGGGCTGCTATTGCTTATGCCACTGCACTCAATTTACGCAAGCCATAGATTATGCATTTTTTTTCCCTTCAGCTACGGGTTAAAAAGGAAAGAAAGTCGCTTGATTCCCCCATCAACACAGTTGATGGGGGAATCCTTCCCGCTGGGCTATTGTGTTCTGATAGGGGGAAATCAATACAGTCATCAATTCTGGCAGGTATACCCGCCAGCAGTGATCAAATGAAAAAAAACAAAAAACAGGCTGGTTGTACTGAAGTCGATCAATAGATTGACTTCAGTACAACCGGCCTGCCCATAGATGGATCGAATTTGTCCATTTCCTGTTGAACTGGCCGAATTTTGATCGGTCCATGGCCAGCCATAACCATGGTTGGAAATTACTGTATACATGTGACATGACACTAATTATCTACTAAATAAAGTAAGACATCCGCTTGCCTCTGTCTCTGAAGGGCCCGTGTCTTTTGTTAGTGGTAGAGTTGCATGTGACCAAAGCAACCTTTACTGTGTTATTCTCCCTAGTTCAGTACTTGTTTCATCTGGGTATGACATGCCTCGTAGGTAGGTTTTTTTATACAAGTATACAGATTTGATGAAGTGTTCCTTTTATTTTATTTCTTGTTATCTCTGGGATGGTGGAATTCTGAATTGGAATATTTATGAAGCAAAGAGTTCCAGATGACAGATATAACATGTCTGTAATGTCTTCCATAAGGTGGAGAGGTCTCCTTCTACAGCAAAGTGAAGAAGAGCCTTCAAGTGAAGATGAAAATGAGCCCTGACACCAGGATGATGAATGACGTTTACCAATCAGAGAGGGATTATTCTGATTCTAGTTCACAGCATTCCAAATCTATGAAGATGGATCAGTGCTCGGATGCTTCAGTAGAACTTGATAGGTAAGGTCGATTTACAGCACAGAATATCAGGCATAGCTTGTTCTTATTGGTTTAATTTTTTGACATTCTAATATGTGTAGGAATTGTCATTACTGCGTGTTGTTGCCATGGACATGATTCCTATGCTTAAAGCCTAAGTTTAGTTAAAATCAAAAACATAAAAATCGGCACAAGGGACATAACTTACAGTTAGGCTGGCCATAGATGATATGATCTTCTTTCCTTCCACTATGGGCCGAGATTTGAATCGTCTGTGACCAGTTTAAAGCTGGACATATATTATACAATTTTCTTGTTCAATTTCCTTTAGATTTACCTTCAACTATGTGGTGCAAGGGGCAAGCTTGATTACATACAAACTTAAATGTTTAGGTTTGACCTCATATTATATGGTTTTGGGAAGTCTAAAGGAAAATTATTCAAGAAAATTTTATAATGTATGCCCAGTTTTAGTATGATTTTCCTTCTTTTAGGAGAAATTATTCTCTATCCTTCCCCTGCACCACCTAATTAAAGAGTGTCAGAAGCTCTCATCAAGACAACTCGGCTTTGCCCATCCTTTCCTGTCAGCTCTGCCATTTATAGAAGCTACGTTTCAGCCTCTATGAATGACACAAGACAGAGGTTTAACTAGAACCTTCAGGGGCCCAGTGCAAGAAACCATGAAGGGCCGCCCTGGCCCCCGACCGGGGCCCTTCCCACTGATGCCGGGTCCCTTTACTCCCATCATGGGACCCTTTATTATGGTCCTGCAGTGGGCCACCCTACTGCCATCTTGGGGTCTCCCCAAGTGGCGGAATGCCAGAGCCTAGTCACAAGTGCGGCCTGTGCAATCCTGATAGTTCCGCAACTGGTGTCAGTAGGTTTTTTATTATTTTTTACTATTTATTTATTTTTACAATTTTATTTTTATTTTTTTTTTACATATTTTTTAGGACCCTTGTTGGGGGGCTTTGGTGAAATATAAGGGGTCTAGACTGTCTCACTTTTGATCAAATTCATCGATCCCTTTCACAGAATGAATGAACAGGAATAGCTCTATACAGAGCTTCTAGTTTATTCATAAACTGAGGGATAGTAAACACAGTTTATTATCCTTCAGCTATGAATGTGTAAATAAACCCCAAAAAGAACAAAAACAAAGCAGAGTCAGTGATCGGTACCAATCGCTGACTCTGTTCATTAATACAAGGAAGGGGCCGGTAAATGACACATTAACCGGCTCCTTCCCCACTCTCTATGCGGACAGATCCCCAGCAACAGCCGGCAGTACTGTGGGGAGGGGGGCAGGGGAGCACACAGGGGCCCGGAGGCATCAAGACAGGGATAGGGAGGTGGCGGGAGCAGCATGTGGAGGAACCGATGCCCTCCATTTCCTTCCTACAGTCACTGAATGGATACGGGAGAGAGAGGAGGAGAAGCGGGCATTTAGCCGCTACATGGAGGGATCGGTTCCTTTACATTCCGCCACCCTCCTATCCAGGTGTACAGGGAGGCCACATGGCTTAAATAAATTGTAAACCACTGACCTGGAACAAACATGCAGATCGGTATTTTGATTTACTGTCCAGCCACCAATTCCATGTTTGTTCCAGAGGCATGTCTCAGAAAGTTTTTAAGCCGGAGACAGCCTGGCAACTAGCTTTTATAAATTGTCAGCAATGGTATCCCAGATCCTTCTGTCTATACAAGTTTCTTGTTTATTACCAATAATGCAATAAGTGGGAAACTCCAGTTGTAGAAGGAATGGGACTCCAGAGCACAGAGCTGGGACTCTGGTCGGCAAATGACTCCCCAAGGGGCACGAGGCCAGCAGATGACTCAGTCCACCGTACTCACCCTAGAAATGAAATATTTGTGCAAGCAGACATTTTAAAAATCATACCATTTTTATTAAGCAATGCTTCATTCAACCTGCACAGTCTCAAGAGGCAGGATTTCCCTTGTAGCTCTCTACAAAAACACTCCTATGACCTCATATATGAAACATGTTTGAGGTAGGATCTCCATAGTCTTCTCTCCCAGCTCCCAGCTTTAAGAAGCTTTCAGACTGGATTATCTGAAGATAAGTAAATTCTTCCTTAGCGCCAAGGATGGCTAATAATAAGCTCAATATGAAGGCTTTAATCAGCTCCTGCAGAAAACGGCTACATTGTGTCAATGGCTTTCTGTGTCATTTTCCACAGTGGAATATAGCCCAGTAATGTGATTCATGATACAGGGGGATTTGGCTTATCCACGATCTGTTTCCACACATAAATTCAGCTTTCAAACTCAGCTCCCGTCTTGTGTTTCTTTTTAGACGAGAAAAAGTTGCATCTCACGGAAAATCAAACCCGCATGGTGCCACTAGTCCCCGCCAGGTTATAATGAGAGAAAACGAAAGCAGCAGTATCAGCCAAGATAGGATGAAGATGGATGCGGAGGCACAGAAAAAGGATAGAGACGTTCCAATGAAGGTGACTTTGTACTGAGATGAAACACACAAGTCTCATTAATATATGTATGAACACATAGACTCTAGGCAAGTTTTAGAGTTGCAAATGTACCAGGCTTCTTTTGCTGCAGGCCAAGTGGAACTATATTGTCTCTCTTCATAGAGCTCACTGAGCTGTATTGGCAGCACCGATGCTTGTGGAAATAGTGTCGTGTGTTATAGTTGGACCCAGGCTGATGTAAGCACTGGGATAGGAAAGTACATTTGCTGAGTAGAGTTACATATGCTGGGTTTTCAGTTTTTGATGGAATTGGGTTTTAGAGCAGATGTAAAGCTAACTAAAGAAAAATACTGATCGAAAGGGGAGGCAGAGTGTGTGGGATGCTGTGGCTGAAAAACTTATCACCAGGAAAAAGCAGATCCCATGGTGTGTTTGACCTTAACCACTTGCCTATCGAGCACTTATATCCCCTACCTGCCCAGGCCAATTTACACCTTTCAGTGCTCTCACACTTTGAATGACAATTGCGCTGTCATGCAACACTGTACCCATATGACATTTTTATCAATGTTTGTTTTTTTCATAAATAGAGCTTTCTTTTGGTGGTATTTAATCACCACTGTTTTTTTATGTTTTGCTAAACAAACAAAAAAAAAGACCACATATAAAAAAATACAATTTCTGTTTAGTGTAAAACTTTGCAAACAGGTAATTTTTCTCCTTCACTGATGTGCGCTGATGAGACTTCATTGATGCTCACTAATAGGCAGCACTGATGGGCACTGATAGGTGCCACGGTGGGCGGCACTGATTAGCAGAACTGATTCAGCACTGATTGGCAGCACTGATGGGGCTGATCTGATAACCAGGACAATGATGATCCGTGCCCTAATTATCAGTGCAGATATCCCCTTTCATACTAGCTGGTTACCAGCTCCCCATCTCCTTGTGATTTGACAGCGTTAGGAAAGGAATACAGATAACCGATAAGTGTGTTAAAGTTTGTGATCAGCTGTTATTGGACACAGCTGATCATGTGGTAAAGAACCGCCCTGATTGGCTCTTTACCCCGACCTGTGATCAGCTGTGTCCAAAGGACACAGCAAACACAGAGCACACCACAGCAGGCGCGGTTCTGGGAGGACATTAATAGACATCCTCCCAAAACTGGACAACTGCGCTGTAGCTGTCATTTGGCTATAGCGAGATCGGCAAGTGGTTATTGCTTGTGGTAACGGATCTCTATCCTCAACAGGAGTATGTCTGCCGTAAATGCTTCCTCTGTCCGGTACCACAGGATCCAAGACCCTTTAGCCCACCCAGTCACTAGCCGTAACTCAACGTAGGGTGGAAAACATCAGACTCTTTATTGAAATACATGTACAAAAAGATATACAACTCAGGGGACAATCACCCCTCCCTTTGGAATTCAGGGCGGGGTAAACTGTCCAATGAGCAAGGAGAGCTGTTGGAGGAAATCCCCCCCCCCCCACAGAGATATACATCCCACAATATACTTTTCTTCCAAGGCAGACAGACACAATAAAACAATGGAATACAGCCACACCCCAAACAATCCCAGCAAAGAGTCCACAACAGCATGAGACAACACACGATATATACATATATACAATAGTCCAGTGTGGCTGTACAGCGAGTCCGACTAGCACAGATTATAGTGGGGTTCTCGGTCACCCTGTGCCCCTAATGGACACAGGGTGGTTTACACATAGGAGGGGCTGGAGGAGCTGGACACGGAGCTGAATTCCACAAGCCCCCCACCCAAAGTGACTCCTGTCACACTGGCCATAGATGATTTTTTTTTTTTGACAGCCAGTCAGATGATCAAAAAAACAAACAGCATTTTTCATCCTCACATTCTTGTTCGAAAGGAGTTGATCACTAGATTGACTCCTCTCAAATAGGAATGGCCAAAGATGGTTTGGAATTTGGCCAGTCCCTGTTGAACCAGACACATTTTGATCCATCTATGGCCAGCTCAGGAAGCTGTATTATTATCATTATCATTCACTTTCATTGTAGTGGTCTCATAACCAGGGACTGTAGTGACCTGCTCTTTACAAGTGGCAGATTACTTTTTCCACTGCAGAACCACCCCCACCCTACATTCATAATGGATCAGCAGACCTAAACTTTAAAATCAGCCCCCATTCAATTCATCAGTGTCTGTATAATTTCCTGGACAAGATTGCACACACTTATATTCAGAAGACTGATTCATGAGGCTCTGATGCTGACCAATTTTAAGACACTTTCAACCCCATTTTAGTCAGCCTTGGATTGCTAAAAGGACCAAATGAATAAATGCAAACTACCACTTACAGTTTCTCTCAAGATGAATTGATCTAAAGCAGTGGTCCTTTGCTTGCCTTTATCAGGTCCTTGGAACACTATTTCTCCCATTGATATGAGGCACTATTCCTTTCACTGACATCAATAATGAGGCACTATTCCTCCGCTGACACCAAAGATAGGATATTATTCTTCTCACTGACACCATCGATGGGGCATTATTCTTTTCACTGATACCATTTTCTACTCCTACGGGCCACAGTCCCCCCCCTAAAGTCTAAAGGGCAGTAAACTGGCCCTTTGTTTACAAACTTTGGAGACCCCTAATCTAAAATGTCGGTGGTAGCATTACATGATCCATGTGGTTGTTTGTAATTTAAAGCTGGTTAAGAATACCTCAGAGCTGCTGCAGGTGGTCAACTGTATTTGTTAGAGTAGAACTGGACACTACATTAAATTCACCTACCATCCAGTCTAGGTGAGGTGGCTGCTATTAGTAGAAGGAATTAGAAGCTGCTTTCCAATTCCATATGATTGAGAAGGCTTCATTCTCTACAGTCAGCTGTTTCTACTGGTTCCTCTGCCTGTCTGTTGCTGAGATCATGGAAACATTCCCCACGGGCCATTTCACATGTATACACATGCAATAACACATGTTTCTGCTGAATGCTTTTATTACCATTTTCATGTGTTTGATATGCTCATTGCTGGTTGTTATCTACATGCTTTTCTGTTCATTCATTATGCAAAATAAATTAAAGTCATATCAGAATAGGTATTATACATGGTGCATATGTGCTATAAACATACAAAGCTGTATAGTACATGAGTGTTTATGTACATTCATTTTAATGGGTCTGCTTAACATGTGCAAATGCAGAAAAATACCACAATGTCCCATATTTTCTAAGCCACAGTTTATAGCTGTGAGCCAACCACTTAGGAATAAATGGGATTGCCTCTTGAAATACAATTAGATGCAGCAAAATACATATGTTTCACTGCAGGGTAATGGACAACATGAACAAGCCCTCATCTAGGAATTCTCTTACTGCATGAAAAACTTTGGATTTCTAATGTTACACATTGAGCATTTAATTGATCATTTAGATTATTTGTATTTCTTAATACTAATGTGACTTTGTATGTTTTTGCTTTCTTTTGCTGGGTGACAAAGGCCCCGTTTTTGTCTATGAGAATGATGCAGTCTTTACTGAAGAAGGGGCGAGCCAAAAATTACGTGGTCCATGTGCCCTCCCCTCCTTTACTGGAATCCAGGTAATGGGATAAGGAGCAGGAAACTGCAAAATGGTTAAGGCCAAACTCTATCTCTATTTTGGGGGGGTTATATGAAGGTCTGTGACCCCACTGCATAAGAAATTGCAAAAGTCAGTACATTAGTACATTTAGAGGACAAAGAACTTTTTTTTTAGTAAAAAAAAATATATATATATACTAATAAATTCATTACGAAGGATTAATATTAATAACTATTATTAAGAGTAAAAAACTCAACAGTATTACAGAAAAGACATCAAGCACTGACCGAAAAAAAAAAAAAAGATTAAAGAACTCTTCTATAGTCATATACAGTGCCTTGAAAAAGTACTCATACCCCTTGAAATTTTCCACATTTTGTTATGTTACAACCAAAAAACGTAAATGTATTTTATTGGGATTTTATGTGATAGACAACACAAAATGGCACATAATTGTGAAGTGGAAGGAAAATTATATATGTTTTTCAACATTTTTTACAAATAATATGTGAAAAGTGTGGCGTGCATTTATATTCAGCCCCCCCGAGTCAATACTTTGTAGAACCGCCTTTCACTGCAACTCTATTTGGGGATGTCCCTACCAGCTTTGCACATCTAGAAGAGTGACATTTTTGCCCATTCTTCTTTGCAAAATAGTTCACGCTCTATCAGATTGGATGGAGAGTGTCTGAACAGCAATTTTCAAGTCTGGCCACAGATTCTTAATTGGATGTAGGTCTGGACTTTGGCTGGGCCATTCTAACACATGAATATGCTTTGATCTAAACCATTCCATTGTAGCTCTGACTGTATGTTTAGGGTCATTGTGCTGCTGGAAGGTGAAGCTCCACCTCAGCCTGACGTCTTTTGCAGACTTTACAAGGTTTTCTTTTAAGATTGCCCTGTGTTTGGCTCCATCCATCTTCCCATCAACTGACCAATTTACATGTTCCAGCTGAAGAAAAGCATCCCCACAACGTGATGCTGCCACCAACATGTTTCACAGTGGGGATGGTGTGTTCAGAGTGATGTGCAGTGTTAGTTTTCCGCCACACATAGCGCTTTGCTTTTAGGCCAAAAAGTTCAATTTTGGTCTCATCTGACCAGAACACCTTCTTCCACATGTTTGCTGTGTACCCCACATGGCTTCTCGCAAGCTGCAAACGGGACTTCTTATCGGTTTCTTTCAACAATGGCTTTCTTCTTGCCACTCTTTCTTAAAGGCCAGATTTGTGGAGAGCACAACTAATAGTTGTCTTGTGGACAGATTCTCCCACCTGAGCTTCTGGCCTGTCAGTTTAGGTGGACAGCCATGTCTTGGTAGGTTTGCAGTTGTGCCATACTCTTTTCATTTTCGGATGATGGATTGAACAGTGTACCGTGAGATGTTCAAAGCTTGGGATATTTTTTTATAACCTAACTCTGCTTTAAATTTCTCCACAACTTTATCCCTGACCTGTCTGGTGTGTTAATTGGCCTTCATGATGCTGTTTGTTCACTAAGGTTCTCTAACAAACCTCTGAGGGCCTTACAGAACAGCTGTATTTATACTGAGCTTAAACTACACACAGGTGGACTCTATTCACTAATTAGGTGACTTCTGAAGGCAATTGGTTCCACTAGATTTTAGTTAGGGGTATCAGAGTAAAGAGGGCAGAATACAAATGCACGCCACACTTTTCAGATATCTATTTGTAAAAAATGTTGAAAACCATTTATCATTTTCCTTCTATTTCACAATTATGTGCCACTTTGTGTTGGTCTATCACATAAAATCCCAATAAAATACATTTACGTTTTTGTAGGTAACATGACAAGATGTGGAAAATATCAAGGGGTATGAATACTTTTTCAAGACACTGTGCATGTAAAATAACAAAGGGAATCTGTATGTGGTACCTCCTACTCAAAATACCATAGATGAGCAGGTCCTAATAAACAACATAGAAATCTCTACTTTTAGAACCGATGGGAACCTTTCATCCTGTGTATCACAGAGAAGTCATAGTTTAAAATTTGAGTCTAAGATAGCCGAAGCATGAATTCTACTGACTCCAAGTGATTTTAAAGAAAGGAATAAATAAATATAAATACAGGGGTTGCTTGTTTAGATATAGAAAAGTTAGCAGTCCAGATCTACATACTCAGTCACTTGGTGCACTGAAGTCAGAGGGGTAGGCAGGATAGCCAGGCAAAATAGCATTTTCTGAGTGTCTGTGTTCCCCTCAAGGTAGGAGCAAATGGATAACAGAATGGAAATTAGGCACATAGAGATGTCTACCTGTGTGCTGATATATTGTTTGGCCTAGCACAGGGCCACTGAAAAGCAAGGTGAGCAAAGCCACAAAATGATTCAGGATATCTGGATTAAAAGTTGATCTAATTTCCAATAATCAATCCATTCAGCTTCAGAAACTGAGATGAAATGAATAGACAGTAGAAACTATAAAAAATGTATTGAATTGTCTTTAAATTAGGCAAGTATAAAAGCTGCCACGGGTGGGGGTTGCCTATTATTAGCCATCCATGTAAATAAAGGCATCCAAAGAGGGAAAGTACACACCAAGTGAATTACTCTTGATAAACCTATAGAAGACTATATTTAAAAACCTCCATGTGGAGTTGCTATTTGTTTGGTGCTGAATAAAAGGGACTGCTTGTGTAAAAAATTCTACTTAGGATACCAATAATATTTCAGGCCACCATCTGGTCAACCAGCAATTTCTGGCTCACGTGTCAATAAGGTGAAAAGAGACCAGGTCACAGAACGAGCCTCTGCCAGAGTTCTAGCAGTACAATCTGACTCTAGCCGCCTGGTCGAGCTGCAGCGCCCAAAGACTGGATTCAGCGGTCTGTATCTTGCTCAGAGGATCAAGAATCATCGCACAGGTAAGAGAAAAATCTCTATATCTTAAAAAAAAGTCACTTCTTTTCTTTCTGATCTATTGAGGGACACAGGAATTCAGAGTTATAGAGGAATACAGTCGGGTTATACTGATGCTTACAGAAGTATTGAACACTGGCAGACAAAAAAAATGGAAGGGCAGCCTGTAAAACCCCTTCTTTATCCAGCATGCCTGTTTTTTTGTTGACATTCTAGAAGGTAGGGTCACATTTCCTCAGCTCTCCTGAGAAAAGTCTATTTTTTTACTAGCCTACTCTTCTTTTCTTTGTGGAATCTTTTCCCCTGTAACTTCAATGAACATTCCTTGCTACTCCACTGCTTTAGCTGGTCTCTTCATAGGAGCTATCTGAAACAACATTTCCTCTGCACTAGTTTTGGAGGCCATACCCAGACCATGCTGTACAGGAGAGCTAGCCTGGAATTTTACCTTTGGACACTGAGCTCTGCATTATTGCACTTTCCAGACCTGCATGGACTGTATTAGTTAGCTGTGATGTGCTTTCCAGGTCTAGAGCTGTGGCATAGCCCCAAGTGTCACCCTGTCTCTGAAGACTCCCTTTGAGGGTAAGGCTGTTTGGGCTAAAACACAGGGAATTACCTCACTGTTTACACCACTGAGCACATTTTCCATTTCCCACCAATGATGGTTTCACAATGATAGGGGTTAAGGCACTGATGTCACCTGCTGAGTGCAGCTACACATTCACTCTGTACTCTCTTTTCTGCCATTCAGCCTAGTGGAAGCACCATCTTACTGCTGCTGCATGTGAAGCACCACATGAATCTCCAGTCTGATCCCACTGTCTGCCTACAATGACCTAGTGGCCTCCGGCTGCTTGAAACCCTCCTCAGACCCAACTGCCTGGGTTTGTGAGTACCGGAGGCCTTGCCTCACATTGGGCCTAGTCACATTACTGCTGCCAGAAAGCAGTATGTCTTTGGTAAGACAGAGAGGAAAGTCCCACTGCCAAGAGGGGCCTCAGCCTATACTTCCCTAGTGGTTCAGAGTGCCCCCCCCCCCCAGCACTGGGTGGATTGTTCTCCTCGGGCCCTAGTATTATTCCTGCTGACCTTACTCAGGTAGGTCTGCTTCCTACTTACTCAGGTAGTTACAGCTTCACAGGGCTTCACCTCTGCAAGATGGTTTGGTTTTGGGTGTTGGTCCTTCAAGTGGTCCTTAGTTACAGATAACCCCCAGTCCTTTCTTGTGCATCAGTCAATGGCTACTGCCATCCCTCAGACCGCTAAAGGATGTTTGAGCTGTACCCGATGAGGAGAGAAAGAACAAGTTTTTCCCTACAGAGCATCTCTTTCTGCTAGTTTCCAGAAATTGCCTCTTACCGTCAGCCAGACATCCCCCGATTTTTTTGAACTCAGAGCCAATCTCTAAAGGGCATTCAACGGTCTGTAAGCCTATATTATATTGCTTGTCTGTATCTTATTGATAACTATTACCATTCTGCCTTTGCAAGCTGCGTAAACTATTACTCATACTGTGCCACTTCTGCAAACTGTCTTGCCACAGTTGCAATTCAATTTCTATATCATAAAGTAATGTTTAAAAGCATCAATGTATGTTGAGTCTGGTGTGAACAGCAAGTTTCTGTTGTGTGAACTACAGTTTATATATATGTTTCTAATATTTTTCTAATGTTTATGGTCGTCTTTATTTTGCTTGCCTTTGAGAACTTATGTCAGTTAAGATGGTGCTTGAAGGAGGAGTGGTTTTGTCCACATGGACCGATTGTCCAGGACTTAGGGGAACCCTCATGGATCCCACAACACTGATATGGCTTATGGTCTTCGTTAATATTTAACTGTATGTAAATGATGACTATTTTTCAGGGTTTTTTATTCTTTTTTTTTTTTTTTGCATTTTATATAAGTTTTGTACATTTGAAAACTTTAAATAAAGATTATATAAAAAAAAAAAAAAAAAAAAAAAAGCATCAATGTAGTATTGACTCCTCCAAATTCTTTAGTATGTTTGGTAAGCCCGGCCTATATGCTGCGTAGAGGAGGGGGTTATACAGGGATGGTCTATAATTTTTGTGTTTGCCAGTTTGCCAATTCTCCTGTATGCAGTAGTATAACCCAACTGTGTCTTAATCCCTGAGTCCCGAAATAGACTCCAAGAAATGGATTAGTACAAAAATCTTGTTTTCAGATCTACATAACTATCAGAGCAACCAGGATATGTTTCTACACAGTAGTTTTGTTATAGAGGGTACCGGTATATCACTTTTAAAATGCCGCTGATGCAAGTTTTCTAATAAACTGTGCTGGTGAAAAAAAGGACTATTTTCAGAGTTAGCTCTTCCCATAGACACAACTAGGCTCTTAACTGATGTTATATGTCATATGGACTTCATATGGTGTCCAAAAGAGAAATTAGAGTAAAAAGTGCAGCATTATTAAAATACAGTCAGAATAGAAACAAAAAAAGCAAAACACTTACCCAATCTCTGAAAAAAAAAACAAGTATGAGTATATTCGGTGCAATACACCCATATAACACAGAGTTTTATGTCAAAATCGAGACTATTCCTGAAATTATATTCAGCATATCTATCAAAGCCAGATAATATCATAATACAATCCCCAGAGGGTAGGTGGAGTATTACTCTTGAGCTGCCTGGAAAATATGGAAGATAGTGCTTATGGGCTTCACATGCCCACAAGCACTATGGAAACTTCTAGTAAACAGGAATATAAGATATATTCCCATATGAAATCGGCAATCAAGCGCCGATTAATCTCACAAACGCAAATGCACTAAATAAACCCTAGAAAGAAAAAATGCATCCTAAAAAAAAAAATGTTTAAACAGTGGGAACTCCGCTTTAGCAAGCTGTCAGGGCCAGAGCAAATCTGCTACTTTGTTTTCCGGATTATTACAGCTCCTGGTATACTTCTGGGCCAATCTGATGTAAGTCCTGCAGGTCTCATAGACCCCAGCGCTAAAGCTTTGTCTCCATCTCCCTATCCTCCTGGCCATTCGCAACATGCCCAGAAGTACAGCAGGAGCTATAATAATCCCGGCATGTAAACATGCAGCTTTGTGGGATGTAGAAGAAGGTGTACAGGACAGGAGGTGGCTTTGAAGGTAAAGGAGCATTTAATAGCTTTACATCCTCATACATACGGAATGTTTATGTGCGTGAAATCTCAGAATTCAGCATCCAGCCCTACTGATAACAGACTGTCAAAATTTATGATAGGCTTGTGTTTAGGGCCATATGTGTTCAGGGACATATTCCCAGAATGCGGAATTCTGGCATTACAGGCATATGTCCCTGAACGCATGTTGCCTAGTTGCCAAGTACCACTTGGTACAGCACCCAGCCATGTCAAGCCGCCATTTATTTTAGCCTGTCACAGATTTTGACAGACTGTTGGCGCTGCTGGCAGCAGGGCTGGACACTCTACCCAGTGGCACCAAGGTGGGGGGGGGGGAGTGGTGCTCTGACCCACACTAATTAAAAAACATTGTTAAAAAAAAATACTGACACCATCCACTTCCCCGCTGCCCCCCAAGCCCCCCGCCCACACACACACAAAAAAAAAACAATGTGAAAAAATGGAAAAAAAAAAGACAAAAAAATTGATTTGTAAAATAAATAAAAATACTGACACCATCCACTGCCCTACTGACAACACCCACTGCCCCCCCCCCCCCCCCAATCCCCAGAAGCACTGTGAAAAAAATTATAAAAAATAATATAGAATAAAATAATAAAAACAAAAAACTACTGACACTGTCCAACTGTCCACTCAAACCCTCCCCCAAGAGAAGAAAAAGAAATTGTAAATAATTATAAAAAAATGAAATAGTAAAAAAGAAAATAATAAAAAAAACAAAAACTGTGCATTGATCTACTGACACTGTCCACTGCCCATCCACTGGCCCCCAAAAAAAGGATTAAAAAAAAATTAAAAATAAAGAACTACTGACACCGTCCTGCACATACTACCCAACTCCATACACCATGCACTCTTCTCCTGCACATAATACCCACCGCTATACATTCTTCACCTCTCTCCTGCACATACTACCCACCGCCATACACTTCACACTGTACATTCCCTATTTAATATTATCAAATGCACTATGTAAGTCATCTCAGACGCTATTTAACCCCACCCCCTTTAAGCCATGTCAAATATTTAACACAATTCAAACCACGCCCACTTTTTGACACATTTAATTCTTTATCGATGCCTAGGGCCTTTTGATCTTACACACAGGCCCACTGGTTTCATGATATGCCCCTGACTCTACCTGTGCCTCCCAAAAACTATCCAACCAAAAATGCAGATACTTGAAGTACATTGGCTGAAGGTCCAGTGTGCATATAGCCTAAACTTGCTAAGTTTTTTGTGCCCAGAGTTGGGCTTTAACATTGGCTTGTAAGGAGGAAAAAAGCATAGTACTACAATGTATGGCAAAAATAAATACAATAAATATGGAAAAATAAAAAAGAATATACTGTACACGGTTTAATAAGATCCAGTTAGAAATTCAAACACTGCATTCCATCCTAATATCATAGGAAAACCAACCCCCGCCCTCTCCTTGTGCGCTAGCCCAAAGGCCTATAATCTAAATAAGTAAACACAAGGGTGGTTTTATTGGATTTTTTACAATAGCCCTTAAGTGATATTGCTGAAGGAATAAGTACAATGAAAATATGGCTGGATACAAAGTCACTTTACCTGACATGTTCAGATCCTTATGATTAATATATCTATATCAGTTTAGTTAAGATTGACCTAAAGTCTGAGGAGGCAATGGTAGTGATATCTAAATTTAAAAATTAGTGTATGCATTTTTCATAGTATGGTCTAGTTAACGTATCAGAGATGTGAAAGTCCTGAGAAGGGCCGTATGCGTCAACCACTAAATGATGATTAATCAAGGATGGAATATGCTGGCACTGTCCGCCATGAGAAGCATCAAGGATTGTACATCTTCAACCAAAAAAGGGGAAGTATATCTACTCGTACCGGAATGGGTGGACTCAAGTGTCAGCGACAACGAGTCATAAAGGCATGGATGCCGGGATCAACGGAACTCCAAGGAACCCAGGGCCTCCAAACACGACTCCAAGGGTGTTGTGGACAACCACCCAACCGAACCTCAGATGAAGAGGACACCAGGGCTGGACCTTAGGTGTGGATGGACCAACTTTACTGCAAAGGAACTCTCGTCCGGAAAGTTATGCAAAGAAAAAATGCCTCCATATGGTGTAGGTCAAAAAATGTTTTTTTTATTTCTAAAAACCGGCATACATCAATGGGAATGAAAACTATGATCACAGGATAAAAAGAGGGCAATGTGAGGAGCAGAAAGCCAAGCGTTTCGTCCCAAAGGACTTCAACTGGGGCATACAGCAGCTCCCCACATTGCTCATATATATAAACTACATAGGAAAAGGAGACCAATAATTGAGAACCAATTGGACCTCGACAGTTCCGAGGCCAGTGATTGGAGGTAAAAATGTCACCTGACCGTATGGGCTCCAAGTCTCAGTATCGGGACCAATAGTGAAAGAGAACACGGGTAGCATGGGGTCGAAAACCGTCTCCACAGTAACCCGGATATATATGCAAAGTCTAACCTGGAAATGGCATGGCTAGCACGAGGCAAACACCTCATTGAAAAGCCAGCGAAAATCAGGTATGTTCGGCCACATGACAGATGGAAACTGGTCCCGGAACTCTCAAGTCACATGACCAAAATACAATAAAAGGTAAGTAATTCCCACATGAACCTGACAATATCGCACACATGATCAACGACAATCAATGGCCACAATACCCGGTCTTCCGTCCGAAGGCACCAATAAGAAAGAACGGGTCCAGACACATGATCGCACCTGAATGCTGCTGATCACGTGGCCAGAAGTGGTCACGGCCGCCGGAAACAGTCAAGTCATGTGTCAAAACGAGTCACTTGACACAAGGTGGATCAGCTGGCAAACCTGCTGACAACAATCACGTGACCGACAATGGCAAATCACTGACTGCCAAAACCAGTGAATTAGGGCTAATTCAGTCACACGGCGCCCAGCTTGGTGCCACGTGATTGATGCTCCCCCATTGGACAGTCATAATAATGATGTGACCAGTCAAAAATGGACATATCACTGAAGTGCTATAAAAAAAAACAGGTGGACATAAATCACTTGACAGGATGTCGCCCGTCAGAACTCCCCTATATGTTAGAGAGGTGTAACGGTGATACCCAGCCAAACTGCCAAAATGAGGCCGCCACGACAAGCCATGCATACCGTGCAAACTTGAGACTAACAGTCAGGGTAAGCACTTCCGCACACGGACTCATGTAGTGGTCGACCTCACCAGACAGTATATGTTCTAATCTCTCGTTTGCAAGGAGGCAATCACAATATGTCTCCAAACCCTAACATCCTCCTCCTATGGAATGGAGACCGTGAGTCTCTGGGTGGCTACACTCAATCTTAATGATAGGGGTATAGCCTTGCGCTATGAGGCCAGTTCAACCACCATTCACTTTCCTGATCTTGAGATAACGGTTGTTGATCAACATCTAGAATTTAAGACCTACTTCAAGCCTACCGACCGAAACGGATACATTCCGGTTGATAGCTACCATCACACACAATGGCTTAAATCGGTTCCCCGTAGTCAGTTCCTGCGGTTATGCAGGAACTGTACAAGGATTACTGATTTTTTCTCCCAGTCTCAAGTCCTCAAGGGTAGATTTCTAGAAGAGGGTACAGATCCGCGGACCTAGACATTAAGATCAATAGGGTATCTCAGATTGACAGAAAGTCACTTTTGACGGAAAGCGCCGCAAACCTGCTTTGGACAACAAGTTCAGATGGTCTTTTTTTACCACCTATTCCGTTCAATCTAGACAGATCAGTGAAATTTTTAAGAAACACTGGAAAATTCTTCAGAGCGATAGATATTTGGGTCCAGCCCTCCCAGAACAAGCTGGTGTTATATTCAGAGGGGCATGGTCAATACAAGGACAGATTGCACCTAATGTGATCGACCCTCCCAAAATAGTCTCCTCCTTTCAGCAATGTAAGGGTTATTATCCTTGCCGGAAGTGCAAAGTGTGCCTTCACAACATTGGTAGGAGACGCAAAACAGATATATTTACTTCAACGGTTACATCACGTTCCTACCCTATGAGACATTTTACCACTTGTGCCATGAAATTTATCATTTACCTGTTGACTTGTCCTTGCAAAAACCAGTACGTGGGGTGTACTATTAGGACATTCTCAATATGTGTTAATGAATATCTGGCCAGCATTAAAATTGGAAAAATTAACCATAGTGTCCCCGTCACTATTTAAAGTTTCACAATAAAGATTCTACGAGAACACATTTTCAGATCATTGATAAGTTTGTCCCCCACTGGAGGGGAGAGTCCCGTCTCCGTGGTGTCTCTCGCCTTGGAACATACTGGATACATGAGCTTAAGTCCTACTCACCGTTCGAAATGAACGTGGAGTGGGACATTAACTCTTTTATTAATCAAGCATAATTCTCTCCCTGGGTCCTTTTTCATATTTTTGTTAGTATAGTATGAATACTTCATCTCCTTCACACTAGTTCACATTAACGTTCATATTGTCTTTTTCAATTTTCCTAAGCAAATGGGGTAAGAAACTTTCATATTGTTCCTTACATTGATTGTACTGTTTAAAGTTGATTTCCTGGTGCCTCCCATGGCAGCATACCAATGGTGCCTCCCATGGCAGCATACCAATGGTTGGTGGCTCCGCCCTTGTCCAACCCACAGGACCACGTAGCTCTATAAAAAAGAGTTACTCCCCCCCTCAGGCATTCTTTTTCCTGTCCTCATCCCTGCAAGATTCACAGCCAGCCCTACCTCACCGACATATGGTGCGACCATTGCAGGTTCATGCTCTCCTGCAGTATGGAGTCCCATGTCTTGGGTTGCTAAATGCACCATATAAGAATGGGAGCCCGTTTTTCTGTGGATCTTTTTGGGGCATATGCAGAGATCCAGGAGCATTTATCTCTCCTCTGTCTCCTGGGCTGATTATCCCTGAGGTACCTGTAATGGCTCTCCAGTTTTAAATGCCTGTTTCTACCTCCATGCAGGCCGGTATACCGCTTTCCTCTGCCATAGCGTGCTTCCTGGACCTGTCAGCAGCTCCTCTCAGCCTCCTCCTGCTCCCGCCCCCCCTCCGGTGGATTGGACGCTTCACGCGCGTCTCTGAGCACAATTTCGTCACCTCGGGGGGCGGGGCTTCGGCAGAACACACGGCGTTTGTGCAGTAGCCTTTTGAGGCTTAACGGTGGCCATCTTGGTACACCCTATCAAGTTCTTCTAATTAAACAGCCTGGGATAGCATTTAAACCAGGCTGTCAAAGGGAAGACATCTCCTGGTGTCTTCTCCACTCCCTACTGACCTTATGATGGAGCCTGGCCATGGTGGGGGTTTTGGGTGTATGTGTTTGGGCATGTATGTATGTATATATATATATCTATATATATAGATATATATATGTATGATGGGTATATTTATGTATATATTTATATATATATATTTGATTTCATCACTTATACCTTAGCTGTCTCTGATGTCATAATGCCGCATTCAAAGAAAGATCCTCGACATACCACTAGGTAAGGGCTGCAACAAGCAGGTAAGTTTCTTCTTTTAAAAGAGCATTATGGGGCATATGGAAATATCCTTTATTATTTTATTTCCACAGCCCGCACCGAGAATCATCACGCAGATCTTCCCACAAAGATTCTGCCGATAGATCAGGAGGTCACAGAAGCTCTGACCATTCACACTCATCTTCTGCGCATACTTCCCGCAGCAGTCGGAAGTCACCCCAGCATACCTCAAGCAGGCATGACTCCCAGGGCAGGCCATCACATCCAGGGAAGAAGGCCTGCTGGGTCTGTGGAAAGCAAGCCCTCCCCTGAAAATTGGTATGTGGTCAGTGCCTCATGGAAGCCACAGCAGTTAAGGACACGGACGAATGGGGGAAAGTGGACAAGAGGCCCGTCGCCTACAATCATTTTCTAAAAACTTTATCCGCTGGTGGAGGCAGATGCTCAGCTCTTTGATTCTGTGCCAACTGTGGATGCGTTGCCCTTAGAGGATGCAGTCTCCTTCAGAGGATTGACTCAGATATTAAGAAAGTTAATCAGGCATCAGGGGGAGCCTGCAAACCAGCAGTGGCGCTATCTTCAATCTCCAGAGCCACCAGAGTATGGTCGGATAATGTCGAGACAGCCCTCAGACGAGGTTTGGGTGCAGACGAAATCATCAAAGCACGGGATGAGTTGAAGGTGGCCTCTGATTTTATGGCAGAAGCAGCCATCGATATGCTGAGATGTTCCTCCAGAGCCATGCTATACTCCATCACAGCCAGAAGGGTATTGGGGTTAAAGCCATGGTCAGCAGACCCATCTTCAAAACAGTCCTGGTGCCGCATCCCGTTCGATGGTAAGGCCCTGTTCGGGGAGAAAATGGATACTGCCATTACCAGAGTCACAGGTGGCAAAAGTGGCCTAATTCCCCAGGATAGAAATAGGAAAAGGAGATAAGCTTCATGTCCAATCACCCAGCAAAGATCTAGGGATGCCAGAACATACCGTCCCGGTAAGGAATACAGAAGAGGCTGGAAGGGCCACTTTTTCTTAAGTTGGGAAAACCAAAAGCGTCAACGTCAGCGGTTGAGAGCCAGAAGTCCTTTTGACTCCCTACCCACCCAAACTGATCCAGTAGGAGCAAGACTCAAATCTTTTGCCCAGGTTTAGGTGGAAAATTGCACGGATCCATGGGCAATCTCCACGGTTGTGCGAGGGCATTTCTGGAAATTCAAAAGCCGTCCTCCACCCTTTTTTCTTCCAGACCACCAAGATTCCAACCTCCAAGGAAAAGAAGCAGGTTCTCTTTCAATATATCCAAATAATTCTTCACCAACGGACAGTTCTGCCAGTACCCGACTCAGAGAGGCACTCGGGATGCTATTCCACAATCTTCTTAGTACCAAAGAAATCAAGAGGTTGGAGACCCGTACTGGATCTAAAGAGGCTAAACAATTACATTCAGGTAGAGCATTTCAAAATGGAATCCCTGAACACGGTCATCCTGTCAGTGCAGCCAGGGGATTGGATGGTCTCTATAGATCTCCAAGATGCGTACCTTCACATCCCCATCCACCACCATTTCCAACCTTTTCTCAGGTTCAAAGTGGACGATCTGCGCCTCCAGTTCCAATGCCTCCCATTTGGAATTTCATCAGCCCCCAGAACTTTTACCAAAGTTTTAGTAGCCATCCTAGCTCCCCTCCGGGAAAAAGGGGTCAGAGTCCTGCACTACTTAGACGACATTTTAATCCTGTCACAACACAGAGGGACCCTGAAGGCACAGGTGCAGCTAGTCCTGAATACTTTGTCCGGCTTCGGGTGGCTTATCAACTACTCAAAAAGTCAGCTGACGCCTACGCAAAAAATGACATACCTGGGAGACTTATTCAACACCCCGGAGGAAGCTGTGTCACTCCCTCCAGAGAAGATCCCGAAGTTGATACAGAAGGTCAAGCAGGTGTTAGGGAGCCGCTCCATGCCAGCATCAGACTGCCTAAACCTCCTAGGGTCCCTTTCGTCTTGCATACAATGATGAAATGGGCCAGGTGGCATCTACGAGATTTCCAGTCAGGGTTTCTGGCTCAGTGGAGAAGGAAACACTTGGAACAATTAATAGTCATCACCTTTCCCATGAAAGCCAGCCTCTGGTGGTGGACAAGACCACCCAACCTTCTAATCCATCATTCCCTGGGACCCACCTCATGGTCTGTCCTTAAATCGGATGCAAGTCAACTAGGATGGTGGGCACACTACCAGAACCAGCTAGTACAAGGGAGATGGTGGTTCAAGGCGGAAGGGATTATTTCCAACATCCTAGAGCTAAGGACAGTGTGGATGGCAATTTTACATCTAGCTCCACTTCTCAAGGGCAAGTCCATACTGCTCCAGATGGACAACAGAGCAGCAGCGGCCTATGTTCAAAACCAAGGGGGGACACACAGCAGGTCCCTAACCAGCGAGGTAGCCCCAATTATATCTTGGGCCGAGAACAATTTGGTCGATCTGCGGGCTGTTTACATCCCAGCCCCCGAGAATCAGCTAGCTGATCACCTTTCAAGGTCCTTCTGCAACAACATCGAATGGTCACTGGACCTATCCAGTTTTCCGCTGGATATGCCAACAGTGTGGTACTCCCCAGATAGATCTTTTTGCTTCCCCGTTCAACGCGAAGACTCCTCTGTTCTTCTCGAGATTCCCATCTCCAAGGTCAGCAGGGGTGGATGCCCTAATTCAGCCCTGGGACTTCCAGAAGGGGTATGCATTCCCTCCGGTTCCTCTGATTCTGAGGTGCCTCCAGCGCCTGGCATCAGGGAAAGTCACTAATCTGGCATCCATCCCATACTGGCCGAGGAGATCGCGGTTTCCGCTGTTAGTCAAATTGGCTCTGTGCGACCCACTTCGACTTCCCCACTCGGACATCCTACTATCTCAGGGCAATTTCTTTCACCGACATCCAGAGATCCTGGACTTGAAGGTCTGGAAATTCAGCGGAAGAGGCTGGGCGACTTAGGGTGCTCACATAGGGTAATCCAAACATTACTACAAGCCAGGAAGTCATCTACCAATGCCACCTACTACAGGGTATGGAAAAAATTTACTCAGCTGGCAGAATCTAGCAATTTCAATCCGCTGGGGCCTGGAGTCCAAAATATTCTACTCTTTCTACAGTCAGGCCTGGACTTAGGCTTAGGCCTCAACACACTGAAGGTTCAGGTTTCGGCCTTATCAGCCTTAACGGACACGTGCTGGGCACTAAATCCCCTCGTAGAACGTTTCCTGAAGGCAGTCCTAAGATTACGCCCTCCCAGGAAAACTCTTTTCCCCAAATGGGATCTGACAGTGGTCCTTAATACCTTGGCCAATCCACCCTTTGCTCCCACTGAAGAATGTTCATTGGAGGATATTACCTGGAAAACGACCTTTCTGATCGCCATCACATCAGGGCGCAGGGTGTCAGAAATTCAAGCTCTAGGGGCACAAGAGCCTTACATCACGTTTTTTCCGGACAGGGTAGTGCTGCAGCCTATTCCCCAGTTTGTCCCGAAGGTACCCTCAGTTTACTATCTCAATCAAGAATGGGTTCTCCCGGCCTTCGGAGAAGATCCAATCTCTTCAAGACTACATGGATTGGATGTGGCCAGGTCCCTGAGGCGTTATTTAGAGCTGACACAACAATTACGCAAGAAACAGCGGCTATTTGTTATTCCCAAGGGCGCAAGGAAAGGAATGGCGGCTTCCAAAACGACCTTGGCCAGCTTGATCGTGAAACTAATCCAAAAGGCATATCGGGCTAGTGGTCCCTCAGTCCCAACTGCGGTGAATGCTCACTCAATGCGGGGAATGGCTTCTTCTTGGGCAGCTTTGGCTCGGGTCTCCCCTGAGACAATTTGCAGGGGGGCTAGTTGGTCATCCTTCAACACCTTCATGTCGCACTATAGCCTAGATGCGGCGGTCCTCACCTCCCGAGACTTTGGGAAAAGGACCATAGAACTGTCTGTTCTGTAAATCATTTAAAAAAAAAAGTATTATTGCAGTACCCTCCCTGTAAGCAAGTTATTTACCATTGGTATGCTGCCATGGGAGGCACCAGGAAAACAGAAAATTGAATACTCACCTTTCCGTAATTTTCCTTTCCTGGTGCCTGCCCATGACAGCAAACACCGTCCCTTCAATAATCCTTAAGTTCTGAAGACTAGTTACAAGAATACCTGAGGGGGGGAGTAACTCTTTTTTATAGAGTTACGTGGTCCTGTGGGTTGGACGAGGGCGGAGCCACCAACCATTGGTATGCTGCCATGGGAGGCACCATTGGTATGCTGCCATGGGCAGGCAACAGGAAAGGAAAATTACGGAAAGGTGAGTATTCAATTTTCCGTTTTGTTATGCTTAGATGAGCCATGATGTATACACTTCTTTTCTCTTGGGGTTTGGAGACATATTATGGTTGCCTCCTTGCCCACGGAGAGATTAGAGCATATACTACATGAGTCCGTGTGCGGAAATGCTTACCCTGACTGTTAGTCTCGAGTTTGCATGGTACACCTGGCTTGTCGTGGCGGACTCATTTTGGAAATTTGGCTGGGTATCGCCGTTACACCTCTCTAACATATAGGGGAGTTCTGACGGGCGAAATCCTGTCAAGTGATTTATTTCCACCTGTTTCTTTTATAGCACTTAAGTGATATGTCCATTTTTGACTGGTCACGTCATTATTATGACTGTCCAATGGAGGCGCATCAGTCATATGGCACCAAGCTGGGCGCCGTGTGACTAAATTAGCCCTAATTCACTGGTTGTGGCAGTCAAAGATTTGCCATTGTCGGTCATGTGATTTGTTGTCAGCAGGTTTACCAGCTGATCCACCTTGTGTCACGTGACTCGTTTTGACACGTGACTTGACTGTTTCTGGAGGCCGTGACCACTTCTGGCCACGTGATCAGCAGCATTCGGTTGCGATTATGTGTCTGGACACGCTCTTTCTTATTGGTCCCTTCAGACGGAAGACCGGGTATTGTGGCCATTGGTTGCTGTTGATCATGTGTGCGATATTGTCAGGTTCATGTGGGAATTACTTCCCTTTTATTGTATTTTGGTCATGTGACTTGAGAGTTAGGGGGCCATGATTGGTTTCCATCTGTCATGTGGCCGAACATACCCGATACAGAGGCTTGCAGCCCATACAGCCAGGTGACGGTTCTTTCTCCAATCACTGGCCTCGGAACGGTTGAGGTCCAATTGGTTCTCAATTATTGGTCTCTTATTCCTATGTAGTTTATAAATATGAGCAATGTGAGGGAGCTGTTGTATGCCCCAGTTGAAGTCCTTTGGGACAAAACACGTTGAGCTTGGCTTTCTGCTCCCCACATTGCCCTATTTTTGTCCTGTCATCACAGTTTTTATTCCCATTGATGTATGCCGGTTTTTAGAAATAAAAAAACTATTTTTGACCTACACCATATAGAGACATTTTTTCTTTGCATAACTTTCCGGACGAGAGTTTCTTTGCGGTCCAGTTGGTCCATCCATGCCTAAGGTCCAGCCCTGGTGTCCTCCTTATCTGAGGTTCGGTTGGGTGGTTGTCCACAACACCCTTGGAGTCGTGTTTGGAGGCCCTGGGTTCCTTGGTGTTCTGTTGATCCGCCGAGCCCAGCATCCATGCCTTTTTGACTCGTTGTCGCTGACACTCAAGTCCACCCGTTCCGGTAAGTGTAGATATTCTTCCCCTTTTTTGGTTGAAGATGTACCATCCTTGATGCTTCTCATGCCGGACAGTGCCAGCGTATTTCATCCTTGATTAATCATCATTTGGTGGTTGACGCATACGGCCCTTCTCAGGACTTTCATATCCATTGGACTTTTTCACATTTCTATTTTTGTCATTTCTGTATAATTGATTTTTGCACCATTAACTTATATATTGATATATGTGTTCACTTTTTAGCGCTACAATATTTACCATTCACTCTTTACATTCTTGACACATTGTTTATATAGCAGCTTTCCATTTTTTTATTACAGTTAGCACAGTAATCTTCACACTTACATTTTGCAACGTATCAGAAACACAATATAAAAGGTCCAGATGTACATTTTCTCAATGATTGCAGATGTACACTTTTTTGCGTCCGAAGCGATAACTTTTGTGCATGAATAAATAGCAGTTGCGTAAAGCGTTGTACTTTGGAAAAGGCAGACAGAGAGGATTCTACGTTAGTGTTTTCTAAACCCTGCTAAGCAGCACGAACACATCGTTTATCTCCCCTCCGCTTTTCTACTGAAGCACAATCCAGCCAGGGATTCAGCTCTGCATCGTGAAAATGCTGTTACTGTGGTAGCCTAGAGTTGCCTAGCAACCACAATAGAAACAGGGGATGCAGGAAGAACGAGGTGAAGGACGATGCTGGGAAGTTCTCGTTCCTCTGCTTGCTTTACTTATCCTGCGTTTGCTTAGCGAAAGCAAATACATCACTAAATGTAGCATGCAGGTGCCAGAAACAGAGTATAGCAACCTTCTTCTGT
Organism: Lithobates clamitans; assembly: GCA_037952925.1. NCBI lineage: Eukaryota > Metazoa > Chordata > Amphibia > Anura > Ranidae > Lithobates > Lithobates clamitans. The sequence goes on along the minus strand of JBBGZY010000052.1, from coordinate 2,810,676 downwards.
TCCGGCTTAACCGTTTTTGGCATATACTGTGATATAGAACTCTATGCAGATGATATATCACTTTAGATCCTAAGTTAGGAAATTATAAATTCTTTGGGTCCATATCGAAAGAAAATAGTTAAGGTTTAAATAAAGGATGATGGCAGGGGAGGACCGGACTGTGGGACTTGAATAAATAATATAGGTCGGGCTGGTGGCCCTTAGGGGAGACCTCAGTCAGAGCGGAGCAGCATTCAGTAACGGCAGATGGGTGATACATAGTGATCAGCTTTCTGTTTAGACCAGTTATCACAGTGCTTGGCAGAGGGAAGGCTTCCAGCCTCAACTTATTTTGTTGCTCTAACATTTTGTGAACAAATGCAGAGAGTTGCAAATAAAGCTAAATCATTGTGCTAATTTGTTTAAAGGGGGCTGAATGAAAAAGGATTATTTGTGAAAATGACATGATATTTATTCTTTTATTTAGAGCAGCAGTCCGCTTGTTCAGCTATTAAAGTGCATCCACATTTACAATTTATCTCTTACAGTCTTGTCACAGTAAAACCAGTTCTTTAGTACATCACCCACTATGTGGCACACTTTCTCATGTTTTCAGGAGACCTTCCCTAGCATGAAAGAGCAAGTTGGTTGCAGTTGCCTCTCATGCCAGAAGCTCCCAGTCTGATAATGGTAACTTACTTCCAGCTCTGGAATCCTTCATTCAGTTCCCAGCAGGGACACTGGGGTTGTGTGGAGCTTTCATGTTCATCCTGTGTTTTTTGAGGCTTTCCTCCTATGTGCTTTGGTTTCCTTCCAAAATATAAATTTTAATATATGCACATACAGTCACAAACATTAGGTGTTTTTTCATGCATTTTTAGATGTCTTTACACATATAAATGCATGATTTTAATGCAGGTTTGTGTACATTTCTGGAGAGGGCAGGGTCAATCTCCACATTTACAGATGAGGTTTGTGAATTTTTTTTTTATCCCTAAAGCTTGCCATAAATGGGTCATTTGAATGAACAGATTCCTCCATCTACACAAGCAAGGTGGATGAAGTAATCCACCCTGAAGCTGAGTTCACACTGATACGACACGACTGGTGTACGACTATCATCCTACTTTGCCCTTCTACATCTGTCCTACATCGGTCCTACTTCCATCCCACTTGAATGAACACGATAAGATTTTGCTCCAATTTTGAGATAGTACATGTGAATAGGGAATATTACTGCGCTAACTCAATTAGTGAAAAAAAATCAACAGCTGCTACATATGAATGTGACAAAAATTCCATGCAAAAAATCAGTGAAAAATGTAGCGTTAAAACAATAAACATTAAACAATATATCAGGTATTGTGTGTAAATAATAAAAACTTTGTGATAAAAATCAATCTCAAATATAATGAAAATAAAACAGAACATGTATATAATGAGTATAAACACAGGTGAGAAAGTCCCAAAGGTGAAACAATCCTATGGTAAACATATAAGGAATCCACCACGAAAAAGTTGTTGCTCAGAAGTGGGGTACAAAGGCCTCAGCAGGCATGTAGAGCATCAGGGATAGTGTGTCTTCCACCCGAGTTAAAGGGTATACACTGTTACTGGAAATAGTGGACTCGAATGTCAGCGACAATGAGTCAATCAAGCGAGGATAGCCCGATCAGTAGATTTCCAAAACGATCCAGGGAATCCAAAGAGCTCCAAGAACGAATCCAGGGAATCGTGCAGGTAACCTGAAGCTGGAACTCAGATGTTAAGCAGCCAGACTGGAAAGCCAAAAACTGATTACAAGATCACATAGTTGAGTCATCAAAAAGTTCCCATTCTTCACTTCTCTCAAAAGTGGTAGCGGCTAGTTCCTACCCAGTAGAAGGACCCTGAGATAGTACGACTTGTCCACCAGTTCATGGTTACCCATAGCAACTACTCCCCAACTCTCCTGTGGAGTTAACCTTTAGTAGTGGCCATGCTTTTGTACCCCATGTGGGATTTACAGGCCCTGTTCTTCTAATACGCCATGTACCACCATGCACCCCTTTGAATAACTTCAGATCAGGGTTAGAACATTTAAAAGCTTTACTGAAGATTCAACAACACAGTTCAACAGCACATATGAGACAGAATCCATCCCTAACTAAGTAATGCAGGCTGCCCAGGTTCACTCCTTTCAGAGAAGCAAGAGTTCAGTGATGGTAGGTTCCTACCCTGTTTCCCTGAAAATAAGACCTAGCGTGATTGTCGGTGATGGCTGCAATATAAGCCCCACCCCCCAAATAAGCCCTAGTTAAAGTCCTTGTAGGTCTTGTTTCAGGGTAGGGCTTATTTTGGGGGAAACAGGGTAGGGCTTATTTGGGGGGTAGCGCTTATATTGCAGCCATCACTGACAATCACGCTAGGTCTTATTTTCGGGGAAACAGGGTAGTCGAGGGAGAATCCCAGCAGGGTGACACAGAAGGGAGCCATGTGCTCTAGTAGGACTACATGCTGTAGCAGTTCTTCCTCTGTAAATCCCATGTGGAAGAGAGGGTTCTCTGGGCCCTCCCCTGTATTGTTGTGGCTTACAGCAGGGGGGGGACTCAGAAAGCCCAGGAAAGGAGTCTACACACAGTTAACCCGTTGTCACCCTGAACCGCCTGTAACTGTCTGTATACCTACACAGTGCAATAAATATTCCAGAAATACATTCTATGACACCCTACAAGCACCGGCTTACAAGCTAGTATTCTGAAAGTGTAGACAGGCTTTCAGTAGTGGGAAGTGTTCTAGGACAGGCAATGTACAGCTCAGTGTTTGCTGATCACAGAAATAGGTGTAAACAGCATCACACTGACCTGGATCTTATTGATAGAGCCATAACGTTCTCTTTTCATTGACATATTAGTAAGTGTATGCTTGTACCAATAATAAGCATAATAAAAGCCATAAAGTTTGTATTTTCATTTTTTTCCTAATAAGTAATTCCCCTTGAAGAAATTCTGGCTTTTAGTTTGCTTTATTTAGAAGTGTGCTCTGGGTCAGGAATTTCAGCGCTGCCAGAAAAACTTATAAACCTCTGGGATAAAGGGTTTGACTTTGAATGCTCGGTGAACCAAGACAAACTGCTGTGCTGGACATTGCAATTAATTACCTCCGGAGACTTTTTTCTAAATAGAGGCCTAGTTAAAAGACACCATGTAATGAGTTTGTCAATACTCTTTCATTCCATGTATCAAATTCATTACCCAAGATTGTTGTCAGTAGGGAAGGCAGGAACTCTGGTAGTGCTGACTCTCTGTACAGTGTTCACTAAGAATTCATGGTTTATGGTTAGATATATGGAAAAACTTCAAAAAGCAAAATGTTATCCAAAATGGTCACAAATGTATATATTGTTTTTATATAGTGCAGTCATATTTCACAGCACATAGTATTATTTGCATCAGTCCCTATTCCCTGAAGAAGCTCACAATCTAATGTCCCTGCCAGGCTGAAACACTCTGGCCAGTAGTGGATGGAGAGCAAGTCTCTTACCAGTATGTTTGCATACAATAAACCACGCAAGCACAGGGAGAACTTACAAACGCTATGGAAAATAACATTGTTGGTGGGTTTTGAACCCTAAGCTGGGTATTGGTGGGGTGATTTTGGTGAAACTAATTTACAGAAATGATTAATGTCACCTCCAGTAAAATTTTGAAGAAGCAGAAACTCTCACTTTTGCTTATTGAGCTGTTCAGGTAAAGTTTCCTTGAGGCCAGGTTCACACCTATGCGAATTGGATGCGTATTTCGCCGCATCCAATTCACATAGATTATGACCAGCTCTCTACACACACATCTCTGCAGCGGCTCCGGTGCGAATTGCACAGAAGTCCTGTGCGTTATTTGGTCAGTTTTCAGGTCCGAATTCAGCCCAAAATTCGGGCTGAAATCAGACCTGAAACGGTGAATGGAGAGGCACCAGACACCTGCTGTGAGCCACTGTGTGTTCTAGTGTGAACCCAGCCTAAAAGAAATGATCTATGTATTTTTCCTCTTTGTTTAAGGCCTCATGCACACAGATGTATGACATTTTGACCAAAAGATCCTGAGCAAAAGGTTCTGTACAGACCTTTTCCAAAGACAACAATGGACTTGTGTTCAGAACAGTAAAAAAATTGCACTTTTTTTACTCCCATATGCAAGAGGCCTAAATATTTTTTTTATTCTTAATGAAGGGGAGGCTATATTTAGGGTAGAGAACTATGTTCTTCATATTTGTGTTTTTTTTACTTACTTTGAGCTACAACAGTGAATAGTGGTTTGGGCAAAGGTACACTATATTAGCAAAAGTATTGGGACACCTGCCTTTACACGCACATGAACTTTAATGGTATCCCAGTCTTAGTCCGTAGGGTTCTATATTGAGTTGGCCCAACCTTTGCAGCTATAACAGCTTCATTTCTTCTGGGAAGGTTGTCCACAAGGTTTAGGAGTGTGTCTATGGGAATGTTTGTGTGTCTATGGGCACTGAACATCAACTTTGAAGTTGTTAGTCACAACTGCATTGGTGTACACTTTGACCAAGTTAACACTGGCAGATGTATCTCGTCATCATTTTCAGCAAGATATGTTTATATCCAACAGTATATTGCCACCCTTGAAAAAAAGAGTGCTCACCTCCAGTGTTCCCTTTCTTTGACTTATTGATTCCTCTTATGCATTTAGCCTAATCTATCCTTCAAAATCAATGCAATCTTTTTCCAAATCCCTACCTCTTTCTATCAGTGCATTACAGTCTGTCATAAATTGTGCTGCCCATGCCTACAATGGCCAGAAACTAGACACATTTTGACGCTAGGTTACTGATTCAGGCCCATTATGGTCCCCATAGGGCGGTGGATCTCCACCCCTGGGCAGCTGCCCACTGCCAGGTCACAGCCTCCCTCCTGCCAGGCTGCAGAGACAGCTGCAGTGCCCCCTTCCTGTTGCCAGGGACGAAGGATGAGCTCAGGCGTATTCGCAAACAGCACTTGCAGAGCCTGCCAGGAAGTCGGCACTGCGGAGCGCTAATCACAAGCAGTGAGACATTGTCCCAAAGCGCGGATGCAGAGATCGAGAAATGTCTCACTGCTTGTGATTAGTGCCCCCCAGTGCCGACTTCCTGGCGGGCCCTGCACGTGCTGTTTGTGAACACGCCTGAGCTCATCCTCACCAGGGACACAGAGTAGCAGCAGACATCCTGTGCTTGAACACAGAGCATGTACTGATAAGCAGGTCTGAAGTGATTTGGGTTGGGGAAAGGAACTTCTGCTGGCATTCAGCCTCCACTGTGCGCCCTGTACCCACTACAGAGCCTCCATCTCTTTCTAATGTCGCCAACCTCCAAGAGTGGCCCAGCAAAGCCCCCAGCCCCCTGGAGAGACTCCCAGTCCTGTCTCCTACAGTTGTCCCAAGACCCGTCCAGAAACCTAATCCTGTACAGGGTCACCAAAATCTGCTGCAAAGTCCTCTAACCCCCTCCAGAACCACCACAGCGACACCCATCCCGACCTAACCTTAGAAATGACCAGAAAACTCCTTTTTTTAAATGGTGTTTAGATATTGTAACATTGTGGGTTGTTTTGCTCTCGTAGTAGATGCTTTTGCCAGTGATTCAAACCAGTCAGGAACTATATTTTAGGGCATGGTAGCCCATTTTTATTAAAAAGGCAAATAAAAGTCTATAACATAACGGTTTCCCACGCAGGGGTTCTTCTCCAGCAAATACACACAATGGAAAATGCTAGCCCACCTGGCTCTCTGTAGCAGTACTTCTGCTCTTTATCCTGGTCACACAGACCACTGGATCCTTCAGTGTGGATGGCTTTACTTTAGCGCCCACAGCTCCGCTCTGGCCTAAGGGTCGGTTCACACTAGGACGACTTGTCAGGCGACCTAGTCGCCTGACAAGTAGCGTCCCGTTCTGTACAATGGAACTGTTCTAATCGGAGCGACACAAGTCGCTCCGACTTAGAAAAAGGTTCCTGTACTACTTTGGGGGCGACTTGGGGCGACTTGCATAGACTTCTATACAGAAGTCGTTTTGCAAGTCGCCGTGGCAGTCGTGTGCAGGTCGCCTCGGTGAGGCGACCTGCAAGTCGTGCCGCCCCTGTGTGAACCGGGCCTTAGTCCTCAGACTGTTTCACTGCCTCTTGCAGGCACACATGTTCTGGTTGCCTCCTGCAGCCCCTCTTATTCCTGGAGACCTTCTGTCTCTTGGTGTGGAGCAGTCTCCAACTGGGAGCCCTGAGGTATTCTCATAAGGGCTGTGCTAACATGAGCACACACCCTGCTGGTCATCTACAAAATCAGGACACAGGATTGGAGATTCCGTCCTACCCAAGAAACTGTGGAATCTTCAAACTACAGAGCCCCATGCCGGAATACCAAAACCTGGAAAAAGCTGTGAAAGCAGTTTTCTCCAGTCCACATCTATGCTCTGAAGTCTTGCACCTATGGTTGCCACCTCATCCCTTTAAACCTGAACACATATTAATTACACAGGTTCTGTGGTTGATTAAGGTGGTAATTAAACTCACTTGGTGCCTTATCTGCATTTAATTAGCCTCAGAACCCGTGTAATTCAAAGGTGCTCAGGTTTAAAAGGGATGAGGTGGCAACTCTACTTGCACCAAGCAAATGTGCACACCCTGTGTCCCCCAAACTACCAATTTTACCGTTACAGCATCTCCTACTGTCACAATATACATTTATAAATATTCTTCACATCATTAACTTTTTAAAAACAATGCTGATCTATGTAGTTGGTAATTATACAGGTATATGCATAGTACACAGAGCAGTCAAAATAGTTGTGCCTTGCTTATCCTATATTTCAACATTCATAGACAGGATAGGAGATACTTGCTCATCCTATATGATCTCACTCTAAGTGCCGGTTCACACAGGGGCAACACGACTCTGGCCGCGACTTTGCCAGGCGACCTGGACACGACCTGAGGGCGACACCACAGCGCGACTTGGGGCGACTTACAAGGCGACTTCAAGTCGCCTCCAGGACAGGCGACTTTCCAGTGGCCAATCAAACTTTAATCCGCTCTGGGGGAGGGAGGGGTTTGCTTGAAAAAAACATCTTCTCTTCCTGTGAAGTCGCTTCAGTATAGATCACGATCCGACTTGTAGGCGACTTACATTGAAATCAATGGGTACAAGTCGCCTACAAGTCACCTTGAAGTAGTACAGGGACCTTTTCTGAAGTCGGAGCGACTTCAGTAGCGTACATATAGACGGCTCTCATTCACTTACATGGACTTTCAGATGTCAAGCGACTTGGGGCGACTTGAGGTCTGACAAGTCGGATCCCAAGTCGCGGTAGTGTGAACCAGCACTAAGCCTTCGTTCACATTGAAGGCAGCTCAACTCGCAGGATTTCAAACCCACATTTTATTGTGAGTGCAGGAGCGATTTAAAAGGCATCTGTGCGGGTTCATGCACAGATGTCTTTTGAAATCGCCCCCGAAGTCGCCAAAAGTAGTGCAGGAACTACTTTTAAAAATCAGTGCAGTGCAGCAAAGTCAGCGTCTCACTGATTCGGACGGTGCCGCTGCCGGCAACAGGCTCCGATTTGTCTTGTGATTTAACATATCAAATCAGCCCGATATGAACGGGAGCGAATGCTGGATTTACATATATTATTATTATTATACAGGATTTTATATAGTGCCAACAGTTTACGCAGTGCTTTACAATATAAAAAGATATAACAATACAGTTATAACACAATAAAATACAAGAGGATTAAGAGGGCCTTGCTCAGAAGAGCTTACAATCTAATAGGGTGGGGCAGGTGGTACAAAAGTTTGTAACTGTGGGGAATGAGCTGATGAAAGTGGTAAAAGATTAGCTAGGCTTTCCTGAAGAAATGAGTTTTCAGGGATCGCCCGAAGGTAACAAGAGTAGGGGATAGCCGGACAGGTTGAGGTAGCGAGTTCCAGAGGATGGGAGAGGCTCTGGAGAAATCCTGGAGACGAGCATGGGAGGAGGAGACGAGAGAGCTTGAGAGTAGGAGGTCTTGAGAAGAGCGGAGAGGACGATTTGGGTGATATTTGGAGACAAGATTGGTGATGTAGCTCAGGGCAGAGTTGGGAATGGCTTTGTATGTTGTGGTTAGTATTTTGAATTTAATTTGCTGGGTGATTGGGAGCCAGTGTTTAAAAGCATCCAATTTATGCAAATTGGATGCTTTTAAACTGCATCCAATATGTATGACACGTGAATGTGACCGGCTCTCCAGGGAGCCACTTCACACATGCCTGGGGCGGCCATGGTGCAGTTTCAAAAAGGGTCCTGTGCGTTTTTGGGTCCAGTTCAAGTGTGAATTCAGAAAAATTTGCACCCGAACTGGTGAACAGAAACGCACCGGCCCCGGGCTGCAAACCGCAACTAACATATGTGAACCTGGCCTTAGTCCTCCAGACAGCAGTGGTCTTACTGAAAAGAATGGACTATTTACCGTCTTTAATGACATGAAACACCATTACTGCTCCTGCTAGCCAGAAACTATGTGATTTGATAGAAGTGGAAAGCGATATTAATCGTGAGATAAGGGTCGCTGCACGCCCCAAATAGACATAAATTGTAAGGGTTTCCCCATGGGGTTTTATGTGCAGCAAAAAATCCAAAAAGTTGATTGAAATATATAAATTTTATTAAGAAAAATTTCATAAAGAGAACATTTATATGTATTGAAACATGAGCTCTGTAAGTGAGGCTAAAACATGTACATCATAATACAGCCGTGTGGGTACACATAGGAAAACATAGCATGATAGTAATAGTGTAATCATACTAGACACCCTGACGTGTTTCGACCTTATCAGTAGAGGTCTTCTTCTGGGGGAAAAAGGTAGGAACTCACTAACGGCCGAGAAAAGTAGCCTCCTGATTGCTGTGCTTAAAAACTGCTGGAGGATCAGACCGATGTGGCGAGCGCTCCCGCCTTGCCACGCAGGAAAATGGGACGCATGTCAGAAGGCCAACCCAGGCCCTACAAGAGGCTGCACTTGAATCCCCCAAGGAGGGGGCGAGGGAGGAACCGGAGACCAAAGGCGGGACCGATCCTATCAACAAACCACTAAAAAGATTAACTGAAAATATAAATCATCAATTTGAGATGAAGGGTGATAGCCGGACATGAGGACCGTACACCAAAACACCACACATTGGTCTAAAAGGACAATGGATTAATTAATTTAAAAAAACAAGTGGAGTTTAGGTCTATCCGTTGTGACAGCTGCATGGGATCTGGGGAGACTATGTGATTTTAGCTAAGCTAGGCTGCTCTGGAGCTCTGCCTTTTTAAAATGCCAAGAAGGTTGTATGTTTTCTCAGAGCAGGTATGTTATTTGGTAACTCCAACATGTGCCCATTCATATGAAGTGCCAGGTTTCAACAGTAGGCCCACCCGGGCCAGGGCACCTACATTAGGAAAAATCGGTTTTCAGGAATGTCAGCAATGAGACCCCCCTACATCCCGCAGTGCAGTGTGGGACTGACTGCAGGATCCCTCAATGTACAGGCGTAGGGTAATGTGCCAACACATTACCTATTCTAACATATAACTTTGCTGGTGATAGCAGGGAAGCAACTGTGTTGACCAGGACTTGATAACTTTTACAGCTTTAGTTCTGTAACTTCCCCATCCATCTTACTGGCTGACAGTCCAGTAAGATATGGAACGTTTCTGGTACATAGTGGGAGGAGAGCTTCTTTTCCCCCCTTCTGAGCTCTGCTTGGCTATGAGCTGCTGTGAAAGGGGACTGACCTCAGGTCCTAATTTTTATGAATTCCTTTACACGTGCTAACTGTCGAAGAAATGGGGACTTCATACGCAGTAAGTGATCCTTGTTTTTTTTTCACAGAAATTGTATTATTGAGGGTACCAAAAAAAATAATATATTTTCATCAATTGTGCTAATAAGGTAGAAAATTGATAGACTGACAGTATTTCCAGGGGAAAACCAGCAACATAAGCACTGTCCCTGAAAATCGGGCTCTGTCTGGGTGTTGTTGCTGCATTGCAGTATTGAGTCACTGATCCTTCACTAAAATAATACCTTTATTATGACATCACAGAACAAATGATGTATGTCAAAGACATCACATTGGTCCCTTGGATATCTCAGAGCATGTATTTTTTTTAAACACCTGAAACTTTGAAGTCACTTGTGTATAACCCAATTCATTCTTAAGAGTATTCGATCCAGGATACAGCGTATGGTGGCTGCAATACCAAAAAGTGGACACATGGTGGTACTGTTGTCTTTCCCCTGAAATGCTTTTCTAGCTGTGTTAGGACTGAGCTGGTTCTTGTAGGGTTTAGTAAAAGTGACACTTCTTCATGCCTTGTTGGGCCCATAGAGTGCTCACTGGGGCTACTGAAAAGCCAGGGACCTCAACAGCGTTAGTGCGATTAACTCTCTAGCTGCGCGGCTCCACTTGTTCTGGATATACTGCGCTCCAGCAAAAGAGGTTACAAAATAGATTAAAACTTCAAGGAACTTTCACCGCGGGCGCGTCAATCCTATGATGAGCTCATAGCTAGAAAATTGTCTCAAGTAATATATTTCTAGAATTTGGCAATTTATAATTTATAAAGAAGAGAGGAATACAAAAGAAAAAGAAAGGGGGGGGGGGGGGGAAGAAGAGTAGAACCAAAGTGTTTTATTTTGGGTGCCTTCATTCATTTGTTTAGGATTCAATAAAGGTTATATTGTGTATTTTTGTACCACCTTTTGTACCAAATACAAATAGTTTGTAAACAAAAAGGGTTCAATAAAGGGATTTTTCTTGGCATTAGTAGACACCCCGTTCAAAGCATTTTTTTTTTTATTGACGTAGTACAATCATTGATAATAGCAGTTATGTGTTATTTGCTAGGAGGAAAGCTGTGTATGGAAGGCAGCACAAGACTTTGCAGAGCAGCCTGTGCTGGTTGTAGGGCCGCTTCTTTCCCTAATTTGGGTATTGATCAGCTCCTTGTGTTAGACTTACTAGCTTCATCCTCATGCCTTATTCAAATGAACACAGAGCGTTATGTTGAGAAACCGGTAGACTTTACACTGGCAGAATATTCGACTTTGACTTTACTCAGCCTTCAGCGTGTGACAACTCCGGAATCTTTTCATGGACATCAGGATTTTAAAATTTAAAGTGGCAGGACATCTATCCATTGCACACAACGTGACTGATCCAGGAGTAGATAAACCTACCAGGCTAAAGATTATTAGTCAGCACAGGTGATTGGAGGGGATTTCAAAGGGAAAGCACAAAATATTTTTCAATAGAATTAATATTGAAGCATTTACCTTAAGACGCCTTTTACACTGAGGCGCTTTTGCAGGCGCTATAGCATTAAAAATAGCGCCTGCAAAGCGCCCTGAAACAGCAGCTCCATTCACTCTAGTGTGAAAGCCCGAGGGAAAAAGTTCTGCCAGCAGCTTCTTTGGAGCGGTGAACTCCCTGCTCCTCCCCATTGAAAACAATGGGGCAGCGCTGCTATACCGGATTTAACCTCTTTTCAGCCGCTAGCGGCCAAAAGTGGCGCTAAAACGCAGCTAAAACGACGGGGCGGCTCGGTGTGAAAGAGCTCTAAAATGTCACGTTTGGTAAAGTTCTAATTTACAGCTCCTCTTTAGTGTAACCTACAGGGCAAAATACTAACCCCTCCACAGCCCTGTGCTGAGCAGAGCTATCGGTCAGTATCCCGCTCTGTGAGTTACACAAGGGTCATAGGCGTGTGCCCAGTAAGGATGAGCTCAGGTGTGTTCGCAAACAGCACGTGCAGAGCCCGCCAGGAATTCGGCACTGTGGAGCCGGCTGCAGAGATCGAGAAATGTCTCACCGCCTGTGATTAGCGCTGTGCGGTGCTGACTTCCTGGCGGGCTCTGCACGTGCTGTTTGCGAACACACCTGAGCACATCCTTAGTGCCCAGGCCCACCCTAATCACTCTGTGTAGCACAGATTACCCCTATTGCCCTGCTCCCCACCCCCATTTTTCCCACAGCACTGCCGGAATTCCACCTCTCCTCTCCTGCTGCGGGCACACACAGGAGGATGTTTTAGGATGAGTGGAGAAAGGGGCCGGTAAATATGTAATTTACCGACCCCTTCCTTTTCTAAAATGATCACAGTGAGTGTTTGAGCTTTGGGGTGCGCACACCTATGACAAGGGTCAGGGCTGGTGCAAGGATTTTTGACACCCTAGGCGAAACCTAATTTTGCTGCCTCCCCCTTGGCTCCACCCCCTTTGCCCTGCCCATGTATACCCCACCTTTTTAATGAAGCACCCATCAAATGCTGCTTCACCAGCACCCATCAAATGCAGCCCTTACCAGCGCCCATCAATGCAGCCTAACCAGTGCCCATCAGTGCAGCCTCACCAGCGCCCATCAATGCAGCCCTGTTTGCTTGCTTTCATTCATTCGGGAGTCAGGACAAAGACACAGTCCTCCGCCACCGCTGCACCTCAGACACTTTGGACAAACGGAGCGGCAGCTGCCTGCTGAAGCTGAGACCTAGTTGCTTGCTGTAGAGAGAAGAGAGTAGGAACACCAGTGGTCTGGTGCCCTAGGCAGTGATTCTTAACAACTGCTGAGTTAAGATATCAAACAACACAAACTTAAGCCGGCCATAGATGGATCAAAATTTGGCTGGTTCGGCAGGGACAGCTGAATTTTAATCCATCCACCCTGGTACTGCAGTGAGCGCCAGAGGGGCAGAGCAGAGGCTGACAGTCACCAGAGAGAACTGAGTAATCAGAGGTCATGTGATCGCTGGGTTGTGGGGCTTAGAGCCTGTGGGGGGGCGAGCAGCTGCAGGATCAGACAAATGCTGCAGCATAGGAGTAAGGCTGGGTTCACATTATTGTGAATTGGATGTGTTTTTTTTTTCCCCGCATCCAATTCGCATGTCAGGAGATTGTGACCGACTCTTTACGATCCGGTTCACACATCTCCGGAGCGGCTTCGGTGCGAATTGCACAGGGGTTCTGTGCGTCTTCTGTTCCGTTTCAGGCCGAATGCAGCCAAAAATTTGGGCTAAAATCGGACCTGAATTGGTGAACAGGGACGCTCCGGACCCCTCTGCTGTGAGCCGCTCCGTGTGGTAGAGTTAACCCAGCCCCAGTATGTACCGGTATGTTTATTTATTTATTTTTTTATTACATAGCACAAACATCTCATCTAGGCTGGATTCACACCTATGCATTTTTAGTGCTTTTTGCATTTTGCAGATTTGCACTACAGAACGTGTTCCATAGGAAACCATGTTAAATGGACTGTAGTGCAAATCTGCAAAATGCATTAAAAATGCATAGGTGTGAATCCAGCCTTAGGCCCCATCCACACCTGAGTGATTTTCTGCTTGAAACAAGGCAAATCCCATTTGTTTCAATGGCCCCGTTCACATCTGAACATTTTGTCGCCTGAAGCAAAATGCCTGTCACTCAAAGACCCCTTTCACACTGGGGCGTTTTTCAGGCGCTTTAGTGTTAAAAAAGTGCCTGAAAGAAGCCTCATCCCAATGTGAAAGCCCGAGGGCTTTCACACTGGGGCGCTGCGCTGGCAGGGCGTAAAAAAAGTCCTGCAAGCAGCTTCTTTGCAGCGCTTTTTTGTTTTTGCCACCGGACTGGGTGTGTCGATGGACCGAGCCCTTTCACACTGCCAGCGCCTGAAAAACGCCCCAGTATGAAAGGGGTCTTCAGCGGCGCTTTACCAGGGTTTTTCGGGCGCTGGCAGTGTGAAAGGGCTCGGGCTGTCACATTGGGATTGCAGATTAGGCTTCTTTCAGGCGCTTTACAGTTCCTTTTTTTAACGCTAAAGTGCCTGAAAAACGCCCCAGTGTGAAAGGGGTCAAAAAAGTACATGAGCTTCTTTTTTTTTGGCAGATTGGGCCCCATAGACTTCAATGGGAATGCCTGAAAATGCGTGACATGAGAGTCTTATGATCACACCATCAGAAAATTGTATGGAAAATACCGCTTTCAAAACGATCGTACGATAATCAGATAGTTAGTACAGAGCTTTCGAAAGCCGATCATGACAGTTCATCCGATTATTATTCTATTGGACATGCATGAAAAAAAAATTCCCTACGATTTTTGTTTAATCAGTACAGCTATCGTTCGAAAATGCAATACAAATGCGTTACAACACATCACTTCCGAATTTTTTTTCTGTCGTACGGGAATGTTCATGACTTTAGTCATGAACTCATCAGATTCCATCTGAGATTAGCATGCAAAAAAAACCCCCCAAAAAATGGACGATCATTCATCTGATAATCTCATCGTGTGTACCGGGCATAATGCTCAAACAGCAGCTCTCCTCCCCCAAGTGTTTCCATTGGCGAAACTTGTTATAAACTTCTAAAACCACTTGACAATCACTCAGATATGAAGGCAGAATCCCAGAAATGGAAGAACACTGGAGTGGGGTGGGGGGAATTGTATAAATGTGCTTTTATATATTCCTCTGTGCCTCCAATCCATGGATCACCTGGAATCAGTTGTCAGCCCCATGATTGTCTATAGGGATCACCTGACATCTGAGTAGCTGCTGAGTGCAGCAGGTGAGCACATTGCAGCTGATTTCAATACATGGTGAGCAGCACCACTAAAGGGCTAGTTTACACTAGCGTTGCTCTCTGAAGAACAATCTGCATTCGATTGCTCTTCAGCTTAGGTTCACATCACTGCAGACTGTGTTCTGCATGCAGGGCAGCCCATTCATTTCAGTGAGCTGCCCTACCTGCAGAAACATCTCTGGTCCTTTTTTTTTTTTTAAAGTGTTTTGCCAATGTGTGTGTGTGTGGGGAGTAGGGTTGCCGCCTGTCCAGGATTCACCCGGACAGTTCAGCTTTTGAATCATGTGTTCAGGCGGGCTGAAACCCGGACACATTATTCCGACCGGGCTGTGGCTCCCCAAGTAACCAAGATAGTCACACACAAATCTGTTGCCATGCGGGCGCTGCGGGTGTCTGTATGGGGGGCAGGTTTGGCATGACTGGGGGGTAGGAGGGTGATGTCAGCAATAGCAGTTTGGCCACAAACACTGTTCACTGCAGCGCGCTTTGTGCACCACATGACTACTCTCCTTGGGGCACACAAAGGTGTCCCAGGCTGCTAAAATGTTTGGGTTTGGCTTGAAGAAAACGTGGCAACCCTAGTGGGGTGGGGGTGGGGTGTTTTAGGAATTAATCGCAACCCAGCGTGTCTGCTAAAGGGGCCGTGTGTTTTGCCTGCAGATCGGAAAATGCGTGTGATTTTGTGAGCATTCCCAACCCGCACAAGTGTGAACCTAAGCTTCTGCTCGGTTCACATCTATGTGGGTGGCTGTGAGTGTGAAAGTCACAGCAATTCCCGCAGTGAAAATGTGCAGCTGTGAGAAAATGCACGTGGGCTGCCATTCATTCTGAATGGCACCCCTGTGCATGTAAAAACATAGCGTGTTTGTGGGTTCAGGAACTGCAGGGAAATCCCATGGTCAACACAACCATAGGATTTCCCCGTGGGCCACATTTTGAAAAAAAAGGTACTTTTTTCTGTGGGAAACGCAGGCCCCGCAGCCCGTTCAAATGAAGGATTGTAAAAAAAAAAAAAATAAAGTTTGTTTTGTTTTCCCCTTTTTATTGGTTAAACTGGATGGACTTTGTGTCTTTTTTCAACCAGATTAACTATTAAACGTGGCCCACACACACATAGGTGGGAACCGAGCGCTGGGGAGCACTTGACAGGCTGTAAAGAGGGGTTGTATTGTCTCTGCGTCCCCGGCTTTAACCCCCTGAATTAGGGTTGTCACTTCATCCCTTTAAACCTGAACACATATGAATTACACAGCTTCTGAGGCTAATTGAATGCAGATAAGAAACTAGCACCCCTTTCACACAAAAATTTAAAAATAGCGCCTGCAAAGCGCCCTGAAAGAGCCGCTCCTCACACTTCAGTGTGAAACCCGGACGGTAAAAAAAAGTCCTGCTAGCAGCATCTTTGGAGAGGTGAATACACCACTCCTAAACCGCTCCTGCCTATTGAAATCAATAGGGCAGCGCGGCTATACCCTTTTTCGGCCATTAGCGGAGGTTAAAACTGCCCCGTTAACGGCCGGATAATGCCGCTAAAACGACGGTAAAGCGGCGCTAAAAATAGCGCCGTTTTACCGCCGGCGCCCGCACCACCTCAGTGTGAAAGGGCCCTTAGTGAGTTTAGCTTCCACCTTAATCAGCCACAGAACCTGTGGAATTAATATGTGTTCAGGTTTAAAGGGATGAGGTGGCAACCTTACTTTGAACTCCAGGCTAGCACACTGCAGTCGCATCCTTTGCACGTGGTTGTGGGGTGGCCCCATTACGTTGAATGCCCAGTACTGCCCTCTGAATGCTGAACACTATGGGGATAATTTTTGCCATGGACTACATATATACTTCTTCCTCTGGTGGCTTTGCAGCAAAAGGAGGAGAAATTTGAGGCAGTAAAAACACAGGCTCATGTGTTTTTACTGCCCCCCCCCAACATAAATGTAAACAAGACCTAAGTGCTCTGTGTCACCTGACAAACTCTGCAGCCGAAGTTAAAATTGTGGCATGTGTACAGCCCTGTCAGGCTGTAATGTTAGAATCCCATGGAGGGGGGGGGGACAGCAGCTCGGTGGCCTGTTTTTACTGCCTCCCGGCCACCAGTGTGTGAGAACCCCAGGGCATGTTAGTTCTGGAAGTAGTATAGATATATCTCAAACCAATTTTACCCACAAAATTCCCATAATAGGACATTCATCTAAAATTAATATATACCAATAAATTTTCAGTTTAAGCAGCATTTGTCTGATCCCTACAAACGAGGGGGAGAGACCCGGCCATACATGGCTAGATCTTCAGCCAATTCCTGTAAATTCAAACCAAGGGTGACCCTGCCAAGACCAATCAGCTCAACAAAACATGTTTAATCTCTGTATTTGCGGACGATACTAAGCTAAGCAGGGCAATAACTTCTCTGCAGGATGTGGAAATCTTGCAAGAAGATCTGAACAAATTAATGGGGTGGGCAATTACATGGCAAATGAGGTTCAATGTAGAAAAATGTAAAATAATGCATTTGGGTGGCAAAAATATGAATGCAATCTATACACTGGGGGAGAACCTCTGGGGGAATCTAGGATGGAAAAGGACCTGGGGGTCCTAGTGGATGATAGGCTCAGCAATGGCATGCAATGCCAAGCTGCTGCTAATAAAGCAAACAGAATATTGGCATGCATTAAAAAGGTGATCAACTCCAGAGATAAAACGATAATTCTCCCGCTCTACAAGACTCTGGTCCGGCCGCACCTGGAGTATGCTGTCCAGTTCTGGGCACCAGTCCTCAGGAGGGATGTACTGGAAATGGAGCGAGTACAAAGAAGGGCAACAAAGCTAATAAAGGGTCTGGAGGATATTAGTTATGAGGAAAGGTTGTGAGCACTGAACTTATTCTCTCTGAAGAAGAGACGCTTGAGAGGGGATATGATTTCAATTTACAAATACTGTACTGGTGACCCCACAATAGGGATAAAACTTTTTTGCAGAAGGAAGTTTACCAAGATTCGTGGCCACTCATTAAAATTAGAGGAAAAGAGGTTTAACCTTAAACTACGTAGAGGGTTCTTTACTGGAAGAGCAGCAAGGGTGTGGAATTCCCTTCCACAGGCGGTGGTCTCAGCGGGGGGCATCGATAGTTTCAAGAAACTATTAGATAAGCACCTGAACGACAGCAACATACAGGTATATACAATGTAATACTGACATATAATCACACACATAGGTTGGACTTGATGGACTTGTGTCTTTTTTCAACCTCACCTACTATGTAACTATGTAACATATATATAATATGTGTAAAAGAGTAGGACATTTGTCTCATAATAATTCATATTCGATAGAAAATTGATATACTACACACCTAGTTAAATATCTGCATAGAGTAAAATATTGAATGAAAAACTTTATTTCATACATAATTCATAAATAATCCAAAAAACGGATAGCACATGATACGTATAGAAAAGCCGAACATTTGATAGCATTATATATTTTTCACATTTGTGACTATATTAGACAAACTAGAAATGCATAATATATAGAGATATTTTGCACGTGAACACGCTTGATCCTGATGAGTGACATCAAGTCACGAAACGCGTTGAGCTAACAGATGTCGTGTTTTAATTGTATACTGTATCCTACCACGTCATTGTGGATTCTGTTCATGCATAATGTATTTGATTATATCCCAATCATCTGCTATCAAATTTTGGGCTTTTCTATATGTATCATGTGCTATCCATTTTTTGGATTATTTATGAATTATGTACTTATGTATGAAATAAAGTTTTTCATTCAATATTTTACTCTATGCAGGAATTTAACTATGCGTGTAGCATATCAATTTTCTATCGAGTATGAATTATTATGTCCTACTCTTTTACACATAGTTAGTTATTATAACTCCACACAACACTTGACCCTCCATGTACTTCATTCATTCAAGTCCCACTTCCTTGTTCTCCTTTGTATATTTTAATAGGGATGGAGGCTGATGACAATGTCATCTCCTCATATAAAGTCCAATAGACCCCTCTTTTGGAAATTTTACAAATCCACCGCCCCCCCCCCCCCCCCGCACCTCCTCAATGTCACGAGCAGCGGGGTATCTTCATCCTCCCGCTTTCTGCCAGAATCTGCTGAGAACGTGGCTGTGCGGGGCTCCACCCGCGTCACTCATTCAGAGTTCTGTGTACTTAAAAACTACAAGGTCAGGCAACCTTAGCGGCTGTTGGCTTGTAGTTCTCAATGAACTACCACGGTGCTGTTGAACGCTGTGGTAGTCCATTGATGTTTCCTGTTATTGTGTACCTGCTTGGCCATACGATGTACGACCAAACAGCTTGCACACAGGGCCTGCAACAGCCCTGCATAGCACCCACAATCTGCTGAGCATGGGTGCAATGCTTTCCAGGCTCCCAATTAAAAAAATAATAAATGCACATTTTTTTTACCTGCAAAAAGATGAGCATTTATTCTTTTTTTAAACTTATCGTTTAAGGCCCCTCACGGGCGATCCAATCAGGTCCGCCTGTCGGTTTTACAGATGGACCTGATCAGACCCTCCAGTCTCTTCTATGGAGCGGTGGATGTCAGCAGACACATGTCCACTGACAACCGCCGCTATCTAATCTGATCCTGTCTGCCAAAAACATCCATTTCCATCCGATTGCCCCAAAGAGGAGAGCGGGACTGTGTCCGTGTCTTCTCTGCATAGCGGAACAGACACGGACCAGTCATCTGCTTCACGGACATGCCCCCTGTGAAAGGCACCTAAAGCTTTAACCGCTTCCCGACCAGCGCACGGCGATGTACGTCGGCACAATGGCACAGGTGGGCAAAAGGGTGTACAGGTACGTACCCTTTAAGAAGCGGTGCTGCAGGCATGTGCCCGCTGTGTTCTCTGTGACCGCGGGTCCTGCGGACTCGATGTCTGCGATCGTGTCACGGAGAGGTAGAACGGGGAGAGCTTTTGTAAACCAAGCATTTCCCCCGTTCTGGCTAGTGACAGGACATAGATCACCGCTCCCTGTCATTGATAGCAGTGACCGCTGTCATGTGTGTTGAAGCCCATCCCCCCCACCCATAGTTAGAATCACTCCCTAGGACACACTTAACCGATTCATTGCCCCCTAGTGGTTAACCCAGGGGTCTCAAACTGGTGGCCCTCCAGCTGTTGCGAAACTACTAATCCCATCATGCCTCTGCCTGTGGGAGTCATGTGTGTAACTGTCAGCCCTGCAATGCCTCATGGGACTTGTAGTTTTGCAACAGCTGGAGGGCTGCCAGTTTAAGACCCATGAGTTAACCCCTTCACTGCCAGTGTCATTTGCACAGTAATCAGTGCATTTTTATAGCACTGTTCGCTGTATAAATGACACTGGTCCCAAAATAGTGTCAAAAGTGTCCGATGTGTCCACCATAATGTTGCAGTCCCGATAAAAATCACAGATCCCTTTCATTACTACTAAAAAAAAAAAATTATGATAAAAATGCCATAAAACTATTCCCTATTTTGTAGATGCTATAAATTTTGCGCAAACCAATCAATATACGCTTATTGCGATTTTTTTTTTTTTTGACCAAAAGTATGTAGAATACATATCGGCCTAAACTGAGGAAAAATATTTTTTTTTTATATATATATATATATATATATTTTTGGGGGATATTTATTATAGCAAAAAGTAAAAAAATATTGTTTTTTTTGTTTTTAGCACAAATAATAAAAACCGCAGAGGCGATCAAATACCACCATTTGTAGGAAAAAAAAGGACGTCAATGTTGTTTGGGTACAACGTCGCACGAGTGCGCAATTGTCAGTAAGACCTCTTTCACACCGAGGGAGTTTTGCAGGCGCTATAGCCTTAAAAATAGCGCCTGCAGTCTGCCCTCAAACAGCTGCAGCATTGTCTCCAGTGTGAAAGCCCGAGAGCTTTCACACCAGAGTGCTGCGCTGGCAGGATGTCAGGAAAAGTCCTGTCAGCAGCTTCTTTGGAGCGGTGTGTTTACCGCTCCTCCACCGCTGCTCCCCATTGAAATGCGGCAGCGCTGGGATACCGCCGGCAAAACGCTGCTATTGCGGGCGGGTTTAACCCTTTCTCGGCCACTAGCAGGGGGTAAAAGCGCCCCGCTAGCGGCCGAAATGCGCCGCTAATCCGACGGTAAAACGCCGCTAAAAATAGCGGCATTTTACCGCCGACGCTATGGGCAGCTCGGTGTGAAAGGGCTTTTAAAGTGACGCAGTGCCGAATTGCAAAAAGTGCTCTGGTCAGGATGGGGGCAAATCCTTCTGGGGCTGAAGTGGTTAACAAAGCTTGCCGTTCACACTGCTCCTCTACAAGCCGAACACACCTGAGCTCGTCCCCACTGCACACATATGGTATGAACAAAGCACATAGAATTACAATTATGCCCTTGTGATGAGTGTAATAATCAATGCAGCTCAATTCACCTGGTGTGAATAGTCCCATAATACTGGTATCCACCAACCAGAATAAGAGTTAGAATAGGTTAAATAATTGTGTCCCATTTAATATAGAACCCCATTTCCCCCCCAGTTCTGCTGATGGAGAAGGCTCTGTATAAATCCAGCCCCTATGAAGAGGCCAAAAAGAAAGAATCCAGTATGAATGAGAACTATTTTCTGCTTCCAAAATTCCCCTGAAATCTTAACATAATCCAGATGCAGGAGCTGTGAACTATTGATTCTCCAAATGCCTCATAGAGAATTAGACCGAGTTCCGGACTTGAATTGTAGCTGTCTTCAGAGTTGTACTGACTTGCCTAGATATCTCTGACAGCAAGACTTTCAGATTTTTTTGTACACAGATTTAGTGGAATTGTCTGATTTGTTTACAGTCTTATCAAAGATCCCCTTAAAGTCATTTTAGGGTAATTTTTAAATTTATTTTTTAAATAACAAGCATATCATACTTACCTTCACTGTGCAGCTCGTTTTGCACAGAGTGGCCCCGATCCTCCTCTTCTGGGGTCCCCTGGCGGCTCTCGCGGCTCCTCCCCACATCTGATAACCCCCTCGGAGAAGCGCTTCCTCGAGGGGGTTACCTTGCGGGCGCGCTCCTGAGTCCAGCATTTGCATCTATAGACACAGAATCCCGGACTTGCCCCACCCCCCCCCGGCACCCGCGTCATTGGATTTGATTGACAGCAGCGGGAGTCAATGGCTGCGCTGCTGTTAATCTTCAGGTAATTAAAAGAAGGGGGGCTGGTGACTGCCAGATGTTTTTTCACCTCAATACATAGGATGCATTAAGGTGAAAAAACACAAACCTTTACAACCCCTTTAATAATGAAATGATGAAGGAGCCAAGCCCCTAAGGTTGTGGCTGGGTTCAGACTGGAGCACTCAGCGGCTCACAGCAGGGGTCCCTTGCGTCTCCATTTACCGTTTCAGGTCCCATTTCAGCCCAAATTTTTGGCTGAATTCGGACCTGAAATGGACCAAAAGACGCACAGGACTCCTGTGCAATTCGATCTGGAGTCGCTCCGGAGATGTGTGAACCGGCTCCATAGACAATCGGTCACAATCTCCTGCTTTGCGAAGTGGATGCGGGGAAAATCTGCATCCAATTCGCAATAGTGTGAACCCGGCCTGAAGGTTTACATGCTATCCCTATCGGAGCTTTCTTACAATGCTTCATTCTGCATGTCAGTGGGCAGGCAATTCCAGCAGATCAGCATACATTTGGCGTTTGGCAGCAAGAGTCTAGCAGCAAAAAAAACCTTGCTGACAAATTTAGAACATCTCATGAAATTGGGATGTAGACTGAAGGCTGCAGATAATAATAACATACCATAAGGGGTCAGTGACTAGGGCAAGCAGAGGAGCAGCATCCAAAAATATACAGTACCTGCCATATTCTCTCTCCACCTTTTTTGTCCACCTCTGGACACATATAAAAAACATATTCAATACATCTCTGGAAAACATTCCCTGTGTTTTTTAGTCTTTCAGAATGCAGCAAGTACAGAAAAATACCCGGTGATTTGCTGGAAATCCAGTTTTCACCCAACGTTCTGTTTGTAATGACAACACCGTACTATTGCTGCACCAAAATCCTAAGCTCCATCAGTCCTGCCTGCTATCCCTCACCTCATCCATACACTCATTTATTTCCCAGCAAAACAATGCTACTGCCTTGACTCCCAGGAGACTGTCCACACATTGCGTGTATGAAAATGGCCCTTGGGAGATGTAGTTTGGGGGCGTGCCTATGTCAGTAGGACCTAAGCTCACAGCAGCAACCCAGATAGTTTCCCACTATAAGAACAGAGTCAAAGAAAAAAGTCAAGTATGGAATGTTCTCTGGATGGCAATGGGGATGGGGGGGGGGGTTGCAGATAAATTTGGAATTTCCGACAAACAAAATTTGAGATCTGGATCTCAAATTTTCCCCCAACAAAATCTGTTGTCGCAAATTCTGATCGTGTGTACACAATTCCGACGCACAAAGTTCCACGCATGCTCAGAATCAAGCAGAAGAACCGCACTGGCTATTGAACTTCATTTTTCTCGGCTCGTTGTACGTGTTTTACTTCACCTCGTTCTTGGTGATCGGAATTTCTGACAAGAATTGTGTGACCGTGTGTAGGCAAGACAAGTTTGAGCCAACATCCGTCGGAAAAAAAACATGGATTTTGTTGTTGGAATGTGCGATCATGTGTACGCGGCATTACTGTTCTTAGAGTTCCTTATCCTAGAGAATGATGAAGGCTACAAAGCAACAAATAACTGTAGGCAGTGAAATAATTTGTTCTGTACAATTTGACTGCTCATGTACAATATACCAGCCCCTTGTTAGGCACAGGGGCATAAAGGAAAAACTTTACAGGGCTTCACACACTATACTACAATGAGGAACAGACCTTTGTTCTTTGCTCTTTGAAACCTTCTGTAAGAAGGACATACAGTAATGCTGCGTACACACGGTCGGAATTTCCGTCAAAAAAAGTGTGACGGGAGCTTTTGGTCGGATATTCCGACCGTGTGTATGCTCCATCCAACTTTTTCTCTCTGAATTTCCGCCAGCAAAAGATTGAGAGCTGGTTCTCTATTTTTCCGACGGAAAAAGTTCTTGACGGAAATTCTGATCGTCTGTATGCAATTCCGACGCGCAAAAAACCATGCATGCTCGGAAACAATTCGATGCATGCTCAGAAGCATTAAACTTCATTTTCTCGGCTCGTCGTAGTGTTGTACGTCACCGCGTTCTTGACGGTCGAAAGTTCGGAGAACTTTTGTGTGACCGTGTGTATGCAGGGCAAGCTTGAGCGGAATTCCGTCGGAAAAACCATCCAAGATTTTTCCCACGGAAATTCCGCTCGTGTGTACAGGGCATAAAACCTTGGTTTGAGAGCATTTTGCAAGACAAGCAACATTTTTTTTTATAAACTTTGACTTGATATACAAGCGATGTCTTGATATACAAGTAGCGTCACGTCACAAATAGTGAGTATAAAAGAGAAGAAAGGTGCCTCTAAGTGTAGCAATATAGTTACATTTAATGAAAGGAACAACATTTAGCAACATATTGCTACACTTGGAGGCGCCTCTCATCTTTTATACCCTGTAGCTCCTGCTGGATTTTGTTTCTAATCCCCTTGTGGAGGCTGCCATTTGTAGATGGACATTTTATGGTTACACAACCTGGTCACATTGCTATAATCTTTTTATATGAACTATAAACTGAAGGACTTATGAATAAATGGTTGTGGAACAAATCATTTGAGTTTTCATTATTTCTTATAGGGAAATTCGCTTTGATATATGAGTGCTTTGGATTACAAGTATGTTTCTGGAACGAATTAAGCTTGCAATCCAAGGTCTTACTGTACTATAGACTGGTGCAATTCGTTTCGTAACGAATCGAAATTCAGCCAAATGTTGCATCTTTCAGACGCATCTGAATGTCTGAATAAAAAAAAAAACGAATTTCAACTAATACCA
This sequence comes from Lithobates clamitans, assembly GCA_037952925.1. NCBI lineage: Eukaryota > Metazoa > Chordata > Amphibia > Anura > Ranidae > Lithobates > Lithobates clamitans. Next base: position 2,786,126 of record JBBGZY010000052.1, on the reverse strand, counting down.
AAGAAATGATAGCGAATATAACGAATGAATTCGACATGATTCGGTAATTTGTTAAAGATCTAATGAAACAAAAGGTCAACTCAAAGTAAATCTTACAGTCCAATCAGCTGATTAATTTTGTGCTGGAGGTTGGATTACTGGCAAAGTGCATTCCTGAGAACTGAGTGAGAAGGGTGTTGTATTATATTTGAGCAGAGGAGAAGAGATATTGTCATTGTGTGTGTTAATAGATTCAATAAACAAACGACTTTCCAAACTACGAATCGTTTTACGAATATATATACATACATAAATATCGAATTTTAACTAATACGAAAAAAATTATAGCGGATATAACAAATTAATTCGACATGATTCGAGACTCAGTATAACGAATATCGACACAAATAATAACGAATTATCCAAATGAACATAACATAACGAATATAACAGAACGAAATGATGTATTTTACGAATGACAACGAACCAAAACTAAACGAAATTTCCCGTTGTGCACAAGTTTACTGTACTATGCTTAGGTCAACAAGCATGTGACATAATAAGGGCTGGACAAACAGCCGAAGAAAGCCACACAGCTCACTGCAATGGAAAACAGACTTCACTAAGTCAGTTATATACATTGCAGAGCTTTTAGCAAAAGTTAATACAGATTCTTACCTACTTCTGTTCTTTATGGACTAAAACGGGCCATTGAGGGGATTAAGTGCTCAAGTAGTGACTTAGGCTGGCCGTAGATGGATCAAAATTTTTATCCATCTATAGCCATTTCTGTTTGAGAGCAGTTGACCTAGTGAACAACTCCTGTCGAATAGGACTGTTGGAAAATTTGTGTTCGATCAGCTCATGCAATCAATCTCCTGCAGTGTTGATCAGTGTATTCTGGCATCGGAGGAGTCCTGCTGTCAGAATCCAATGACACAGTGGTAAGGATTCCCCCCATCCACCTCAAATGTGTGCATGGGGGAATCTGTTTGGCTGGCTGATCAAAAAAAAAAAAAATCATCTATGGCCAGCTTTAGAGGTCCTGTTTGCTACAATCATGTAATTAGTCCCACTGATGTAATTATAGACACATTGGGGAGAATTTATTAACTGGAGCAGTAGTGCATGGCATCCAATGAGATTCCATCTCTCATTTTCAAAGCTTACCTGAACAAGCTGAAGTAAACCTCCGGACACAGTTTGGGATGCCTAAAATTCTACCTCGAGCTCTGTGCAGACTCCAGAAAAGGGACTAAGGCACTTACATGAGCAGGTCTAGCGGAATTGTGGGCAGAACTGTCACTGAAAGGAAATTAAATGATGGCGTTTCATCAGTTCCAAAAAAACTACGGGTGGCTGCTGACTTAAATGAAAAGATAATGCTTAGGAATATTAACCACTTGCCAACCAGCTGTCATCATTATACTGCGGCAGGTCGGCTCGATCCAGCAAGTCGCCATAGCTGTACATCAGTCCCTTTAACAGCCATAGGAGGCACGTGCCCACTCCACGGCGGGGGAGCTGATGTGCGTGGCCGACGACCGCCCGCAATCACTCCACAAAGAGCCAGAATGGGGATCTGTCAATGTAAACAAACAGATCCCCGTTCTGTTCTGTCCGGGGAGTTCAGAGAGATCGTCTGTTCCTGTTGATTAGGAACGGCGATCTCTCTGTACTTCCTGTCACTACACTCCCCCCCCCACCACACATTTAACCCCTTCCCTGCCAGTGTTATTTATACAGTAATCAGTGCATTTTTATAGCACTGATCGTTGTATAAATGTCAGTGGTCCCAAAAAAAAGTGTCAAAAGTATCCGATCTGTCCGCCCCAATGTGGCAGCCCCACTAAAAATCGCTAATCACTGCCATTACTAGTAAAAAAAGCCATAAATCTATGCCCTATTTTGTAGATGCTATAACTTTTACGCAAACCAATCAATATACACTTATTGCGTTTTTTTTGTTTTTTTTTTAAACAAAAATATGTAGATGAATACATATTGGCCTAAACTGAGGAAGAAATTCGTTTTAGTTTTTTTTTGGGGGGGGGGAATTTAGTATACCAAAAGGAAAAAAATATTGTTTTTTTTTTAAATTAAAATTGTCGGTCTTTTTTTGTTTATAGTGCAAAAAATAAAAACCGCAGAGGTGATCAAATACCACCAAAAGAAAGCTCTAATTGTGGGGAAAAAAGGACATACATTTTCTTTGGGTACAAGGTCGCATAACCGCGTAATTGTCAGTTCAAGCAACGCAGTGCCGTATCGCAAAAAATGATCTAGTCATTAAGAGGCTAAATCTTCCAGGGCTGAAGTGGTGAAATTGAACCTGTAAAAAAAAAAAAGTATGCTTGCTCTTTGACCGCTCACACACAGCTGTAAAATGGAGGAGGGGCCACACCTAATTAAAAAGAAAAAAGTAAGACCAGCCATACACACGTCAAATTCCAAATGCTTTTTTGTTCGAATATCACACCTTTGAAAAGGAGTGCTTTCACACTGCTAGCGCCCGGGCGTCGGCAGTAAAGCGGCGATATTTTAAGCAGCATTTTAGCAGCGCTAGAAAAAGGGGTAAAAAACCACCCGCAAAGCGCCGCTGCGGTATGGCAGCGCTGCCACATTGTTTTCAATGGGCAGATGCGGTAGAGGAGCAGTGTATTCACCACTCTTGTAGCGCTGCAAAGAAGCTGCTTGCAGGACATTTTGTGAGGTCCTGCCAGCGCAGCGCCCCAGTGTAAAAAACACTCGGGCTTTCACACTGGGATTGCAGCTGAGGCTTTTTTTTAGGTGCTTTACAGGCGCTATTTTTAGCGCTGAAGTGCCTGAAAAACGCCTCCAGTGTGAAAGGGGTCTAATCGTTTTCGATTTTTTACCATTAGTGGGGCCACAGCCAACAAATTTGAGTGATCGGCATTTTGGAAATCTTTTGAAAAACAAACAAATTTCTAATCAATGATGGGAGAATCGTGCAAGAAGTTTAATCAAAAAAGAAATGCCCATGAGCTGTGACCTGTAAAGAAAAGAAGATTCCCTGCCACAAAATTTCTTTTCCGTAACATTAGGTGAAATTGAAGGGTTGGTTGGTCGAATTTCTAAATCAATGGTGGTTACAAAACGCACAAAATTTTCTATTTTCGATCGACAAAAGATTCGAATTCGACCTATGTATGGCCTGCATAACATCTATGACTGTTATGCCGCGTACACACGAGCAGACTTTTCGACCGGACTGGTCCGACGGTCTATCTGACGGACTTTGGGCGGACTTCCGACGGACTTTCCGAACAAACGGACTTGCCTACACATGATCACACCAAAGTCCGATGGATTCGTACGTGATATCGTACCACCGGACTAAAATAAGGAAGTTGATAGCCAGTAGCCAATAGTTGCCCTAGCGTTAGTTTTCGTCCGTCGGACTAGCATACAGACGAGCGGACTTTTCGATAGGAACTGGGTCCGGCGGAGTTCCGACGTAAAGATTTGAAACATGTTCCAAATCTAAAGTTCGTCAGATTTTCAACCGAAAAAGTCCGCTGCAGGTCCAATGAAGCCCACACACGGTCAAAAAGTCCGCTCGTGTTTATGCGGCATTAGAGCCATGGAGACTTCACAAACAGTATTATTAAAAAGAAAAAAAAGTGACATGAAATTTATGCTATGTAGTGAGTTTAGATATATACAGTACACAGTTGCACTTAATGGTGAGGGCATGTTCTCTTTAATTGGCATTGACTTCTTCCAATAAAGAAAATGCTGTGGTTTGGAGTCCTTATCTCCGAATTCCGTTTCTTGTCTCCAGCCGTGACATCAGCGAGAATAGTTTGCTATGAGTCACAGACTGACTCACTGGAAAAACCTCTCAGCACTGTTTGTCACACTGCCTTTAAAACCTTTAAATTTCATTAGGGTTGGGCAAGAAGTAGTGTGTACAGGTATTTACGGGCATTGCATGCTTTAAAGGTTACATATGTTTACATTGTCCAAAACCTTTTTTTTTTTTTGCAATAGGCTTCATTGCCCATTTATTCACGTGCATGAGGGAAGAACTGGTCATGTTCCCCATAACAAGTAGATGTATCCCCCTTTTATTCTCTAACATGTACTAAAAGAATGAAATGAAACTTAATGGTTGTTGCAGACAGCACAGACAGGCATTTTTGTCAGAAAGCATAATTCCGCGTACACACAATCTGAATTTCCTATGGAGTGGCGGATGTGAGCGCTGACATGTCCGCTGACACCCTCCGCTAATTGATCCAATCCTGTCTGTGAAATCCAGACGGAAGGTGACCCTATTTTTCATCCGTGGATCAGATGAAAACGGACAGGCGGCCCGTTTTCATCCGATCTCCCTTATAGAGGAGAGCGGGACTCTGACAGGTCCGCCTCAGCACAGTGAGCAGAGACGGACCTGTCATCCGCCGGCTCAGTGGTGATCAGCGGATCGATCCCCCACTGAGCAAAGCGGAGTCCGCCGGGTGGACCGCCCGCGTGGAAGGACCGTAACAATAAATCCGAGTACAAATAATGCGAATATCATGTGTATAGCTCCCTGTCCGAAAAGAAGCTGGTCTCACAATTGACTTCTGCTGAACGGGTATGCTGGAAAACCAGCATCCAAACAGCAGCTGATCAGCCCTGGCAGCCAATGGCTGTGAGTGCTAACCAGAGTGTTCTGGTAGGGGGAGCGGTCCCCCTGTCAGAACACAATAGCACAGCTGGGAAGATCGCGGCACTAACATTGCTTGTGTTATTACGGCAATCTGTCAGTTTTTTTCGCTCAGCCCGCTGGGTTGAACGAAAAAAAAACTGTACCCAGCTTAAGGATAGCTGATGATCAGGGGGATTGAGGGGTTGTGAGTGATGGGGGCTTTGGGGAGGCCCCAGCAACCTCCTAGAACCAGCCATGTAGCACTTACTTGCCTGGGGAGTTTCTGCATTTACTGCCGCTAAAGCTATGCCAAACATAGCATCTCTCCAGATGTTCCTGTGCCGGGCTTTGCTATGCAAACCACTGCCACAGCTGCTATTCCATGCACAACATCCCTGGCATCCCTCTTGATGTGCCTGGGCGGCATGCTTAACCCTCTTGGAATGCAGATTGGACATCCCTGCAGTACAGCAATTGGGAGACAGGGACAGAGTGTTGTCACTCTATATCAGGGAGTGCTTAAACAGCAACTTTTATGGCAGGATCACCATGTATTATTTTGGTGAAAACGGCAGATTTAAAATTTAATTTAACCACTTTCCACCCGCACTATAGCCGAATGATGGCTACAGTGCAGGCTTCCAGTACCGGGAGGGCGTCAATAGACGTCCTCCCGTGATCGCGCCCAGCACGCACTGTGATCACTGAGTCCTTCGGACTTGGCTGGTCACAGAACAGGGTAAAGGTTCAATCACATTGGGCCCTTTACCATGTGATCAACTGTCAGTCAATGACAGCTGATCAGGAAGTAAACACTAGTCTGTTACTAGATTTTTTTCTCCTCACGATCAGCGTGAGGAGAAAAGAATAAAGCCGGTAACCGGCTTCTGTTACAGGGACATCGGTCCCGATCTGTGCTGTCCATCAGTGCCCACAAGTGCCATCTATCAGTGCCCACAAGTGCCACCATTCAGTGCCATCAGTAGTGCCCATCAGTGCCTCCTCAGTGGTGCCCACCATTGCAGCCTCATCATTGCCACTTCATCAGTGCAGCCTATCAGTGCCTGTCAGTGAAAGAGAAAAATTACCTGTTTGCAAAATTTTACTAATTTTAACTAAGAAAAAAATTATTTTTTCAAAATTTTTGGTCTTTTTTAATTTTTAAACAAAAAATAAAAAACCCAGTGGTGATTAAATACCACCAAAATAAAGCTCTATGTGAAAAAAAATGATAAAAATTTTGTTTGGGTATAGTGTTGCACGACTGCGCAATTGTCATTTAAAATGCAACAGCGCTGAAAGCTGAAAATTGGCCTGGGCAGGAAGGGGATGTAAGTGCCCAGTAGGCAAGTGGTTTAAAGGACATTAAAATGTAGTGTTTGGGTTTACATCTACTTTAAAGCGCCAATACATCTATTACTGACATTTCTGTTTTGATAGATGCTGCAGGGCAGAGAATCCCCACTGGTCTCTAATATCTCTAGGGGAATCATTTTTTTTAAAACATTCCCAGGATCTTAATGCATGAAAAAGGAGGATCCAACCCCGAAAAGCTTACAGTTATCCATGTTACATCTATTTAAAGGGAATGTCCTCATTGAATTACAAGCTGTGCTCAGCTTCTTATATCCTTTTTTTTATCTTACAAAGGAATACAGAACCCAATCATTGTTGAAATACCAATTTTTAAGAGGGTGGATTTATTTAAGGAAGCATAGCGGTAAGCAACTAAGCTTGTGACTCCCAATAGAGTTCCAAAGGACCATAGAACACACTACCAACTCATCATGGTATGACATTTTAAGAAAAAATAAACAAGACAAATGTTATACACAAATTTATTTCTTTTTTAAACAGATACAAAATTATGGTATATCAAATTCTACAGTGTACAGCGCTCTTAAACCATATAATACTTGACACCTATATGTGCTCAAAGTTTTTTATATACCGCTTATACAATGTCTACATTAAATTGTAATACCAAACACATCCTATTAAATATGCAATGTCTATGATAGGATATAAATAGTAAATAAAAGATTGCTTTATATATAACATGTCCTTTAAATATAACTCGTGTACTTAATATGAAAAAAGTGCCATAAAAGTAACCTTCGGAGCATCACATCACCACAGTGCTCCACCACCACTCAAGAAAACTCACCAGATTCCCTTGACCTCTCAAAGCAGTGCTTTCCTTTTGAAATTTGATATACAAGACTAGTCTCTTTAAGGCCTCTTTCACACTTATACGACTTGTCCCACGATTTTGTACTGCAAAATCACATGACAAGTCATTCTCCATGATTTTCAATGACTACCATTCATATTGGCATGACTTTAAGTCGTGCCGACTTCAAAGTAGACCCTGCACTACTTTGGTCCAACTTCCATGCGAGTTGATGTCCGTAGACCTCAATTTTAAACCCTCAAGTAGCATGCAAATCGTACCTGAATAATATAGACACGATTTCAGTACGACTTTGTAAGCACAAGCAGCTTTTGTAAACCCCAACCCTGTAAAGTCGTACAAAGTAGTACTGGTCCCAAATCGCGGCCGTGAAATTGCGGTAAAGTAGCGCGACTTTGAAGTCGCACAAGTGTGAAAGGGGCCTTAGGGTTAACAGTTTTTGTGTCAGCGTCATGTTAGTAAGGTTTTATTCTGAATTATTTAATCTCCTGTTTTGTATGGTCAAAAAGGAGATCTTTTATGTTTTTGGATCAATGTTATTGTAGATTTTTTTTTTAAATGTATTTAAATGAATATTTAAGGCTGGTTTCACACCTACTGTATATGTCCTATTTGTGTGCTTTTTTCTTTTTTAAATATATGTTTTACTGATTTTTAAGCCTAGTACACATGGGCCGAATGTCGGGCGACATCGGCCCATTCAATAGAAACTGGCCGGCATTTGGCCAGCGTGCCGTGTATGGCGGCCGGTCCAACAGAAGCCGGACGGAAAACAGACAGGCGTTGAATTCTAAAGCAGCCTTAAAGTGTATTAACACACCTATAGTGTTAATGAACGTTTTTGGATGTGTTGTACATACATTTATGTTGTGTCAGGCAACACTCTTCAAGAGCCCTGTGAGATGTGTTTCGTTATTTTGTACAAGGTTAAAATGGGAAATGACCACTTTTGACACTTTGCAACCACACCTAGAGTGTTCCTTGGATTTTATCTCTAACCTGCCCATGAGATCCAAAAGATCTATCCACTGTAGCAAAAATTTTAATGTAGAATTATAAAGTTAGTTGAACTATTACTTCTAGGTACCTAAATGAGTTTACAATATGCAATGGTGAGGTTTTGTGAACTGATTGAATGACTTCTTTGTATACTGGGAAGAGACTGAACTTCTCCCAATTAACACGTTAACACAAACTCCTACAAAATGGGGGGGGGGGGCATCTATTATATTAACGGTTTGTAGGGAGATCTTATTTGGGAAAGTAGTGAAGTAAAGGCGTGGGAACAAAAACATTCACTAGGGTCAGTGTTCTGCTAGCTATTTGCAAAATGAGAACAGTATACCATATTGACTGTCGGGGGCCAATTCAGAGATTTCAGGATATCAGCATCGAGATATTTTGCTGATATCTAAAGTGTGGGGTATGGGTGGCACTGAAGGTTTTGCTTTTCAAGCGCCAGAAGTTTTAACCGTGATAAATGGGTCCCCTTAATACAATATGTGGCTTTGTATTCTTTCCTATATTTCTGAAGGGTGAACACCAGGAATCACATGACAGGCAAATTCAGGCTTCTGGTATTCCAGGAAATTACTTTCATGTTATTAGACATTCAAGAAATCTCACAAATAAACTGCAGGGGAACATGAAAGAGCGTATGTGACAATGTAACATGAGTAAGTTAGGAGACCTGGATATCAAGTTAAGACAATGAGAGACAACAATAACATCCCGACCCACTCCTCCCTACTTATCCATCCCTATTATGGAGCATTTTAGAAAACATGGCAACCTCCATTATTATACGGAAGGTGGTGATAATCAACATGGAGACCCCGGTTCCACATGTCTTCCCCAGTAAGGTTTAGGTTGTAAGGTGGATGAAGTGTGTAGAACCAAGGAGTACCAGTGGTCAAGGACTTCAATAACAAAGTTAGGGGTAACAAGCTAGAGCGATTATTCGTTATTATTAAGTTGTACTTTGCCAAAGCCTGGGGATTTTAGGCTCTGTAGTGAGGTAAAATCTCTCTGAGGGTATAGTATGCTGTAGAATGGAAGTTTGACACTGACTCAATAGGCAAGACAACACTGGCCATAGGTAATATAAAAAAGCAATTGACAATCTGCCCTTGGCTTGTTTACAGTATGTGAATGAAGGGACTGGGGTGTAATTCCACAAGTTCTGAATGGAGTAAGGGATGTGCTCAACCCAATTGATTCCAAAGCAAAAGGGATGATCAAGGTTTAACGCAATAAAAGAAAGAAGGAACTTAGTAGCAGGGTAATCATTTGATCCTTCATGAGCGTTTGTTTAGAGGGCTGAGGCCAACCAGGCCATGGTTTCTTTTCTTTCAGGGATGCAAAGAAGGTAGTTCTACTTGCAGTGATCACTCAGAGATTGACAGGCTATTACATGGCATGTTGTAGGCTTTTATCCCAGAGGCATTCTTTGACTTCGGCATAGGAGGTATGGTGTTTCTGGTCATCTGCCAGGAAGTTGCGATATATGGCAACTAGAGTACCACTGAAGTGAAGTTCTCCCTTAAGGCTTTGAGAATGGTGGAAGTTTAGGATCTTCGCAATCAGACATCGTGGCAGTGCTCCCAGTTGGGAAGGGAGAGGTGACATATGATATGCATGCATTATAACCAATGTTAGCGTAATAGCACTTATCCCATGGTATCTCTGCAAAGGTCAAGGAAGTCCCCTCAAATTTCTCAGGGAACCATACAAATTGTATATTATTGTTCCTTGACCTGTTATCCTGGTTGTCCAATTTAAGTCTAAGGAATGCCATCTCAACAGAGGAATTCCTAACTATTCTAGTGAAAGGAGAGAGAGTATCCATCAGGCTGAGGATATTCTACTCTGTTGTCACAGTTTTCTCCCTCAGGTCTTGTACATTCTGCTTCAGGAGGGAGAAATCAATGTGCATGTCCTTCATTTGGAATGTCATTGAAGCTTTTCAGTCTTTAATGGCTTACATTATTTGTAGCAGAGTGGACTCTGTTAAATCTGCAGGGTAATTCACATCATCAGAGTGCAGGTCTGGTGGAGAGTGGAGTGATAGCAGGGATGGAGGCAGTGGAGGGGTATTTGTGGTGTCACACCATCCAAGACCCTGCTGGGAGGAGGTTTCCTATGGTTGGTCTAAAGGTGAGGACAAGGCAGTGGATGGAGTCGCTTGGTTGCTGCTATCATGTTGCTGGTGGTGGAAGTGCAGTTTTTCTTCCACGGAGTTCTGGTGCCCTCGCTGGTTTTCACCATGGTACTAGGAGCATCAAAACCAGAGGCAAGAGAGGAGAAAATTGCCACAAGATGAATGTACTAATTGATAAGAATAGACAGAGCTCAGGTGCTATTGTGCTTCCATCAGGCCATACCCCTTCATGCATTCTTTTATGTGTTTTTTTAACCCATGCTTTCAAGCATTTATGCACATTTTGATCATCTGTGTTCTCAAATGATGTAACCCTTGTCTAGGCTGTTGTTAAAAGATCCTGACATTTTCCAAAAGTAGCTAGGCCAAGAGCACATGATCTGTTGCCAGGGAGGGTCTCACAACCATGCATTTGCGGCGCATGAAAACACATGTATCATGGTTTTTATATGTTCTCATTGAGATGTATGGGTCCCTTGACACACATAGACAGATAAAAATAAGCATCTGAACTATTTCCCATGATGCACCACAACACAGCGCAAATAAAGTATGTGAACTAGACGTATTGAAAACAATAGGACTTCATGGAACATGCCTTTTGATGTTTGATAGCGCTCACAAGTGTAAACTGGGCCTAACTGTATTAGATTTCTTTTACAATATGTATATTTTTTTGAATACTAAAATGACAGAGTATCCAGAAGAATATAGATTAGTTACAGAGAAAACAAAGCGGTAGCTGCCTGCTAAGGCTGAGTGCTGTAAGGAGCCATCTTATAAGTATCGTGCCTCTACTCTGACCCATTCATTTGTGTGTAGATTTCAGCTTGAGCTATTGAACTCTGTTTAGAGGCTTTTTAAAGCAAGAGGTAAGAAGGACACAGAGAAAAAAGTGTAAAAAAACTCTAAAGACCCACCTGTCTGCTGGTTAGAGGAATACAGATTATTCATACGTAATATTTCTTAATAACTTAAAAAAAATACTGTTTTAATCCCGACCATTAGAAATAAAGAAGTAAACAATATACAAAACACTTAACATTCCCTCTAAGCAAATGTATCTTAGAGAGGAAAGACATTGATTGAGTTTTCCAGACAGCAGCCAGCTGGTGGGCTCAGGGTCCACTCCTCCTATAGACATAAAATTGTTGCCCAGTCCAGCAACTGTTATATCATGTCTATTTGGTAGCTTTATACCAGATTGACAGCGATGGAAAACAGCCTTATTTTCCCTGAGCCCCATAGTTTGTATATGAATCCCAGAGTGTCAGAGCCGCATTACAACTGCAGCTGAAATCCATGTGTCTGGCTAAACTCATTGTGATGTGTAAGCATTGTCTGGTGAGGCGTTCTCACTCTAATGTAACCCGTCTTACAATGTATCAGCCTTTCAGACTGACTCCTGTGAAATGCTGCATCCCAGCTCTGCATTCACAGTCACTTATAATGGAGAGCAGAGATAAAATGCAGAGCCATGTTCCGGGAAGACTGCATTTCCATATCTAATGGCTGGACATCTGCCAGGCTGCTTTCAGAGGGTTTCATGGGGAATGGATCTTGTGCGTCTCCTCTGTGTACTGCGATCGTTGTTATAGTCTGGTGAGCCAATCCAGGATTGGAATGCAGATAACAAGGCCATGGCAAACCACGCTTCTTCTCTATTACGAATAAATGGTGTAGGCTTGTCTTTACATAAGTCTATACTAATTGCACAATCTGGTATATGATTTCACTGTGCTCATTTTATATATGCAAATTCTTTAGGTTACTCTCCAGTCAAAACTAAAAATGAAACAATGAAATGTTTACAAGGATTACAGCCTAAGTGCTCAGCGCTTCCGTTTTTATTCAGGCATAGGTGCAGTACACCAGTCCATTCTGTTATTAAACTGGTGATCTGGGAGCCCCTGCTTCTGATTCTTTAGAGCAGTGGTCTCCAAACTGTGGCCCTTTGCTTGCTTTTATCTGGCCCTTGGAGCACTATTTCATTAACTGATACCAACAATGGAGTATAATTCCCCTCCCTGACACCAAAGATGTGGCACAATTCCTCCCAATGACACCCACGATGTGGCACAATTCCTCTCAATGACACCAATGATGGGACACAATTCTTCCCCATGACACTAATGATGGGGCACAGTGCCTCCAATGATGGGACACAATTTCTCCCAATGACACCAACAATGGGGCCCAATTACACCAATGATGGAACACAGTTCTTCCCAATGATGGGGCACAATTTCTCTCAATGACACCAGCAATGGGGCCCAACGACACCAATGATGTGACACAATTCCTCCCACTCACACCAATGATGGGGCACAATTCCTTCCACTGACACCAATGATGGGGCATTGTTTTTTCCCACTGTCGTCTGGACCTTTTCTACTCTCAATGGCCCACAGTCCGACTCCCCTGAAGTCTGAAGGACAGTAAACTGGCACTTTGTTTAGGAAGTTTGGAGATCCCTGCTTTAGAGGAATTTCCAAACACACCCTCTGCAGGCTTCCCAGTGTTTCTCACAAAGATTCATGTAAAGGTAAAATAATTCCAGCAATAAGGAGTTTCTCACAGCCATCAATGCGATCTAAACTCATCTTGGAGGTTTGAAGGCTGTGACTCCATGACATACCGTGACTCTGTGTGCTACAATGCACACAGGTTTTTAGGCATCTTGCGGCAGGCTGCATTAGGAAGCCCATTCAAAATGAAGGAGGTGTGTAAAAAGGTCTTCTACTGAGAGAGTGCTCAGAGTGGAACTTAGTGGTGAAAGTTAGCAGTAGACCAGGCAGGAGGAGGTGTATCAGCACAAGGTGTGCATAGATGTAGGACCAGTAAAATGTTGCAGCCTTTCTTATATGTATCCATATACACTATGTAGCCAAAAGTTATTAGACACCTTACCATCACATCAATAAAGGCTTGTTGGATATCCCATTCAAAACCATGAGCAAGAGTATAGAGGTGGCCCCCCCTTTGGCACTATACCAACCTCCATTCTTCTGAAAAGGTTTTCTACAAGATTTTGGAGTGTATCTGTATATCAGTGTGCCCATTCAGCAAAGAGAGCCTTTGTGAGGTCAGGTATTCATTTTTTATGCAAAGTCCTGGCTTGAGTCATTGTTCCAGTTCATCCTAGGCCTAAGGTCTCAGTGTAGGGCACTCAAGTTCCTCCACACCAAACTTGTCAAACCATGTCTTTGTGGAGCTGGCTTTGTGCATAGGGGCACAGTCATGTTAGAACAGAAAAGGACCTTCCACAAACTGTTTACATAGGTTGGACTTGATGGACTTGTGTCTTTTTCAACCTCACCTACTATGTTGCCATAAAGTTGGAAGTGCACAATTGTCTGGAATGTCTTTGTATGCTATAGCTTTAAATGTACCCTTACATATTTGCAATCTTTGCAAGAATGATAGTGAGAACTGGATCATGAGCATCCCCCATCACTCCCCATGCTCCAATCACATTACTGAGATCCTAGGGCTAGCAATCACAAAGTCAAGCACTAGCATTATATGAGGTTCTTCAACAAAGGGAAGACCCAAGACAAAGAATACAGAACTAGACAATTTATACTTATTTAAGGGGAATCTGTCAGGCACTATTATCACCGCTTGTTTTTTTTAAGTCTGAAGCACCATGACTGTCACACTTTCCCTTGCTTCATGACTTTACTCACCCAAAGATGTTTTGAGTCACTGACTCTTAGACCCCTTTCACACCAAGGCGCTTCAAAAATGCCCTAAAACGCCTTATCGTTATTACCGCGTTTTTACAGCGTTTTAGGGCCGTTAGCGGTAAAAGGCGCTGCAGGCATTTTAACAGTGTTTGTCAAGCGTTATTGAAGCATGTGTTATTGATGCTATCTTTCTGCTTGCATGTTTATCCTTTGTGATATCATGTAAAACAACCAGTGTTTAGTATTACTTCAAATCTTCATTTTTCTGGGATTAATTCTTTTTTTTGGCATTTAATTTTGTTTTTTTGGCACTTTGATGGTCTGTTTAATCATCATACCTTCCCACAAGTTCAGTCCTGTTGTTGTAGATGCTCTCTTTTTTGCTTGCATGTTTACCTTTTTGTGAGATCATGTGAATTTTCTACAGCTTGGGGCGGATTATAGGCACTATTCAGGCGTTTTTCAATTCGTTTTCAATTAATTTCAATGGAGAGGGGCGTTTTTGAAGCGCTTTTTCCAACGCCCAAAAGCTGCTCCAAAGATGCTGCTTGCAGGACTTTTCTCAACGCCCCGCCAGCACAACGGCTCAGTGTGAAAGGGTCCATTGAGATGCATGGGGAGCGTTTTATGAGTGTTTTAATAGCGTTATTTTTAGCGCTAAAACGCTACAAAAACGCCTTGGTGTGAAAGGGTCTTTTAGTAGTGGTGTGGTTACAACCTCATTTTTGGTATTTAAACAGTCCAAAGATATAAAGTCATAGCAAAGAATAGGTAAATTCTCCTGCTGCAGCAGTGGCCTGCCCGTGGTTCAAGGCGGTGTCTTCACAATGATTCCATCCTTTTCATTTCCCACCCACTTAAAGTATACAAAGGCAAAACAGGGGGATGGGTTGAGTGACGTGTTATAAATTCTTCTCTATGTAGTGCACCCCACATAGGAGCTGCTGGTGAATAGAGATCCCCCACCCTGCACAGCAAGGCACACCAAATTTTCCCACTTAGGCCCCTTTCACACTGGGGCAGTAGGGGCGTTGCTGCTTTACCGTCGTTTTTGCGGCGGTTTTCGGCCGCTAGCGGTGCGGTTTTAACCCGCGCTGGCGGCCGAAAAAGGGTTAAAACCGCTCGCATAGCGCCGCGCTGCCCCATTGATTTCAATGGGCAGGAGCGATTTAGGAGCAGTGAATACATCGCTCCTTTACCGCTCCAAAGATGCTGTTTGCGGGAGTTTTTTTTCTCTCCTGCCAGCGCACCGCTTCAGTGTGAAAGCCCTCTGGCTTTCACACTGGAGAAACAGCAGCGGCAGTTTTAGGTCGGTTTTAGCGCAATAACGCCTGCAAACCGCCCCAGTATGAAAGGGGCCTAAGTGCCGGTTCACACAGGGGCGACTTGTCAGGCGACCTAGCCGCCTGACAAGTCGCCTCCCATTCTGTACTACGGAACCATTCTAATAGGAGCGACACAAGTCGCTCCGACTTAGAAAAAGGTTCCTGTAGTATTTTTGGGGCGACTTCAGGCGACTTGCATTGACTTCTATACAGAAGCCGTTTTGCAAGTCGCCGCTGAAGTCGTGTGCAGGTCGCCTCGGTGAGGCGACCTGCAAGTCGTGCCGCCCCTGTGTGAACCGGCACTAAGAGTCAGTGAACAGTCCAGCACTTTGATTTTGTGTTTTATTGAGGGGATAAAACTTGGATAGGGAGGGATTAGGGAGATTATGGGATGCCCACTTAACTTTAGAGCCCTTCAGGGACAACTCTACCTATGTACAGCTATATACACTCCTCTTCCTCCAGCACTCACTTGCTTGCAGAAACACAGACTCAGCTGGGACACATTAGTAAATCTGACAAAAAGCACTCAACCAGATTAAGCAGAAGCCCCTTTACAGGCAGGGACCGCGGACCCCTTTGGTGTGTAGAGAAAAAGTCAAATTTCCAGCTACATCCTTGTGGCTACCAATCCTAGTACCACCTCTTCAGGAACTGCCAGCCTACCTGGCTGCAGCTGCTCCTTTCACCAGTCCACCTGGCTACTACTTCTCCACAGTCTTCCCAGACTGCACACTCACCAGCCACCTGGCTGTCTTCTCCATGGAAATCTTCTGGATGTGCTGACTTTCCCCCACTGTCCTTACACCTGCTTCCATGCATCCAGGACAGGACTCCTCTGTGTGTTTTAAGAGGATCCCTCCAGCACCTGAGCCCCAGGCCCGAGGTCACCCTCCCTCCCCAGACTAGGGGGCACCTTCAGGGGCCATCTGCAGCCTCCTCTGCACTCCATCTTTAGCTTCCACCCAAATGCCCCCTGCTGGCATGACCCAGCGTATTTAAGAAGTGCCCACCCCCTGCCAGTCCACTTGCTGGGGATTGGCTGGAGCCCCAATACTCCAGGCAGCTCCTTCTAACCTCCCTCCCATTTTTCTGGAAGCTTCTCCAAGGTTCCAGCAAGTAGGGGGAAGGATCAGAGGTGCGGCCTAATGAGTCATCCAGCCTTCCTGAGTCACTCACCCTGACCCAGATTCAACGCAGCCTAAATTTTCTGCACTACAAAACTATGTACACCTAGCACTCTACACTTACTGTATAAGACATCACTGGCTCCAGATTCCCTCTCTTTACATGATAAATGATCAAGCCAATCTGTTCTATTGTCAGGAAATGCACGTTGAGGTATTACTGTAGAATTACTTTGAAAGTAATTTTTTAAGGATACTTTCACATTTACAATGCTGTGAAAAAGTATTTCCCCCCTTTCTGATTTTTTATTTTGTTGCATATTTGTCACACTTAAATGACTCAGATCAAACAAATGTTATTATTGCACAAAGATAACCTGAGTAAATACAAAATGCAATTTATAAATGATGGTTTCATTTATTAAGGCAAAAAAGCTGTCCAAAAGTAAGTAAGAAAAAGTAATTGCCTCCTAAATCTAACAACTGGTTGTGCCACCCTTGGCGGCAACAACTACAATCAAGCGTTTGCGATAACTGGCAATGAGTGTTTCACATTGCTGTGGAACAATTTTGACCCACTCTTCTTTGCAGAATTGTTTTAATTCAGCCACGTTGGAGGGTTTTCCAGCATGAACGGCCTGTGTAAGGTCATGATACAGCATCTCAATTGGATTTAAGTCCGGGCTTTGACTAAGCCACTCCAAAACCGAAATTTTGCTTTGTTTGAACCATTTGGAGGTGGACTTGCTGTTGGGTTATGCAACAGGACAATGATCCGAAAACACAAGTGCACTTGAGCTTGAGGTCACGAACTGATGACCGGACATTCTCCTTTAGGATTTTCTGGTAGAGCTCAGAATTCATGGCTCCATCAATTATGGTAAGTCGTCCAGGTCCTGAAGCTACAAAGCAGCCCCAGACCATCACGCTACCACCACCATGTCTGACTATTGGTATGATGTTCTTGTTGTGAAATGCTGTATTCATTTTATGCCAGATGTAACGGAACAAACACCTTCCAAAAAGTAACATTTTTGTCTCATCAGTCCACAGAATATTTGCCTAAAATTCTTGGGGATAATCAAGATTTTTTTTGGTAAATGTGAGGTGAGCCTTTGGGATTTATTTACTAAAGGCAAATCCACTTTGCACTACAAGTGCACTGCAAATGCACTTGGAAATGCAGTCGCTGTAGATCTGAGGGGGACATGCAAGGAAAATAAAAAACAGCATTTTTGCTTGTACATGATTGGATGATAAAATCAGCGAAGCTTCACCTCATTTCAGATCTTCCCTTCAGATCTAAAGTGACTGCACTTCCAAGTGCACTTGTAGTGCAAAGTGGATTTGCCTTTAGTAAATCAACCCCTTTGTGTTCTTTTTGGTCAGCAGTGGTTTTGGCCTTGGAACTCTCCCTTGGATGCCATTTTTGCACAGTCTCTTTCTTATTGTTGAATCATGAACACTGATCTTACCTGAGGGCAAGTGAGGCCTGCAGTTCTTTAGATGTTGTTCTGGGTTCTTTTATGACCTCCTGGATGAGTCGTCATCATGCTCTTGGAGTCATTTTTGTAGGCCGGCCACTCCTGGGAAAGTTCACCACTGTTCCAAGTTATCTCCACATGTGGATAATGGCTCTCCTCGTGGTTCACTGGAGTTCCAAAGCTTTAGAAATGGCTTTGAAACCCTTCCTAGACCGATACATGTACATTACTTTGTTTATAATCCGTTCTTGAATTTTTTTAGATTGTGGCATGATGCGTGGCTTTTTGTGATCTGGTAGCGTGCTTCACTTTGTCAGACAGCTTCTATTTATGTGATTTCTTGATTCAACAGGTCTGGCAGTAATCAGGCTTGGGTGTGGCAAGTGAAATTTAACTCCACTTTCCAAAAAAGTGTGGTTAATTACAGCTCATTCATGATTCAGCATGTGAGGGGCAATTACTTTTTCACATGGGCCAGGCAGTTTCGAATAGCTTTTTTCCCTTAATAAATTAAATAATAATTTAAAAACTGCATCTTGGATTTACTCGGGTTATCTTTGTGTAATATTAAAATTTGTTTGATGATCTGAATTTCTGAGAGAAATTTGCAAAAAAAATAAAACATCAGGTAGGGGGCAAATACTTTTTTCACAGCACTGTATACTTGCTTGTAGTTCAATATGTTAATTTTTAATGTCATATATAGACATAAGTCTTTATTAGGGGAACATAATTAACTACACAGTAAGTACACAGCTAAAGTCAAAACATTTTTTTAAAGTTTTGTATAGAATGTGGATATGTTAGAACCTCTTTAAAGTGTCTTTTGCTGTCCCCACTGATTACATTCAATGGCTCTAGTTGTCCTGGTGATCATTGTCTCTGGTACAGGAAAGATTGAAAATCTAAATTATTTGAGTTGTCACTGGAACAAAAGGTGAGAGGGAATCTTTCAATGCGGACACCTGTTATGATGACAACCATATCAGAGGGGAGACCTCCCTACTTCAGTGTTATCTCTGTAATAACTGTGTCTCTGGAAGAGGAAGTGAAGAAAAATCTCTATGATGGGACACAGACAGAAACAAAGCCTGGCAGGAATTTTAACCATTCGCTACTGTATACAAAAATTAAAAATGAAAAGTTTTGACTTTCCATATTCTTTAAGTATATCTCTAGCTTGGATATAGAAGAAAATGGTTAAAGCTCCTATCGGGATTATATTTGCTGGGTCAAGAATCAAGGTTCCCTCTCAATTCCTGTCCTAGGAGTAAAAGGAAATCTTCCCAAAGTGAAGGGAAATCTCCTTTTGAACAGTTGTTACCAGAACAGGTATCTACTTTCAGAAGTGCTTGATGGCTCAGTCCCCCACCGTGTTCTGGCTCCATCCTCTAACCCCAACATCAATACAGGACACAGCAGTGACCTAGTGGTCCGGGGATGGAACTTCAGTAAAAAAAAAGAAAATTAAAGAAAATTAAAATACCTTTTAGCTTTAGTCCATCTGGCTACCTTTTTCGGCAATCCAGTATGCTTGCCGAAATAATGTACTTGGCACATTTCATAGAAACCACTTCTGACGCCCCAGTATCTCAGTTGCTTTCTGAAGCCCAAGAATCCCAGTTGTTCTACATCTTAGTTCATTCTTTACTGGCAGGTTACAGACAAATTACATAGAAGACATTTTTTAGCCAAAATATGTTGCATGTTTGTACAGAATAGTTACATTCTTTATCGCTAATATGGAAAACACATCCTTTGTCAACCGATTAACTGAATTGTATGTTTTATTAAACAAATTAGCAAAGATAAAACATTAATCTGAGACTCGTATATGAGGTGGGAAGATCACTACCATCTACTGCAACTCAGTGTTACCATTAAAATAGGTAATTAAAAATAAAGACTATTCAGTATAAAAACAGAGCCTTTGCCAACCTTATGAAGTTACGGTAATTATTAATCATAATAAACAATTAGTGAATGTAAAATAATCTAAAGTTTACGTAAAAGCTAGAGAGATGATTTTCTACCGTTTCTTATAATTCACTAGTATAAATAATACCAGTACCTGATTTCTGTGCTCATTTTAAAGAAGACCTAATTTTACAAGTATGTATTATATACTGTATATTATATACTCTATATAAAATATACCGTCGACAGTAAATAATGTATCTCTGCCAATCAATAGCAGTAATACATCTCCAGTATTACTGCACCTAGGCTTGAAAGATGCAATGTGAGAGAATAATATCAAGTCTGCTTCAAACAGGACAAAAGTATTTCCCTAATCTATTCTACCCAAGTGATCACTCACTCAGGGTGTACATGGTACCAAGGTGGGGAGCAACAACGGGGGGGCTAATCTGTGTGAGAAAAATGGCTGCATACAGCCAAAAAGCTGAAGGGAGCCGTACAGGCGCCAGGATTGACATAACAGTGGGATTTAGGAGAAGGATTGCCAAAACTACATGCCGACCTTATATTATATCTTCTGAACAAAGATGGTGGTGGTTTTCTGAGGAGAAAGGAGGATGGAGGGGGTGCAATCAGGAGTACTGTCATCTCTGTGAGAAGTAATAAATACTTGAAGGTTTTACACCTACATATTTCTTAGCATGTATGCATTTAACATAGGATACATCTGATGTTTGGTGCATTTTAACCACTTCAGCCCCAGACCATTTGGCTGGCCAAAGACCAGAGCACTTTTTGCGATTCGGCACTGCGTCGCTTTAACTGATAATTGCACGGTCGTGCTACACGGCTCCCAAACAAAATTGACGTCCCTTTTTTCCCACAAATAGAGCTTTCTTTTGGTGGTATTTGATCACCTCTATGGTTCTTATTTTTTGCGCTATAAACAAAGAGCGACAATTTTGAAAAAAACGCATTATTTTTTAAATTTTTGCTATAATAAATATCCCCAAAAAATATATAAAAAAAAATTTTCCCCTCAGTTTTGGCTGATACCTATTCTTCTACATATTTTTGGTTAAAAAAATCACAATAAGCGTTTATTGATTGGTTTGCGCAAAAGTTATAGCGTCTACAAAATAGGGGATAGTTTTATGGCATTTTTATTAAATTTTTTTTTTACTAGTAATGGCGGCGATCAATGATTTTTTTTATCATGACTTTGACATTATGGCGGACACATCGGACACTTTTGGCGCTATTTTGGGACCATTCACATTTATACAGCAATCAGTGCAATTAAAAATGCATTGATTACTGTGTAAATGTGACTGGCAGTGAAGGGGTTTAACACTAGGGGGCGCTGTAGGGGTTAAGTGTGTCCTAGGGAGTGAATCTAACTGTGGGGGGAGGGGCTGTCTGTGACACGTCACTGATCACCACTCCCGATTACAGGGAGATGTGATCAGTGTCACTAGGCAGAACAGGGAGATGCTTGTTTACATCAGCATATCCCCGTTCTACCTCTCCGTGAAGCGATCGCGGGTATCCGTGGGACCCGCAGTAAGACTCACGGAGCTCGCGGTGGGTACGCACGCCCCCGCTAGCCAAGCCTCGCGAGATCACGTACAATAACATGATTTTGCGCAGCAGAGCCAACCAGCCGCAGTAAAACTGCGGCGGCTGGTCCGCAAGCAGTTAAAATAAAAAAATAAATGTATATATTTTAATTTATAAATGCAAACAAAATGTACACACATAAAACAACCAAAAGTAGAGTTATCATATCACAATGTAAAATCCCAAATGTTTGTGCCACCGATCGTTGTGTAGCCAAAGGGTTGTCGTAAACGATTCCATGTTCCTTGTGCAGTCCCCTGCAATTAATCAATACCATCAAAATGAATAGGGAAACAAAGAAGGCTGGTTACCAAGGACAATACCACCAAAGTATTTCTATGTCTGGAACCTATGAAAAGAATCTATTTTCAATGAGCACAAATACTTTCCAGTGATTGTAGCATTACCATGAAGTCATTTTTCATTTGACGTTCACATTTTTACATGCTTTCTCTTCTGTATTTTTGCTGTTATATTAACTATAGAAATTTGCAGATTATTCATGAATGGCGTTTCCTCTTTAGTAAACTATTAAAACTGAACTCCAGAAAAAAATCATGCGGTGGGGCTCTCTTCACACTTTGTCTAAGGGGAACATAAAAAGCAACTTTCTTAAAATGGTAGTAAACTCCGCTTTATATCTTGTACCTACAAGTAAGTCAATGATAAGGCTTATCTGTAGATACAATGAATATCTCCTAAATGTGCACCATTTTGGAGATATTTATATGTGTAGCAGCTGGTGACTTCACAGGCGCATGCGCACTGTGCTCTCAATGAATGGCATGCCGTCTATTGAGAGAGCTGTGCTGTGACTGCGACTTCCATGCACAAGCGAGGGAGTGACGTCATCGCTACTCGGCCATTCCAATGGCTGAAGCCCGAGAAGCTGAGAGGAAGACCTGTCAGCTATGACAGCGCGCCACTGGAGGGATCTTTTTTTTTTTTTTAGATAAATCTGTGATTATGTGATGCATACAAGCACATTATGACATGAGCCCGCAGGGGGACCTTTTTTTTTTTTTTTTTTAATATTAAGGTTTTCTACAGCTTTTTATTGACTCTGTAGTAAGATTGGTCCCCCAAAGCTGCTTCACTGTTTCACCATTCTGTTGGTTGCAGGCACTCTGACGTCATCACAGAAAATGCAATCCTGTATTGTGAATGAGGACAGCGGGGTTCGCCAATAACCCAGAGCATCAGAGGGAGAAGAGAAGCATGCTGGTGTTCTGTCGAGAAGTGCCCCCCATCGAATAGTGCTCGCGCATGCGCAGGACGGAGCCGCACTTCAGCTGATTTGCCGATCAGCTGGAGTGACGTGACCAGGGCGCAATCACACATCGTAGGAGCCATCTTACGATGGGAGATACCATTTCACTGCCACAATTGAAACCTATACAAACAGCGGGGGGACCGTAGTTCTCACATTGTGCCTCGCCGTTGCGAGGCGGCTTTACAGTGTGTTGATAGCCCGGTTTTGTCTGTGTTGCAGGGTGAGTTTGGTGTGTTGAACGGCTGCTTTTGCCTGTGTGAAAGGGCGGGTTGCAACACAGACAAAACCGGCTCTTCAACACAGCCACTACCTGCCCTCCGGCAGCACGATGCACAATCTGAGAACTACGGTCTTCCCACTGTTTGTATTGGTTTATATTGTGCCTGCGAAATGGTATCTCCCATTGAGAGATAACCCCTACAATGTGCGCATGCGCTGTGGTTACGTCAGCACAGCTGATTGGCAAATCAGCTGTTGTGCTGTTCCGTACGGCGCATGTGCAGTACATACCGGGCACTATTTGATGGGGGGGCACTTCTCGACAGAACACCGGCTGCCAGGGAAGTGAGGGATAAGGTATGGTCGCGTTGTCTGCTCCTAATAAACAAAACAAGCATTTAGCCCTTGCAGCGATGGGGAGGCCAGACACTTCCAGGGTAGTTGTTTACCTTGAAGTTCAGCTTTACCTTATCAGCTACATAGGGAGTAATCTATTGTCAGTGAGTTGGCCAACACAAAGGGCTTGCACTGTGAAAATAGGTAGTAAACTATAACCACTGCACAGTACTGCAGAGCAGGAAGCTGCGACTGCAAAGGTAATGAGCAAAAATGGCAGCTCAGTGTGTATATACGATTACAAACCAGCTAGAAACAATGTTTTTTTCAACCTAAACTTACAGGCTCTATAGCAGGGGGTCTCCAGACTTTCTAAACAAAGGGCCAGTTTATTATCCTTCAGACTCTAGGGGGGCCAGACTATGGCCAGCATGACTGGAAATTTTCCTGGCATCAGTGGAAGTAAACATCACCACATTTGGTATTAGCAGGACGAATAGTGCCCCATTGTTATTGTCAGTGGAAGAAATGGTGTGCCCCATTGTTGGTGTCAGTTGGCAGGAATAGTGTCTCGTATCAACGGCAGGAACAGTGCCCCAAGGGCCGAATAAAGGCAAGCAAAGGGCCGTAGTTTGGAGACCACTGCTTTATAGCATCAAATTACAAACAGGAATAGATATGTCAACATCAATGAATCATTTCTTATCATACAGCTTAATCTGAAATTTTATTCAAATAAATTGAGCCACAGGGCGGACGGCCACCGCTGTGTGGTCTGTTTAGCTAACCCATAGTGCTATGGAAATCCTTTTTCATGTAATAAATGTTTAATACTAAAACAAAAATTGTATAGCGTGAGAAAGTGTGTAAAAACAAACACAATGTAAACAGTTTATATAACCTAAAAAAAACAAAAAAAAAAACCAGATAGAATAGATTCAAAACTATGATCGAGTTTCTGAAAATTGTGCAGTGCCAAGCAAGCTGTGCCAATGATAAATCACCTGTGGTGCAGCTTGTCACCAGTGATGTAGGCTATGCTGATGATTAGAAAACTCAGATATTTGTGATCAATTACTATAACCCACTAGAATACCGAAGGGCATGCGATTGTGGGGATGTCTGTAGAACCTGAGACTGATGAGAATATCGGTCAGCCATTCTCTGTGTAATTTAGCCATACTTGTTGTAAAACATACCATGGGAAATGTAGTTCAGCTGGTTTTGCAAAAGATTGTTCATTCCTACAATTCACATTTCCCCTGTGCTAACCTGTCGTAGTAACTTCAGAAAATGCCCTTTTTTTTTTTTTTTGTAGCCATATTCTAGGCGAGCCTGTGACTTTTCTGTCGACACTTAGACCATGAAATAGGCTATAAGCTAAAGCTTAAGAAGCAGGTAATACTTAAACAAGTTAGGACAGCTCTTTCATGTGTGGTGGCCAGTGATCCCTGTCTTTCTAAGGCGCTGCTTCAGTTCACCGAGGCCCCCAGGGAGGCTTTGCACGTCAAAGAGTTCCAGGATGAAAGGAGATTTGTAGAAACTTGCTGCTCTCCGCCATCCCACCACAGGTCCTTTCAACACTCAGGTTTTAGTCTTGATGTCAGGTGGAGGAGCTGCACGCTCTACTCCATCATACGTAAAGAGACAGACATGAAAAGAGCAGGATGTTTCCTAGCAGAAAGCATAAACACAATACGGAATCCATGCAGACAGGAGGAATTGGGGTATCTCAATTTCCTCCATAAAGAAAGCCAGAACAAAAAAAAGGAGGGGAGTATTGCTAGAAGATGGGCATCTCCTGACATCACTACATTTAACCAAGAGTCAGGCCACGCAAAGCATTTTAAGAAAAACATCTTTTCAGCTTTTTCAAATGCTGGAGAGTTAAACAACCCAACTATTTCTTATCTTCCTCAGGGAAAATTGAGTAGTCCGTGATACTTTGCACTAACATATCATTTTTCATGGACGAGCTTTCGGGGTGTGTCCCCTTCTTCGAGGTGCGAGCAGTACTGATTCACAAAAGTTTTAGCAGAAGGTAAACCTCGAAAGCTCGTCCATGAAAAATTATATGTTAGTGCAAATAAAAAAAGTATCACGGACAGTACTCAATTTTCTCTGTCACAATTGCACTAATACAGCTACAATCACATCAAGTATTATCTTCCTCACAAATTCTGTTGAAGAGCTACTTGAACTTGAGTTCCTTAGTATACACACCTGCATTGGACTTTAGGAGGGGTTCCCATGTCGCCTGCAGTGTTCATTTTGACCTCAAATATTGATTTCGTTTTAGTCATATTTATTCATCTGAATAGTTTTAGTCGCATTTTCATCAACTAAAATCAAATGAATTTAGTTAAATTGTAATTAATCATTTATGTTTTCTCTAAATTTGCCAAACTCAATATATACTCTAATGCCCTGTACACACGATCGGACTTTCTGCCAACAAAATGTGGATTTTTGTTCAAAGGTTGTTGGCTCAAACTTGCCTTGCATACACACATGGTCACACAAATGTTTCGCCAACAATTACAAACGTGGGAGCGTGGTGACATACAAGACTTACGACGAGCTGAGAAAAAGGAAGCTAATAGCGAGTGCGGCTCCTTCTGCTTGATTTCCAGCATGCGTGAACTTTTGTGCGACGGACTTGTGTACACACGATCTGACTTTCCGACAACAAAGTTTTGTTGGCGGAAAATTTGAGAACCTGCTATCAAACATTTGTTGGAGGAAAGTCCGACAGCAAATTTTCGATGGAGCGTACACACAGTCGGACTTTCCGACAACAAGCTCACATCCAACATTTCCCATCTGAAAATCCGACCGTGTGTACGCGGCATTAGAGTAAAAATCTAATGTTATTATTATCTGGTATTAAAGTGGTTGTATACCTTTTTTTTTTTTTTAATTTTTTACCTACAGGTAAGTCTATAATAAGGCTTACCTGCAGGTAAAATGAATATCTCCTAAACCCGTGACATCAGCGGTGCATGCACTCTGAAGGCCCGGCTGAAGGTCTGGCAGACACTGCCGGACCTTGCCAGGAAGAAGACTCCCGCATGCATGAGCGGGAGTGACGTAATCGCGGCGCTGGCCACGCAGAGCGCCGGAGCCGCGAACCAGGAAGAAACGCTGAGGCAACATGTCAGCTCCCTCGGCGTGGACCGGGATCAGATGCCGACGCCTCGTTCTAAGGTAAGTATTTCATAATGAGAAAAAGTGAAAAAACTGTGCATCAAAGAAGATAATGATAATAATAAGAGCTGCAGAGTCCTACATGTGACACAAACACACAAACGTAAAATTGGGAAATTGAGGACTCGCGCTTAAAACAAACTACAATGTGTATAACTGAAAAGTGTTCCCAACTTAATTGAGAACAAAATGCAGGAAAACATATATGCATATAATAAACCAAAAACTGGTGCAAGGTTTGAAAAGTGATCCAACCTCCCCTTGGGCAAATATAAAAAAATCAATAATAATATATCAAAACATTGGTGCAAAAAACATAAACGTGAAAAGCTGCAATATGTGATGCAAGCAAAATAAATCAATTAAAAATCATGAAAAAGGAAGTCCATATACATGAACACCAAAAAGTGATATAACAATCCAAGATTGTCCAATTGTGTGAAATCCCAGGTGTATGGGTCCACCACCATAGATAAAGTGCCTGGCCGCTTACCAGAACCCCATGACCCCCCGTTACAGAGGGTCTAAATGGGCTTTGAAATCCTGCTATTCCGGACCATCAAGGAGTCAAGGTGGAAGCTGGAATAGGACATCAGAAACTGTGGTGCAGATGGATGGATCCACAGGGAAAAAGGCTCAGCCCTCAGCGGAGTATTATCATCATAAAGGGAAAAACAGAAGAGGGCTCCGATAGTGTAAAATCAGATGATATTTATTAAAAAAGTATAGCAAACACTCACATTTAATTTGGAAAAAACGTCCTCTGAAGAAAGACAGTCTGTGACAGCGGCCGGATGTTCACAGACAGCCCGTCCTGCTGGAGTTGCAACAACAGTGGGAGGTGACGCGATGACACCGCTCAGCCCTACGCTGCGTTTCGCAAGAGAATTGCGTCTTCCAAGTGCCCCAGGTGTCATCAATTTCCCAAGTATTTCATAATGAGCTAGTATGCGCTGCATACTAGCTCATTATGCTTTTGCCTTACAGGTTTTTTTGTTTAAAAAAAAAATTTAAAAATTCTGTGCGGGTATACAACCGCTTTAAGGTTTGAACATGAACTAGACACAGATTTACCTGTTGTGATTAATAACGTCTTTAAAAATAAAAGAAGTTTCATAAACAAAGAAAAATATTGCTTTTTGAAAAGCCTTTTTCCAATTCTTTTTTGTTTCAGCAGCTTAGTAGATGCCCCCTACTTTTTCTTATGTGGTAGTGCAGTTTTAATTTTGACTTCAAATTTCGATTCAGTTTTAGTTGTATTTATCTAATTTGAATTGTTTTAGTTTTAGTCTTATTTTAGTCGACTAAAATAGTGTTAATTTCATTGACTAAATTAACACTGATTGCCTGTTAGATTTTATTTCTTTTATATTATTGAGAATGTAACAAGGAAAGCCGGGAACACACAAGGAAAGGATCATGCAAACCTCCCACGTGGATTGGAAAAGAGTCAGGAATTATAGCGGGAGGATTCCGTTTTGGATTATCTAAGACACATAATGAACTAGGGGCTTATTCAACCCACCAGACCCTACCCATAACTAAAATATCACTTTTGTGTGGACTGACCCTTTAAAACCTTTTTTATGTAATGTTACTCTCCAGTCCCAGACTTAACACCTTCACAAATAAGGTGCCTCTGCCCACCTCTCAACTGCATCATGCCAACTTACATCATGGCATAGTGGGTCTGCATTTTCTAAACAAAAGACAAAAAATTCCACTCTCCGTGCTTTTTTGGATGTCCTTTAGGCCTGGATCACACCTATGCAGGTTGCAGTTTGCATATTCCAGGTGCATTTTGCATTTTTCAATACACGGTTTTGATCCATTGAAGTCTATGGAACCAAAAACCAGAAAAAAGTCCCTGGCCCTTTCCATAAAATGCACAGATGTGAACATGACCCATAGGAAACCATGTTAAATGGACTGTAGTGTGTTTCTGCAAAACTAAAAACACACTAAAAAAAATTCATAGGTGGGAACCAGGCCTTAGGCAGTCGCATGGGTGCTAGTACATCTGCAGCTGCCCCTATTGGACCGCACAAGGGGATGCAGTACACAGAAAACAAAAAGGGAAGCACACCACTAGAACAGTAAATTACAGAAGGTAACACCTTGAAGGGTTTAACCCAGTGATGTGTAATTCCTGTATTTATACATTCACAGTCAGTGTTACCAGCATACTTGAGAAAGGGGGATACGCCTTCGTAAAAAAAAAAAAAAAGTGTGTGTAAAAAAAATAAAACGATAAAGATGATAAAATGGAAATTAAAAAAATTAAACAAAAATACCTAGATCAAGATTTGATCTAGGTCAGTGCCAGGGTTTGTGTTTGGGTCAAAGGTCCCGGTCAGTATTTTTTTTGGACAGGATTTTTTTTTTTTTTTTTAAATTAGTAGCAGTGTCAGTGTGTTTTAGGTAGGATAAAAAAAAAAAAAAATGCAAAATGTGCATTATTGTTTCTAGGCTGTACTACGGGTACAAACAACAAATGACATACACATATGTGGTATCACTGTGATCTTCAGGAGTAGGAGAATTGGTTCTTCTCTGTTCTTTGGTGGAAGGTTATCATAATAGCAAGAAATATACAGCTAAATAGAAAAAACATTTTTTTTTCACTATTTTGGGACAGTTTTTTTATTTGATTATAAAAAAAAATCAGGAGATAGCCATTACCATTTACCACCAAATAAAAGCACAATTTGTCCTAGGTGGATTATACCTTGTTTTTTTTTCAGAAGTACAGTAGTACTTCTAGGTGGATGTAAGTAGTTGTGATGACATGTACGGTTTTACTAATGCATGTCAAAGTTGCAAAATTGTGCTTAAGCATTAAGATTTGTTTTCCACCATAGGCATTAAGAGGTTGAATAAAAGTTTTGATTACGTTAGTGGTGCTCTTCCTTTTGTTTACTTCATCTTCCAAAGCATCTATTAGAAGACCAATGTGTAGGATCTCCATTACTAGAAAGATGGCTATAGATGACTTCATGAACAAAGTACATCTGTTTATATAAGAGATACAGTAAACCTGAATACACTTTTACCTTGAATGGGGGGCAGTGTGCGCTTAGAACATATTTCTGAGTGGTGCCTGTTATCAACCGCAAACCAAACACACCAGTGGGTTTCGGGAGCCGTATAGAAATCCTGCTTGCAAAATAATTGATGGGGCTTTTGTCATAACACAATTTGTAACACATGTAAAAACACCTAAAATTTATGTAAAAGGTAAAGTGTATACAACGCATCTAGACCAGAATGGTGTAAACTGGCCCTTTATACTAAATTCTCCTGCTGCCTGCACCACTGATCTAAAGCCTGGATGGCCCCATTCCTCTACTTTTCCTCAGCTGGAGCCTTAGTAATTAAGAACAATGACTTTATGGCATAAATTCTGGGTATTCATCGACCAGCTGCCCCAGTTGTGCTGCGGCAACATGGCTCGGCTGCGCGAATCACCACCATGTTACGTCGCTTCTTTATGTGGCCACTAGGGGCGCACGCCCCGCTGCTCTCCCCCGGAGCCGATGCAATGACCGCTGGGCTCCCGCGATCGCTCGTGACGCGGCGAGAACCGGGATCTCTGTGTGTAAAACACAGAGATCCCGGTTCTCTGAGGGGAGAAGAGACAGATCGTGTGTTCATACAGAGTATGAACACCGATCTATCTCTTCCCCTAGCAAGTTCCATCCCTCCTACAGTTAGAACACACACTAGGGAACACATTTAACCCCTTGATCCCCCCTAGTGGTAACCCCTTCACTGCCAGTGACATTTTTACAGTAATCAATGTATTTTTATAGCACTGATCGCTGTAAAAACACCAATGGTCCCAAAAATGTGTCAACATTGTCCGTTGTGTCCACCATAATGTCGCAGTCACGATAAAAAACGCAGATCGCCGCCATTACTAGTAAAAAAAATAATAATAAAAATGCTATAAATCTATCCCCTATTTTGTAGACTCTATAACTTTTGTGCAAACCAATCAATATATTGTGATTATTGTGATTTTTATTACCAATAATATGTAGAAGAATACATATCGGCCTAAGCTGGGAAAAAATTAGCTTTTTTTAAAAAAAAATGGGGATATTTATTATAGCAAAAAGTACAAAATATTGCATTTTTTTCAAAATTGTCGCTCTTTTTTTGTTTATAGCGCAGAAAATAAAAAATACCATCAAAAGAAAGCTCTATTTGTGGGAAAAAAAGGACATCAATTTTGTTTGGGTACAACGTTGCACGACCGCGCAATTGTCAGTTAAAGCGATGCAGTGCCGAATCGCAAAAAATGGCCCGGTCATTCAGCCGCCAAATCTTCCGGGGCTGAAGTGGTTAAAGAACAATACATAGCCATACTTCAGACCTTACCCGCCACCCAATTATAACTCAGTTAGGCCCCCTCTGACTCCTCCAAGGTTCGTAGGTGTGCAGCTCCAATGTCCCCTAAAACATCTTCCTGGCCCTCTTGGGTCCCATCATGCACCTGAGCTCACTTTCAAACAGCAGCATGTGGGTAGGTTAAAAAATGCACCCTCTTTTTAGACTTGTCTGATGTGTGTGTAGAAGCGATAGACCCATAGAAGTGATACTTGGTTCTGATAGATCTACAATGGAGTGTGTCTTCCTTCAAAGGAGCTGATCCGTAACGAAGGTATGGTTTAGGTGGACCTTGTTCTGGTTCTGGGCTGTTACCTCTCAAAAAGAGTACTCAGCAGATGGCAAACTCTAGGATGGGTAGTAAAATCCACATCACTCAGTCTTTTTGAAATGTTCATTGGCAAAGAGCATCAAATACAGCCAACATGTTTCAAGGGAAAGGCCTCTCCCTTTCTCAGGGCCTGAGCAGTGGATGTTATTTGAATTACAATGAGATGCAATAGGAGACCTATATTAGAGTTTGATGAAGACTGTCAAATCTTAATGTCACTATGAACTGCTGGCCGAATGTGCAAGCCGTGTGCCAGCTCTGCCTCCACTTCACTGCTGTAGTAATATTACTCCACCACATAGCCATGGCTCATTCCCACTTACAGCATGGAGAAAGTACTGACTCCACCTCTTGAAGTGCCTCGATCCACCAAACAGGTTCCTACCATGATGAAATCATCCTAAAAGGAAAACAGACAAATATTTATTCAGGGAGGAGGATGCTGCTCTTGCCTGTCATTTGGCAGTCTTGCTCAATTCTCCTCCAGCTCTGCTGCCCCCCCCCCCCCCCCTACTAAATCGGTCCCAGGCTTTCCGTACCCCTTGTTCTCTCTCCAACCTTGGAGCCCAACTACCTGCCTCTTTCCACTTTAGGTGCCACCTATTGATCAGGCTCCCTGCACCATCTTGGTACCCATAATGTTCGCAGCAGCAGCCATCATATACAGAAGCAGTTGCTGCCATGGGATGCCATCAGGGGTCCCTGTGACCTAACAAACTTTGCCCTGAGAGTGCAGCTTGTGCTCAGCCAACCATCACCCAACAGTTCCACAAAACAAGATTGTGGGTCCCTTAGCGTGCTCTGTGTTCTGGGTCCATATATTTACCCCCTTATTATCACAGATAAATGCTGGCTAATGACATAAGATGCAAACCTTAAAGCAGAAATTGTAATGAACATAAAACATTGTTATATCAGAAACTAACCAATGCAACAAATCAGACCACATTTTCCAGATAAAAAAAAAAATCAGCAGCCGTACATCAGATAATTCAAACACCCTCCACTCCCCCAACCACACTGTAGTTTGCACCTGTGTACGCTATTTGTAACAATCTGTTAGTTGTATTGTCCATTGTATTAAGAAGAATATGTTTAGTGCTTTTATCAGGCTACTGCTGCTTAGGTGTACTGAGAATCAAACCATACACGCAATGTTGTATTCATAAGAGGATACAAACTCAAAACTTTTTATCTTTCTTGCTAGGGACAAGATACATTCCTGGCATTTAATGAATACATGTTTGTTAGTACAAAAGTCTATGTAAGGCTGGTGTATTGGAAAGAACACTTGAATGAAATAGCTGTTAAACGTGAAGTCTGTACTTTTTTATGACAACAGATAATGCAGGGTATGGCTATGAGCAGAATAAGCCGTGCTGACTTAAAGAGACAAGCACTACATTCTGTTACATGATCCATGGCCTATTGCAGCCAGAATCCAGAGAGCACCTCAAAGAGTAACCTGGAGTGTACTTCCTGAAGCCTGTTTAGTATAACTTCCTCTATCTTTGCTTCTTGTATTGCTAATCAAATTTAAACTTCCAGGGCAGCTTTGAACCTGACTAATGAAAAAATGTTTAGTCCTCGCCCTTTAAGCCTCAGGCAGCAATGGGAGACAGATATGGGCCTGTAATAGGTGTGTTAGGGAACAGCTCTATTGCATCACAAGCAGGGGACTCTACCAACAAAAGGCTGTAAAACAAACCTGTATTTTTAATAGCACATGATTGGATGATGGGAGTCAGCAGAGCTGCACCTTATGCCACGTACACACGAGCGGACTTTACGGCAGACTTTGTCTGATGGACTTTTCGACGGACTTTCTGAATGAACGGACTTGCCTACACACGATCAACCGAAGTCCGACGGATTTGTACGTGATGACGTACGACCGGACTAAAACAAGGAAGTTCATAGCCAGTAGCCAATAGCTGCCCTAGCGTCGGTTTTTGTCCGTCGGACTAGCATACAGACGAGCGGACTTTTCGACCGGACTCGAGTCCGTCTAAAAGATTTGAAACAGGTTTCATTTCTAGGTCCGTCGAACTTTTGGGGAAAAAAAGTCAGCTGGAGCCCACACACGATCGAATTGTCCGACGGACTCCGGTCCGCCGGACCAAGTATGCCGTAAAGTCTGGTCATGTGTACGTGGCATAAATCACTAAGCTCTGGGGAAAATTCCCTTGGAAAGTGAACCATCTCTTTGCCTTTTAGTAAATCAGTCCAAATGTGTCTAAATATCATTGTTTGACCCCCATTTCCCAGCGCACTTCATAATCTATCAGACATGCCCAGTGTGAGGATACTTGTACTAAGGAGTGTGCCCATATCTCAGCTATTCTGATATACAGTGCCATGAAAAAGTATTCATACCCCTTGAAATTTTCCACATTTTGTCATGTTACAACCAAAACTGTAAATGTATTTTATTGGGATTTTATGTAATAGACCAACACAAAGTGGCACATAATTGTGAAGTAGAAGGAAAATGATAAATGGTTTTCCAAATTTTATGCAAATATTTATCTGAAAAGAGTGGCGTGTATTTGTATTCAGCCCCCCTAAGTCAATACTTTGTAGAACCATCTTTCACTGCAATTACAGCTGCAAGTCTTTTTGGGGATGCCTCTACCAACATCTAGAGAGTGACATTTTTGCCCATTCTTTGCAAAATAGCTCAAGCTCTGTTAGATTAGATGAAGAGTGTCTGTGAACAGAAATTTTCAAGTCATGCCACAGATTATCAATTGGATTTAGGTCTGGACTTTGACTGGGCCATTCTAACACATGAATATGATTTGACCAAAACTTGGGGTCGGCAACCCGTCGATCGTGATCTACTGGTTGATCACAGGCAGGAGACAAGTAGATCACAATCTTGTCCCTGCCTAGCCGATCCCCAAGTGGCAGAGCTGTGCAGCAAAGGGGAGATGGCTAATCTGAGCCGGCAAAGGTGTTTCCCGCCCCGCAACACGCCCTGTGCTTACATGCGGCTGCAGGGCGAGGACTGCTTCTGCCGCCTACGACAGCTTTAAGATAGCTTGGTGGGTTCAGGGCTCTTGTGGAAGCGCACCTGAGCTCCTTCCAGAGGTGTACTGTGCTTATCCTAGCTGGCCCTCCTCCTCAGTTCATCCAGGCACTTGTGGATGACATAATGTAACATAGACGAGAAAGGAGGGTCACCTTGGATCAGCACTAGAACAGAGAACACAGAACAGTGTGCTGCAACCAGTGGTGTGCCCTCCTGACCCCCCCCCCCCCCCGTGGTATGCCTTTCTGACCCCCCTGTACCATTTCCCCCTGAGCATCATGTACCACTGACCTCTGTATACTGCTGTACACCCTGCTACCCCCTGTACACTGCTATACACAATGCTATACATCCTACTGACCTACATACTACTTACACTGGCCTAAACTCAGAGCAGCCAGCAAGGGCTGAAACTAGTAGAGCAAGTCAGCCTGCAGTTCCAGCGGTTCTGCCTTCATGATGGACTCTTGTATCAGATTTGTGGGGGGGGGGGGGGGGGGTCGCTGAATCCAGAAGCGTAACTAGAACCTTCAGGGCCCAGTGCAAGAAACCATGATGGGCCCCCCTGACCTCCCCTACCATCTGAACCACCCCTTTCCATCTGACCCCCGGGCTTCCAACTTTGGGAGGGTGTCCATGGATATCCTCCCAGAACTCTGCCTCCAGTATGCCTCCTGGGACATGCATCCAGTGCAATCACGGCAGCCCTTTACCATGTGATTAACTGATCACATGTAAACAGACTTGCTGGGTATCGGCAGTCCTTTCCCCCCATGCTATGCCTGTGTAAGGAAAGGAGAGGCATTAACTGCCAAGAAGGTCAGTATATTGTTTACACTAATAATCAGTGCTGCCTACCAGTGCCACCTATTAGTGTCCATGAATGCTGCCTATCAGTGCTGCATTTCAGTGCCTCCTATCATTGCTCATCAATGTTGCTTATCAGTACCACCTATCAGTGCCCATCAATGCTGCCTATCAGTGTCCACCTGTGCCACCTATCAGTGCTCATCAATACTGCCTATCAGTGTCCATCAATTCCACCTATCAGTGCCCATCAATGCTGCCTGCCAGTGCTGCCTATCAGTGCCCATCAATTCCGCCTATCAGTCTAGCCTATCAATGCCACCTACCAGAGCTTATCAATGCTTCCTATCAGTGCTGCCTATCAGTGCCACCTATCAGCGCCCATCATGGCTGCCTATCAGTGCTCATTAATGGCCATTAGTGCCGCCTATCAGTGTCATCTATCAGTGCTCATCAATGTCTATCAGTGCCACGCCGCCTATCCGTGCCACAGATCATTGCTCATCAATGCCTCCTATCAGCACTGCCTATCAGTGCAGCCGATCAGTGCTCATCAATGCTGCCTGCCTCCTCAGCATGGCTCTGAGCACAGAGTGTATCTCTCATAAAGCTCAGAGCCGACAGTTCTCCCTGTCCCCCCCCCTCCTTCCCCTCTCGCACGGGATGACACAACCAATCTGCACCTTCTCCCCCCACCGCTCTCCTGTGTGTGTACCGCGGAAAGTATGGGCTTGTGAGCTTCACACTTGACTTCACGCAAAGAACACAAAGGAGAGGGGGAGAAGGAGCAGATCGGCCATGTCATCCCGTGCGAGAGAGGATGGAGGGGGGAACGGGGAGAACTGTTGGCTTTGAGCTTTATGAGAGATACGCTCTCCGCTCAGAGCCGTGTGACTAGCAACCCACTGGGGCCTCGACAGTGGCGGAATGACAGCGCCCGGTCGCAAGTGCGACTGTTGCAACCCTAGTAGTTTTGCCAATGGCTGAGTAGGCTAAGTTTATAGTTTTACAGTGCCATTCGTTTTATTATGTTTTTCTATGTTTTCTCTGTGCCGTCCTTGTCCTTTTTATTGGGGGCTTGCTAGTTAACTCTTTAAAAAAAAAAAAGTTGCTGCACCCCAGTGATCTTTGATCTTTACCATGTTGTCCATGTAGATCTCTACCTCTGATCTAAATCATTCCATTGTAGCTCTGGCTGTATGTTTAGGGTCATTATCCTGCTGGAAGGTGAACCTCCACCCCAGTCTCAAGTCTTTTGCAGACTCTAACAGGTTTTCTTCTATAATTGCTCTGTACTTGGCTCCATTCATCTTCCCATCAACTTTACTCAGCTTCCCTGTCCCTGGTGAAGAAAAGCATCTTCACATCATGATGCTGCCACCACCATGTTTCACGGTGGGGGTGGTGTGGTCAAGGTGATGTGCAGTGTTAGTTTTCTGCCACACATAGCATTTTGCTTTTTAGGCCAAAAAGTACAATTTTGGTCTCAGCTTCTTCCACATGTTTGCTGTGACCCCCACATGGCTTCTCATGGCTTTCTTCTTGCCACTCTTCCATAAAGACCAGATTTGTGGAGAACACGACTAAAGCCCCATACACACTATCAGATTTTCTGCTGATTTTTTCCTTCAGATTTACCAAAACCATATAATATGAGGTCAAACCTTAGGAGTTTCAATTTGTATGCAATCAGGCAGTCCGAACCACTTAATGGTTTTGGTAAATTTTGAAGACAAAAATCAGCAGAAAAACTGATAGTGGGCTTAATAGTTGTTCTGTAGACATATTCTTCCCCCTGAGTTGTGGATCTCTGCAGCTCCTCCAGAGTTACCATGGGCCTCTTGGCTGCTTCTCTGATTAATGCTCTCCTTGCTCAGCCTGTCAGTTTTTCCATTTTCGGATGATGGATTGAACAGTGCATCGCGAGATGTTCAAAGCTTGGGATATTTTTTTTATAACCTAACTCTGCTTTAAACTTCTCCACAACTTTATCCCTGACCTGTCTAGTGTGTTCTGTGGTTTTCATGGCTATTTGTTCACTAAGGTTCTCTAACAAACCTCTGAGGGCTTCACAGAACAGTTGTATTTATACTGAGATTAAATTACACACAGGTGGGCTCTAATTACTAATTAAGTGACTTCTGAAGGCAATTGGTTCCACTAGATTTTAGTTGGGGGTATCAGAGTAAAGTGGGCTGAATACAAATGCACGCCACACTTTTCAGATATTTATTTGTAAAAAAAATGAAAGCCATTTATCACTTTCCTTCCACTTCACAATTATGTGCCACTTGGTGTTGGTCTATCACATAAAATCCCAATAAATACATTTATGTCTTTGGTTGTAACATGACAAAATGTGGAAAATTTCAAGGAGTATGAATACTTTTTCAAGGCACTGTAGAGCAGTGAAGTGGGAGGTCGGGAAGTGCACCTCCACTAAAAGGAAAAAGCAGTTTAAGTCATTTTCAAGCAAAAACTTACCAATCAGAGCACAGAGCAGTACAGACCGAAAGGAAAAAAGGTTTGAGACTTCAATTGGGCTATAAGCTGGAATATGCTAATAACATTGTTAAATTGAGCCTGTATTGACAATAGACCAGTGCAAACCATGTCGATCAGATAACAATGTCTCTGCCAGATTCATATCTGGTCTAAAACAGAGTGTATTCTGGAGATGTGTTATTAGATTAAAAAAATAAGTTCACCTTTAGTAATATGTTACACACGTATTTAGGATGTAACATGTTACTACACAGCATCTGACTGCAGCCACTGATTTAGGATGGCCATCTCATCTTGAACACATATTAATTACACAGGTTCTGTGGCTGATTAAGGTAGTAAATAAATTCACTTAGTGCCTTATCTGCATTCAATTAACCCCAGAACCTGTGCAATTAATATGTGTTTGGTTTTAAAGGGAAAAGGTGGCAACCCCACCTCGATCTACCCCCCTCCCCATCCCCCCCATCATGACAGCGGATGGGGATTCTTCTCCCTGCACTCGCTGTCACAATTTTAAATTAGCTTGGGTGTGTGAGGCTCCGCCCTAACAGCTGCGTCATTCATTCACAAGAATCTGTGAATGAATTAACTACAAGTCCCATCTTCCACCGCGGCAGATGGCTTGTAGTTCTCAATGAACCACGAGGGTGCTGGTGACCTCTCTCTTATTCATTGACACTTCCTACAGCTTTTAAACAGAAAGCCTGACCATAGGAATGGGCAGAAAGCTGTAGACAGTGTCTGCAGGAGCCTGACATTGCACACGCTGATTATGGGTGCAATGCTCTGAAGGCTCATTTACAAAAAATAATAAATGCACTTTTTTATTTAAAAACCTACAACAATATGTGCATTTATTATTTGTTTTAAAAAAAAAAAGTGAACTTAGCCTTTAAGCTCACAATACATAGAGAGATCACTTCCTGGTCATAAGACTGCAGTCGTACAGTCGGGTCGTTTTTATCATCTCTGTCTCAGTTATGTTACCAGAACAATGGTGGTGGAAACCAGGCTCTTCAGACCACAACATAACTACTTACTTAACAACACCTTTCACATGGGGAGGGTTTTAATTCGCATTATATCCCCTCAACTACTTGCTACAAAGTAGTCAGCGGCACTCAAGGCAGTGTTGCCAACCACCAGTATTTTTACTGGCACCCAGTAAAAAAATGGGCACTTTTCTCCTGCCAGTAAATGCCAGTGACAGGAAAAGGTTGTCAGTAAAAAATATGGCTGTGACTTACTATAAGAAATATATGTTTTTTGCCTTAATATCGATCTTAAAGGGGTTGTAAACCCTCAGCGTTTTTCACCTTAATGCATTCTATGCATTAAGGTGAAAAACTTTCTTTACTGCAGCAGCGCCCCCGAGCCCCCCTTATACTTACCTGAGCCCCGTAATTCCTGCGACAGGAACGAGCACACCAGCTCTGGCCGGTGTCTGATTGGATAGATTGATAGCAGACCAGCCATTGGCTCCCACTGCTGTCAATCAAATCCAATGGCATGGGGGGCGGGGCCGAGGCCTGCTGTCTGTGTCAACAGACGCAGAACACGGGAGCGTGCCTGCACGGGTGTCCTGTAGGAGATCGCTTCTCTGATGGGACACCACTTGAGATGAGGAGGATCCAGGAGCGTCGTGGAGGGACCCCAGAAGAGGAGAATCAGGGCCACTCTGTGCATAACCAACTGCACAGAGGAGGTAAGTATGACATGTGTGTTTGTTTCTTTTTAAACTGAACATTTACAACCCCTTTAAATCACATTGCTAATTTTGTATTGTTCTTGTTTGTAGCCTAAATACAGAAATTTGCACTTAAAACTAATTTTGAAAATGTCAGTAAAAACATGGCTGTGCCAGTAAATTTTGGGTGTTGTGTCAGTAAATATCAATCTGGTAGGTTGGCAAAACTGACTCAAGGACATTGAAGAATTGTATACAACCTTCCTTTGTCTTTGGCTGAAATACCCGAAGCCAGGCTGTGCCCTTGACTGCAGACAAAGATTTCCCAGTTGAAGCTTCAAAAAAGGGCTACAATAACAACCGATATAAGAATAAAACCACTAATTGTGCCTATCTTGGGAATCAGGGACTAAATATAAAAAGTCATCCAAATAAGCCAACAAAATTGGGCCACAAAGTATTTCACTGTCACCAACATTCCCTTTCTGTTGTATTCTCTGTAATTTTCCAGATCATTAAAGAAGAAGTAAGTTCAGTTTTTTTTTTCACAGTGGCCACACAAATATAAATCCATTATCATTTCAGATAACCCGAAAGAGCACACTTAATATGCTGTCCTCATGTCTCCAACAGAAAAATATATTTTCTAAAAATTGAATTTTTGTCAGTGTGTATGGTTACGCCTCCTCCTCTGTATGTCTTTGATAAATAGAACTAACCCTGGAAATGAGATCAGCTCCCAAGGTGAGTGGAGCGCCCCCTGTTTTCCCTTACATAAGCAGTGCTGTCATTCAGCACAGTGTAGGAGAGGGGGTTGGTGGGCACAGACATACGGACTGAGGGTGCTGCTTTCAGAGAGATGCTGATTTGCATGTTAGCCACTTTCTCTCATTGCAAGCAAAAGAGACACGGGTATTAGGCTGGGTTCACACCTTTAATGGATGCTGCTGACAGCAGGGTGCGTCCCTGTTCTCTGTTTCAGGGATGAATCAGGCCCAAATTTCTGTCTGAATTCGGACCTGAAATGGAGCCACAGACGCACAGGACTCCTGTGCAGCCGCCCCGGAGGTGTGTGAACCAGCTACATTGAGAGCCGGTCACAATCTCCTGTCATGAAAAATGATGCGGGGAAACACGCATCCAATTTGCATAAGTGTGAACCCAGCCTGAATGTGTTTTTTTTTTTTCTTTTGTGATGCCATGCGTCAGTCAGCAAGGCAAGGTACATTTTACGTTTAGGGTTGTGGTTTACACTCTGGCTTAGCCGTGCCAGGTTCCTGGGGTTCATTCCTAATTAAAGAGACCCTGTCACATTACAGGTACTGTCAAAATAAAATCGAGTCTATTAAAGTGATTGTAAAGTATAATGTATTTTTAAATGACAAACATGCCTTACTTACCTGATCTGTGCAATGGTTTCGCACAGAGCAGCTCAGATCCTCCTATTCTCTGGTACGCCACCAGTGCTGGATCCAACCCCTGCTGAGTGGCCAAAAAGTATGCTGCTTGCTATGGGGGCACTCATGCAAGCATGCCCCCGAGCCGTGCTTTGACACACACACACAGTGTGGTCTGGCCCCGCCCCCTACTCCCACCTCAGTGTCTTTGATTGACAGCAACAGGAGCCAATAGCTCCCTCTAATGCCTTTGAGCCAGTGAGGAGAGAGCAGCAATGCTGCTTTTGTGCACCGTGCTGGATCAACATCAGGCTCAGGTAAGTAAAGGGGGGGGGGTGTTGCACACAAAGTTTTTTGCCTTAACACATTAAGGTAAGAACCACTTACCTGCAATATTTTTTTCTTTGCATGTTTTTTTTTCACATATGACTTTCCCAGAAGTCAATTTGCAAGCGCACCCCCATCCTTCTTTTTACTTCATTGCCCACTCCTCTTCTGGGAGTGTATAATTACTGTCTCTGCTGGCCCAGCTGTTACTCCCCTTCCCTCACCTCCCTACATTACCTTTTATATGGCTGCTGAGAGAGAAGCAAAGTTGAATCAAATGCTCTGAGTCTGCTGACATCATATTCAAGATGGCAACACTAGCAACTGGTCTCCCTCCTCCCTACCCGGTGACATATGACATAGCAGGGGGTCATGGGGAGGCGTTACTTTCGGGGGTCCAATGAAAAGCAACCAGATCAACTCCATCTGAAAGCTTGTCAGATTTACATGCATTCCCAGCTGCTGTAGCTGCCGGCAGCGTGTGCAACCCCAATCCCCCCCCCCCCCCCGCTGCCGACTTCAATGTAAGGCTTACATTGGTGGCAGCGAAAGGGTTAAAACAAGTTCTCAATGATTCCTGCAGCTGCAGACATTGTGGAGTAAATGATTTCTTTAGGCTGCACATGATCGCTGGCGGAATGGCTGTGATTCCACCCCGCAATTTCAAATGGCTGCAAAATGAGGAATGCGTTTGCGATGCCATTACTTCTAATGGCACCCCAATTGCACCAGACTTTTCGCTATTGTCACATGGTAAATTGCTCTGCAACACCCAACACTTGGCGCTCAAAAAAGAACATGAGTTTCTTTTGAGCGACAGCATTGCTGCAATTTGCCATGTGACAATTAATGCGCGAATGGGGTGCCATTAGAAATAATGGCATCGCAAATGCGTTCCGCGTTTTGCAGCAGTTTGAAATCGCGGCACTTCCACCCCTGATCATGTGTGAATGCAGCCTGTGGCTCACATTCAGTAGGGGATCTGTGCGCAGATTTCCTGCTGATTCAGAGCTGAATGAGATGGATGTCAGTGTTTTGTGGCCAGCAGACCCATTACAGCTTTTTGGGCAGCCTGATGTAAACGGACTTCACTGTCCGTTTACAGTAGGCTACCTTTGATCCCTCTCTTTTAGGTCTGCAAAAACGGGAAAAGGACGCAGTTCTTTTCCCTGTGTTTTTTTTTTTTCTGGAGGGGCTGGGAGGTAGGTGGTCAAAAACGGACATAAGTCCATTTACAGCCACTTGTCTATTAGGCTGCATGGGGCTTTTGATCAGGTTTTAGGGATTTAGGGCAGCACAGTGGTGTAGTGGTTAGCACTCTCGCCTAGCAGTAAAAAGGGTCGCTGGTTCGAATCCCAACCATGACACTACCTGCCTGGAGTTTGCATGTTCTCCCTGTGCCTGTGTGGGTTTCCTCCGGGTACTCCGATTTCCTCCCACACTCCAAAGACATGCTGGTAGGTTAATTGCCTTCTGTTCAAAATTGGCCCTAGTATGTGAATGTGAGTTGGGGACCTTGGATTGTGGGCTCCTTGAGGGTAGGGACTGATGTGGGTGTACGCAGTACGAGTGCTGCGTGAATTGGCGGCGCTATATGGGTACCTTAAATAAGAATAGCAATGATTGTAGACACTCACTCAGGTTGAACTGGATGGACTGGTGTCTTTATTCAACCTTACTAACTATGTAACTATGTAACTAAGGTCTGCCTGAAAAACATACAGGTGGACCTGGGCAAAATGCGCACGTGAAAGGGGCCTAAAGTTCACAAAAGAAGTAGTGAAGTCATCAAGTTGGGTCTTGGCAGTTTTCTCTCTCCCCCTGTCTAGTGCACCTGTTTTGTGTGTATATTAGAGATCAGAAGTCTGGCAGGGGAGAGCTAAGCTACCAATAGAAAGCAAATGTACAACTGACAGCTTCAACTGCAAATTCTGAAGATAAATTACTCCACAGTGGCTGCAGTTGTAGTAGTCAGTGAAGACACCTTTGGAGTTGTAACACATATCAGTGCTCACTCCGTCCTTGTACTCACTTGCCCCCAATCCAGCTAAGTAAATCTTCCAGGGTTGCCCGGCCACTTGTCAAATATCTTCACAGCTGGGCATGCACTCTACAAATTTATAGTTTCTATGGATTAGGAGTAGGAGTAGGAGCTCATACTTAGAAAAAGCAGTAAAGTTTAAAGTTGATTGAAAGACTTCTTGTTAGAATATGTATATATTTGAAAGTCCATAGCCATGCCACAGTTATGTTTTAAGAGATCCGCAATTGCCGCATAATCACCCCTATATAACAGCAGCTAGGCCAACTGCAAATACAAAAAAGATTAACACGGCACTAAAAATGCCCATTATATGAAGTTCTACGTCTTCTGGTCTTAATGGTCAACCAACACTCATAAGCAAAATAAAAGGTGAGTGCCATCATAGTG
The DNA here is from genome assembly GCA_037952925.1 of Lithobates clamitans. Taxonomy (NCBI): domain Eukaryota; kingdom Metazoa; phylum Chordata; class Amphibia; order Anura; family Ranidae; genus Lithobates; species Lithobates clamitans. The sequence continues at coordinate 2,743,022 of JBBGZY010000052.1, read as the reverse complement.
AAAACCTGCAAATGTATTAAACAAATCAAACCAATGGTAAAGCTCACATGGATCTGTGCTCTACCAGCACCAGAGTAACATGCGTGCATCCAACAGCTTCTCACACGGGGGGTGTATTTGTGTGTTGCCATGCGTGATGTCATCACCCACACCATGTGATTGTGTCAGTTGCCACATTATATGCATTTTCTCCAATAGGATTTCTTCAGGAGCTAGTGGGAGTGGCGCGATCATGTAACCTATACACTCACAGTTAGCAGAACTTAAACCTATTACTGCTGTACAACAATACATCTACAATCACAGTATACATAGCAATCTTCTTGGTCCATAGATTTTGTGAAGTAGATAAATCCCCTCTGTGTGCTGACATTAAAAACAAAGGATGTGGCAACCCTTGTTAGCATGTCATCTGATTTAGGAAAAAAGATCTACTCTCAGAATGCAATAGAAGATTCCGCTATTATGGTTTACAGTAAGTTAGCGGTCTTGTAAATAGAAATGGTGTAGTGGGAAGAATGAATACTGAACGCCTTTTTGTTTTTTTTTCCCAATGTAAAGAAAGTTATGTAAAAGTGTTAATTGGTTGTACTTAGTAATTTCAACAGCTCATTATTTTAAACCATAATCTGTTTTTTAATTGGACGTGAGCTCCTCTTTTTTTTCTGGGGTCCCAGGTGGTTACATCACACAAGAGTCCTCATGCACACACTCATACTCCCTCTCTCTCTTTTTACTTCAGTGTCTAACCTCTTGACCTTGTCTTTGACAGCTATTCGACCAATCCTAATATTCTTTGTTCACCTCCTGTCAGGGTTGTTCGTGGTTCAGCTGAGCGGAGCCTTCACCTCATCATTTCCACAGGGAGTGCTGGAGGTGGGAGATGAAATCTTAGAAATAAATCGGAGGCAAGCCAAGGACCTAAGCATGGAAGAAATCCAATCTCTTCTGGAGGAAAGCAGCTGTGTCCTCCTTCGTGTCCTCCCCTTGGCTCATGGCCTCTGACTGCATCATCATAGTGTCCATCCAGTTATCCATTCCGCCTAATATGTCACTTAGGCCAACGAAGAGACTGAGATTGCTGTGTGTCCGTCAGCTGTCAGACATGTCTTGATGGGTTGAATCGTTCCGTGTTGAAGACCTTTCTAATTCTGAGCACCAAGGGATCACCAAACATGCTGAGTGACCAAATCTATCAAATCAAACTATATCTGAACATTTAGTTTAGACCAGTGATATGTCCTGACAGACCACTTTTATGGTGCAGTCCCACATCTATAGATGACCAGCATGCAGTGCCCCCTTTTTATGTCCCAGTGCCCACTTTCTGGTGGGCACTGGGGGACTTTTGGAGAGACCTTAGCAGTGGAGTCACTGAGAGATATGAGTAAATGATGAGCTCACTGGCATCCACATAAATTCATCATATTTGTATTGACAGACCCAGTAAGACATGTATATAATATCACTTTTTTAATATATATATTTTTTTGGAAGAGTAACTGTCACTAAAAGGTGAAATTGTCCTGTTTGTAACTATACCACTTGTTTGGCTGGTGACATTATGCAATCAAGGACTGGATACAATTGCTATACAGAATTTTTGTGCTAATAGTAATTTCAGTTTTCAGACAAAGACAGTGGTATGACAGTGATATATTTTGTTATATTTGTAATATGCATACTTTTCAAATGATATATTTTTTAAATCTTGTGCTAACTAACCTTCAGCCAAAATGTGTTCATTATTTATCCAATAAAGGGAAAGTAACCACATTCTCCTGAAACTCTACTTTAGAGCACATCTCCAGACAAGTTGTCAACTTCCCACCCCACTCCCATCAATTGCCAAATTGTAAGAGTCAGATTTTTGGTTTACCTGCAAAATCCTTTTCTTTGAGTACATCACGGTACACAGAGCATCTTCATATTCATAGTTACATAGGCAGATTGAAAAAAGACACAAGTCCATCTAGTTGAACCTATAAAAAGGGGAAAAAAAACAAACATTTTTTTACAATCCTATATACACAATCCTATACCCACAATTGATCCAGGGGAAGGCAAAAAAAACAGCAAAGCATGAATCAATTTGCTCCAGCAGGGGAAAATATTCCTTCCTGATCTCCCAAGAGGCAATCGGATATTCCCTGGATCAACTTTACCTATAAATATCAGTACCCAGTTATATTATGTACATTTAGGAAAGAATACAGGTCTTTTTTAAAGCAATCTACTGAGCTGGCCAGTACCAGCTCTTGTGAATTTTTTGTGAACTGGTGCCCAAAACTGAAGTGCATATTCCAGATGACGTCTTACTAATGATTTGTACAGGAGCAAAATGATATCTCTTTCTCTGGAGTCCATACCTCTCTTAATACAGGAAAGGATCCTTCTCCACCATTAATTCCTCCAGTTGTACTCTCCCTAGTATGTATGATGCATGCATATTCTTATACGCCAAGTGCATAACTTTACATTTATCTACATTAAACCTCATTTGCTGTAAGGACGATATTCCACTGTATAGCTTGCTGTCAACTGCAAAGCATTTATTAATATATTAAAAAGTAAGGGTCCCAACACTGAACTTTGGGGTACACCACCAATAACCTTAGACCACTCAGAGAATTAATAATTAACCATTACTCTCTGAATTCTGTCTTTTTAGCCAGTTTTCTATCCATTTACAAACTGATTTTTCCAAGCCTGTAGATTACCTACACAGCTTTAGTGATATTGTTATACTGGCACCTTCAGGTGACTGGACAGGAAGTTTCCTTACAGATATAACCTCTCCCTGCTAAGCTAGGCTAGGCTCCAGTGTTTGTAGCAAGCAGCCATAAATCACAAAGGAAGAGGGGTGGGATCTTTGTGTCCTGTGGTGTACTCAAAGTAAAGGGTTTTACAGGTAAACCAAAAATCCATAGAGAAGTAGTAGATTCTGAAGCTGTATGACCCTTCCTTGGGCCCTCAGGAAGAACAAAGGGGGAATCCAACTGCTAAATAGTATCAGCTGAGTTTACATAGCACCTGATAACAGGAACCACATCCAGTATGTAAAACCTTGTCCCCCATCATCTGAGGGTAAGGACAAAAAGATGGTAACACAATACTGGCTGGGATGGACAAAGAAACAGTGAAAAATGGTCCCTTGCAGGAAAGAGCAGGCAAATCCGTAACTCTATGAGCCGAAGTACCAGAATAAAAACCTTCTGAATCTAAAGAACCAAAACAACATCCTGAAGGGTTCAAAATGAGATTTCTGCAATACTGAAAATACTGAGGTTCAACGGCATCAACAGGGTCTTAACTTGTGGAATGTGCGTTAATGTCTTGAACAAAAGCCTGTACTAAAGAATATGAGGAAATCGGTCTCTGAAAAAGAACAGCCAAGGCCGAAATTTAAACTTTGACCATACTCAAGGCCAGCCCCCGATCTACTCCACATTGGAGGAAGGCCAGAATATGACCAAGCACAATACAACCAACCACATACCTACAAGGGTGAAACCCCCGAGTCTCACACCAAGGAAAATAAGCTTTCCAAGGTATATTGTAAATCTTCCTGGAAGTTGTCTCCTAGCCTTAAGCAAGCTAGGAATAACCAAATCCGAGACACCCCTGTCCCTTAGGACCCTGGTTTCAACAACCATTCCGTCAAAGTCTGAGACTGAAAAGACAGTAGCAAAAAAACTGGAGCCTAGCCTAGGGAGGGGGGGGGGGTGTGTTTATTTGGGAGGGCCTTCCCGTCTTCTTTTTCCAGTGTCCAATCACCTGAAGATGCCAGCATAACCCTATTGTTATGAAGATGATGATACTCCTTGTCCCAGGATGTACGAAAAAAAACACAAACCTTTTTTACTCATCTAGGTCAGCTATCAAATGCTTTTGCTGGCATCTCTTTCAGGAATAGGGACCTGTAATACAATGCAGTCTGTGCCCATGTGTCAGAAACCATGAATCAGACCGAGACAGGTACAGTTAAATCACACTTGTTTAATAATAAAAGTAAAAAGAACAAACATAGTCAAAACATAGCCAAAGTTCGGTAATCGGAACGGATAGTCAGACAAGCCAGAAAGTCAGGAAGCCAGGAATCAGCGTAGTGGAACAGCAAGCAGGATCTGGAGCCAGAAGGAATGTCAGACAAGTAAGTCTTTAACAGGAGCTCAGGAGAAAGTCTCTGTGATGTTGACCTAGGCGAAGGCAGAGATCATCTGGGCTGGATGGCTTAAGTTAGCAGGACTGACGAGCAGGATATCATCAACAGGTGAGTCACTGTGGAGAGATGGGAGCTGGCAATTAGCCGACAGCTGAGCGGCCAGCTCAGGGAAGGAAGGGCTGAGCCCAGCCCTGACACCATGATGAATATTTTATTTTCCATGCAATCTACAGGCAAAAAGACGTAACATAACTTTTTGCTTAGTTTGACCAATGTCACCTAGCATTAATGTAGTTAAAAAAAAATTACTTTTTTTTCCTTGTTTCAAAAAATAATATTTCTAGTACAATCTATGGTAAAGTTATCTACAAATGAATTAAAGGCTTTTTTTTTACACTGTGTATTTTTTTTATATGATTCAACAAACGAGCCACCAAGACAGAAAAAAAAATGTACATATAATTGGTAAAAAATGAATACTTAAACCCCAGACAGACATAAAATACACTTAGCAGTCATGTCTCATCATTTGAGCAAAGGTAACGAATATTACCCGTAATGTTTTTAATGTGTGTAATAGTTTCTTTGTTGCCTTTCACTGAATGTAACATTCCCTAACATTTGATCTTAAGGAAAAAAAAAAAGAACATTTTAACATGAAAGTTAACATTCATTACAAGAGAAAATAGCCTAACACTATAAGACTAAGAACATTTGACCAGCAGGGGAAATAATCTGAGGAGTCTTTTGTACTTCTGTGGAGACTCCTGTATGAACATCCGAACAAATGGGTTCAGCTGAGCAAATCTCCAACTGCAGCGTGGAGTGAAACTTTAGCAGAAATATTATTACAACTGCTAAAAATGACAGCCATTACCACCTGTACATTATGCTACCATTATGAGGATGTGTGAACAGTTCGGCCCGAGCATGAGTTCCAGCCGAACATTTGCTTGTTCGGCCGCTCGCCAAACACCCGAATTTGCAGGGTGTGTTCGCCCGACGAACATCCTGCAATGCACTGAGCGCTGCACAGTGCATTCTGTGCCCTGATTGGGCAAAGCTTTGCTCAATCAGGGCGCAGTGTAAGCTGGATGTAAAGAAGCGGGGCTGGGAAGCCAGCCCCCCACGTCCTTAACAACCAATAAATCATCAGCTGTCAACGGGTTTCCCCCACTGACAGCCGAATAAAAAAAAAGTGCCATAAAAAAATAAAGAAAAAAAAAATAGCGTGGGGTCCCCCCCCACAGGTCCATACCAGTACCTTCGGGTCAATTTTTTTTAAAAAATGGTCTGGGGTCCCCCCCAACATCCAGACCCTTATCTGGGCATGCAGCCTGGCAGGTCAGGAAAGGGGGGCGAGTGCCCCCCCAAACCATACCAGAACACATGCCCTCAACATGGGGTGGTGCTTTGGGGCAGGGGGGCTCTGCCCCCACCTCAAAGCACCTCGACAACTCTGGGCTGTGGTTGTTGGGGTCTGCAGGTGGGGGACTTATCAGAATCTAGAACGCTCCCTTTAACAAAGGGCCCCCCCATGTGAATGGGTATCAAGTACAATGTACCATTCACCAAAAAAGTGAACAAATGTAATAACCATAGACAGTTTTTGACCAATCCGTTATTAAAAAAATAAAAAAATAGTGTCCCTTGATGTCAATCCATCTTCAATCGCGTCGCCCGCCAGACCTTAAGATGTTAAAATGCTCTCACCTTCTGATAGGCCTCCCACCCTATGCCCAATCTGCGCTTTGGCATTTCTTATATAAGCTAGGGACGGGGCCACCTGGCTACATCACCCGGTGGCACCGCCCCCTTCTGACATCATGTGACATCAGAAGGGGCGGTGCCATCAGGTGATGTAGCCGTGTGGCCCTGCCCCTTGTCTATATAAGAAATGTCAAAGAACGGCATATGGCGAAAGGCCTCCCAGGGGTCAAGAGTGTATTAAAAAATATATATATTTTTCGGGTCTGGTGGGCGACATGATTAATGATGGATTTACATCTAGAGACATTGTTTTTTTTATTATTTAATAAAAGATTAGTCAAAAACTGTCTCGCGTGGTTATTACCTTTGTACACTTTTTTGGTGAATGGGTATCTGATACCCATTCACATGGGGGGGGCAGAATCTGGTGTTAAAGGGGGCTTCCAGATTCCAATAAGCCACCCACCCGCAGACCCTGGCAACCAAAGCCCAAGGTTGTCGGGAAGAGGCCCTTGTCCCCATCAATATGGGGACAAGGGCCCCCTCGCCCCAAAGCACCCACCCCCTATGTTGAGGGCATGTGGCCTGGTATAGTTCAGAGGGGGCGCTCGCTCATCCCCCCCTTTCCTGACCTGCCAGGCTGCATGCCCGGATAAGGGTCTGGTATAGATTTTGGAGGGGACCCCATGCCTTTTTTTTCTTTATTTTTTCAGTAGCCGGGTGTCGGCAATTGTAACCACAAGTCATTTTAATGGGGATTTGACTTTTTTTTTTTTTCTTTCGAAATTTCGTTTTTGTTGTAGCATGTTTTATGCATGCTACAGATGCGACACTTTACAGGCACATTAAGGGGACTCCCCAGGCACTATATTTAAAGGAATTTTTCTTTTAAAAAAGTTTTATTAATAAACGATCCAACATATACAGACAACATTGGGATGGTTACAATTTGTAATAAACAGACATAAGGTCAAAAAAAAAAATTTACAAAAGAAAAACCAGGATAAATTATAATAATAAAAAAAGGGCAGAACATAGAAAATAACCTCACACAAGTCACAAACATAATGGCCCAAGTAAATAAGAATGTAAGGAAGAGTCCAAAAGCCGCCTTTCGGGATATAATGGATATCATTTCATGCCTACAGACCCAAATGACCAAATGTTGAATCCGAGATGTCTGAACGAAGGCATGCATAGTCCAGTGCCCCCCAATGGGAGGGGGTAAAACAAAAAAACAAAAAAAAATAACGAGAAAAAAAAAAGGGGAGGATTCAAAGGTAAAGAACAATATTATCAAAATAAACACCGAACCAGGGTAATCCCTGTTGGTTCGATATCCACATCAACTGAATGCATAAAGCATATTGAACAGAAAAGGTGAAAAAGAAGAAATTAAGGGAAGAGAAGAAACTGAAAGATGAGAAGAAAGAAAAGGGGAGAGAGAAGGGTCCACGAGGAATGTGTTGGGGGAGTGCTAAATTGAGAGGAGCGTACTGTCGAAACAGGAGGGATGAAAATATGTGATCAATGGTTGTCAAACTCTGAGAAATTTATCATGCGTATCCAAGAGAATGGCCGTTAGTTTCTCATTTACCATAATGTCATTCATGCGGTTTTTGACAGCCTCAAAGCTAAGCGCAGGAGTCTTCCATGTCCTGGCAATCGTCAATTTAGTCGCAGCAAAAAGATGTTGGGCCAGTTGCCTTTCCGGGCGAAGTAGTTCAACAACTGGCTTGCCTAGTAGGGCTTCATAGGGATCTCTTTTGAGATCAATGTGAGATAGATTGCGTAGAAGAGCATAGGTTCTGACCCACAGCCTGCATGCCCTTGGGCAAGACCACCAAATATGTGCCATTGTCCCTTCTTGTGAACACCCCCGAAAACAGAGAGAGTATGATGGGATAAACCAGGCCAATCTAGCCGGCGTGTAGTACCACCCATACAGTACTTTATAGGCATTCTCTAAGGTAAGGAGGTTGTGGGAACACTTTTTAAGAGTTATAGTCATTATTTGCCAGTCCTCTGGGTCTAACTGCCTCCCTAGTTCTTTTTCCCATTGGAGTTGATATGGCCTCAACGGGGGTTTTCCAGGGATATAATGCCCGGGGAGTGGGGTCTAGCTCTGCATATTCTCTCAAAAGGAGTCAGAGCATATGGAGTAGGGCGAGATTTAATAAGCTGCAGAAGAAAATGTCTAAGTTGAAGATAGCTGTAATGTTCTCGCAAAGGGATATTGTGAGAGGAGTGTAGGGCATCAAAAGTTAGGATCCTATTAGGATTGTTGTTGCACTTCATCATTAATATCACTGCTCCAAAAAAAGCCTATTGTTTTAAAAAAAAAAAATTATTGATACATGTCCCCCAAGGCAGTACCCAGACCCCCATACCCCTTTTATTACTTGTATATAAGCCTTTAATGGGCACTTTTGATTTTTCTGTTCGACTCCCATAGACTTCAATGGGGTTCGCCGTTCGGCTTAGAACATTTCCCCTGTTCAGGAGTTCTGCTGCAAACCGAACAAGGGGGGGTTGGGCCCATCCCTAGTTATGCTTAGTTTTTTTAATTTACACTTTTGAAAACCTAATAAACATATTGAAATATAAAAATGACTGCTTGCTCCTGGTTGTTAGGGAGCCAGCACCCGCTGGCATCCTAAAAACCAATGACTCATTACTGCTTGGCAAATTCAACTGTCAGCCGGGGATTCCCAATTGATAAATGAATGTAAACAAACAGCGGGGATTAAAAAAAAAAAGTATCCCCCCAAAAAAATATTATACTAGGCCCTTTGGGATTTGTGTGATGTCATTGACCAAATATGGTCATGTACATATATGGTCAATTCCATCATCTTGGAGACCCCATACCTCTATGCTTATATTTCAGTGGCAGGGAGGGGGAGATGACGTGCGGCAAGAGCCAAGCAATTGATTCCAATGTGTCAGCAAGCTGCAGTTTTTTTTTGACATTGTACATCGCGATTGACGTGGATCCGCATTGCTGGACAACGCGGTTGACAGTGGATTTACATTGTAGGACGTTTTTGTTTTAAAGGGTTTGTCGAAAATTGTATGTGTTTATACTTTGTTTTTTTTTAATGAGTAGGGATATTATGTACAGTGGGGATGGAAAGTATTCAGACCCCCTTAAATTTTTCACTCTTTGTTATATTGCAGCCATTTGCTAAAATCATTTAAGTTCTTTTTTTTTCCTCATTAATGTACACACAGCACCCCATATTGACAGAAAAACACAGAATTGTTGACATTTTTGCAGATTTATTAAAAAAGAAAAACTGAAATATCACATGGTCCTAAGTATTCAGACTCTTTTCTGTGACACTCATATATTTAACTCGGGTGCTGTCCATTTTTTCTGATCATCCTTGAGATGGTTCTACACCTTCATTTGAGTCCAGCTGTGTTTGATTATACTAATTGGACTTGGGATTAGGAAAGCCACACACCTGTCTATATAAGACCTTACAGCTCACAGTGCATGTCAGAGCAAATGAGAATCATGAGGTCAAAGGAACTGCCTGAAGAGCTCAGAGACAGAATTGTGGCAAGGCACAGATCTGGCCAAGGTTAAAAAAAAATTTCTGCTGCACTTACGGTTCCTAAGAGCACAGTGGCCTCCATAATCCTTAAATGGAAGATGTTTGGGACGACCAGAACCCTTCCTAGAACTGGCCGTCCGGCCAAACTGAGCTATCGGGGGAGAAGAGCCTTGGTGAGAGAGGTAAAGAAAGAACCCAAAGATCACTGTGGCTGAGCTCCAGAGACGCAGTCGGGAGATGGGAGAAAGTTGTATAAAGTCAACCATCACTGCAGCCCTCCACCAGTCGGGGCTTTATGGCAGAGTGGCCCGACAGAAACCTCTTCTCAGTGCAAGACACATGAAAGCCTGCATGGAGTTTGCAAAAAAACTTTATACAAAAATGTCAACAATTCTGTGTTTTTCTGTCAATATGGGGTGCTGTGTGTACATTGATGAGGAAAAAAATTAACTTAAATGATTTTAGCAAATGGCTGCAATATAACAAAGAGTTAAAAATTTAAGGGGGTCTGAATACTTTCCGTCCCCACTGTACTCATTACTCATTCTCATGGGGACAGTATCTGGGATCCCCCTTATTTTTCAAGGGCCCTTTGAGATTTTAATAAGCCCCTGCCTGTAGGCCACCACAACCACTAGGCCAGAGTTGTGGGGATGAGACCTTTGTCCTCATTAACATGGGGACAAGGTGCTTTACCAGGGGGTTCCCCCTAGATAGTTTTTCCCCCTCCATGTTGAGGGCAAGTAACCTGGTATGGTTCAGGAGAGGGCAGCAGATTCTCATCCCCCCCACCGTTCCTGTCCACCTGGGCTGCATGTTCAGAAAAGGGTCTGGTATGGATTTTGGGGGGACTCCATGCTTTCTTTTCTACATTCATCTGTCAGTCAGGAATTCCTGGCCGATCTCTGAATGTGCTGGGTGGCAACAAGTCACTTCCAGGTGCTGGCTCCTTAACACCCACAGAAAGCTGTCACATTTAGAGGGGTAATAATACCAATACGAAATGTTTCACTTCACACTGTAGCCCATTTGGCCGTTCACACAGGATTCGCCATAGACTGCACGTAGTGCTGAGGTCTACCTTGTATTTTCTCCCTACTGGTCAAATATTCTTAGCCTATAGAATTAGGCTATTTTTTCTATTGGTGGATGTTAACTTTCATGGTTAAAGGTTCTTTTTGGCTATGTGTTTCTGAGCATCGAATGTTAGGGAATGTTACATTCGCCCTGTGAAAGCAGGGCCGTCTTTAATATTGATTGGACCCTGGGCAAAAATGTTCATGCCCCCCCCCCCCCAATGCAGTTTTGCATGAGACATAATTTTTGAGACATACAATAAATAGCAGCTGGACTCAAAATCCGTTTACTGAATCAGAACAGGCAGCGATTGGTTGCCAATGGTTACAGTGTATCATTACCGCTCAATGACTGGTTGCTAGAGGTTACAGCACACATTACGGCTCACTGATTAGTTGCTAGAGGTTACAACACATGATTTCTGCTTGTTGATTGGTTGCTAGAGATTACTGTACATCAACACTGCTCACTGGTTGCTAGAGGTTACTGCACATCATTACTGCTTACTGATTGGTTGCTAGAGGTTACAGCACATCAACTTCTCACTGCCTGCACACCATGGACTGCGGCGGTGAGGGGACCCATTAACAGACAGAAAACTCCTAGGGATCCTAGGACTCCTGGGATCAGTGGCAGTGCTGGGGGGGAAGGTGTAATCAATGGCAATGCTGATTTTTTTTACCGACTACCAATATAAAGATGAGTTTCAACACTGGCCATCAATGTAATAGGGGTTTACACTGACCATTAATGTGATAGGGGTTAACACTGACCACTAATGTTATAGAAGCATTCACAGTAATCACCAATGTAAGTAGGGATTTACACTGACCACCATTGTAAGGGCGACATTCACACTGGCCACTAGTGTGAATGAAAGGATTCTACACCAAGCACCAATGTAATGAGAAGATTTACACTGACCACCAATGTAACTGAGACATTTAGCCTGTGTTCACATTTGTGTGTGTCGGGAATGCATGCAAAAATCGCTTTCCTGACACCACAGAAACGTGCTTCCCTCTAGCAGATACACGTTGGTGCCATTCATTGTTAATGACACCCTTAGGCATCTGCTGACATGTGTCTTGGCACTTTGTGATTTTGAAAAGGGTTTGGGACTTTCTTCCACATTTGTAGCGCATAGAGCAGCCCATTGAAATGAATGGGCTGCGCTACACGTGACCTACATCTTTATACACCCTGTCAGTACACCTTTGCATCCCAAACCTCCCCCATCCTCTTCACTCCAACCACCCCCCTTTTAACTCTACCTGCCTCCTCTGCTTATCTTTGCACCCACCTTCCTTACCTCTACACATCCCCTCCTTGCTCACCTGTGCACACCAAACTGTAATACCTTCTCTGTCTACCTCTGCACACCCCACAGTACCCTCCCCCACACTAATTTTCTTACCTTTGTAGAACAGGCTGATGGTAGGCCTACAGTTGTAGGCAGGACTTTCAAGCATGCCCCTTTATGTGTCCAGTGTGCAGCATTTAGTATAGGTGATGGTGGATATGACCTCAAGGAGGCAAGATATACACATGAATACCGCCTCTATTTACATCTGAATGCTGCCAGTCCGCCACTATTTACATATGAATGTCACCACTATTTACATCTCAATGCCGGTATTTACATGCAATAGGGCAGAGCTGGGCGGCATTAGTAACAGAACTTCACACTGAGATATCAGGACACAGCATGGGACTAAAACCTCAAGGGATGAGGGAAATTCAACTGGGATAGTTGGCAAGTATGAGGCAGCTGCTTTGGGCCCCACAACAATGACAGGGCCCAGGGCAACTGCCCCTTTTGCCCTGCCTTTAAAGACGGCCCTGTGTGAAAGGCCTCGGAGAAACTAGTATACAGATGTAGCACCCTGGTGTTTAGGCAGGGTTGCTCCTAAATTTACCTGTCAGTTATTGCTACCTTGGCCCATTGTTAGGGATCAATTGATTTCACTCTAAGTCTGTAATTGCTGCACTTTTCTCTTTTGCCGCTAGGTGGATGGGTACCTGGTGGTATTAGATACGAGAAGAGCAATGCCAGCAAGGTCAGATTATGGGTATACGGGTTATCCCAGCCATTGGGCAGGGGTTTTCTTAAATCACTTGGCCTGCTGGGAGAACCTATATATTTGGATGGCGTCAGGTGATCAGTGTTCTGTGCCACCTGGACGGCTGTCTGGGTGGACGTGTGTTGTACTGCCTGGGCTGCTAGGCCAGAGTTTATACACGTACACAAGTGATTTTTTTAGAGAAACTAAGGCCCTTCCAGACACTTCAGAATGACTGGAAATTTGCCACAATGGACATATCATCCTTATACACTTGCATATCAAACTCAGCCGGCTTGCGGGCCGTTGAACATTTTTTTGCTAAACGAGACTCTCCCAGGGTACCATGTGGGTATATACTTGAATGTCTTGAGTTCATCCTCACTAACAACCATTTTATGTTTGAGGGAAAATCATACACACAAATACATGGTACAGCCATGGGGAGCTCAGCAGCACCCTCGTTTGCCAACTTATTTGTTGGTTATCTTAAAGAACAACATATTTACCCATCCCCTTTGTTCCACAAGTGTGTTGTGAAATGGATGAGGTACATTGATGACATTTTCCTCATTTGGTCAGGTAGTGAGGATAATTTCAGTATGTTTGTTGGCTTTCTGAATAATATTTTTCCAGGAATAGTGTTCAATCCTGAATTCTCTTGTGATCGTATTTCATTCCTTGATTTTCTCATCACCAATAACCAGGGTACCATCACTGCATCCCTATACACTAAACCCACTGACAGAAACACCTTGCTCCATTTTCAGAGTGCACATCCTGCGCTTCTACGCAGAAACCTGCCCATCTCACAATTTGCTAGGGTACTACGCATCTGTTCTGATGAAAATGATAAAAAGAAGCAACTAGAAATTATGTACAACAAATTCTTGGAGCGTGGGTATCCCACAGTGGTACTTGACCAAGCTCTTGACAAAGCCCTAAATAGACGTACCAGAACCCCCAACCCTATCACTTGCCCATTGTTTGTACATACGTTCAATCAGGAATTGGGTGCGATTAGACGTGCTATTGAACGGAACCAGAATATTTTACTATCTGACAGATCCTTAGGACCCACCACCAGGGCCAGACCCATGATAGCATACAAGCGGAGGAGGTAGCTGCGTGACCATTTAATACAAGCGGGTCCTAGACACACGTACACCAAAACGGTACCTAAAATATCACAGAAAACAGATTGCTACAAATGTTATAATTGTAAACGTATGTAACTAACTTATTTGTGGTACGCATTTTGCACACCCACGCACGGGTAATCGTTACCCGACACGTGAATATTTCAATTGCAATACCGATCACTGCGTATACGTTTTGAAATGCCCCTGTACACTGACGTATGTGGGTAAAATCGTCGGCCCGTTCAAGAAACGATTCCAAAAACACAGAAGTGACATTAGGGTTTCCCTGGCCAAGATTGAGAAGGGTGAACAGGCTGACCCCAACAAACCTGTAGCAATGCACTTTGTAACAGCCAAACACCAAACCTATGAACTCCGTGGGATGGTGATTGAGTACGTCAAGCCACCCCATAGGGGTGGGGATCGTGATCGGTTACTTCTTCACCGTGAGGCCTACTGAATACAAACCCTAGGCACAGTACACCCTGGTGGGCTCAATACTAATTTATCTTTCACATGTTTCATTGATGATAGATGATAACTTTCTCTGTATTCTTGTTTTTTCATCTATGGCTTGGTTATCGTTATGATGTACAACATGTATTTTTGATTATTGTTTACGCCTCATCTGGGTGATTCCTCATCGGATATAAGACATATCTTGTACTCATTATTCTTCTTTCCCTCTATGGGCCTTTATTCTTTTCTGTCCTTTTCCCACGTTTGGTACCTATCTGTGATACCCATGTAGCAGGCGCATTAATTGGAACCATATATTTTTATTAATAGTTCTTTATGTATAACGCCATGTGTTGCTCTTCCTTTTTCATTATATGGTTTGCCTTATGCAACCCCTGGACTCCCGCTGTGATGTATATGGTATTCTCAGATTTTCTTTCCCCCACCCCTCTCCTCCCCTCCTCTCCTTCCTCCCTTCCTCCTTTTCTTCTTCTTCCTCCCCCTCCCCTTACCCTTCCCCTTTGATTCACACATACTTGTCCCCTTTGACATTTTTTCACTTATTTTCACCTTTTTTCTTTTTCTTTCTTTTTTTCCTTCTTTTTTTCCTTCTGCTGTGACAGGCGTTTTTCTAACCTCCGTTCTTGTTCTCCTCCTTTGCCTAATCTCTATTCTCCATCTTTCTTTTCCTTCTTCTGTTGTCCCTCCTTTCATTCTTTCTTTCTCTTTTCCCTTTTGCATCACGGTTTTCTCCACCCCCTTTTTCACTTCTCCTCGCTCTATTGCTTTTCATTTCTTTGCTCTCCCACACGCACACAACCCTCCTTGGATACCTGACGCGGCGCCGGTCACATGTCACTGGTTTCCGTGACGACGACGGCCACGCTGTCAGGCGTCCTTCTCATAGATCTGTTGCCACGGAGGTGGGCGCATGCTCGACACAGGTGGCGCTATGTGATAGGCTACTAGGGCGTCCAGCTGACAAGCAGTCGCTGGGTTATAGAAAACATTATGCCCCGAGCGGGCACATTCGGCATATACAGCCGATCGGGTACCATTAGACATTTGCTGGAGTGGCGATCCGCACTCCACGATTTTTGAAATGCCAGTACTCTTAACCATTCATGTTACTTTCATATACAACAGTTTTTAATACTTTATGGCGGGATTCTGACGTCATTCTGACGATAAAGGGAGGGGGAGTGTACTTCTTTTCATTCTGCACGTTTTCTTTGATTGGTGACCACTGTATATATATATATATATATATATATATATATATATTGTGTCTGACATTATGCACCCTATCACATGCCTGACGAAGGGGTCCTGCGTGGCCCCGAAACATTGCACCTCTTTTGTGATGTAACTTCTTTTCATTAAAAACCTTCTTGGACAACTTCTTGCTGATCCATGGTGTGCTGGCGAAGCCGTACGTAGGCCAGAGTTTGGGCCTATCCCGGGCACATCTGGCTGCTAGGCTGTCTGATGGCCTATCCAGAACAAAGAGAGCAGCGCAGGGTTGGGATTGGCTTGCAATCTAACCAAAAGTGACAGTTCTACCGGCCAGAGAACCTGTCGTAGTCAGAAGTAGAGGGGAAGCTGTCCCCATTAAGAGTCCATCCACCTTATTACCAGGGACCACAGTGAGTAGCTGAAGCAAGTACCAGAGCAGAATTCTCACCAACCAGGGGCAGTGAAGAATCTGGAAACTTCAGTGGGTATCAAGCCAGGGACCCAGCCAGCGGAGGTGACTCTTGCAGAGCAGCCTTGTGTGTCAAGCCAGGGACCGAGCGGGCCAGTGGGGTGAAGCTTGAGAAGTATCTTGAATGCCAAGCTAAGGACCCAGCAGAGAGGGGGGGTGATGCTTGAGGAAGATACCACAGTGAAGAATGGAGGAGCTCACGAGATTCAGTGGCAGTGAATCATCTAGTCTAGTGAGAGACCGGGAGCTCAGTTGGCTAAAGAACTACAAGAAGTGATTGTAGTGGAAGTGAAGGAACTGTTACACCTTGTGTCAGAAACTGTTAAAGACTGTTGAAGATGTGGCGTCTTGCTGGAGATCTTTCCCTGCATGGCTATCCTCCTGTTGAAGTCTCGGAGTTTGCCAATTAACATTGCAACTATCTAAGGTGTCCTGGCCCTAACCCTCTCTCCCAAAGTTCTGTTAAGTGAAATAAAAATCTCTTTGCATTCAAGAAGTGTCTGGCGCCCAATGAATCTACCTTGCATTACACCCACTATGCCTTACAACCCACCACATACAGAAGGATGTCAGCTATCTCTGGCCCTGCAGGTTCTCATTAGATTGAAGGAGGCCTGGGACTTTGCTACACACATGTTACAAACATTACAGGTATTGTTCATTAGCCTTGCATAAACGTTGAGACATTCGCAGGTGAAGTTTTCATGAATTGACCCCATACTATACTAATATAGAATATAGATACCGGAGAGTGAAGTGGTGTGCAGTATAGTGTAGTGTACAAAGGGTATGCATTTATATATTATATTATTATTATATTTATATGCATTTATATACTATAAAGAGTAGTGTTTGTGTTGCATAGTATACAGAGTGGAGCTGTGTGTACGTTGTATATATAAAGGGAGAGAGAGAGAGAGTGCGCAAGAACACACAGCTGGAAAATCATTGAAAATTGGGACTTTCTCTTAAATTTACCAAAAATATCTGTAGTGAGGTCTCCATGTCAATTCATAAATCAATGACACATTTAGATCTCTTTGCAATATCAATACCAGAGTTACATTTACAGCATCAAACACTTCGATATCAGAGTACGTTGGGGTCAAGCCTCTATGTTTCAGTGTTCACACTGGAAAAGGGAGTTCAGGCTCAGAATGTTCAGTATCCCACATATACTATGAACAGTACCGGGGTATTTACTCAAACAATATAATAAAGATAAGAAGTATGTAGTATTCCACAGCCACCTGTCCAATGTAACCTTCAAAGCCAGTTCACACTATGCAGTGCGGGAACTGTATGTGTTTCTGAACAGGAATCGCACTGCATTCATGTTCAAATCACATGGCATTCTTCAGCCGTGCGATTTGAGCCATTATTCTGAATGGCACATATTGCACCGAATCAGCACCAAAATCGCACAGGACCCTTTTTTTTTGGCTGCACCAGAATCGGATCGTAAATTGCACTGCCTTTTGCAAACTGATTTCGGGGTGTCCTTAACTTAACATACACACCCACAGCAGTTTGCATGAACGGGGTGCAATTTGGATGTGGTGCGGAACCTGCACAGAATTTGCTGCAATTTTGCTGGCACTCAATCAGGTTAATGCAGCCTGAAAAATGAAAGAGGATAATTGGTCTGGGTTGTGTTACTGCACCACACTGACTGAGTGCTCCTTGGTCTTTCTGGGTGCACTGTATAAATCAAACAATTATTCTTTAAGACCCCTTTCACACTGGGGCCGTGTTAGCGCTATAGCGCCGCTCGCTTTTGTGCCCCCTTTCGGCCGCTAGTGAGGCACTTTAAACCCCCAAAAAGGGGTTAAAAACTCCTGTTTTGTGGTGCTTTCAAAGTGCTTTCACTCCATTGGGCAGGGGCGTTTTGCCCCAAAGAAGCTGCTTGCAGGAGTTTTATTCCCGTCCCCCTAGCGCACATCCTGAGTGTGAAAAGTCACACTGGAATGAATGGGAGGCAGTTTTCAGGCGCTTAGCACGGGCTATTTCCACCGCTAAAGGGCCAGAAAACTACCCCAGTGTGAAAGGGGTCCAAGTGGGATGTGTGTGTCGGTACTCAAGGCCACAGCCCTAAACTGAGAAATATTTATTGTATTTTAGTCTACAGATACTGCGCTTTGTACAACTGCCATGCATTAAGAGAAATAGTATTTCATTTGAAAATGGGATTTCCCAGAATCCTCCCGTTTCGGTCACTGACTTCTTCTCTGTCCCACAGACCTGCATAGTATGAGGTCACATGACAGGAGGACTGTTGTGTAGAATATGGTATTCTCAGCAAGGTTAGGTTTAATTTCTCATCTTTGGTAAGGTCCTCACACATCTATGCCAGGGGTGCAGGATTACAGTCCTGGGACTCATTGTGACTTCCTGGTAAATGTAGAACCCTCCACCCAATATTCATTTTAAAGCGTTCAGTAAAGGCATTTTGTGATAGCACTTACAATATCAACAGAACCAAAGTGAGGAAGAGTCTAATAAAGTTCACTACAAGCACTGCAATGTATATGGTTGACCTGACAAAAGGGTATATTTGCTTTATTAAAGGATAACTTTAATTTTGGCCCAGTTATCACTTATAACCCCACCACTAGTCCTTTTACCTTTTCCAGCATGCCGCATAATTGAAAAGAAGACAGGTAAGTGTAAGGTTGAATTGAATTCACACTTTTGTGGTACATTAGCACACACTGATTATCACACAATATATTTCTTCATTAAAATGTATCTATGGTCAAAATGTAACATTTTATATTCATTTCCACATTTCAGTTATTTCTAGCCTACTCTGATTAGTCTGAATGATTCTCTAGTCCAGGGGTAGGCAACCCGCGGCACACAAAGCCTCTTTTCCTGGCACTCGACTCCCTCCCCATCATCAGAGCAGTGCAGGGAAGAGTCAGTGAGATGGTAATGTGTTCCAGTCAGGGCCGGATTTGCCATAAGGCCACCGAGGCCAGGCCTCGGGGCGGCAGCGGTGCAGGGGCGGCGCCGCTCCTGCGGCGACTTCGCGGCCGCCCCCCTCCTTTCAGGCTGCCCGTTAAAGTTGATTAAGGGCACCGGTGCCCTTAGATAAGATGGCCGCGAGCCGCCCACTACTGCGCATGCGCAATTCTGAAGCGGCCGGGCTCGGGAAAGCTCGTACGCGCTTGGGTGGGCGGCGCATGCGCAGTAGCGTGATTGCGCCACCCGGCGCCATTTTTTAAAAGATTAAGAAGTAATGACAGCGGTGCGGCGGCAGGGGGAGAGAGATGACATCTCTCATTGCCAGCACCGCTGTTCCGCCCTCCTTCATCTGGTGGCAGACAGGCAGCGTGGCAAGTGACATCAACATCTGGTGGCACCGTAGCAAGTGACGTCTCCATCTGGTGGCAGCATGGCAAGTGACATCCCCATCTGGTGGCAGCGTGGCAAGTGACATCCCCATCTGGTGGCAGTGTGGCAAGTGACATCCCCATCTGGTGGCAGTGTGGCAAGTGACATCCCCATTTGGTGGCAGCGTGGCAAGTGACATCCCCATCTGGTGGCAGCGTGGCAAGTAACATCCCCATCTGGTGGCAGCGTGGCAAGTGACATCAACATCTAGTGGCAGTGTGGCAAGTGACATCCCCATCTGGTGGCAGCATGGCAAGTGACATCCCCATCTGGTGGCAGTGTGGCAAGTGACATCCCCATCTGGTGGCAGTGTGGCAAGTGACGTCCCCATCTGGTGGCAGCATGGCAAGTGACATCCCCATCTGGTGGCAGCATGGCAAGTGACGTCTCCATCTGGTGGCAGCATGGTAAGTGACATCCCCATCTGGTGGCAGCGTGGCAAGTGACATCCCCATCTGGTGGCAGCGTGGCAAGTGACATCCCCATCTGGTGGCAAGTGACATCCCCATCTGGTGGCAGCCAGGCAGTGTGGCAAGTGACATCTCTATCTGGTGGCAGCGTGGCAAGTGACATCTCCATCTGGTGGCAGCCAGGCAGTGTGGCAAGTGACATCTCCATCTGGTGGCAGCATGGCAAGTGACATCCCCATCTGGTGGCAGCCAGGCAGTGTGGCAAGTGACATCTCCATCTGGTGGCAGCGTGGCAAGTGACATCCCCATCTGGTGGCAGCGTGGCAAGTGACATACCCATCTGGTGGCAGCGTGGCAAGTGACATACCCATCTGGTGGCAGCGTGGCAAGTGACATACCCATCTGGTGGCAGGGTGGCAAGTGACATCCCCATCTGGTGGCAGTGTGGCAAGTGACATCTCCATCTGGTGGCAGCGTGGCAAGTGACATCCCCATCTGGTGGCAGCCAGGCAGTGTGGCAAGTGACATCCCCATGTGGTGGCATCATGGCAAGTGACATCCCCATCTGGTAGCAAGCATAGTGGCAAGTGACAAGCGATGGTGGCAAGTGACACGCTCAGGGCTCCCAATGATTCTGCATTATGGTGAGTTGAACTATTTCATTTTACATTACAATGTAATGATAGAAATAATGTGTTTCAATCATCCTGACACCATAAAAACCATGGTGCCGGGGATGATTGAGGCACTAACACCAGCCATTGCCCTGAAAAATTGCCCGCGAAAAATCCTTACCCCTCCCGCGCTTACGCTGAAGTATTTTTAGTCTGTACAATTAAAGCCAGTTATTTTCAGTGTTCTCGTGTGTGGAGATATGTTTTTAATTGATCTATTGTAGAAGTCATCGATAAAGGACGAGAATGGTGGTGTGTGTGTGTGTGTGTGGGGGGGGGGGGGGGGGGCGGCATTGAAGGACCCGGCCTTGGGGCGGCAAAGGGAGTAAATCCGGGCCTGGTTCCAGTTTCAGAATTCCCCACGCTGAACCTGCACTGAGGGGGAGGCACTGTGCCCCCAAACATTGTAAAAGATGGGAAACATTGTTTGGTTCTCTAACTTTGCTGTAGCTGTGATGGGGAAGAGATTGGGTGCAGTTCTGATGGGGGGGGGGTCCATGTTTCCAGGAGGAGGAGGACTGTTATTGGCCACTGCTAAAGCCAATCACAGTCCTGCTAGCCCCGCCCACCATCTGGAGGAAGATGACTCACTTGGTTGCCACGACCAATCTCAGAAAGAAGGGATTTCACTGATTGAGAAAACCAAAATGATGTGTCTCATCTCTGCTTCCTTTCACCACTCTGCATATCACACATATCATAGATGAGAAGAGGGTACAGCGGTGGGGCAGATGAGCAGGGGGGGTACAGTGTTGCAGCAGATGAGAAGGGGTTTCAGTGTTGGGACAGAAAAGCAGGGGGATAGAGCAGTGGGGCAGATGTGAAAGGAGGTTACAGTGGTGGGACAGATGAGCAGGAGGTAGATGAGAAAGCGGGTTACAGTGGTGGGGAAGATGAGCAGACGGGTGAAGTGTTAGGACAGATCAGAAGGCTATTCAGTAGTGAGACAGAAGAGCATGGGGATACAGCGGTGGAACAGATGTGCAGGGAGGTACAGTGGTGGGGCAGATGAGAAAAGGGGGTTCAGTGTTGGGTCAGATGAGAATAAGGTTACAGTGGGGGGAAAGATGAGCGGGGGGGGGGTTCAGTGTTGGGGCAGAGGAGAAACGAGGTACATTGGTGGGACAGATGAGCACGGGGTTACAGCAGTGTGGCAGAGGAGCAGGAGAGTACAGAGGTGGGGCAGATGTTCAGAGGAGAAAGGAGGTACATCAGTGGAACACATGAGCAGGGGGTCCAGTGGTGGGGCAGATGAGCAGAAAGAAAGGAAAAAAAGGGGAAAACCTGCGCTACCAAGCAAAAATTAGTGTAACTGCAGCTGCAACAAAAACCACAAATATCAATGAGGTGAAAAATTGAAATAAAAGGAAAAAATTTGTGGGCTTGCATTAGATACTTAAATCTATATTCCTGTGTGATTGTCATAAACAGATGAATAAATGAATAAACACCATCAAAAATTTGTTGTAAATTAGAAAGTCGCTATGCTACACAGCAAATAGCGATATGTAAATCAAATACTAATATTAACCATTCCATACAGATAAATATAAAAAAGCTTATGTGCAAAAAAACAAAGTTATTCCACCCAAGTGAAAAGTCATAAGTGTAAAAGTTCAAAATTGCGTCATGAGTCGCAAGAAAAACGCATATCCAAAGTTCATAAGTTGCATTCCTTAGTGTGTATAAAGGAATAAGGGGACGTGAAGGGACCTCCAACCACCAGTGGATCCAAAGGTTGATAATAGATGTATCCTTACCAGACGCGTTGGACCTCCTTTATAGCAAGGTCTTAGAAGCATACAGATTTAGCCCTCTGCAGGGACAGGGGATGACAGCTCACCACACGACCGGAGATGGTTCCGACACTTCCGCGTTGATGTAAACACTCCCTCGTTTTAAACTGCATTGATGCTTGCACGGGGTAAAAGCAAATCCGCAGAAGCCAGGAAGTTGAACTCAACTTCCTGGCTTCTCCGGATTTGCTTTTACCCCGTCTTGGGTTACCTAACGCCGCCTGTGACCGGGGGAGGCTCCGGAGGAGCAGAAAGACTACAATTCCCATCAACCCACCAGGGCAGAGGGACTTGCTGCTGTCAGGGGCATCATTGTACTTGAAGTGTCTGCAAGCATCAATGCAGTTTGAAACGAGGGAGTGTTTACATCAACGCGGAAGTGTCGGAACCATCTCCGGTCGTGTGGTGAGCTGTCATCCCCTGTCCCTGCAGAGGGCTAAATCTGTATGCTTCTAAGACCTTGCTATAAAGGAGGTCCAACGCGTCTGGTAAGGATACATCTCTTATCAACCTTTGGATCCACTGGTGGTTGGAGGTCCCTTCACATCCCCTTATTACTTTATACACACTAAGGAATACAACTTATGAACTTTGGATATGCGTTTTTCTTGCGACTCATGACGCAATTTTGAACTTTTACACTTATGACTTTGCACTTGGGTGGAATAACTTTGTTTTTTAGCACATAAGCTTTTTTATATTTATCTGTATGGAATGGTTAATGTTAGTATTTGATTTACATATCGCTATTTGCTGTGTAGCATAGCGACTTTCTAATTTACAACAAATTTTTGATGGTGTTTATTCATTTATTCATCTGTTTATGACAATCACACAGGAATATAGATTTAAGTGTCTAATGCAAGCGCATACATTTTTTCTTTTTATTTAGATGAGCAGAAAGGCTCAGTGTTAGAACAGATGAATAGATGGTTCAGCGGTGAGACAGAAGAGCATGGGGGTACTGCGGTGGAGCAGATGTGCAGGGAGGTACAGTGGTGGGGCAGATGAGCAGGGGGGACAGTGATCTGAGGTGTGGAGTTGCAGTTATTGGGGCTGATCTGAGTGCAGAATGTTATTTTCTCACTACTAAAGTAGTTTACAGCATTTACTAAAAATCCTTTTCATAATTGAGAGTGTGAAGTTGAATTTTTTTTGTTTTAAAATCGTCACGCTCAATTTCTTTGAAAACATTTTTTGGCACACTGTGTTCAAAAGGTTGCCTACCCCTGTTCTAGTTCATAAATATACTTTATGAATCGTCACACATTTAATTCCTTAAAGCAGAACTCCAGGCAAATGTTTTTTTTTTACATGTCCTTGTTGCTGATCTCCTTCCTTCACCAACTATGTCACCCATGTTCTTCTGAGCTCTGTAGTTCCTATGTAATAGGCTGCTGGTTTGTTTATGCCTGGTGATTTCCTGTTTGTAAGACTTCTGGCTGCTACCCCTCCCATATCCTCAGCCATCGCTCTGACACGCCCAGAGAAGAAGCAGACATGTAGTGGGCGGAAGGGGTCTGTGCCGCCCATGAAGGAGGTGTCTTTTTCCTCTCTCCTCCCTCCTCTGCACCTGCCAGTCACAGCCGCTCCAATCCGTCCTCATCGCACCACCCGCTATCTCTGTGTAGAGTGGGGATTATTATCAGTAGACCACCTGTCTACTATTACTACTATGTAGACCTCCTGCCGGTATTGGAACAGTGCGCTGTCAATCACAATACCGGCGGGAGGCGGGACGTCAGCGATCAGTGTTCTCATATACAATACTTGACACAGAGGGAGATCGCCGCTGTGTCATACAAGTGATTTCTGATAATAATCCCCGCTCTACACTGGTGGGACAGACATTTGGCACTGGTGGTCCCTGACATGCGGCACTGGTGGTTCATGACATTTGGCATTGGTGGACACTGACACATGGCACTGGTTTGCATTTAAATTAAATTCATTAAATTAATATTATATTAATATGCATTTATATTAAAATGTTTTGCATTTATAAGGCTGTAGCCTATCATACCGTGTTTTACTGATTAGCATGGCTTGCTGGCTGCAGAATGAGGGGTGTGATTTATGTTGAAGTGGGCGAGTCCTCATTTACATAAACAGGCCTAGTGTACCCTCCCACATTCTCTCCAATTCCAAGGATTCATGGGAAATGTAGTCTGATTACAGTTGAGAGAGAAGAGGATATGATGCAATCACTATTCTAACACCTCCTCCTTGCCAGAATACAGGCTGTATTTTTTGAATCACAGAGCTGACTTCCTGAAAATTCTATCAGACATCTCTTAAACGGTAAGAAATTTCACAAATGTAATAACTGTTTAGTGTTTTGTGTGGGGGGAGGTGTACTACTGGGCTAAAGGTGAATAAAAAAAAAAAAAAAAAAATAACAAACATATCATACTTACCTCCACTGTGCAGCTCATTTTGCACAGAGTGGCACCGATCCCCGTCTTCTGGGGTCCCTCGGAGGCTCTCTCGGCTCCTCCTCGCATCAGATAACCATCTGGAAGAAGTGCTCTCCTGGGGGGTTACCTTGCGGGCGTGCTCCAAATTCAGCGTCCATAGACGTCGAATTCAGGACTCGCCCCACCCCCTGGTGGCAGCGTCATTGGATTTGATTGACAGCAGCGGGAGCCAATGGCTGCTCTGCTATCAATCTATCCAATCAACAGCCGAGAATCCCGGGCAGAGAGGCAGCGCCTTCCCAAGGGACAAGTTCGAGGGGTCAGGTAAGTAAAATGGGGGGGCTGGGGGGGGGGGGGGGGTCACTGACAGGTGTTTTTTCACCTTAATTCATAGGATGCATTAGGGTGAAAAAACACATACCTTTACAACCCCTTTAATTCCCAGAGTTCTGCTTTCAATTCTGTGACACGTAGTCACTATGCCCTGTGGGTAGGCACTGCTGTGACACACATTTCACAGAGCCTGCCTTCTGAATTACAGAGGTGCTGAGATTAGGAATTTCAGGAGGTAGAGTCAGTACTGGAATCACTGGTACCATGGGATATGTAGTCCTTAAATAGCAGAGGAGAAGCTGCAAAGCACGCAGGGAATTCAGGAAGTTGTGGAAAAAGATGGCCAGCAGACAGGCAGCACTCACAACATAAAAGGAGAAGTTTTTTGTTTTTTATTTATTTTTTTTTAAATTATTTTTATTTTGTTTTATACTTGTTTTTTATTTTTAATAAATTTACGAAGAATTCAAACAATCTTCTTTAAAGTTGTCATTATGGGGTATTGTTTATATAATTTTGAGGAAAATAAAGTGTAGCACTACCCCCATAGGAGTTGCAGTTATCCGGGTCCCCACTGCTGCACAGCCAGTCTTACAGCATTTCCTTCATTCACTCAAATGTAGTAAACCGTCCTTGGCTTGTTTTTGTTATTTTATTAGGGGATAATAACTTGGATGGGGTAGGGAATTATTTGATGCCCAACCTGAAAATGTCCAGAACAGAACTTTCTCCCTATTTAAACAGAAATCCTCTTCTCCCTTCCTCCTCCACAAACTTGGTTCACTTATGTACAGCGCCTGCTGATCAATCCCATTGGAATTGCCCGCTGTAATAGCTTTCATTTGAATTTCCTGTCTTCCCGGGGCTCATCGTCACATAGCCCCACCTCTTGGCCCGACGCCTTCGATGACGTCACATGTCCCGCATTGGATCGGCGTTCTGTCTATCAAAGGCACCGGGCCAAGAGGTGGAGCTATGTGACGTGATCCCCGGGAACACTGGAAGTTCTAATGAAAGCTCTTACATCGGGCAATTCAGCTCTCTGCTGATATGGACAGCTCACCACTTCCTTTCCTCTCTCTTCCCCTGGCTGGGAGACTGTGCCGGCGGTGCTCTTATCCTCACTGGGCCCCACTCGGCTGCGGGCCCCATAGCGCCCGCATGGGTCGCTATGGTGGTAGTTACGCCCCTGAGCCCATTACAGGCTACCCCTTTGTGGGTGATTTAGCACATTGTAGAGTGAACAACATCTCCTTCTGCCTCCCTGTGGACACTGAGCAATGTTCTACCACTGCAGAAGTCTAACAGCCCAGGGCAAGATTAATGAAGACTTGGCACACCGCGGTCTTCAAGAAAGCACTGTTAGAGCTGACAGTCTCTCCCCTTGTCTTTGTCCCTGCATACTCACTGTCTCTGCTTGCTCTCTCCCGATGCCTCTCCGGTCTGAATCCCTCCAACTGCCTCCTGTGGTGGAATCCTTTCAGGCCAGCTTTCCCGAGCTCCAGGCCGAGGTAAACCCCCCCCCCTTCAGTAGAGGTCCCTCTAGGGCCACCGACAGACTTCCCTCAGCACTGCTTCTCCATCTTCCACCCGACTCCCCTGCTGGCGTGGCCCATGTCTATTTATGGGCTTCCCAGTCCCCTGCTAGGCCCACTCCTGAGGGCCCATAAATATTCAGGGCAGCCCCCCCTAGCCTTCACCCACTATTTTCTAGAACATTCTTCGACATTCTAGAAATGGGGGGGTTCACTTTGCGGTTACATGACAGCATGGAAAAACGTGAAAAAAAATGCATTTACATTGCAATTTATGATAGATATGTATGGGGGGGGGGGGGGGGACATTGGAAGGAAACATTTTAAAGTAGTTTATTATGCAGTCTTTCCTTCTTCTGGACCCACAACCCAAAAATTCCATCCTTCCATCCTAAGGTAATCTGATATTCCTTGGATCAAGAATCTACAGCTGCAGCACGTCCTTTGGCTTTCTAAATTGTAGTAACTTATTTGGCACGTTTTACCATGCATTATCACAACACATAGGTCTGAAGGGGCTCTAGATGTGTCAGAGACTCTGGCAGAAAGATTTCTGAACAGCTGTCCTTTCCTTCTGAAAATGCGAGCCATCTAGATATCCACTGGGTTTGGATTTATACCTCTTGTCCCCAACCAACCCTTCCTCATAGTCTAGGCAAACGTTTGTATCAAGCTAACAAGATCAGACATGCCACACAAGCCATGCCAAGTCTGTGAGCAGATAAGCTGAACGACTGTTAGATCAGTTCACCTAGAACTAGGGACTAGCAGAGTAGGGTGCCTGATTCTGCCAGCAGACCTTTAGATTCTGTTCTAGATGTCGGACTAAGTAGGTGAGCTGTAAGTACACCATATACAAACCCACAAACTATACAAGGACAGCAACAATGAAGACCTGGATAAATTACACTGGTAAGCAGTGCAGCCATCTGGAAACTTTCATTAGCCACAGAAATGAATTACTGACATCAGCAACATGGCTTATGAATGGCTGTGTGCCACCCCTGTCTTTCTTCTGCTGCCCTAAGCCATAGTCCACGTTGGCTGGGCAGAAACCCAGCCCTGGCTATCATGCTGATACAGCAGCTTTCTAACAGTCACTGACCCCAACAATTATGCAGATCAGGAATTCTGACTTCACATGCTGTACTTTTGTTCCAGGTCAGGAACTCATAAAGTTCTCTGCTCCACCCACTGGACCATTACAAGGGCACATATCCCAACTTTCTGACAACGAGGGACACCTTGTAGCACAAACAAAAAAACAAATGCAATAATTTCAATACTGGACAGAAGGTTTAGCGTAGTATATAAACAAGTTGTTGAGATTAAAAAGTCAATTTAATGTCAAAGTCTACAGATGAGTCCAAAAACAGGGACAAATGAGGAATAATAAGGGACAGACGGATTTGGTTCCAAAAGAGGGACAGTCCATGAGGAACAGCTAGGAGCTATGTAGGGGGACTTGGAGAATGCAGCAGAAGGAATGAAACGCCATGGAGGGGAGAGAGGCAGGAAACCCCAGAATGGAGACCTTGCTTCCTCAGCTACAAAGCATGCCAGCGTCCACCCATAACCAGCTTATCAGGTTTGGGTGATCTCATTTTGTAGATTATCTGGTATCTTATCATTGAATTTGCAATAAGTTGGACAAATGCTGGAGGTCTTGAAGCATTCCATGTAAACAACTTTTTACCTTTACAGAGAAACTGTGGATCTTCATAATTATCACTTGCACATAAGGATCAATTTCCTATTTATAGTTAGTACATCGCTGTGCAATTTGTTCCTCCTGCTGCAAATGCAATCTGTAGAATTTTCCTTCCAGTCTCATCAGGCACAAACAAGCATAAATAACTAGGAGCAACAGTGCCACCAGCAGGCTATAGAGAGGAACTACAAGCAGTTCTGTAATCAGTATGAGTACAATGAAACAATATTCCAGTTATTTATTTGCCTGGCTGTCATTCTGATCTTCTGGTTTCAGCACTTTCAGAGTCCCTGACCTGAAACAAACACGCAGAAAATGATGTCAAAATGTCTGATCTGCTTAATTGCTCTAGGTCATGGATTTCGGACTGCCATACATGGCTCGATTTTCCTTCTTTCAGCCTGCACTACCAAACACAGGATGCCACAGGATGCAGTCACTGTACAGCTGACAATTTCAAAACCTTTTTTGAAGCTGGGTGGTGATTGCAGGACCACCCCTCCGGCTCAAATTTCAGCCAATAAATTGGCCAAAATTCAAGCCATCTATGGCCAGCCTTAGAAAGCCACTGGGCCAGCAGGACAGCCGGGAAGCTAGCATTTCCAGAAGGAGAAGTCCACAGTGACCAACTGCATGCATCTCCTCTCGTAACAGCGCATTAACTGAAGCAATGGCACGTACGTGCCGTTGCTTCAGTTAGTGTGCCGTTACCGGCAGCTCCCACGCGCATCCGCAGGAGTGACGTCATCGCGGCTCCAGCCAATCACAGCTTCGGAGCCCGCGATACCCGGAAGTGACTCAGGGAGCGATGTCGCCAGCCAGGGAGTTGTACGAGGATGGCTGTGGGGGCTTTGCTATAAGGTGAGTATTTCATAATGACCTAGTATGCATAGCATACTAGCTCATTATGCCTTTGTCTTGCAGGTTTTTGTTTTTTTTTAGTTAATGGGTTTACAACCACTTTAAAGTGATACTAAAGTAATTTTCTTTAAAATAACAAACATGTCATACTTACCTGCTCTGTGCAGTGGCTTTGAACAGAGTAGCCCCGATCCTCCTCTTCTCGGGTCCCCCGTCAGCACCCCTGGCTCCTCCCCCAGTGCCCCCATAGCAAGCCACTTCCTGTGGGGGTACTCGTGTGTGCTCACTCCTGAGCTCTGCTCCGTGTATCCATTGAAACACAGAGCGCAGATCAAACCAACCCCACGTTCCCTTCTCACTGGCTGTGATTGACAGCAGCCTGAGTCAATGGCTATCACTGCTGTCTCTGAGCCAATGAGGAGGGAGAGAGCCAGAAGAGAAGCTGCTCTTGTACACATCACTGGATCGAGACAGGGCTAAGGTAGTTATTAGGTTGGGCTGGGGGGGAGCTGCACACAGAAGGTTTTTTTTTACCTTCATGCATTCTATGCCTTCAGCTTTCAGAACCTCTTTAAATATTATGTTATAAATAGTAAAGGGGTGTATCGATTCATGGCAGTCAATCAGAAATTAACTCTCATTGATCTAACGTAAAGCAGAACTATGACGAACTGTCAAATTAGAGTTACATTAATGTTTTTTCATAGGTAGATAAATTCAAAGAAGAACTTTTTTATTTTCCCATGCAGTGGGGCTGTGCTCGCACTGCATGGGTTAACTGCTTATTTTTTTCTAGGGGATTGCAGAGTGGATATATTATATACTTGCCAAATCCGCTCATCCTCTGAGCACAATAACGGTCCCCCCCGCCCCCCCCCCCTCACACTAGCGGTCTTGTAAATGGACTGTTCCTGACGTCATCACGTCCGTAGACTGGCTCTGGACGTGATGATGGCAGGAACAATCCACTGCTGGATGTGGGGGAGTGTTTTTTTTTTTTCATAGGATTGAAGGATTGGGTAATTATTGCTTTTCCTTGCACCCCTGGACAAATCGAGCAGTTAACTCATGCAGTGGGGCGGTGGAGAATAAACATTTTACCCGCAGTTCTTCTTTAACACTACTGTTCCATTATATTGGTCTTCCAAAATGCTCAATACAATAGTTTAGAGGGAAATTAAAAGGTTTAATGCAGAAAAACATTTTTGTAGCTAAATAAAAAATGTTTATAAAGGTCTATATAAATTAAACCTATAGGGACAAAAAAGGAGAAAAGAAGGATTTAGGACTATCCTTCTAGATGAAGCACAGTTGGAAGCTGGGTTGAGGAAGTGCGTGTTTGCTGAAGGGGAGGACCAGCGTTCAGATTGGCTGATTTTACTCTTCAACAGAGATCATCTATTTGGTGCCATCTAGTCTTTTGCGCATATTTCCAGAACTGGAGCATTTTTGTCAGTAACGGAAAAATGTGCCTTTTTATTTTGCAAATAAAATGTTCCCAATGTGCTTCTGCAGTGTTTTGAGCTTTAATTGGGGCTGAAGTGGTAAATATTACCAAACACGAGCAGCCTACATGGTTTTCAGGCTTCCTGTAAGAACGGCGTAGAGCGAGGCTGTGCAGGGTTAACCTCCCGAGAACAAGTCGTTTACAGCTCAGGCTGTGTCATGTGATGCTGGTTTGCATGTGATTCTCTTCCACACAATCATGTCTAACCCACTTCCTGCTTAGACTTGCACAGTGATCACATGCCTGTGAGCACAAACTTTCTCTGGGAACACTGCAGAGTTTCGTTCCAACTCTCCATACATTATTCCACAGACGTTTCACTGGCTCTAGAATGCCTGAGAATAAAACTGTCCACTTTTTACGGTTGGGAAATAAAGTTAAATATAGATTCGGTTAGGAGATTGTCAGACATTAGGACGTCAACCTCATTTATCAAAGTGTAGGAAACAAATGCATAAAAATAGCCATGAAAAAAATGATCATTCACTATAGGCTATTGCAACGGACAATGGGATTCATTTACTAATAGAGCAGAGGGTGTTCACTAATAAAAGTGGCCGTACATGGCTCAATTTTCTCTTGCTCAGCCTACGGACTGAATGAGAGAACGTCACTTGATTCCCCCCATTTGTGCTAAAGCTGGCCACACATTGTAAAATTTCTCTTGTACAGCCCCATGAGTTGAGCGAGAGAGATCACTCGATTCCCCCTTTCATGCTAAACTGTGTGGATGGAGGAATCTCTCTTGCTGGCTATTGTGTTCTGACAGTCGGCACCCACAGCTGTCAGAATATCCAACCAGTGGCTGCAGCCACTGTTCAGCCAAAACATTTTTGCCTGGTTTTCAGATTGAAGGTTGTTGGGTAGAAGGATGTCAACAGGACCACCCATGGCTAGAATTCCGGCCAGTTCCTGATGAATTTGATCCAGGTATGGTCAGCTTAATAGCATGAATGAAGGAACCCCCTCTGCTGGCTTTTGTACTCAGGCAGCTGTGGCATCAGTGACTGCCTGAATACAATGGTAGTGCTGAACAACGACTGACCTGATAGGATTCAGTTACTGTTTGGGTGATAAATTTCCACCTGGTGCAGTTGATTTTTAAAATGACTTTTGTTGAGTTCGGTGGTGCTTGCAGGGACACCCACAGCTGGAATTTCAGCAATAATGGCCAGCTTTAAAAAGTAGATGCTCACTCAATGGAACAGAAGATTCCATCTTGCTTATCTGAGGGATTAGAGACACAACAAGGCAAGGGAAGAGACTGGACCCAGGGGAGAGGTGCTGCCTCCTAAGTCAGTCCACAATGTGATTCCAGGCATCCACGGCTGGTTAGGGACAACCTGCCTGAGAGAGGGGGATCCCAGGTACAAATCCAGGCACCTGCACCAACGGCATGAGGCGGTCCAGTATGAGGTGACCAGCCGGGTCATTAGAAGAGCCTGCCTGTTTCAGGACATTTGTTCAGACCTTGACTGCAGGATTGGTGAGCGGGCACTTGCCCATTTGTAGGAAACAAGGACACTGCACACAGACAGAGTTACTTCACTTTGCCCACACTTACCAGAACCTGGGTCTTGTTAATGGTTTGTTAGGCAGTTACAGTGTCCGCCTTGCTGTCCAGATACTGTCAGCATACCACAGATACACTTCGCTAAGCAGGAATTAAAGTGCACCAACTAAAGTGGCTAGCCGAAGATCCAAGGCCTCATCCTTCTTCAAAGGAACTGAAGTTATTGGTGCCATACGGGCACGCACACACATGTTCAGGGCTCTGTATATGTAGTGGGTGTGTGGGACAGTTTACCTTGGGGGCTGATCCATTGAATTTCGATTTGAGTACAGTGTCTGTAGATGGGCCTGTGGTGTCAGGGGACCAAAGAAAGAGGACTGACATGAGAGAAGGTCATTCTTCTGCTCTCCTCCTGCCTGGACTCATAGAGCCAATTTGAGTAGAGGTAACCAGTTCTGGTATAGACTGCCATATTGTGATTTATTGCTATTAAAGTGCTATTAAAGTGTTGCCTCTGCTCTTGGGGTTATTCGCAGTTGTGGAATTCCCTGAAAGCAGCCTGACTATAGTATTGAGCTATATTGCTCTTGATCTCAATTCTTACTGTTTAGTTGATTTACTTAATATATATTGCTCTTGTTTGTTACTTTTCCACAGAAGCTTCACAGTAAAGACAGTTCTGTGTTTTATCATAACGTGTGTGTTTTCATTGGTCCTTGCACTTACACTATTGCCAGGTGCTCTGACAGGAAGTAGTAGAGAGAAAGGTATGCCATATTAGTGATCGGAGGAGGATGCCTTACTCACGCTGTGCTTTTGGCTGCTAAAGTTCCCTTACTAGTTTCAGCCGTTTGGTTGCTAGCATGGATTTTGAGCCCTCCTCCCCTCCCCTACATTACAACTTGTAGGTGTCATCTTTGGATCTAGTTCCCAGGTCCGGAGACTCTTTTGGACCCCAGCCCGCGCATAGGCGCCGCGCCAAACTTTTGGACGTGGCGTTTTCCAGCACCAATTGGGATTGCACCCTATATATAAGTCACCTATAGTACCTCACACTACCAACAATTGGATTATCGTTATGTGCACATGGCCTGGGAGACCGCAGTGAAGCTGATTTTATGTCTTGGATGCCTTTTTAACATTTGCTTTTTGAAAATGGTAACTCTCATTTGTTAAACCTTGATGAAGGACTTTCCGAAACGCGTCGGTTTAGTGAGACTTACTACATTCCATACTATTGGTCTTTTCAATTGCCATGTTGTGGTATCCTCCATTTCATACATTTTGCCTTTGATGCATTTGTTTGTATATATTATTTGTGTTTGATTTTTATATGTTGTATTTTTTGTCACTTTTTTGATCTTTGGAATAAAATTATTTTTATACTTACATTGTATCATTTATGGTAATGCCCTAAAAATCCCACCCAAGGGGAATCCTTTGATCGACCTCTCTTACACTGAACGCAGTTATACCTTTATATTAGGGTGCTTGAATTTGACACAGGAACACTTTAACGCCTAATTTCAGCTGAAAAAAAAAGACCTCACCTTTGAGAACACCCACTTTGTTTAAATTCCGAGGCAGGGACTGTAAGCTGTCAGCGAGTAGTCATTGAGAGCGGATGGTGACATTGGTTGGTGTTTTTTTCTGCAGGTTGTTCGTCGGGCTTCATTCATGATGATTGGCGAGGGTCTGCATTGCTGCTCTTTTTGTGTTTTGTTTTGTAATAAAGTAGTTGTCACAAACTGTGCCAGTGCGTTTATTTACTTTTCACTTTTTTTGGTGATTGACTAGGAGTACTATATAAGCTGTATCTTTTTAAGGCCCTACGCAGACCCTGACAACCCTGGCATTTTTTTTTTTTTTTGGCATGAGGTCCCCTATAGCAGCACTTTTTTTTTCTTTACAAGGAATTGTACAGTTTTGATGTTGCTCTTTAGGCATTATTAAAATTGTGGCTCCATGCCAAACTAAATGTATTATGTTTTTGCTTTTTTATAGTGCCCAGCTCCAATGCCATTTGTTTGACAATCCCTTGCCTAATAGCCTGCAAAATTGCCATTACTGGTTTTTAACATTTGGCTCCTACTGACTTCAGTGGGGCTCGGATTCTGCACCTGAACTTTGTGAAACGATCAAAATATTCTTGGAACAATTCATGCCCTTTTCACATTGATACATTGTTTTCTTTTAGCGCAGAATTCCCTTCATTGTTATTTTGTACATTCCTAAAATACAGAGTGCCTGCACCAGTAGATAAAAAATCTTTTTTTTTACTGAATTGACTTTAATGTTATATCACAATTCTTATAAAATACTTGTTGCACATATTTATTGATGTTGTGGTTTTTACTGCAAATATGATATTTTAATGTACGGTATATATTGTCTCTTTAATTATTATTATTATTATACAGGATTTATATAGCGCCGACAGTTTACGCAGCGCTTTACAACATTAGGGCAGACAGTACAAGTACAATACAATTCAATACAGGAGGAATCAGAGAGCCCTGCTCGTTAGAGCTTACAATCTAGGAGGGAGGGTCAAGTTATACAAAAGGGTAATAGCCGTGGGGGATGAGCTAATGGAGAAAATAGTGCAGTTGTTAGATGGAGGCAGGATAGGCTTCTCTGAAGAGGAAAGTTTTCAGGGATCGCCTAAAAGTGGATAAATTTGGAGACAGTCTGACAGATTGGGGTAGGGAGTTCCAGAGGATAGGCGAGGCTCGGGAGAAGTCCTGGAGGCGGATATGGAAGGAGGTGATGAGGGAGCTAGAGAGCAGGAGGTCTTGGGAGGAAGGGAGATGGCGATTAGGTTGGTATTTTGAGACTAGATTAGTGATGTAGCTGGGGGCAGAGTTGTGGATGGCTTTGTAACTTATTGGTAGTATTTTGAATTTAATTCGTTGGGCGAGTGGTAGCCAATGGAGGGATTGGCAGAGAGGGGTAGCAGACACTGTGCGGTTTGTAAGGTGGATGAGTCCGGCAGCAGCATTCATGATGGACTGAAGGGGGGATAGGCTATTTAAAGGTAAGCCAATGAGGAGGGAGTTGCAGTAGTCGAGGCGAGAGATGACCAGGGAGTGAATCAGGAGCTTTGTGGTTTCATTGGTTAGAAAGGGACGTAGTTTAGAGATGTTGCGGAGGTCGAGGCGGCAAGCTTTGGAAAGTGATTGGATGTGGGGCCGAAAAGAGAGTTCAGAATCCAGGATAACACCTAGCACCCTGACATGTGGGGACGGGTGGATGGTTTTGCCATTGCTCTTTACAGACAAGTCAGGGGAAGAGGCACGTGGGGGAGGAAATATTATAAGCTCGGTTTTGGACAAGTTGAATTTGAGGAAGTTGTGTGACATCCATACAGATATGTCGCTTAGTAAGTTAGTGATTCGTGAGGAGACTGATGGAGTGAGTTGAGGGGTGGAGAGATAGATTTGTGTGTCATCAGCATAGAAATGATATTGAAAGCCGTGAGAGGCTATCAGCTGACCCAGGGAAGAGGTGTAGATTGAAAATAAAAGAGGTCCAAGAACAGAACCTTGGGGGACCCTGACAGAGAAGGGAAGAGGAGTGGAGGAAGTAGAATTGTAAGTGACACTGAAGGTGCGTTGGGATAGGTAGGATGAGAGCCACTGAAGAGCACAGTCACGGATTTCAGTTCACGTATCACATTTATGTCATTGTCATGTGACATATTTATCACATGTGATAACTGTTATGCTGCGTACACACGACCGGTTTTGCCGTCTGAATAAACTCCGAAGGTTTCTCAGACGGAATTCCATTCAAGCGGTCTTGCCTACACACGGTCAATCCAAAGTCTGACCAAAGTCCGACCGTCCAGAACGCGGTGACCTACAACACGTACGACGGGACTAGAAAAAGGAAGTTCAATAGCCAGTAGCCAATAGCTTCCGTCTCGTACTTGCTTCAGAGCATGCATCGTTTTTGGTTCGTCGGAACAGCATACAGACGAGCGGTTTTCCCGATAGGAATTGGTTCCGTCGGAAATATTTAGAGCATGTACTATTTCTGTTAGGGAAGTGATTTAGTCGCTTCCCTAACACAGCATTACATAAGCAGCGAACGCACAGCAGTGTGCCCGCTGTTTACCAATTTGGAAGCCTATTAAAGCCGACGGCTCTTATCAGGCACTTCCAAAAACACCCCCGCCGCTGTAATTCAGATGCCCGGCACCGGACAAGGGGCCGGACACCTGAATAGGGGGCGGCAGCGGCGATAATAGATAGATTCATGCAATGCATGAATCTATCTATTGGAGATTGACGGGTGCAGGAGAGAGGGGGCGGTGCTCCTACGCCCTCTATGGACGCACTGCCACTGTCCCCCATTATTTTTTGAGGGTATTACTGCCCGTTGAATGCATCACATTCAAGTGGCACTTGAAAGTGCTGACTTTTGTAGGTTAAAACAGGCAGTAAGATAGAAACATAACGCTTGTTCACTGCCTGTCAAACTCCCTCTAAAAAGTGTACCACTGAGGATCACTCTTCAGAGGTCTAATGCTATGGTAAACTAGTACTCAAGGTCATCCTGGTAGGATTTACGTTTACTTTAACACATGTAACCATGCAATAAACACACTCACCAGCAGGGGCGGGCTGACAACTCATGGGGCCCCCGGGCAATAGGAGAATACGGGGCCCCCAAGCAATCAGAGATTATGGGGCCACATAGTATACACACACACAGTATACAATTACACAGTATACACATAAATGGAAACACAGTATACACAGTGTCCCTGGTCCATACTGTCTATTGGCTGTCCCTGGTCCATACTGTCCCTGGTTTTACTGAGGCTGGCAACCCTGACGGGGCCCCCTAGTGGCCCAGGGCCCTCGGGCAGTGCCCGAGTGGCTCAATGGTCAGTCCGCCCCTGCTCACCAGCACATGTGAGCATACATGAAATAACATGTACACATGTCACTGCATAGGTGTGAAGGGGACTGAAAAGAGGTGGTAAACACACAAAAATACAGGTATACTGATGTGCGTTTAATACATAACTGTGTTACTACCGGCACAGAAAGCCTTCACATAGCGCACATGTATAAACTGGCTGCTGAAATTGCTGTGATCTTAACATTAGCTGCCTATTTACCGTACACAGGACAATCTACAGTCTGAAGAAAGCTGTGAATGGACCATATGTCAGGAAGGAAAACACGTCTATTTATAATTGTGTTTACCAGCAAGTAAATTGTTTAGGAAGAAAAAAGATATTTTTGTCAGAAGCAATCTGCATATTGTCCAAGAACTATGCATAGCCCCACTGAAAGCTGAACGTCATGTAAACAGCTCAGTACAATGGAAATTCATAGAGGTTCTACCTGACAAATACCTACCTGATAGAGTACATTATGCTGATCACTTTCCCTGTATCTAAAAAGATTACAAAGAAGATCACTGCCCATTAACCACTTCCCGCCCAGCCTATAGCAGATTGATGGCCGAGCGGTGGTTCAGTTACCCGGGCTGGGCGTCATATGATGTCCAGCAGGATAACAGCTGCCACGCAACCGCGGGGAGGCGAGCATCGTGGCCATCGGTGGAGCAGTGTGTCCAGGGCCGTCTTTAATATTGATTGGACCCTGGGCAAAACTTTTCTTGGGGCCCCCACGCAGTTTTGCTCTCCACCTGCTCTGAGACATACAATAAATAGCAGCTAGACTTAAAATTAGTTTACTGAATCAGATCAGGCAGCTATTGCGATTGGTTGCCAGAGGTTACAGTGTATCATTACCACTCACTGACTGGTTGCTAGACGTTACAGCACACATTACGGCTCACTGATTAGTTGCTAGAGGTTACAGCACATGATTTCTGCTTGTTGATTGGTTGCTAGAGATTATTGTGGATATGACCTCAGGGGGGCATGATATACATATCAATGCCGCTGGCCGTCCCTATTTACATATGAATGCTGCCGCTATTTACATATGAATGACGGTAATTTACATGTAAACACAGGGTCTGCAGGTGAGTCATCTTTACACAACAAAAGGGCAGAGCCGGGCAGCATTAGTAGCAACACTTCACACTGAGATATTGGGACACAGCACAGGACTAAAACCTCAAGAGACGAGGGGAAAAGAAAACAGGAGAGTTGGCAAGTATGAGACAGCTGCTTTGGGCCCCACAACAATGACAAGGCCCAGGGCAGCTGCCCCTTTTGCCCTGCCTTAAAAACGGCCCTGAGTGTGTCAGTCTGACACACCGCTCCACCGATCTTGGTAAAGAGCCTCCGGTGGAGGCTCTTTACCACGTGATCAGCCGTGTCCAATCACGACTGATCACGATGTCAATAGGAAAAGCCGTTGATCGGCTTTTCCTCACTCGCGTCTGAGAGATGCCAGTAGAGGAGAGCCGATTGGTGGCTCCCCTGACAGGGGGGGGGGTCTGCACTGATTGTTTATTAGCGCAGCCCCCCCCTCGGATGCCCACACTAGACCCCACCAGGGAAGCCTCCAGGACCACCAGGGAAGGGGGCAACATGTAGATGGCCAGGTATGTACCCCATGGCCATCCACATGTGAAAACTATGCCCAATCTGTGCCAATCAGTGCCCACAAATGGGCACTTACTGGCACCATTATATATCAGTGATGCCCAGCAATGCCACCCATCAGTGTCATCAGTGCCACCAGTGTCATCAGTGCCACCCATCAGTGTCCATCGGTGCCACCTGTCAGTGCCCAGCTATCAGTGCCCATCTGTGCCACCTATCAGTGCCACCCATAAGTACTCATCAGTGCCACCCATAAGTACCCATCAATGTCACCTACGAGTGCCCATCAGTGCCGCCTATGAGTGCCCATCAGTGCCGCATACCAGTGCCACCTATCAGTGCCCATCAGTGCCGCCTATCAGTGCCCATCAGTACCACCTCATCGGTGCCCATCAGTGCTGTCTTATCAGTGCCCGTCATTGAAGAAGAAAACGTACTTATTTACAAAAATTTTTAAAAGAAATCAAGAAAAACTTTTTTTCAAAATTTTCGGTGATCAAATACCACCAAAAGAAAGCTCTATTTGTGGGAACAATATAAAATAAAATAAAAAAATAAGATAAAAAATTTGTTTGGGTACAGGGTTGCATGACCGCGCAATTGTCAATCAAATTGCGACAGCGCTGAAAGCTGAAAATTGGTCTGGGCAGGAAGGTGTCTAAGTGCCTGGTATTGAAGTGGTTAAAGATGCTAGCTCAGGATGAAAGTGGGCTAATGCTGAAGCACAGGCCAGGTTGTCCTGATCGAACTCTTGGATGTCAGCACCTGTACAGCAAAAAAAAAAAAGCCTTGAAGATGCTAACCTTTTTTCAAAGAGGTCCTCAGCCTGGGAAACCCATGGCTGCATGGAACATCTCAGGTGCTCTCAGCTCAGAGTCAGGGGTCAATGAGTACCGATACCTGTGTTACCAAGAAAGATGTATTTTATCTCTAGCCAGGAAACCAAATATTATCAGACTTATGTGAGCAGTCTCTTGCCTAATAATATGTATAAGGGGAGTACTTGGTTTTGCAGCCTTGGCCATTGAGCAGTTTTAGGAGAATCTGAGGATTTTCACTGTATAACAAAATAATATAGTAGTCTCAAAAGACGTTTTGAAAACGTGGGAATGTAGGAATGTTCCAAATACCTCAGGCATCTGGCTGGGTTACAAATACTACGAACATCCAGGGCTTTTTCTCAGCAGGAACATGGGGGAATGCAGTTCTGGCACCTCCAGAACTGAATGGCAAGGTGTGCTGGGGTGGGCTGGAGGGTCTATTGATTATGGCTACTGGGGAATCTATTGTTGCTGGAGGAAATCTATTTTTGCGGAGGAAGGGGGTCTATATTTTTGCTGGGGAGGTCTTCTGTTGCTCATGAGGGAATCTTTTGTTGCTGGGGTTGGGTCTTATGTTGCTGGTGGTCAATTGTTGTTGGGAGGGGGTCTTTGTTGCTGGCTGCTAGGGAATCTATTGTTGCTGGATGGGATCTATTTTTGCAGGGGGGCCTATTGTTGCTGGTGAGGATCTATTGTTACTGGGGTGGGCCTTATGTTACAGGGGGTCAGTCGTTGTTGGGAGGGATCTACTGTTGAGGGAGGGGTCTAATGTTTCTGGCTGCTGAAGGGATTATTAATGCTGGCTGTTCGGAACCCATTGTTGCTGGGGTGGATCTATTGTCGCTGGGGTGTCTATTGTTGTTAGATCTATTTTACTGCCTTTCTTGTTATCATTAACAAATTCCATACAAAATACTTACCGCCACAAAATTATATTTGGTTTTGTATTCTCTGAAAAGGGTTGTCCCAAAGAATGGTGCTCAGAGGTGGGTAGAAGGTGGACTCAAGGGGTGACTCGGAAGGGAGGAGTTCCTGCACCTATTCTCTGAGAAAAAAAAAGTCCTGCGTACATCCAAAAGATTGGCAGAAAAATCTGTGACTTCAGACCAAAAGACTCTCATGTCCCGTACACACGATCGGAATTTCCATGGTTTTTCCGACGCTCAAGCTTGCCTTGCATACACGCGGTCACTCAAAAGTTCTCTGAACTTTCCACCGTCAAGAATGCGGTGACATACAACACTACAACAAGCTGAGAAAATGAAGTTAAATG
This sequence comes from Lithobates clamitans, assembly GCA_037952925.1. Classification (NCBI taxonomy): domain Eukaryota; kingdom Metazoa; phylum Chordata; class Amphibia; order Anura; family Ranidae; genus Lithobates; species Lithobates clamitans. Next base: position 2,702,353 of record JBBGZY010000052.1, on the reverse strand, counting down.
CTTCCGAGCATGCATCAAATTGTTTCCGAGCATGCGTAGGAATTTTGCGCGTTGGAATTGCTACAGACGTTCGGAATTTCCAATTGGAACTTTTTCCGTCCGAAAAATAGAGAACCTGCTCTCAATCTTTTGCTGGCGAAAATGCCGCCAGCAAAAGTACGATGGAGCATACACATGTTCAAGATTTCAGACCAAAAGCTCACATCAGAGTTTTGCTGGCGGCATTTCCGATCGTGTGTACGGGGCATTATTTTTGGACAATCCCATATCATATGAAAGAAATTTCCTATGCCAGTCAGACATTTAGGACAGAAGAGAGAAGAAATATTGTATTATATCTCTGGTGAACAAAATCACACATGTTTCAGACACTGTATGTGCCACAAGTTTGGAGTTTAAGTGATACCCCTTTTTGGCCAACTTAATTAACCACTTGACTTCCAGAAGATTTATCCCCCTTCATGACCAGTACATTTTTTGCCATACGGCATTGCGTTTAACTGACAATTGCGCGGTTATGCGACACTGTACCCAAATTATTATTATTATATAGGATTTAAATAGCGCCGACAGTTTACGCAGCGCTTTACAACATTAGGGCAGACAGTACAATTACAATACAATTCAATACAGGAGGAATCAGAGGGCCCTGCTCGTTAGAGCTTACAATCTAGGAGGGAGGGTCAAGTTATACAAAAGGGTAATAGCTGTGGGGGATGAGCTAATGGAGAAAGTAGTGCAGTTGTTAGATGGAGGCAGGATAGGCTTCTCTGAAGAGGAAAGTTTTCAGGGATCGCCTAAAAATGGATACATTTGGAGACAGTCTGACAGATTGGGGTAGGGAATTCCAGAGGATGGGCGAGGCTCGGGAGAAGTCCTGGAGGCGGATATGGGAGGAGGTGATGAGGGAGCCAGAGAGCAGGAGATCTTGGGAGAATAAAATGTATGTCCTTTTTTCCCCACAAATAGAGGTTTGGTGATATTTGATCACCTCTGTGTTTTTTATTTTTTGTGCTATAAACTAAAAAAGACTGACAATTTTGAAAAAAAAAAAAAAAAAGTTTTACTTTCTGCTTTAAAACTTCTCCAATAGAAAAATGTAAAAAATCTAATTTCTTCATCAATTTAGGCCAATATGTATTCTGCTACATATTTTTGGTAAAAAAAAAAATCCCAATAAGTGTATATTAATTGGTTTTGCAAAAGTTATAGCGTCTACAAACTATGGGATAGTTTTATTTATTTATTACTAGTAATGGCGGCAATCAGCGACTTATAGCCGGACTGTGTTATTGCGGGGGACATTCTGACACTGCCACTTTTGGGGAGCCAGTAACACTTATACAGTGATCAGTGCTAAAAATATGCACTTTCACTGGACTAATGACACTGGCTGGGAAGGGGTTAACATTAGGGGCGATCAAAGGGTTAACTGTGTGCCTAACCTGTGTTTTACTATACTGTGTGAGGTGCTTTTACTAGGGGAAGAGATGGAATTTATTCCCTGATTTTCAGGGAAACAAACCCCATCCCTTCCCACCTGTCAGGAACGGCAATCTGCCATGTTTATGTTCTGCGTCTGGGGGGCTTACCGGAATATGGAAGCCCCCTTTAACAAGGAGGCCCCCAGATCCTGCCCCCCCCCCCATGTGAATGAGTACCCCCTACCTATTCACCCAAAAAGTGTCAAAAACTAAAAACCACAGAAAAGTTTTTGACAAGTCCTTTTAAAAAATAAATTTTTTTTTAAAAATGTCCCTGCTCATCCATGCTCAATCACGCCGCCCGCAAAAATAGAAAAAAAAAAAACAACAACTCCGTTGTGACCTCTCTTTGAAGAAACAATTCATAAGTTATGTCACCATGACATGGCTATCATGGACATAAAAAGTGATACACTATGCCTCATCCCTAAATAATACAGAACAAAATAGAGACCACAGAAAATGGGACTTTTTTGGCACCGCATCGAACACACAAAATCGTATGTATATGTAAATATTGTCTTATTAGAAAATGGATTAAAAACAAATTAAAAGATAGTATTAACCCAAACTAGTGTGGGAGCATACACACCCCCCTGTATACAGGTAGGGAGCCTCCAGAGTATTGACACTGGCACATATGTAATGAAACAAATACAATCACCAAGGACAAATAATATAGCAGGGGGCTATCTCTGTGGAGGGGTGCGTCACCTCACACTAGGCAGACAGTGCTGTGCGCAACATATTTCGCGTTGACAAATAACGCTTCTTCTGGAACGTAAAGGGTTAATTACAGTGTTAACCGCTTCAGCCCTGGAAGATTTTACCCCCTTCCTAACCAGAGCAATTTTTGCGATTCGGCACTGCATCGCTTTAACTGACTATTGCGCGGTTGTGCCACGTTGCACCCAAACAAAATTGACGTCCTTTTTTTCCCCCACAAATAGAGCTTTCTTTTGGTGGTATTTGATCACCTCTGCATTTTTTATTTTTTGCGCTATAAACAAAAAAACAGCGTCAATTTTGAAAAAAAGCAATATTTTTTACTTTTTGCTATAATAAATATCCCAAAAAAATATATAAAAAAACACATTTTTTCCTCAGTTTAGGCCGATATGTATTCTTCTACATATTTTTGGTAAGAAAAATCACAATAAGCGTATATTGATTGGTTTACGCAAAAGTTATAGCATGTACAAAATAGGGGAAAGTTTTACGGCATTTTTATTATTATTATTTTTTTTTTATTAGTAATGGCGGCAATCTGCGATTTTTATCGGGACTGCGACATTATGGCGGACACATCGGAGACTATTGTAACCACCAGGGGACGATCAAGGGGTTAAGTGTGTCCTAGGGAGTGATTCTAACTGTGGGGGGGGTGGGCTACCACTCACATGACAGAGATCACTGCTCTGGATGACAGGGATTGGTGATCTCTGTCATGTCACTAGGCAGAATGGGGAAATGCCTTGTTTACATAAGCATCCCCCTGTTCTGCGGCTCCGTGACATGATCGCCGGGACACCGGCGGACATCGAGTCCGTGGGTCCTGCAGGCACGGTCAGGCTGTACGCGGTGGGCGTGCGCCCGCTAGCCCCGCCAATTAAAGGGGATGTACAGGTACGCCCATTTGCCCACGGCCCATCGGCGTGCAGCGGTCGGCAAGTGGTTAAACCAAGCAAAATGTGTGGACCACAAAAGAGCGAGGAACAGAGCCAGTGGCAGGCATGATTGACCCTCCCCATATGATTACAAGTAGAAATGGGGATACACAACAAAGGGTTATTATATATGGATATCCGGGATTTATTGGGGGTAGAAACTTCATCTCCCCATAGTACAAAGTGTAACGATGGAAATTATCCAAGGAGAAAGCATCAGCTCTATATATCCCTGATTATGTGCAGCCTCAATCTCCCATGCAGTATCCCGGCTTCTTCCTAATATAATTAGGGCAGATCCACCAAAGGTAGGCTCCTCACTGACTGGCTGCTATACCTCCACTGGAAATGACCAGAACTTACGATAAAATTAAGAACTTATATTTAAAAAATTAAATAAAAGAAAATGATTTATTTCCCATTTAGGCCAATTTACCTTCCAGTTGCCATTTCTTCAGAGCAGAACTGAGACAAGGCTTCTTTTTGGCGACAAGACAGTTTCCTCTATATGATGACCATTGCCTCATTGGTCAATGGCCATTACCTCATTGTATTATAACAAGCTATGCTTGCTCCCCATATTGCTTTTTTTATCTATTTTACTTATATTTGTGATCACCAGTACTTGTACTCATTGATTTGATGTACTATCCTTTTTTAAAATAAATGCCTTCCGGGTTTTTTTGACCTAGACCATATGGAGTCCCTCCATTTTCTTTTGTTTTTATCCCGGTCCGATCGAGTCCTTTTTGTGTGTAACAACAACCTCCAGACGGCTCCCCCGCGGGGTGGAAGTCCTTTACCACGCTGGAGAACCACAAGGAACCAGGATTCTCCGGCCTGACCACCATGGATGAGGAGTGGAACTATCCCTCACAGAGTGACCGTTTTCCAGCCAACCATAACCCTGTGGCACTTGGCCCACATAAGCCTGACTGACCCACTACCAAACGGTAAGTGGGTCCACCATATCTGGTAAGAGTACCCACCCTGTTCCTTTCACAGAGGATTTCTTCATACTCACAACTGCACAGTTATTTGCACATTGTTTGTGTTGTCCGTGTCCAATTGAAGATTTGCTATCAAGCATGGGATAGACATATCTTTGAATTTTCATTAATTTCTTAGTCCCCTTCAGTGAACATTGGAGTTTTTATTAGTTTATCTACCACCATTTTATAGGACATCACAGTTCATTGTTTTTTTTCTTGTAGCGCTACATTGTATATTTTTATTATAATGAGACTAACACTTTAGCACATTTCTTTGCATGAACACATTAGTGATTTGTATATAGGTGCGTAAATGGTGTTATTTTTATCATCAATCTTTAACATTTTATTTATAGAAGGCACTGTTTTCTGATCACATGGACACAGCTTTACAATGAATGATTCCTCATAATTTAACCCCTAAATGACAAGAATAGTTTAGTTTTAATTGAGATTAGTCTCGCTCAGGGTTTTAGTTTGTGCTGAATGTTCGCTGTTATGTTCCCCGAAGCTCCAGTTTTCAGAAATGGCTTGAGCAGTGGCCTTTTCGCTTGTGCCAAGATCTCCACACAATCTTCCAGCAGCTTCATTATTTTCCCCTTTCTAGAAATGCAAGACGGCCCGGAATGAAATGCCGCTTTCTGGACATTGTTAGAAGCAGGAGAGGATTTATTTGCGTTTCCACATTATGCAGAAAAGGCTCCAGAAAGCTGCTGGCTCAGGCCCGCTCTCCTCAGTCACACATAGAGAAGCGGGTTTGGGTTTTCTAGGTCACAAGCAGAAAAGCCTCCATTGTTTCCTAAGCTGCAGGCAGCTGCGCTGTGATTGGAAGAGCTGCAGGCTCCTTGATGACAGACCGGGTCCTGCGTACAAAGAAAAGACAGCCACCGGGGGAAGCTGGGCAGCAGGCAGAGCCGTGACTGCCTCCTGATTCTCTCCAGCTCGTGTCAACAGAGCTTTATTCATAGGATGGAGGAAAAAATCCAATTTAGAGTTACAATCGCCGCTTCTGTGATAAAATATATGTGTGTGCTGCAGCAACAGAATAAACAGTACATGCCACTCTGCTATAGTGTATTCCCCTCTCATATTTCTTCTATTATTAGTTTGCTAAGTTTTTTCCAAAGTGCTTTTAATGGTCATGAAGGTCTCAATGAGTATGAGGCATCGGCCTATAAGGCATTACCATTCTGCCAGGTGATGCCGCTGAATTTTTCCTGACCAGGATGACAAGTAAACAGAGTTCTCGGATAATTTGTGTTCCATTTTCTCCATGATTGGTGTTTGCTACAACCAAATTTTTCAGTAAGCAGTTGGAACTTGATAACATAATATTATATAATCACTGTCCAATTAGCACAGGTGATGATTGAAGCTGAACTCTAGCAAACAGCTACATTTACAGGAAAAAAACTCATAAATGGGTGCTGTCTTATTACCCAATGGCTTTTATTTATGTCCATTCAGATATACAGAGCCGTAGTGGAAGTACAACCTGCCTGATGACCAAGGTTGTTCTTCTGCAGTTGAGGGAAACAGCCTAAACACCTCCACGCTTCAAGTCTGTGATTGGATAGTAAGGCAGCAGCAACAGACTGATGAGGTAATCTCTCTGCTCTCTCCTTCTGTCAGCATGTTCTTTGTGAATGTAGGACCCGTGATTATCCCCAGTTGCTCAAAATCGACAGTCTGCTGCCACACGGGGGAATACAAAGAGCCAAAATCAAGTCAAATTTAGGTATTCATACTCATTGCATTAAAATTCTATGCATGAAGGTAAAACACCTTCTGTGTGCAGCAGCCCCCCTAATATTTACCTGAGCCCCATCTCGATCCAGCGATGTTCACAAGAGCCTTGCCTCTCCGGTGGCTTGCACTCCTGATTGGCTTTCGGCAGCAGCAGGAGCTATTGGCTCCCACTGATGTCATTCATGGCCAGTGAGCCAATCAGGAGAAGGTGGGGCTGCCGCTCCATGTATAAATGGACACACAGAGCTGCGGCTCGGGAGCGGGCCCCTTGGGTGCCCCCAGAGGGCAGGATGGGCCAGGAGCGCCGGCGTTGGACCCCAGAAGAGGAGGATCCAGGCTGCTCTGTGCAAAATCACAGAGCAGATAAGTATAACATGTTTGTTATTTCATAAAAAACAAAGCTTTAGTATTACTTTAAATGATGATTTAATGAATACTGATATTAGTGTCTGTTAACATTTGCCAGGAGTTCAGCTATAAAGCTCACCATACATGTTATAATATGACTTTACACTCTTTGTACAATCAACTTTTGAGTTAGTGCAGGTTCACACAGGGGCGACTTGTCAGGCGACCTAGCCGCCTGACAAGTCGCCTCCCGTTCTGTACAATGGAACCGTTCTAATAGAAAAAGGTTCCTGTACTACTTTGGAGGCGACTTGAGGCGACTTGCATAGACTTCTATACAGAAGTCGTTTTGCAAGTCGCTGTGGAAGTCGTGTGCAGGTCGCCTCGGTGAGGCGACCTGCAAGTCGTGCCGCCCCTGTGTGAACCGGGGCTTACCGAAATGTAATATGAAAACCTACCTAAACTATTAATTTAAACTCTGTTGAATTAGGTGGGCTCTTGCCCTACTTGATTGCTGTTGATCAGGGTTTGTCATTGCTTACTGAAGGATTGTTGCCTGCACAAATAAAGATTTTCAAGAATAAAAAAAACACTTATATAGCCTATAACAGCTCAGTTGTCAAAAGCAATGCCTAAATTGACAGGTAGGCCACTGACAGGTAGGCCACTAAGTAAAAATATAGTAAGGGAGCACCTGACAAACACATAATCAGTTCATATCAAACCAGTCATTCCAGCCTACATAACCAAACAATCTATCTCACAACATACAGTATATTACCTAATCAACACATATACAAACATTGACAATGAGAACATGATAATTAAACAGGTAATATCTAAATAAGTGATAATTTATTTAATTTATTTCAGGTACTTATATAGCGCCGTCATTTTACGCAGCGCTTTACATATACATTGTACAATCACATCAGTCCCTACCCTCAAGGAGCTTACACTCTAAGGTCATAATAATCTGATGTAATCAGTTAGCAAATCATTTAAACCAACCTTACTAACATATTAAATTAAACTCCTTCAATTTCTGAAAGATGTTGGGCAGGAAGGTGGAGACCCTTGAAGCAAATTTCGGCTGGTTCATCAGGAGCCAGACTAAATTTTCAGTGTGTATGACCAGCATTAGCATGACAGCCAGACAACTAGTATTTTCAGAAGGTGATGTCAGCAGTGGCAAGAAAGTATTCTTTTAGTACAATTCTATTATTAGACCAAATTATTTAGTCAACCTATTTATTAATTAATAAAGTAATTAGCTTTGAAACATAATCCTAGGTTATTTAAATACAATCTAATAACTGAAATGATAATCTATCAATTAGTTAAAGGATAACCATACTTATAAAAACAGTAACTTCTGATTAGGCAGCTATTCTGTTAACATATAAATATAAGCATATAAATATATTCCCATGGGCAATAAGTTTAAAAGGCTAAAAATAAAACGGCCAAAGTTAAAAAAGCTATGAATAATAAGAAAATATTTTTTTTAATAAAAAAAGGAAGGAACACTATCATCAGTTAAATGTTAAAGTATATAACATAATATGTAAAAAAGAAATCAAGGACGCAAAAATTCAAAATGAATGATAGATTTCAAATGAGAGAAGGACAACCCCCCCCCCAAAGGTTCAGTGTTGGGACCCTTACTTTTTAATATATTTGTAAATGATATAGAGACTGAGATTAAAAGTATCATTTCCATCTTTGCAGATGACACCAAGCAATGCAGTGGAAGAACGTCCGTACAGGATGTCTCCAATTTACAAGCTGACCTCAATGCACTGTTTATTTGGGGGACTATGTGAAAAATTAGATTTATTGTTGACAAATATAAAGATTTGCATGCATCATACATACTAGGGGAGCAATCAATGGTGGAGAAGAATCTGGATGTTCTGGTAGATCTTAAGTTTAAATAATAGCAAATCCTTTCTTGTATTAAAAGAGGTATAGACTGCAGAGAGAGAGATATCATTTTGCCCCTGTACAAATCATTAGTAAGACCTCATCTGGAATATGCAGTTCAGTTTTGGGCACCAATTCACAAAAAGAATATCGGGGAACTGGAGAAAGTGCAGAGAAGGACAATCAAACTGATAAGAGGCATGGAGGAGCTCAACTATGAGGAAAGATTAGAGGAACTGAATTTATTGAGAAGAGGAGATTAAGGGGGGATATGATCAACATGTACAAATACATAAGGGGTCCATATAGTGAACCTGGTGTTGAGTTATTCACTTTAATCTCATCACAGAGGGCAAGGGGGCACTCTTTATGTCTAGACGAAAATAGATTTAACCTCCAAATATGGAAAGGCTTCTTCACAGCAAGAGCTGTGAAAAAGTCGAGAACTGGTTCTGGCCAGCTCAGTAGATTGTTTAAAAAAAAAATAGGCCTGGATTCTTTCCTAAATGCACAAAATATAACCGGATACTAATATTTATAGGTAAGGTTGATCCAGGGAATATCCGACTGCCTCTTAGCCTTCCTCTGGATCAACTGTGTGTATATAGAGGTCTATGGTTTTTTTTTCTCTGTGGGTTGATCTGGATTGACTAGTGTCATTTTTCAAACAGAATAACTATGCAACTATGTAACATTCTGCATAATTAAACCAGTGCCTCATGAGGTACAACCAGGGTCAGGCTGAGGGGTAGGTAGAGGATGAAGCCACCTTGGGTATTCAGCAGCAGGGCATGAGGAGGCACAAAAAGAGCAGTACCTGCAATCTATGATGCTAAAAGTAGTTCACTGCTCATGGGGGTAGGGGGACAGGGGTGGTCTTTGGAATTTTTGTCTTGGACCTTGGGCTTTGGGTGCAAGCATTCTAGCATGAGGCTTAGCATTTATATCATCCTATCCTCCTTGTAGGGTAGCTTTTGGGTGTTTATAAAAGGAGAAAGGGGTAGGGTCTGTATCATTGTCAAGGACAAAGACCTTGTTGTGTGGAGAAGGAATGAGGAGAAGGCTCACTTTGTTGTGTGGGGAAAGAAGAAGGCTCACTTTAGGAAGGCAAAACCAGCTGTGGTAGTTATTAAATACTGCAATACTTTTGGCAGCTACAACAGGAACTCACCTAAAGTCTAGTTGGCTGGTCACACAAAGGCAGATACAAATCTTGCATACAATCTGATGCACTCTAATGCCGCGTACACACGATCGCACATTCTGACAACAAAATCCATGGTTTTTTTTGACGGATGTTGGCTCAAACTTGTCTTGCATACACACGGTCACAAAAATGTTGTTGGAAATTCCGAACGTCAAGAACGCAGTGACGTACGACGAGCCGAGAAAATTGAAGTTCAATAGCCAGTGCGGCTCTTCTGCTCGATTCCGAGCATGCGTGGAATTTTGTGCGTCGGATTTGTGTACACACGATCGGAATTTCCGACAACGGATTTTGTTGTCAGAAAATTTGAGATCCAGATCTCAAATTTTTTTGTCGGAAATTCTGACAGAAAATGTCCAATGGAGCCTACACACGGTCGGAATTTCAGACAACAAGCTCCCATTGAACATTTGTTGTCGGAAATTTCGACCGTGTGTACGCGGCATAAGGGTTGTAGGACAGCCTAGTAGTTCCCACACACCTCTGACATTCCTAAAGCTTGCCTCCAAGGAAAGACATTCACCCAAACAACTTGGAGTAGCTTGACATCATCTGCAGTTTGTTGATTGACTAGTCTGCTAGAGCAGTGTTTCTCAACTCCAGTCCTCAAGGCGCCCCAACAGGTCACGTTTTCAGGATTTTCATTATTTTGCATAGGTGATTTGATCAGTTGCACTGCCTTAGTAATTACCACAGCCTTTTCAAATCTGAGGGAAATCCTGAAAACATGACCTGTTGGGGCGCCTTGAGGACTGGAGTTGAGAAACACTGGGCTAGACAACCACACGCATACATAGCTTCTACACACTGGCACTAAGCTGCATGCAATCAGATTGGCCATCCTGGTCTCTGGCAGGCAACTGCTGCAATTACAGTAAACTTGAGGGCACAACCACACAATGTAATCCCAAACTGATTACACTGGGTGTTTTTGTAAGGTAGACTATAATGGTCTTTGGTTAGTTTTATTAAAATCTTTATTTGAGGGTTTACAAATTTATAAACTACAGTTGTAAAAATTTGTATTTCATCATTTATTTAAAAAAATTACATTAAAAGTATACCTAAAGGCAAAACTTTTTTTTACAGTTTTGGATAGGGGGGAGAGGGAGACAAGGACCCCTGTCAGTTTTTATTGTTGTCTGTGCCCCATTAGGGAGATTCACCTCCTCTATTTGTCTTATTTACTTTTATCATTTGACGTGAACATAAGAAAATACCAAATTTTGGGTTGTCCCCAGAAAAGTAATAGAGGGGAAATCTTTCAATGGGCCCACTAGTTCTGATAACCTGGGGGTTCCCAAGGGATTCCATTAGTTTGCAGGGATATCCTGTTTGGCTATGGGACAGGAAGTGAAGGGAAATCTCAGAACTGGGACACAGATGGTGAAAAAAATCTAACAGGAGATACAACCCTCCCTTGCTCAATCCAAAATGAAAAAAAAGTTTTGCCTATAGTTCTACTTTAACACAAGGTGCGCCATTGTTACTGTGTTTGCAGAGCATGCTCACCACATGCATCTGCTAGGAGAAGGAGAATGGTCCTAAGGCAAATTCTGCTATTCCGGTGTGTTCACAACACAGGCTGTGGACAGCATAGCTCGAATTCAGCATAACAGTAATAGGGCGTACACACGGTCGGACTTTGTTCGGACATTCCGACAACAAAATCCTAGGATTTTTTCAGACGGATGTTGGCTCAAACTTGTCTTGCATACACACGGTCACACAAAGTTGTCGGAAAATCGTTCTAAACGCAATGACGTAAAACACGTACGTCGGGACTATAAACGGGGCAGTGGCCAATAGCTTTCATCTCTTTATTTATTCTGAGCATGCGTGGTACTTTGTCCGTCCGATTTGTGTACACACGATCGGAATTTCCGACAACGAATTTTGTTGTCGGAAAATTTTATCTCCTGCTCTCCAACTTTGTGTGTCGGAAAATCCGATGGAAAATGTCCGATGGAGCCCACACACGGTCGGAATTTCCGACAACACGCTCCGATCGGACATTTTCCATCGGAAAATCCGACCGTGTGTACGGGGCATTACAGTTTTTCTCAATTCCAGTCCGCAAGGTGCACCAACGGTCATGTTTTCAGGCTCTCCATTATTTTGCACAGGTGATTTGATCAGTTTCACTGCCTTAGTAATTACAGCCGTTTCATCTGAGGGAAATCCTGAAAACATAACCTGTTGGTGTGCCTTGAGGACTGGAATTGAGAAATACTGAGCTATACACTAGCCATTGTGGCTGTAAGTAGTAAGTATAATATGTTCAGGTGTAGGAATCATGCCCTCACCAGGAGTGTCCTTATTCTAAGTTTATTGCTGTTGGGCTGTAGTAAGCCTAGGCCTGAATTGATAGTTTAGCTTCCTGTAGGTTTCCCCCTCAGTTTAAGCTATAGTTCACTTCTGCCTGATGTTGGATGGTGTCCCTGGCAATAGTGTAAGAAGATCCAATAACTGGGCCAACCGCTGGGAGGTTTACTGCCACTGCCAGTGGTGCATGCTGGAGAAGGGTATAAATATTTTGGGGAACCTTTGGAGGGGAAGGATGTGTGTACAGCTGTTCTTGGACCTCCCAGGCCTGATGTTTGGGGTGGAAACTTGTTTGGAGAAGGAAAGCCTGAGTTTGGGTCCAGAAAAGTATGCACTGAATGGATGGAGGATATACTGTATCTAGGAGGTTAGGGGTTGCAAACTGGATTGGAGCTCGGGGGGGGGGGCTTTGCTGGAAGACTTTGTAGATTGCAGGGAGTCTGGTGGCTCTTTCAGAGGGATTGTGTACTGCAACTGCTATAACGTCTGCAATACACAGTGCTGGTCTGGCTTAAGGTCCTTTTCCGTATGACTATAAGCAAGATTCAGCGTGTTATCATTTTTTGGGTATTCTGTGCCCTAATACCCCTCTCCCTGGATTTATATAAACTCTTTCAACCTCTCAAAATTGACTGGCAGGGAGGGAAAAAAAAGAAAGAAAGAGGTGAAGGAGAAAGAAATAAAGAATTTTAAAAAAAATTCTGTGCTACATTATGCTATCTCAAAACCAGATGATATCCTAAATATATAATAGTATTTTAATCAACAATAATTATCATGAGTCAAATCACTATATATCTATATATATATATATATATATAGATATATATATATATATATATCTATATATATAGATATAGATATACCGGTATATATTCTTTTTTTAACTATATGGCTTCCAATTCTATGTTGTAACACACCAAATGTAAAACAATGTGTATAACCAGCAAAAAATAGGATGGTGTCGCATCAAACTTCCACCACCACTGTATTATTAACATGTGTATAACTAAAGTTCATTCATTTCAAATCCGCATCTTGGCGTGGAACAATGCCGATGTGCATACAGATAAAAATGAGTTTTTTTCAGTGTCAACCACCACCATTCACTATCCGTTTTCACCCTAGCCTTTTGACCTTTATTGCAGGCCACCATGCACCTTTAAGGGGTCTTAATGGTTAATCCTGGTAGTCTCGTCCCTCCTTCAATTTCTTATTGCAGGTGCAGCAATGTATTCTGACCACCACAGTGTTGTCTCCACCATAGATCACACTCAAATGAAGCAGAAACTATACATCGTGTTTTACCTCTTTTAAATGCCATAAATACTTTATTAAACTAATGAAAATATACTCACAGGACTAGTGCACTAGACAAAAGTAGTGCCCCACCTTAAAAACAAATCTTTATAGAAGTGGGTAATATCCCCTTAAAAGTAAGATCACCAAATCACAGCAGCATCACCAAATCCTCGTATCCATACAGCTCCTTCCTGGTGGTGCAGTGATGTCACTAAGCCCCGCCCTGACATGTTTTGTCACTTCCTGGGACTTCTTCCTTTGGAACATAACAGGAGTGGTGGAACCCCTACATATTTGAGATTTTGTTTTTGGATCTATAAGGTTTAAATATTGTTTATATTGGTGATTTGATTCATAATCATTATTATTGATCACAACGCTATTATATATTTAGGATCATATGGTTTTGAGATAGGATATGTTAATGTAGCGCAGCACTTTTTTAAATTTCTTTATGACTTGATGTGGGGACACATTTTGGTTCTTTGCAGCAACAATTATAATATTGATACATTAATTGAGGTATTAACCATTCAGGTTGAGCAGAGGACACATTATTTGTATCTAAAAGAGAAAGAAAGGAATTGATAGAGAAAAAAGAAAAGGGTAGGAAGGGAAAAGAAAGAGTGGAGAAGTAAGGAAAAGGAAGATAAACAAAGGAAAAGAAAGGGAAAGAAAAGACAGGAAAGGGAGGGAAGGGAAAGAAAAGACAGGAAAGGGAGGGAAGGGAAAGAAAAGACAGGAAAGGGAGGGAAGGGAAAGAAAAGACAGGAAAGGGAAAGAAGGAAAGGGACAGGAAAGAAAATATAAACTGCATTGGGGTGTGCACTTTGCAAGTGCAGCCACACTCTTTTTTTTTCTTAGTAAAGGTTATGGTGGTGAAGCTTCACTTTGTAAAGAATACCCAATCAGCTGCAGTGTTTTTTCTTTTGCTTTTTGCTTTGCATTTTTGCACATGATTGAATGATGGAAATCAGCAGAGCTTTGGCACATTTACTAAGCTTTGGGGAAAATGAGTGCAACTGCACTTGCAAAGTGCACAGTCTATTTGCCTTTAGTTAATTCTCCCCATTGCCTCTATCAAATAAGCGTTTTCTATCACTGTGCTTTCAGCTGTCACACTAATCTCTCTGTGTGGCTAAAACGTCTGTAAAAAAAGTGGGACGGAATAATTACACTATAGAAACAGCAGGAAAGTTTGTTACATTAAAAAGTCTTCCCTGTAATTAACATTGTTGCGCTCAAGGGCCAATACCAGCCTGGTCCTGAGCTGACTGTCCACAAAGAGGAATGCAGCTGAAAAGTAAAAATACTCCAATTAACATCTTCCCAACAGGCGGAACTTGTAGAAGGACATACATTTAGATGTTACAGTTGAGAAAGAGTTAAAGGGTTTTTTTTTTTTTCCATTCAAGGAAGTCTAGTCTTACATATTGTGTATCGTCTGTTTTCTTGAACATTTGTACTTTTGAATTCCTGGTCAATCCACCACTGCCTTGTTTTGTCTGCGAGTGTTTCCTTTAGCTAGTTGTTCCCAAAGGAGACATCTGCTTGTGCGCCTTCCCCTGACAAAGGCTGTATGCGTCCATTGAAACACACAGAGCCTAGCTCCTGACAGCCAGCTGCAGGAGCCAATCCATTCCCTATCCTCACCTCATTTCTGTAACCAGGAACTCTGGGGGAAAGGCCCAAATGGTAGAGGACCAGACAAGCTGTAAAGCATTGTTTAGCCTTTAGTACTACTTTATTTGACTAGTAAATGAAAGCAGAGCTTCAGCCCTCCTGGATCCAAAAACTAAAAGTCTTTGTAGCTGCTGACTTTTAATATCAGGACACTTACCTGTCCAGGGATCCTGCGATGTCGGCACCCTAGCCGATTTTTCAATCAGCTCTCAGGTGCTGCCGCCGCCATTCCTCGTAAGGGAAACTGGCAGTGAAGCCAGAAGTCAAAAACAGGTATCTGCTCCCCCTCCCCCGAAAGGTGCCAAATGTGAGCAGCGGAGGGGGGGAGGAACCAAACAAGCAGAGCTTCCCCTTTTGGGTGGAGCTCCACTTTAAGATCACTGACTCATGTAAAAGAGCCTGTGATATTATGTATAGAAATGTACTGTACATACCCATTTAGAAACTTTAAAAATGGTTGATAAAATGGGGTTCATTAACAAAGTGCAAAGTGAATATTCATTCATTTAGCGAATTTTGTGAATGAGGGTGAAAGATGAAAAGAGATTTGCTATTGTTTGCCGGTTCACACCTGTGCATTGCGCATGCGCAGGAAAGATACTGCGGGTGGTTTTTGATGCATCAAGACATTTTTGGTCCCACAGACTTCTTCAATGGCAGCACATGCAAGATGCATCAAAAAACGCAAAAAATGCATTAAAATGCCGACGTAAAGGTGTGAACCTAAGCCTAAATTATTACGGCAAGGTTTACCCAAATGCTAGCGTATGTTACTTTGAAGTTATTATGACTTTATAAGTCAATTCACAAATATTATTCTATAAGTTCCCGCCAAAGTACTGCTAGCCTCAGGATGGTGATAACTGTGAATTTAATTTATGTGCCTGTCAAGAAAAGAAGGAAAAGGAGCTGTTTGAGATGGAGATGAAATAAAGATTTGTAGGAATAATCATTCATGAGGAGTTAAGACAATTAAATAAAATAAAATACAGACTTAAGACCTAGGCAATCTACAGTATCTCACAAAAGTGAGTACACCCCTCACATTTTTGTAAATATTTTATTATATCTTTTCATGTGACAACACAGAAGAAATGACACTTTGCTACAATGTAAAGTAGTGAGTGTACAGCTTGTATAACAATGTAAATTTGCTGTCCCCTCAAAATAACTCAACACACAGCCATTAATGTCTAAACCGCTGGCAACAATAGTGAGTACACCCCTAAGTGAAAATGGGCCCAATTAGCCATATACCCTCCCCAGTGTCATGTGACTCCTTAGAGTTACAAGGTCTCAGGTGTGAATGGGGAGCAGGTGTGTTAAATTTGGTGTTATTGCTCTCACTCTCTCATACTGGTCACTGGAAGTTCAACATGGCACCTCATGGCAAAGAACTTCCTGAGGCTTTGAAAAAAAGAATTGTTGCTCTACATAAAGATGGCCTAGGCTATAAGAAGATTGCCAGGACCCTGAAACTAAGCTGCAGCACAGTGGCCAAGACCATACATCGGTTTAACAGGAAAGGTTCCATTCAGAACAGGCCTCGCCATGGTCGACCAAAGAATTTCTTTGGGAAATAGACATATGAGTGCTGCCAGCATTGCTGCAGAGGTTGAAGGGATGGGGGGTCAGCCTGTCAGTGCTCGGACCATACGCCGCACACTGCATCAGATTGGTTTGCATGGCTGTCATCCCAGAAGGAAGCCTCTTCTAAAGATGATGCCCAAGAAAGATTGCAAACAGTCTGCTGAAGACAAGCAGACTAAGGACATGGATTACTGGAACCATGTCCTGTGGTCTGATGAGACCAAGATAAACTCATTTGGTTCAGATGGTGTCAAGCGTGTGTGGCGGCAACCAGGTGAGGAGTACAAAGACAAGTGTGTTTTGCCTACAGTCATGCATGGTGGTGGGAGTGTTGTGGTCTGGGGCTGCATGAGTGCTGCCGACACTGGGGAGCTACAGTTCATTGAGGGAACCATGAATGCCAACATGTATTGTGACATACTGAAGCAGAGCATGATCCCCTCCCTTCAGAGACTGGGCCACGGGGCAGTTTTCCAACATGATAACGATCCCAAAGACACCTCCAAGATGACCACTGCCTTGCTAAAGAAGCTGAGGGTAAAGGTGATGGACTGGCCAAGCATGTCTCCAGACCTAAACCCTATTGGGCATCTGTGGGGCATCCTCAAATGGAAGATGGAGGATCGCAAGGTCTTTAACATTCACCAGCCCCGTGATGTCGTCATGGAGGAGTGGAAGAGGACTCCAGTGGCAACCTGTAAAGCTCTGGTGAACTCCATGCCCAAGAGGGTTAAGGCAGTGCTGGAAAATAATGGTGGCCACACAAAATATTGACACTTTGGGCCCAATTTGGACATTTTCACTTAGGGGTGTACTCACTTTTGTTGCCAGCGGTTTAGACATTAATGGCTGTGTGTTGAGTTATTTTGAGGGAACAGCAAATGTACACTGTTATACAAGCTGTACACTCACTACTTTACATTGTAGCAAAGTGTCATTTCTTCAGTGTTGTCACATGAAAAGATATAATAAAATATTTACAAAAATGTGAGGGGTGTACTTACTTTTGTGTGATACCGTATGTTTATGAATTGTACTGTGATGAAGTTTTCACAAGACAGAGTAACAAAATGAGTTAAAATAACTCATCTATTTTAGTGAATTGAACCTTTAAACTATGGAATAATAAGATATATTAGAAATAAGTGGTAAGCCTAAGCATACCCTATATTTAAATAGATGTGCACATATGATACATCTGTAGCTTTTTTTCAGCTTTTGAGCTGCAAAGGAGAACTTAGATTTTAGATATATAACTACAGTATATGTATAAACAATTCTAATATCTAATTTGTGGCAGTATACAGTACATTATAGGATCCAAGGTCCCAACTCAGATTCAAGGTCCCCAAAATCCCTAATTGTATCAGCCTCAGCCACCCTGCCAGTAATGTGCTACAGAAAGGGTTACGTGCAGCCCGATTCTCCTGGATAGACAGGCTTATTAAGTATGCTTTAATGCTCCCTAGGCAGTGCTATTTCATAGCAGGCAGCAGAGAAGGCAAACAGCCTTTCAGGCTGGCCAGGGCAGGCTTGATAAAATTGTGCTGATTCGGTGCTCTGACAGTCTGCTGACAAGACTCCTGCTTATTGTTAGGGGAGGAGTGATGCGTCTCCGGTCGTTCTGATGCTTTTCCAGCACATCCAGGGCGCTTCTCATTCAAACCCCTATCCATAATCTCGACAAACGTCTCTTCCCCGCATTGATTTCCATTTCAGCCTGCGCAGGGCCCTGAACAATAATGAGTCGGCCGTGAAAAGGGGATGGAGAAGAGAGGCAGCAGCCTTTAAGGTGTTATGGATACACAAGATATACAGTTGTGTCAATAAAGGCGGCCGTGATGAGGAGGTGACCCAGGATTTATCGCAATGTATTTTCCATCTGGGTGACCTCCCGGAGAAGTTCAGAGAATGTGGAGATGCTTGGCTGCACCCTGGATGTCACCTGCGCTCCCCGCTGGGTTATAGGCACCAGCAATATGCTGATCCATGTCCTCCTAAATGCTGTTATACGCGCTCTCTTTATGCGTGCTCTCTGAAGAGCTGTAGTGTATGAGTTGACTATTATGGGGGAGTTGTGCTGATGTTAGGAAAGGTGAGATAGACTAGATAGAGCTGCTTTTTCTATACAGAGCAGGCCTTGGCAACTCATTGTGGAGGAAAAATGATGCTTAAGGTGTCTAAAGACCAGGGCCGAGCTGATGGATAAGTAGAAGGGCCAGCCACCTTGGGTGCTTTAAAAAGAAAGGGGTGCAAAAAGGGCCAGACCTATAATTAATACCGCTGAATTAGTCACAGCTGATGGGGGAAAGCTCAGTTTGGCTTTTTTGCCTTGGGTACTAAAGGACTTGTCCTGGCACTACTAAGGACAGACCATCATTGCTAAGGCCTGACAGTTTTTACAGGATCACACCAGGATATCTAAGGGTACCTTTAAACCTCAGCAGTCATTCTTATATAGAAAGTCTTGGGATTTGCATAGTTACACACTTAGGCCGAAAAAAAGTCACATGTCCATCTAGTTTGACCAATAAAAAATAAATAAATAAATACATTGAAAATCTCAATATGTACAGTTGATTCAAAGGAAGGCTAAAAAAAACAAAAAAAAAACTGTATAGGGCATGGTACAATTTGCTCCAGTGAGGGAAAAATTCTTCTTGATCCTCCAAGAGACATTCAGATATTCCAGGCATCAGCAATCTTTTGTGTTAATACCTATAATAGGTAACATCCAGTTACATTTTGTGCATTTAGGAATGCATCCAACTCTTTTTTTTTTAAACAATCTACTGAGCTGGCCAGAACTAGTTTTTAAGGGAACCCATTGCACATTTTAACAGCTCTTACTGTGAAGAAGCCTTTCCGTATGTGGAAATTAAATGTTTTTTTTCCTCCAGATGTAAAGCATGCTCCTTTGTCCTTTGTAATGACCTATAGGCCCGGTTCACACTGATACGCTGTGATTTTGTTCAGTTTTTTGTCCTTTTGTCCTGTGTACCTCCTGTTTTTTGTGGAGAGTAGTGTGGTGGAATTCGCACATATGTGAACCATCAATGCAATTCAAGAACGATTTACATTGAGTTCTATGGAGACTAAATTCGCAACGCAGTAAACTCGCACAAGACCCTTTTTTTAATCGCATCACATTCGTTTAGGAATCGCAACGCATGTATGTGAACGACCGTCATTGAAAACCATGACTTTAGGGATGACATGTGAATTTAAAGTGTTTTTGACGCATTACATTCGTCATGAACTCGCATCAGTGTGAACCGGGCCTAAAGTGAATAACTATACCAAGTTCACTATATGGACCACTTATGTATTTATACATGTTGATCATATCCCCCTTAATCTCCTCTTCTCAAGAGAGAATAAATTCAGTTCCTCTAATCTTTCCTCATAGCTGAGCTCCTCCATGCCTCTTATCAGTTTGGTTGCCCTTCTCTACACTTTTTCCATTTCCCCGATATCCTTTTTGTGAACTGGTGCCCAAAACTGAACTGCGTATTCCACATTAAGTCTTATGAATGATTTTGGCAAATAGACTGTGCAGTTGTTCCAGAGCTTAGAAAATGAGATGAAACTCTGCAGACTTCCATCATCCAATCAAGTGCAAGCAAAAATGCTATTTTTTTTCCCTTGCGTGTGACTGGATATTCTTTGTAAAGTGAAGCTCTACTTTATTTACTAAGCTCTGGTGCAACTGCACAGTCTATTTGCCTTTAGTAAATCAACCCCAATGTCTCTCTGCAGTCCATACATTTTTTAACTGCATGCCATTATTAAGCTTATGATCTACCAGAACGCCCAGATCCTTCTCCACCATTGACTCCCCCAGCTGTTCTCCTTCTAGTATGTATGATGCATGCATGTTTTTAGCCCCCAAGTGTATAACTTTACATTTATCAATATTAAACCTCACTTGCCATATAGTCCAATTAGACAACTAGGCCTTGAGGTCGGCTTGTAAATTGGAGACATCCTGTACTGACATTATTTCACTGTTTAGCTTGGTGTCATCAGGAAAGACTGAAATGGTACTTTTAATCCCAGACCCTATATCATTTATAAAGATATTAAAAAAAGTTAGGATCCCAACACTGAACCTCGGTTTTACACCACTAACAACCTAGGACCATTCAGAGTATGAATCATTAATCACTACTCTCTGAATACAGTCTTTTAGACAGTTTTCTACCAGTTTACAAATTACATTTTCTGTAGATTTTACATTACACATCAGCCATGTGGGGGAAACTGTGTCAAATGCTTGTGCAAAATCCAATTATACCACATCAACAGCCACTCCTTTTTGCTAGCTTCCTCATAAAAAGCAGTCAGACTTGTTTGAAAACTTCTGTCTTTCCTGAATTCATGCTGTCTGTTGCTTAAAATATTTTTTCTAGTAAAAACTCTTCTTCATGGTCTTTTATTAAACTTTCAAGCATCTACCCCAATACAGGAGATAAATTAAAGTGGTGTTCCACCCTAAAAAAAAAAAAGTCATAATTGTGCCTAAAAAAAATAAATAAAAAAAAACATTTGTATATATATATTTTTTTTACTTACCTCTAAATGCCTGTTGCTAGGGGGTCCCTCGTAGTCTGCCTCTTCCAGTGCCAGGGCTGGTGACATCACTTCCCCCTCAGCACAGGAAGGGCTCCGCTCTGCTCCCTCCCTCCTGTCAATCATCTGGGACCCATTACAGGTCCCAGGTGACTGAGCGGCCAATCACGGCACGCTGCGCCGCTCGCGCATGCGCAGTGGGTGCCAGGCTGTGAGGCCACAGCCCGGCGCCCACAGTTGCAATGCCAGGGCCACTGAACGGAGGGGGAGACGAGCGGGGCTTCGATCCCCCGCATCGCTGGACCCTGGGACAGGTAAGTGTCCAATTAAAAGTCAGCAGCTGCAGTATTTGTAGCTGCTGACTTTTAATTTTTTTTTTTTTGACTGGCCCTCCTCTTTAAGTAGTTACTTGGTAAGCAGTTTGATCCCTTTTTAAATATAGGCACCACATTGGCATTGTTCCAATCGAGTGGTACCATGCCAGTCATTATATATAGTCTCGAAAAATTAGAAACAATGGCTTTGAAATAACAGAGCTCAACACTTTGAGGATATGTGGACATAGGCGTGTGCAGCCTTATGCATTAGGGTGTGCACCCCAAAGCTCAAACACACATGCGTGTATATATATATATTTACACTATATTGCTAAAAGTATTGGGACGCCTGCCTTTACACGCACATGAACTTTAATGGTAGCCTGTCAGGAAGTATCGGCATACCCTTACGGGTAAGCCGATACACCAACAGTGTACATGAGATCTGTATAGCATAGTGATCTGCTGATCGCTGGTGCAATGCTCTCTAGGCTTCTGCAACAAAAAATAATAAATGCCCTTTTTTTTTATTGATGGGCACAGTGTCAGCAATTGATGAGCACAGTGTCAGCAATTGATGGGCACACTGTCAGCAATTGATGAGCACAGTAGCGGCAATTGGTGAGCACACTGGCAGCAATTGATGGGCACAGTAGCGGCAATTGATGAGCACAGTGTCAACAATTGATGGGCACACTAGCAGCAATTGATGGGCACAGTGGTGGCAATTGATGGGCACACTGGCAGCAACTGATGGCTACAGTGGCTGCGTTTGATGGCACAGTGGCGGCAATTGATGGGTACAGTGGCTGCGTTTGATGGGCACAGTGGCTGCATTTGAAGGCACAGTGGCTGCATTTGAAGGCACAGTGGCTGCATTTGATGGGCACAGTGGCTGCGTTTAATGGGCACAGTGGCTGCGTTTGATGGGCACAGTGGCTGCGTTTGATGGGCACAGTGGCTGCGTTTGATGGGCACAGTGGCTGCGTTTGATGGGCACAGTGGCGGCAATTGATGGGCACAGTAGCTGCGTTTGATGGGCAGAGTAGCTGCGTTTGATGGGCACAGTGGCTGCAATTGATGTTTTTTTTTTTCAGTTTGTTTGTGCCCCCCCCAAATTTTGCGCACCGGCCGCCACTGCTTCAATGTGGGCTGATGTACAAGTATGTTAACTCACATTTGGCACTGCTTTCCGTCCGCCATATATTGGGGCTGAGTTACACATGGACAGGACAGACATTTTGCAGGCAGTCAGCACTAACAAAAGGTGTGAAACACCGAGAGAGCACAGGGATGATTAAGGTGTGCCTGGGCACACCCAGCACACCCCGTGGGCATGCCTATGTGTGCTATATTTACCTTTATTTTGTCTTAAAGTTTCAGGACTGTACCAATTTTGAGTAAGTATGGTTCTTTTGAGGCTGTGTTAAAGGGTTTGTAAAGGTAAAAGTTTTTTCACCTTAATGCATTCTATGCATTAAGGTGAAAAAACATCTGACAATACCGGCTCCCCCCAGCCCCCCCGTTTTCTTACCTGACCCCTCGAAAGTCCCGCGCTCGCCCCCGAAATCCTCTTCGCTGCTCAGCCTGGCCGTTGATTGGCTAGAGTGGATGGATTGAAAGCAGCACAGCCATTGGCTCGCGCTGCTGTCAATCACATCCAATGACGTGGCGCGCCGGGGGGCGGGGCCAAGTGATACAGTGAGCGGCTATGGCCACCGGCTGTATCACGGGAGCGCGCCCGCAAGCACTCAACACCATGCGAGGGAGCTCGCATGAAAGTGTTGAATCCTTGCGGGGGGGAGCTGAGGCAGCCGCCGAGGGACCCCAGAAGACCAGGTTCGGGGCCACCCTGTGCAAAACGAGCTGCACAGTGGAGGTAAGTATAACATGTTTGTTATTTAAAAAAAAAAAATTTACTTTAGCCATCCTTTAATACTATCACTATTATGGACTTGACCGCTCCCATTTTTCTTGTGGTTGTTTCTAGCAAATTGTTATTGTTCCTCTGAGATGGTACCAGGGGTTATGCAGAATGCACATGATTTTTAATGCAAGCCACCATATACAACTCTGGCTCGTAAATGCGGTCATCCAGTCCATAAGAAGGGATGGTCAAAGCTGTTCCAGCAAGATAGGAATAGTATTAGCTTTACCAGGACCCTGTACATTCCTGAGCAGTGCTTGTATGACTGCTTATTTAATTTGGGAGAATATATGGCAGTAACAAATATGGAGGCGACCCATAAATGGGTTAATTTTTGTCAGAATAAAAGGTATTTAAACCCAAGAAAAAAACATTTAATATACCGTATATACTCGAGTATAGGCCGACCCGAATATAAGCCGAGGCACCTAATTTTACCACAAAAAACTGTGAAAACGTATTGACTCGAGTCTAGGGTGAGAAATGCAGCAGCAACTGGGTAAACAATGCGCATCTGCAGCCTCACTGTGCCCATTTGCAGCCTCACTGTGCCCATCTGCAGCCGTACCTTTGATAACTAAAACAGTGTGTCTCCCGCCGTGTTATGCATTCTGTTCGGCGGACGTCCATTGTAACAAAGCCCCACCTCCTCCTTGTCCATGATAGGCGGAACACTGATAGTTTCCCAGCATTGTATCAGTGTTCCTCTATCACAGACGAGGAGGAAGCAGGGCTTTGTTACAATGGACAGCCGCCGAACATACTGCATAACACAGCGGGAGACACCTGCTGTTTTAGTTATCAAAGGTACGGCTGCAGATGGGCACAGACCCTCACTCGAGTATAAGCCGAGGGGCTGAAAAACTCAGCTTATACTCGAGTATATACGGTATATTTAATCCTACCAGTCCTTCGGTGTGATGGTTGCATTCCTTTTTTTCCGGCTTCTTTTATTTTATTTTTCACTGGGTAATCCCGCCAATCATACACATCCTGTCACAGGGCACCATACTGTATCTATGATGGAGCAGTATTGTTAGCTTAACACAGGCTAGAGAACAACAAAATCCATAGCATGGATAGGAGGTGTTCTATAGTCCAGGGAACTAGCTGAGAACCATTAAAATAGATATAATAAAAACTTTTTTGATGGTTTATTTAACTTTCATTGTTAGAGTGTACATACACCTCAACACAACTTACTTTTCCTGACATTGAATAAATATATACTTACCCATACATAGGGAGAGGTGGTTGTATGTTGAAGGTGACCTAAAATGACTACCTTGCTACTCTTGCTGGCAAAAGTCTGAATATACTGCAAGAATATCTTATCTAAGTTAAGTTTCCAATAGCGTACTAGCCTTAAAACTGTCCCCTCTTCCTAAGGCTCGGTTCACACTGATGCAACATAGTGGGGGTTATTTACTAAAGGAAAATCCACTTTGCACTTCCAGTGCACTTGGAAGTAAAGTCGCTGTAGATCCGAGGGGGACATGCAAGGAAAATAAAAAACAGCATTTTAGCTTGCACATGATTGGATGATAAAATCAGCAGAGCTTCCACTTATTTCAGATCTACCCTTAGATTTAGAGCGACTGCATTTCCAAGTGCACTTTCAAGTGAACTTGCAGTGCAAAGTGAATTTGCCTTTCGTAAATAACCCCCAGTATCCGACTTGTGAGACCCCAAGTCGAATGACATGTGAAATTCAATGTTTCCCTATGAGAGCAGTCTTAACTGATACTACACAAGTCTGTCCTTTAGAAAAGGTTCCTGCACTACTTTGGTCCAACTTTGATATGACTTCAATGTCACAAAGTGTAAAAAGTCACATCAAAGTTGGACTCCAAGGTTGCATTAAAAGTCGCGTGACTTTGGAGTCGGGCTAGTGTGAACCAAGCCTAGCATCTATGCTAACTAACCTGTGTTAGCAGCAGCATGAGAATAGGTAAGTATATACACATGTTTCTTACACAGGTTAGTTAGCATCGGTGTTGGGGTGGGGGCATTTTAGGCTAGTTAGGTGTAAGCTGAAATTCCACTTTAATTGTCCCCATAAGGGAAAAATAGATGTTGCCATTGTTAACTATTCCTGAAAATGCTGGATTTCTGGCTTACAATTGGAGCCTCTTGCTTTAGTAGTTCTTAACCAGCCGTGCTGGATGTATTTTTCCTGCCCCCTCTCCAGGCCAACTGTTTTTTGCCTCCCCTCTTCTAGTCTTAATATCAAACTAATATGATCAGACTTCACAGTCACACAAAGCTTGCTGACCCTGGAGGCATAGAGGCTGTAAGAGACAGCTTGCCCACTATATGTCAGTACATCTACAACTGATGATTAACAGAATAGAGCAAACCATTGTCCTACTCTGCAAGAATATTGGTTCTAGGTGTACTGGAACAGAGTGGGTGAGCTGAAAGTACACACTATATTATCGCATGAGCACAAAACCACAAACTGTGCAAGGACATTAACTATGAGGCCCCAGCTGAATAGCATTTATGAGACCAAAACTACCTGGTAACACGATGTGTGAATGGCTGTACAATGCCCCTGGAAGCCATGCCTCCATAGGTTATGGCCTATGTAGGCTATGCAGAAATTCAGCCTTGCTGACCAGAAATTGGTTTGGAGATGA
Source organism: Lithobates clamitans (assembly GCA_037952925.1). Taxonomy (NCBI): domain Eukaryota; kingdom Metazoa; phylum Chordata; class Amphibia; order Anura; family Ranidae; genus Lithobates; species Lithobates clamitans. Next base: position 2,676,622 of record JBBGZY010000052.1, on the reverse strand, counting down.
GGTCCTGTGATTGTTTTGATGTTTTTATGATGGTTTTCTGTTCTGGGTGCTTTGTCCAGGTAAGTATCTAACAAAATATTGAAGTCAATAGGTCAACATTACAGCCATGGAACTAGCATTGTCATACCTAATTTTTTTTTGTATGTCACAAGTTTACTTCCACATCCTGATTTTATTATATCAAATTGTGATATATTGTTGAGTTTTTCCATTGTCTCCCCTCCATCTCATATGATCATAAGCTGTTCATTAGACATGATCTTACATAAATGTAGACTGATGATGAATGAACACAAATTTACAATTAGATCTATCAACTGTTTGTCGTGTTGTCATGCTCTGGTCGGACTGTTGCACAGTTATTAGTTTGGACAATCAGTTTCACCATATTGAATTTTCTTAACACTGTTTAATAGAGGCTTTTAATATCACCAGTCAAAAAACTGCATTGGCTACAAATGGTGAAAGCATGTCAGGGCCTAAATTTTGCAGTGGAAGATCTCTGGTACAGAATACTCTGGTACAAAGTGTGAAGGTAATGGATCAGTTGTATTTGACACAAACACATTTTTATTTGATGAGCCATTGTGATTTTCATGGTGGGAGGTTAGATTCATGCATAGTGTTTGAGGTTGTAATGCATTTAATGTTTTGATTTAGGGGTAGGTTTGGGGGTTAGATAAGGGCTAGGTTTAGGTGTAATGCCCTGTACACACGGTCGGATTTTCCGACAGAAAATGTGTGATAGGACCTTGTTGTCGGAAAATCCGACCGTGTGTAGGCTTCATCACGCATTTTCCATCGGAATTTTCAACACACAAAGTTTGAGAGCAGGCTATAAAATTTTCCGACAACAAAATCCGTTGTCGGGAATTCCGATCGTGTGTACACAAATCCGACGCACAAAGTGCCACACATGCTCAGAATAAATTAAGAAACGAAAGCTATAGGCTACTGCCCCGTTTATAGACCCGACGTACGTGTTTTACGTCACCGCGTTCAGAACGATCGGATTTTCCGATAACTTTGTGTGACCGTGTGTATGCAAGACAAGTTTGAGCCAACATCCGTCGGAAAAAATCCTAGGATTTTGTTGTCGGAATGTCCGATCAATGTCCGACCGTGTGTACGGGGCATAAGACTGAGCTTTACATGTTCTTGCAAGTTAAAGGTTAGATTTACTAGTTGGATGGAGTTTAGAGATAAAGTATGGTTTTATGTTAAAGTGTTACTAAACCCACAACAGTAGAATAAGTGTGTATATACGGTAAAGCATGCTTATCATACTCACTGTGGAACCTAAGGGGTTAATCCTCTGCATTGTGTAAATGGCTGTTTGATCTTGTCTTCTCTGATCCTCCCCTTCTTCCACAGTCCCCAATATATCTCTTGATAGTACAGAGGCTAGGGGACAAGCTGCACATGCTCAGTTTGGTGGGTATTGCCAGAGAGCTTTTTTTTTCCTTGGGAGGGTGCATGTGATCAGCACATGGCCAATCAGCACTGTCCACACAGAGGGTCAGGGGTCCTGCATCCTCATAGGGCAATCATGGAAGAATGAAAACTCCTACAAACATTAACCAGACACTGATAGAAGTCACAAGACTGCTCCAACTGCTGATGAGAAAAGGTATTTAGCAGTTTAGATTTACTAAAACTATAGCATTTACGTGTTCTGTTTACTGTGGGAGGCCAGGTATAGTGAATGCAGGGTCCTGAGTTTAGTAACACTGAAAGCCTAGTGTTTTTTTTAATTTAGTACAGAGTAGGGAAGGGGTAGTACCGCTGTCATGTTGTACTGCTTGGTGTTTCCTCACTTTTCCATTTGCTTCTTATTTCTGGGACACTAGGAAAATAAATGAAGGAAACAGGGATCACTAGGACAGGACAATAGATACAACAATGAAGACTTCTCAGGGGTTCTGATACTTCCACTCTCTACTCCAAAAAGTGTTTTTGTTGCTGTGTATGTCCTTATTGCAGAGCTCTGCTATCAGGTCTTGTCCCTTTTGGAACACAGCCAGGAAAAAAAAAAAACTCCATGTCTTGTTCATTAAGGATATGTTATTTACTTGTTTTTTAGGTTTCAGTTGGGATAAAGTAATGTTTTGAGTGTCATTAATTAGTGTTTTGTGTGTGATACACAGGTATATTATACTAAAAAACTATTTACAATGGAAGTATAAAGCATCTCATACGATCTCCGAGAGGTAGCGGTCCTGGAGCACTTCTGCAAAGATCACGCCAGTCTTTTCCATTCACTGGTCACAACACAGCGAGACAGGAACGAGAAGACCAGATGAATCTTCATAAAAAGTAAAGGGTGAGTGCACTTTAAAATCCATTAGAGGAATGGGTGGTAATGTAATGGGAGACAGGGGAGAAGCTGTGGGTGATTTGTAAACAGGTGGCCAAGTGCTCTCAGAATGAAGTAATTTCATGGCAGATACAGTATGTAGTCTTAGCCTCACTAGTAGGTAATTTTTTAAGGTTTGTTAAAGGAGTGAAACGAATAATGATGATTATCATTATAAGCAACCAAATTCATAAGCAAGTGTATCTAAAAGCCATCAATGACTTGTTTAGAGCAAACTGGAGAATTAAAGATTAACTCTGATTGGGTTGCTGTGCACATTCTCTTATTAAAGGTTTTTATTTATGTATTTGATCTTGTTTTAGACTTATAAGTGATCAGCTGTATGTGTACCTGTGCTTTGGAGGGTGGAGGTCTTGCCTTTCAAATCGGTCCCTGTTTCCCTAAAATAGGCTCCTATCCTTAGATCATCTGCATTGCATCCCAGGATACCCAAAACATGGGGAGGGGGTTTTAAACAATGATGGCAGATAACTGGTTACACTTCTGGGATACCTCCTTCTGCCCTCTGTGCTTTGTTTATTGGCCACCAAATATGACAGGTAGCCTCGCTGGCCAATAGGAAAGTGCGAAGGGCAGGAGGAGGCAGCCAGATTTGCAACAAGGGTCATTCACTTTAAGGTAAAAATCCATCATCTGTTCTCCTCAGTGTAAATGTAGCACCCTCAGTGTACAGAGTAGAAAAAAAGGAGCTGGGCACCTCTGTAGGCAGAGGAGCTGGGGTTAATTTGTTTTGTGTTAGCTGCCAGAGCTCCAAGGGCTCGGTCTCTATTACCTCCCCCTGGCTTCTGGAACTGGCTAGATGGTAGGATGGAGGAACAGAGACTAAGCCTGAATATTTATGGCGTTTCCTCCAATCCCTGGGTAGGTAAGGCCCAAAAGGCTGGGAGATAGGCCATAAATATTCTGCAGCCTGCCCATGTGGGAGCAGAGTCCAGGGTCCAGTTGCCTGGAGGGGACCCCTGTGCTGGGGGGCTCTCAGAAGGTAGAAGCTAGAGAGAGAGAGCTGAAGACTCACATCCCTTGCCAGCTTGAGCACCCTGACAGTCAGGAGTTGGGTCTGTTCAGCAGGAAGCCTGTTAACCTGGACTTCAAGATTAACTTAAGAGGGACTAAGTGAGTAACCCTCATTCTTCCCACCCCAAGCTCGGACAGAGGAGAGACAGCAAGGTGCACTAGTTTGCTTGTCCATAACTAAGGGACATCTTAGTGACAGTTTACCACCATAAAAAGCCACCCTTCACCTTTAGCTGGGGATTCAGGAGCAGCCAGGTCCATTAGCATTTTTTATGGACTAGCACCTGTATACAGCAGTTGGAAATTTTGCTATTTGTTTGGTTTAGCTGTACTGTACTATCAATCCAAAGGGAGGACAGCTTTGTGACTCCTAGCAGCCATAAAGCTAGCAAGTCCTCAACTTGCGTTCAAGTTCTACAGTTCTGGGCATCCCATATTCCACTTCCCATCCAAGTTTTAAACTCCTAAATAAACCAAAAACGAAACAAATATCCCGTGGACTGGTTCTTGAAGTCTATGCCAGTGCTGAAAAATTCTTGTTGCCTGACTGTGTGCGTGAGGGAAGACCCAAAAATCCAGCAGCCCTTACAGGGGTAGCGCAACATTAATATTCTTTTTGGTGTGTCCTGATTTGAATTATATGCATATGTGGAACAGCCATATTTCTTCATCAGTTATAAAGGTCTGGAGAAGGATTGAAAGTTTTTCTCAAATAAACAAAATTCTAACTGTGAATTAAGTTTTCTTTCAGGAATATTGTACATATTGTAAGGAAAGGTATTTTGACATGTCTGGAATTCCATTCAGATAACAGTTCTGGATGAAATTTTAAGGGTTTTCAAACAAAATTTGTTGATTCTTGATGGCAAGAAAGAATGTTTTGAGATACGATTTTCCATACGAACGTTCCAACAAAAATCTAATTGAGTATGGCCAGCTTAAGACTCTCATCTCCTTTCCTCCATAGAAGGAACTGCCTTCATAAAAACGGACATGACTTTTTTGCCATTTACTTCATAATGGCTGTACATGGAAAAAGTAACAATATTAAACTGACACCGAATACTTTCCAGTTTGCTGGATGATTTCTATAACACACCCTAGATTTCATTATTACTATTTTCCTAAAGTCAATCTGTGAACGTACTAAGGTGATGGAAAAGTTACTTACACTGCATAGTAAGTGTTTGCAAATCCTTTCTAATTTTGTGGAAGAACCAAACACAGGGGTGCTCAAATAAGTAACTGCAGCCACCAGATGTGTTTGCCAGCTCTGGCCTTTCCCCTCCCAATTAGTTCCCAAGGTCAATGATGGCTTATCAACAATGGTAATGGTGAAAACCAGGAACCACAACAGCTAGGAATAATGCAGAATGATGTGCCTATCAGAATGAGGTCATTTGGGCCAACCGTGGATACTTATGCTCTGTGTAGACAACACTGATGGAGAATCATCTCAAGAAAACAAAAGAGACTGGCCAGAAAAATCCAATTCAGACAGTCTTTTTTTTTGATCAGTCAGGTAGGGTGTGCAAAGGTTTAGGTGTGTCCATACTTATGATCATTTTCCAGCTAATCTTTATCTGATTTACAGGCAGTCCCCGAACGACTCCTACTTACGAACGGCCTCAATGCCGGCTGCTTGTGCTCCACGCTGGTCCTGGATACCTCGGAGCAGCTATCTTGCCACATTTCACACTGCAGTACTTCATGTACTGCATGGCCAGAAGAGCCCCAGAAGCGCCCGGAACATCCCACATCCCTGCACAGGCAGAAGTTACACTTATGCCGCGCACACACGAGCGGACTTTTTGACCGGACTGGTTCGACGCTCTAGCCGACAGACTTTCGACGGACTTCCAACGGACTTTCCGAATAAATCAACTTGCCTACACACAATCACACCAAAGTCCGACGGATTCGTTCATGATGACGTACGACTGGACTAAAATAAGGAAGTTGATAGCCAGTAGCCAATAGCTGCCCTAGCGTCTGTTTTTGTCCGTTGGACTAGCATACAGACGAGTGGACTTTTCGATAGGAACTGGGTCCGGCGGAGTTCTGACGTAAAGATTTGAAACATGTTCCAAATCTAAAGTCCGTCAGATTTTCGACCGAAAAAGTCCGCTGCAGGTCCGATGAAGCCCACACACGGTCGAATTGTCCGCTGGACTCGGTCCATTGGACCAGTCCGGTTGAAAAGTCCGCTCGTGTGTACACGGCATGACAAGCAGTGTTCCGACTTACGAACAAATTCCACTTACAAACAAACCTACAGTCCTTAATGTGTTCATAACCCGGGGACTGCCTGTACTTAGAAAAGTGTGAATAAGGTGCTCAGCTCATCGGTAGCAATGAACATTGTTTGTTCTAGTTACTGCACTTCACTGTCCCGCATTACATACCTGAAGGGCCCGTTCACACCATCACAACACACAGTAAAACATCAATCATGGTACGAAGTGCTCAGGTGGCATTAATTTTGAATGGCACCCTAATACATCTACAGAGCGTAATACAGCAGCATATCATGGTGTGTGTTGCAATGTGCTGTGGTAAAAAGAAATAGAGCAGGAGCAATTTCTCCTGTTTGGAAGTATATTCAAAATGAATGAACTGTGGTAACGCAGTGTGCTGCAACCCAAAATAAAGCATGTTGCAACGCATGTGTTACCTCAATGCACAGTGACGTGACTGGGCCCTAAGGCCAACTGGCTGCCAATAGGGTGTAAAACAACCAACAATTTATATTAATTCTACCCGATAAAAAGCTGAGACTTCAAATCAGTCTTCCTAATAAAAGAAGGACAGGATAAATTCTAGACATTAACCAAGCTAAGGGTGCTAAAACTGAACAGCCGGAGCAGAGAAAAAGGTAGTTTTGCTCTGCCCCAGGAGGGGTATGTGAATTGATCGAAGGCAGGTTGGTGCGGAGCCGCTGTGAGCCTCATTCCCCGCTGCTGGCTTACAATTATTGGAAAAGCACTCGTGCTGCTGCAGTGAAATTAGTTATTGATCCCTTGTCCGGGTGATGAGCTAGAGCTCGCTCTGAGCTTCTGTGTGCTGCACAAAGAGCTCCTTCTCTCTCACATCCACTGACAGGCCTGTCTTCTTCTCTACAAGACTCAGCGCCACAGATCTGCGACATGCCCACATTGTACATCCTGGCTTAAAGAAACACTCCAGTCACAAAGAAATTCCTTGTTTGAGCAGATACATTGCATGCTGCCTGTCTGTGAGTCCATTTATGTAGCTTGGCCCTAGGTTTGTCAGTACAGTGAAGTAGTAGCCCTGATCTGAAAAGAGCTCTGTTTATTTCTCTCTAGCCCAGGTCAACTAGCACCTCGGGGGCCACAAGAAGCACATGACTACCTTTGATGTGGCTTCCAGAAACATCTTAGCATGTGCTCATTAACTATCTGTTCAACAGCTGACAAAAGGGTTAAAACAGGGCACATGCCACAGATTTTGATGGTCACAAGCACTGTGCTGAGTCGAACTGCCTTATACACAAAGTTGCATGTCAAGCAAAGCTGTCTTGGGAACCAAACTGGATTTGGTATACAGAAATCGTGCCCTTCACCATAAAATTTTTACTAAACCCACAACAGGAAAATTAGTCTGTATATGCAGTAAAGCATTAATGCTCTGCATTGAGTAAAAAGGCTGTTTGATCCTGTCTTCTCTGATCCTCCCTTCCTTCCACTGTCCCCAATCCATCTCCTGATAGTACAGAGCCTTAAGGGCACTCTGCACGTGCTCAGTTAGATGTGTATTGCTAGAGTGTTTTTTTTTTTGTTTTTTTTGATGGTGCATGTGATCAGCACAGGGCCAATAAAAACTGTCCAGACAGAGGATCAGTGGTCCTGCAGCCTCATAGGACCATCAGAGTAGAATGACAATTCCTCCTACAAGCTTTAACCAGACACTGATAGAAGTCACAAGACTGCTATATACTGCTGATGAGAAAAGGTATTTAGCAGTTTATATTTACTAAAAGAATTGCATGTTCTGTGTACTGTGGGAGACCTGATATAGTGAATGAAGGGTCCTGGGTTTAGAAACACTTTAAGCTAACATTGCTTCTCTGAATGCATGAAACAGGCTCCGAGTAACATGGAGCACCAAAAGCCGATCCAGCACACACAGATTCTGAACATAACACCATGGCTGCACAAGCAATATTTTGTCTAGATCCCATCTCATTATCTTCTACAAGTGACTGCAATATTTGCATTTCACTGCTTTGAATGTGAACTGCTACACAAGAGATTTACAGTTGCACAACTAGCGATCGCTCTCATATAACAGTTTATCAGAACGTATTGATGATTATTTTCTTCAATGGAATAGAATGATAGAAGGAGATTAATTGCTTATTAATCACTTATTCATGAGACTAAAGGGAGGATTTCCCATTCTAGGAATACCCCTGCTGCAAGATTAATCTCAGGAGATAGCTATACATTTCACAAACTACAAATCTGAGTTTTCTCAGATTTCTGAGATTGCTAACTTAGTCTTAATGCACACACATTTCAGCACAATGAGGAGATATATATGTATATCATTATGACAACCCACCATGCAATTATGACCATCCACCTAATATTGAGTAGGTCTCCCTTTTTTGCCACCAAAACAGTCCCGATCTGTCGACATATAGTTTCCAAAGTAACATCCACACGAATGGAAGGACCCACGGTTTCCCAGCAGAACATTGTCAAAAGGAACACCCTGCCTCCACTGGCTTGTTCCCCTAGTGAACCCTGGTGTCATCTCTTCCCCAGGTAAGGGACGCGCGCACACACATAGCCATCCACATGATTTAAAAAAAATGTGATTCATCAGACCAGCTGGTCTGCTTCCATTGCCCTGTGGTCCATGTCTGATGCTAATGAGCACCACTGTAGGCACGTTTGACTGTGGACTTGGGTCAGAATGGGCACCCTGACCAGTCTGTGGCTACGCAGCCTCAAGCGCAACAAACTGCAATGCACTGTGTGTTCTTCCACCTTTCTATCAGAACCAGAATGAACTTATTCAGCAATTTGTTCTACAGTAGCTCTTCACTTGGATTGGACTACATGGCCCAGCCTTTACTCCCCAACATACATTATGAGCCTTTGCCACCCATGACCCTGTCACTGGTTTTCCTTCTTTGGATTACTTTTGGTAGGTCCTGACCACTGCAGGCTGGAAACATCCCACAAGGCCTATAGCTTTGGAGTTGCTCTGGCCCAGTCGTCTAGCCGTTACAATTTTGCCCTTGTCAAATTTGCTTAAATCAGGAACAACATGTTCACTTGCTGCCTAATATATCCCACCCACTTTCAAGTGCCATCGTAACAAAATAATCAGTGTGATTTACCTTTACCTGTCAGTAGTCAAAATGTTATAGCTGATTAATGTCTATACATCACAGTATATACTTTACATTAAATTTACAGTAAGCTCAGGGTGGTTGAGGATGGGAGCAGGAGTGAACGGTGGTTTAAGTTGCTAAAAAGCTACTCTGCTGACCACTGGAAACGCATATTTTGCTTGATTTTGCGTGATTACTGTAAATGGAGTGATAAAAAGAAAGCAAAGCAGAGAAAGAGCAGCGCCATTCTAAGCGTAGTAAATGAAAAAAAATATACAGCTTTAATTACCTTCATGGTGCACTCACATTTTGACAAATGGTGATGGGCATTTGATAGAAATTTGGGTCTCTTCAGCTGTGAATGGAGTGATGATGGACAAAAAGTTCTTGGTGATTTTTCTGTAAAAATTAGCAAATTCCATAATTCTATTAGATTGTAAGTTCTTTTGGGCAGAGCCCCCTTAACCCTCTTGTATTTTATTGTATTGTAACTGTACTTTCTCCCTTAATATTGAAGAGCATTGCAGAAACTGTTAGCGCCATATAAATCCATTAGTATAAAATAATAAACATTTGCATCCTTTCTTGTCAGTGGGCATAGGCCAGTCTAAAACATCTGAGACCTTTTGGAGGTCCATCAGGAGACAATAAGCCCCAAACACTGTATAGATGACTTCTGAAATTCACATTTTTCTGCTTTGACAAATGCAGCTGAATGTCATGTTGACCCAGGCTCTCCAAATCTTTATTTACATGAGTATGATTTTTTTCTAATAAAAAAAAAGGATGTTGTTGAGACAGACAGCCAAAAAATATCAAAGTCCCTAAAGATATCATTCTCCAAATGCTAAAATATAGCAGGGGCATTGCAGACAGAATCCAAACAACATCACTAGGTACTCAAAATGTCCACGTCATTTATGAAAAATGGTTTTCCATTCATCAACTTCTCTGATTTGAACCTGATTGTATACTCTAATGCCGCATACACACGATTGGTTTTCTCGTCGGAAAAAGATATGATGGCTTTTCGAACAGGATTCCGCTCAAGTTTGCCTTGCATACACACGGTCACGCAAAAGTTCGCTGAAATTACGACCGTCAAGAACACAATGACGTACAACACTACGACGAGCCGAGAAAATGAAATTCAATGCTTCAGAGCATGCGTTGAATTGTTTCCGAGCATGCGTAGGGATTTTGCATGTCGGAATTGCCACAGACGGGTGTTTATTTATGAATTTTCCATAAAAAAACAACATTAAACAATGCAATAAAATGAAAGTAAAATTAAATACAAAATTCACCAGTGACATATATATTAGAAGACCAAATATATCTATTTAGGCCGAAGCAACCAGAAACTAGGCTATATGAATTCAGGTACCTAGAAAACAAAACAAAATAGCTCCAGCCATACACACATACACATGCTCACACACATACATATACACCATGAACATGCACCAGTCCCTATATGCCACATTCTCAGATTATGTAAAACAGGGATATAGTATAATACAAGACCATCTCCAGTTCGACTCCTCAATATCCGCCTGGGTGACAAGGTCACACTACACCGCAGGCCAATCTTGATCAGTCCGACTGGGAGGGTAGGACAGTACCCCAAAATGATTTAGAGACATCCAGCCACGGTTGCCAGACTTTAGTGAATTTTTTTGAACATGCTCTACTTTTATATATTTGTTTAAAATTGGGAAATTCCCCATTAATAACACAGTATAGGATTTGAATCATTGGAGGGGCAACATCTTTCCAGTGTAATAGGATAACTTTCAGTGCATAATACAGAACTGTATGTAGTAAAATCAGAGCATGGGTTCTGTGTAAATAAAAGTCATTTAGTATACCTAAGAATCCAACTTCCGGAAGTTTGAGGTATTGGAAGTGTCAGTTGAGCTTCAAAAAAACAAACATTTGCCTCCAGTAAGAAGTCAGTACCGGGCAGCACCAAAACATGTGAAGCAAATCAGCATTAGGTGAATTACATCTAGAACAAACTGCAGCAGCACTCAAACCCATGCGAACCAATTTGGCTGGAGTATAGTATAACTGGTGTATAAATTTAAATTGGCTAAATTGATCAGCAGTGCTAATAATATCCTGAAAACAAACCTTGGTGGCTTCTTCCCAGCTCTCCTCTGGGTGTTTAGGTAACAGTACCAACCATTTTTTCTGTGAGTTTTGAAAAGGGTGCGTCCGCCCCCCCCCCCCGCCAATGAAAAACGATTATAAAATGCTGTCACCAGTTTAGCAAGTTCAGGGTAGGACAGTAAGTCTTCCATCGGGGACTCCGTAAACTCTATAATCAGTGCTCCAAACTGCGTCTGGACGGCATGCCGGAATAGCAGGTATTTAAAAAAGAAACGGTTGTCAATACCATACTCTCCCCTTAAAAATTCAAAGGTAACAAAATGATTCCCTCGGACAAAATGGGAGAGGGGGGTGACTTTAAAATGAACCCACCAGTTTGAATCTGGATGACCACAGAGCTCAGGGAGGTTGGGGTTGTTCCATAAGGGAGTGTGTGGTGATGATCCCCGCTCCGACGTTACAAGAATATTGCCCCCTTTTTTCCATGCTAAGAAACCCACATCTATGGGTGAATATCGAGAACACCTGGATCTCAATGCTTTATGCAGTTCATCTTTAAGAGAGGTGACCTGACCGAAAAAGGCCGATAGGAGAGCTATCGAGGGGGTCTGAAGGTCAGAATGCAACCAGTCATATACATAAGTAAGTTGGGATGCAATAAAATAGATACGTAAATTCGGACGCGCAAGGCCTCCTAATGATTTAGGTGCCTGCAGAGATGATTTTGCAATCTGGGGTTGGGTATTATTCCATAGGAAAGAGGAAACAGGGGCTGCTCTAAAGCAATACAAAAATTTTGGTAAGAAAATCATTTTAAAAATATTGATCCGTCCTTCGAGGTTCAGATGCAGTGATGACCATATACGAAGTTTGTCTATCATCCATTTAACGATTGGAGTGATATTAAGAACTTTGTAGTTGGAGATCTCATTGTGGATATGGATTCCCAAGTATTTGAAGGAGTGGGCGATTTGTAAACCAGAGCCTCGTAAATAATCAGTAGAGAAGGATGGCCCAATAGGGAAAGCTATAGATTTTTCCCAACCGACCCTCAGACCAGACACCTCGCCAAACTCCCCCACCACCTGCATCAGTTTGTTGAATGAAATCTCTCTGCCATCAAGGTATACAAGGGCATCGTCCGCATATAGAGAAATCTTCTCTACCAATGGACCATAGGAGATACCCCCAAATCTCAGACGTTTGACGCAACACTAGAGCAAGGGGCTCAATGGCAAGAGCAAACAGAAGAGGCGAGAGGGGGCATCCCTGCCTAGTACCTCTTTTTAGCGAAAAAGGCAAGGAGACATCTTTATTGGTACGGACTCTAGTCTTTGGATCCGCATATAGTAAACAGACCCATCTGACATATTGTGGACCAAAGCCCATCTATGACATAGTTTCTCATAAAAATGACCACCTAACGGTGTCAAAGGCTTTCAAGACATCCAGAGAAAGTGCCAGACCACTGTACTTATCTATCAATGCCTTATGGATATATAGGTATAGTCTCCGGATATTATCAAAGGTGTTTCGGCCAGGCATAAACCCCCGATTGATCGGGAGATATGAGTGACAGTATAACTTTCTGTAAGCGGAGGGCAATATTTTTGCCAATATTTTTGCATCAGTATTTAAGAGGGAGATGGGACGGTAAGACCCACACAGTAATTTGTCCTTGCCAGGCTTAGGTATGACCACAATGAGGGCATCATTCATTAAATCAGGGAGTGATCCCTGATCCAAGGATGCACAGAAGGTAGCAAGAAGTTTAGGGGCAAGTGTGTCAGTATATGCCTGGTACCACTCAGAGGGGAGGCCACCCAGACCAGGAGTTTTGGAGGAGTGTAAGGAGCAAATGGCATTTCTCCACTTCCTCTACCGTTAGGGGCTGATTTAGAAGATGTCTCTGAGAGTCACTATGTGCAGGGAAATCTACATAGGAGAAAAATCTCATTAAGGATATCTTCTCCGGTGGGATCTCTTGATCATCATAAAGTCTGCGATAGTAGGACACAAACTCATTAATTGATGATCAAAGAATCAGAGGCAATAGTACTGTCAGAGAGCTGTATGGAAGAGATCCAGCTGTCTTGGAGATCAGTATGGGCAAGGAAGGCTAGGAGCCTATCATTTTACCCCCCCCCCCCCCCCCCCATGCTCACAAATGCGAGCAGAAAGATGCAGTTGTTGCTTCTTTGTTAGGTCAACCATGTGTAGTTGCAGTGCATCATGGGCTTCAGCCAGCCTCCCCCAAAAATCAGGTGATAGATTCACCACATGTTGGGATCTAGCAGTCTCTAGGGATTGTTCAAGTGTTGCTTGTATAGCCCGCCCAGAAGATCGGTAGTGTTTAATATGTGATATATATGAACCCCGCGTTACTGCCTTAAAGGCATCCCATACCGGCCGGCCCTGCAGTGGTGGTGCCATAGTTTGAGGCCAAATAGTTAACCATGTCAGTTGGAATGTAGAGATCCAGAGAGGACTGAGCCTCCAAGTCCGAAATGTGGGTCTATGACCCAGGGTCAGATTTACCTGTACTATCTAGTGGTCAGACACCGTCTGGGAGAAATAGGCAATAGACTGAACAAATGGGAGGAAGTCCTTAGTGGCCACTGCATAGTCCAACCTGGAGCGAGTACAATAAGATTTAGATTGGAATGAAAAGACTTTAACATCAGGGAATTTCCAGCGCCATAGATCTACATATCCATAAGTTTCACACCACCTGCAGAACAATTTCGATTCAGACATTAATGGCTTCAGCATGTCCAAGGACGACTGTATGACCGAGTTAAAATCCCCCACCAGGAGCGTAGGGTATAGTGGTAGGGAGGAGAGTTTTGTACTCAGCTCAGTAAACACTGCAGCCCTAACCGGAGGGGGGATGTAAACCGTTATCAATATGAGAGGAACCCCGTGTATAGTGACATGTAGGATGATATATTTGCCCTTGGGATCTGTAAGCTCCTGGTGACAGGAGAAGGACAGACCTTTACAAACCAGAATTGCCACCCCTCGGGTGTAGTTAGAGTACGTAGAGTTGTAGTTATGTGAGACCCACTGTTTTTTCAATGCTAAAACTTTTGAGCCCATCTGGTGAGTTTTTTGGAAACATAGGATATGTGGTTTAATATGTTTGATCCATTGAAAAATCAATGCTCTCTTGAACTTTGAGTTTAAACCCCGGACATTCCAGGAGCAGAGAATTAGATTGGCCACAGAGGGATTATAGTAATCAAGAGGGCAGGGATAAGGAAAACGAACTTCCACAGCCGTTTAAACACCCCCCAAAATCCGGTCACATCGCTATGTGGGATGCTCTAGTGCACATTCAAACAACCATCAATACATCATACATACAACAATAAAACTATATACAGGAGAAAAAAAAGCTACCGGAGGGTAGAAACAACTCTGCCCAACTACTTAACCATTTCAGCCCCGGAAGAATTTACCCCCTTCCTGACCAGATTCGGCACTGCGTCGCTTTAACTGACAATTGCGCGGTCGTGCGATGTGGCTCCCAAACAAAATTGACGTCCTTTTTTTCCCCAAATAGAGCTTTCTTTTGGTGGTATTTAATCACCCCTGCGCTTTTTATTTTTTGCGCTATAAACAAAAAAGAGCGTCAATTTTGAAAAAACGCATTATTTTTCACTTTTTGCTGTAATAAATATCCCCCAAAAATATATAAGAAAACAACTTTTTTCCTCAGTTTAGGCCGATACGTACTCTTCTACATATTTTTGGTAAAAAATCGCAATAAGCGATTATTGATCGGTTTGGGCATTTGCGATAGTTTTATGGCATTTTTATTAATAATTTTTTTTCTTTTTAAATGGCAGCGATCAGCGATTTTTATTGTGACTGCGACATTATGGCAGACACATCGGACATTTTTGATACATTTTTGGGACCACTGTCATTTATACAGCAATCAGTGCTATACAAATGCACTGATTCCTGTGTAAATGACACTGGCAGTGAAGGGGTTAACCACTAGGTGGCAGTGTATGGGGTTAAGTGTGTCCTAGGGGCGTGTTTCTAACTGCAGGGGGGATGGGCTGTGTGTGACATGTCACTGATCTCTGCTCCGATGACAGGGAGCAGAGATCCAGTGACACTCTCACTAGGCAGAACGGGGAGATGCTTGTTTACATTAGCATCTCCCCGTTCTTCCTCCCCGTGAGGCGATCGCGGGTATCCCTGCGGCGATCGAGTCCGCGGCACCCGTGACCCGACTTACGGAGCTTGCGGTGAGCGCGCGCGCTGGCCGTCTCTTAAAGGGGAACGTACAGGTACATGGTTTTGCCTGTACGAGCCCTTCTGCTGCAGTATATCTGCATGAGGCGGTCGGCAAGCAGTTAAAACTGGAGCGGGCCTAATCCCAAAACTTGTACCATGCATGGGGCGCATGGCCTTTACCCATATAACAATGAAAAAACTGTTATGCCGCGGACACGCGATCGCACATTCCGACAACAAAATCCATGTTTTTTTTCCGACGGATTCCGCGATTGCACATTCCGACAACAAAATCCATGTTTTTTTTCCGACGGATGTTGGCTCAAACTTGTCTTGCATACACACGGCGGTCACACAAATCTTGTTGGAAATTCCGATCACCAAGAACGCGGTGACGTACAACACGTACAATGAGCCGAGAAAAATGAAGTTCAATAGCCAGTGCGGCTCTTCTGCTTGATTCCGAGCATGTGTGGAACTTTGTACATCGGAATTGTGTACACACGATCAGAATTTACGACAACGGATTTTATTGTCGGAAAATTTGAGATCCAGATCTCAAATTTTGTTTGTCGGAAATTCCGACGGAAAATGTCCAATGGAGTCTACACACGGTCGGAATTTCTGACAACAAGCTCACATCGAATATTTCCCATAGGAAAATCCGACCGTGTGTATGCGGCATAAGTGTTCTTCAAAAAGGGAGGATGGAACATTTCATCTCCCAAGGCAGCTCATGCCAAATCAGCATAAAATGGTCTCCTGCAGGGGAAGTATAATGGTCAACCAGACTGCAGATTTGAAGGATTGCTGTAGGTCCCACAGTCGGGCTAGGCCATGCCCCCTCCTCCAACCAACCACATTAAAATTTTTACTGGCATTTACAAAAGTTACACAATTACAGTTTTAAGTGCAAATTTCAGTATTTGGGCTACAAATAAGTACAATATGCAATTAGCAATGTGATTTAACCACTTCAATACCAGGCACTTACCCCCTTCCTGCCCAAGCCAATTTTCGGCTTTCAGAGCTGTCACTTTTTAAATGACAATTGCGCGGTCATGCTACACTGTATCTTCCCACAAATAGAGCTTTCTTTTGGTGGTATTTGATCACCTCTGTGGTTTTTATTTTTTGCTAAATAAAAAAAACTGAAAAAAAAAGTTTTTCTTTGTTTCTGTTATAAAATGTTGTAAAAAAATTATTTTTCCCCTTCACAGATGGGCACTGATAAGGCGGCACCAATGAGATGGCACTGATGGGCACTGACGATGGAAACTGATAGGCAGCACCGATGGGCAATCATAGGCGCCACTGATATGCAGCACTGATGGGCATTGATAGGCGGTACTGATGGGCACTCATAGGTGGCACTGGTGGGCGACACTGATGGGCACTGAAAGGCTGCACTGATGGGTACTTATGGGTGGCACTGATAGGTGGCACTGCTGGGCACTGATGGGCATGGATAGGCAGCACTGCTGGGCACTAATGGGTGACATACTTGTTGGGGTTCCTTTGTGGGCATCCCTGGTTGTCCTGGGTGGGCATCCGCGGGGGGGCTGCACTGATAAACAATTAGCACAGACCTCCCCTGTCAGGAGAGCCACCAATCGTCTCTCCTCTACTCGCGCCTGTCAGACGCGAGTGAGGAAAATCCGATAAATGGATCTTCCTGTTTACATCGTGATCAGCCGTGATTGGACATGGCTGATCATGTGGTAAAGAGCCTCCGTCAGAAGCTCTTTTCCGAGATTGGTGATGCGGTGTGTCAGACTGACACACCACACCACTGATCATAGCGCTGCGCGTGCGATCGCTGGCTTATCTTTCTGGACGTCATATGACGCACAGTCAGGATAACTGAACCCCTTCCCAGCCGACATTCTGTTATAGGCTGGGCGAGAAGTGGTTAAAGGAGTTGTAAAGTCTCAAGGTTTTTCACCTTAATGCATCCTATGCATAAAGGTGATTGTTGGTTCGGAATTTTGTCCGAAGGGCGTTGGCCCAAACTTGTCTTGCATACACACGGCCACACAATTGTTGGCCAACAATCACGAACATAGTGACATACTAGATGTACTACGTGTTTTTTCAGCTATTTAGCGCCACCCTTTGGGCTACTTCTGCTAATTTCGTGTTAGTAGAAGTTTGGTGAGTGTTGATTCGTGCTTTTCTTTTCGCGTTTTTCATTTCGTGCTTTTCAGTTCGTTTCTGAACGCCCATTCGTCAACCAGCCATGTTGTGGAATTGGAGGAGATGATGTGTTGTTTATTATTGGCCTTGGAATTATTGCTTTGACATTATTTTTTTGGTTGAATAATAATGATTTGATTTGATATATATTCTATATTTTTGGATGCATAGAATGCACTTTTTGGTTAAGTTCTATTGGCAGATAGCATGTCTAATTTTATTTGTTTTCTTTTTTTAATGTACAATAAAAAACATGAGGAGAATAATACTTGGCTATGTGTTTTACTTCAAATGACAGTTTGGGAGTAGGCAGTTTCATCTTTAAAAAATACAATGTAAATTGACAAGGGACACCAACATAGTTGTATCTTTGATCTTAAAAACTTATAATAATAATATAATAAAAAAAACTACGGGATAATGGTGTTGTGGTAACTTGCCCAAATAATTAAAAAAAAAAGCATAATAATATTATTCTTGATATCACTAGAAAGAAAAAGCCTTTGAAAATTTGTTTGCAATAACTCCATCAGTATCACCAGCAAAGCAGCTTCATTATTATCCCATTAAAGAAGAAGAGAATGTGCGCTGCATTTCGAGATTTCATAATTTGCCACGTCATGAATGTTAATTCTCCATTACGAACGAAAGTTTACAAGACTGACCGCCTCTGCCTCCGAGCATGCGTGTTTGTACTTTGGCCTTTTGTCCAACGGACTTGTGTCCGTCACGCACGCTCGAGAACTCCGACAACAAACGTTTGTCCGCGGAAAATTTGAAAACCTGCTATCCAACATTTGTTGGCGGAAAGTCCGACAAAAATTGTCCGATGGAGCATACACATGGTCCGATTTACCGCCAACAGGCTGTCATCACACAATTCCCGTCGGAAAGTCCGATCGTGTGTACAGGCCTTAAGAGGAAACAAGATAATAATACGATAACAAATCATA
This sequence comes from Lithobates clamitans, assembly GCA_037952925.1. Taxonomy (NCBI): domain Eukaryota; kingdom Metazoa; phylum Chordata; class Amphibia; order Anura; family Ranidae; genus Lithobates; species Lithobates clamitans. The sequence goes on along the minus strand of JBBGZY010000052.1, from coordinate 2,658,351 downwards.
CATATGGACATTGCCTGGACCTGGAAGCACTGTTTTAATGTTCTCTTTTACCAGTGCTTAAACTCGAATACACAGATCAAATACTACCTTTCTAATCTTTCAAAAATACTTCACAGAAGAAATACACAGTTACTTATGTACAGTGGTCCTTGATTCTATCAGACTGGCTCATGAACAGAAAACAACCCAAGTCTCAAGGTACAATTAATCCACCCAATGCATACGAGTTACAAAAAGTTATAGCAAAATATATTTTTCTATTGTTCATTCACTTGTACTCTACTAATGCAAAGTTGTTGGATCTTCCAGCCGCACAGGAGGATTGTGAGAGTGCTAAATAATGACTACAAGAGATAGGTTTATAGCATAGAACCTTCTCGAAGCACAGTAGAGGCTTCTTCACACAGGAGGTATCTGCAAGTCTCACCGTCTCGCAAATTGAGTTAAAAAATAAAATGTGCTACAATACAGCCATTATCTTCAGCATTACCACAGTTTCAAGTGTGAACATTGTGAACAGTAAAATATGCACAATCCCTTCCCAGACGTGTCGGTACGGGAGCCTGAGGAGAACAATTCAATGTAAAGCATTGACAGAGGGTTTTGCATTCAGTCCAGTCAAACACAGAGAATGACACCCACTCCCTGATCTAATGAGCCTGCAGGGCATTTGCTGAAAGTCTTTGTTCTGCCCCTCCCTGCTGAAATGTAAATATGGAGCTGCTAAGAGACAGGCTGCAAACAGCTGGTAATTCACAACAGCCTTTGGCAAAAGGGAACATTCCCATCTCCTTTTCTCTGTGTGTTTTCTATTCTTGCCCAGTTCACGCTCATCCCTGAACAGCCTGCACATACGTCACATTTCAACTCTGGATAAGGCGCTCCTGTATTATACACACACCACTAAATCTTTACCTTACATGAAGGAGAACGTCTACAATGGTGTATGGTAACCCAATGGCGAAGGTCAAAGCAAATCCTAACACCTGAACGCAGTATTGCAAATAAGGAATGTTTTAGTTAAGCTGTACATCTTTGTAACTACTTAATTAATTATATCTTGTTTTTTCAGGACACATTGGACCTCATTTGGTGGTATTGTAAAGGTCTATTCAGACTAGGTGCTTTAGGAGCTCCATTTATTATCAGACCAGTTCACACCACCGTGCCGCAGTGGTGTTCTCTGAAAAAGGCACGCCATGTCGTTCTTTTTTCAATCCACCACATCGCAATACACTGCCACCCATAGAGCTTTGTTACATTTTAATAAAGTTCACAAAAAAAAACAAAAAACAGTAAACAGTACGATGAGCTGGGATCAATGCATTGGCACCACTGTCATCACATCTCACTCCAGCAACTGAGTTCTAATAAAGCTGCTGGTGTGAATGGGCCTTTAATAGATGTCTCTTGATTTTTTTTTTCTAAGGGAAAACTGGCCAAAAAGAATTCTAGTTCTTGCTATTATCATGATCAACCACCAAATTACAACTCGATAGGGTTGATTTACTAAAACTGGCGAGTGTAAAATCAGGTGCGGCTCTGCATAGAAACCAATCAGCTTCCAGAGATTTTTGTCAAAACTTAATTGAACAAGCTGAAGTGACATAGTTACATAGTTGGTAAGGTTGAATAAAGACACCAGTCCATCCAGTTCAACCTGAGTGAGTGTGGGTGCGTGTCTACAATTGTCCCTATCCCTGTACATTGTGTCTCATTAAGATGCTCATCTATTATTATTTTTAGTTAAGGTACCCATATAGCACCGTCAATTTACACAGCGCTCCACACATACATCACACGCTCACATCGGTCCCTACCCTCAAGGAGCCCACAATCCAAGGTCCCCAACTTACACCCATATACCAAGGCCAAATTTTGGACAGAAGCTAATTAACCTACCAGCATGTCTTTGGAGTGTGGGAGGAAACCGGAGTACCCAAAGGAAACTTACGCAGGCACAGAGAGAACATGCAAACTCCAGGCAGGTAGTGTCCTGGTTGGGATTCGAACCAGCGACCCTGCTAGGCGAGAGTGCTAACCACTACACCACTGTGCCGCCCTTAGAAGCTGAAAGGCTACCATGCACAGCTGTACCAGATTTTGCACTCTCCAGTTTTAGTAAATCAACAATGTGGGAGTTATTTGTTGTTTGTATTCATAGTAGGGCCCAGAAACAATAGTGCACATTTTACTGTTTTATCCTACCTAAAACACACTGACACTAACTTTGATTAAGCCCTGATCCTTTTATTCTAACATGGTGGGAAAAGGGGACATAACATCCATGGCAAAGTTTATACCACACACAGCTTCCATAGACTTTCAAGAACTTCTTTTGGGCGACTGGCATCCCACGATTCTGTTTGCCCGATTTTACCACAATTCGTCAGGCGGCAAAATTGCACCTCGATTTGGGTGCCATTCAAAGTAACAGGGATTGCAAGGGCATCCCACGATTTGTGGCGATTCCAAATTACAGCGATTCCATCCAAACGGAACACCATGGTGTGAGTGGAGCCTTAAGCCTCGTACACACAGTACGAAAATCAGAAGGGGATTGTTGTTTGACAGACTGTTGTCCGAAGATGCTCGGAATCAATGTTCACCAAACATGAAATTAGCAGAAGGGGCCCAAAGGGTGGCGCTCAAGAGCTGACATTCCTCTTAGTACGTCACTATGTTCGTGTTTGTGGCGCGACCATTTGTGTAACGTTAGTATGCAAGACAAGATCCTGGCACATGCCCTTTTGACAAAAATCAGACGCTGGGTTGTCCAACAATCGTACCGTGTGTACGAGGCTTTAGAGAAGCATTGGAAGAATCAGAGAATGTCACCTTCAATAAGAGAATGCCCACACAGCTGCTTTGCTTTTAAGCTATTCCCTTTAAATGGTTTCCAAAGACAAGCTACGGGCTGTTTTTGGGGTTTTTTTTATAAAAGAGGATTTAGTGAGATTTACAAATAAATAAAAACATTTCAGGAGCTTATTAGAGTAGAACTAATTTAAAAAGCAGATTGTTTAGTAGGAAGTGGTATTGTTCAGTACACAGCTGATGTCCTCTTCAACAACATGTTTGAAATAGGTGACCTGCTGGAGCAAAAAATTAGCAAAAAATTAGCAGGCTGAATTAAAGAGAACCTGTAGTTTACACAAACGTAAAGCAGACCTTGCACTACAAAGGCAAGGTTGATTGTTCAATTCAAGAAAGCCATCCTTTTAACCAGTGGTGGCTGGTGCTCAAAATTTTTGGGGGGGCGTAAACAAACTGAAAAAAAAACATCAATTGCAGTCACTGTGCCCATGAAAACGTAGCCATTGTGCCCATCAAACGCTGCCACTGTGCCATCAAATGCAGCCACTGCGTTATCAAACGCAGCTGCTGTGCCATCAAATGCAGCCACTGCGCCATCAAAGGAAGCCACTGTACCATCAAACGCAGCCACTGTGCCCATCAATTTCTGCCAGTGTGCCCATCAATTGCCGCTACTGTGCCTCATCAGATGCTGCCAGAGTGCCCATCAATTGCCGTTACTGTGCCCCATCAGATGCTGTTAGTGTGTCCCATCAGATGCCGCCAGTGTGCCCATCAATTGCTGCTATCAGTGTGCCCATCAATTGCCGCTACTGTGCCCCATCAGATGCTGTTAGTGTGCCCCATCAGATAACGCCAGTGTGCCGCATCAGATGCTGCCCGGCACTTACCTGTCTCAGAGTGGGTCAGCGGTGGTCTCCTGCACGTCCTCCATGTCTTCTTCCGTCCTCTCTCAGGCGTCCAATCACAGCGCCTGATGTTTCAGCCAATCAGGTGACTGGTAACAGATCCAGCAATCTGATTGGCTGAGAGGTGGATTCAGTGTTATCAAAGAGAATTCCTTTGCTTTGCTAACACACAGCTGAGTGAACAGCAAACACACAGCATTACGCCTGCTGTTCACCTTTTTGGGCGCTAATCAGGTGCTCCAAAAACTACCCCCGCCGCTGTAATTCAGATACCCAGCACCCGAAAATGGGCCAGGCACCTGAATAGGGAGTGTCAGCAGCGACCATAGATAGATTCATGCAATGCATGAATCTATCTATGGTGATTAGAGCGGTGCAGGAGAGAGGGGGCGGCCCTCCTGCACCCTTTATGGATGCACTGCCACTGCTTTTAACAGTGACACTATTTTTTAGAAAATAATCAATACACATCCACTACTTAATGGCCCCGTATTTTTCATGAAATAATTCCTATTGTTACTGTTTTTCTGCCACCTTGTAACATCCCCTATGAGCTCCCAAACTTCTCTGTTTCCCCGTCACATTTATAGGGTTGCAACAAGAAAAAAATAAAATAAAAAATTTGGAGTTTTGAAAAGGCTGAGAGCAATAGAAGGGACTTTTTTTAGTTCAAGTTGTTGCAAACCCTTATATATACCCAGTGAGGTGACTGGCCACAGGTGATACACAGATGACAAAAAAATCCTCCTGCGTAGGTTGTACCTATTTATCTGCAGTCTTCTCTTTTCTACATCCATTCAAAGTCCAGAATTTGTAAAGCTTGTCTGAGCTGTCAGAAAAAAGGGGGCAGCGAGCTAAAGATAAACTCTGCAGAGCTCAGTGAGGAGAGCTCTGACAGCTGATTGGAGGGGAGGGGAGGGAAAGGAAGGAAAGGGACACCCTCCGCCTCACACAGCACACAGGGACAGAGCTAGGGTGGTCAATCAGCTGGAGCTCTTTCCCCTGTCACCTTTTTTCTTTTGGTGTCAGGAAAACTTGTCAGAATTGATTCATGCCGATAGCAGAGAAATGAAGCAGCAGACAGAAATTACACTTAGTGCTCCTAATTGAGACAAGTACACACTATATTATTGTCCAATTACAGATTACACTGGAAGGAAAACAATATTGATAACCCCACTTAGCCTTGAGTGTACACTTCACACTGAAATGCTTGGTCCCGAACGCTGTACATAGACTGCTATTTTTTTTCTTGATTAGCCAGCAAGCTGAATAAATTTAAAAAAAGAAAAAGAAAATTATATATACCGTATATATATATATATATATAAATAGACATACAAATGAGATGGATGGAGGAATCTCTGCTGCCAAGACATTATATTCTGACAGTGGAACTGATTTGCTGCAGTAACTGATCAACAACAGTTGTCCAGTATGTCCCTTTTATGAAAGCCAGTTAAACAATTGACACACTGATTGAAATTTGGCTGGTCCCTGCTTAGTTGGCTTAATTTCGATCCATCTATGGCCAGATTTAGGTTGAAACCTCCGTACCCCACTCTGTCCACCCATCCCCTATACCTAACCTTTCACCCATCCTGCTTTCCCTCCTCACTCTCCCTCTCCCTACCTTCCATTCTACCACATCTCCTTCTCATCCACACCCAAGATGACACTATGCAGATTACTGGGAACATGCCTGTGTGACACCTCCCCCACCACACCCCATCCTTCCTTTCCTTCCCATTCCTAACTACCTACCTATTCCATAATACCCACCAGCTTCTCATTAGAACATCCATGCCTTCTTTTTTACCCATGTTCTTTCTTCCAACTGGAACACATACACTCTAGGTGGTGTGTTTATAAAACAGTCCCAAAGCTATTCGTCCAAAAATTTGCGTGTAGTGTGTGAAGGGGCAAAAACAAATGTTAGCCCCCGTTCACATCGGCACGATTCGACATGCAATTTGACATGCCAAATTGCAGCCTTTTGCTGGCAACGGCACTGTCGGCGCCGCACCGATTTCCAAAAGTAGTTGAACCTGCACAGATGTCTTTCAAATCGGCCCCCAAACTGGCACTGAAATGCGGGTTCGAAGTCGTGCGAGTTCAGATTTCAACCACGCGTTCTGTGTAAATGTTTCATTAAAGTGCTTGTCAACCCACTATAATATCATGCCATCCTCTCTGTTATATAACGCTATGTGCCAGTGCTGTATAAAAAAGATGCATTTTATACCATATATTAGAGCGGCACCGGCGCTCACGTGAATCCTCAGCTATCTCCTCGGGGAGGAGAGAGGAGAAATAACCGAGGAGTCACGAGAGCGCTATAACAGAGGGGATGGCGTGATTATAGTATAGATTTGATTGCAGCAGGAGGAGAAGATCGTGGAGTAGACAGAGCTGACAGGAAGGGAGGGGAGGGGGACAGAGGAGACACAGGAGGGCAAAGAGTAGGGCTGAGGATGATGGAAGCATGTAAACTGACAAGGGTCAGGGCTCAGCAGCCATGATAAAACGTGGTCAGTCTACAGAGGGGAGGTCATAGCCAGGCAGGATCAGCCAGGTTTTTTAGGTGATACGGGCAGCCAAGTTACACAGCACAAGCATTGTGCTGTAAAACATGCTTTAAGGGAACGGGATCCATTTTTTTTTTTTAGGTTAACAAACACTTTAAGGTCATCCCTGCAATTTAATTATATTTCATTTTGAGAGCACCGGCTCTTGAAGTGAATGTGGTTCTGATTCTATCTACCCAGTTTTTTCAATTCATACCACTCCCACACATGTTTATGTTGTTTTCTTTTTTTCTGAAGGTCGCCCTTGCCTAGGTGCCATGGGTATTATATATATATATATATATATATATATATATATATATATATATATATATACACACATATACACACACACACATATACACACATATATATATATATATATATATATATATATATATATATATATATATATATATATATATATATATATATATATATATATATATATATATATATAATATATATATATGCCCATGGTACCTAGGCAAGGGCGACCTCGAGATCCTTCTGGAAAAATCCTGGAGGATGCTGAGACCTTCAATACTTACAAGTAGACTCTCCTGCACTTTGTTACAGCATCATCCTGTGAAATTTGTGGTACTCCATATTTCTCAGGATCTTTGAAAAGATGGTGATGTCACCCTCTGCAGTGCGGGGAAGTGAGGTATATTACTAACCTTTTCTTCCATTCCCCCAGTTTTATTTTTTTTTTACTTTACTATAGCATTTTGGGAAGTGTGATTATAAAACTAATCCTTGCTTTGAATTGCAGGGTCCGCTTTAAGGAAAACCAGTGATTTATCCACTCAGGGCAAATCAATTGGATTTCTTTAATTCTCACATACCTAATTGTACATTTTTTTTTTCCTTTCCAATCGGCACATTTAGCACCAAAGAAAATGCACAATACTTTGGGGTATGGAGAAACATGTGACTCACTCAGTATAACAAGTGCTTAGCCAATCGGTCCAAAAGGGATTCCATAGTCCTGCGTAAGCTATGACTTTGGTGACTTGTAGCTTACACAGAGCTTTACTTTCAGTCCCAGAAGCTGAATGGAGTGGCTGGGGAACAAAAAGAAAGGGAAATATATGCTACTGAGAATGGCAGTGTGAACAGATTCACGTTAAAGAAGATTTCCACTGTTAGATGTCACAGCCCTGTCTCTCCACTTCCTCCAATCAGAGAACGCTTTTCATTCATTCAGAAAATGTAAAGCATACTCTGAATGGTGTCAGTGCTAACCAGCTGGAGATCACTGGAGTAGCAGTGTGTACTTTACAGCTTTGGCCAGGTATTACATATATCAGTTACATTGGTCCAAGCAACACACTGTGTAAAAAAGATTAATTTCTCTTTCATTTTAAGGGTACAGTTGGGTTTTGGGGTTAGTAGTCGGGTTAGATATCACGTTTTGGATAAATTGCGGAGAGAATTGAACTCCTGTCAGGTTTTTACTGCTACTTGGGGCTCCAAGAGGGAGGTGTACCATCCTTTCCTGACCATGGTTTCACCAGACAGAAAGAAAGGGAACAACTGCAACTGAAACACAGACAGAAAAACCTCACAGGGCCTTACCCTATTTTATTAAAAAAAACCTTTTTACTTCTGTGTTGCAGTTGGTGAGATCCTTTTCTTTCCTGTCTGTCAGTAGGATAGAAATTGAGGGGAAATATCCCAAATGGAGCCTCACATATAAGAAAAAGGCCTGATGAGGGTTCTAACTCTTCTCTGCCCTATTCAAAACATAGAAAATAAAGTGAGGTTAAAGTAGAACTTTTGGTAAAATATTTTTTTCATTTTGGATAGAGCAAGGGAGGGTTATTTTTTTTTTTTTTTCGCTGTCTGTATCCCACTGTGGAGATTTCCCTTCATTTCCTGTCCAATAGCAGACTAAGGGAATTCCTTGGGGACCCCCAGGTCATCAGAACTAGTGCCCCCATTGGATGATTTCCCCTCTATTACTTCTCTCTGGACATAGCGTTTTGCTCTATATATGGTAATATTTATTACTATTTTGCCTTTATTACAGTATGTGAAACTGATCATTGAGAAAGTGCCATTGCATCTGAGCAGTCTGGTTGCAATGCCCAGTTTCACCTTCGGGTGCTGCTGCAGGCTAGCTTTAAAACTAGTGGACTCTTCCTAATGGCAAAAACAAGGCTAACATTTTCCAGTTTCTTTGAGAAGGTCTTAAAGAGAGATAATCTGATCAATAGTCAAAAGTCCCATATCGCAAATTTTAAGTAATTTGACTACCAAGGATAAAATGTTATTGAATTTCATTACTATACATTTCTATACTTTTTAAATTTTTAAATTTGAAGTGAATTTGCTGTGACACTGTCACAGTGTTGCAGAGCAGATTCATTGTGTAAAATATTAGAAGGTGAAAATGAATGGCTTGGCCTATTACTTGTGCATGGTAAAAAAAAACAGGCTATTTTACTGGCACACCCACTGCTTACACTCTTCTATTCGCTTTTCATGGCTCAGTGTACCTGCTGAAGAGAAGGTCAATTATCCTGGTAGTCCAGGTATGGGGGTGCCTATGCCTCTCCTTTCCTAACATGATTCATTGCTGCGTGAGCTACCGCCAGACTCCAGAGCCCACCCAGTGGGGGGACAGGGAGATACTGAACTTGGAGCTTACACTGAAGTTGGAGCTTACACAGGGCTTTTTCTCTTCGCTTCCATGGGTGCACCATGAACAATTTAATCGGCTGCTATTTTTCAAGTTGGGTATCAACTTTATTGATTCACCATTTCTGTGGCAAGCTGCATGACAATTTGCCATAGTCAGGAGCCCTGGACACTGGACATTTATTGCACATGCATTTACCTACAATTAAAGCATATCTAAAACTCCAATATGCCAAAAATGCAGTGTCCTTTTCACTTCCACAAAGCACAAAGAACCATATCTTTATTGTGTAAACTACTAGACCCATCAATGCACCATGAAATGGACATGAAAAATAGTCCAGTCTGTGTGAAAACCATGGCCCCCTCCATAGATACAATGGAGAAGTGAATGTAGACATGAAGGGACAGGAAGTGTGTTATTTGCAGCATTACCAGATTAAAATAAAGGAAACATTGTTAAGACGCAATATATTCATTGGGTTTAAATGCGCTTTGATTTTGTACTATATTGTCAAATTATTCTGAACATTCTTTTTGTCAATGAAAGATTCTGTAAAGTAACTTTTTATTGTTGTTAATCGCAGTTGTTGGATTGCAAACACTGAAAAACTGCAAGATCAGACCTGTACTATGACAATTTACCTCCACAGGAAACTGTCATAATGTTCACCAAAAAATCCTCCTCCAAGCTGGAAGTGAAAAGCCGCGCCTGCTCCCACATACCACCCTGCAGTGCAGTGTAGGAGGTGTGTCTATGCAAATATTGACCATCAGAAAGTCAGGGCTTGTGTAGTAGAAAGGACTGTGGGAGGGAGGTTACTAAAAGTCCAAATATCCTCTGAATCTCTAGTCTAGGGTGACTGTCAGCCTTCAAGAACAATTGTCCCAGTATGTCTTTACAGGACTTTGCAAATTATAGGGCAAGCATCATTAACTTGATGGTATTCATAACCATGTATTTTCAAATGTAATAGAAGTGACTTGATTGTAACACAAATAAATAGATTTCTGAATTTTAAAAAAATGGAGGAATGGGCATTAGGTGTGGCTGGCTACCTATTGATGTGAACACCAGTACAAAACCAGCAGTCAATGTGTTCTAAGTATAAGTTAAACTGAGTTAAGAATAGTACACACGGGCCGAATGTCGGGCAGCATTGGCCGGTTCAATGGAACCCGGCCGACATTCAGCCTGTGTGTACTGGAGTCGGTCCGACAGAAGTCGGCCGGAGGGCATGAGCAAAAAAGGCTGAGAGCGCTGACTGGATGTTGTAGCGGAAAAGGGGGGGTGTCCCCCTGTCAGAACACAATAGAACAGCGGGGTAGATCGTTGTACTAACATTGGATAGTTAGCACAGCGGCTCCACCTGAGCTGTCAGTTTTTTTTCGTTCAGCCTTGCTGGGTTGAACGGAAAAAAAAAAACTACTAGTGTGTACTAGGCCTTAGGGCTAGTGTTGATGAGCTTTTGGTCACTTCAGAACTGCTTCTCTTCAAATACAAGTCTATGGGAATGCAAAAGCAGCTGAAGTATGTCAAATGCAGGTCAACTGTTCCTGCAACAAAAATTCTGAATGATTTTAAGCTGGGTACACATGGGTCCAAAAATAGTCGATTTGGCATAAACCAGTGGACTTTTGGCCCATGTATACAGCTCCTTGTCCGACAGAAGCAAGTTGAACAAAAAAGCATCCCAAATTGATATCAAAACACACATCAAAGCCTGCTCACACAGACACTAAGGCCCCTTTTACACTAGTGTAGCTCTACATTGGGTATTAAGCATATGTGCTTTGTTGTGCTTCACAAATCAAGTAGCCCATTCATTTCAACTGGCTGTCTTTTGTGTGACAAATGCAGCAAAGTAACTCAAGTATCTTTTAGAGCTTTGCTCATTCTGTGTTTATAGTATCATGCCTTCTTGCATGTCTAAGAACATGCTTCTTGTATGGCATGTTTGAGGTGCATTAACTGGCGCTGAAAGAGCAACAAGTGTTTTTGTGCAGGTCCTCATACACTAGTGTGAATGGGGTCCAAGCCAACTTAATAAAATACATAATAAATTCCGAGTGTATGATCCTTTAGAAACTTACTGGCACACCTGCTTTTTCAAGTTTTCCTTTATGGAGACTGGAAACATGCAGAAAAGATGTTTATACCTCCCAAGCGCTTATAGGCCTTGAACCCATTTGATGAGAACTTTGTTCAAATTTGTTCATTTGCCCTCTCAGTGGATCTGCAAGTGTTCTTTCTTTACAAAGCCTCCACCATTCCAATGAGGATGCATCTGTCATCAAGAACCCCACTGATAAGTGGTTGATGGTCGTCTCTAGAGCCCTTGTTCTCTTTGGCAGGCCATGCTCTGCATCTAGTTTTGGCTGTGACCTTAATTTGTTAAACCATGACTGACTGGTCTGAAGCAATTAGAAGGGATCTGATCACTATGGTGGTTGATCCCTTGTCATAGAACATTTGGAACAAATGGCTATTGCTCTAAACAAGTCTTTCTCAACTTTTTGAACACAAAGGAACCCTTAAAATAACTTTTCAGTCTAGGGGAATCCCTGCTAAAAAAGACTTTATCTACAACTCCTGATACATTAGTGTGATGGTCTGTGGGAAAAATACTCCTTATACTTGTGGTCACTCGGAAGAATTCCCCCCTGTCAGATAGCTAAAAGTATCAGTGGTGTCAGTAGGAACTTATGTGAGAGACAGAAATTTCTCATTGCTCAAGGAACCCCTAGCAACCTGTGGAGGAATCCCAGGGTTCCACTGAACTCTGATTGAGAAACCCTGCTCTAAACTATAGCATTGACTCGCTGCCAGAGGTTTTCCACCTCATTTCCTGCATAAGTTTCCTTTCAGTTCACATATGGAGAACACTTTGGACAAAGTGTCAGGCTGTAGAATCCACATCTGGGAAACGCTTATTACACATGGTCTTCGAGGGAGAACAACTCTTTCCCTCTACCCTGGTCACTATCATCAATGTGCCACTACAGAGGGCACAAGAACCCATCCTCCTCAGCCAAAGAAGCCTAGGCCTCAGTCTATAATAGCTCATCCCTTGCTGGAGGTCAAGAAAAGACCTTTACTTTTTCTGCAGTCTCAAACTCTAACTCCAAACTCATGCCGAGCTCTCAGGCCCTGGAAGTCTGCCAAACCATCAGACAAATCTTCAGCATGTTCCATCTTTCCTTTGCACCTGCAAGTTCTATGTCTTGCTCTAGGTCCTCTCGACTTTAAGTCTGTTCGTATGCCATTCAGCTTGTCTTCTGGTTGTTGCTGTCCCCCAGTACTAGCCTTGCTGCACCCACATTCCCATCAATAAATACCTAGATCACCTCCTACTGAGGGAGCAGTTGACAAGGGTTCTAAATGACAAAGAAACCCTGACTGTCAAAACCCTGCAGAGGTTTGCATGGATCCTGATCCTTTAGAAATCAGCTCTGAAACTGACTTATAGCTTGGAGTGTCTGGGTCTAGTACTAGACACAGCTCAAGCAAGAGGTTTTCTTCCCCAGGAAAAACTCCAAACTCCCAAACTCAGACACCGCCATTCAGGTGTTCCGCCACTCTTTGCTTCAGAAGGAGAGTCCAGGGGTTAATTGTAGCCTCCTTTTTGTCCAACTTCACTCCAGAAACCTATAACACAAATTTCTCTCATCATAGGACAACCAATTCTTATGGTCCTGAGGATGATGTTTTCCCTGGCTTGGTGGCTCAGAAACCTGGCTTTGAGGTCAGGGAAGTCAATCCTTTCTATCCTTTGGGAGATCCCCACAATGGAAGCCAGCCTGTTGGGCTGGAGAGGAGTCCTGGGCCAGTCTGCTGAAAGGTCATCCAATCTAAATTCAGTTGCTTAACACCACACAGGGGCATACATCAATCATCAAGAAAGAACCAGAAGTTTTGTTGCAGCAACTGTGCTAGAGTGGATAATGTCCAGGGCAAAACTTCCTGCCCCAGCCTTGTCCGCCATTTACATCCCAGGAGTGGACAATAGGCAGGCAGATGTCCAAACCTGAGGAATGGTCCCTATAGTTCTGTTGCTTTTAGGGTGCATGTTAGCCTGGCCTACATTTTTGTTGGCCAGTGTTCAATTGTCCTGTAGGTGGACGTATAACACAACAGTTAATCACTTCCTGCGCCCTTCAAAAGGATTTTACGGTAAGTACATAAATCCTATTTTTCCTTTCTTTCTGCTACTTACATGGCATAGGATATTGAAAAATGTATATATAAGCATTTAATAAAATACTGTACTTTTGCTGATAAAAGAAAGAATATGAGCACCCAATAACTATACGGGGGAACAGCAGTCTCTTTGCTTCTGACATTTACAGGCACAGACCAGCTGGGGCTATTGATAAAACCACCACTGCCTGTATATGAAACGATATAACAAAACCTTTCAAACTAAAATGCATACAACTATCCAAGAGTCTGTGGTGCATACTGGGAAAATTTTGCATTGCCAGAACCTACAATGTAGGCAAGGTTGCTATGTTAGCCATTTTATGCCATTGCCTCAAATATTGGTAACAAGATCATCTGTCAAAAGATGGCTTAAACACAGGTTTACTTGTCAAGGTGGACCTTTAAAATGTAATACTTCCCCTCATGAATTAATCTACATATTAAAAATCATCACCCCAGTTTCTTACCTACCTCAGTACTGGATCTGCGATTTTAGTGTGGATTAGTTCAGAGCAATTAGGGGGGGTGGGTTAGTTTTATCAATGATACAGATAGGCTGGATTCACATCTCTCTGCTTCCACTGTCATGCATTTTTCCTTGTATTTCATTTACATTCTTTGGCGTATGTTTTTAGTGCATTTTTCAAGCATATTTTCATTCATCTTACATGCGTTTTCATAGACATCAATGGGCCAGAAAAGCGCAGGTAAATACATATAATATCGGACATGCCTAATTTTTACAACACAGCATGGAAATGTGAATCGCCTCATTGGAATTAATCATATATTTTTATGACACATGCGTTTTTATGTGCTACAAATCGCACATAAAAGTGCACTTATCGCAGTCACACATAGAACAATTTAAAATGGTAAACAATTAACATACTGGTGTGTATGAATTGTGTAAGGATACTAAAGAACCACAGAAAGCCCATGCAAACTTTAGAAAAACATACAAACTTCATACATATAGGGGTTAATATACTAAAACTGGAGCGTGCAAAATCTGGTGCAGCTCGGCATTTTAGCCAATCAGCTTCCAACTTCAACTTGTTCAATTAAGCTTTCACAAACAAACCTGGGAGCTGATTGGAGCAGAGCTGCACCAGATTTTGTACTCTCCATTTTTAGTAAATCAACCCCATAGAGTCTTCAGGGAACTGTTTTTTTTTTTTTTTTTGTGTTTGTGTGCCTTTCTTATAATTGATATCCTTGAACTATCTCTGAGAGTGGTTTTGGATATTTTAGAGTCAGTGGGACTGTTTTTTTTTTTTTAAATTACCTTTTGCTACCCTGGCAGTAAGCATGTTTCACGGCAGTAATGGACCGTTAATCCTTCATGAATATAAATGAATATTCATATCTGCCCAGATGACATTTTCATGCAGACACATTAAAAGGTGAATACCGAATTTATAATGTACAATCAGTGAAACGCCTGTTTAATTATATGCTGTGTGTAGGTGATACCTACTGGTAATAAGGGAATTCATAGGAAAGAGATAACCTTTGCCCAATCTACCCAATTATGGACAGATCAGGAAACAATCGATTGCCCAGGAGAAAACTGCAAGGCACCCCGTGGGTCCTTACAATTCAAAAAAGGAAACTGATCACCTGAAATGGACCTTCCTAGTAGAGCGTTATTCCGTTACCTTGAAGTCATACACTCAATATGGGACACTCCATGCATCTCATGTGGCAGCAACACTGTATTTCTCAGGATTACCTCCTAGGAGGCCAAAAATGCTCTACTTAACATAAGCTAAATCCAGTTAATGTAACAAATGTGATATCTAAAGTATTTCTTGGGCTATTTCTGGACACTCTTATTGTTATTTGGTTCTTACAGAAATTAAAACCAAAAATTACACTTAACAAAGCTAGAAAGTAGAGAGTGGAACCATGGAGCCATTGTTCTTGTTATTTATTTAGTGTGTTGTTATAAGTAATTATTTTTTAATGCAATATTCATATATTTATCAGCTTGTTTGGGACCATTGGGTCCTCAGCGCTTTATTCCTTCTGTTGTCACTCTTCTGGCGACCATCCTAAGTAGATTGCTTCCTGGTTAGCTGCCCCCTGATGTTGCTGAAGATTTGGAGTGGTCTACTAGTAATAGGAGAGAAAGCACAAAAAAGCATCACTCTAAGGGCAGTGTTAGACACAATTTATTTGGGCACAGGATGTATTGTACTCACAAAAGTATATGACAGGTAGGCATATCACCAAAGTGAGCTGTCCAGGGTGATTCAATCAGGGAGTCCAACGGGGTGTCCAGCCAAGAGTCCGTCAGGGGGCAAAGATGTGGGAACCGTGGAGCGGGTTGCGCCGGTGAATACTGGCCTTTCCTGGTCCTCAGAAGCCCGGGATGCTGGTGGATGACTCACTTCCGGTCGGATTAGTTGGTCAGTAGCAGGTGACACGTTTGCGGAGAATGCGCTCCTTCTTCGAGACCTGAAGAAGCGCATGCTCCGCAAACACGTCGCCTACTACTGACCAACTCGTCCGACCGGACGTGAGTCATCCACCAGCATCCCGGGCTTCTGAGGACCAGGAAACGCAACCCGCTCCATGGTTCCCACGTCTTTCCCCCTGATGGACTCTGGGCTGGACACCCCGTTGGACTCCCTGATGGATTCCCCCTGGACAGCTCACTTTGGTGATATGCCTACCTGTCACATACTTTTGTAAGTACAATACATCCCGTGCCCAAATAAATTGTGTCTAATACTGCCCTTAGAGTGGCGCTTTTTTGCGCTCTCTCTCCCATTACACAGAGTTCTGCTTCTAATACTCCGTTGAAGCTGCCTTCAAGTGCTTTTTCACAGACTTTATGGACTGTATTCAGTCATAATATCACAAAAACATTCTTTTCCTTTCTATATTAAGGTTTGTAACTAGCCAGGAGGATCTCCTCCTAAGTTGATGCAAAGCGCCAACTTTTTCCTATTTGTATGTCTACTAGTAATACATTTGTGGAATTTTGTTAGAATTTTTTTGTTTTCTAATCATTGGTGGGGTCAATTCCACATTTGTTTTTGAAGGCAGTGACCAGGAAGTTCAAAGGAACCTGATAGATTTTCTTTCTTTTCCAATGAACACATTTCTACTAGTGTGTGTGGTTTTTGTTCGATAAAGTGCATTCATTCCAAAATTTAATGTTAAAAGCAAACAACATTTTGAAGTTCTTTCAACGACATATGACGTTCATCAAGCTGCTGAATGTACTCAGGATTTTCATACAAATTTTTGTACAAACGTTCATTCAAAAATCTACTACACTGAGCAAAATTATAAATGCAACACACTTTTGTGTTTGTCCCTATTTATCATGAGCTGAACTCAAAGATCTATGAATTTTCTATGTACACAAAAGGCCAATTTCCCTCAAATATTGTTCACAGATCTGTCTAAATCTGTGTTAGTGAGCACTTCTCCTTTGTCGAGATAATCCATCCACCTCACAGGTGTGGCATATCAAGATGCTGATTAAACAGCATGATTATTGCACAGGTGTACCACAATAAAAGGCCACTCTATAATGTGCAGTTTTATCACACAGCACAATGCCACAGATGTCGCAAGTTTTGAGGGAGCGTGCAATTGGCATGCTGACTGCAGGAATGTCCACCAGAGCTGTTGCCCTTGAATTGAATGTTCATTTCTTTACCATAAGCCGTCTCCAAAGGCATTTTAGAGAATTTGGCAGTACATCCAACCTGGCCTTACAACCGCAAACCACGTGTAACTGCACCAGCCCAGGACCTACACATCCAGCATCTTCACCTCCAAGATCGTCTGAGACCAGCCACCCAGACAGCCGCTGCAACAATCAGTTTACATAACCAAAGAATTTCTCCACAAACTGTCAGGAACCGTCTTAGGGAAGCTCATCTGCATCCTCGTCGTTCTCATCGGGGTCTCGACCTGACTGCAATTCATCATCGTAACTGACTTGAGTGGCAAATGATCACATTTAATGGCGTCTGGCACTTTGGAAAGGTGTTCTCTTCACGGATGAATCCGTATAGGGCACATGGCAGACAGCATGTATGGCGTTGTGTGGGTGAGCGGTTTGCTGGTGTCCATGTTGTGTATGGAGTGGCCCATGGTGGCGGTGGGGTTATGGTATGGGCAGGCGTATGCTATGGACAACGAACACAGGTGCATTTACTGATGGCATTTTGAATGCACAGAGATACCATGATGAGATACCGAGGCCCATTGTTGTGCCATTCATACATGACCATCACCTCATGTTGCAGCATGATAATGCACGGCCCCATGTTGCAAGGATCTGTACACAATTCCTGGAAGCTGAAAACATCCAAGTTCTTGCATGGCCAGCAGACTCAACGGACATGTCACCCATTGAGCAATTTTGTTTGGGATGCTCTGGATCGGCGTATAGGACAGCATGTTCCAGTTCCTGCCAATATCCAGCAACTTTACTCAGCCATTAAAGAGGAACGTTCCACAATCCACAATCAACAACCTGATCAACTCTATGCTGAGGAGATGTGTTGCACTGCGTGATGCAAATGGTGGTCACACCAGATACGGACTGGTTTTCAGACCCCCCCCCCTGACCCCCTGATACTGTAAAACTGCACATTTTACAGTGGCCTTTTATTGTGGCCAGGCTAAGGCACACCTGTGCAACAATCATTCTGTCTAATCAGCATCTTTATATGCCACACCTGTGAGGTGGATGAATTATCTCGGCAAAGGAGAAGTGCTCACTAACACAGATTTAGACAGCTTTGTGAACAATATTTGAGAGAAATAGGTCTTTTGTGTACATAGAAAAAGTCATGGGTCTTTGAGTTCAGCTCATGATAAATAGGCGCAAACACAAAAGTGTTGCATTTAGAATTTTGCTCAGTGTAGTTTATGGCTAGCTTATGAAGAAGTACACGATGCCTACAGTGTGGGTGGAATTCGCTCTGTTGGATGTTGTGACACTGATTACCCAAAAAGCTACAGGAAGGGTCCAGTTGTGCTACTGTTGTCTAAGCTACAGGCATTTGCGGTTTACTTTTTATAATTTTAGTCAACAATATTGGAGGAAGTATGAAAAAAGGTAATTTTGCTAAAAGGTCCATTTTATAGATCCTCGCTTTCTAAACAACACATTGGGTTTATTTGTCAGGTATTATTATGCTTGACAAAGAAACCTAACATGTCTTTTAGTTTGCCAACAAAGGGTATCACCTAAAGCACAACTTTTTAAGGTGTATTCTTCTTTTTCCCTTTGAAACGTTGTTGTTGGCCCTTTAGTTAGAGAGGACTTTTAGCTTTCAATGCAGATCGCTATTCACCTATGCATTAAGCAGGCAAAGAATGTGTAAGCTGAACTGGTCACAATGCAATCAGATCTTCTGTTGGATGCAAACACTATACTGCCCTCAAGCCTGCTGAGTAGCCTGAATGCTCCATATATTTATCTTCGTCCCCTTTTCCAAGGGCAGAGAAAGGCAATTTAATTAGCAGGCAATCCCCTTGGTTTGCCTGAAACAAAAAAGGCAGCTCTTCTAACAATGCAAGCCCAACAGAGATACCTCTTAAACCCCCAGTAGATGGCAGATATGGAACTGCCATTTGTTTTGAATGCTGGGAGGGGGTAGGAGACAAAAAGGAAGCAGAATTTCAAAGTGTTTCACCTTCCTGAGCCTTTCCTCCACCTTTCCCAAAGCACACATCCATTTGAATGAAACACGGCTTCCCAGGGAGGTCCTGTGAAAAGCCAGAGCATCTTATCTCTGTGGCTCAGGTTACAAGGCCTTGCATTTTTCTTCCTGTTTGTTATAAGGCACCCCATATTGGCCCTTTAGTGCTGTTATCCTTCTTGCAGAAGACCTCCTATCACTGGGCACACACAATCTTGGCATCCTTTTGGCTGGTGACAAGAGTACAAACAAACAAATAGCCTTAGTTCACAGTATGGAAGGCCTGCAGTGCAGGAGATCTGTGAAGTTAGTGACACATTAATCCTTTATCTGACCTATTTCAATTCCAGGTTTGTGTTTTTAAATCTTGTGTAGAGGAAAAGGTTGGGGAAATAAACTGTTATCAGGTTCACATCCGAATCAGAATTGTCAGGTCTGTGAACTCTTAAAAGGGAAACTTTAAGGTTAGTTATTTGTAGGTTAACTTTACGGTAATGTTTGATGTAACTGTTACAATTTTACATTCTTGCTGTTCCATATTTCCATCCATTCACTATTACATTTACAGATTTGTAAATTCTCCCTCTAGTGTAGTGTTTCTCAACTCCAGTCCTCGAGGCCGCCCCAACAGGTCATGTTTTCAGGATTTCCCTCAGATTAAACGGCTGTGGTAATTGCTAAGGCAGTAAAACTGATCAAATCACCTGTGCAAAATAATGGAGAGCCTGAAAACATGACCTGTTGGGGCTCCTTGAGGACTGGAGTTAAGAAATGCTGCTCTATTGGCTATTTGTTATTCACTACCTCACACACAAAAACTTTCCACTGTTCTCAGTATCCTTAAAAGATATGTGCACTCATATAGCAAGACCCTGGACTCCACAACCACCATCACATTGGCAGCACACCTTAAAACTTGACCACATTTCTTTGCTATGGATAAAGTGTTGCTTACACAGCCAGGCAGCTTCAGCGTTGATGATAAGTTTCTGATCTCTACAGCTTTGACTGTGTGTCCAGCAGTGGCGGCTGGTGCTCAAAATTTTTTTGGTGGTGCGCAAACAAACTGAAAAATACTTAACACCCCCCCCCATCAATTGCAGCCTCATTGTGCCCATCAAATGCAGCCACTGTGCCCATCATATGCAGCCACTGTGCCCATCAAATGCAGCCACTGTGCCCATCATATGCAGCCACTGTGCCCATCAAATGCAGCCACTTGTGCCCATCAAATTCAGCCACTTGTGTCCATCATATGCAGCCACTTGTGTGCATCTTATGTAGCCACTTGTGCTCATCATATGCAGCCACTGTGCCCATCAAATGCTGCCACTTGTGCCCATCATATGCAGCCACTTGTGCCCATCAAATGCAGCCACTTGTGCCCATCATATGCAGCCACTTGTGCCCGTCAAATGCAGCCACTTGTGCCCATCATATGCAGCCACTGTGCCCACCGACCCCCCCCCCCCCTCGCTCACGGCTCTGGCAGCACCCCCAACCCCCTGGCACTTACCGCCAGGCAGCAGCTCCTCTCAGTGCACCAGAGTGGCGGCGTCCTCCACTCCAGCGTGTGTCTCCTCCGCTCCTCTTCCTAAGCGCCAAAAACAGGAAAAGGAGGGTTCCCCTAAATGGACTTTCCCGGCACTTGCATACAAGTAGTATATAGTAGGAGAATACAGACTTGTGTAAAGAGTAAAAAATGTATTTTTATTTATTTGAAAAATCTCATATTGTTAAAAACAAACATTGTGGACATTTTGAACAACAAAAGCACATTACATAGTCTACATAGTTCAAATAAGATAATGACCAGTGAAATTGTATGTAAGAACTCTTTTCAAGACCGACGCGTTTCGGGGTACAAACTATTTTAATCCTTCTTCAGGGGCATGACAGAAAAGAGGAATTCATCTAAATTGATTCAAAGAAATTATGATAGATCAATTGCCATATAGATCAATTGCCTCTTCCTAAGCGCCAGGCATCCAATAGGGTGGCCTGGTGCTTTGGCCAATCAGGAAACAGGTCTGACGCCCTGCCTCCTGATTGGTGGGGAGGAAGGTTATTGTGAAAATAGCGAAAATTAATTCGCTATCGTCACACAATTGGGTGGGATCAGGGCGCACTCTCTGTGCCCCGAGCCCACCCTATTTTGAAGCCTATTAGAGCCTCTGGCTCTAATCAGGTGCTTCAAAATGTACCACCCCTTCCCACCCCACCAAAGGAATCTATGCATCTGGAATCCTGAACAGGACTCAGACCGAGGCTTGGTTATGTGTTTTTGTGTATATAATGCGGTGCATCAGGACGCCGCCCATGCCCAGTGACGATGTCTTGTATGACGAAACACGTAGAGAGGAGGAGCGATGCACTGACGTCACCGCAATACGCTTAGTCCCGGAAGCTACGGGCTTTATTCAAGGCCGGCCAGCTCGACCTTTTTATATGTTTTACCTTATCCGCTTAACTGTAAGTGTCCATTTGTCTTATACTATTTGAATTAAATGTGAAGGTTTTACACTATGTGAGCCTTTGTTGTTTTATGGGGACCTTATTACCGGGCCTAATCTGATCTGAGGACCATCGCTACAGAGGCCGAGGAGTTCAGTGTATACCACAGAGATCCTGGGCTGGGGTAATAGCGATCTGCTCAGCGTGGTCCGATGTAATAAGGGACCATCGTGTTCGGGTAAGCGGCAGTGTTGGCTGTGGTGGAGACATTTCCTATCTGTCACGTTTCTTGGGATGTCCTGATTTATGTCACTGTATAAGGGTCACCAGTCACTTTGCACGGACTTTGTTTACAATATTTTTTGACTCAATTTTGTCATTTACGATTGATTTCTTATGATCACTATCATTACTCATGGACTTTGCCATCCAGTCATATCAGCTGTTTAGATTTTATATAGTCCAACATTTTCTCACAGACTTAAACAATTTAGGTGTCAATATTTACTTTATTTATATTGTTACCACAATTTTCAGATACTGTTGTCCTTTTTTACTGAAGGTTTTTCATTGGTACATTGGGGTTTTGTACCCACATTTAGAGAATATTTATTTACTTATAATTACAATTTCACTTGTTGTGGTACACTTTCCGCTTATATATTGTGAGTGTATGGATAATTGCCTCATAGATTAATCAGGCTAAGGAAGTTTCTAAAGAAAAAGTTAATTTTTAGTGGACTTCGAGAATTAAACAGTCAGGCTTGTGCAAAACAAGCCCCAATGTAAAGTTTACCTAAATGACAGCTAAGGTGTCCGGACCCAGCTGGAACCATGACATCGGGTGCATGGATTACAGGCTCATTGGCAAATTAAGGGACAAGTTGCTTCTGATCTGTAAACCTGATGTTATAACAATCCGGCCCTTGCCAGAATGGACAGAAACCAAGAAGAACTTAGCACTGTGTCAACCTAGCAATGACAGCAGAGCCCACAGACATAAGATAACATTTACCTCATATGGGTACTTTTGGTGGGATTGGGAAACCAATCTTAAGCCAGTCATACATGGATCGAAATTTGCTCGGTTCAGCAGGGCCCAGTCAAATTTTAATCCATGTATGGACACTCTGGTTGTACAAATGTCGATCTACTGATCAACTTTTGTACAACCAGCCTATGGGGTTTTCCCTGCTCAATCAGTGCCACGGTCTATAGCTGTCAGCACTGATCAGTGTATTTTGCCAAAGGAGAAGTCTCCCCACTATCAGCATACAATAGCTCAGTGGGTAGGATTTCCCCATCCACCTGGAATATGTGGATGGAGGAATCAAGTGGGCTGCTTTAAAGTAGATCTAAAGTCAGTAAAGTCTCCAAAAAATAGTTTACCATTGTTACCATGTAAGTAAGCTGGTTAAGAGCAATAATGTGCAGCCGAAGCTGGACCCCAAATAAAACCTAACCTGCAATGCACTCCTAAACCCTCATAAGGATCCTTTTTACTTCACAGCCCTCCTGTTGTGCTAAATTGTAAAACTGCAAAAAAAAAAAAAAAAAGATTTCCATCCTTACCTAACACATAGTACATTCTTAATCTGCCTTCATGTCCCAGAGGAAGCCAATGCTGGATTGTCCAGTTAGTTCTAACAAGCCAATAAGTGTGTAGGCAGGTGCAGTTTACTTTCTTCACTGTAGGTGGCGATCATTTGCAATGGCATTGCAGTGCAGTTGCATTGGAGTTGGAGAGAAAGTCAAGAAAAACATGGTTCCTCTATGGTTTCCTGGGTCACTGGGAAAGCTATCCAATTAGTTAGTTTTTCCCTTGAAAAAGTCACGTGACCTGTGACGCAATGCGTCGGGAGCAGTCGGTGACGACACTTCCGGTGTCTCGTAGTCGAGGAAGTGCAATGAGGAGGAGAGCTGTCCCATTGTAAACTGATCCTTTGAGGCGTTATTATCTCTAATTAAATGTGAGTGCATATGTTTAAGAAATTTTTATTAAAAGCAAGGATTTTATTCAATCTTGAGCAATGATGATTTTTTCTGTTACTTTTACTTTGATAAATTGAACCTGGAGAAATTAATTTTATGAGGAGAAGTTTTGTTAATGCTGGAACCAATAGCCAAATTCCTTTTCTGATCTGGCTGATCTTGTTTGGAGTATCACTGAAAGCACCAATAGACCCAAGGGGATCTTTCTTTGAGGTGAGCAGGCACATTGCACACTGAGGTGGTGGTGAATATTTTCAGCACATATATTCTGCAGAGAGTACCACAGATAATGGAGTGAATTCTATTCACGTTATATCAGCATTCAAGAATTATTTTTGTGCATGGGGACTTTTACATATGTTTATTCATATTTATATTTGGTCACTGTTATATTCACTTATTTAATGGAGGTTATTAATTATATATTTGAGGTTTAGCGCACTATTATTTGGTATATATCCAATTGGATGCTGCCCCCCATGTGACCATGGCAGCCATCTTGGGTTAGGCAGAGCCTATTTAAAGTGGTTCTAAAGGCTGAAGTTTTTTTACCCTCATGCATGAAGGTAAAAAAACCTTCTGTGTGCAGCAGCCCGCCCCCCCCCCCCAATACTCACCTGAGCTCCATCACAATCCAGCGATGTGCACGATTGTCTCAGCTCTCTGGGGACTCTCCTGCCTCATTGGCTAGGACAGCAGCGGGAGCCATTGGTTCCCGCTGCTGTCAATCACAGCCAGTAAGCTAATGAAGAGAGAGAGAGGGCGGGGCTGAGCTGCAGCTC
Source organism: Lithobates clamitans (assembly GCA_037952925.1). Classification (NCBI taxonomy): domain Eukaryota; kingdom Metazoa; phylum Chordata; class Amphibia; order Anura; family Ranidae; genus Lithobates; species Lithobates clamitans. The sequence continues at coordinate 2,634,303 of JBBGZY010000052.1, read as the reverse complement.
CATGTCTGAATGGACACGCAAAGCAGAAGCTCAGGAGCGCACCTGCTTGGGTGCCCCCATTGCAAACTGCCCCCAAGAAGAGGAGGATGGAGGTTTCTCTGTGCAAAACCACTGCGCAGAGCAGGTAGGTATGACATGTTTGTTATTATTTATGTATTCTTTTAAATTGTGCCCTTAATATCACTTTAGGGCCCTGGCTCCCAGGCTTGGCGCACCTTTCGCATGTGGGTAGTATAGTGACAGGTCACCCGTCTGACAGGGACAGTGACTAGCACCAGGGAGAGGTCCCAGACGAGTGGGGAAAGGACAGGGACATGCCATCCTTGCTGGACACCCCCCCATTTGGGTATGGACCAGCCAGGCCGCATTCCACCCCTCAAGACAGACACTGTCAACACGATGAGACCCACTCTGCTACACATTGCTGCTGCATCCTTTAGGTGTTCTCGGTCAGGTGCCTTCCCGTCTGGCTTGTAAACTGCTGCATTTTACATTAACACAAGATCTGTTCTCTGCAACTGGACCAGGGCCGGTACAAGGGGTGGACAGAAGGGGTGGGTGCCCTGGGCGGGACCATGGAGGAAGGGGGGCGCTTGGGGCCGCTTTGATCTGTGGCTGCAGCACTCCCCTCCCACCTCCTCCTCTTGTTTGTCACACAGCGCCGGGAGCGTTGTGTGCCAGGGAGCCGGGCCTGTGTTCGGCGGCGCCATAACAAGGTCCCGACCCTCTAGACCGGCTCATGTGGTAGCAGATTGTTCCGCCTATCACACAAGCCAGTTTAGGGGGGCGAGACCTTTTTACGGCGCCGAACACACACACACAGACCCAGCTATGTGACACACAGCGCTGCGGGAGATGTCCGCTGTGTGATCCAGGGCAGGCTATGGTGAGTCTGCATTCATTGGCACCGAGAGGCTGCAATTATGGGCACAGAGAGGCTGCAATTATGGGCACAGTGAGGCGGCATTGATGGGCACAGAGAGGCTGCAATTATGGGCACAGAGAGGCTGCATTGATGGGCACAGAGAGGCTGCAATTATGGGCACAGTGAGGCGGCATTGATGGGCACAGTGAGGCAGCATTGATGGGCACAGTGAGGCAGCATTGATGGGCACAGTGAGGCTGCATTGATGGGCATAGAGAAGCTGCAATTATGGGCACAGTGAGGCAGCATTGATGGGCACAGAGAGGCTGCAATTATGGGCACAGTGAGGCGGCATTGATGGACACAGAGAGGCTGCAATTATGGGCACAGTGAGGCGGCATTGATGGGCAAAGCGGTAGGCTGCATTTGATGGGCACTGGTGAGACTGCATTGATCACTTTTATCATGTCTGCAGTCTCTGACCATCTCTTGCCTTATATCATGTGTGCAGTCTCTGAGGGGAGTTTACTTAATTAGCAATGGTTTTGGTAATATGTAGCAGGAAGGGGGTTAATGCACTGTCTCTGATGCATTAGTATAGATCCCATCGTCTGTAGGCACTGTAGCTTTTCACAGTAGGGGGGCGCAGTTTTTCATCTTCGCCCTGGGCACGGAATGACCTTGTCCCGGCACTGAACTGGACTCTGAGTGTTTACTGCCGCTGCACCACCCTACAAGTGCCTCTGCCAAAACACAGATCCTAGTTTGGGCAGGACTTATGGCGAGCCCCATTGGCTACAGCCAGGACATATATCCAGAAAGAGCCCGGATTGGATGTTAGATCATTTTTTCTTTTTTTTTTTTTAAGGTTCAAGGTCTTTCTGAAGGTTCATGACAGGAAACGTGTGCATGCAGCAAAAACCTCCTGGAATGTACTATATAGTGGACGATGTAACATTGGTGGGTATAGGAATGAGAAGTCTTGTACATACTGTTGTTCACTTTAGCATCATTGCAATAGCCAAGGGGCCCCTCTTTGCATTGGAGAAACAACTCTGAGGTGGGTTTTGTGGTTGGACTCCAGAGAGCCCAGCACTGGCAGATGCCTTTTTTTTTACTCCTGCAAGCTACTAACTGAGTTTCTTCTGCCTTTGATCAAAATATGCTAATTTGCTTATTATAGTAAAAACTCATATGCTGTAAAATATCGGTTGCTGTAAATAATACAATTTTCTTGAAAAGAAAAACTTGGCATTGTTTGGTTTTCAGTCAGTGCAAGTTTTATCCTCTGGGAATGAGCTAGTGATAGGAAGTAATCAGCCCCTTTACTATGAATATATATCGCAATGACAGGATCACATTTAGGAGGTTTTAAACTGCAAACCGTCAACCTTTGCATCCCTCTACAGAAGCACGTGGCTGTGAAGAAGCTGATGAGGTGAGATTTCACTGTAGCAGTATTGGAGGTGACTGAGATTCTGTGCTGAACAGATAAGACGAGAGAAAACAGGATTCAGCAGAGAGCTGAGCGGAGAACATGGAGGAAGGTGAGATTGTGAGGAGAATGGCAAACACAGACACCAAAGTGCTAACAAGAAGTGGCGTGATGAGGAGAGCTGGATGAGAAAGGCAAATGTTGAGATGCATCCTGCAGAGATAGTCAGTCCTCACACGGGCACAAACCCCACCGCAATTATGAAGGAACATTGCAGACTGCAGAATAAGCTTAACCACTTCAGCCCCGGAAGGATTTACCCTCTTCCTGACCAGAGCACTTTTTGCGATTCGGCACGGTGTCGCTTTAACTGAAAACTGCGCAATCGTGCGCCGTTGTACCCAAACAAAATTGACGTCCTTTTTTTTCCACAAATAGAGCTTTCCTTTGGTGGTATTTGATCACCTCTGCGGTTTTTATTTCTTGCGCTATAAACAAAAAAAGAGCGACAATTTTGAAAAAAAAAAACGCATTATTTTTTTACTTTTTGTTATAATGAATACCCCCCAAAAACATACATTAAAAAAATGTACTCAGTTTAGGCCGATATGTATTCTTCTACATATTTTTGGTTAAAAAAAAAAACGCAATAAGCGTATATTGATTGGTTTGCGCAAAATTTATAGCGTCTAAAAAATAGGGGATAGATTTATAGCATTTTTTAAATTTTTTTTTTTACTAGTAATGGCGGCGATCTGCCATTTTTATCGTGACTGCGACATTATGGCGGACACATCGAACAATTTTGACACGTTTTTGGGACCATTGGCATTAATACATCAATCAGTGCTATAAAATTGCAATGATTACTGTAAAAATGTCACTGGCAGTGAAGGGGTTAACTGTGCCCTGGGAGGTGATTCTAACTTAAGGGGGAGGGGACTGACTAGAGGAAGTGACAGATCGTGGTTCCTAGCTAATAGAAACACACGATCTGTCACTCCTGCCAGAACAGGGAAGTTTGTGCTTACACACACGTCCCTGTTCTGTGTCTTCTGCTCACAATCACTCTTGGCCGGCGGTCATCACGACCGTCGGCCATGAGCACCGGCACCCCAGCTGTGCAGCGGGTACGCACCTGCTATGCCGGCCTCGCAAGCCAACATATAGCTATGACGGCTTGCGCAGGGGAGCCAACCTGCCGCAGTATAACTACAGCGGTTGGCCAGGAATCGGTTAAGCAGTGGCGGCCCATCCACAAGGGGCACAGGGACTCTGCCCCCCTAATCCATGTGCCCGAACCCTAAGCTACATGCAGGGCACCTGAGGCACTAATTGGCTTAAAAAAAAGGGGTGGGCTCCAGGTGCAAGCTGGTTGTACTGAAGTCGATCTATCTACTGACTTTATTACAACCATCCTGTCTTTTTTTTGTTTTTGTAGTTCGATCACTGCCAGTGGCTTATAGCTACCAACAGTGAGCATTGTATTCTGACAGCTGGGAAACCTCTCAGAATAACGTATGACCTGCCAAACACTGCCTTTTAGCTATCCCATATAACATTGGTAATCCTTTGTTATGTAATAAAGTATATGCAGACACACATATATACAGTGCATCTGGAAAGTATTCACAGCACTTCACTTTTTCCACATTTTGTTATGTTACAGCCTTATTCCAAATCTGATTAAATTCATTATTTTCCTCAAAATTCTACAAACAATACTCCATAATGACAACGTGAAAGAAGTTTGTAAGAAATCTATTCACAGCCTTTGCTCAATACTTTGTTGAAGCACCTTTGGCACCAACTACAGCCTCAACTCTTTTTTAGTATGATGCTACAAGCTTGGCACACCTATTTTTGGGCAGTTTCTCCCATTCTTCTTTGCAGGACCTCTCAAGCTCCATTAGGTTGGATGGGGAGCGTCGGTGGATAGCCATTTTCAGATCTCTCCAGAGATGTTCAATCGGGTTCAAGTCTGGGCCATTTAAGGACATTCACAGAGTTGTCCCATAGCCAATCCTTTGTAAACTTGGCTGTGTGCATCTGAGGTCCAGAACGCTCTGGAGCAGGCTTTCATCAAAGGATGTCTCTGTACATTGCCGCATTCATCTTTCCCTCAAGCCTGATTAGTCTCCAAGTTCCTGCTGCTGAAAAATATCCCCACAAGATGATGCTGCCACCACCGTGCTTCACTGTAGGGATGGTACTGGCCAGGTGAGGAGCAGTGCCTGGTTTACCCCAGACATGACACTTGCCTTTAAGGCCAAAGAGTTCAATCTTTGTTTCATCAGACCACAGAATTTTGTTTCTCATGGTCTGAAAGTCCTTCAGGTGCCTTTTGGCAAACTCCGGATGGGCTGTCATGTGCTTCCGTCCGGCCACTCTACCATACAGGCCTGATTGGTGGAGTACTGCAGAGATGGTTGTTCTTCTGAAAGGTTCTCCTCCCTCCACAGAGAAATGCTGGAGCTCTCTCAGAGTTACCATTGGGTTCTTGGTCACCTCCCTGTCTAAGGTCCTTCTCCCCCTGATCGCTCAGTTTGGGCGGGCGGCCCGCTCTAGGAAGAGTTCTGGTGGTTCCAGACTTCTCCATTTACAGATGATGGAGGCCACTGTGCTCATAGGGACCTTCAATGCTTCAGACATTTTTCTGTACCTTCTGTTCTGATCTGTACCTTAATAAAATCCTGTCTCGGAGGTCTACAGACAATTCCTTGGACTTCATGGCTATTAGATAAGCACCTGAATGACCACAACATGCAGGGATATACAATGTAATACTGACATATAATCACACACATAGTATGGACGTGTGTCTTTTTTCATCCGCGCCTACTATGTAACTATATGTAACTATGTGTGTGCTCTGACCTTAGACAGGTGTGTGCCTTTCCAAATCATGTTTAATCAAATTAATTACCACAGGTGGACTCCAATCAAGTTGTGGAAACATCTCAAGGATGATCAGTGGAAACAGGATGCACCTCAGCTCAATGTTGAGTGTCATGGGAAAGGCTGTAAATACTTATATACATGTGATTTTTTTTTCCTTTTTTATTTTTAATAAATTTGCAAAGAACAAACTTCTTTCACGTTGTCATTATGGGGTATTGTTTGTAGAATTTTGAGGAAAATAGTGAATTTAATCCACTTCGGAATAAGGTTGTAACATAACAAAATGTGGAAAAAGTGAAGCGCTCTGAATACTTTCCAGATGCACTGTATATACAGTATCTCACAAAAGTGAGTTTTTGTAAATATTTTATTATATCTTTTCATGTGACAACACTGAAGAAATGACACTTTGCTACAATGTAAAGTAGTGAGTGTACAGCTTGTATAACAGTGTAAATTTGCTGTCCCCTCAAAATAACTCACACAGTCATTAATGTCTAAACCGCTGGCAACAAAAATGGGTACACCCCTAAGTGAAAATGTCCAAATTGGGCCAAAAGTGTCGATATTTTGTGCGGCCACCATTATTTTCCAGCACTGCCTTAACCCTCTTGGGCATGGAGTTCACTAGAGCGTCACAGGTTCCCACTGGAGTCCTATTCCACTCCTCCATGACAACATCACAGAGCTGGTGGATGTTAGAGACCTTGCACTCCTCCACCTTCCATTTGAAGATGCCCCACAGATGCTCAATAGGGTTTATGTCTGGAAACACGCTTGTCCAGTCCATCACCTTTACCCTCAGCTTCTTTAGCAAGGCAGTGATCGTCTTGAAGGTGTGTTTGGGGTCGTTATCATGTTGGAATACTGCCGTGTGGCCAAGTCTCTGAAGGAAGGGGATCATGCTCTGCTTCAGTATGTCACAGTACATGTTGGCATTCATGGTTACCTCAATGAACTGTAGCTCCCCAGTGCCAGCAGCATTTATGCAGCCCCAGACCATGACACTCCTACCACCATGCTTGACTGTAGGCAAGACACACTTATCTTTGTACTCCTCACCTGGTTGCCGCCACACACAATTGACACCATCTGAACCAAATAGGTTTATCCTGGTCTCATCAGACCACATGACATGGTTCCAGTAATCCATGTCCTTAGTCTGCTTGTCTTCAGCAAACTGTTTGCGGGCTTTCTTGTGCATCATGTTTAGAAGAGGCTTCCTTCTGGGGGGACAGCCATGCAGACCAATTTGTGCAATATGTAGCGTATGGTCTGAGCACTGACAAGCTGACCCCCCCACCCGTTCAACCTCTGCAGCAATGCTGGCAGCACTGATACGTCTATTTCCCAAAGACAACCTCTGGATATGACGCTGAATATGTGCACTCAACTTCTTTGGTCGACCATGGCGAGGCCTGTTCTGAGTGGAACCTGTCCCGTTAAATCGCTGTATGGTCTTGGCCACTGTGCTGCAGCTCAGTTTCAGGGTCTCTGCAATATTCTTATAGCCTAGGCCATTCTTTATGTAGATCAACAATTCTTTTTTTCAGATCCTCAGGAAGTTCTTTGTCATGAGGTGCCATGTTGAACTTTCAGTAACCAGTATGAGAGAGTGAGAGCGATACCACCAAATTTAACACACCTGCTCCCCATTCACACCTGAGATCTTGTAACACTAACGAGTCACATGACAGCGGGAAGGGAAAATGGCTAATTGGGCCGAATTTGGACATTTTCACTTAGGGGTGTACTCACTTTTGTTGCCAGCGGTTTAGACATTAATGGCTGTGTGTTGAGTTATTTTGAGGGGACAGCAAATTTACACTGTATACAAACTGTACACTCACTACTTGTGTCATTTCTTCAGTGTTGTCACATGAAAAGATATAATAAAATATTTACAAAAATGTGAGGGATGTATGTAGTTTTCCTTTAATACAGGCTAGTGAGCCGACAAGGTTTAACAGAAACTTTCTGTTACAATGGAAAGGAAGGCTCTGTCACAAGTCAGCTGTGCTTGTGCTAACAGTATTTTGCCCCACCGATAAGATGACAAAAGGCTTTTTGTACTGACATCACTGCTGAGAAGCAAGGGACTGTTTACAGCCTATAGTCAAGTGTTTGCCAACCGTTAGCCAATCTGCCTAGAATGAAAGGACAAATAGAATTCTCTTCTGTGACTACACAAATGCCCTTTCACTTATGCTAGGCATAAATGGGATGTGGTTTCCAGCTGATACAGCTCTATTTGTTGCATGATACAAGCTGGTTTGGTACAATTGTGCCAGATTTTATTATGTACAAGGTGGCAATTATAATAATGTCAAAATTGTTTTTAAGTCCGTGCATTTAAAGAGTGAGTCTGGGCAACAAAGATAGAGCTTTCTGATGTCCCTACCTTGGTCCCACATGTAGGTGTGTGTGCGGGAATAAAGCTTTAGAAGCATACTTTTTATGTTTGGACTGTACCTTTAAACTGCAAGCTGTACTTTTTCTTAAAGAAACAAAATGACATTCAGGAAGAAAACATTCTCACTAGCCATGTAGGTTTCAGCCACACAACACAGCAACAGTTCACGCCAATCTCGGGCCTACCAAGAAAACGGCATGTTACCACATTTCCACATGGAATTGTAAACACGACACCTCTTTAGCAGAACATGCTCCAGGACAAGTTGTGCGGGAAACGCAGAAAGCGGTCTCACAGCACCCACCACAGATTGTTTTTTTCTTTGTCAAGCTTCCTTTACTCTGAAATATTTTCAGCTACAAATAGCTATATACAAAGGTATGTAAAAGTAAATGGAGTATGGGCAGGGGCATAGTAGAAACATAATAAAATATGAATTAGTTTTACAGGAATTATCATTGTATACAAATACCATGGCATGAATAAAATGGCTTAATTTTGGTTATAATAGAGCATAATACAAAATGTGTTCCATTGACCCACCACTTAGGAAACCAGTGGCAGCAAACAATCCATCTGATTGGTTGATGTGGATTACTGTAGTTTGCTCACTGTTTTCTGCCATATTGAATGAGTCAAGTAGTTGAATATATAACACATTTTTAGTTATTTCTACTCACACTTGATAGAAAACACCCATACATTCCTTATTTAAACCTACATTTTGCTACCATCATAGGTACAATCATGTCTGTATCTTGTGATACTTCCATTTTTTTTCAAGCTTAGAGATCCCTGGATTAAAGTGGAAGTAAACCCATCCATAAAACAGTTACGTTTCTGGCACGTGCCGGAAATGTAAGACTCCCATTGGTTGTGCTCTCAACCAAACTGTCAAACCATCCAATGGCCGGTGTCATAACGGATCACATGTGCAGCATCATGGCAGTTGTGGATTAAACAGAGGCCAAGATGGCAGCTTCCTTGGCTGAAAACGATAGGAGGGTTTACTTCCACTTTAATTCTTTTCCTAAACATAGTATAAAAAGTGTTCCTATACTGGACACATTAGGGATCTGGAAACAATGAAAAGCAATAACCCGTAAGAACAGAGCCCCTTGTGACCCTGGAAGATAGTGCCCTAGAGTGGGAAGTTTTATGCAATTTATATTATTACAAATGACATATTTAACTCATATGTCATGTAGACGAGAGTTGTTCACAAGTCTACAAATCTTTATTTATTTTAATGGTGAAGTGCTGGGTTTCCCAACTAGGGTTCCTCCAGAGGTTGCTAGCGGTTCCTTTTAGAAATTAGCAATTTTTGCCTCTGAGATAAGTTCCTACTAACACCAGTGACCTTTTTAGCAATCTGTAAGGTGGTAATTCTTCCCAATAACCACCAATGTAAGGAGCATTCACTGACCATCACAATAATGTATCGAGAGTTGTAGATATAATTTTTAGCAAGGGTTCCCTGAGACCAGAATTTTATTTCAAGGGTTCCTCTGTGTGTAAAAGGTTTAGTTGGGCTGGTGTAGTGTGAATGACAGTTCTGAAGCTGCGTTTGTCCTGCTTTGTTTTTCTTTGGATGTGGCAGGTCCTATTATGCCGCATACACACGACCAGACTTTACGGCAGACTTTGCCCGGCGGACTTTTCGACTGACTTTCTGAATGAAAGGACTTGCCTACACACGATCAACCAAAGTCTGACGGATTCGTACGTGATGACGTACTACCGGACTAAAACAAGGAAGTTCATAGCCAGTAGCCAATAGCTGCCCTAGCGTCAGTTTTTGTCCGTCGGACTAGCATACAGACGAGCGGACTTTTCGAGTGGACTCGAGTCCGTCGGATAGATTTGAAACATGTTTAAAATCTAAGTCCGTCAAACTTTTGAGAAAAAAAAGTCCATTGGAGCCCACAGACGATCGAATTGTCAGACGGACTCAGTTTGCCGGAAAGTCCGCTCGTGTGTACGCGGCATTAGGATCCTTTTGCATGACAGGCAAAGCAAGTCAACGGCAGCCTTTGCTTTGTTTAGAATTGGAACCCCTGAAAGGTAGTTCAACAACAATGCCCGTGTTCATGAGCCCCCAAAAAAGGTGCTTGCTTTAATTCTACAGAAATGCAGACATCAGATGCTAGGGCTTGTAGTTCTTTAGCTACAGGGGAATGGCAAATATAGAATACTGGAACCTGATTCTAGAGGTTCCAGACATACGTCATTGGGGCATACTGTGAGTGTCTCCCATGCTGGGTGAGCAGTGCATTCTATCGATGGCTTAGGTTATATCTAGGAGGGTCCCAAACATATCCCATATGTACATTTCTGCTTAGGCAACATTCACACTCCTGCATTTTTCATGTGGTGCAGTTGCAGGGCAATGCCTTTTAGCCACCGGTTACAAGCATCATCAATCGTACCCAGGGAAAGTGAGTTTTGCTGAAAGTTGGATTAAAGATACCATAAATAAGACATTTAATACACTGCAGTCAACTGCAGAGGCGTGACTGTAGCCTAGGTGTGATCTGGCTGGAGAGTGGGATAGCAGAGGGTAGAGCCTAACACCTAACTATAAACTTGCATCTGTATGTAGGGAAGGAGGAATGCCTAGCAGACATCCCTTGCAGTGTCCTTTGTCTTTGAAGACAATATTCAGGAAATATCCAGGAAGGTTTTAATTTTTCAAGGTACAGTGCCTTGAAAAAGTATTCATACCGCTTACAACCAAAAACGTAAATGTATTTTTTTGAGATTTTATGTGATCAACCAACACAAAGTGGCACATAATTGTGAAGTGGAAGGAAAATGATAAATGGTTTTCCAAATTTTTTACAAATAAATATCTGAAAAGTGTGGCATGCATTTTTATTCAGCCCCATTCACTCTGATACCCCTAACTAAAATATAGTGGAATCAATTGCCTTCAGAAGTCACCTAATTAGTAAATAGAGTCCACCTGTGTGTAATTTAATTTCAGTATAAATACAGCTGTTCTGTGAAGCCCTTAGAGGTTTGTTCAAGAACCTTAGTGAACAAACAGCATCATGAAGGCCCAGGAACACACCAGACAGGTCAGGGATAAAGTTGTGGAGAAGTTTAAAGCAGGTTTAGGTTATAAAAAAATATCCCAAGCTTTAAACATCTCACGGAGCACTGTTCAATCCATCATCCGAAAACGGAAAAAGTATGGCACAACCGGAAACCTACCAAGACATGGCTGTCCACCTAAACTGACAGGCCGGCAAGGAGAGCATTATTAAAAAAAGCAGCCAAGAGGTCCATGGTAACTCTGGAGGAGCTGCAAAGATCCACAGCTCAGGTGGGAGAATCTGTCCACAGGACAACTATTAGTCGTACACTCCACAAATCTGGCCTTTATGGAAGAGTGGCAAAAAGAAAGCCATAAGAAGTCCTGTTTGCTGTTTGCGAGAAGCCATGTGGGGGACACAGCAAACATGTGGAACAAGGTGCTCTGGTCAGATGAGACCAAAATTGAACTTTTTGGTTATGTGTGCCAGAAAACTAACACTGCACATCACCCCGAATACACCATCCCCACCGTGAAACATGGTAGTGGCAGCACCATGTTGTGGGGATGCTTTTCTTCAGGAGGGACAAAAAAGCTGTTCAGAGTTGATGGGAAGATGGATGGACCTAAATACAGTCTGCAAAAGACGAGACTGGGGCGGAAGTTCACCTTCTAGCAGGGCAACGACCCCTTCACAATTATGTGCCACTTTGTGTTGGTCTATCACATAAAATCACAATAAAATACATTTATGTTTTTGGTTGTAACATGACAAAATGTGTCAAGGGTATGAATACTTTTTCAAGGCACTGTATATCCACAAGTTCTCAATGGGATTAAGGTCTGAGGAGTTTCCTGGCCATGGATCCAAAATGTTGATGTTTTGTTCCCCAAGCCACTTAGTTATCACTTTTGCCTTATGGCAAGGTGCTCCATCATGTTGGGAAAGGCATTGTTTATCACCAAACTGTTCTTGGATGGTTGGGAAAAGTTTCTGCTGGAGGATGTTTTTGTCCCATTCTTTATTCATGGCTATGTTCTTAGGCAAAATTGTGAGTGAGCCCACTCCCTTGGCTGAGAAGCAACCCCACACATGAATGTTCTCAGGAAGCTTTACTGTTGGCATGACACAGGACTGATTGTAGTGCTCACCTTTTTTTCTCCGGACAAGGTTTTTTCCGGATGTCCCAAACAATCGGAAAGGGGATTCATCAGAGAAAATGACCTTACCCCAGTCCTCAGCAGTCCAATCCCTGTACCTTTTGCAGAATATCAGTCTGTCCCTGATTAATTTCCTGGAGAGAAGTGGCTTCTTTGCTGTCTTTCTTGACACCAGGCCATCCTCCAGACGTCTTTGCCTTACTGTGTTTGCAGATTATTATTATACAGGATTTATATAGCGCCAACAGTTTGCGCAGCACTTTACAACATCGGGGAAGACAGTACAATTACAATACAATTCAATACAGGAGGGATCAGAGGGTCCTGCTCGTTAGATCTTACAATCTAGAAGGGAGGGTCAAGTGGAACAAAGGGTAGTAGCTGTGGGGGATGATCAAATGGACAAAATGAAAATACAGTTGTTAGGTGTGGGTAGGATAGGCATCTCTGAAGAGGAGGGTTTTCAGGGATCATCTAAAAGCTAATAGAGTAAGAGATAGACGGACAGATTGGGGTAAGGAGTTCCATAGGCTTGGAGAGGCTCTGGAAAAGTCTTGGAGACAAGCATGGGGGGAGGTGATGAGAGAGCTAAAGAGCAGGAGGTCTTGAGAAGAACGAAGGGAATGATTAGGTTGGTATTTTGAGACTAGGTCAGAGATGTAGCTGGGGGCAGAGTTATGGATTGCTTTGTAGGTAGTTGTTAGTATTTTGAATTTAATTTGTTGGGTGAGCGGAAGCCAGTGGAGGGATTGACAGAGAGGAGTAGCAGAGACAGAGCGGTTGGTAAGGTGGATGAGTCTGACAGCAGCATTTTTGATGGACTGAAGGGGGGATAGAGTATGCAGAGGTAGGCCAATGTGGAGAGAGTTGCAGTAATCGAGGCGAAATATGACCAGGGAGTGAATTAGGAGCTTTGTTGTGTCATTGGTTAGAAAGGGGCGTATTTTGGAGATGTCCCGGAGGTTGAGGCAGCAAGATTTGGACAGTGATTGGACATGGGGCTTAAAGGAGAGTTCAGAGTCCAGGACTACTCCTAGTACCTTGGCATGTGGGGATGGGCTGATAGATGTGCCATCAATTTTGACAGAGAGATCAGGGGAAGAGGCACGTAGGGGAGGAAAAATGATAAGTTTGGTTTTGGATAGATTAAGTTTGAGGAAGTGGTGTGACATCCAGACTGATATATCTGATAGTAAAATAGTGATACGTGAGGAGACTGAATTAGTGAGTTGAGGGTTAGAGAAATAGATTTGAGTGTCGTCAGCATAGAGATGATATTGGAAGCCATGGGAGACTATCAGCTGACCCAGGAAGGAGGTGTAGATTGAAAATAGGAGAGGTCCAAGAACAGAACCTTGGGGGACCCCAACAGAGAAAGGAAGAGGAGAGTAGAATTGTAGGTAATGTAAAAGGTACGGTTAAATAAGTAGGTAGAAAACCAGCGAAGAGTACAGTCACGAAGACCAAAGGCATGGAGTTTTTTGAGGAGGAGGGGGTGGTTAACCGCATCGAAGGCAGCGGAGAGGTCCAGAAGTAGGAGTACAGAATAGTGTCCCTTACTTTTGGCCGTTAGTAGATAGTTTTAGAAGAGCAGTTTCTGTAGAATGTTGAGGATGAAATCCAGACTGAAGGGGATCAAGAAGGCTATTATCAGCAAGATGGACGCTCAGTAAGTTGTAGACAAGAGATTCAAGGAGTTTGGATAAAAAGGGGAGCAAGGAGATGGGGAATAGGTTGTTAAGGTTGGATGGGTCCAGTGAGGGCTTTTTAAGTATGGGGCGGACAAGTGCATGTTTTAAGGAGTTGGGGAAGATGCCAGAAGAGAGGGAGAGATTGAAGATGTGGGTTAGAGAGTGTAGAATAGAGCTAGAGGGTGACTGTAGCGAGGGAACAGGATCCAGAGGGCAACCTCTTCTATAGTGGTGGGGTTGGAAGAGGGAATTAATGATTGTACCTGTGGACATGATGTATAAGGCATGGAGGGTGTCTGAACAGTAGAGATCTCTTCGCAAATTGAATCAATCTTCTGTTTGAAGTGATTGGCGAACTCCTGGGGAGTGAGTGAGTTAGTGGGTGGAGGCAGTGGAGGGCAAAGTAGAGAGTTGAAGGTAGAGAAGAGTTGACGGGGACGGGATGATAAGTTTTTAATGAGGGTGATGAAATAGGTTTGCTTGGCAGTGAGGAGGCTGGAATTGTATTTTTGGAGGAGAGATTTATACTGGCTGAAATCTTTCTGGGACTTCGTCTTACGCCATAGGCGCTCAAGAGCATGGCTGTGTTTTTTCAGACTAGTGTGATCTGTTTCCCAGGGTTGAAGGGGGCGGGGCTTGATTCTGTGTGTAGTGAGGGGGGCCAGTGTGTCCAGTGAGGCTAGAAGTTAGGTGTATGGAGGGTGAGGAGCCAGATGCACTCACACCTGCCTGCTGCCATTCCTGAGCAAGCTCTGCACTGGTGGTGCCCCGATCCTGCAGCTAAATCAACTGTATGAGACAGTCCTGGCGCTTGCTGGACTTTCTTGGGCACCCTAAAGTCTTCTTCACAGCAATTGTACCCGTTTCCTTTAAGTTCTTGATGATCCGATAAATGGTTGATTTAGGTACAATCTTAGTAGCAGCAATATCCTTGCCTGTGAATCCCTTTTTGTGCAAAAGCAATGATGACTGCACATGTTTTCTTGCAGGTAACCATAGTTAACAGAGGAAGAACAATCATTTCAAGCACCACCCTCCTTTTAAAGCTTCAAGTCTGTTAGTCTAACTCAGTGTTTCTCAACTCCAGTCCTCAAGGCATACCAACAGGTCATGTTTTCGGGATTTCCACTATTTTGCACAGGTGATTTGATCAGTTTCACTGCCTTAGTAATTACCACAGCTGTTTCATCTGAGGGAAATCCTGAAAACATGACCTGTTGATGCGCCTTGAGGACTGGAGTTGAGAAACACTGGTCTAACTCAATCAGCATTACATAGTGATTTCCAGCTCTGTCCTCATCAACACTGACACCTGTGTTAACGAGAGAATCATTGAAATTATGTCAGCTGGTCCTTTTGTGGCAGGGCTGAAATGCAGTGGAAATATTTTTTGGGGGATTAAGTTCATTTTCATGGCAAAGAGTGACTTTGAAATTAATTGCAATTCATCTGATCACTCTTCATAACATTCTGGAGTGTATGCAAATTGCCATCATAAAAACTGAGGCAACAGACTTTGTGAAAATTAAGATTTGTGTCGTTCTCAAAACATTTGGCCAGGGCTGTAGTACTTAGTCACTAACTAAATAGTACTAGATGACCCAGATAAATGAGAATCTTTAAAGACTTATTGGCAATCATTTTGGGTTGTATACCCTGAAACTGACATAGGAATATGCTGGAGTATTTTCCTGACACCTATTAGAACTGAAAGTGGAAGTAAACTTCTATTGATTGTTCTTCTACCGTTTCTCCAGAGCCCTGTGCCATGACTGGCGGCTCCCACGTGCACCCACGGGAGTGACATCATGCTGGTCCTGTCAGTCACACATCCGGAGTCCACGGACCCAGAAAGAAGACAGGCGAAGATGGATGCGGCCTCCAGCTGTGACACCGAGGGCTTTGTTTGCAAGTAAGTTTCACACAATGTGCTAGTATGTGATGCATACTAGCACATTATGCCTTTACTTTGCAGGTTAGGGGGGGGGGGGAGGCAGCAATTAACTTTCTCTTGAAGAAGTGGCTTAGAACTGAAGAAGCTTTGAAACGTCTTCAGCATTACTGAACAAAGCCATATGGCCTTGCTAACTGACTTTCCAAGAGAAGGTGGTTTCCTCTTGTGTTTGTTAGATTAAAGCTGCCCTTCCCGCCTCACTTTTGGGCCCTTATTATGATAGACTTGCTAACCAATAGCAAGACTTGGATGGCAGCAGGGGCAGGACAGAGCCAGCGCATCACTATTTACATAAAAGTGTACCTCGGTTTTCTGATGTCCAGGAGGAGTCTACAAAAAATGTAATTGAGGATAAGTGGTATTTTAATCATTTTGTGTGTCCGCAAATATCTAATAAATGAACAGATTATTTATTTTGTTATCAGGCAGAGTGTGGCCATCTCACAGATATCAGGGACAGTCCACCTAAAGCTGGCCATACAAATAGAATATAGAATTTTGTTTGAAATTCTTAATTTTAAGAATGTTCATTCTATTTTCCAATCATTTGTGCGGTCAAATCCACAGTCATTTTCAATTGCAGTGATGAGAAAAAGGGAGCACAATGGAAAGTTTATCTTGAATAAATGAGTTTCATACAGTGAATGTAGTATTTGTTCAGGAAAGTCCATTCTAAACTAAAAAAACAACTGAATTCTGAAATACTTTCAAATGGCATTTATTAAGTCTTTGAATGTACTGATCAAAATTTTCATACAAATGTTCATGCAAACATTGATTGGAAAATCTGCCAGTGCATGGCCAGCTTAAATCAGCTAGTTATGTCGGTAGGCACTATCTGACCATGGCAGTCCCTATCTCTCCAGCTTCCTTCTAACCTGTCTGATCGCTATACTCTCTGGAGATCCTTAGCTGGTGGTGTATGCAGGTGCCCCACCAAAGTTAGAATGAATCCGGATCTGACAAAAATAGCCAGATTGATAGTCTTTCAATGCCCGGTTCACATGATGAGATTATCGGATGAATGATCGGCTGTTTTTTTTTGCATGCTAATCTCAGATCTAATCGACTGTACGACTGAAAAAAAATTCGGAAGTGATGTCATGTTTTTTAATGCATTTGGATTGCATTATCGAATGATAGCTATACTAATTAAAATGAAAATCGTACGATCTGGCATCATACGAAAAAATTTTTCGTGCATGTCCGATAGAATAATATCGGATGAACTGTCATGATCGGATCTCGAAAGCTCTGTACTAACGATCTGATTATCGTACGATCGATTTGAAAGCGGTATTTTCCGTACGATTTTCTGATCGTGTGTACAGCGCAGTAGAATAGGTATACGCGCAAATAATGTGAGGCAGACCCTCATTTTATACGGTTGTTGGTAAATTTTGTTTATCTGACAGTTCAAGTCTGTAACTAACTTTGACTGTGTGTGGCCAACATCAATCTTACTGCACCTCTGAGAAGGCACAAATTCAACTGAAAGTCACCATTAAAGGGTAACATTACTTTCACAGGGAAAGAAATGGCATATACAATTGCTTTACAAGTCATATTGTAACTGAATGCTATTAAACATGACCTTTCCTTTTCTTACTGAGTACTGGAGAACTTTCTGGAACATAGGTGTTAAGCAATGTAAAAAGCAGCATTAATATTTATACGGCCCTGGCCAATCCCAGGGAGGGTGGCTCTAAAGGCTGCTGGGGGTCTGTAAAAATAATCTGAGACACAGGGCTGCTGGGTCTTTGCCTGCAGAGGGAAAGTCCAGCCTGGAGGGGTTGGTGCCCTCCAGGGCATTGCTGCCACGTGTTTGCTGTTCGTGAGGCCTCAGGTGGGCGACCTGAGGGCCTGGATGGGGAAGCTACAGAGAGCTGACTGAGGGGCTGCCTTCACAAGATCTACTCTGGTATCAGGAGAAAGGCATCGCATGGATGTTGGAACAAGGCAACCAACTTTTCTTGGACATTTGTGAGTACAGACTGATGCAAGAGATCTTAGAGACTTTTGGGCTGCTGCTACCCATCTTGTGCTAAAAAGTCAGCTGTGTGTGTTTGTCTAAAGGGGACCTGGTGTCCTGAAGAGCTCAGTCTATCTAGTTCTTTATGAAGGGAAACTGCTCTTGTTGCTTTAAAGAAAGAAGCTTGTGTGCTTTTAACTGTTTCTTCTACAAGCCAGGTGCACAGTTTGCTATTGCAAGGACCTTTGTTTCAGCTTTACAGAAAGGAGTTCGCTGTCCTCAACCTGTACATAGTTCTCCTTTTGGAGAACCCCACTCAATTCCCTCAATCCTATCCCAGTTACTCCAAAAATAAAAACAAAAAGAATACCCCTAGACTGTTTTTTGAGACGAGTGATTGTGAAAGTGTGCCTGGCTCTGTGGGGCAATCTACAGGGAAAAGAACCTGGGCAATTTCCAGTGGCTATTTCTGGGGTAGCGCTACAAATGTTAAACCATACTCTTATGCCCCGTACACACGGTCGGACATTGATCGGACATTCCGACAACAAAGTCCTAGGATTTTTTTCCGAGGGATGTTGGCTCAAACTTGTCTTGCATACACACGGTCACACAAAGTTGTCGGAAAATCCGATCATTCTGAACATGGTGACGTAAAACACGTACGTCGGGACTATAAACGGGGCAGTAGCCAATAGCTTTCATCTCTTTATTTATTCTGAGCATGCGTGGCACTTTGTGTGTCGGATGTGTGTACACACGATCGGAAATTTTGTTGTCGGAAAATTTTATAGCCTGCTTTCAAACTTTGTGTCTCGGAAAATCTGATGGAAAATGTGTGATGGAGCCTACACACGGTCGGAATTTCCGACAACAAGGTCCTATCACACATTTTCCATCAGAAAATCCGACCGTGTGTACGGGGCATTAGTCTTCACAGATTCCGTTTATTGCTAAAATCTGGGCTATGATCATGTGTCACTCTCAGAGCTGAACTTCAAGCAAACAGCTGAATGCATATCTACATGAGTTGTCCTAAATTATTATACTCACACACTTAGTCCTA
The DNA here is from genome assembly GCA_037952925.1 of Lithobates clamitans. Lineage (NCBI taxonomy): Eukaryota > Metazoa > Chordata > Amphibia > Anura > Ranidae > Lithobates > Lithobates clamitans. The sequence continues at coordinate 2,615,808 of JBBGZY010000052.1, read as the reverse complement.
CACCTCCAACTTTCTCTCTGATGTCACCAGGAGATGTCATGCGGCAGGTCCACCCTCCACCAGTTGGAAGCTGCTGACTCCTGGGATATCTGATGTGGATATCCCAAGGTGCATCAGGAGCAGAGTATATAACCATCGGGAGACACACCCGGGTGAAGTGCGAAGAAAAAATAAATAAAAAAATATATCTTGGCTTTTATAGTTTGTGGTGTGGGGACGATTGCAATAGTACTGTTCTTTTTTGTGTGAAGATCTGCTTTTGTAGGAATACAGTGTTGTCACCGACCTCCTCCCAGACATATCTTACTGATTGGACAATGGAGGAGCAGTATCATGCTGATAAGTCATCATTTCTGCTCCCTCCACCCGTCAGAACATGTGCATTCAGCAGAGCCTGATTGGCTCCTAGATCTACCCTACCTTCTCCCAGTGCTGCTGTGCAGGAGATGACAGGAAGTTGATATCAAGCCAGATTCAGGTACTTACGCTGGTTGTATGTATAAATACATGTTTACTTTTAGAGGAATATACTCATTAAATGGTGTTTTTATATCTGGAGTGTCACTTTATTTATGAAGGGGGCTTGGTTACCTACCAAATGGTCTAGTCCGTGTCGACAACGCTGCCAAGCATGCCGCAAGCACTGTACCTCAAAGCTTGGCAAGGATATAGAGAAAAAACAATTTAATCAGATAACGGCAGCGAATGAAATAAGGTAACGGACAAGGGTGAGGCATAATAGATGTGCAGGCAAGCCATGGACAGATGCACAGAGAAGGCAAATGGTGGAGGAGAAAATGAATAACAAAAGAGAGGCAGAGAAAAAAGTTGCAGGCAGAGGCAGCACAAGAGGGAGTTTGAAGGAAAAATCTGTTCCCCAGGATCTGTGCTTTTACTGTCAGGCTGCTCTGATTAACGGGCTGCCTTCCAGCTCCCAGCCGGCTGCCTGACTGTCTTCTCCCCCCACCCCCCCCTTTTCCTCCCCATCCTTGTCCCTGCTGCCTTCCTGGCGTAGGCGGGGCCTGTTGAAAGGTTACATTTGCACAATGTGCCTCTGGATAAAGCATGCCAGGGGGAGGGAGATGGAGAGGGGAAGGGAGGGGGCAAACAGAGCACGCACAGAAAAAGCCAAACCATTCTGCAGTGTCTGTGTAATGGAAAAAACCCTCTGGGGACGTGCAGAAAAATATCAAGTTACACTCACTCAGTACAATGAAGGGGAAAGGAAAAAAAAAAAATCCTTCCCCGCTTGCAATGTGGAAAGAAAGCTCTTTCAAAGGGAGCTGAGCTTGATCAGAGAGGATTGTTCGGTCTCCGGCGCTTCTTATACCTAGGGTGTGAAAAAGAGGGCAGATCTGCTCATTAATACCACTCTGCCTCGTTAACCGTCTAGATGCTGCACCGAGCGGGCTGTATGCAAACCCGTCCTTGGCTATGTGTTACTGACAACATCGGGATAGGACACAGTCATCTAGACGATATATAGTAAACACCATATAATAACCTGTCCTTGGCTACGTGTTACTGACAACATCGGGATAGGACACAGTCATCTAGACGATATATAGTAAACACCATATACTAACCTGGGCCTTGGCTATGTGTTACTGACAACATCGGGGAAGGACACAGTCATCTAGACGATATATATTAACACCGTATACTAACCTGTCCTTGGCTATGTGTTACTGACAACACTGGGGAAGGACACAGTCATCTAGACGATATATAGTAAACACCGTATACTAACCTGTCCTTGGCTATGTGTTACTGACAACATTGGGTAAGGACACAGTCAGCTAGATGATATAGATGTAGCACCCTGATGTTTAGGCAGGGTGGCTATTAAATTGATCTGCCAAGTGATATTTGTCTTGGCCAATTGATATGAGGTCAATTGATTTCACCCTAATTCCGGAATTGCTGCACTTCTCTCTTCTGTCACTAGATGCCCGGGTATCTAGTGGCATTAGATAAGACAAGGGCATTGCAAGGACAGACTAGGAACGAATGGGGTTTCTCAGCCAATGGCCAGGGATTTTCTTGGGTTCCTTGGCCTGCCGGGAGAGCCCCGGTCTGCTATGCCAGAGACCTGAGGCCTATCCCGGGGACATCTGGCTGCTAGGCTATCCAGAAGCAAAACAGCAGCGTAGGGTTGGGATTGCGGCTTGCAGTCCAACCAGAAGTAATGGTTCTGCCGGCCGGAGAACCTGCCCTGGTCAGAGGTAAGGGGGAAGCTGTCGCCACTAAGGAACCATCCACCTTATTACGGGGGACCACTGTGAGTAGCTGAAGCAAGTACCAGAGCAGTATTCTCACCAAACGGGGATGTTGAAGAATTGGGAAACTTCAGCAGATGTCAAGCCAGGGACCCAGCCAGTGGAGGTGACGCTTGTAGAGTATTATTGTGTGCCAAGCCAGGGACCAAGCAGGCCAGTGGGGTGACACTTGAGGAGTAGTGGTGAGTGCCAATTCAAGAAGTGTCTGGCGCCCTTTAATCCACCTTGCATCACACCCACCATGTCTTGTAACCCAGTCTACACAGAAGGATGTCGGCTGTCCCTAACCCTGTAGGTCACCATTAGGCCTCAGGGGCCCCGGGACCTCGCTACATATAGTAGGCACCATATACTACCATAACCCCGGCCTTGGCTATGTGTTACTGACAACATCTGGAAAGGACACAGTCAGCTAGATGATATATTGTAGACACCATATACTAACCCGGGCTTTGGCTATGTGTGCTTGCCAACATCAGGGAAGGACACAGTGAGCAAGACAATCTACAGATACTCCTCGTTTAACGACTTACCTGTTTAACGACCACTCAGACTTACGGCCAGCTCTCCCCACTTAAACGATGCGCTATGCATCATTGTATTGTACAGTACAGTACAGTCACAAGGAGAATATATAGCAGGTTCTAGATACTAACCCAGGCCTTGGCTATGTTTGATTGCCAAAATCGGGGCAGGATACCATCAGATGGATAATATATAGTAGACACTCTATATTAACTAGGGCCTCGGCTGCATGTGACTGCCAAATTAGGGGGCAGGACAGCATCATATTTACAATATACTGTGTTTCCCCAAAAATAAGACCGGGTCTTAAATTAGTTTTGGCCAATACTGAGCGGAGGTTGTTGGTACCCTGAACGGGCTATTGGATACCAACATTCCGGCTGAACCACTTTTATGTCTATTGGGCTATTGCAATACGTCCATTTATACTTCCTCTATTGGTAACACTATAAGGCGTGCACTCTTTCTTGCCTGTGGGCAGATTGCTCTTAAGTGAACCTCTCCTTACCCGCCGACTGTATCTGAGTGGATTTTAGATCTCAATAGGGTTATTCTTTTTGAAAAACATACATACTCCCTAAGAAATTCCATGAGTGAGTTTGATGCTACCTGGTCAAGATGACTTCAGTCCATGACTTAGGTATCATAAAAACCAATAGGTACTATGTATTTTGTAATATTGGATACTGCTTTCTTTTTTCTTTTTTTCATATATACTCCAAGTGTAGGGTGGGACTGGGGGGGGTAGGGTTTTTTTTTGTTGTGGTGAGGTGATCTGGGTTTTTATTCTTGTTTTTTGTTTTGTTGGGATGTGCCTGGTTTAATGTGATTTTGTTTGTATACTTTGTATTGTTTTAATGTTTTTTGCATATAAAAATAAAAAAGGATTTGATTTAAAAAAAAGTTTGGGCTACAAAAAACACACTAGGGCTTATTTTCATTGGATGTCTTATTTATTTACAGTATGTACAATGATGATCTTAAAGTGGTCGTGACCCAAAAAAAAAAATCCTGATCTTTTAAAGCATGATAGACATGCTCGTCTGTCATTTACCCCTCTATGTTCTAAAAAAACCTGGAATAAAACAATAAAATATTTTTTAAAAAGTTCCTGTGTCCCTGTCTTCTCTCCCCCCTTCCCTGTCTGGTCAAGAGTCAGTATTTTGACACCATTAAGACCAAAAAAAAAACAAAACATCTTGCTTAAAATCCTTATAAAATTATGTAATCCATTTTATAAAAAGGTTTTACTGGTATAAGGTGCAGTGTGTCTCCCTTTGTAACTGTTTTATGGAAAATACCTTTTTTACAGCTCCCCTGGGCACTCATGTGATCTGCCTGAGCTCTTCTTCTCCGCTCTAAGGTCCTCGCTGACGTCAGTCCGCTCCGAGCACTACAAATGAAGGGGCCGCAGAAGTCAGCCGGGAGGAAAGGAGAAGATCTCCGGCGGGTCAGCGGCAGCTGTAAATAAGTTATTTTACAGAATATAATTACAATGGGGACACACTGCACCTTATACCTATAAAATCTCTTTCCAAAACAGATAAAAAAAAAATTCATGAACTTTACTAGGGCTTATTTTCGGGGTAGGGCTTATATTGCAGCCCTCCCTGATAATCAAGCTAGGTGTTATTTTCGAGGTAGGGCTTATTTTTGGGCAAACACGGTAATAGGTACTAGATACTAACTCATGGCTATGTGTGATTGCCAAACTAGGGGCAGTCGCCAGAAGGTTAATATATAGTAGCCACTGTATACAAGCCAAGGCCTTGGCTATGTGTTACTACCGACATCAGGCAAGGATACAGCTAGCTGGGTGATATATAGTAGACATTGTATACCAGCCTGAGCACTTGCTGCACAACTCCTTCGCCATCCTCATTCTATATTGATTTTAAAATCCTCCTCAACACCCTTGACACTCTCTGTCAAAGCTTACTCCCTTTCTGCACAGTGATGCGCTATTCAGAAAACACAATGCGGACTGCGTTCCAGCGGTTCATAACAAAAAGTCGGCAACTGTATACACAGACAACCCATTGTTAAAAAGTAGTAAGGGAGTTTTTACAAAGCAGAAATGCCAGCTTCAGCAGTAATGGTTGCAAGAAAAGCCAGACTGATTAGATTTTTTGCATGGGGCAGAGGGTTAAAACCAGACTAATATTTAGAAGAAGACTCTACATAACTTGTCTTAGCTGTATGCATATAAGTAATTTACACTTTTCTAGGTTATAGTCATTTTTGGAGGAACGTTGCTAATTGTTTTGTCAGCAGCACTTTGGAAGTGTGAAGATGTGAGTGGATTAATGGAAAACTTTAAAAAAAGGTTTTAGGTGGCATAAAATATACATGGCACTATTCATCGTCATTTTATAATCAGATTGTTCTTTGACTTCGGCTCCGTTCACATACAGATGTGTTCATAAGTTTACATACCCTGGCAGAATTTATGATTTCTTGGTCATTTTTCAAAGAATATGAATGATAACAGAAAAAGTTTTCTTTCACTCATGGTTAGTGTTTGGCCGAAGCCATTTATTATCAATCAACTGTGTTTACTCTTTTTAAATCATAATGGCAACAGAAACTACCCAGATTACCCTGATCAAAAGTTTACATACCCTGGTGATTTTTGCCTGATAATATGCACACAAGTTAACACAAAGGGGTTTAAGTGGCTATTAAAAGGTAACCTACATCACCTGTGATCTGTTTGCTTGTAATTAGTGTATATAAAAGGTCAATGAGTTTCTGGACTCCTGACAGATCCTTGCATCTTTCATCCAGTGCTGTACTGACGTTTTGGGATTCTGAGTCATGGGGAAAGCAAAGAATTGTCAAAGTATCTGCGGGAAAAGGTTATTTAACTGTATAAAACAGGAAAGGGATATAAAAGATATCCAGGGAATTAAGAATGCCAATCAGCAGTGTTTAAACTCTAATCAAGGAAAATGAGGGATTATGTTGAAACCAAACCATGGTCAGGTAGACCAACTAAAATTTCAGCCACAACTGCCAGGAAAATTGTTCGGGATGCAAAGAAAAACACACATAACTTTAGGTGAAATACAGGACTCTATGAAAACATGGTGTGGGTGATTCAAGATGCACAATAAGGAGGCACTTGAAGAAAGATGGGCTGCATGGTCGAGTCGCCAGAAGAAAGCCATTACTATGCAAATGCCACAAAGTGTCCCACTTACAATACGACAAACAGCACAAAGACAAGCCTCAAACCTTCTGGCACAAAGTCATTTGGAGTGATGAGACCAAAATTGAGCTTTTGGCCACAACCATAAACGCTACATTTGGAGAGGAGTCAACAAGGACTATGATGAAAGGTACGGAAGTGGATCACTGCTGTTTTGGGGATGTGTGAGCTACAAAGACACAGGAAATTTGGTCAAAATTGTTGATATTTTTCATGCACATAATTAACCATGTGGTACACGGGGTCTCCATAACTCAGGTTCGGTCCCGTTGCTTTGGAATACGAGCCAGAAAACCGACCCACTCACTACCGGAGGACCCGTCACCTAACCAGGTACCATGCCTCACAACTGTCTGCAATGAACCTTGGACTAGTTCTTAGTTATCCCTGGCAACTGCATTACTCTTCCTGCTTGGCTTGCCGAGTACATCTTCCATAGTGGCTTTGTTTCATACCACACATGTGCTTTACAGACCCTCATTCTTTCATACGCCAGAAGCCTTCATGTACCCCTTTAACCACTTAAGGACCGCCCTGGGTACATGTATGGCGGCAGGGTGGCCCTTAGGTGCATAATCACGTACCTGTACCTCATCCCTGTCTTCGGCTCTGGGGCGTGTGTGTGTGCCGCCGGAGCCACGCTTCCGCTGTGATTGGACACAGCAGAGGCAATCAGCGGGTCGGCCACCCGTGATGATTCACAGGAGAGACAAAACGGCGGTCTTCCTATGTAAACTAGGCAGACCGCCGTGATGTGATGGAGGAAAATGGAGATCTTGTGTTTCTGCTAAGTAGAAACACTGATCTTTGTTTTCCGCCAGTCTCAGCATTCCCCCTCCCCCCCACAGTTAGAAAGTACTCCTTAGGAGCACGCTTAACCCTTTGATCGCCCCTGGTTTTAACCCGTTCCTTGTCAGTGTCATTTATACAGTGACCGCACTGATCACTATATTCGTGTCACTGGTTCCCAAAAAGTGTCACTTAGTTTGTCTGTCGCATTGTCGCAGTCCCGCTAAAAATCGCTGATCGCCGCCATTACTAGTAAAAACAGTGAAAAAAAATTAAAAGTTCATAAAAATATCCCATAGTTTGTAGATGCTATAACTTTTGCGTAAACCAATCAATATAAGCTTATTGGGATTTTTCTTACCAAAAATATGTAGCAGAATACATATTGGCTTAAATTGATGAAGAAATTCGATTTTTTAAATTTTTTTATTGGATGTGTTTTATAGCAGAAAGTAAAAAAAAATGTTTTTTTTCAAAATGGTCAGTCTTTTTTTGTTTATAGCGCAAAAAATAAAAACAGCAGAGGTGATAAAATACAACCAAAAGAAAGCTCTATTTGGGGGGGAAAAGGACATACATTTTATTTGGGTACAGTGTCACACAACCGTGCAATTGTCAGTTAAAACAACGCAGTTCTGTATCGCAAAAAATGGCCTGGTCAGGAAGGGGGTAAAACCTTCCAGAGCTGAAGTGGTTAAATGACTTCAGACCAGGTTTAGAACAGTTCATGCAAGTTTACTTGAACACTTCAAGGTACAGTTTAACATGAACAATTTCATTGGAATATTCCCTTACTAACTTGAATAGGCAGCCCAGGCATGTTTCCCAAGGCTTGGTGGTTTTTGATGGACTGCAGGGTGCAGCAGTGCTCCCTGGAGGTTCTCTGCAGCAATCACGGCATCTTCCTGAGTGGGCCGAAGCCCCGGAACCCAGCCTTCCCCCTTATTTTTATCACAGGGAGGATAGGCTGGGTCCAAAAATCCAGGAAACAGATGCAGAACATTAACTCCATCCCCAGTCTGGGCCAGCAACCGCCTTAACTTACAATCTGTAGGCAACCTGTTTACATTCCAGGTCGTTTTCTTCCCATAGTGCATCCTGGTGCCATCTCTTTCTCCAGGTAAGTGAAGCAGACGCCCCTGGCCATCCACATGATGTAAAAGAAAACGTGATTCATCAGACCAGATGGACATCTTCCATTGCTTCGTCGTCCAGTTCTGATACTCATGTGCCTATTGTAGGCACTCTTGGCTGTGGACATGGGTCAACATGGGCACCCTGATCAGTCTGTGGCTACACAGCCCCATGCACAACAAATTGTAATGCACTGTGTGTTCTGACACATTTATATCAGAACCAGCATTAACATTTTCAGAAATTTGAGCTACGGTAGCTCTTCTACTGGATGCATCAAAGAGCCTTGGCCTGCCATGACCCTGTTGCCGGTTCACCAGTTTTCCTTCCTTGGACCACTTTAGGTAGGTCCTGACCACCAGACCAGGAACATCCCACAAGAGCTGCAGTTTTGGAATTGCACTGACCCAGTCTTCCAGCCATTACACTTTGGTCCTTGTGAAAGTTGCTCAAATCCTTATGCTTTCCCACTTTTTTTTGCTTTCAACAAATCAACTTCAGGGCCAACATGATCAATAGCTGCCTAATATATTCCACCCACTTTCAGGTGTCGTAATGAGATAATCAATGATATTCACTTAACCTATAAGCGGCCATAATGTTATGGCTGATATAAGCATATCTCCCAACTTTGTTGGATGGGAAAGAGGAACATATTAGATCACAAAGTATGTAGGCAAAGTACATGCTACTGCCATGCTCCAAGTAACACAGACTACTAAGATGAATGCACAAAAAAGAATGGTTAACCCAAATAAGTTTTTTCAAAACAAATAGAATAATGTGAAGGTTAGATAAAAGGTCTAGTGCAGTAAAACACTCTTGATAGTTAAATAATATTTATTAAACTTTTTATTTTTTAAATTTTTTTTAGAGATCTATACATCCAGACAAAAAGGGGGACAACTGAGGAGGAAAGAGGGACAGAAGGATTTGGTTCCACAAGAGGGACAGTCCCTCCAAATATGGGACAGTTGAGCCTACAGTATGTATAAGGAGTTAGTCAGACAGGAGGCATTGAGCCTGGGAAAAACATTCTCTTTGTAGGAGCCATTCAGGGTTGGGATACAATCAAGAACTACTTTAAGTGGGCTTCCCCTTATGATAGAAGCATGAGAACTTCTCCTATTATGGGAGGTAAGGCTGAATGCATTCCTCCTTTGGAGGAACGCAGGGACATTTGGCAACCTTCTGCCAAAGCATAGGTCTCATTTCTCTTTACACCTCTCTGTGTGTTCGTAAGGATTTTGCAATTAGTCCTAGTGTGGTGCCACTGTTACCTTATATCACTGTACATAGGAGCTTCTTTAGTAAAGCCTGTTTGTTGTATTGAAAGAACCTGGTGTGGAATTTGTTATACTGTTCCAATGGGGGAACATTCTTGGACGTAAGCTGTGCCCAGGGAGAGGAATAGGATTAAAGTTTGACAGGCAGAGTTGGTTTAAAAGAGGTCCTGTTTCCTGATCGGGCCAGGCTGGGTCACCCACAGGGTGTCTCAGAGGTGGTAAGATCTGTAGGATTCTGCCCAAAAACTACAGGAATCCTGGTGGGCCCAAGCAAGAGAGCAGAAGGTGGCTTGTGGATTGCCCGAACAGATAAGGAAAGAGTAAATGCACACACACTACCTATGGTCCCTGCAAGGGTAAATTTCCCCAGTAGAGTAACAGAGCGCAAAAACAAAACTGAAAGCAGTTTTAACTCCTTTTGATTAAACAGAACTAAAACAATGTTTTAGCTGGAGATGGGATTTAAATAGGAAAAGTCAGATGCCTCTGTGGCAGCATGTTTTTCGGTATAGGCACCTTAGCTCTATATCATTGAAAATTATCAGCTATATTGTACAGACATGTCCACATTATGATTTTGACCCACTTCTGAACCACTGGCCTCCACTTTAATGACTGCAGTGGGACATAGTGGACTTAATTTCACTTGATGTCACATTCAGAGCCAATAATTTGAAGGATGTTCCATCTAGCCCAGGGGTCTCCATACTTTCTAAAGAAAGGGACAGTTTACTGTCCTTCAGACCTTAGGGGGGCTGGACTGTGCCCAGTGGAAGTAAATAATGCCAGATCTTTGGTATATAGAAATAGTTGGTGTCAGTGGGAGGCATAGTGGCCCAATTTTGTTGTCAGTGGAAGGAATTATGCCCCATCATTAAATAACCAAATATTGTTGCGCTACTATAAAGAACCTGTGAATAGAATAGCAGCCAGCATCAACAGTGTAGTGACAATGTGAACAAAGTGAAAAAATATATATAAATGCAGTGCTAAACAAAAATTCAAAAATTAACTAACACTGTATATATTAGTACCATATATGTGACAACGAATCCTTCAACGTGATAAAAATAATAACCACAATGAAAAAAGTGGGAGGGGTAAACCTCATTGGCTAAAAATAATCTTCGTAACCAAATTAAAGTTTAGCAACCCAAGCGGCATGTTCCTTCTGGTGTCAAAAAGAGAGAGCATGTGTGATAGATACACTTAAATCGCATGAGTGGTCTTCATGTATGCCCCATCATTGGTGTCAGTGGAAGGAATAGTGCCCAAAATGTTGGTGTCAGAGGCAGTAATAATTGCCTAAAGGGCTGCATCCGGCCCTAGGGCCACAGTTTGGAGACCACTGATCTGGCCAATGAGAAAGATGGATGCAGTCCTGCAGCAGTCAATATGCTGTGCACCACCATCAGGTGGACTTCAGGAGTGAACAATGGCAGTGCAGATGTTATGATGATGATTGATGTTAGGCTTAGGATTGATATGTGGGAGCACATCCCAGTATCTTGGTCTGACGACACTATTGTGACATCATTTTGGCAAATTCTGGGGCACTACTGTGGCATCATGGTGTGTGATACTATTTTGGCTTTGTAGTGTGGGGATACTGCATATCAAAAAACAACAAACAATAATTCCAAGATCATTTACCAGCCAGCCTGTAACAAACAGTTCACATTAAAATAAAAAGGTTTAGTTTACACACATTTGCAAATATATGCGTAAGCTGCAGAGGCCACGTCACGGCACCCCAGTGTACTGCAGTCCTAACTCTTCACATTTGAGAGCCTCCAAAGTTGGACCATATATAATAATGGATAGAGTAAGGGCAGGCATGCCTGAGGGAGCCCACCCCTCCTTAAAAGGTATAGGAACGCACAGGACATCCAGCAATAGCGCACTGGCAGCAAAGATATCCAGTGTATCCCCCCACTAATTCACCAACAGTACAAACATATAGCAACCACCCCAACCTATAACTGGCCTTTGCTGCAAGGAGCACATGGAAAAGAGACGCATTTTATGCTTAAAGACTTTCCTGGGGACTTTATGCTTGAGTACTTTGGAGATAATAAACATGAGCATGATGCCAAATAGTATATTTTTGTAAAAGAAGTTTTTTCATGAGCCCAAACACAAGTAGACAACTCAGGAGGAAATATAGACAGAGGGATTTGGTTCCTAAAGAGGGACAGCCCTTCCAAATGAAGGACAGTTCGGAGTATGGTACTGTTGTTACAAGTTGTAGGGAACTACAGTATTGTGACATAATGGTGTAAGGACACTATTTAGTATGAGGACACTACTGCAGCCACATGGTTTAGCAGTATATGAGGGCAGAACTGCAACAAAATGTTGTAGTGGTATATGGCCACCCTACTGCAGCAACATGGTGTAGCAGAGCTACTGGGTATATTGAGGCATGCCATCAGTAGAGCATAATGCTCTGTATACATTATGGTATCCTAACTCATCTGTCCTAACTGCAGGTAACTACTATAACTTATTTAAAATGTAATAGACATGCTACTAGTGCACTGCTAAGTACCGGAGTGGAGTGATGCAACATTCAATTATGCTTATTAAGACCTGGTTCCCACCTATGCATTTTTTAGTGTGTTTTCAGTTTTGCAGAAACACACTACAGTTTTTTTAACATGGTTTCCTATGGGTCACGTTCACATCCGTTTTTGTTTTTTTTTGGGAAAATGCCAGGGACTTTTCTGGTTTTTGGTTCCATAGACTTCAATGGTTTAAAAACGTTTATTGAAAGACGCAAAATGCACCTGGAATATGCAAACTGCGACCTGCAAAGGTGTGAACCAGGCCGAAGATCTGACCATGCCTCTTTAAATCACACCAAATTTGCCGTGCCCCTCTTTCTAAAGTTGGAAGGCATGTCATAGCAGTACAATATACATTACAATATTTAGATTTTTGTTAATGCAAGTCAACTGTTTCTGTTCTACTCTGTGAAAGCCTGTAACCCACTGGAACCACACTGCCCGATCCCAGTCATAAATTCTTAAACTCCATCTAGAGCTATCCAGACACTTCCATATTTTCTCCAGGCCCAGCCCATTTAAATAAAGTCATAGGTAAACACAAGGGGTATGCTATGTGTTCAAAATCCTGCTTTCAAACACGTGTTAGTCTAGAGGAATAGCTCTTTATCTGGGTCTGCATTTTGTTTTTGGATGTACAGGCAGAACTTCTAATGATCCATGCTGGATTTGGCCTACGATAATCCCAAAGGCCTGCTTCCTACAGTGGAATTTTTGTACATGTTCAGTACAACACTACTGTTGTCTAGAACATTTTCAGCTGGTCTAAATAAAACTGAACTATGTGTACACAGCTTCAACTTGCTCCCATAACACCAGTTCTTCTCTTACTCCACCCTTTACTAATTGCTCATAAAAGAGTGGAAATCTTTAAAAATTGATGTTTTGACACTCCCTAGTTCTCCTGAACTAATCACTAAACCACCCCCCTTCCCCCAATGCAGTGGCGTACCCAACACTGCAATTATACTGGCACTATGGGGTAGATTGATTTCCTGTCTGACAGTGATAGCATAGTTCTGGACAGGGAGTCAGAGCAATGGGAGGGAGTGTGTGATCAGATAAGTAACCACTGAACACCAATGCAAACATAGAATATTTTTATTATTATACAGGATTTATATAGCACCAACAGTTTACGCAGCACTTTACAATAGAATATTGTTCTTTCTCCCACTGACACCAACAATATGCGGTTTATATTGCTTACTCTGACACCAACTGTGGGGTTTATTTTTTCACACCGACATCAATAATATAGGGTTTATTTCTGGTCTACTGATCAATAATATAGGGTTTATTTCTGGTTTACTAACGATAGGTTCTGCATTTTAACCCACTGACATTAACAATATACGGTTTATTTTGCTTTTGCTGTTCCGATGCTACTGACTCCAACAATACGTGTTCATTTTGCTTCATTGACACCAACTATATGTGGCCTAATTGATACCAATGATGGGGCTTATTTTAGCTTACACTAACACCTGTAATGGGAGTTATTTTACTCCACTGACACCAATAATGGGATTTACTTTACTCTCACTGACAACAATGAATTTTTTTTATGCACACTAACACCAATGATGGAACTTTTTTAACTTACATGGCTGCAGGCCTACTCGCAGAAGTAGCAGAGAGAATAGCTCTAATGGCCCCAAAAGTTAGGAACCCATAAAATCCACTGGTTAAAGAGGACTTTCAAGGCCCTGATGGTGCTTTTGCCAGCTGATTATCTTATCATATCCCATTTTTGCCCTTCCCCAACTGTATCTCCACCCCTAGCACACAACAAACACATATTGGTCTGCTGATGCCTGCTGATACTTCATTTACCATAGCAGGTCAAAAAAAAGTCTACAGTTTTCAATCCTTAAAGATTCATGCCCACCAGTGTCACTTAAATAAGATTACTTAACTTGAGGTATGAGGTTGGTTGGTGGTGGTGTCAATCATGCTTCTGGATTTCCAGACAAACCTTTAACAATGCTTCTTCAGAACATTAATCCAATAACCCATTTTGGTTCAGTAAACATTATTATTAAAAGAGATTAGTTCACTTTGCACTACAACACACTAAATGTAATACTGGCTGCAGTATTGGGCCATGCAGATGTTGCAACCTTCATTCCTAAAAGGTCCCTGGATCACAGGTATTATTCTATTCAGGAGTTGGTTGCAAAATAGTAGACAGTGCAAAATTGTAGTAGAAGAGAACTATTGTACCTCACAATTCTGTAATGGCTGACAGTGAACAGTCCACTTTTTTTCTGAACATTTCTATATTCTTTCTTAACACACACATACCTATATTTGCAAACAGCCCTTGGTGAATTTGTGGAACATTGTTAGTGCAGTTTGAGTGATCATAATTATTTCCTAATCTGCAATGGAGTTTCAAGGTTTACAAGATTTTCAGGACTGTTGGCAAATATAAATACCTGAACTCAGCAACTCAGCTAATGCTCTTCTTGGTTATGAACATCTCTAGCAACTGAGATAGGGTGCATATTTTAGTGAGTAGTAACATCCAAGTGCCAACCAACTGTCCTCAGGCACCACTCTCAGCTGGACAAGTTGGGGAGGGGGTGGGTAGAGTGGGTGGCTGGAACGGGGTTTTTAACTTGAACTGTTGATGGTGCACTCTAAGAAAGGTTGGCTGGTGGCATCTAGAAAATTCACGTAAAAGGTGACTATCACCCCATTCAGCTGGTGCCAGCAGCAAAACAATACAATAGGAGGGATTCATCCATCTTCAATGCTTGAATGGATGGAGGAATCGGTAAGAAATCTACTGGTGTATTACCAGCATTAACATTTTCTCTTTGGTTAGTGGTTGTTAAGAAGGCACTAGCACTAGTACAGCTGAACCTTCTAGACGTCCACAGGTGTGCAAGCACAGATGTACAGGTGCCTGTTTGTTTGTGCATAACCGTGCTTGAATGCACATTCGAGCACACAAACCTGCGCCCGCTGCTAATGTTGGTGCCAATGACACTAAACTGCAGCAATGCTGTCTGATCTGCAGCTACTGCCTGTGTTCCTGCATCTGTTCCTGTATTGACTCGTGTTATTGACCTGGCTTGTCTTGACCTTGCTTGAACACTTCCTGCCTGACCTTGGCCTATCTCTGGATTTGCTCTGTCTCCTGTCCATCTGCCTGATTCAACATTGCCGACCCCTGCCTGTACCCTGACAATTCTCTGCCTGCCATCTACGCCTGTATCTGACCGTCTGTTGCTGACCTGGCTTGTCTGACCTTGCATCCAGTTATCTCCAGCTCCACTCTGCATGCTACCTGGTCCCTGCTGGTTCTCCACCTGTTGAGTGTAACCAATCCTGCCACACCAGCCACCTTCTAGCTGTCGGTCAAACATCTGCCACCTGCTGTCTGCTGCCATCTGCTGTTCCAGTGATCTTACCTGTTCCTGGTGACGCACCTGCTGCCTGCTGCAGGAACATCTTACAGGCACTCTTACCTCATCACGCTCTCAAGGCCACTGTTGCATCATCAGTGGTCTCAGAGCTGGGGCTGTAAGAGGCGCCTCCCTCTACACTTCAGGCTCTGGCACAAGCTATGTGACAGGGGTCACAATTACAAAAGGATGGATCAGTGGTGGGTGGAGCAGGGTTCCATTGCCTTGGGGTTTGGTCACACTTCTCCAGCCTAGTGAAGAGTGAATGTTTTTAAAACTGGTTCAACTCAGAAAATATTCTGTATTTAGGTGTCAGGGGGATATTAATAGCCCTATATATATCAAGCATTATGTATCCTTATTTTACTCACAACAAAGGGAGGAGTCCCTTAGAACACATACAAGGTGACACAAAAACTCTGTAAAATGCTAAAAAAAAGGCCATTAAAACAGTGCATTCCTCTTTATCCAACAGTCTAATTCTCTAAGCAATACTAGTATATATAACCGTTGTGTTTGGAAGATCCCCACAGGATAATGCATCGAAGAGGAATTATGCACGTGCTTGCTATTAACACAATGTCCTGTATTTTATTTCACTCCTAAAGGACATTGCTGGATATTTTTGTAGAAAACGGTGGAAGTAAAGGAAATAGCTTTAGGATGGAAAGGAATGCAACAGTAGACTTCTAGCTGGGATCATAATGAAATACTGGATACAGTTCTTTTTTCACAATGATGCATACGAGATGAACGGGTAGAATGTAATGTTTTCAGTTAAACAATATTAGGGTCCAAACCCATTCTTTAATGGGAAAGTATACTGGTTTTCTACATGTGTACATTTAATATAGGCTGCATATATCATACACAGATTTTTAAACACACTTGGGTTTTCTTCAAGAAAGCCAAATACTACATGGTGTATTCCCCAACTAGAAAGAATGCCCTGTTAGATTTATTAATTATGAACAATCCTAGTCTGATCTCAGATGTGGAAATACGGGATAACTTGGGATCTAGCGATCATAGGATGATCTCATTTAATGTAAAACATAGAAAAAGGAGGCACGAGGGTAGCACAAGAACACTAAGGTGAAGGTGAAACCTGGGTGGCTAAATGGTAATGTAAAAAGCATCATTAAAGAGCAAGAAATGTCCTTTAAACAATATAAAGGGGATGGGTCACTGTCAGCATTCTAACACTACAAGGAATGTAATAAGAAGTGTAAGAACGCAATCACGGTGGCAAAAAAAGACTACGAGAAACATATAGGGGTGGAGAGTAAAGAAATCCAAACAAATTTTTTTAGATACATTAACAGTAAAAAGGTAAAATCAGAGCACATTGCCCACCAACTGTGACTGTACTGTTAGTGACATGTCACAGGGCAGACCCTCGTGGCTAACAGAGGCTGGAGTGAAGGAAAGACTAGATAAACTTAATACCAATAAATCACCAGGACCAGCTGGTTTACACTTGAGAGTCCTCAGCGAACTCAGTCAGGTTATAGCCAGACCATTGTTCCTAACCTTTGTGACAGCATACTGACAGGATTTGTACCAGCTGATTGGAGAAAAGCCAATTTACTGAGGAAAAAAATATCATTAGTAGTAATCAGCATGGGTTTACAAAAGGTCGTTCTTGCCAGACCAATCTGTTAACATTCTACAAGGAAGTGAGCTGTCATCTAGACATGGGAAAGCCTGTAGATCTAGTGTACCTGGATTTTGCAAAGGCATTCAATACAGTCCCCCATAAGCTCCTAATCTACAAGCTGAGGTCCGTAGACGTGGACCATAAAGTTTGTTCTTGGGTAAACAATTGGTTACAGGGGCATGTCCAAAGGGTGGTGATAAAAAACATGTACTCAGACTGGTCTGGAGTGGTAAGAGGGATGCCCCAAGGTTCTGTCTTGGGACCAATTCTATTCAATGTATTCATAAATGATATAGGTGATGGGATAAATAGCTCAATCTCAGCTTTTGTGGATGACAAAAATAAGCATGGCAATAACTTCATATCAGGATATAATAATGGAGTGGGCAAATACATGGCAAATGAGGTTTAATGTGGAAAAATGTAAAGTAATGCATTTGGGGGCAAAAAAACATAAATGCAAACTACTCACTAGGGGTAGAACCGCTGGGGGAAGCAAGGATGGAGAAAGATCTGGGGGTCCTAGTAGATGACAGATTAAGCAATAGCATGCAATGTCAAGCTGCAGCTACCAAAGCAGGCAGAATATTAGCATGCATAAAAAAGGGATATACGCCAGGGATAAAACTATAATCCTGCGACTTTCTAAAACTCTGGTGAGGCCACATCTGGAGTATTCTGTCCAGTTCTGGTCACCAATTCTCAGAGGGAATGGTCCAAAGAAGGGCAACAAAACTAATAAGAAGAGCAATGCAAACACTAAATCTAGTCTCGCCGGAGAAACAACGCTTGAGAGGAGATATGATAGCGATTTACTAATACCTCAATGGCGATCCCAGCATAGGAAAAAACTGAATAGTTTTTTTCCATCTTTCCTTGGCTTCGTTATGCACATTAATAGACATTTTTACCTGGGGTGCCCAAACTTTCGATCCCCACTGTAAGAGGACACAGGGACACACAATGAGATTGAAGGAGAAGCGGTTTAACCGTAAACTACGCGGGGGGTTTTCACTGTCAGGGCAATAAGAATGTGGAATTCTCTTCCACATTTGGTGGTGGCTGCGGGAAGTATGGATATTTTTATGTGACTCTTTCATGTGCATCTTAAAGGACACAACATACAGGGATATGGGAAATAATTATAGACACTGACACATGTGCACCTTCACAGGTTGAACTGGATGAACTATTGTCTTTATTCAACCTTACCTACTTTGTAACTACATGTTTGTTATCGGCCAGTTCATTCTTGACTAAAGCCAGCCATAGATGATGTAATCTTTTTTCCTGCAACCAAGTTCCCCTATCAGCATAGTCAGTGTGGATGGTAGAATTTCTCCCGCGGAGCTAATGTGTTCTCCCGACGGGCCAAGCGGGAAGCATTCCCTGCTGGGAGAACACATTTATTACTGATAGCGGCTATAGCTGCTGGTAATAATGCATATAAAAATCTGGCATGCTGTTTGTACCCAAGTTTATTGATGGATCGATTTGGGTACATTTAGCCTGCCCATAGATGGTTTGAATCTTGGCAGGGACCAGCCGAGATTTAAACTATCTATGACCGGCTTTATCCAAATGGTTCCATGTCATTTAGGAGAAGAGAGTTCTTCACTGTGGTTAAACTACCCACTGGGAGACCCGAGCAACCACTTGGTGCATCCGCTGGCTGGCCGGACAGCCAAACAAAGCCAGGATCAGCTTTCCGCTATAGTAACCTGGAAGCGACAACATGGCATCACTTCCAGTTTACCCGGATTTCAACTGCGCCGTTTTTAAAAAAATGGAAAGCATTGATCGGCTCTCCGCTATAGTAACCTGGAAACGATAACATGATATCACTTCCAGTTTACCTAGATGTCATTTGTGCCATTCAAAAAAAAATTGAAAGCATTCAAAAACACTGATCTTGGTGTTTTGAATGTTTTTCTGGGCAGAGGAGGATTGGGGGTCCTATAGACCCCAGATCTCTCCATAGAGGGTACCTGTAACATGTCTATTGCTGTCACAAGGATGTTTACATTCCTTGTGACAGCAATAAAAGTGATCAAAAAAAAAAAATTAAAGCAACAATGTAAGAAAAAAAAAAAATCATAATTTAAAAAAAAATTAAAGTGCCCCATCCCCTCATGCTACCTTGCAAAGGCGAACGTGCGGGTCCATTCCGCACGCACGTAAACCGTGATCATCTCATACGTGTGAGGCATCGCCACAAATATCAGATCGTGGGCAGTAATTCTAGCACCAGACCTACTCTGTAAATCTAAAGTGGTAATCTGTAAAAGCTTTTAAACCGTTGTCTATGGATAATAAAATCTACATCATTTCTCGCCGTTGCACGGGTGTGTGCAATTTTAAAGCGTGACATGTTTGGTATCTATTTACCTGGCGTAACATCATTTTTTTTACAAAAATGTGGGTTATGTATCATTTTTTTTTTTGCCTTAAAATTCAAAAAAAGTGTATATAGCTGACATCTTTAATTTTTTTTTAAACAAATTGCTACTGCTTGCGCCAGAAGGATGATGTTGGAGGTGTCTGAAAATGCTTTTAAACTGCATAAACATGCTTGCTTGGGTAACACAGATTTGGAAAGACGTTTAGTGGTGGCATTGAGTACCCACATCAAATTGGAATGTAATCTAGTGTTTGTGTCCAGTTTAACAGCTAGGAGCCTTGTAGAAAAGTGACAACCTTTCGTTCCTGGAACTGTGCATGTCTTAATAAAAAAAAAAGAAGAAGTTTAGCAGCCAGCTATAAAGCTTTCCAGGTCAAAATCATGACTTTTTGGCAAAAGAACATGCCAGGCTTATTGGAGTTCCAAGACAAGCAACACTAGGAGGTGACATACAAGGTGATCCATACACAAAGCTGCCATGTTCATAGACAAAGAGGCGCTCACCAGAAATGAGGTTCTGTGTATAGCACACATTGATTGCAGGAGGAAAATGGTGATGGACAGGAAGGGTTTAGGTGCACCAGTCTCTGTTCCAACTCCTGGGAGGGAGTTGACCTTTGACAGCACTGGGGAAGCCCAACCTGTCAAGACAGCCTTCAATTTAAATTCCTGCTTCTAGTCCACAGACAGTTTCTCTATAGACAATGTCACTCATCATCCATTCTGGATCTGACAGAAGGGACTAGAGCTGGCGAGAAGAGGCAAGCACAAAGTGGCTGCTGGGGAGAGAGGGGGTGTTGGCAAAATACTAGGGTGGGCTACACTAAAATGGAGGAGAAATGAGCAGATGTCAGAAAGAGAAGTTTAAACCAGAGGACGAGAAGTGGAGAGGACGAGAGGGGCCTCTTTGATTCCCTGCACTTCATACCAGACACTGTCTAGACTGCAGCAATTATTGCCAGCACAGAACACCCAGCCTCTGCCATTTTCAGCTGAAAGGGAGCTTAACACAAAGCAAACGACAGAGACAGAGAGAAAAAAAAAACTGTAAAGTGCTGCCAGCAGACCCTGAGCTCTGTGCACTGTACAGGGAGTGGGAGATGGACTCAGAGGACAGGGTTCTCATCAGTCACTGATGAAAAGACTAATTATATTCTCTAAATCCATAAGCAGCATGTGCTGTGCAACTGACGAAAAGCACAAATGTGCATTTATGTAACAAAGCCTGGAGCGCAGAGGAGAGAACTTTATGGGGGTTATTTACTAAAGACAAATTCACTTTGCACTACAAGTGCAAAGTGCACTTGAAATTGCAAGTGCAGTCGCTGTAGATCCGAGGGGGACATGCAAGGAAAATAAAAAGCAGCATTTTAGCTTGAACATGATTGGATAATAAAATCAGCAGAGCTTCACCTCATTTCAGATCTACCCCTCAGATTTACAGCGACTGCATTTCCAAGTGCACTTTCAAATACACTTTGCACTTGTAGTTTACACTTGTAGTGCAAAGTGGATTTGCCTTTCGTAAATAACCCCCTATGTGTCTGTATTTTAAAGAGCAATTTCAGGCAAGAAGTGAAAGCAGTGCTTAACCAGCAAATACTGCATCTGTGCTAAAGTCAGCAAGTCCAATTTATTGACCTTAGTCTAAAGCTGGCCACACATTGCTAGTTTTATCATTCAGCCAGTGGGCCAAACTGGTTTCCTCCATTCACACAAACGAGGTAGATGAGGGAGACCCCCTATTGGGACATTTTGACAGTGGCAGCTCATTCACAGTCACAACACACTGAGCAGAGCCTTCAGCTGATTGGCTTCAGCTACTGACCAAGGAAAATTGCAAACATGTCCCTATGACAGAAGTTGATCATATGTTCAACTCCTGCCTAACGGGACTGCCACACACTCACTGAGATTCAGCCGGTCCCTGTTAAACCAGCTGAATTTCAATCAGTGAATGGCCCGTGTAAGATTAGTAAAACCTTACAGCAGAAATCCAGACAGCACCTTACAAGGTAATGGAGGTGTACTTCCTAAAGTCTCTCTGATTTCTGTATTACCCAAACTTGCAAGGCAAATCTCAATCTGACTGGTTGTTTGGAAACCACCCTCAGTACTGACATGGGTGCATCTGGAAATAGCTTTACTGCACCACAAACAAGGTCCCCAGATTATGATCAAAAGGGTCAAGGAATGTGAAATACTGAGCAGGTAGACTCTGCTCCCTCTGTGTGTTTGACTGGAGTATATCTACAATGATCCCTCTGACCCCTCCTGTATTAATTTGTATTGTAAGTGTACTGTCTGCCCTCATGTTGTAAAGCGCTGCTAATAATAATAATTAGAAGGAAATTGTAGTAGTTGTAAAAAAAAGATTAGTTGGTACTACTAAATCAAGGAGAATCCTTGTACAGAAAGACAATGTTCATTTACACTGAAAACATGAAATGTGTTGTAAGTTATATGTACGGTAAAATCAGAACATTATGATGGGGCCCATAGTTCAGAGGCCTGGCTGCCTCTGTACTGTGTGGGGAGAGAACCTGTGTAAGCTACAGTGGCCCCCTCAATGGTAGTGCTACAGATATGTAATTGATAACAATATCTATAAAGGCAATTTGTCTGGCTTTACAAGTAAAGCAGGACTTTACAGCAACCTTTCAACTTCTTGGCGGAGATACCCAGTCGGGATGTCCGGACTTCGGACACCCCGACTGGGTATCTCCGCCAAGAAGCTGCTTTCAGTTTTGGACTTTATTGCCATTTTTACATCCTGTTATCACTTTTGGTGACCCTAAGGCTTTATAATATAAGTGTTCTATATGTATGAATGTTCACAAAGTATACAAAACACTATCTTTTCACGATTCATTTTGCTATTATATGTGGTATAGCAATATTTTCTTTCTCATTTTTTAGCGCTACACTTGGTTACATATGATTTATTACAAATTTTCTATTTGTTGTGTTAGCTGCTTACATCTATGACTTTTTTGGAGTAAGCGCATGGTTTATAGGTTTTTTATGCACATTGTTAAGAAGCTGCTTTCCAAGCCCTGGAACATGAGGCAAATGACTATAGCTGTAGCTACCCCAAAAGAACTAGACATCACCTGTTCTGACTCAACTACAAGGCAATAACTTTATCTTCAGCTTCATATAGGGCTTACATGACCTGGTGATCTATTTATCCCTTGCATCAATTCAGACAGCTTAACTCACAACAACAGACAATTAACAGACTTAACAGACAATGATCCTTTTGAATGTTCCATTTAATGATGGATATTTATAGGCAGAAAAACGTTGGAGTTGTAAGCCACATGTAAATATGTTACAGCAATGATGGCATTGAGGTGGAAACAACCTGTTTTTGTTTACACCGGGTACAAAAGGTTTTCCATACTTTAAAGTATATCTTTCTGGTTACTGGTTTCCTGCTCAAAAGGAGAGTGTCTATCACTCTGTCTGAGCAGCCTTTACCTCTGAGGATCTGGCGCTCACTAACCAGGCCATCAGATAGAAGAACTACGGTCTGGGGTGCAACACTAGACCCTGAGAGAGTAAGTCCAGAAGGTCTGGAAGCTCCCAGGGAAACGCTACTGACAGCACTTTCAAGGTTGCAAACCACGCCCTTCTTGGCCACCATGGAGCAACCAGAAGAAAGCGACCCAAGGACCGGTTGAGTTTTTGAATGACTTGAGGAATCAGTGCCAGAGAAGGGAAGGCGTAAGCCATTTGGAACTTCCATTCCTGGGCTAAGGCATCCAGGCCCTCTGACTCTCATTCCTGAGAGAGGGAGAAGAACTTCTTTACCTTCCTGTTCTTGAAACTGGAAAAGAGGTCTATTTCTGGGTGGCCAAATTTTTGGACTAATGCCTGGAATACCTTGCTTGTTCAGCTCCCAGTCTCCCTGTCTGACAGGTTGGCGACTGAGGAAGTCTGCTTCCTGGTTGTCTGACCCCTTTATGTAGACTGCTGACAGTAAGAGTACCCTGTGCTCGACCCAGCTCAAAATCTCCTTTGCGAAGTCCAAAAGGGCTTTGGATCTGGTTCCCCCCTGGTGGTTTAGGTAGGCTACCGCCGTGGCGTTGTCTGAGCAAATCTGGATTTCTTTGCCTAAGACTCTGCCTTCGAAGGCCCTTAAGGCTTTGCCCACTGCTTTGAGCTCCCTGAGGTTGGAAGAGGATCTGGCTACCCCCTTGCCCCAGGTACCCTGTGTCTTAGCTTTTTCTAGCTGGGCTCCCCAGGCACTTGCGTCCGTGGTGAGCTTCAGTGGATCCCACTGACCCCATGGGCTGCTTTTTTCCAGATTTTCTGGGACTAACCATCACTCCATGGAAGATTTTACCTGAGGAGTTATGACTAAACTTTCATCTAGGGATTCGTTCCTTTTGTCCCAAGAGAAAAAGGTGGAAAAATTGAAGGTCTCTGGAAAGCAGTTGCACCCATGCAACTGCTGGGATGCTGGCTGACATGAGTCCCAGGACCCTGGGAATATCTCTCCTGGAACACATGGGGGTGTCTATCAGCCTTCTGACGGCTGCGACTAGTTTCTCCACCTTCTCCCTTGGGAGGAAGAGCTTTTGGGCCCCTGAATCTACCCGATAGCCTAGGTAGGTTTGGACCTGAGTCGGTACCAGGGATGATTTTTCCACACTCACCAGCCAGCCTAACTTCTGCAGGACTGAAATTCCCCTTTGGGTATCTGTCTCTACCTGAGCAGCTGACAGACCAAAGATGAGCAGGTCATCCAGGTAAGGCATTAACTCTATTCCCTGGAGATGCAGATAGGCCACTGCTTTGGCAAGGATCTTCGTGAAGATCCTTGGACTGGTTGCTAACCCGAAAGGGAGGGCCCTGAATTGCCAATGGCGAGTTCCTTCCTGGGTTACCACCGCAATCTCAGGAATGCCTGATGTTCCGGGTGGATCGGGACATGCAAATAGGCATTTCTGAGATCCAAAGTGGTCATAAAGACGTCTTTTAACAGGTTTTTCACACCAAGTAAAAAGTCTCCATGGAAAACCTCTTGTATTCTAGGAATCTGTTTAGGTTCCTGAGGTTTATGATCAGGCGGTACATTCCTGATGGATTGGGTACCACGAAAATATGGGAGTAAAAGCCTTGGTATCGCTGGCTTTTTGGTACTGGTACTACTACCTGCTGTTCCACCAGTTCCTGAATCCCTTCTAGTAGGGCTTTCTTTTTTATTGCATCCTTGGGAGGATGCGTTACCGTAATCATAAGTGGGGACTTTGCTGAGAATTCTAGACAATAGCCTTCCTTGATCAGCTGAATGATGTACGGACTAACTGAAATTTCTTCCCACTAGGAAACAATTGAGACAGTCGGCCCGCCACCTTGATGTTCCCTGTGTCCTCAAAGGAAAGGTCGGACCTTTTTGTCACCTGGGAGAGAGCGGC
The DNA here is from genome assembly GCA_037952925.1 of Lithobates clamitans. Classification (NCBI taxonomy): domain Eukaryota; kingdom Metazoa; phylum Chordata; class Amphibia; order Anura; family Ranidae; genus Lithobates; species Lithobates clamitans. The sequence continues at coordinate 2,591,114 of JBBGZY010000052.1, read as the reverse complement.
GTCCAATTTTGGGACCTTTAGGAATTTTTCAGCTTCCTCCTCTTTGAAGGGGAATCTTCTCTTCCAAGTTTTAGAATTGACCAGGCTCCTCTCAGGAGACTGCCATTCCTGAAGCACTAAATCCTTCAGGGACTGGTGTATGGCAAACACCCTTGACTGGTTTTTAACCAAGCCCCTATAAATCTTATCTCGTGCTGAGGATTCCTTCCTTTCAGGGATCTCTTCAGTGGCATAAATCACTTAAAGGAGTCCCTCCAAGTCCTCTAGACCAAAGAGATGTCTGTTTAGTTTGTGTCAGGGCTGGCTCAGCCTTTTCTTTTTCTGAGCTGGCCGCTCAGCTGTCGGCTAGTTGCCAGCTCTCATCTCTCTCCACAGTTAACCAGTTGTTGTGGATCTGCTTGTCAGTCCTGCCTACTTAAAGTTCTCCAGCTCACTTCATTCCTGCCTTCACCTTGGTCACATCACAAGAAACCATCTCCTGCGTTCCTGTTTAAAGACTGGCTTTGCTGACTGCTTGCTGTTCCTCTACTTGGATCCCTGACTTCTGGCCTGGCTGATTACCCCATCTAGTTACTGAACTCTGGCTTGGCTGATTACCCGATTTGGTTACTGAACTCTGGCTTGGCTTACTACCCAATCCGGTTACTGGACTTACTGGCTATGCTTTGACTACGCTTACTGTATTTACCTCTTTATTTTTATTAATAAACAAGTGTGATTTTACTGTACTTCTGTCTCGGTCTGGTTCATGGTTTCTGACAGTTTGACGCTTTCCACGTCACTATCCAGGCCCATATCAGTCTCCTCCTCTGAACTGGGCTCAGATTTTGCCTGGCTTTCTGCTTCTTCTACCTCATCCTCTTCCCTAGCCTGTGCTGGGGGAAGGCGGTGAGAGTTTGGTAAAAAAACACTTTGCCCTGGTCTGGAGAGAACGCTCTCCTGAGAGGAGGGACCCTCTTTAGGGGGAATCTCCTCTGCATCTGCCACCTGGAGAGAAGCTGCAGAGGTGTGAAAAGATTGTAGAGTGGTCAGCATCTCTGAACAGATTTCAGAAAATCTTTCATTAGACCTGAGGCCTCTTTCCTAGCCAGTTTGTTTCTGTGAACTGATTGTGTTTCCTGTAGGGAGGAGCCTGTCATCTCTCATGTGTTGCTGTCCTGGAAGGTGAGGTGAGAAAAAAGCACTTTTGTGGTTTAGCCAATCATTTTCTGCATATTAGATCTTTGTAATCCGTAAAACCAGAGCTGTGGCGGGAATATGTTCTTTGCTTACATGTGCTTAACGGTGTCCCTCTTTATCATTTTAGAATGTTGGGAGGTGTATATATTGCATATATAGTATAAGGATAATATTGTCACTAGTAGTGTCACGCCGGAAGTGTGGAGAAATCGCTAAAATACTTACACAACAGATTAAGGAAAGCTTACAGCCTTCTTGTCTCTATTGTCACAGGGACAGGAAGTGAGGGAAAATTTCCAATGAGAACATAGACTGCAGATAAAGCTGACTAAAGATATAACCTTCCCCGCTTTATAGAAAAGAATGAACTTAGACTTTAAACAGCCTATAATGACTGTATCGTGTCTTTGAGGATCTTAGGCCTATGGTGGCAGGCTGATGCCTGCTGGCTGATGGCTCCCAAGGGAACAGAGAATGGAAAGATTAGAAAACCTGTTCCAATCTATTGCTCTCCCCTAGGATATGTGGTGGCAGCATCTGCCTGCATGGACCTCCCCGTCCCCTCTGCATTAAAGTAGGGCAACTGACAATGGCACTCTGATACTTGCAGAATAAGCGATGTGGCTAGGTCATAGTGAATAGTCTGTATCTTCATATGTAATCGTCCAGTCTACAATAAGGCTGCAATAGCAGAAAAGCTGCATTGGGGCTTACAGGGACAGTATTGTGTATTCTTAATTGGCACTTTTTTTTCTTCATATAACTAATACAACACAATAATACATAATAAATGTAAATTCAGCAAATGCTCCCTATCCTTCCACTGAAAAATTTACCAGACTTCAGATACAGCAGCACCCAGCAGAGAAGAGCCCTGTACACACGACTGGTTTTGCCGTTGGAATAAACGCTGAAGGTTTCTGCAACGGAACTCCGATGGAATTCCATTCAAGCCGTCTTGCCTACACACGGTCAAACCAAAGTCTGACCAAAGTCCGACCGTCAAGAACGCGGTGAAGTACAACATGTACAACGGTACTAGCAAAAGGAAGTTCAATAGCCAGTAGCCAATAGCTTCTGTCTTGTACTTGCTTCAGAGCATGCGTCGTTTTTGGTCCGTTGGAACAGCATACAGACGAGCAGTTTTCCTGACAGGAATTGGTTCCGTCGGAAATATTTAGAACATGTTCTATTTCTAGGTCCGTCAGAATTTTCTAAAAAAAAAGTCTGAAGAGGCATACACACAATCGGAATAGACGATGAAAAGCTTCCGTCAGACTTTTTCTGTCGGACATAAGAGGAAGTCCTCCCAGGCTTCCCCCAGCTATGTCCTATGACACTTTAGAACTGAGGAGGAGCTTGAGAAAGCTTCCCATGGTTCTGTGATCCTGCCGTATTGGAGGTTTGACAGAGCTGTCGGGCGCATTGCTGTTATGAGTGAGGTCCCGTAAAGCTGCAGACAATGGAGATCATAGCTTTTAAAGGACACGCTGCTTAAGGGTAATGTGTGGGCATAAAGTGTAATCCTAGAGCAAACTCAACTTGCTGTATAATGCCACGTACACACGGTCGGATTTTCTGACAGGAAATGTTCGATGGGAGCTTGTTGTCGGAAATTCCGACCGTGTGTAGACTCCATCGGACATTTTCCATCGGAATTTCCGACGAACAAAATTTGAGATCTGGATCTCAAATTTTCCGACAACAAAATCCGTTGTCGTAAATTCCAATCGTGTGTACACAATTCCGACGCACAAAGTTCCACGCATGCTCGGAATCAAGCAGAAGAGCTGGCTATCGAACTTCATTTTTCTTGGCTCGTTGTACGAGTTGCACGTCATCGCGTTCTTGGCAATCAGAATGTCCGACAAGATTTGTGTGACCCTGTGTATGCAAGACAAGTTTGAGCCAACATCTGTCGGAAAAAAAACATGGATTTTGTTGTCGGAATGTGCGATCGTGTGTACACGGCATAAGAGTGGAAGGCTTCCCAGTCTATGCCTGGTTATGCCACCATACAATCCACAAGTAAACACAGGCTTGCCTGACATAGGAGGCACTTTTATATGGATATAGTCATCTAATACAGGGCAGGGCACAGGTTCATGTTATTGCTTGCACCCTTGCTGCTTACACCCACTCTCTGGTTAATGCACAACTTGTTTACCTGCTGGAGTGAAATGAAGCTCCAATGTAAGCTCTGAGTCAGACCGGTCAAAGCTTAAAAGAGATAAGGACTATCACCCTGTCCCCATGTTACAGTGCATAGGGTAATTAGGGTGCATGTTGCTTTGCCTGTTGAGGTGCACTTGAGGGGCCCTTTACACCTGGAAGTTATGCTGTGGTGTGTTATGGCACACACATTAATGCGTTCTATTACTTGCAGCAATGTGTATTGAGTGTGTGTCCATTTGGAACAGGCTGCCAATGCATGGCATCAAAAGGGAGAGGGAACTGCACTTTTTTTTTTTAATGTAGTGTGCTACAATGCATAACATGTGTTTTACTGCTTGTTACAGCAACGCAAGTAAAGATTGTAGGCAAGTGCAGTCTGGCACTCTTCCACAGTGGCACTGTTGTTGCAGATGAAGTTGAGAGGAACAGAGTTTCTCTATGGTTTCCTGGGTCACTAGGGAAGCTATCCTATTGGATGCTGCTGCCCCATGTGACTCTAGCAGCCATTTAAGGTCAGGCAGAGTCCATTTAAGGCCCTGACTCCCAGGTTTGGCAAGCATTTGTGAGTTGGTAGAGTAGAGACAGGTACCCCACCTGTTGGGTAGGGAAAGATTCCTGACGAGAAGGGAAAACGTAGGCTCACAACTCCCTTGGACATCTCCCCACTTGGACATGAGACAGCCAGACTGCACTCTACTCTCTTTACAGACGCTTTCAGTCCTGCGTATACCCGCTCTCTTAACATTACTCGAAACCGTGAGTGCACCCAGTTGGGCAGCCTTCCCACCAAGCTCGTTGTATACTGTTACTGTACTATTCAATCCAAGTTGAATTATTGCCACTGCACCCCACCTACAAGCTAGTCTAAATCTTAATTTAATCTGGCATCCATTCAGGCATTTGAAACTAATATAGTATAATTGATATATTTGTTAAAAATTATGAGTACACTGCATGAATCAAAGTAAGTGTGTGTGTTCATTGTAGGGGGATCAACTCGTGCCAATGTTCTCACTTCTCTCTGACATCAAAGAAAGAAACAGCAAATTGCCTTTGCTGGAGATGACGGCTGAAAAACTGTTTTTGTCACCTTGGATGTGATGGCACCATTTTTAATTATATGTTGGTGAATTTTAACAGCTGAGGCTAAAATAAAACCACCACTAATTTAAATTGTTTCACTTTAAAAATACAGATTACTTATGATTCATCTCTGGAGCATTTATTCATAGAAAACAAAACAGGCTTATCACTACATTACTAGTGGGAAGTGAAGCCTCAACTAGCTAATTAATCCAAAACTATCTCAGTGTTGTCAGTACAACCATTCATGTTATGGACTTATTTCATTGAAGCCAGAATTTCGACATCTTGCACTGATGAGAGCTAGCAAGCTTAAAACATATCATTTAATAAAAGGCTCTATACTTGGGCTATGTCTGAATAGTAAATCAGCAGGTCCTGAGGCTTAGTTGGTTGCAAAGGCATAACAGAATGATTTTCATTGCTGTCCTAGTAGGTAATGACATGATAACACCTTTTGTTTGAAGACAATGTTGTGTTCTTGTATATATTCTTTCTTTATGTTCAAGACATAAAAGGTTTTACATTTCTTTTAAAGTGTTAGTTCACCTTTTCAGAAAAAATGAAGAGGTGAAGCATCCTTATACACCCCTGCTGAAAATTCAGCTGGTCCAGCGATTTGAAATCCCCACTCTTCTCTCTCTTCTCACTTCCGGGATGGACCAGAGCGATTTTGATTGGTCAGCGCTTGTACAGTGAATTGCTCTGGTCCATCTCTGAATTGCTGAGAAAAGGGAGAAGGTAGATTTCAAATCCCGGCCCACTACACTGACTGCATGGACCTTGACAGCTCAACATCCCTGGTGGTAAGTACAGCACAGACTGGTGGGTGGGGGTAGTTATGGTGTACAGTGTTAGTTCACCCTTTCATAAAAAAATGAAAGGGTGAACTAACGCTTTAAGTCAAGTCAGTCTGAAATGTTGCATAATAATTAGGGCTGCGGAAATTAACGATCAATTCCTCGATTAATCGTTCATCTTTTTGATCAATCAAAATTTGTTTGATCGGTAGGCTGCCTGCCCTGGGGCTGCTTTGGGCTAAGCTGTGGCTGCAGCGCAGCGCTCCGCTCCCTCCTTCTCCACTATATGTCGTACACAGTCTGCGGGCATCTCCCGCTGTGCGTCTCCGAGCTGAGTGTGAAAACTTTGGCCGCTCCTCTTAGAGGGCGGGACTTTTCTCACAACGCGGCCAAAGTTTTCACACTCAGCTCCGAGACACACAACGGGAGATGCCCGCAGACTGTGTAATCTAGGCACAGGCACTGACTACAGTGAGGCTGCCATTATAGGCACGGCAAGGCTTCTATTATGGGCACGGTGAGACTGCATTATGGGTACGGTGAGGCTGCGATTATGGGCACGGTGAGACAACAATATGGGCACGGTGAGGCGGAGATTATGGGCATGGTGAGACTGCATTATGGGCACGGTAAGACTGTGATTATGGGCATGGTGAGGCTGAGATAGTTTGGGCACGGTGAGGCAGAGTTTATGACGTGTGACGTCCTAGCCATGCCCCGCTTTGTCTGTCTTTGGCCGTTGCCATAACAACGGTGCTAAATCAGCTAAAAGTAGTTGGATCTGTATGTGCATTATAATTAATCAAAATCAGTCGATTAATCGATTAAAAAAAAAACGATTTATCGAACATGAAAATTTTAATCAGTAACAGCCCTAATAATAATATTTCATATGTAGCACTTGCAACTACCAGAAAATGCACTCCATTGCTTCTGTTGAGTTATTTTACTGCTATACTGTGGCTAGCCTGATGCCATTTATTATCCTGATTTGAAAGCATTTTCACAATATACACAAACGGGCACAGTTGAAGAAAAATACCATTACTTCAGTGGGCTAGCTGTATTGATTTTTAGTTAAACAGAGGCAGTCTTTAACAAGTAGGAGGCCTCCCGTCATTGTAAGGAGGACTTGTTTTTGGATTTGGATGATTAGGGAGTAGAGGTTTTAAAGTGGTTGTAAAGGCACAAGGTTTTTTTACCTTGAGGCATTCAAAAACCTTCTTTGTGCAGCTTCCCCCCCAGCCCCCCCAATCCTTACTTGAGCCCCCTCTTGATCCAGCGATGTCCATGAGAGCCTTGCCTCTCCGGGGACTTGCACTCCTGTTTGGCTTTTGGCTCTCAATCCCAGCCAGTAGGGATGAGCTTCGTGTTCGAGTCGAACCCATGTTCGACTCGAACATCGGCTGTTCGCCCGTTCGCCGAATTGCGAACGATATGGGCCGTTCGCACCAAATTCGTGTGGCGCATCACGGCCCATAATTCACTGCGGCATCGCAGTGCATTGCTTGCTGATGATTGGCCAAGCATGCACTATGACCCGCATGCTTGGCCAATCACAGCGCCGCCTGAACAGAGAGCCATAATTGGCCAAAGCCAAGGAGGCTTTGGCCAATTATGGCTCAGGGGATTTAGTACACGCCCCACACTATATAAGGCCGCCTGCACGGCGGCCCTGTGTAGTGTGCGTTGCGGCGTTCATTGAGAGAGAGAGAGAGACAGACAGTGTCATTTGATTTGAGTTAGATAGATTAGGCAGAACAGTCAGTCAGTTAGCTGCACTTACAGTGTATTGTGTATATATATGCATCCCAGGTGTTGCATATATATATATATATATATATACACTGTATTCAGTTTAGCTAGATCCGTTCCTGTTATCTTCTAGACTATTTACATTTAGTGCAGTGCGTCCTGCTCACAGTGTTCAGCTAGATCCGTTCCTGTTATCTTCTAGACTATTTACATTTAGTGCAGTGCGTCCTGCTCACAGTGTTCAGCTAGATCCGTTCCTGTTATCTTCTAGACTATTTACATTTAGTGCAGTGCGTCCTGCTCACAGTGTTCAGCTAGATCCGTTCCTGTTATCTTCCTACTGACAGGCAGGCTTGTCTGGTTACAGTATATAAAGCTACCTGAAGAAAATTACTGGTGTTCTATTTGATCCTATTAGTACCACAGTCAGGCAGCTAGACTATTTACATTTAGTACAGTGCGTCCTGCTCACAGTGTTCATCTAGATCCGTTCCTGTTATCTTCCTACTGACAGGCAGGCTTGTCTGGTTACAGTATATAAAGCTACCTGAAGAAAATTACTGGTGTTCTATTTGATCCTATTAGTACCACGGTCAGGCAGCTAGACTATTTACATTTAGTACAGTGCGTCCTGCTCACAGTGTTCAGCTAGATCAGTTCCTGTTATCTTCCTACTGACAGGCAGGCTTGTCTGGTTACAGTATATAAAGCTACCTGAAGAAAATTACTGGTGTTCTATTTGATCCTATTAGTACCACGGTCAGGCAGCTAGACTATTTACATTTAGTACAGTGCGTCCTGCTCACAGTGTTCAGCTAGATCCGTTCCTGTTATCTTCCTACTGACAGGCAGGCTGGTTACAGTATATAAAGCTACCTGAAGAAAATTACTGGTGTTCTATCCCAGCTTAGTGCAGCTACAGGCCATTAGTATGTCTGGAAGGCCAAGAAGGAGAGGCAGACAGTCACAAGCCAATAAGAGAGGGCAAGCAGGCTCTGTGTCTAGTGCTGGTCGTGGAGACGGTGCATCCTCATCAGCACGTGGCCATGGGACACGCTTGGCCTTTTTTTCGGCAGCTGGCCGCGCTGAGCCGCAACATGCGGAAGACTTGGTCGAGTGGATGACCAAGCCGTCCTCATCCTCCTCATCCTCTCTCACCCATGCCCAGGGTGCTTTGTCTGGCAAAGCAGCGGCCTCTTCCCTCAGCTCAATGTCATCAGTGACTCCTTCCCTAGCTCCACCATGTCCTCATGAGGATTCCCTCGAACTGTTTGACCACAGTGTTGGGTACATGCTCCAGGAGGATGCCCAGCGTTTGGAAGGCTCTGATGATGATACTGAGCTCGATGAAGGCAGTAACATGAGCACGGACAGAGGGGGTGCCCAAGAAGGACAGCAATCTGGCAGTCATGCTCCCCCTGCTGCAGCATACTGCCAGGTTTGCTCCAGTGATGAGGAGGGAGGGGATGATGAGGTCACTGACTCAACGTGGGTGCCTGATAGGAGAGAGGAGGAGGAGGAGGAGGAGGAGGTGGCGGCACATCACCAACGAGGCAGGATGCCCTCCAGGGGCCAGCCTAAGGGCAGCACATTGACTGCATCACACCCCAAAGCTCCACATGTGCAGGGCGCTGCAGTCTCTGCGCGTTATTCAAAAAGTTCTTTGGTGTGGGCCTTTTTTGAGACGAGTGCATCAGATCGCACCGCTGCTATTTGCAACATATGTCTCAAGCGTATCTCACGTGGCCAAAACATCTCCCGCTTGGGTACCACATGCTTGACCAGACATATGTTGACCTGCCATGCAGTTCGTTGGCAAGCGTATCTAAAAGACCCACACCAAAGAACAAAGAGGATCTCTCCTTGCTCCTCATCAGCTGAGATTTCCAACCCCACTAGACCTCCAGTCCTCTCTGAGACCTGCAGTGAGAGGAATGAAGGTGTAGAATTAGGTGTGTCACAGCCAAGTACTTGTGGGAAATCTGCTTTTGGTACACCGACGTCAGATTGTACCAGGCAAATTTCCCTGCCCCAGCTGCTGCACCGCCGAAAGAAGTTTGCTCCCAGCCATCCACATGCCCAGCGGTTGAATGCTAGCTTGGCAAAATTGCTAGCACTTCAACTGCTGCCTTTTCAGTTGGTAGACTCTGCCCCCTTCCGTGAGTTTGTGGAATGTGCGGTTCCTCAGTGGCAGGTACCCAAACGCCACTTTTTCTCACGGAAGGCGATTCCGGCTCTCTACCGGCATGTGGAAGGCAATGTCCATGCCTCGCTGGACAGGGCGGTCAGCGGTAAGGTGCATATTACCGCTGACTCATGGTCCAGCAGGCATGGACAGGGACGTTACCTAAGTTTCACGGCACATTGGGTGACTCTGCTGGCAGCTGGGAAGGATGCAGGACAAGGTGCAGTAGTGTTGGAGGTTGTTCCGCCACCACGCCTCCAAAATGCTGATTGTGACACACCTCTCTCCTCCACCCCCTCCTCTTCTTCTTCCTCCATGGCCTCTTCCTCGGAACCAGCGGTGCTCCGTAGTCGTTCAAGGGGCTACGCAAGTACGCAGGCCAAAAGATGCCATGCGGTGCTTGAGCTGGTGTGCTTGGGGGACAGGAGCCACACTGGGGCAGAGGTTCTGTCAGCTCTGCAGGGGCAGGTTCAGAGGTGGTTGACGCCACGCCAACTTAAGGCAGGAATGGTGGTTTGCGACAATGGCACCAACCTCCTCTCTGCCCTCCGACAGGGACAAATGACCCATGTGCCCTGTTTGGCTCACGTCCTTAACTTGGTGGTGCAGCGGTTCTTGGGCAGGTACCCGGGCTTACAGGATGTCCTGAGGCAGGCCAGGAAAGTCTGTGTGCATTTCCGCCGGTTATATAATGCCAGTGCTCGGCTGACGGACCTCCAAAAAGGAGTTTAACCTGCCCAAGAACCGCCTAATCTGTGACATGCCCACCAGGTGGAACTCAACGTTGGCCATGCTGCAGCGGCTGCACACGCAGCAGAGGGCCATCAATGAGTACCTGTGCGACTATGGCACCAGGACAGGGTCAGGGGAGCTTGGTTTTTTTTCCCCACGCCAGTGGGCCATGATCAGGGATGCATGCACTGTCCTGTCACCATTCGAGGAGGCCACGAGGATGGTGAGCAGTGACAGTGCATGCATCAGTGACACTGTCCCCCTTGTCCATCTGTTGGAGCACACGCTGCGTGGAATAATGGACAGGGCACTTGAGGCAGAACAGAGGCAGGAAGAGGAGGACTTCCTTAGCTCTCAAGGCCCCCTTTATCCAGACAGTGTTCCTGCGTGCCCGCCGATCACACAGGAAGAGGAGGAGGAGGAGGAAGATTGTGTCAGTATGGAGGTGGGGCCTGGCACTCAGCATCAGCAGCAGTCTTTAAGGGATCAGTCCCAAGAAACACATGGACTTGTACGTGGCTGGGAGGAGGTGGCTGCGGACGTTGTCGTCCTTAGTGACCCAGAGGACTCCGGACCGAATGCCTCAGCAAACCTACGCTGCATGGCCTCCCTGATCCTGCAAAGCCTGCATAAGGATCCTCGTATTCGTGGTATCAAGGAGAAGGACCAATACTGGCTGGCAACCCTCCTTGATCCACGTTACAAGGGTAAGGTTGCGGACCTTATCTTGCCATCGCAGAGGGAGCAGAGGATGAAACATCTTCGGGAGGCCTTGCAGAAAGGTCTGTGCAATGCGTTCCCAGAGACTGGGAGGTTACAAACTCCTGTTTCTGGACAACGTGTTGCTGAGGCTTCGGTCAGTCAAAGAAGGAGCGGTGGAGAAGGTGGCCGTCTGACCGATGCGTTCAGACAATTTTTTGGTCCGCAGCCCCAAGGTATGATCGGTTCCAGCAACCATCGCCAGCGTCTGTTTTACATGGTGCAGGAATACCTAGGGGCAAGATCAGACTTGGACACCTTTCCCACCGAAAATCCTCTGGGTTACTGGGTCTTGAGGATGGATCACTGGCCAGAGCTTGCACAGTATGCAATTGAGCTACTGGCCTGTCCTGCATCCAGCGTTCTTTCGGAACGCACATTCAGTGCTGCTGGAGGCGTGGTAACCGATCACAGGGTGCGTCTGTCCACCGACTCGGTCGATCGGCTGACCTTCATAAAAATGAATCAGTCTTGGATCACTACCAGCTACCAAGCACCTGATGCTGATGTAACCGAATAATTTTTTTGAAATCTCAGATCCCTTCAAAGACTGCCTATGCTGATGCTGAGTGACTATCCCTGAGTAATTATCCTCTTCCTCCTCAATCATCACGCTGATAGCTTGTAAGAACATTTTTGGTTCTGGGCGCCACCACCAGTGCCTAAGGCACAATTTTTCAGCCCCTGTTTAACAGGGGCGTGTAATTACAATTTTTGATGTAATACTTTGCAGCAGGGCTCGTTCCTGCGTTCCAACTAGAGTGTCTGTGAGGGGTTGCAGTGTTGTGGCACCAGCACCAGTGCCAAAGGCCCAATTTTTCTGCCCCTAACAGGGGCGTGTAATTACAATTTTTGATGCAATACTTTGCAGCAGGGCTCGTTCCTGCGTTCCAACTAGAGTGTCTGTGAGGGGTTGCAGTGTTGTGGCACCACAGCACCAGTGCCTAAGGCCTAATTTTTCAGCTCCTGTTCAACAGGGGCATGTAATTACAATTCTTGATCTAATATTTCACAGCAGGGCCCTGTGAGGGCTTACAGTGTTGTGGCCACAGCAACACCTAAGGCCCAAATTTCTGCTGAGTATATAGGGCAGGACCCTACTTTCAAACATCTAACTTACAAACGACTCCTACTTGCAAACGGAAGTAGACAACAGGAAGTGAGATGAAATCTACCCCTAGGAAGGGAAATTCTCTCCTGTAAGAGTTAATATGGGAAAACAATTTCTCCTTTCCACTGATGCTTTCCAATCCTTGTTCCACAAAAAACCCAAATTTTCAAAAAACATTTTTCATTGGGACAAAAAGTGAGGTGAAATCTTCTGAAGAGGAGGAAAGACAGCAAAACAAATGTCACAGGGGTGATAACCCTTCCCTATGTTTTCCAAAAAGCTTAAGAAAGATTTTTTTGGCTGGAGCTAAACGCGTTAAAAATGTACCCGTTCAAAATTACAAAGAGATTCTACTTAACAACAAACCTACAGTCCCTGTCTTGTTTGCACCGCCTGTATACTGCTGTTCAGAGTATATAGGGCCTTTCCTTATTTTAATTTGGGTGCGGGGTTCCCCTTAATATCCATACAAGACCCAAAGGGCCTGGTAATGGACTGGGGGGTACCCATGCCGTTTGTCTCACTGATTTTCATCCATATTGCCATGACCCGACATGACATTAAACCCGCAAGCAGTTTTAAATGAGATTTTTTCCTTTAAAAATGACATTTGGTGCAGGGACTGTTCTAAACACGGGAAACACGCGTCACTTTACAGGCATACTATAGACACCCCCCAGGTGCGATATTTAAAGGAATATTTCACTTTTTTTTTTTTTTACTTTAAGCATCATTAAAATCACTGCTCCCGAAAAAACGGCCGTTTTTAAAAGTTTTTTTTGCATTGATACATGTCCCCTGGGGTAGGACCCGGGTCCCCAAACCCTTTTTAGGACAATACCATGCAAATTAGCCTTTAAAATGAGCACTTTTGATTTCGAACGTTCGAGTCCCATAGACGTCAATGGGGTTCTAACGTTCGTGTGAACTTTCGGTCCGTTCGGAGGTTCGGGTGCGAACCGAACCGGGGGGTGTTCGGCTCATCCCTACCAGCCAGTGAGCCAATCAGGAGATTAAGCTGGGATGTGTGAACCGGCTCCATAGAGAGCCGGTCACAATCTCCTACTATACAAATTGGATGTAGAGAAATCCGCATCCAATTCCCAACAGTGTGAACCAAGCTTTAAGCCTTGTACACACGATCAGATTGTTGGCCAACAAAGTGTCAGACTTTTGTCCGAAGGGCGTGTGCAAGGAAGTTGTGTTGCATACAAACAGTACACAATTGTCAGCCAACAAACACGAACGTAGTGACGTACTACGAGGAATTTCAGCTCTTGAACGCCACCCTTTGGGCACCTTCTGATAGTGTCATGTTTGGTGAGCATTGATTCTAAGAATGCGAGTTTGTACTTTCAACTTTTGTTTGACAGACTTGTGTACAGACAATAGGAAAATCTAGCAACAGACCGCGCAAAATTTACTAGCTTGCCATGCAACATTTGTTGGCAGAAAGTTGGACAACAATTATCTGATGGAGCGTACTAACGGTTGGATTTTAGGCCAACCATCTGTCATCACATAATTCCCTGCTGAAAATCTGATCGTGTGTACGAGGCTTTAGCCTGAACAGGCAATTAGTAGCATTTCTTGCACACAGAACCCAGCCTATACCACAATGCAGTGCTGGGACGAGAGTTTGAGTGAGCCCAAAACACCAATCAACCTGTAAGATGGGGTGTTTTTCCTTCTATTAAGTTAGATAGGAGAGGTAAGGTGTAAATTAAGTTAGGATATTAAATGAGTTAGGCTACTTTCACACTGAGGCGCTACAGCGCTAAAAATAGCGCCTGTAAAGAGCCCCTCCTGTGCCTCCAGTGTGAAAGCCCGAGGACGTTAAAAAAAGTCCTGCAAGCCACATCTTTGCAGCGCTATAGGCGCGGTGTATTCACCGCACCTAAAGCGCCCCTTCCCATTGAAAACAATGGGGCAGCGCCGCTTTACCGCCGGCGCCCGCCCCAGTGTGAAAGTAGCCTTAAGGTCCACTAATTGGTTCCACTTCCCACAAGCGCTGGATGCAGAAGTGTATCTATTGACTCTTTGACCTCCAGCAAGGTTCTTCCAGCTCTTCAGGTGTGTGTTTGGTGGGGAGGACAATGAAAAGAAGAATACCTGCAGTGACAGACGTGAGCCTAGTATGTCAAGCGACATTAGTTCAGAGTGACATAGCACAAAGAGGACACTCCCTTTTTAAAACTTTGTGAACAAGGCTCTAAAAGGGGAGAACTATACATTGTTATTTTTTTTTTTTCAGCATAGATTCAATTTATTGGCCAGGAAATTAATTATGGGTGTGAAGCTTTGCTGTATAGGGTGGGAACTGTCTGCATCCAGGTAGTCGTTGGGGACCCCCATATCTAATTGCTAATGGTCCCATTACTAAGTGTGAAAGGGGACAAAATGATTTCATTTTATCATTTCAAGGTGAGAGAAATGCTAAAATCCACTGGATTTGATTATAGGTACTTAATAAAATTACACTTTATAACCCGCTGATTGGTTGAATCTTGCTTGCATTTGGAACTTTGCTTTGCCTAGATATGGTGAATGAGCTAAGCTGTGGCAAAGGTGTACCTTCTTTGTGCAGCAGTCATTGTATACAAATGCAGATATTTTCTAACATGGACCAGGCTTGTAATAAGGCTTAGGGCAGATAAGAACCAGAGCATAATCACAGAGTTTGTTAGACATTTCAAAGGGTCAATGCAGATTTGAATATATTCTGCCAGGTTTACTTTACCTGGAGGAATATTGCTGGTTGCCTTTAATTGCCAATATCCATATTTCCATAATGGGCTAGTATCTCAGCCTGAGAAAAAGCAGACCACATGTTTTTTGGTTCCGAGTATTTCATAGTTCCCAACTGTCCCTGATTTGGAGCAATGTCCCTCTGTCCCTCGTTCCTCCTCATTTGTCCCTCATTTTGGTCTGATCTATATAGTTGTATATCAAATGCACTTTTTATCTTTCAAAAAATGTATTTCCCAGTGCTAAACCTTTCATTCAAATTCTAAATTGCTGCATTTGTAAATATTAAAAGCCAGTATAAAGGAATAGTAGTGGTAAAAAAAAAAAATAAACCTTGTGGATTTAATTAACCTTTTTTTTTTGGTTAATTCTCCTTTAAGGTGGTGTGTCAGGGGGTGCTTGTCCTATGCCTACATACATTTGCTAGTAGGTGTCCCTCATTCCCATCTCAGAATGTTGGGAGGTATGTTATTTCCCTACGAGAGGTACCAATACCATGACACTAGAACCTGCACTCCAGCCCAGAACATTTAGGAAAAACCTGCTGAATTTGGAGCAATAGAGTATATAAACTAAGTGGTCCAGTATAGCACATTTTTAGAAAGAAAAAGGATGAAGACTTACATTTAAAAACTGGTTAATAAGTGATCATGTCATACTTTCTCTACTAGTGGAGAGCAGCTAATATGCAGTTTATTATCAGACACCCTTCTCCTTCCACTATACCTGTACTAAGTAGCAGCTCGGTTAACAGACAAGGCAAATACAATTTTTTTTTTCACATATGGGCCTGACAGCAGGCACAAGAATACAAAAAAAGTGTTTTTTTTCATAAAAGATGGTAGCGTTTTAAAAAGAACATAAGGTAAAGATTTGTGATTTTGTTTAATCTACTTGCCAATGGCAGGTATATGTGGTAGCAGCTTCAGGCTTAATAGGCTATTGGTTAGTACACCTACTGCGAGATGATCTCTTACTTGTTAAGAGAATACACGGTATTTTCACCTATCCCATAAGCGCTTGAATTTGTAGGAAGTGGCCCGATTGTCCACAAGTTGTTACAAAGATTTGTGATTATTTTGATATTAAACACACAGTGGAATAGCAGTAGGGATAACAAACTATAAGGGCCGAACGGGCTCCCTCCAGGGCCAGGAAATGGATAAATGTAGCCACTTCAGTAACCCCTGTTTCTACTGAACTGGGTCTAACGCCAGGATTCCAGCACAACCACCTAATTTACCAATTGAACGATCCTTACAGCCAATTAATTAATCAATATTAAATTAGTCTCAACTGTTTCAGAGCCAACAATATAGATACTAGAATTTCACAGGCAGCAGTGTGTGAAACCAGATGATTAAGCAGGTGGATGACTAATATGAGTTGTCCTTAATTTTCCAAGCTGGTCTACTATTCCAAAAAAAAAAAAAGTCGAAAAAGATTATGAACAGCCCACCTAGTTTAACCCATACTAGCAATGCCAAAAAGCATCCTTTTTATCTATACAGTTCATACCTTCATAGACGTGTCTGTAAAAAAGAGACAAACGTGCCAATGGAAGAGGAGAAGAAGAAATAAGATACAAATGTTTACGGTGTTATAAGAGAAAATGCTTCTTTGCTATTGACTCAGTTCTATCTACAGGCCACTTGGCATCGAGCTTAGAAAGCACACATTTAAGCTGCGTTCACACCTGGGCGTTTTAAATCTCTGGCAGAATCGCAGCGCCTCTACTCATGATTTCAAAACGCTCTGCTAAAATGACAAATTGCACAATGCGAATTTCAGATGGCATTTATTTTAATGGCACTCAAACGGGGGAGGTGGTGGTCCTGCCGAGATTGTCGCACGGCAAATTGCATCGTGCGAAGCCTCTCGCTCGAAAGAAACTCCTGATCCTTTTTTTGGGCAACAAGCTTCACGTGATATGCTTTGCCACGATTGCAGCGCATTTTATCACAGCAGAACCTCCCCGCGTTTTTAGGTGCCATTAAAATGAATGGTGTCTGAAATTTGTGTTGTGCGATTTGTCATTTTAGCAGCGCGTTTTGAAATCATGGGAAGAATCGTATAGATTCTGCCCGCAATTCAAATCGCCCAGGTGTGAATGCAGCCTAAAGCCTCGTACACACGGTATAATTGTTGGACAACCGAGAGTCTGATTTTTGTCAAATGGGCGTGTGCCAGGATCTTGTCTTGCATACTGTTACAAAAATTGTAATGCCACAAACTCGAACGTAATGACGTACTACGAGGAAATTCAGCTCTTGAGCGCCACCCTTTGGGCCCTTTCTGATAATTTCGTGTTTGGTGAGCAATGATTCCGAGCATGTGTGTTTGTATTTTCGACATTTGTATGACAGATTTGTGTACTGACCATACGAAAATCTGACGTGGAGCTGTCGTTTGACAAAAATTTACTAGCCTGTCATCCAACATTTGTTGGCCGGACAACAGCCTGTCAAACGGCAATCCCCTTCTGATTTTCATACCATGTGTACGAGGCTTAAGGGTCCATGCACACTGGGCTTAACCACTTGCTGACCGGCTCACGCCGATATACGTTGGCAAAGTGGTTCGTTCCCGCGATTTGCGGTACGGGTTCGTCTGTACCCCTGAGGGCGATAGCAGCCGCGCGTCCGCTGCATGGCAGGGAACCCAATACATGTGGCTGCCGGGCGCGATCATGTGCATGAGAGCAGGAACAGGGATTTGTGTGTGTAAACACACAAATCCCTGTTTTGTCACGAGAGAAGAGACATATCGTTCCTACTAAGTAGGAAAAACAATATTTCTCTTCCTCTAGTCAGTCCTATCCCCCCCGCAGTTAGAACACACCCAGGGAGCACATATTTAACCCCTTGATCGCCCCCTAGTGTTTAACCCCTGCCCTGCCAGTGTCATTTACACAGTAATCAGTGCATTTTTATAACACTGATCACTGTATAAATGTCAATGGTCCCAAAAAAAGTGTCAAAAGTGTCCGATCTGTCCACCGCAATGTCGCAGTCACGATAAAAATCACAGATTGCCGCCATTACTACTAAAAAAAAAAAAAAATTAATAATACAAATGCCATAAATCTTTCCCATAGTTTGAAGACATTATATCTTTTGCGCAAATCAATCTACGCTTATTGCAATTTTTTTTACCAAAGATATGTAGAAGAATACATATTGGCCTAAACTGAGGAAGAAATTTGTTTTTAAGAACGTTTTTGAGGCTATTTATTATAGCAAAAAGTAAAAGATATATATATTTTTTCAAAATTGTCTTTTTTTTTTTTTTTGTTTATAGTGCAAAACATAAAAAACGCAGAGGTGATCAAATACCACCAAAAGTAAGCTCTATTTGTAGGAAAAAAAGGACGTCAATTTTGTTTGGGTACATCGTTGCACGACCGCGCAATTGTCAGTTAAAGCGGCGCAGCGCTGTATCGCAAAAAATGGCCTGGTCATTAAGCAGCCAAATCTTCCAATCTAAGTGGTTAAAAAAAAACTCTAGTTCCTAGACAGAAAAAAAACCCTCATATAGGGTATTTTTGTACAGGAATTTGGGAGAATTTAAAAGCTTTGAGGAGAACTTGGGAGCATTCAGAATTGTTTTCTGCCAGAAAACTACTCTTAAAAACGCAAAACAGAAGGTATTTTTTTTTTGCCTCTAAACGCTGAGCTAAAAATATGCCTCTATTCGTCCTAATGTACATGGACACATAGGATAACATTGAGCTGCTTCTACAAGCAAAATGTAAAACTCCTGTAGAAGTAATGGGATACTGAGGATGCTTTGTCTGATATAACCATATATACAGGGGGCTCTTTTGTGTGAAGACAACTTTAACAGGCAAGCTGAATAAACCAGTAGACAGCAAAAGCAAGGAGAAAAGAGCAAGGTTATCATTTCAAATTTACTTGATTTGCATCAATTTACTGAATGAGCTAAACTGGTAAAGGTGCACTTATTCTTCAATGTGTACCTGTCAATTAAACAAACGCAGCTATTTTCTTGCGTGGACCAGGCTTGCAATTCAGCTCTGGCAGATAAACAAGATTTGGGTATGTTCTGCCAAGTTTACCGTACTGAGAGATGTATCTAACCTATTGCTGAGCCTTGTTGTAATTAAAAGATAAAGGTTCCAAGTGCTGCAGAATTCTGATTTTCATGTTATTACTCACTGTAAGGCTACATTTGCAAGGGCATCCAGCCATGATTACTGCAAGTAATCGCTGGCTGTGCAAATATTCACAAATAGTCATTGCACTGTATGGGCTTGGTGGCTGCAGCGATCTGCACACAGCTGTCAATCCCAACTGCAGGAATCTTGCTGCTGGAATTCACACTATGGCTAAACGCCCATCTGGCAGTAAGACATGTGCAGTGAAGTTACAGGTTCTAACCCTATATACTTTAAAGAATGTAGCAGGAAGAACAAGACTTCCTACCGGGGGTGGAGTTGGGAGGTAGGCCTGGTTCACACCTATGTGTTTTTGAGTGCATTTTGCAGAAACATGCTACAATCCATTTAACATGGTTTCCTATGGGAAACGTTCACATCTATGTGTTTTTCAGCCGTTGCAGTTTTGGAAAGGGTCAAGGACTTTTTTTTAACTCTACTTCACGTACTTTTACTGCGGCAGGGCGGCCTGTGTGTGCAAAATCATATACCTGTATGTGACTTTGTGCACAAGGTTTAGGGGGCGTGCCGCTCCTGCTGTGGTTGGACACAGGAGAGAAGGAGCAGCGGTGAGCCAATGTAAACAAAACACACCGCTGCTCTGTCAGCTAAGATAAATCAGGATCTTTTCCTCCAGTAAATCCACTCCCCCCACAGTAAAGCCTCGTACACACGATCAAATTTTCTGCAGACGAAGCCTCTGACTTTTGTCTGAAGAGCGTTGGTCAAAAACTTGTTTTGCATACAATCGGCACACAATTGTCGGCCAACAAACACGAACGTAGTGACGTACTAGACATACTACAAGCCAATAAAGAGGAAGTTCAATTGTCAGGCGCCACCCTTTTGGCTCCTTCTGCTAATTTCGTGTTTAGTAGAAGTTTGGTGAGTGTTGATTCACGCTTTTCATTTCGTGCTTTTCAGTTCGCACTTTTCAGTTCGTCAACAAGCCATGTTGCGGAGTCGGAGGAGATAACGTGTTATTTATTATTGGCCTTGGAGTTATTACTTTGACCCAAGTCCAGTCCAGGAACAGGAGGAGGAGGATTTCTTGGACCAAAAATTGGTTGCTTTATTAATCGTGACCAATTATGCCATATGCCTTTGCTGCGGGAGCTCCAGGAGAATAATCCAGATGATTTTCGGAATCATCTCCGGGTGACGGACCCCTGCTTTCACCAACTCTTGGCATTGTTGACCCCCTATATTAAGAAGCAGCAGAATAAAAATATTTTATTTTTTGGTTAAATAATGATTTGATTTGTTATATTTTATATATTTTTGGATGCATAGAATGCACTTTTTGGTTAAGTTCTATTGGCAGATAGCATACCCCGGGCAATGGATGATCTTTTCCCGGCACTGTTATCAGCACTGTGATCAGCTGCAGTGAGAAAACAGGTCATACTGATGAGTAGACTTTTACCCTCTGGCTGTTTGTTTGAAAACAGCAATCAGAGTTGAATTCATCTTTAAGGCCCTGTTCACACTATGCTTAGCGGGAACTTGCGTTCTTGCTAATGATTTTGTTTGTGCAATTCGCACGTGGAATCGTGTGTCATGCATAGGGGAGCCTATTCATTTGAATGGGCTGCCCTACACGCGAGTGTCCCTACAAAGAAGCTCAGGGACCAAATTTTGGCCCTGAGCCATGAGCAGTTTCACACTCACGTTTGCGACGATTCTCATGGGTTTTGTTGCGCAACATTCATGGTAAAATCGCACCACGTTTAGAGTGCCATTCAAGATGAATGGCACCAAAATGCGTATAATGCATTTTACCATGATTTGGAATCGTGGGCAGAATGGCACTGATTCTGACAACAATTCCAAATGGCCCATATGTAAACAGGGCCTAAGTTATTGCATCTTCTTTTTGACAACAGTTAAATATTATTTTTTGTGAGTTTTAGTTTTAATATATTGCCGTAAAATGTACTTTTATTTCTGTTTGTCACATTTTATACTGCTTGATGTTCTTTATTTATATAAACATGGTTCATACAGTAGATATAAAAAGTCTACACACCCCTATTAACTACTTAACGACCGCGCTATAGCCGAATGACAGCTACAGCGTGGCTCAATAACTCAAGGAGGGCTTACATTGACGTCCTCCCAGAATCTTGCTCCCGCGTGCCCCCTGGGGCTCTCACCCGGGAACATCCGGAGGACCCGGCACATCACGGATCACAGTAAATGGCCACTGACAGTGGCCGTTTATCACGTGATCGCTCCGACAAATGACGGAGCGATCACTTGTAAACAAACCGGCGTCACGTCCGGTTCCTCTCTCCCCTCTCTGTACAGATCGGTAAAGAGAGGGGAGAGATCAGATGCTGCTGCAGAGCTGTGGGCACTACACATCCAGCCCACAGCCCACTCCAGCCATCCATACTGAGCCAGCCATCCATCCATGCTCAGCCAGCCATCCATACTCAGCAATACTCATCCATCCATACTCATCCATCCATGCTCAGCCATCCATCCCATCCATACTCAGCAATACCCAGCCGTACTCACCCGTACCCAGCCGTACTCATTCATCCCATCCATACTCAGCCATCCCCATCCACGGCTCATCCATCCCCATTCATGCTCCTCCATGCCACATCAGTTCTCATCCATGCTACATCCATGCCAGTAGAGTGCCTACAAAAGTGTAATAGGTAGTCAAATTAGATTTGACATTTATGCCCCTAGAATGCCTGACGGTGCTCCCTGCATGTTGGGCCTCTCTATGTGGCCAGTCTATGTAAAAGTTTCACACATGTGGTAACACCATACTCGGAAAGAGGAGGAGAATCTATTTTGGGGTGTTATTTTTGGTATCTACATGCTATGTGTTAGAAATATTGTATAAATGGACAACTTTGTGTAAAAAAAAAAAATGCGTTTTCACTTTCTTTACACATTTTCCAGAAACTTGTAGAAAAAAATGATATGTTCAAAAGACTCACTATGACTCATAGATTATACGTTGGGTTGTTTTCTTTCCAAAATGGGGTAATTTTTGTGGCGTTTCCACTGTCCTGGTGCTCCAGGGCCTTCAAAAGTGTAAGAGGTAGTCAAGAAATTATATGTATAATATATGCTCCATTCTACTACATTCCAGTAGTAGAATGTGTTTTGGGGTGTACTTTGTGCTATTCATATGCTGTGTGTAAGAAATAACCAGCTAATATAACAATTTTGTGAAAAAAAAAAAAAGGAAAAAAAAAAATCTTGATTTTGCAAAGAATTGTGGGAAAAAATTACAAGTTCAAAAAACTCACCATGCCTCTTTCTAAATACATTGGAATGTCTACTCTCCAAAAATGGGTCATTTGGGGGGTATTTGTACTTTCCTGGCATGTTCCTGTCAAGAAATGAGATAGGCTGTCAGTACATCAGGCCGTCAGTACATCAGGTGTGATCAATTTTCAGAGATTGGCACCATAGCTTGTGGACTCTATAACTTTCACAAAGACCAAATAATATACACCGATTTGGACTATTTTTACTAAAGAAATGTAGCAGTATAAATTTTGGCCAAAATTTATGAAGAAAAATTACTAATTACAAAATTGTATAACAAAAACTAACAAAAAAGAAAAATACATTTTTTTACAGAATTTTCGGTCATTTTTCTTTTATAGCGCAAAAAAAAACAAAACCCAGAGGTGATTAAATACCACCAAAAGAAAGCTCTATTTGTGTGAAAAAAAGGACAAAAATGTCATATAGGTACAGTGTTGGATGAGTGATTGTCATTCAAAGTGTGAGAGCACCGAAAGCTGAAAATTGGTCTGGTTAGGAAGGGGTTTAAGTGTCCAGTGGTCAAGTGGTTAAAATTTCAGGTTTCTGTGATGTAAAACAATGAGACAAACATAAATCATTTCAGAACTTTTTCCACCTTTAATGTAACCTACAAACTGTACAACTCAGTTGAAAAACTGAAATCTTTACGGGGGAAGTAAAAATAAAAATATAAAATAAATGTGGTTGCATAAGTGTGCACACCCTCTTATAACTGGGGACGTAGCTGTGCTCAGAATTAAGCAATCACATTCAAACTCATGTCAGTACACACCTGCCATCATTTAAAGTGCCTCTGATTAACCCCAAATAAAGTTCAGCGGTTCTAGTATATCTTTCCTGACATTTCCTTAGTCGTATCCTACAGCAAAAGTCATGGTCCGCAGAGAGCTTCCAAAGCATCAGAGGGATCTCATTGTGTAGCCTCCCTGACGGTTTTCCCGAGTGTGGCTCGGGGTTAAATTTCAGCACCATTAGCGGTAACCCCGAGCCACACTCGGGATGGCATTGCAGGATCCTGGAAGAGGTTACTTACCTTGTCCCCAGGGATCCTACGATGTCCCCCCCGCTCTGTCCGTGGGCTCTGTCCTCCGCCCCAATGTCCTGTGTGCCGGGCTCCGTTCCCTGCGAGCGACGCACAGGGCCGGAGCCTGGTGGCAAATTCAAAAAAGTGAAAATTCATAACACATACAGTACACTGTAATCTTACATATTACATTACTGTATGAAATCATTTCACATCCCTTTCGTCCCCAGTGCTTTGTCCAGTGCCCTGTATGCAGTTTTATATTATATATACTGTTTTTTCTGCCTGGAAACTGGAGATTGTCCATAGCAACCAAAAAGTGTCCCTTTACGTCAAAAGTGGTTTTAGACCAGCTAGAAAACAGCGATAGTAAATTAGAACACTTGCAGAATTGAGCAATAATGAATCGTGGGGAAATTTATTTTATCATTATTATATTATTTTTTATAATTATTTATTATATTATAATTTCTTATTTTGTGTTTCAAACTTCATTATACCCGGGATATCTACTAGACTCTTGGTGGACAGATATAAGTGTGTTATTGCTAAGAATTACAGACCTACAATATAGAACGCCAAATTTCTATGCAAAATAATTGTACCGCTTTGAGACGCAAAAATCTGAAATAATCATACCGCCAGGGAGGTTAAAGGTATCAGTCAGGAGAAGGGTACAAAAGAATTTCCAAGGCATTAGATATACCAAAACTAACAAGCAAGTATCCGTGCTATCCAGTAATGTTCTAAGAAGCCAGCATAATTCGTTTGATCAGCAAGTAACACATAAAAGTCCACATGCAGCGCTGAAATTAAATATCCAAGGGAGAAGAGTAGATAAACCCATCACCAACTTCAGTGTCTATAGAAAGGCACACCGCACCACGCGGAAGTTCAATCTGCTTACCAGATAGCTACAACAAGCAGGCATATAGTGGATAAACCACAATAGCAGCTCCGTTCCTCAGCTTCAGAAGAAACTTCAAACCCAGGTTGCGGTTATTCATCAGACCTTTCCACACTGTCACAGCTTCTTAGGACCAGAATCTGATTCCAAGCAAACAGGCACATCAGTGTGGTCCGCAGTAAGTTTAGCTGCTGACTGAGGAAGTATGGAAATTATACCAGCATGCCCATCCGATAGGCTCCCACAGCACCCCAAGTTTAAACCTTGTGAGTCAGTGCATATCACTCCAACAATGGAGGGATTTTTCATCATATCCTCCAAATCCTACTCCCTATTTAATTTCAGCGCTGCATGTGGACTTTTAAAGGCATTAGATATACCATGGAACAAGGTGAAGATAGTCATCATCAAGTGGCGAAAATATGGCATAACAGTGACATTACCAAGAACTGGATGTCCCTCCAAAATTGAGGAAAAGATGAGACGAATCTGGTCAGGTCTCTGAGCATTTGACATATTACATGCACCTCAGCCACCTTCAGTGATATTGACATACGCTTGCACTTTTTGTTACATCGTGGTAGCGAGGTCTATTTTCTGATATGTCTTTTATAGTCATCATCATGAAGGGCATTACGTTGGTTTGGGCCCACGTTCTCCCTGTTTGGCCTACCGGGCCTCTTTGGGCCTTACATCCACAGCTCCCGGGACAGACATTTTCAGCAGTAGTCCAGTGAATATGAGCATGTGTATTCCCTCTAACAGTTTTGTAAGTATGGGCACAATATGGCGGTCCTTTAACATTTTGACCCTATACAATTCATTTACCTTTTCCATTATACTTATACAGTTTTTACCTTTATAGATATCAAGTTTGCATCAACCCCTGAGGAAAAGAACTTTTGTTCACAAAATGCATGGTGTCACTAGGATGCTTTCTACATATTTTGGACCTTTGTTATGGAAAATCGTATTTTACTGCAATACTATGTGTACAACAATAGGAATCTGTTCATATACCTGACATCTGTTTTTGGCTACTGTAGATCTTGTGTGAACCAATAAATCATTTTTTTTATTTCATCAAAAATTTATTTATTTTTTATTTCAGCAAAATTTCTGTATTTGAGTGTTCAATAGGGATGGAAGTGCACCACGGGGTACACCAGGTCACACTTTATTGTTCCGTGTGGTACATGTGACAACAATCTTCCGTATTCTTCATATGTCTGGGCTATGAGGTAGAGTGGCAAGACGGAAGCCTTTTCTTACGAAGAAAAACATCCAAGCCCGGCTAAATTTTGCAAAAACACATCTGAAGTCTCCCAAAAGCATGTGGGAAAATGTGTTCTGGTCTGATGAAACCAAGGTTGAACTTTTTGGCCATAATTACAAAAGATCTGTTTGGCACAAAAACAACACTGCATATCACCAAAAGAACACCATACCCACAGTGAAGCATGGTGGTGGCAGCATCATGCTGTGGGGCTGTTTTTCTTCAGCTGGAACAGGGGCCTTAGTTCCAAACACCAGTCAATATTGGCACAAAACCTTCAGGCTTCTTCTAGAAATCTGAACATGAAGAGGAGCTTCATCTTTCGGTATGACAATGACCCAAAGCATACATCCAAATCAACAAATGAATGGCTTCACCAGAAGAAGATTAAAGTTTTTTGTAATAGCCCAGCTTGAGCCCAGACCTGAATCAGATTGAAAACCTGTGGGGTTATCTGAAGAGGGCTTATGCCCAGGAGATGCCCTTGCAATCTGACAGATTTGGAGTTTTTTTGCAAAGAAGAGTGGGCAAATATTTCCAAGTCAATATGTGCCATGCTGATAGACTCAAAAAGACTGAGTGCTGTAATAAAATCAAAGGGTGCTTCAACAAAGTATTAGTTTAACCCCTTGCCACCCGCCGTCCGTCATATGATGGCCAGGCGGCGCGGCTCTCGTTCTGGGAGGGCGTCATATGACGGCCCTCCATTTAAACAGGGAGTGCGCGCGCATCCCTGTTCCTTCAGGGGCGGCGTGTCACAGAGACACCGCTCGCCATTGGTCATGGCTGTTTACCACGTGATCGGCCGTGATGAAGTCACAGCCGATTACAGATGGTTCTGCCCCACTGTGCACGGCACATGTGAGCGATCGTGGTGGCGTGTTCCCGGAAACACTGCTCGTCCCCGACGCTGGTAAACAGCCATTGGCCCGCAGCTGTTTACCACGTGATCGGCTGTGATCCTTTCACAGCCGATCACTAAATGTCAACAAACCGCGGTAACGAGATGTTACCGGGTTCTCCTCCTCACACAACGATCGTTACCGCTTACAATGTACACCAATCACACTGATTGCCCCCCCCAATAAACAGGACCTATCATCACCGATCATAGTACCCATCACAGTTCATCTGAGTATCTGTCAGTCCATATAAGTACCTGTCACAGTCCATCAGAGTACCCGAGTACCTGTCACAGTCCATCAGAGTACCCGAGTACCTGTCACAGTCCATCAGAGTACCCGAGTACCTGTCACCAGCCCATCAGAGTACCCGAGTACCTGTCTGCAGCTCATCAGGTTACCCGAGTACCTGTCTCCAGCCCATCAGAGTACCCAAGTACCTGTCTGCAGCTCATCAGGTTACCCGAGTACTTGTCTCCAGCCCATCAGAGTACCCAAGTACCTATCTGCAGCCCATCAGAGTACCCGAGTACCTATTTGCAGCCCATGCCTTATAGAAAATACGTTGGGGTGTTTGCTTTCCAAAATAGGGTCATTTTGTGGGTAATTCCACTGTCCTGATGCTCCAGGACCTTCAAAAGTGTGATAGGTAGGAATGAAATGAGATATGTAATTTATGCTCCTAGAACGCCTGAAGGTACTACGTCAATGTTGTACCTCTGTATGTGGCCAGGCTGTGTAAAAGTCTCACACATGTGGTATTGCCATACTCGGGAAGAGTAGCAGAATGTATTTTGGGGTGTAATTTTTGCTATATACATGTTATGTGTTAGAAATATCTTATAAATTGACAACTTTGTGTAAAAAAAAAAAGAAAAAAAAAAAAAGCGTTTTCATTTTTTTCCCACATTTTCCAAAAACTTCTGGAAAAAAATGAACCGTTCAAAAGACTCATAGCTTATACTTTGGGGTGTTTGCTTTCCAAAATGGGGTCATTTTTTTGTGGGCAATTCCATTGTCCTGGTGCTCCAGGGCCTTCAAAAATCTAATAGGTGGTTGAGAAATGAGATGTGTAATTTATGCTCGTAGAACGCCTGAAGGTGCTACTTCAATGTTGGGCCTTTGTATGTGACCAGGCTGTGTAAAAGTCTCACACATGTGGTATCGCCATACTCGGGAAGAGTAGCAGAATTTATTTTGGGGTGTAATTTGTTGTATGCATATGCTGTGTGTGAGAAATAACCTGATAATATGACAATTTTGTAAAAAATTTTTTTTAAAAATTCTTAATTTTGCAAAGAATTGTGGGAAAAAATGACAACTTAAAAAAACTCACCATGTTACTTACTTAATACCTTGGAATGTCTACTTCTAAAAAGGGGTCATTTGAGGGGTATTTGTACTTTCCTGACTTGTTAGTGCTGGTTCACACTACTGCGACTTGGGATCCGACTTGTCAGACCTCAAGTCACCCCAAGTCGCTTGACATCAGAAATTCCATTCAAGTGAATGAGAGCCATCTTAATGTACGCTACTGAAGTCGCTCCGACTTCAGAAAAGGTCCCTGTACTACTTCAAGGCGACTTCTAGGTGACTTGTACCCATTGATTTCAATGGAAGTCGCCTACAAGTCGGATCGTGGTCTATAGTGAAGCGACTTCACAGGAAGAGAAGATGGTTTTTTCAAGCAAACCCCTCCCTCCCCCAGAGCTGATTGTAGTTTGATTGGCCACTGGAAAGTTGCCTGTCCTGGAGGCGACTTGAAGTCGCCTTGTAAGTCGCCCCAAGTCGCGCTGTGGTGTCGCCCTCAGGTCGTGTCCAGGTCGCCTCGCAAAGTCGCGGCCAGAGTCGTGTTGCCCCTGTGTGAACCGAGCCTTAGTGTCTCAAGAAATGAGATTCACCTGATGTACTGAAGGCCTGATCATGTGATCAATTTTCAGTGATTGGCACCATAGTTTGTAGACTCTATAACTTTCACAAAGACCAATAATATACACTGATTTGGGTTATTTTTACCAAAGATATGTAGCAGTATAAATTTTGACCAAAATTTATGAAGAAAAATTGCTAATTAGCAAAATTTTATGACAAAGAAAAGGGCATTTTTTTCACAAAATGTATGGAACTTTTTTATTTATAGCACAAAAAATAAAAAACCCACTAGTGATTAAATACCACCAAAAGAAAGCTCTATTTGTGTGAAAAAAGGACGCAAGTTTCATATGGGTACAGTGTTGCATGACTGAGTAATTGTCATTCAAACTGTGAGAGTGCTGAAAGCTGAAAATTGGTCTGGGCAGGAAGAGGGTGTAAGTGCACTGGATTGAGGTGGTTAAGGGTGTGCACACTTACACGGCCATATTATTTTAGTTTTTATTTTTATTTCCCTCCACCTAAAAGATTTCAGTTTGTTGTTCAACTGAGTTGTACAGTTTATAGGTCACATTAAAAGTGGAAAAAGTTCTGAAATGGCTTATCTTTGTCTCATTTTTTTACATCACAGAAACCTGACATTTTAACTGGGGCGTGTAGACTTTTTATATCCACTGTATATTTATTTGTAGAACCTTCCTGTTGTGACTGTCTAATAAAATTACCGTATATACTCGAGTATAAGTCGAATTTTTCAGCACATTTTTTTGTGCTGAAAGTGCCCCCCTCGACTTATACTCGAGTCAAGCACTTTTCTGCAGCAAAAAATTTCATTTTCCGAACCGAATTTGGGGCCCCGTATCTCAGGGCTGCTTGGTGCTAGAAACCCCAAATTTGGTATGCAAACCCAGTGGACCTAGTAGCACAACATATCCAAAGCTGGGGTTCCTAACTCTAAGTGGCCCCGAGATACGGGGCCCCAAAATCGGTTCGGAAAATGTCATTCTCTGCTGCAAAAAAGTGCTTGGCATTTTCTGAACCAAATTTGGGGCCCCATATCTCAGGGCCACTTGGTGCTAGAAACCCCAAATTTGGCGTGCAAACCCAGTGGAACTGGTACCATAACATATCCAAAGCTGGGGTTCCTAGCACCAAGTGGCCCTGAGATACTGGGCCCCAAATCTGGTTCGGAAAATGTCATTCTCTGCTGCAGAAAAGTGCTTGACATTTTCTGAACTGATATTTGGGGCCCTGTATCTCGGGGCCACTTGGTGCTAGAAACCCCAGCTTTGGAAATTTTATGGTGCTAGTTCCACTGGGTTTGCACACCAAATTTGGAGTTCTTAGCACTAAGTGGCCCCGAGATACGGGGCCCCAAATTCGGTCAACTGTGTCTATCTGCAGCAATGTCATTTCGGGACCCTTTGGGTTCAGAGACCCCAAATTTTGGCTGCAGCTAGGGGGCATCTAGGAACCCTTAACTACCGAGTTTGAAGTTAAGGGGACCTATGGCTGCAAATGGGCACAGTGAGGCATGCAAATGGGCACAGTGATGCTGCAAATGGGCATTGTTGACCCTCTTTTCCACTTACAGTAGCTGTGCATTTCTCACCCTCGTCTTATACTCGGGTCAATAAGTTTTTCCCATTTTTTTTGTGTTAAATTAGGGCCTCGACTTATACTCGGAACGACTTATACTCGAGTATATACGGTAATCAGCAACCCTACTGAACATTTGCTGTGAAGAAATTCACTACAGGAGAAACACCCAAAGAATGTATTCTGGTCAATGAAACTGCATAGATAGATCTGTCTACAATAATATAAGACGACACAGCGGTGATGTTGGGGTTGGAGGATGGAACCACATTGTGCCAATAGGAACACAGGCATCAGACACTTCTATGAATGCTGTAACACAAGAATGGAACAAAGGTAGTAGATATTAACTGGCAGAGAGTATAATGTTTTTTTCTATTCCAGGGACTTTTCACCTGGAATATTTTTTGCGATTACCAGGGTGACATTATGGTGTCTTGAGTTAAGGCAGACTATTAATTTTGAATGGGCTAAAGCGTGATCATATGTAGCAAGGTCCCAGGTCTCCTTCGGTCTGAGAACCTCCAGGGCCAGAGATAGCTGACATCCTTCTGTATATGGTGGGTTGTGAGGCATAGTGGGTGCAAAGTAGTTAAAGTCATTGGGCCCCAGACACTTCTGGAATGTAAAAGAGATTTTCATTTCTCTTAATAGAACTTTGGGAGAGAGGGTTAGGGCCAGGATACCCTTAGGTAGTTGCAAGATTATTTGGCAGACTCCGAGACTTCAACAGGAGAACAGCCATGCAGGGAAAGGCACCCAGCCAGATGCCACATCTGCATGTGTAGGAATGCTGTATCCTATGGCAACAGTCTTTAACAGTTCCTAATGCAAAATGTAACAGTTCCTTCACTTCTACTACAATCACTTCTTGTAAGTTCTTCAGCTCACTGAGCTCCCAGTCTCTCTCACTAGACTATTCTCTGCCACAGAATCCCTTGAGCTCCTCCAATCTTCACTGTAGTATCTTCCTCAAGCGTCACCGGCACTTCCCTGCTGGGTCCCTAGCTTGGCACGCAAGATACTTCTCAGGCTTCACCCCACTGGCCTGCTTGGTCCCTGGCTTAACACACAAGGCTTCTCTGCAAGCGTCACTTCCGCTGGCTGGGTCCCTGACTTGATACCCGCTGAAGTTTCCAGATTCTTCACCGTCCCCGGCTGGTGAGAATACTGCTCCGGCCTTGCTTCAGTTACTTACCGTGGTCCCTGGTAATAAGGTGGTTGATCCCTTAGTGGCGACAGCTTCCCCTCTACCCCCAATAACGTCAGGTTCTCCGGCTGGCAGGACTGTCACTTCTGGTTGGACTGCAAGCCGCAATTCTAACCGTGCACTGCTCTCTTGCTTCTGGATAGGCCCTCAGACAGCCTAGCAGCCAGATGTGCCCGGGATAGACCCAATCTCCAGACTAGCAGCCTGAGCAGTACAACACACGTCCACCCAGACAGCCATCCAGGTGGCACAGAACACGATCACCTGACTACACCCAAATATAAAGGTTCTCCCAGCAGGCCAAGATACCCCATATAGCCATAATCTGACCTGTTATTGCCCTTCTCGTGTCTAATGCCACCAGGTACCCGGCAAGTTGCAGAAGGGAAAAGTGCAGCAGTGCCAGATTTAGGGAGAAATCAAATGATCCCTAACAATTAGCCAGGATAGCTATTCCTGGCAGGTAAATTTAGGAGCAACCCTGCCTAAACTCCAAGGTGCTACACATAAAAAAAGACATGACCATTGTTTAACACCACACTCACAGCAGCTATGTTGTGGTGCATGCTGCTGTAGTTGTGCCTTGGGGTACCAATCTAAATGAATGACACCACAATGCATCATGGATTGTGCATTGCAATAACATCTTGTCTTACAATTGTTTAGATTTGATGCACCAATACTTTGAATTACTAAGTTGAATGAAAACTCCCCATCAGTGAGGACAGAACTTCCTTTAGTCCAGAAGCCCAAAAATATCTTGCAAAAAAAATTCCACTATAATTATCACTGATTTTAAACAGATTTAGTGCCACCATAACCACTGATATATACAATCTTTGTAAGGGACATGATAAGTAAAGAAGAGAAAAACAAAAGAGGACACTTGTAAAACATATGTCGGCTTGCTATACTCTAAAAAGGTACGCATCAAAAAAATTTGCATCTAATAATTTGCATGCAATTTCAAATTTATAACTGTTAACAGGATCGCTAACGTCTTTTATGTAAAAATAAAAAATAAATCTCTCCACCACACCAGAGTTCTGCTTTAAAGAAAGGAATTATAGTGTCCCTTTAAATGATCAATAAAATAGAAAACGTGTAAAATATAGTAATGTAAAAACACACTGCCATCTGCAGTACAGTTACTGTAATTTACAGAAATTCAAAGTCACATTCTTAGTTCAGCTCGAATCCAAACAGAGCTCAAGGCCACTGACAAGAACTATATTGCTTTGCTGAGCTTTTCCCGAGCAGGGGTGTCTGTATAATTGTGCCAGTAAATAGGACTGCTAAAGTCACAATCAAGAACCACTGTCACGAATGGCTCCAGAGGCAGGACAGGGGATGTGTTGGACAGGTTACAGCCAGTGTGATATTACATTTTCATGGAGGGAAAATCATTGTCATTTGAACAGTTGATGTTTTTTGTTGAGAAATTGGATGGATATTATATCAATCACAAATCAGGTTTAGAAATCCAATCTTTCTGTATTGTGGGATATTATTTTAAAGTGAGTGAGCTATTAAACGACACAATAGCCCATGAAAAAATAGGTGGATAAAGAGTAAACACTCTTTAGTTGCAGAGCACTCGCATACCCCTAAAATCCAGGTTGATCCTCAGTGCAACCAGTAACAAACCTGTGTGGGTGCTGGCTTCATGACACCTGCCACCTCTCCCCTGCCTTATTATTGGCCAGTCAGTGTGATGGTGAGTTTCAACAGTCAAGTGTAAGGGGCCGGGTCAGTTCCAGCATCCACAGAAGCAACTTGGCTTTAAGGGGAACACAGGAGCACTGTAGGGGAGCAAAGGTGGTGTCTAGGCACCAGGAGCTGTCAACCCAGTGGTGTAATGAACAAAGGCATTGGTGAATCTGATAGGGAAGCTTACATTGCAGTCATACATGAGCATTTGGATGTATGTGCACATAGCAAACATGATCCCCAAACCTATCTACCAAATTGAACACTTACGTTTAATGCATATAGCAGAGGTCTCTAAATAAAGGGCCATTTTACTGTCCTTCAGACTTTAGGAGGGCCGAACTGTGGCCATTGGAAGTAGAAAAGGTCCCGGCATCTGTGGGAAAAAACAATTCCCCATTTTTGGTTTCAGTGGAGAAGTTGTGACCCATCATTGGTGTTAGTGGGAGGAATGTCACCCCTTCTTAAATGCCATTGGAAGGAATTGTGTCCCGTCATTGGAAGAAATTGTATCCCATCAATGGTGTCATTGGGAGAAATTATGCCCCATCACTAGTGTCATTGGGAGGAATTGTGCTGCATCATTGGGAGAAATCTTTCCCCATCATTGATGTCATTGGGAGGAATTGTGCCCCATCGTTGGTGTCATTGGGAGGAATTGTACCTATTCAATGGTGTCAGTGGGGGGATTTGTGCCCCTTCATTGACAAAGTGGGGGGAATTATGGCCCATTATCTGTATCAGTGGATGAAATAGTACCTCAAGGGCAAGATAAAAGCAAGCAATGGGCCACATTTCAGAGACCACTGGCATATAGTATGGTCCTAGTTTGCCATGCACGATAAACTGCCATATAATGCTGGTGTTGTGCTTTCCGTTCAAAGATGTATGAAGCAATGCAACCTGAAAATTAAAAAAAAGCAAGCTTCTTTAGCTTCCCCTATGATAGACCTAATACTCAACCCAACATCCAACTGGAGGAGCACAAAATGTCAAGCTAACAAGATAGCTGCCTATTGGGAGCAGTGGCTTAAGCCTGGTATGCACAGGCAATTTTTTGTCCAATCCAGGGGACTGAACTTAAAAAAAAAAAATGAGGCACTTGCTGTACTAACTATGCAACTGCCCCTCCTACCAGAACACACCAGTCAGTGCTCGCAGACATTGGCTGCAAGAGCGAGCTGATTGGATGCTGATATGCAGCTGTTTTTACAGCATGCCCGTTCAACAGAAGCCAGATGTTCAGCCAGCTTCTGTCAGACAGGCTGCTGTACACACGGGCCAAATGTCGGTCGGTTTCCGTTGAACTGGCCAATATTTGGCCCGGGTGTACCAGGCTTTAGTGTTGTCATCCTGCAACAGAAAGTGCTTTTACTAGCAGGATCTCCAGGTAAGAATCCTTGCAACAGATTTACAAAAAGTATTTGCTTATGAAAACTGTGTATAGTAGGTCATGATGGCAAACATACTGAAAAATTTATTTTGGGTTTATATACACTTTAACTGAATCAGGGCTTTTTTGGTAAAGTGTATCTAAACCCAAAAAGAAGAAATCAAAATTGCAGGGACAACCAAATCGCTGAAAGCTATAGGATTCCGTGTCAACCAAGTCCCCTGCACCTACAAGAGCTCCTTTCTAGCCCTTCAGACTGGCATCCCTCATGATAATCCTCCAAGGTAGTGGGGTAAGAATTTTCCCAACTCTAGAGCTGGATTCTTTAACCATGAGGCCAGAAATAACCTAGTCTTGGGTGTCAAAGGAATACGTTTTTTAGAAAGTGAACTGTTTCGTCCCATGACAGAATGCTGTGTTGTATGGAGTGGAACTGAGCAAATAGGATTGCCTCCTAGAAAGCTACAATCAAGCCCAGAACTCTCATTCAGATTCAGATGGCTCCTGGACTGTAAAGTCCGAGTTCAGGAGTGAATAATTAGAAGTTTTTCTTGGGGAAGAAAAATTCTGGGTTGTGCTTTTGTCTAGGACTAGACCAGATACTTAAAGTGATGTGTCAGTTCCAGCACTGATTTTCAAACTTTCCCCGTACAATCAAACCATTTTAGGTTCTGGACTGTCCATGTCACATTGATAGCTTTTGAGCTGACATTCCTCTCAACATGAGGTTGTCTAGGTAGCCCACAATGTGAAATACCTGGGAGTGTAGTAAGTCTAGCACATGGGCTTGAACCTTAGTGAACACTTGAGGTGTGGATGGTAGGCCAAATGGTAGAACTACAAATGGATAGTTTTTTTTCCCCACAATAAAACAGAGATACTGTTAATGTGCTGGAAAGATGGAGACATTCATATATGAATCCTTGACAACCACCAAGGCTAGAAAGTCTCTTTGTTTAAAAAGTGGTAGCTTTTAATGATGAAGATGACTTGTCTACAGACTTGTAGGCAGGAGAAGATTTGTTAGTTTGTGGCTTAGGCTTCTTCTGATTGAGTACAGGAGTACTCTTGCCACCAGTGATGTCCTTTATGACATTGTCCAGCAAAGCGCCAAAATGATGGTTACCTTTAAAATGCATTCACAGCAAGTGTTTCTTTACAATTCTGTTCTATAGATCAACATCATAGGCACAGAGAGCTAGTGCTGACAGACAGAACTGAAGGCAAAAGCTCATAGTTGCTCTACAACTGAAGAATCAGTAAGGACTGTACCCAGATACCACTTACAGACTAGCATTATGGCTATGGCAGGTTGCATAGCAGGGACTGCTAGCTAAAAACAGATTTGGAAAGGGTATCTAAACATTTTACCTTAAAAACTAGGGCATCCTCAATAGATAGTCAGTGATTTTTAATAGGGCAGAATATAGCTAGATCCACAATGGGGAAGCCCACTTTTTATGAATATGAACAAATCAAATGAATATTGGTCTGCAAAGCTTTTGAGAGAAGGAAATCACTTGGCAGGAGGGTCTTTGTGTCTTGGGCACTTTCAGGGACCCTTGACTGAGACTCCTCAGGAACAAAGTCATTCAGTAAGGATTTGGGAAACTCTCTGTCAGTCAGTATGTCCACAACAGAGGGCTCAGAGGCTTCTGTAGTTGCAGGAATGCCTGAAAAAAATTCAAAGTGGAAAGGCGTAGAACTACACTTACAGCATTTGCCTTCAGAGTTAGTAATCATATTTGCAATTTGGTCAATGAAATCTATAATGGCTGTTTCCTGAACATGGCAGAAGAGGGGAGCCACACCTGAAGACGCTATTGGGAGACTTCAAGGAGTGAGTTGACTCATCAACTACCCAGGTTATTGGTGTCAGGTCCCTTAGAAGGGACACTGCAGGCTGCTCTGGCACAGTTAGTGGAACCTGAGCAGGAGTGACCCAATGCTTCAGGACTGCTCCCCATGTGCTTGAGATCTGACAAGTTGTAAAGTGCGAATAGAAAACACAAGTAAAAACCTTGGTCTTCTCACAATCAGCTGCTTCCAAGAAGAGGTTAATGGTCGAAGGTCACTGTAGGCGAGAGCAAGAACTAACCAAGGTGAAACCACTTCTCGCTTGCACAAAGCAGCAATGGTGGGAAGAACATACCTCACACTGAAGGAAAAAAGTAGAAACAGAGCGGGGAGTGCACGCACGCAACACTCAAATTAATGATGCAGCATGTCACTCCTCAGCATGTTAACCCTTTTCACAGAAACCAAAGAAAAAGGGTAGTATTACTGGCATTTAACACTACCGAATAGTGTAGTAGCTCCTGCTGCTCAGCCCAAATAGGCTTGCAAAGACTGGGTCACTCTTAAGGGCACCAAACCTGAAAAGTCCTTTGCATTGTAGCTAAAACAGCACCCAAATGTATGGGAAGGTACTGGCAGAGCTGAAAGCCCGAAGCTCATATTTTAGGCAGGCCTTGTAATTCTTGGTTTAGCTGGTCTGGGTACAGCCTTCAAGGCATTGCAGAAGATTAGCCACTTTTGATAGCAGCATAGCGAACCCAATTCCAGTCCTGAAGTACCCCCAATGGGTCATGTTTTCAGGATTTCCCTCAGATGAAACGGCTGTGGTAATTACCAAGGCAGTGAAACTGATCAAATCACCTGTGCAAAATAATGGTAAGCCTGAAAACATGACATGTTGGGGGTACTTGAGGACTGTTGTTGAGAAACATTACTGTAGAAGCATGCTGTGAGTGGAGGAATTTTACCTGGATGACCAATAGCTTTTTTGGTTTCCACTATCCAAAACCCCATGGTGGTTGTCACCGGGCAGAGGAGACCAGAAAACGTCTATTCACTGATCTTCTCTACCTATTAAGAACCTGAAAGCAACATGCTATACATCACTTCTGGGTTAGGCTGTCGTCTGCTCTCCGTTAGCTTCATTGGAGGGCAGGTGAGGCATCAGGGGTTGAAAAGACCCCTGATGTTTCAATAAAGAGATCCTGTTACAGCAAATAGTATCACATACGCAAAAAAAAGTTTAAAAAAATAAACTTAAACCACAGCACTTAAGCCCTCCTTCAAAAAAAATGTAAGCACCCCCACATATATACACATACAACATAAACACGCATGTCAATGTGCCTAGGTACAAAAACTTTACACTTTTTACATATTGCTGCATATTCCAGAGTGAGAACAAGAATCCTAGGGTCTTTATTCATAGTTATCTCTAAACTGACTTGTAGGGACCGTTAAAGCCTTACCTATGGAAAATTTATGGTAACGTTTCACATGTCATGTTTCTATTTACTTGGCACACCTCATCTTTCATATTTTACCAAAAGTCAAGTAATATAGTGTCTGTGTGCCCTAAAGTTAATTTTACTGTATTTTTACTGAAACATTTTGCTTGATAAACCATTGCGCTAACATCACACAGCATAAACAATTGAATTTAGCACCATTTTATTCTCCAAAGCCTTTGCTTCCAGAAAATATATTATATTTTTTTAAGTAAGCAAAAGGCCTAAAATAATTTTTTAGACATAAAATAAAATGCAAAAATGGTCCTGGCAGCGTCTCCTGGCTGGTCCCTGAACCACTGCCACGGTCTCTGCTCCCTCCTTTCAGATATCTACAGGAGCCAATTGGTCCCTTACCCTCATTTTCTCCTCTTAAAACCAATAAATATTGTGAGCAGTGCAGATGATGGAGGAGCCAGGGGTGGTGACATGGACAGCATGTAGGTCTATGGAGATAGAGAGGTTGTAAATGCAGTGAGACGTTTTGTACTTTAATGCTGTAAATGCCAGATTTTTTTTTTTTCAGTCGCTAAATACAAAAATTTAACTAGAAACACTGAACTGCTTTATTTCCTTACAATGTATCTGAAAATCCGAGTTGTGTAGTTCTAGATAGATTGGTGAAGGGTTAGGACCTCCAACAAATTTTCATTGCTGCCTGCTTTCTTTCTGGAGAGATTCGCTCTGCTATTTGTTCTAGTGATCATTGTTAACCATACTGGAAGTTAAGGAAAATTCTACATTTTGCATCATCACTGAAACTGGACTAGAGTAAATATCTTAAAATCGGGACACTTCCAATTGTGAAAACTGTATAAAAGAGCAATTCTCTTACTTATTTTAGAAAGAGATTCTTCCTTTTTCCTGTTATTTGTAGAGGACAGGATCCTCAGTAGGACACAGATGACAAAAAAGGTGACAGGATTTTTTTCCATTCCCTATTCTATCAAAAAAAAACTAAACATTTTTGGTTTAAATTTCCTTTAAAAGATAACTAAATCCAAGAACAAACATGTAATACATTACAGCTTACCATTCCCTAGGTGTGGAAGTTGCTTTCGTTTTCAAATTCCATGCTAAGAATATTTTCAGCAAGTACAGAAATGCCTGATTTTTCTTTCCTTATCACTTCCTGTGAAAAGAACCAAAGCACAAACAATGTTATCTTCCTTCTGTAAACTACTAATCCCCCATCCTCCATGTAATGGAGATAAAGAGAAGACGATACAGTGGGGGTCATTTACTATAGCGCCAGGAAGTACTGGGCACTATTGCAAATAATAGCGCCCATTTTAGCCAATTAAAATTTCAATAGGCGAATGTGCGACTGAAAAAGAGCGCTATTAGCAGCAAACAAACGTTAGTAAATTCGAAATCAGCGCTAATTAGCGATTTCATGTACAGTAGATGCAAATGCCAATTTCTACTAAGTTATTATATAGCACTGCACTGTAACCATGATCCATGTATGTGAAAGAAACATCTTTTATGTGAGATGTGCTCTACCTAGTGTGCATCTATTGATGTATACTGCAATTAGTATTCCTAGTTTTTTTCCTTCTTTTGCTAACGAATGAATTATTATTACATACGGTAGTAGTATCTGCTATTCTGTAAAGTTACATGTATTAAACATTTAGGTTACCTATTTGTTGTATGTTGGTTTTTTTTTTTTGTGGTTTTTTTATTTTTTATTTTTTAATTTAGGTGACTATAAAGCGGTAATTATTTATGTTGATAATACTACACTATTATGCAGGTCTCATACTTAGCACAATGGCTTAATGGTCTGCTCAGATGTCTCCACAGCACTCATACCAGCCAACCTACCATCCACCAGCTGTGTTTATTTTTTCAGTGCACAAGCGAATTAAAATAAACAAACAACGAAATGTAAACTGCCCGTTAGCTTGAAGTCGCACAGATATGAATGGTACACATTGAAAATCATGGGGTATGACTTGTCATGCAACTCTGATGTCCAAAGTCGCACAAGTGTGAAAGGGGCCTCAGCCCGGCTTTGACTGTGAGCGATTTCAGAGATATCAGTGCACTTTCCTGCACAGATGTCTAGTGAAATCACATAGGTCCCAACTGTCCCTGATTTGGAACAAAGTCCCTCTGTCCTCCTCATTTGTCCCTCATTTTGTTCTGATCTATATAGTTGTATATAAAATGCACTTTTTTTTTCAAAAAGGGTTTCCCAGCGCTAAACCTTTCATCTAATTTCTAAATTGCTTTTGTTTGTAAATTTCCAAAGCCAATCTAAAGGAATATTATTGGTAAAAAAAAAAGCACTTGGAGGCTTAACTAATATTTTTTTTGGAATAATTCTCCTTTAAGAAGGTGTTTTAGGAGGTGTGTCCTATGCCTACATACTTTTGCTAATAGGTGTCCCTTATACCTATCTCAAAAAGTTGGGAGGTAAGAAATCGCCCCCTGAAGTTGTCCAAAGTAGTGCAGGAACTACTTTTGGGAATCGTTGTGGCGTCGCACCAATTCGGACAGTCCCATTGTCGTCAACAGGCACCGATTTGGCCTGCAATTTGACACGTCAATTCAGAGCTATGTGAACATGGGTGACGTTGCATAGATATGAATGAAAATCATGGGGGACAACTTTTCATGTGACTCTGTGGTCCAAAGTTGCATGAAAAGTCAAAGTGTGAAAGTAACCTAATGAGATTAATTGATAACACCTTTGAATAAGGCCCCATTTTCACTTTTGCGACCTTGAAATTGCACAGCTTTGCCATGTCTTGAAGCCAAGTCTGTGTAATCTTGTGGTGTATGGACCTCAAATCGCATCAAAGTCAAACCAAGGTAGTGCAGGGATGAATTTGCCTCACTTTCTTTCAGGATGCAGAAGTGACAATAGGGCCAAATTCAAAGGTCTTATCCTTGAATCTCATTTACACTACCTGAAAGTCACACTATTTTGCTGCCACTTTAACTTGGCCTCAACTTCTGGGAATGCCTGTGTAATATTGCGCCCCATGTACCTCAAATCACACAGGGACTACTTTGAAGTTGATGCGACTTAAAGTAGCACAGATATGAATGATTATCATTGAGAATCATGGGGTACAACTTGTCATGCAACTCGGAGGTCCAAATTTGCTGCAAAAGATGCCCAACTGTGAAACAAGTCATGCATATTTTAATACAAAGGAGCTCTCATTTATACTTGCATAGTCCTTACTCATTTACATCAGCAGAACAAATGCAGGAAGTGATGTGTGCACATGGGACGGAAGCAAATGTATGGTGATGTCAATCAAATCAATGAACCCCACATTGAGTAAGCATAAGTACATATCCTACACTTACCCGGCAAATCAGCAGCACCTCCTATTTGCTAAAGAGGGATGTAGCACTAACTCACAGTGGAGCTGCTGGTTAAAAGCGGGCTGGTACCATCACCTTTGTTACCTCAATTCACCAGAACCGGGTCTAGGGCCCCGTTGAGTTTAATACCAGACAGTGTAGACACCAGACACTTGAGTATCTTTCCCAATGCTTTAATAAAGAGTAACTGAAGGAAGTAGCAGGAAAGAGGTAGAAGAAGAGTTGCAGGGAAGTTCAAACACCTTTTCTTGATGTAGTTTTATGAATTGGAATCTTGTAGATGAATGTACTCTCCTTTTAGAGTTGAATCTTTGCCCGCCCGGTTTCTCTCACTAACCTAGCAACCGGCACGCAGCACGAACAAAAGTCTCTGCCACAGACTTGAATGGAATAGAAACCCATATGATCCTCTGCCACAGGATGTAAGGGTTTACGATGGACAGCAAACACAGCACTAGACCCTTGAAGCCGACCCGGCAGTACTATGCGGTAGGTTAACTTTAGGATGCATCCTCCAACTGAGTCACCAGGCACCTCTCCAGACCAGCACTCTGCATGATCCTTCCATGACGGGTCCTCCCCTGGGATCTTCTCAGTTGTCCAGCTTCTTCCCGTAGGACAGACAGCACAGGACCATTCCCTCGCCACTGTGGTAGGCCCCAGACAGGCTTCTGGGCCCACCCACACGCTGCAGCAACGTGGTCCTCCCCGTCGTAGGACCACGCAGTAGTACTCCAAAAGGGCCGTACACACGATTGGACTTTTTGACAACAAACATGCAAATTAGCGGTTTGTTGTCGGAAGAAGACCCCGGAGCTGCCTAATAAATTAATTTTAAAACCTGTGTAGTGTGTTTTATTTATTGACACTTTTTTCCCTAGGTGAATGGGTAGGAGTACGCTGTACCCCATACTCATTTACATAAGGTGGGGGGCCGGGATCTGGGGGCCCCTTATTAAAAGGGGGCTCCCGGATTCCGATAAGCCCCTCGCCTGCAGGCCCCGACATCCAACGGCCAGGGTTGTCGGGAAGAGGCCCTTGTCCTCATCAACATGGGGACAAGGTGCTTTGGGGTGGGGGGGCCGCAGGGCGCCCCCCTCCCCCAAAGCACCCACCCCCCATGTTGAGGGCATGCGGCCTGGTACGGCTCAGGAGGGGGCGCTCGCTCGTCCCCACCCCCTTTCCTGACTGGCCGGGCTGCGTGCTCGGATAAGGGTCTGGTATGGATTTGGGGGGACCCCTACGCCGCTTTTGTCGGCGTAGGGGTTTCCCCTTAATATCCATACCAGACCTAAGGGCCTAGTATGCCCCTGGAGGGGAACCCATGCCGGGTTTTTTATTTAAAATTTGGTGCGGCGTTCCCCCTCAGGATTCATACCAAACACAGTGCCTGGCATTGGCGGGGATCCAACTAGGATCCCCGCACCGGTGAGAACCCGGCTCGCAAGGTGTCAATTTTGCCAATAAAAGTGGCGAGATTCACACAATATCAGACAACAATACAGAAGTTGACCAAAGGGTGGTGGTAAAGAGCTGAAAAACCACGTGATATAGTGAAAGTTGGCTGGAAAAGTCCTGTCGTCTGTATGCAAGACAAACTTTTGGGCAATGCCCTTTGTACAAAAGTTCAAGGGAAAGTTTGTACAAAGTCCTATAGCGTGTATGGGGCTTAACACATGCCTGCAGGTGGAACGAAAAGGACCCTAAAACATGGCGTCTGTCCCATAAATACCCTCTCCCAGAATGCAACTCAGAGCACCACCTCCACCGAGTTATCTCCGGGACAGAAGAGCACCCATACGCTTCAGTGCGTTGCCTTTCCAACACTGACCCATGGCGACGACACCCACAGGCACAGTGTGAATCTACATGCAACACAGGCTAAATCTGACTATGTATAAAACAGATAACCCACTAAATTTACCTATAAGCGGTAGATGAACATCTACCAGCGCTACAGGGACTTCGACCAGCATAGGAACTTCCGGGCGCATATAATGACTCATTTCTGGGTCAGAAGGTAAAACCACGCTCTTTTGATCGCAGCTACGATTATTTGCAGATATGCACATCTGTATTTCTACATATGATATTTGGAGGTAAACTTAAGGGAGTTCGATAAGAAATGGTGTCCCTGGGTTAGCAGCAGGTAAATTACAAAGACAAAAGGCCCAGTTTGAGCCCTGGTTCACACTGACAGTGGGCGGAAATCGTTCAGCTGAACTCATTTCATTCCCGCATGTCAGTCCCGACTGTGGGGGCAATATCAGAGACATCTGTGCAGGTTTCTGCACTGATATCAATACAAATCGCACCAATTAGAAAGGTGCAATTGCCACTGATTTGACATGTCAAATCACACCAATATGAACCAGAGCTGACACATACAACACTGCCCATCCACCAGCTGAATTTATTACCTGCAATTCTCTACAGCTGTTATATATAAAGATCCCACCTTTATCACTTACTTGCAGGTGTGCTGAAGCCAAGGTTTACATTGGAGCGATTTGCGATATTAAATCGCATGACAAGTCGCAGCCTATTGGCAGCAATGCCACTGAATAAAAATCCAATCAATGCGATCCGATTTTGCAGCGCTGCACCGATTTGCAAAAGTAGTTCCTGCACAACTTTTGCTAATTTCAGGGGTGTCTTCAATAGACATCTGTGCATGAAGGCACACAGATGTCTATCAAGTAGTATCTGAAATCACACTGACCTTGCTACTTTGAAATTGCGCTGCATCAAGTGAAGCAGCGCAATTTCAAAGTATCATCAATGTGAACCACGGCGAAGAAACTAGTTTTTTTGGTGCACAAATACATATAGAAATTATAAGATATAAAAAAAGATATTGCACTTCCC
Organism: Lithobates clamitans; assembly: GCA_037952925.1. Classification (NCBI taxonomy): domain Eukaryota; kingdom Metazoa; phylum Chordata; class Amphibia; order Anura; family Ranidae; genus Lithobates; species Lithobates clamitans. The sequence goes on along the minus strand of JBBGZY010000052.1, from coordinate 2,547,696 downwards.
CAAAACCACCACCCCCAAAACTAATTAAAAGAAAGAAAAAAGAGGGGAAAAAAATAAACACCACAACAAATAACAAATAGCTCAATAATGTACTTTTATTTTGCCAGCAGAAACAAATTATGTACATTCATTTACTAGCTACAAAATAATAAAAAAAAATCTATAGGATATATGGTGCTACATTTAGCAAAACAGTTAGCAATTGGATTTTAAAGGCCCTGCTCATAGGAGCTTACAATCTAAAATTTGTCAAAACTTTAGAGTGGATACAGCTTTTCTTTCAGTGTATAATGGGCAACACATCAGATTTTTATCTGCAAGATTATAGAAACATACTTAACCACTTGCCGACCGCCTCACGCCTATATACGTGAGCAGAGCGGCACGGGCAGGCAAAATCACGTACCTAGTACGTGATTGCCTTCCCGCGGGTGGGGGGTCCGATCGGACCCCCCCCCTGTGCCAGCTGCGGTCGGCATTTGGTTGGGAGCGATGACAGACGAGGGGGAGACCATCCGATCGTGGCCCCCCCCTCGCGATCGCTCCCAGCCAATGAGAGACATCCCCTGCCTCTGTATAGTACACAGAGGCAGAGGATGTGATGTCATCTCTCCTCGGCTGTCAGTTTCCATTCCAGCGCCGAGGAGAGATGACATGTAAGTAAGTGCACAACACAAACACACACAGTAGAACATGCCAGGCATACATTACACCCCCGATCCCCCCCCGATCGCCCCCCGATCCCCCCCCAATCACCCCCCCCCCCTGTCACAAACTGACACCAAGCAGGTTTTTTTTTTTTTTTTTTTTTTTTTCCTGATTACTGCATAGTGTCAGTTTGTGACAGTTAGCAGTGTTAGGACAGTTACTGTAACCCCCCTGTAGGTCTAGGGTACCCCCCTTACCCCCCCTAATAAAGTTTTAACCCCTTGATCACCCCCCCTCACCAGTGTCGCTAAGCGATCATTTTTCTGATCGCTGTATTAGTGTCGCTGGTGACGGTAGTTAGGGACGTAAATATTTAGGTTCGCCGTCAGTGTTTTATAGCGACAGGGACCCCCATATACTACCTAATAAATGTTTTAACCCCTTGATTGCCCCCTAGTTAACCCTTTCACCACTGATCACCGTATAACCGTTACGGGTGACGCTGGTTAGTTAGTTTATTTTTTATAGTGTCAGGGCACCCGCCGTTTATTACCGAATAAAGGTTTAGCCCCCTGATCGCCCGGCGGTGATATGCGTCGCCCCAGGCAGCGTCAGATTAGCGCCAGTACCCCCCCTAATAAAGTTTTAACCCCTTGATCACCCCCTGTCGCCAGTGTCGCTAAGCGATCATTTTTCTGATCGCTGTATTAGTGTCACTGGTGACGCTAGTTAGGAACGTAAATATTTAGGTTCGCCGTCAGTGTTTTATAGCGACAGGGACCCCCATATACTATCTAATAAATGTTTTAACCCCTTGATTGCCCCCTAGTTAACCCTTTCACCACTGATCACCGTATAACTGTTACGGGTGACGCTGGTTAGTTAGTTTATTTTTTATAGTGTCAGGGCACCCGCCGTTTATTACCGAATAAAGGTTTAGCCCCCTGATCGCCCGGCGGTGATATGCGTTGCCCCAGGCAGCGTCAGATTAGCGCCAGTACCGCGAACACCCACGCACGCACCGTACACGCACCATACACCTCCCTTAGTGGTATAGTATCTGATCGGATCAATATCTGATCCGATCAGATCTATACTAGCGTCCCCAGCAGTTTAGGGTTCCCAAAAACGCAGTGTTAGCGGGATCAGCCCAGATACCTGCTAGCACCTGCGTTTTGCCCCTCCGCCCGGCCCGGCCCAGCCCACCCAAGTGCAGTATCGATCGATCACTGTCACTTACAAAACACTAAACGCATAACTGCAGCGTTCGCAGAGTCAGGCCTGATCCCTGCGATCGCTAACAGTTTTTTTGGTAGCATTTTGGTGAACTGGCAAGCACCAGCCCCAGGCAGCGTCAGGTTAGCGCCAGTACCGCTAACACCCACGCACGCACTGTACACCTCCCTTAGTGGTATAGTATCTGAACAGATCAATATCTGATCCGATCAGATCTATACTAGCGTCCCCAGCAGTTTAGGGTTCCCAAAAACGCAGTGTTAGCGGGATCAGCCCAGATACCTGCTAGCACCTGCGTTTTGCCCCTCCGTCCGGCCCGGCCCAGCCCACCCAAGTGCAGTATCGATCGATCACTGTCACTTACAAAACTCTAAACGCATAACTGCAGCGTTCGCAGAGTCAGGCCTGATCCCTGCGATCGCTAACAGTTTTTTTTTGTAGCGTTTTGGTGAACTGGCAAGCACCAGAGGCCTAGTACACCCCGGTCGTAGTCAAACCAGCACTGCAGTAACACTTGGTGACGTGGCGAGTCCCATAAGTGCAGTTCAAGCTGGTGAGGTGGCAAGCACAAGTAGTGTCCCGCTGCCACCAAAAAGACAAACACAGGCCCGTCATGCCCATAGTGCCCTTCCTGCTGCATTCGCCAATCCTAATTGGGAACCCACCGCTTCTGCAGCGCCCGTACTTCCCCCATTCACATCCCCAACCAAATTCAGTCAGCTGCATGAGAGGCATTTTCTTTATGTCCTCCCGAGTACCCCTACCCAGCGAACCCCCCAAAAAAGATGTCGTGTCTGCAGCAAGCGCGGATATAGGCGTGACACCCGCTATTATTGTCCCTCCTGTCCTGACAATCCTGGTCTTTGCATTGGTGAATGTTTTGAACGCTACCATGCACTAGTTGAGTATTAGCGTAGGGTACAGCATTGCACAGACTAGGCACACTTTCACAGGGTCTCCCAAGATGCCATCGCATTTTGAGAGACCCGAACCTGGAACCGGTTACAGTTATTATAGTTAGTTACAAAAAAAAGTGTAAAAAAAAAAAAAACACAAACAAAAATATAAAATAAAAATAGTTGTCGTTTTATTGTTCTCTCTCTCTCTCTATTCTCTCTCTATTGTTCTGCTCTTTTTTACTGTATTCTATTCTGCAATGTTTTATTGTTATTATGTTTTATCATGTTTGCTTTTCAGGTATGCAATTTTTTATACCTTACCGTTTACTGTGCTTTATTGTTAACCATTTTTTTGTCTTCAGGTATGCCATTCACGACTTTGAGTGGTTATACCAGAATGATGCCTGCAGGTTTAGGTATCATCTTGGTATCATTCTTTTCAGCCAGCGGTCGGCTTTCATGTAAAAGCAATCCTAGTGGCTAATTAGCCTCTAGACTGCTTTTACAAGCAGTGGGAGGGAATGCCCCCCCCCCCCAACATCTTCCGTGTTTTTCTCTGGCTCTCCTGTCTCAACAGGGAACCTGAAAATGCAGCCGGTGATTCAGCCAGCTGACCATAGAGCTGATCAGAGACCAGAATGGCTCCAAACATCTCTATGACCTAAGAAACCGGAAGCTACGAGCATTTTATGACGTAGATTTCGCCGGATGTAAACAGCGCCATTGGGAAATTGGGAAAGCATTTTATCACACCGATCTTGGTGTGATCAGATGCTTTGAGGGCAGAGGAGAAATCTAGGGTCTAATAGACCCCAATTTTTGCAAAAAAAGAGTACCTGTCACTACCTATTGCTATCATAGGGGATATTTACATTCCCTGAGATAACAATAAAAATGATTTAAAAAAAAAAAAATGAAAGGAACAGTTTAAAAATAAGATAAAAAAATAATAATAATAAAGAAAAAAAAAAAAAAAAAAAAAAAAGCACCCCTGTCCCCCCTGCTCTCGCGCTAAGGTGAACGCAAGCGTTGGTCTGGCGTCAAATGTAAACAGCAATTGCACCATGCATGTGAGGTATCGCCGCGAAGGTCAGATCGAGGGCAGTAATTTTAGCAGTAGACCTCCTCTGTAAATCTAAAGTGGTAACCTGTAAAGGCTTTTAAAGGCTTTTAAAAATGTATTTAGTTTGTCGCCACTGCACGTTTGTGCGCAATTTTAAAGCATGTCATGTTTGGTATCTATGTACTCGGCCTAAGATCATCTTTTTTATCTCATCAAACATTTGGGCAATATAGTGTGTTTTAGTGCATTAAAATGTAAAAAAGTGTGTTTTTTTCCCCAAAAAATGCGTTTGAAAAATCGCTGCGCAAATACTGTGTGAAAAAAAAAAATGAAACACCCACCATTTTAATCTGTAGGGCATTTGCTTTAAAAAAAATATATAATGTTTGGGGGTTCAAAGTAATTTTCTTGCAAAAAAAAATTATTTTTTTATGTAAACAATAAGTGTCAGAAAGGGCTTTGTCTTCAAGTGGTTAGAAGAGTGGGTGATGTGTGACATAAGCTTCTAGATGTTGTGCATAAAATGCCAGGACAGTTCAAACCCCCCCCAAATGACCCCATTTTGGAAAGTAGACACCCCAAGCTATTTGCTGAGAGTCATGTTGAGTCCATGGAATAATTTATATTGTGACACAAGTTGCGGGAAAGAGACAATTTTTTATTTTTTTTATTTTTTTTTGCGCAAAGTTGTCACTAAATGATATATTGCTCAAACATGCCATGGGAATATGTGAAATTACACCCCAAAATACATTCTGCTGCTTCTCCTGAGTACGGGGATACCACACGTGTGAGACTTTTTGGGAGCCTAGCCGCATACGGGACCCCGAAAACCAAGCACCGCCTTCAGGCTTTCTAAGGCCGTAAATTTTTGATTTCACTCTTCACCGCCTATCACAGTTTCGGGGGCCATGGAATGCCCAGGTGGCAAAAAAAACCCCCAAATGACCCCATTTTGGAAAGTAGACACCCCAAGCTATTTGATGAGAGGTATAGTGAGTATTTTGCAGACCTCACTTTTTGTCACAAAGTTTTGAAAATTGAAAAAAAAAATTTTTTTTTCTCGTCTTTCTTTATTTTCAAAAACAAATGAGAGCTGCAAAATACTCACCATGCCTCTCAGCAAATAGCTTGGGGTGTCCACTTTCCAAAATGGGGTCATTTGGGGGGGGTTTGTGCCACCTGGGCATTCCATGGCCTCCGAAACTGTGATAGGCAGTGAGGAGTAAAATCAAAAATGTACGCCCTTAGAAATCCTGAAGGCGGTGCTTGGTTTTCGGGGTCCCGTACGCGGCTAGGCTCCTAAAAAGTCCCACACATGTGGTATCCCCGTACTCAGGAGAAGCAGCTAAATGTATTTTGGGGTGCAATTCCACATATGCCCATGGCCTGTGTGAGCAATATATCATTTAGTGACAACTTTGTGCAAAAAAAAAAAAAAAAAAAAAAAAAATTGTCACTTTCCCGCAACTTGTGTCAAAATATAAAACATTCCATGGACTCAACATGCCTCAAAGCAAATAGCTCGGGGTGTCTACTTTCCAAAATGGGGTCATTTGGGGGGGGTTTATGTCATCTGGGCATTTTATGGCCTTCAAAACCGTGATAGGTAGTGAGGAGTAAAATCAAAAATGTACGCCCTTAGAAATCCTGAAGGCGGTGCTTGGTTTTCGGGGCCCCGTACGCGGCTAGGCTCCCAAAAAGTCCCACACATGTGGTATCCCCGTACTCAGGAGAAGCAGCTAAATGTATTTTGGGGTGCAATTCCACATATGCCCATGGCCTGTGTGAGCAATATATCATTTAGTGACAACTTTTTGTAATTTTTTTTTTTTTTTTTTTTTTTTGTCATTATTCAATCACTTGGGACAAAAAAAAATGAATATTCAATGGGCTCAACATGCCTCTCAGCAAATTCCTTGGGGTGTCTACTTTCCAAAATGGGGTCATTTGTGGGGGTTTTGTACTGCCCTGCCATTTTAGCACCTCAAGAATCGACATAGGCAGTCATAAATTAAAGGCTGTGTAAATTCCAGAAAATGTACCCTAGTTTGTAGACGCTATAACTTTTGCGCAAACCAATAAATATACACTTATTGACATTTTTTTTACCAAAGACATGTGGCCGAATACATTTTGGCCTAAATGTATGACTAAAATTGAGTTTATTGGATTTTTTTTAGAACAAAAAGTAGAAAATATCATTTTTTTTCAAAATTTTCGGTCTTTTTCCGTGTATAGCGCAAAAAATAAAAACGGCAGAGGTGATCAAATACCATCAAAAGAAAGCTCTATTTGTGGGAAGAAAAGGACGCAAATTTCGTTTGGGTACAGCATTGCATGACCGCGCAATTAGCAGTTAAAGCGACGCAGTGCCGAATTGTAAAAAGTGCTCTGGTCAGGAAGGGGGTAAATCCTTCCGGGGCTGAAGTGGTTAACATTCATTCTTACAAAGCATTTCAACAAAATATTAAAAAAGGCACTTATTCAAAACATAACACCCACCACCACCCCACAATCCACACACATACATAGGTGACCATGTCCTGCTGGAAGCTGCATTTCTGTGTACACGATTAAGCAATAAGATCGAAGAGTAGAAGGTCGGCACATGCTCCCAAACCATGTTTGCATGGTCAGACAGGAACAATACACACACAACATTGAAAGCATGGCCCACTTTTGCTGTAAAAAATGCACAAGCAAACAACCCTAATGGGGCATTTGTCAATATACACAATATCATTCCTTCTCCCCCACAAATCACAGCAAAAAAACTGACCTTCTCAGGCCAAATAAATCCCCTCAACTGCAGCCCTTTATATAAGGTAGGTTGTATTGTTAGCACACTGACACGCCCAATAGAAGTACATGCCCACCAGTATCTTTCAATCTGTCTCTTCGTGTATGTCTAAAGTGATTGCACCTGATGAGCAGGAACACATAATACTATTTGCAACTGTGTTAGCCCTTGGCTACGTGCATCAAATCTCCAACTACAGGCCAAAGATCGAAGTCCATTTGCATCCACATAAACAAAGCAACTGTTTTCTAAGCATATGTACCTGTGCAGTGCAAACCCTACAATTTTAAATGTCCAAGTCCCTGGGTATGATTAGTGCTAACAAACAATGGGGGTCATTTATGAAAAGCAAATCCACTTTGCACTACAAGTGCAAACTACAAATGCAAAGTGCACTTGAAAATGCACTTGGAAGTGCAGTCACTGTAGATCCGAGGGGGACATGCAAGGAAAATAAAAAAACAGCATTTTAGCTTGCACATGATTGGCTGATACAATCAGCAGAGCTTCCCCTTAGATCTACAGCGACTGCACTTCCAAGAGCATTTTCAGTGCAATTTCAAGTGTAGTTTGCACTTTTAGTGCAAAGTGGATTTGCCTTTCGTAACTAATGCCGCGTACACACGATCGGACTTTATGGCATACTTGGTCCGACATTCTTTCCGGCGGACTAACGCCAGACTTTCTGAACGGACGGACTTGCCTATACACGACTGGACTTTCCGGCAGGCTAAGTCCACCCGTCTTTCCGACGGACTTTCGCCGGACTTTCAGAATGAACGGACTTGCCCACACACGGACAAGTCCGTTCATTTTGAACGTGACTCCGGTACGACGGGACTAGAAAAGGAAGTCAATCTCGCCGCTTTTATCGGCAAGATTGACACCTTGCGAGCCCCGTCGCGGGGCATACCAGGCCCTTAGGTCTGGTATGGGTTTTAAGGGGAACCCCCTACGCCGAAAAAACGGCATAGGGTCCCCCCTAAAATCCATACCAGACCCCGATCCCAGCACGCAGCCCGGCCGGTCAGGAAAGGGGGTGGGGACGAGCGAGCGCCCCCCCCCTGAACCTTACCAGGCCGCATGCCCTCAACATGGGGGGGTGGGTGGTTTGGGGGAGGGGGGGCGCCGTAAAATATGCCGTAAAGTTCGATCGTGTGTACGCGGCATGACCCCCATCAACATCAGTCCCTGGCTGCAATGAGCTTCCAATATAAAGTCTTACATTAGGGACTATTTCGACAGGACATGTCTTTGGATTGTGGTGAGAACATATAAATCTGCATCTCTGTGGTGTGAACCAGCCCCAAGTCCATAGCCATGCTCAGTGTCACAAGCAATATAAAATATATTAGCCTAAGTATTGGGGCGCCTGTCTTTAAGAGCCCTTTCACACTGGGGCGGTTTGCAGGCACTATTGCGCTAATAATAGCGCCTGCAAACCGACCCGAAAGTGCCGCTGCTGTGTATCCAGTGTGAAAGCCCGGAGGGCTTTCACACTGGAGCAATGCGCTGGCAGGACGGTAAAAAAAAGTCCTGCCAGCAGCATCTTCTGAGCGGTGAAGGAGCGGTGTGTATACCGCTCCTGCCCATTGAAATCAATGGGACAGCGCGGCTATACCGCCGGCAATGCGCCTCCGCAGAGGCGCTTTGCGGTGGTATTTAACCCTTTCTTGGCCGCTAGCGGGGGGTAAAACCACCCCGCTAGCGGCCGCATACCGACGGTAAAACGCCGCTAATAATAGCGGCGTTTTACCGCCGACGCCGCCCCCCGCCCCAGTGTGCAAAGGCTGTAAATGCACATTAACTGTCATGCATGGCATCCAAGTCTAATGCCCCGTACACACGGTCGGACATTGATCGGACATTCCGACATCAAAATCCTAGGATTTTTTCCGACGGATGTTGGCTCAAACTTGTCTTGCATACACACGGTCACACATAGTTGTCGGAAAATCCGATCGTTCTGAACACGGTGACGTAAAACATGTACGTTGGGACTATAAACGGGGCAGTAGCCAATAGCTTTCATCTCTTTATTTATTCTGAGCATGCTTGGCACTTTGTGCGTCGGATTTGTGTACACACGATCGGAATTTCCGACAACGGATTTTGTTGTCGGAAAATTTTATAGCAAGCTCTCAAACTTTGTTTGAAAAATGTGTGATGGAGCCCACACACGGTCGGAATTTCCGACAACAAGGTCCTATCACACATTTTCCCTCGGAAAATCCGACCGTGTGTACGGGGCATTAGTCCGTAGGGTTTAATATTGGGTTGGCCCACCCTTTGTAGCTATACCAGCTTCAACTCTTCTGGAAAGGCTGTCCACAAGGTTAAGGAGTGTGTCTATGGGAATGTTTGACCATTCTTCCAAGTGCATTTGTGAGGTCAGGCACTGATGTTGGACGAGAAGGCCTGGCTTACAGTCTCCACTCTAAGGCTACTTTCACACTGAAGCGTTGCGGGCGCTGGTGGTAAAGCAGCGCTTTACCGTCATTTTAGCGGCGCTATTTGGCCACTAGCGGGGCAGATTTAACCCCCGCTAGTGGCCGAAAAAGGGTTAAAACAGCACTTTGCAGGCGGGTTTGGAGCGCTGCCCCATTATTTAAAATGGTAAGGGGCGCTTTAGGAGCGGTAAATACACCGCTCCTACAGCGCTCCAAAGATACGGCTTGCAGGACTTTTTAGACCGCCCTGCAAGCGCATTGCTCCAGTGTGAAAGCCCTCAGGGCTTTCACATTGAAATGCATTGAGCGGCTCTTTCAGGGCACTTTGCAGGCGCTATTTTTAGCACTTTAGCGACTGCAAAGCGCCTCAGTGTGAAAGGGGCTTAATTCATCCCCAAGGTGTTCTGTTGTGTTGGGGTCAGGACTCTGTCCAGGCTAGTCAAGTTCCTACACCCCAAACTTACTCATCCATGTGATTATGGACCTTGCTTTGTGCACTGGTCCAAATCATTTGGTGGAGAGGGGATTATGGTGTGCGGTTGTTTATCAAGGGTTGGGCTTGGCCCCTTAGTTCCAGTGAAGGGAACTCTGAAGGCGTCAGCATACCAAGACATTTTGGACAATTTCATGCTCCCAAGTTTGTGGGAACAATTTGGGGATGGCCCCTTCCTGTTCCAACATAACTGCACTCCAGTACACAAAGCAAGGTCCATAAAGACATGGATGAGCGAAATTGGGGTGGAGGAACTTGACTGGCTTGCACAGAGTCCTGACCTCAACCCGATAGAACACCTTTTGGCTGAATTAGAGTAGAAACTGCGAGCCAGGCCTTCTCATCCAACATCGGTGCCTGGCCTCACAAATGCACTTCTGGAAGAATGGTCAAACATTGCCATAGACACACTAAACTTTGTGGACAGGCTTCCCAGAAGCTGTTCTAGCTGCAAAGGGTGGGCCAAATCAGATTTTAACCTTACGGACTAAGATTGAGGCTGTCGTTAAAGGTCATGTGTGTGTAAAGGCCAATACTTTTGGCTAGATAGTATATCTGGCAAGATTTACAATGGTGGTGGAACCCTCCTACACATAAATACTACATTTAGACATAGTTATAGGACCTGGGAGATGAGACAACTTCTCCATATGAAGCGGCATGTTTGGGATTTGCACCCAGATGCTCAGAGATACTAAGCAGAAGTTCTAACCTCTAACCCACGGAGCTGCCACATGTGAGAGCCTCCTACACATAAATACAAATATCACATTTTTTGGGTTAAAATTATGATTATTTGGAAATAATAATAAGCACAAAAAATTATTACTCATTTTAAATTTGCATCAGCAATGGTATTGTTTGTGGTTTGTAAAGTCACCTGTGTGAGTTTGGGTAAAGATTGTTGTGAAATGAAGAGCAACAAGTGAAAGTGACAGAGAAAAATCTATTTTACCAAAACATTGCACATTCTAGTATTCTTAAAGTGGTGTTCCACCCCAAAAAAAAAAATGCATAAATGTGCCTAAAAAAAAAAAATTTGGAATTTTTTTTTTTTTTACTCACCTCTAAATGCCTGTTGCTAGGGGGTCCCTCACAGTCTGCCTCCTTCAGTGCCTGGGCTGGTGACTTCACTTTCCCTCGGCGCAGAAAGGGTTCAGCTCTGCCCCCTCCCTCTTGTCAATCATATGGGACACGTGACAGGTCCCATATGATTGTGCAGCCAATCACGGCACGCGGCGCCGCTCGTGCATGCGCAGTGGGTGCCCGGCTGTGAAGCCACAGCAGAGCGCCCACAGTTGCAATGCCGGCGCCGCCGAACGGACAGGGAGACGAGCAGGGCTTGATCCCCCGCATCGCTGGACCCTGGGACAGGTAAGTGTGCGATTATTAAAAGTCAGCAGCTGCAGTACTTGTAGCTGCTGACTTTTAATTTTTTTTTTTAGTGGAAACTCCTCTTAAAAAACAAAATAGATGAGAAAAAACAAAATAGAAGCAGCAACATTGTTGCAAGGAACATTTATTTCAGAGAAAGATACATTTCATTTCAACATTAAAAGTATTTATTTATTGTACCATTAGAATGGCTGAAACTTGTATTGGACTTTAATAGCGCCGATTTTCATTCTCAAAAACGCATTTTAGCCAAGCGCTAATTTTTGTATTTACTATAGCGCCTGGTAAAAAAGACACTTGAGCTAAAATGAGAGCTATTTGCAGCTTTGACTAGGCCATTCCAACACATTTACATGTTTCCCTTTAAACCACTCAAGTGTTGCTTTAGCAATGTGTTTGGGGTCATTGTCCTGCTGGAAGATGAACCTCCGTCCTAGCCTGAAATCACACACAGAGTGATACAGGTTTTGCTCAAGAATATCCCTGTATTTAGCACCATCCATCTTTCCCTCAACTCTGACCAGTTTCCCAGTCCCGACTGCAGGGCCTGACTTACCATTGGGCTTGACTGGGCTCAAGCCCATGGGCCCCAGCCAATAGGGGGCCCGTCCGTTTTGAAAGCCGCCGAGAGCGGCCGAAAGCCACCAGGATACACAGGACATCTGGCTCTGTATCTCGGCGGCGCCATTTTTAAACTGAAAGGCTGCAATGACAAGGCAGCAATGACACTGGAGCAAGGCTACACTGACAAGTCTGCAAATGATACTGGGGCAAGGCTACACTGACAAGGCTGCAGATGGACACTGATGAGGCTGCATTGATGGGCATTTAAATGTAAGTTTTTTTCCTTAAACTTCCCTTCTGAATGATTTTTTCCTTAAAATTCCCTCCTAAACTTGGGGTGCGTGTTATACGCCAAAAATACGGTAATTATCATTTTATCCATTTTTATTGCTTTTATTAATCGTTGACCCAGGATGAATACCAGTACTGTATCCCCCACTTATACGCTTATATATTGTCTACTTTTGTGAGTAGCCATTTGGCTCTTTTGCCTTGTCCAATTAAACAGAAGGTCTTTAATACTGCACTGAGTCTGGCGCAACTTGTCCCTTTCTATTTCTGTTTTATAGAGCTGTGCATATGTATAGAAGGTAGGGCCCGAAAGTGACTCAAGCCCAGGGGCCCCCACCACCCTAAGTCCTGCCCTGCCCGACTGCTAAAAAACATCCCCACAGCATGATACTCGTTTCCTGTACATACTGCTCAGTATCATACCATCCACACTCCTCTCCTGTACATACCGCCCACTGTGATACCCTCCACACTCCTCTCCTGTACATACCGCCCACTGTGATACCCTCCACACTCCTCTCCTGTACATACTGCCCACTGTCATACCCTCCACACTTCTCTCCTGTACATACCGCCCACTGTGATACCCTCCACACTCCTCTCCTGTACATACCGCCCACTGTGATACCCTCCACACTCCTCTCCTGTACATACTGCCCACTGTCATACCATCCACACTTCTCTCCTGTACATACTACCAACTATCTTTCTCTCCACACTCTCTTCTCCTGTACATACTGCCCTCATAATACCTTCCACACTTCTCTCCTGTACATACTGCCCCTATCATACCCTACACACTCCTCTCCTGTACATAGTGCCCACTGTCATACCCTCTACACTCCTCTATTGTACATACCACCCACTGTCATACACTCCACATTCCTCTCCTGTACATACTGCTCACTGTCATACCCTCTACACTCCTCTCCTGTACATACTGCTCACTGTCATACCCTCTACACTCCTCTCCTGTACATACTGCCCACTGTTATATCCTCCACATTCCTCTCCCTCACCTGCACATACTTCCCACTTTTACATCATCCATACTCCTCCCCTATGCCTCCTACCCACAAAAATAGTTCTTTAAAATTAAATTGAATATCCTCAATGTTACCAGCTCTAGAATGGGCACACTTTTGTTAGTTCAACTAAAGGTAATCTTCACAGTCCTCATATTTGTTTTGCCCATTATTAGTACTCATTTAATTTTGTGATTACTACTGTGATGCATAGAGGAACATAGGGGATGTTAGCTACTCTAAATATACCACTGGAAAAAAAAAAGTGTTCCTGAAAATATTTTTGAAATGTTGGCACTGCCCAAGGGCCACCGGGTCAGTAGGCGGCCCCATGAGAGGCTCCTGGGATATTAAAGTGGTAATAAACTTTGCTAACATTACTACTTTTTAGAGGTCCTGAGGTAGGTTATACCATAATGTATGCACAACATATTAGCACATTAGGGTACACTTACCTGTCAGACTGAGCCCTCCAGCGCTGCACTATGATCAATCCGATGGGTCCCGGGCGCTTCCATCTTCACCCGTTCTTCCTTCCAGGTTCTGTAACTTGCTGTCACTTCCACACATGCTCATGCGCATCCTCTCTCTCTCTCATCCCCTCTCTCTCTCTCTCTCTCTCTCTCTCTCTCTCTCTCATCCTCCCTTTCTCTATTTAATTTAATTTGTTATAACAGCAAATTGTTTGCATTTTTCATTATTTTTTATTTTTTATAAAAAACCCCACCATAATCCTCAGCACCAGGCCCATGATGTTCTTAATCAGGCCCTGATTGAACTAAAGGTAAATGTAAAAAATAGGTAAAAAGCCAAGGGGGTGAATACTTTTGCAAGCCACTGTATGTTTGAAGGTATCTCCAAGTGGTTAAAATAAACTTAGACGAGGTGCCTGATTACCACTAGGTGGAAACAAATGACCCAACCAGGGGCGGACTGGCAACTCATGGGGCCCCTGGGCAATAGGAGGTTATGGGGCCCCCGGGCAATAGGAGATTATGGGGTCCCCGGGCAATAGGGGATTATGGGGCCCCTGGGCAATAGGAGAAGATTATGGGGCCCCCGGGCAATAGGAGGTTATGGGGCCCCCAGGCAATAGGAGATTATAGGGCCCCCAGGCAATAGGAGATTATAGGGCCCCCAGGCAATAGATTATGGGGCCACACAGTATACACACACACACTCATACATACAGTATACACACACAGACACACAATATACACACACAGAATACACATACACACACTGAAAAGGTACTGGAAAGGCGGGGCAGCTATAATCTTTTGATTTTTAGAAAAACACAGATTTTTACATACTGTCCCTGGTTTTATTGAGGCTGGCAACCCTGATGGGGCCCCCAATGGTCAGTCCGCCCCTAGACCCAACCTACCATCTGACTTATTGACGCGAATTAAGAAAGTGGGACATATGGAGCATCTTACGCTGAGAATATAAAACAGGAAAACCGCAGTAGTTTGAACCTAGTCTAACACAACATGATGTTGCATTCAGGTCAAAAAAAGGGGTGAAGGTGTGAAAGCTGAATAGATAGTATGTTTTCTCTGCTTTTTCCAGGGGAAAAAGAAAAAAATGAATTAAGGTTCCCTTGATGGGAAAATTTGATTTGCAAAGAAAATTTAGGCCCCAAAACTGGATTGCTGGGGTGAATTGTTAGCAGAATGCTTTTCATGAAGCTTTAAAATCTACAGCTCTGTTTTAACTGACATGCTGTTGTTTTCCTTCAGACCTAAAATACAAAATAAAGGTAAAACATTACAATCACTACTGAGCCGTACCCGTAAAACATTGCTGCACTACACATTATATCTGACATTTCAGGATAATGAGCCCTTTGGTGGGCTGCTTGATGAATGAAACAGACAGTGATTCTGAGAATGTGAATCATAAAATCTTGAATTAAATCAGCCTGAAACAGCATTTGCAAAGTTATTACATGATTTCCGTTTTTTCTTGTGTTATAACTTGGCATTGTACAGGTTCTGCTGTATTGCCAAAATGACTGAACAAAGAAATACAATAGAATGTTGAGTGGATATTTGTTTCTACAAATGACATTGCCAAGCACCTTAGTTTATAGAAAGGGCCTTACAACAGGTAAGGTCAGTCATTAACCTGCTAAGACTATCCAGGAAAACTAGCAACCATACAAAATTCCTTATGGTCCACATAATAATAACTTGAAGCCGTTTCTTTTATCGCGCTTCTGGGTAGGACTATAGACTCTGGGACCAGGGCTCTTTTCTGGGCTGCTTTACTCACTGAGAGTCGGGGCTTGTTTACACTAGCGGTTGGGGGGCAGTAAAACTACACTGAAAACCACGTTGAACCACAGGTTGAAGACCAGCTGCCAGGGATGTACACAGGCTGGGTGGGCGATCCTTTGCTTTGCAGTTGCAACAGTATTATACCACCTCTTACGTTCAGTGGGTGCTGCCCATTCAGATGCAGCACCCTCCTTGGTAGGTGCTAGGAAAGTTAGATAAGGGTTAGTGCATATCTTTGATAAGTAAATTTAGTTGCCACACTGTAGGCAGTGTGGCTATAAATCTGGGTAAGGTAAAAGCATGGTTTGACTCACTGTACCCAGTGAACTGGGATTGTTAAGTTAGACCTGATCTGTGTGCTCTACTGCTGCCAGTCTGCTGGATAGCTCCCTCTGTATTCAGGTAACTTGAGAAGTTTCTGGATGATAGATGTGGAGCTATGCAGATAGCAGCATGAATTTCGATACAACCCCAGCTGAGGCATCACAGTCTAAAATTAACTGACACTTTTGACACTTTGTGGGAACCAGTGACACTAATACAGTGATCAGTGCTAAAAATATGCACTGTCACTGTACAGTGCCTTGAAAAAGCATTCATACCCCTTTAAATTTTCTCATGTTACAACCAAAAACATAAATGAATTTTGTGTGATAAACCAACACAAAGTGGCACATAATTGTGAAGTGGAAGGAAAATGATAAATGTTTTTCAACATTTTTTTGCAAATAAATATCTGAAATGTGTAGCGTGCATTTGTATTCAGCACCCTTTACTCTGATACACCTAACTAAAATCTAGTGGAACCAATTGCCTTCAGAGGTCACCTAATTAGTAAATAGAGTCCACCTGTGTGTAATTTAATCTCAATATAAATACAGCTGTTCTGAAGCCCTCAGAGGTTTGTTCAAGAACCTTAGTGAACAAACAGCATCATGAAGGCCAAGGAACACACCAGACAGGTCAGGGATAAAGTTGTGGAGAAGTTTAAAACAGGGTTAGGTTATAAAAAAAATATCCCAAGCTTTGAAAATCTCACAGAGCAATGTTCAATGCATCATTCGAAATAGGAAAAAGTATGGTATAACTGCAAACCTACCAAGGCATTGATCATGTAATAAGAAGTCCCATTTGAAGTTTGCAAGAAGCCATGTGGGGAAAACAGCAAACATATGGAAGAAGGTGAGACCAAAAATTAACATTTTGGCCTAAAGGCAAAACGCTATGTGTGGTGGAAAACTAACACTGCACATCACCCTAAACACACCATCCCCACCGTGAAACATGGTGGTGGCAGCATCATGTTGTGGTGATGCTTTTCTTGAGCAGGGACAGGGAAGCTGGTCAGAGTTGATGGGAAGATGGATGGAGCCAAATACAGGGCAATCTGTAGAGTCTGCAAAAGACTTGAGCCTGGGGCGGAGGTTCACCTTCCAGCAGGACAATGACCCTAAAAATACTGCCAGAGCTACAATGGAATGGTTTAGACCAAAGCATATTCATGTGTTAGAACAGCCCAGTCAAAGTCCAGGCCTAAATCCAATTGAGAATTAAAAAATATCCCCACCTGTGAACATCTCATGGAGCACTGTTCAATCCATCATCTGAAAATGGAAAGAGTATGGCACAACTGCAAACTTACCAAGACATGGCCGTCCACCTAAACTGACAGGCTGGGCAAGGAGAGCATTAATCAGAGAAGCAGCCAAGAGACCCATGGTAACTCTGGAGGAGCTGCAGAGATCCACAGCTCAGGTGGGAGAATCTGTCCACAGGACAACTATTAGTCGTGCACTCCACAAATCTGGCCTTTGTGGAATAGTGGCAAGAAGAAGATTATTGTTGAAATAAAGCCATAAGAAGTCCTGTTTGCAGTTTGCAAGAAGCCATGTGGGGAAAAACAGTAAACATGTGGAAGAAGGTGCTCTGGTTAGATGAGACCAAAATTTAACTTTTTGGCCTAAAGGCAAAACGCTATATATGGTGGAAAACTAACACTGTCCATCACCCTGAACACCCCATCCCCACCGTGAAACATGATGGTGGCTGCATCATGTTGTGGGGATGCTTTTCTTCAGCAAGGACAGGAAAGCTGGTCAGAGTTGATGGGAAGATGGATGGAGCCAAATACAGGGCAATCTTCGAAGAAAACCTGTTTGAGTCTGCAAAAGACTTTCAGCAGGACAACGACCCTAAACATATAGCTAAAGCTACAACGGAATGGTTTAGATCAAAGCATATTCATGTGTTAGAATGGCCCAGTCAAAGTCTAGACCCAAATCCAATTAGGAATCTGTGGCAAGACTTGAAAATTGCTGTTCACAGACGCTCTCCATTCAATCTGACAGAGCTTGCGATATTTTGCAAAGAAGAATGGGCAAAAATGTCACTCTCTAGATGTACAAAGCTGGTAGAGACATCCCCAAAAAGACTTGAAGCTGTAATTGCAGCAAAAGGTGTACAATGCATTGACTTAGGGGGGCTGAATACAAATGCACGCCACACTTTTCAGATATTTATTTGTAAAACATTTTGAAAACTATTTATCATTCTCCTTCCACTTCACAATTATGTGCCACTTTGTGTTGATCTATCACATAAAATCCCCAAAAATTAGTTTATGTTTTTGGTTTTAACATGACAAAATGAGGAAAATGTCAAGGTGTGTGAATACTTTTTCAAAGCACTGTACTAATGACACTGGCTGGGAAGGGGTTAAACATCTTAAAGGGTTAAATGTGTGCCTAACCAGTGTTTTTGTTTACTATGTAAGCTGCTTTTATTAAGTGATGTGCTGGATTTTATTCCCTGCCTTGTGTACATAGGCAGAGCTCTGTTCTGTGTCTCTTCTCGCTGCCGATCACCCCTCTTCACTGCCCCACAGTTTATATTTATAGATTTTTATATATCACCCTTACTCCTGTCGTCACTTGTTTTACTGCACTTATCAAGTCCTGCTAATTCTGAACCCACATACTAATTAAAGCGGAGTTCCACCCTAAAGTGGAACTTCTGCTCAGTTGTCTCTTCTTCCCCTCCGGTGCCACAATTGGCACCTTTCTGGGGGGAGGGGGTGCAGAATACCTGTCTTTGACAGGTATCCTGTTCCCACTTCCGGGAACCCACGCCGCGGCCCATGACGTCAACGCGGGGCTCCCTCCTCCTCCCCCTGTCACCGGGCCAGAAGGAGAGAGGAGCGGGGCCTCGCGCATGCGCAGTAGGATTCCTGCCATGAAGCCGTAAAGGCTACACTGCCGGGTTCCCTTATCCACAATGGCAGTGGCAGCACCCGATATCTGATGGAAACATCAGCTGTGGTGCCGACATAGCTGGACTTCAGGACAGGTATGTGTCCTATTATTAAAAGCCAGCAGCTGAAGTATGTGTAGTTGCTGGCTTTTAATTTGTTTGGGGAGCGGACCATCGATTTAAGGCCTCCAGCACACTGCGACATGTCCATCTGTATAAGTCATACTCCCATATTATCTCTCTCACCCTTCTGCTTCCCCTAACTTCTGGAGATATTTCCCCAAATTATTGGCCACCATCATTTACCTTTGACAACACATCTAGCACCCCCTACCCTCTAACAGCAGCCGCAATCCACACAATCTGGTTTCTATTCCTCTTCTTTCTAGAACCGGCAGGCTCCCTTTTTCATATGCCCTTTGGAATGCCTGCTCTGTCTGTAACAAACTCACCTCTGTCCATGACCTTTTTTATCACAAACTCCTTTAACCTACTTGCAATTACTGAAAGCTGGCTTCAAGAATCTGACTTCCCCTCTCCTGCTGCCCTCTACCATGTTGGCCTCCTCTGGACTCACTCTGCCAGACCTAGTGGATGAAAGGGAGGTGGAGTTGGAATCCTCCTGCCCCCTCTAAGCACTTTTCAGGTCCTTCATTCACCTCCCTCTCTGTCCCTCTCTTTATTTGAAGCTCACTGTATATGTCTATTCTCTCCGGTTTCTTTGAGAATTGCTGTGATCTATTGGCCTTCTGGACAGGTATCAAGCTTCCTTGATGACTTCTCTGCCTGGTTACCCTACTTTCTCTCTTCTGAAATTCCCACAATCATTCTCAGTGACTTCAACATCCCTGTTAATCTTAACACTCCTGCTACTTCTAAATCGCCTCTTTTGACCTAAAACAATGGACACACGCTTCTACTTACTGCTTTGACCTTGTATTCTCCTACTTATTCATTCCTTGCAACCTCTCAAGCATTCTGTTTCCTCTCTCTGATCACTACCTTATTAGCGTCACTCTCTCTTTGGTCTTCCTCCAACTTGCCTTCTAACTACCTAACAGTTACCCGTAGAAACCTTCACCATTTTAACCCTTCTCTTCTTTTTTCTGCAACGAATTGTCTCTATGAAAAAATCTCAACCCTGTCCTGCCCCAACCTGGCCACGGTCCACAACAGTTCACTGTCATCCACCCCGTACACATTGGCCTCCTCACTACACACAGAATCAGGCCCCGCCCGCTACAACCCTGGCAAATAACAGAAGCCTCAAAAAACGTAGCCACACTCTTGAGTGTCTGTGGAGTAAGAGTAGGTCCCAGCAAGACTTCAACCAATATAAATCTGCCCTCCAAAAATACAATTCCTGCCTCCACACTGCCAAACAGACCTATTTTATCACTTAACACCCACTCACGCAGTCCCCATCAACACTTTTCTACCTTTAACTCTGTACATCCTCCTTCATCACCTCCACTCACTAACTCACTCACTGCCCATGAGATCACTAATCACTTCAAAATAAAGATTGATACAATTAATGGCGAAATCTCCACTGTACAGATATCGCCCTCACCTTACATTCCTTGTCCACATGCACAATCAATACTTCCCTCATTTAACCCAGCTACTATAGAGGAAGTCACTAAACCTTCTTCTAACACCAACCCAACTACCTGCCCCCTGGACTCTGTCCCCTCACAAATACTACGGTCACCCTCTGGCTTTATCCTATACTCTTTAACTAATATCTTCAATCTTTCCCTTTCTACTGGCAATCTACCCAACCCTCCAAAATATGCACTAGTCACGCCGATACTTACAAAGGCCTCATTGGAGCCCACCAATCTTAACAACCTAAGCGCCATCTCCTTACTCCCTTTCGTCTCCAAACTCCTTGAATGTCTAGTCTCACACCCGCTAAGCTGCCCCCTTGTTGAGAATAATCTTCTTGATCCTCTCCATTTTGAATTTAGCCTACAACTCCAATTCCACAGAAACCGCTCTTTTAAAACTCATAAACGACTTGCCAACAGCTAAAACCAACAGTCACTATTCCGTACTCTTACTCTTGGACCTCTCCGCTGCCTTTGTTACAGTTGACCACCCCCCCTCCTCAAGAAACTTTACTTCCTTGGTCTCCATGTCTGTAGTCTCCGTTGATTAGCATCTTACCGTACCTTCAGTGTCACTTACAACTCTACTTCCTCCTCTCCTACTCATCTTCCTGTCGGGGTCCCCCAAGAGTCTGTCCTTGGACCTCTCCCATTCTCAATCTACATCTCTTCCCTGGGTCAGCTGATAGCGTCCCATAGCTTCCAATACCATTTCTATGCTGATGATACCTAAATCTATCTCTCTACACCTCAGCTCACCCCGTAAGTTTCCTCATGTATCAGACTGGATGTCACACCACTTCCTCAAACTCAATCTATCCAAAACCAAACTCATAATATTTCCTCCCCCACGTGCCCCTTCCCCTGACTTTTCTGTCAAGATCAATGGCCCAACTATCAGTCTGTCCCTGCATGATAGGGTGCTAGGGGTAACCCTGGACTCTGAACTGTCCTTTTAGGCCCCCAACCAATTCTTGTCCAAATCATGCCACCTCAACCTCTGCATTCCACAACATCTCCAGAATATGCTCCTTTTTAACCAATGACACCACAAAGCTCCTAATCCACTTCCTGGTAATCTCTCGCCTTGACTACTGCAACTCCCTCCTCATTATATTATCTTAAGGCTATCCCCCTTTTAGTCCATCATGAATGCTGCTGCCGGACCCATCCACTTTACCAACCGTTCAGGGCCTGCTACCCCCCCTCTGCCATTCTCTACTCTGGCTTCCACTCATCCAATAAATTAAATTCCAAATACTAACAACAACTTACAAAGCCATCCACAACTCTGCCCCCAGCTACATCACTACCCTGGTCTCAAAATAACATCCAAACCACTGTCTTCAGTCCTCCCAAGAACTATCTGTATGGCTGAAATTGCATCGAACAGATATCACATGTGATTTGCACTGCAGTGCCGTGCGAATCATATGTGAGGTCACACAGCGCACTGGTGTGAAACGAGCCTAAAGAAGCTTATCCTGCTTCTAACTAATACATTGTTTTTTCTTTCTCCATCAGCTCCTCTCCCCCACGTTTATTACCTTTTGTATCAGTTGACCCTCCCTCTAAAGCCTAGTACACACTAATGCCCTGTACACACGGACATTGATCGGACATTCCAACAACAAAATGCATGGATTTTTTCCGACGGATGTTAGCTCAAACTTGTCTTGCATACATACGGTCACACAAAGTTGTCAGAAAATCCGATCATTCTGAACGTGGTGACGTAAAACATGTACGTCGGGACTATAAACGGGGCAGTAGCCAATAGCTTTAGTCTCTTAATTTATTCTGAGCATGCGTGGCACTTTGTGCGTCGGATTTGTGTACACACGATCGGAATTTCCGACAACGGATTTTGTTGTCAGAAAATTTTATAGCAAGCTCTCAAACTTTGTGTGTCGGAAATTCCTATGGAAAATGTGTGATGGAGCCTACACACGGTCAGAATTTCCGACAAGGTCCTATCACACATTTTCCATTGGAAAATCCTATCGTGTGTACAGGGCATAGTAATTTTTTTTTCTTTCAACCCAGTGGGCTGAACGAAAAAAAACCTGACAGCTCAGGTCAGA
The DNA here is from genome assembly GCA_037952925.1 of Lithobates clamitans. Taxonomy (NCBI): domain Eukaryota; kingdom Metazoa; phylum Chordata; class Amphibia; order Anura; family Ranidae; genus Lithobates; species Lithobates clamitans. Next base: position 2,525,601 of record JBBGZY010000052.1, on the reverse strand, counting down.
GCCATTGTACTAACAATCCTATATTAGTACAGCATTCTCCCCTGCTGTGTTATTGTGCTCTGACAGGGGGATGTCATAAAATTTTGTTTTCTCCTTCACTGACGGGCACTGATAAGGAGGCACTGATATGTAGAATTGATGGGCACTGATAGGTGGCACCGATAGGTGGCACTGATGGGCACTGACCGGCGGCACTGATGGACACTAATAGATGGCAGTGAAATTCCCACAATCATTCTCAGTGACTTCAATATCCCTGTTAATCTTAACACTCCTGCTACTTCTAAATCGCCTCTTTTGACCTAAAACAATGGACACACGCTTCTACTTACTACTTTGACCTTGTATTCTCCTACTTATTCATTCCTTGCAACCTCTCAAGCATTTTGTTTATTTCCAGTGCATGCAGCCAGTGACATCACTGGCGCATGCGCTCTGAAGGAACAGCCCACATGCGCCGTTCCTTCCGAGCCCATGCTGTGAACGGTGGCTCCCACACACATGCGCGGGAGTGACATCATCACAGCTTAGGGTAATCACAGCACCGGAGCCTGCAAACCTGGAAGAAGCTCCGGGAAAGATGTCAGCTGAGACAGCGGTGTGTGGGGACCACTGCAACAGCTTCGTTCTAAGGTATTTCATAATGAGCTAGTACGCGATGCATACTAGCTCATTATGCCTTTGTCTTGCAGGGAGTTTTTTTTGGGGGGGGGGGGATTTTTTTCAGAGGTTTACAACCTCTTTGAAGGAAAAGAAACACGGCACCTCTATGTGCAGTATTGGTAAACCATTTAATGATAAGTCAAAAGTGAAACTACTCACAAAGGGAGCATAAACACAAGCATGATAGTAATCCTGCAGAAAAATCCAGGGGTAGTTTTCTCCCAAACGTCCGTGTCTCTGAAGTGCAGCTGATAGCTCGTGCAGGTGGATTCCAGCATTCGCAGCCTATGAGAACAGCAGGGAACACGGGGCGATCGGAGATGACCCGGTGCAGGGTGAGAGGAGGTGGCTTTGCGTTCAGAGCATGCTTGCTCCTTCCTCAGGCCATACAAAATGCCATCTTTGTTGTGGTATATGTGTGCTGGGGAGATAAACCCGCCCAGGCACACATATACCACAACAAAGATGGCGTTTTTGTGACTTTCTGAAAGCCAGTGCACTGTGACCATTGACAGGCATGACTTGGGGGGGAACAATCGGCACAGAGAGGCAGACATGACATTGACTGGAAATTATAGGTACCATTTTAGTTAAAAATGACACCATACCCTCTGTAGCCCCCACCTCTGAGAATTTTACATAATTTTGCCAGCCACATAGTCCAGACCCACAGGGGGATTCTCCAGTCCCCCTGTGGGCCAGTCTGCCCCTCTAGCCGAGCATAGAGATAAGTTAGGGTTTGCTTATAGTCATAACTACACTGTGTGCACAATTATTAGGCTAATGAGTATTTTGACCAAATCATCATTTTTATGCATATTGTCCAACTCCAAACTGTATAAACTTGAATGTGTATTGGATTTAAGCATATCAGGTGATGTATATTTGTGTAATGAGGGAGGGTGTGGCCCAGGGAGATCAACGCCCTGTATCAAGGTGTGCATAATTATTAGACAGCTTCTTTTCCTGAGGCAAAAAGGGCCAAAAAACGGACTCTGAAAAGTCAAAATTTTTAAAAAGTCTTTCAGAGGGATGCAGCACTCTTGAAATTGCTAATATATTGGGGTGTGATCACAGAACCAAAAATGTTTTGTTTTTTTTTTGCAAATAGTCAACAGGGTCACAAGAAACATGTTGAGAAAAAAAAGATGCAAATTAACTGCCACAGATTTGAGAAGAATAAAACGTGAAGCTACCAGGAACCCATTATCCTCCAGTGCTGTCATATTCCAGACCTGCAACCTACCTGGAGTGCCCAGAAGTACAAGGTGTTCAGTGCTCAGAGACCTGGCCAAGGTAAGGCAGGCTGAAACCGGACCACCACTGAACAAGACACGTAAGTTGAAACGTCAAGACTGGACCAAGAAATATCAGAAGACAGATTTTTCAAAGGTTTTATGGGCTGATGAAATGAGAGTGACTCTTGACGGACCAGATGGATGGTCCTGTGGCTGGATCAGTGATGAGCACAGAGCTGCACTTCGACATCTGACCACACTGTCCTTCTGGGGCTCACCAGCTGCCTGACAAAAGACTCATTTGTCCTCGGCAAGGCCGTCAGAATAATGGAGGGGTTGCTGGAGAGAAGAGCTTTTTGCAAAGAACTGGGCAGCAGCTCCACAGAGGGGTCCAGAATACTGATGACTTCCTTACACAGCTTCTTCACTTTACAGTCATGGAAGGAGTTGGAAGTCAAAGGTGTGGGCTGCGAAAGCCTTTTGGGTATCCCACTCATACTGACAGGCAGAGTTTTACACTGGAAGGTCACGAATGTCTGAAAGGGAGGCGTGAAGATGAGAGTAGAATTACAACTCCTGGCAGTGAGGACCTCATTTTCCTTATCAGACACTTCACATGGAGACTTCAACTTTTGTTGGCTCTTATAAGGAGCCTTCTTTCTCTTCTTCCTGGAGACTGTGGCCTTCTCAGAAGGATTTAGCAACTTCTTGCAGTTCACCTTCTTCCTACTTTTGGTGGTCAGGAAGTCATCGTTTTTGTAGGGCAATGCGTTGTTAGCTGATGAGAGGTGGGGGGATGATGATGAATGGGAGAAGAGATGATTGTGGTCAGGGACGGGGGACAAGCATTTCAATATCTGTTGTCTCCACAGGGAATAACGATGGGTGTACGGCTGAAAAATGTCACCGCCATCGGCTGAAGGTTTTCCTTCCATGTCATCCATAAATTTCATACAAAAGATATGAGAGTTCAGCTTTAAGTTCTGTTGCGGGCTGACAACACACAGTTTTCTTGTGGAATGCTGTCAGCCTTGACCAACGTCTTTTGCTAAACTACTCAACCGCGTTTACTCTATCTCATAACATAAAGGTTAATCATTCTGCAGTCCAAAATAAGAACTAGGAGGGCTTTTTGAGTTAACAAGGGGACATATCCCGAAAGCTTGTCCTGAATAATTGTATGTTAGTGCAAATAAAAAAAATATCACAGACAGTACTCAATTTTCTCACAGAGAGTCTGCACAGGACACATGTGAATTTCTGATCAACAGTTTTTCTTTTTTTTAACTTAAACAGACTGCTTGTTGTTTACACTTTTGTCCCTGAGCTCATACTTTTCTAAATGTAAGTACCGCTAGGTGCATCATCTTTCAGCCTCTCAGAGTTTGACAGGCCTGCATGGTGAACTCAAAAAATACTCAAACATGAGTGTATATCCTCTAGTGCAGTGGTTCTCAACCCCTCCAGTGCTGTGACCCCTTGATAAAATTTCCCAAGTTGTGGGGACCCCTAACAGTAAAATTATTTTCGTAGCGTGGGTTGTCAGCACCCAAGGCAAAACAAGTAATTTGCGCCCCTAACCCATGGACATATAGTGCTCCCTGAGTCCCTTCCACTTGTACAGTATTAAAACCCCTTATGGTACATTTAAGGATGTACTGTACCACTCTTTCTTTGTTCTCGTTTCTTTCCCTCTTATCTCTCTCTATCCTAATTTCTTGTTTTTTTTCCCCCATCCCTCTCTCTAGCTGTCTTTCTTGTTCTTTCTCTTATTCTTTTTCTCCCTTTTTCTTTGTTCCTCCCCCTCTTTTCCTCCCCCTTCCATGTATTCTATATTTTTATTCCTTCTCTTACTCCTTGGTGGGGGGTGGGGGAATAGGATGAGTGGTAGAGCTGGGGGGAGTTCTGATCAGCCAACTTAGGTGCTCTTGATCAAGGTCATCTGCTGATCTGAGAACTGTAGTGGGGACTTTTAATGGTAACTATAATCACAGGTAGTTTTACTCACTGTGTCTCCAGCTTCACTATGTCTCTGACTTTGTGGTATCTCGTAGCAGTGACACCTATGCCGAAATCAGGAGATAGGGTCTCCTCCAGCCCCTCCCACTTCACATTTCTCACCAGTCAGCTGACCTCTAGTCTCTGCCTCCCAGCCATGCGGTAGGCAGCCGCGGGCGGCCGAGGGTGCCAGGAACAGCCCAGCTGGGTGGCCACAGGCTCCAGGGACAGCCCTGCTGGGCGACTGCAAAAAGGCTGGGAGAGCAGTGCGGGCTTCAGGAACAGCCCAGGATTCGGTGACCCCTGGCAAATCGTCATCCGACCCCCAGGTTGAGAACCACTGCTCTAGTGGGACTTTGATTTGGGTCACTGACAGGTAGGTAAGTATTAATATATTGAGTAGAGTAGTAGAAATTAAAATAGAAGATTACCTTTTTTAATTACTACTTCTCTACTCAATAGATTAATATTTACCTACCTGTCAGTGACCCAAATCAAAGTCCCACTAGAGGATATACACTCATGTTTGAGTATTTTTTTCTACATTCTATTAGGGATGTGGGTTCACTGACACTACAGCTCTCCTCAGAGGTGACACTATCTCCCCGCATGGTGAACCTGTGCCCTCCGCCCACAGCTAAATGTCAGAGTCTCAGGAACTGGGGCTAAACACCCAGTTTGCATAAGGACTAACTCAGAAAACGTATGCAGATCAAAAGTTCTGACTTCACTCTGACTCAAACTACCTAAAGTTCACTGTACTTTACGAATGTACGTCAAAACAACAGGTGCAGTTGACTGACACCACCTTTTGCTGCTTATACTCAGCTTCTCTTTACTCCCCTGCCATTCCATTTATTAGCAAAATAAATAAGAACTGTGTAAGCTCCAAGTTGTTTTCGTCAAAGTTTACACACTGCTTGGTTGGTTTGCTGCTTCATGAGAGGAAGTGAAGTGAGTCACGTGTTTCCCATACCTAGAAGTACCAGGTGCTCTTAGCTAAAGGGAGCAGTGAGGTAGAAGGAGAAAAGGTAAATGCAGCTGCATGAACAAACCACGTGCTTGCAAGGCCAACTTTAGCTTACTACAATTTTTAAAACGTTAATTGCAAGGCACATGTAGAAACAAAACTTTTGCTGCAATACTCACCCGACGCCATCCAGACTCACTGCTCTGCAGTCCAGCGCCTGCTCCCTTCTGGGCTAATTGACACCCAATGTTATTTAAAGTGTAACTAAATCCACAACAGTAAAAGTCTGTAAATGCAGTAAGGCATGCTTGTTATACTTACTGGGGAACCTAACGGGTTAATCATCCGCATTGTGTAAAAAGGCTGTTTGATTTTGGCTTCTCTGATCCTCTGCCTCTTCCACTGTCCCCAATCCATCTTCTGATAGAACAGAGCCTTGGGGGCAAGCTGCACATGCTCAATTTGGTGTGCATTGCTAGAGAGTTTTTTTTTTCTTGGGAGAGTGCATGTGATCAGCAAAGGGCCAATCAGCACTGTCAAGACAAAGGGTCAGGGGTCCTGCAGCCTCATAGGACAATGAGGGGAGAATGAAAACTCCTCATACAAGCTTTAATCAGACACTGATAGAAGTCACAAGACTGCTATATACTGCTGATGAGAAAAGGTATTTAGCAGTTTATATTTACTAAAACTATTGCATTTCCATGTTCTGTGTACTGTGGGAGACCAGATATAGTGGATGCAGGGTCATGGGTTTAGTAACACTTTAACCTACTTTCTGTGAACCCATCTAAGTAAAAAGATCAGTAACCCTTACCTTGTAAAATAACCCATTCAGTTTAAAATAAAAATGAAAGGTAAAATGTGTGTGTGTGTATACTGTATATATACAGTGTAGCACTAACTCACGGTGGAGCTGCTGGTTTAAGCGGGTCTGTTACCTTCACTTTGCTTCCTTCTGTTTCACCGGCACCGGGCCTAGGGGTTCTGTTGAGTTTACTGCTGGACGACTCACGCACCAAAACTGGAGTACGTTTTTAATGCTTTATTGAACAGTCAAACTTTAGGAAGTAGCAGGAAAGAGATGGAAAAGGAAACTTTCAGGATAAACTCAAATATCTTCTTACAAGATCTTAGCGACAAATGTCCCGGTAGAATTCAAATAACTATGTGGAATGCATTCCACTCATGGGACGCACTCTTTGCTCGTCTGGATAGGCCTCTCTCACCGGTCTAGCAGCCAGTACGCAGCACGAATCTAAAGTCTCTGCCACAGACTCACTTGGGGGGTAAATCTGCACGATCCTCTGCCACAGGATGTATCAGATCTTCTGCAGTGAACAGTCAGTCACAGTGCCTGAACCTTTAAGCCGAACCGGCGACACTATGCTGTATGATTACTTCTTTTGGATACGTCCTCCAACCGAGTCACCAGGCCCCTCTATAGACCAGCACGCTGCGTGATCTCTCCAAGACGGGTCCTCCCCTGAGATCTCCTCGGTTGTCCAGCTTCGTCACACAGGACCGACAGCTCACTACCATTCCTCGGCCGCGGTGGTAAGCCCCAGACAAGCCTCTGGAGCCACCCCTGCGCCGTAGCATTGTGGGCCTTCTGATCGGAGGACCACGAGGTAGCTCCTTAACGCATACCTGTTGGCCAGGAGGGCCAGCAGGTGGCTGCAAAACAACCCTAGAACATGGCGTCTGTCCCATAAATACCCCCTTCCCAGAATGCAACTCGGAGGACCACCTCCACTGAGCTTGTCTCCGAGACAGAGGAGCATCTATCCACTTTGACATGTTGCCCTTCCAACACTGACTAATGGTAACAGCGACACCCACCGGTCAGCACGGAAGCACACACGTCAGCCAAGCTGGAACAAAGGCAAAGTTTTAACCTTCCTAACACCCAATTTACTAAATTTACCTAACTGCGGTAGATTGTAAATCTACCAGCGCTACAACAGTATCTCACAAAAGTGAGTACACCCCTCACATTTTTGTAAATATTTTATTATATCTTTTCATGTGACAACACTGAAGAAATGGCACTTTGCTACAATGTAAAGTAGTGAGTGTACAGCTTGTATAACAGTGTAAATTTGCTGTCCCCTCAAAATAACTCAACACACAGTCATTAATGTCTAAACCACCGGTTTAGAAATGTTGGGGTAACATATTCATTTAAAGCGGGGGTCCACCTATCTATCGTTTTTTTTTTTTGGAGTTCATTCACAAACTTTTCTTCTCATGATTATCTACTCACATGTTCTGTGTAATAAGTCCGCCTGTGTCCGATTTCGTTGTAAAGAATAACTTATAAAATTCACTGAAGGCGGTTTCCATCTTCATTGTGGGCATTTGAAACCCACAAGCATGTATTTCCTGGATGCGGTGAATGCTGTGCTCCCAGCATTCACCGAGATGTTGTGATGACGCTGTTGCACAATGCATGCTGGGAAGCCTGAGACTAGCTCCCAGGGGACTGTGGGAGGTCTGGGAGAGGCTAGAAACACGCCTACTCCCATGGGAGGAAAACCAGGAAGTGCTAAGAAGATTAGGAAAAAAAAGGTAATTACGGCGATTTAAATTTTTTTACACAGCATGTCAGCATCTAGGCAAGGAAGAGAATGCATAGAGATAATGTTCAAAATTTGGGTGGAACCCCGCTTTAAGGTTATTTTTCAATATTTTTTATTGAAATATTATGCAAAGTCAAGATACATTCAAGATTTCAGCATTATTTAGAATATAGAAATGATCATATCTTGTCATTCTGAAAATGGAAACAAAATATGGTTCTTAAGGCATATTTAGTCACAAAATCCAAAATAGAAAGGAAACAACATACGGTACATTTAGCATTGGTATGTACTGTATGGGCAGAGATAAAGGATATAGGGAGGGGAAAAAAGAGGGGTAGAAAAAAAAAGTAATAATATGCAGAAAAGTACATATAAGGAGGGGATATAGGTGAAAGGAGAGGGCCATAGTCACACTCTTATTTAAAGGTTTAGTAGGCAGGTGTCAGTTCAGTTAAGAAAACATTGCATAAACCAAGCATACCAGGTAGATTTTTCCATTGTATCAGGTGTCCTTGCCGCCATTTTTTTTTCTTCATTGAGCATATATAGTGATTTTTTTTAAACTGTTAAGTCAGCATCCTCAATTACTGGCAGACCCTCTGATAAAACAATATATACAACTTAGTGTATGCATTTTTGCAAAATTCGAATCCTAAATACCTTAATCCACATCACCAAAATGCGGTCATGTGACCACCCGCCATTCTACTTCCCCAGCCTAAGGACTACAGTAGGAGGGGCTGAGATATCCCCCTTTAGGGGGATTAGAATTTAGCAAAAACACATACACTGAGTTGTATATATTGTTTTAACAGAGGGGCTGCCAGTAATTGAGAACAATAACTTTACTGCCACACAGAATAGCGGGCAGGGGGAGGGGAGGGGGTGGTTGAGTCAGCTCACACACAGAAGCTGACAGGCACGGAGGAGGGGAGAGAGGAGAGCAGAAAGCTGATGGAGGCACGTAACCTGACCACGGTAATCCGGGCTCAGCAGCCATGATTACTGTGGTCAAGACACAAAGAGGGACACAGGAACTGGCAGAGATCAACCAGGTTTTTTTTACGGCATACAAAGGGATCAATGACACCGCAAAAGCACTATGCGGTTTAACATGTTTTAAAGGAACAGAAACTTTTATTTTTTTTAGGGTTACAACCACTTTAAGCTACAGGATAAACAAATATGTTCTAAATACAAGAGTTAAGAATATGTTTACTTGAATCTCAGTGTGCTTTGTGTATTTCATCCAGATCTCTGCAGTAATCCAGTGTGAAACTTTGCCTCTTTGCAGGAGCTTCCTGTAATAAAGGAGACCTAATAGAAGGACTCTATTTGCGAAAAAGGGATAAAGGGATTTGCGTTAAAGAGAAAGGGCGCCTGCAAAAAACTGATAGTTTTGAGCTATGTGTGTCCTTATAATGATCCTAAAATAAGGAACATTGTGAAGGAAAATTGAAGAGAGGGTCCAAAACTGAACTGTTGGGAACCAAGCCTGATCCTGATTGTGGACTTGTGTGCTCGTCCAGCAGGGATGAACCCTCGTACTGTATCTGGGTTCTTTGCACATCGCTCCTCTCGCTTTCATTCAGCTTCCTTTTTCTAAAGTGCATTTGTCTTTTTTTTTTTTTTTTTCTTCTGTTGCACCGAAGAACTTATCTTTAGCGCTCAGAGTTTTTTCCCTTTTAGGATAAATATAATAAAGTTTCTGGGAACATGCAGGCTTTGCCTTGCCCCTTCCCTTCCCTGTTTGGAGCCCATGAGAATAGAATTCTGCCTTTCTCAGATTCAGCTCCTCCCTGCTTCCCCCACAGAGATCTGACTAACATGCTAGGGCTCTAGTTGCTAGCTCAGCTGGAAAGGAATTTAACCACTTCAGCCCTTATAACAGCAAAAGCAACTGCAGGCAAGGCGAATCAGAGAGCCTCTAGTCTCACTTGGCTGGGAGGGTTGATGGAAATAGTTCACAGTGAAATCTTTTCTCTCCTTTTGAATGCCAAATAGACTATTTTTCTATCTCTTTCTGCTTGAGCAGATGTTTATAGGCAGGAGAGGTACACTGTGTGAATACGGCGTACGGGGAATGCATATTGATCTTGACAAATCTGTATGGATTTCCACGTGGCTTGCCCCTTGGTTTTAGTGCCTGGTGCCAGAGTATCGGTCAATACAGACTAAAAGTACTATTTCAGGCTGACAGGCTTTCCTTTTGGATATTCAGTGCAAAAAAAATGTAGAGAGAAACTTTCAACACTGCATATGAAATCCAAGATCATTAAAGGAGAAGTATAGACTTGTGAAAAAACAAACATCTATACCAACGTCCATGCTGCAGCTGTCCCCTGCCGGCTCTAAACCACAGAACTGAGCAATCACATGACCTCTGATCATTTAGTTCTCAGTCTTCCCAGAGCAGAGAGTGGTGACTGTCAGTCACTGCTCTCCGCTCCCAGCTCGAGATCGGACGGGCGCAGCTGGCTTCGGCTCTCAGCCACACACGGAAAGCTACGAGCCAACTGTCGATCAGGCATCTGGATGAATTCCGACAATATGGTGCAACTTCATCTTTTATATTTTACCAAAACATTCAAGCCAAGCTAATCACACGCCTCCCTGATGGTATGGAAAGATGGATAAATATCTGCCTGTATTTTTCAGTATTGAGGACACCATTAATCCTGACCAAATCTCCAAATGCATTTGCAGAAGTGCAGCCCCAAACGTGCAAGGAACCTCCACCATGCTTCACTGTTGCCTGCAGACACTCATTATTGTACCGCTCTTCAACCCTTTGGGAAAAAACTGCCTCCTGATACAGCCGAATATTTCACCTGTAGCACTAATTCTCGGTGGAGCTGCTGGTTTAAAGCGGGCTGTTACCTTCCCTCTCGCTACCTCTGTTTCACCGGCACCGGGTCTAGGGTTCCGTTGAGTTTAGTTTAGTTGAGTCTGGACGATGTAGGCACCAAACACTTGAGTATATTTTCCAATGCTTTAATGAACAAGTAATACAGGAAGTAGCAGGAAAGAGGTAGAAGGAAAGTTGCAGGGAAGCTCAAATACCTTTCCTTAGTATTCTTTAGAACATTATTTGGAATTGAACACTTGTAGTTGAATGCACTCCCCTTGTGGGATTCAATCTTTGCCCACCTGGATAGGCCTCTCTCACTTGCCTAGCAGCCAGTACTTAGCACGAACAAAAGTCTCTGCCACAGACTTGTTTGGAACCAAACCCGTACGATCCTCTGCCACAGGATGTAATGGTTTGCGATGAATTTCAGACACAGTACTTGAACCTTTAAGCCAACCCGGCAGTACTAAGCAGTAAGATTACTTCAGGATACGTCCTCCAACTGAATCACCAGGCCCCTCTCCAGACCAGCACTCTGCATGATCCTTCCATGATGGGTCCTCCCCTGGGATCTCCTCAGTTGTCCAGCTTCTTCACTCAAGATAGACAGCCCAGGACCGTTTCTCTGCTGCTGTGGTAGGCCCCAGACAGGCCTCTGGGCCCACCCACACGCCGCAGCGACGTGGGCCTCCGATCCGGAGGACCACGAGGTGATGCTCTTAACGCATACCTGTCGGCCAGGAGGGCCGGCAGGTGGCTGAAAACGAACCCCTAAACATGGCGTCTGTCCCATAAATACCCTCTCCTAGAATGCAACTCGGAGGACCGCCTCCACCGAGTTGTCTCCGGGACAGAGGAGCACTCATACGCTTCAACATGTTGTCTTTCCAACACCAGCCTGTGGTGACAACAACACCCACAGGCGCAGTGTGGAACTGCACGCAACTCAGCCAAGCTGGAACAGAGGCAAATCTAACTTCACTTAACAAGTAACCCACTAGATTTACCTATCAGCGGTAGATTAAAAATCTACCAGTGCTACACACCTTTTGACTCATTCTTCTAGAGCACCTGCTGCCATTTTTATGCACCCCAGTTCCTATGTTTTTGTGCATAGATAAGTCTCGGTATGACTTTTTGGCCACAATTCTTCAGTGAAGACCACTTTTGACCAGACCTCTCCGGACAGTAAATGGGTGTACCTGGATCCCACGGGTTTCCGGCAGTTCTGTGCTTATACACTGCAGGACATCTTCTTATGTTAAAGGAAACTAAGCTTTCCTCAACAGTCCTCAACCTTGCCTTTTAATTTGTGCTTCTTCAAAAGAGCTTGAACAGTACATCTTGAAACCCCACTTTATTTTGAAATCTTTGCCTGGGAGAGACCTTGCTGATGCAGTTTAACTACTTTGTGTCTTGTTGCTGTGCTCAGTCTTGCGGTGTTAATTTCGTTGATAAAAATATTTTCGTCATAGTTTATCAGCTACATGGTTTTAGTGACAAAAACTAAACGAAAATAAAATTAGAATTAAGTCAATTGATGAAAACTATGACAAAAATCAATTCCAATTTTTTATCAATGAACGAAAACGGAACGAAAATGTGAGAGAGGGACGTTTAGCCACCAGAATTTCTGCTTTCCCCAGAGCTCTGCATGTCTGTGAAAGCCTCAGCTCCCTGATTCTGTCAGCAAGCTGTATTGGATGAGAAATCCAGGCTCCCATCAATTATTTCCCTTTCCTATGCAGTTCCACACATTACACTCATTCACTCTATCTCTTTGGTGCCCTCTGCTAGACTTTTCTAAATCGGCAACACAATTCTATCCCCAGCTTATAATAGCACATTAAAGTTTAAATATATATTGTACTACCACATAGGGGGCATCTACTAAAAGGCCTTTCTTGTTTCTTTTTTTCCTAATATTTAATGTCCGTAAGATATTCAGGTAATATGTGCAATGGCATTACAGCCAACAGAGTTTACAGTTTTTTTTTTATGTTTTAAAGTTGCACTTCTGTTTGTCAAAAAGCAATATTTATGTTTGTTTATGAAACTTTTATTTATAAAGACGTTATATATCACAACAGCTATATCTGTAGTGCATGTTCAAAACTTAATACCATAAATAATAACATGTTATTAGATTTTTTTGTCTAAGAGTACACTATATTGTCAAAAGTATTGGGACACCTACCGTTACACGCACATGAACATTAATGGCATCCCAGTCTTAGTCCGTAGGGTTCAATATTGAGTTGGCCCACCCTTTGCAGCCATAACAGCTTCAACTCTACTGGGAAGGCTGTACACAAGGTTTAGAAAAGTGTCTATGGGAATGTTTAAAGTGCTGTGCATTAATGGGCAAGGTAAATGGTAAAAAAACAAAGCAAAATCCTATGCATTTCAGACTCAAACATAAGGAGACGGAGCCCACATGGTATAGTCTGTCTTGGTTTATTGTTAGGGCTGGGCTCAGCCCTTCCTTCCTCTGAGCTGGCCGCTCAGCTGTCGGCTAATTGCCAGCTCCTAACTCTCCACAGTGACTCACCTGTTGATGATATCCTACTCGTCAGTCCTGCCTACTTAGGCAGTCCAGCCCAGATGATCTCTGCCTTTGCCTTGGTCAACATCACAGAGATCTCCTGCGTTCCTGTTAAAGGCTTGCTTGGCTGACATTCCTTCTGGCTCCAGATCCTGCTTGCTGTTCCACTACGCTAATCACTGGCTTCCTAACTTTCTGACTTGTCTGATTATCTGTTCCGGTTACCGATCTTTGGCTATGTTTTGACTACGTTTGTTCTATTTACTTTTATTATTAAACAAGTGTGATTTAACTGTACTTCTGTCTCGGTCTGATTGATGGTTTCTGCCATTTATTCAGTACAAGGTTAAAAGTCTTGCTAACAGTGTTGCAGAGTAAAAACCACAAAGTTAAACATCAAAGGACAGTCCACTCGCTCCAGGAAGCAGCTTGGTTCTCTCACAACATCGTCTGCATTCCACCGCTTGTCGGACGTGATGTCACCGGGGAGCCGGAATCTGCTTTGATGCATTTCGCCCCTCCCACAAGATTTGTCTTGAAGTGCCAACTCATCAACATGCTCAACAGTTTAAGCCTGATTGACCCACATGCAGTACTGCTAAGGGGTCTATTTGATCTGGTGAGTTTAACCACACAGGGGGGTGTGTGAAGCACAAATCACTTATGTGAAATTTGAGTACCACAGCACTTTGAAATATTGATTGCACAGCAGCACTTTTGAAGAAATATTGTGTTTGGGACTGGCGTTTGTAACCTAATACAGACTTTCACTGGCTACATGCTTGTCAATTTTTGGGGAATTTGCTTTGTTTTTTTTTACCATTTACCTTGCTCATTTATGCACAGCACTTGCACTTTGACTTTATCATGCACAGCAGCAACAAGTAAAGTACACATTGATACTAGTATATTCAGCGCGGGTGATTTGCTTATTATTATGGGAATGTTTGGCCATTCTTCCATAAGCGCATTTGTGAGGTCAGGCACTGATGGACTAGAAGGCCTGGCTTGCAGTCTCCACTCTAATTCATCCCAAAGGTGTTCTGTTGGGTTGGGGTCAGGAACTTGACTGGCAGGCCAGTCAAGTTCCTCCACCCCAAACTCGCTCATCCATGTCTTTATGGACCATGCTTTGTGCACTGGTGTGCAGTCATGTTGAAACAGGACTGGACCATCCCCAAACTGTTCCCACAAAGTTGGGATGAGCATGAAATTGTCCAAAATGTCTTGGTATGCTGATGCCTTAAGAGTTCCCTTCACTGGAACAAAGGGGCCACGCCCAACCCCTGAAAAACAACCCCACTCCATAATCCCCTCTCCACCAAATGATTTGGACCAGTGCACAAAGAAAGGTCCATAAAGACATGGATGAGTGAGTTTGGTGTGGAGTAACTTTACTGGCCTGCAATGATCCTGACCTCTATCCGATAGAACACCTTTGGGATGAATACGAGCGGAGACTTTGAGCCAGGCCTTCTCATACACTTCAGTGCCTTACCTCACAAATGCACTTCTGGAAGAATGGTCAAACATTCCCATAGACACACTCCTAAACCTTGTGGACAGCCTTCCCAGAAGAGTTGAAGCTGTTATAGCTGCAAAGGGTGGGCCAACTCAATATTGAACCCTACGATTAAGACTGAGATGCCATTAAAGTTCCTTTTCCTCCAATACTTTTGACAATATAGTGTATATAATGAGTTTGGAAATTCTACAGAAATGCTTAAATAATGCATTACAATTTAACTAAATCCATTCGATTTCCGTCTACTAAATTGTACTGGAGATTTTAGTTGACTAAAATGTACTGGAGATGTTGGTTAACTAAAATATGACTAAAACAATTCAGATGACTAAAATAGAGCTAACACTAAAATGGCATTTAAGTCAAAAGACTGTGACCAAAACAAAATAGATTTTTAGGTCAAAATTACCACTGCAGTCTTGCCATTGTATATGACCTATGACGGTGGCTGGTCAGCAAGTAGTTGCATATGAAATGTGCATGTATCACAGAGATGTACTACATATTTTTTTTTGGTCTGACATCAGAGGCAAAATCAACTAAGAAATTGTTGCATCATTCAGGAAACTGGGTTGAATCATTCTTCTCTAGCTATACATGATACATCCTCTACCCATTTTTGCCAATTGACAATGTCCACATAATCTAAAAATTGTGTGCTCCTTGGTGGCAATGGACTGCCTTATATAAAGACCTTATATTCACCTGACAAGGAAAAATGGAGATATTTACATGTTGCCTGAGCTACAGAGAGTCTTGTAATTCCTCTAAGCAGTCCCCCACAGGTCTTCAGAGTTGCTAGAAGTACACAGACAAGGGAAAAAGGGGAAAAAAAATGCGTGTCATCTTAATAAATGGCATTAGTTCCTCTAACATCACTGTCCTAAGCACTTGCCTTGGAGTGTCTACTGGAAAATACACCCATGAGGTGGCACAAAGGTTGAACCTAAAGGAGATGATTGCTCAGAATTGCCACTGTGAATTGGCATTGTGTAGAAGATGGCAATCTAAAACAACTGCACAGAGCAGGAACAATAAACTAGCTTTGGCCCAAAGGATTACACAGCAGGTTCCAATGGGAAAAAGAGAAGAGATCCGAGTCTCCAAACAACACATACTGGTCACATGATGCTCCTCACACAAATAGTTGTGTCGTACATACCATTCAAGGAAAAGGTTCACCCAACTTTCCTCATAACTGTCCCCTTGGGTCCCTATAGCAGGTAATAATTTATCCATAGATTTGGTGCACATTGCTTGAAACAATCATTTTATACCTGAAAACTGTTTTCCTTGTGGACTGTTTGTATGGATAATTAATTTCTGCACCATAGCTTAAAACTCCCCAGAGACATATTCATACCCAACAAAGGCACCTGACATTAGCATGTTTTAAAGATAGTAATAATCCAACAGAGCTGTCCTTGGGGGATTCAGAAGAGCCACATAAAACTAGGATTGTGTCTCAAAATATAACTACTAGTCTAGTTTTTATGACAGCAAGTTCATGGAGAAAAGAACCAGGCAAGTCATTTACATGCAAGTGTCCTACAAGAAAAATGTTCTTAATGTTCATGGCAGGGGATGATGGGGGCAATAAGGATGTTGAGACAAAAAAAAATAGAACTAATCAAGGACAATTTAAAGTGGTTGTAAACCTCTGAATTCTCAGACAAGCTTATAAATTCAGCACTTCGAACAGATGTAGAGAAGAGAAGACTGCAGATAAACAGGTGCAACTTATGTAGGAGGATTTGTTTCATCTCTTTGTATTACCTAAGGCCATTTACTTCAATGGCCTGTTATGGTATCCTCTGTATTTCTCTCATGACAGATTTATTTAAATTCAAGTGGAACTAGAGCCTATGCATTGAAAGCCAAATTCCATAATGCGTACATTTGTATGCTTCCCTGTGACTACTGTGCAGCTTTGTGGCTTTTATTTTTACGCAGTACGGTACCCTACAGTCACAGTACCTTAAAAATACAGATAAAAAGGTAGTCCAAGCCGCGATTTAGGCATTCTCAGCGTTGGAGGAGAAAAAAAGAGCTCAAGGATGTGTTTGTTCCCTGTAATTCCTTCTGCTGGCCAGAGTCAGTAAACTTATAGGGGGCACTACTTAAACACTACTGTCACGGGGACCCTACTTCCCCTGATTGCCCAAGTGTTCCCCAGCACCAGCCCTACAAGTGTTTGCGCCAAGTGTCACTGTGACGGGAGTCACTTTGGGTGTGGTTGTGTTCCATTGTTCTGTTGTGTCTGTTGGCCTTGGGAGAAAAGTATAGTATTATTGGACAGTTTACCCCGCCCTGAATCCAAGGGAGGGGGGAGTGTCCCTGAGTTGTATATCTGTTGTTTCCTGTGTTTGAATGAAGATTCTGATGTTTTCCACCCTACACTGAGTTACGGCTAGTGACTGGGTGGGCTAAAGGGTCTTGGATCGTGTGGTACCAGACAGAGGAAGCATTTACAGCGGACATAGTCCTGTTGAGGACGGAGGTCCGTTACAACTGGTTGGCAGCAACAGGATGAGAATGCTCAAGATGGCTGACGAAAGTCTGTACGCCAGGATCACTGAGGCCCCAGAGTATCACCATTGGACAGCAAGCATTCCCCAAGAAAGAGCCAGAATGTTGGGTCTCAACCACAGGGCACTGAATAAGGACCAGCTGATCCAGTTGCTGGAGGAAAACAGCCAGCGGGAGGAGTCGACCACAGATGGGGGTCAGGCACTTCCCAGCGAAGACAGACTAGAGCCTCCCAACCCAGGTAGCAGGAGCCCTTGGGTTGTCTGGTACGAGGAAGAGATGGCCATTCTGGGGAAGGATGCCACCACCGAAAGAAAGCCTGCAGCCATTGAAAAGACATAAAAAAGACAAAAAGGAATGGGAGACTGCAAAAAACCGAGCCACCACCCCTGTATTTCTCCCTGCGGTACGGGAGACCCAAAGAATTTGGACAAGACAATACGGGGAATGTGGATGGGTTCCTATAGGACTTTGAACATCATTATGAACTACTGGGGGTCCCGCCGGCAGACTGGACCTGCCATGTAGTAGGACTGCTGGGGGGGAAGGGGCGCTTAGGCTTATCGAATGATAGACCCTCTCAAGAAACGTAGCTATGAGGACCTAAAACGGGCAGTAGTGGACTATTACACTGTATCGCCAGAGGCGTATCAGGCCCAGTTCTGGACTATCCCTTGGGTCCCCGAGATCTCCTTCAAAATGTTTGCGCACAAGCTGTCCATAGCATGCCGCTGATAGTTGGAAGGGGAGAAGACCCCCTCTCCTGAGCGGATCATACAGGCTGTCCTGAAGGAACAATTATTTTTCAAGTGCCTCCCTGAGCTCTGACAGTGGGTACGGGAGCAAAAACCTGCCACCCTAGAGGAAGCTGCAGCCTTAGCGGATGAGATCCTCTAGATCAACACACAATGACGGAAGCCCCCCCGCGTTCCCAGGGTGTCCAGCCCCACCTCTGGGCCCTACATGCCTCCCCGTCGTCGGATGAACCCACAGGCAGCACCAACCCCTCGAGTCCTGCTACCACACTACCCAATCCCCCCCCAGCGGCCCGCAAGACCCACCTTGGAAAGGTGCTTATTTGGCTGTGGGCAGCCTGGTCACTAACAGGCCAGCTGCCATGCCAGAACCAAGACTCTCGGACCTAGCCCTGGCATGCCTGTACCAAGCTCCTGAGGACCTGCCGCCACCCCCTCCAGATTGGTGTTCCTCTTCTGTCGACTAGGACACCCTTCCATCTTTGGCCTACAACCTGCTGAGGCACCTGCATTGCTTCTCCAAGGAAAGCACCTGCAAGAGGTTACCGTGGAAGGTCAAAAGGTGGTGGGATTCAGAGATTCGGGTGCGTTTCTCACTATTGTGGACCCGTGAGTTGTGCGCCCTGGCACTCTCCAGCCCGACCCAGGAACAGTGATTAAATTGGCAGACGCTATATTCCCCTCCCCTCCAAAACGCTTTATTCCCCTCCCCTCATCACTCTGGACTATGGACTGGGGCCCAAGCGCTGTAATGTAGGAGTAATGGGAGGATTACCTGCATATGTGCTTCTTCGGAATGATGTCGGTGACCTCCCGTGTCACTTTGTCTGGGCCGTCACGCAAAATCAAGCCTGCCAGGAGGCCACCCAGCGGAAGGAGGAGCTCCAGCACCTGTATGGAAATCTGCCGCCTGCGGTGAGTGACCCTTCCCCAACGCCTGCCACTAGTGGGGTAACCTGGGATCGGGACCAGTTTAAACAGGACTTAGCCACTGACCCTACTCTGACAGGCTTCTGGACCCGAGTAGGGCTGCCAGGTTGAGGAGCAGGTGACAAGAAAACGGATGCAGGAAAACGGATTATTATACCGAATTGTAGAAATCTCTCCCGCGGGCGGACCCCAGACCATTACCAAGCAGCTCATAGTGCCCAAGCAGTTCCGGACCCAACTGCTACCCCTGGCTCACGACATTCCCATGGCAGGGCATCAAGGGAAGTCACGGACAGAAAAACTGTTAGCCCAGGTCTTCTTTTGGCCCGGATGTTCCAAGCGGTAGCCCACTATTGTAGTACCTGCGATATAGGTCAGCGACATGGAAGGACGGGTGGCCAACGAGCCCCCCTGCAACCCTTGCCCATCATTGAGGAGCGATTCCAGTAGATAGCTATCAACATCCTGGGACCCTTGGCCCGCCGCAGCAAAATTGGGATGCGGCACATCCTGACCATGGTGGATTATGCTACCCGTTATTCCAAAGCAGTGGCCTTCTCCAACAGCACAACTCTCAAAGTCGCAGAAGCCCAAGTTACAGTGTTGACGCGAGTGGGCTACCGGGTGGTCCAGCAGGAATCTACTGGGTTTACCCCATTTGAGCTGCTGTATGGGAGGAAGGTCCGAGGTGCCCTGACCCTGCTGAAAGAATAGTGGGAGGGCCAACTACACAAAACAGAGGGTTCCTTTGGTCCCTTGCATCCTAGAACTCTGTGAACGAATGGACCAACTCGCTGGGCTCACAGCAGACCATCTCAAGGCTGCCCAAACCCACCAAAAGACATGGTATGACCGCAAAGCTCGAACCCGCGAGTTTGCCAAGAGCCAACGGGTCCTCGTGATAGTCCCAAATCCCCAAAACAAATTATAATCTACATGGGAGGGACCCTTTCGAATCATCAAGAAGTTAAATGAGACCAACTATGTTCTTGCGCTGGATGATCGGGGGAAGCGGCAAAAGACTGTGCATGTCAATATGATCAAGGTATACCATGACAGAAACCTTCCCATCCTGGCGGTCAGCCCCCTACTCTCTGAAGAAGACGACAAAGTCGTGCCTAATCTCCTGAAGGTAGCGCGCCACTCGGCTGACGTACACCAGGTACCCTTGGGCCCCCAGCTCAGGCAGGAACAGCAGGTGTCCATGAAGACCGTTGTGCACCACCGCCATCCCATCTTTTCCTCTCGGCCCGGAAGGACGACCCTCTCCACTCATCATGTGGAAACCTTGCAAACCCGGCCCATCCATCAAGCCCCTTACCAAGTTCCAGAAGCTGTCTGGAATATCATAAAACAAGAACTGAATGAAATGTTGGACCTGGGAAATATCCAACCCTCCCGGAGCCCCTGAGCCTCACATGTTGTTCTTGTACCCAAGAAAGATGGCACCATTCGATTCGTGTAGACTACCGATGTCTTAATGATCACGTCGTTAGCGATGCCTACCCGATGCCCTGTATAGATGACCTGCTAGACCATCTGGCTGGGGCCTGCTATGTTACTACACTGGACTTGAGCAAGGGTTACTGGCAAATCCCCTTAACCGGGGAAGGGAGGGAACGTACCGCCTTCATCACCCACTTCGGTCTGTTTGAATTTCTCAGCATGCCCTTTGGGATGAAGAATGCCTCTGCCACTTTCCAGCACACGGTGGATCAGTTGCTGCAGGGCTGCCAAGACTTTGCCTGTGCCTACCTTGATGACATTGCCATCTTCAGTGAAACATGGGAAGGCCACCTCCAGCATGTGGGTAACGTCTTAGACCTAATTACAGGGGCCAACCTCACTATCCGGCCCGATAAGTGCCAGATAGGAATGGCCGAGGTCCAATACTTGGGACACTGGGTGGGGGGGAAGCAGACTGCGCCCCGAACCAGCTAAAATCAAAGCCATTAGGGATGGCCCATACCTCAGAATAAAAAGCAGGTTAAGGCCTTTTTGGGCACTGCTATTATCGCAAAATTTGTTCCCCATTTCAGCACAATTGCCAAGCCACTGACGGACCTGACCAAGAAGACTATGTCCAGGGTGGTGACGTGGACCCCAGCCTGCCAGGCCGGCTTTGACCAGCTGAAAGAGGCCCTCTCCCGCTACCCCGTCATATCAGCTCCAAACTACAAGCGAAGGTTTGTTGTACACACAGATGCCTCCACATACAGGGTGGCACAGTGGTGTAGTGGATAGCACTTTCACCTAGCAGTAAAAAGGGTTGCTGGTTCGAATCCAAACCACGACACTACCTGCCTGGAGTTTGCATGTTCTCCCTGTGCCTGCGTGTGCTCCGGTTTCCTCCCACACTCCAAAGACATGCTTGTAGGGTTATTGGATCCTGTCTAAATTGTCGCTAGTATGTGTATGAATGTGATTTAGGGACCTTAGAGTGTTATGCCGCGCACACACGGTCGGATTTTACGGCAGACTTTGCCCATCGGACTTTGACGTACTTTACGACGGACTTTCTGAATGAACGGACTTGCCTACCCACAATCCACCAAAGTCTGTCGAATTCGTACGTGATGACGTACGACCGGACTAAAATAAGGAAGTTCATAGCCAGTAGCCAATAGCTGCCCTAGCGTGGCATTTTGTCTGTCGAACTAGCATACAGACGAGCGGACTTTTCGACTGGACTCGAGTCCAACGGATGTTTCAAATCTAAGTCCATCCAACTTTTGGGCAAACAAAGTCCGCTGGAGCCCACACACGATCGAATTGTCCGACGAAATCCCGTCTGCCGGGCAAAGTCTGCCGTAAAGTCCGCTCGTGTGTACGCAGCATAAGCTCCTTGAGGGTAGGGACTGATGCGAATGTACAATGTATATGTAAAGTGCTGCGTAAATTGACGGCTCTACATAAGTACCTGAAATAAATAAAATACAATAAATACGGGCTGAAGGCTGTCCTCAGCCAGGTAAATGAGGAGGGGGAGGAGCACTAGGTGGTCTTCCTTAGCAGAAAGTTGCTGGACAGGGAGGTGGCCAATTGAAAATGAGTGCTATGGCTATAGAATGGGCCTTGAAAAAACTGTACTATTTGTACAGCAGGGAGTTCCCCATTCTCACAGACCACAACCCCCTCATCTGGCTGAATCTGGTTTCAGGGGATAACGGCCATCTGCTAAGGTGGAGTTTGGATCGTGTGGTACCGGACAGAGGAAGCATTTATGGCAGACATAGTCCTGTTGAGGACGGAGGTCCGTTAAAGCTATAACAGCATGTACCCACTTGTTACCCTCACAGGATGCAGTAAACGTGCTTACAACACACCCTGTGGTCCAGTGAGTATGTCCACTGGCAGTCTTATTTAACACTGAATGTCACACAAACCCCAAGTGTGTCAGCTGCCATGCATTTTTGGAAAATTTCATAGGCACACAGTAGTGAGGGAAGGAGGGTAAATTTTAAGAGCACCAACATTTTCCAACCATCAAAGCATGCAAGTAAGGTAAACAGTTGAGGCTAGAGTTGGGCTTTAAGTAGAGTGGGAGTTACTTTTTCTCTGTCCAGTTATTGCTATCTGTTTTTTTTTTCTGAAATATTTTACCTTCCTGTTCCAGGGACATCACAAGCAGATGTAGATGAGGAGCATCAGAAGAACACTCAGAGGATACTGTATATCTTCCATGGGAATCCACTTGCTGGAAACGAATAAAAAAAGAAGGGGCCAGGGTGTTTTAACGGCACCCCCTTCTTCAGGGCTGAGCGCTTCTGTAGCCACATCCCCCTTCTGACAGTTTGGGGTTGATTTATTAAATCTGGAGAGTGCAGTGCAAAATCTGGTACAGCTGTGCCTGGTACCCAGTCAGCTTCTAACCTCAGCTTGTTCAATTAAGCTTTGAATAAATAAATAAAACATGGACGCTGATAGGTTGTTATGCAGAGCTGCACCAGACTTTGCACCCTCAAGTTTTAGTAAATCAACCCCCTAGAGACTGCATATCCAACCATCAGCTGAGCTTTCTGGTCACCTTTAAAGAAACAGAATTTCATGGACAAATAGGTTTGCACTGCAGCTAACAAAAGTGAGACATGTTTATGTTTATCTGTCTGGGAAGGAAGTGGTTCAGATTATCATATAAATCCCCTGAAGAGGGGATTCTAGAAAAGACATTAAACAAACTGGTTGGAAAAGTTTTATGAGACTGCTCAGTAAATACCATGGCCAGGAAGAACAATGGAAACCACCTACTGGGGATGGTGAGCTATTAGGCATAGGGGTAGCTGTTGGCCTTGCTAGTAAGAACTTAAAAGAAGAGTTTCTACTGTCATACATTTTTTGTGTGGTGGGAATAAGTGTGAGTCAAGGAAAAGAATCCAGTTATTGATATACTCCAGTAAAATATATAATAAATATTTAATTTGAACTCACTTGGACAATGAAGCACACATGCTGATTGGCTTTAATTTTTACCCAGGTTTTCATTTTGTACAATTTTTAACCTTGAGGGCACAAGTACACTTAACATGATTATGTCAGATTTTTTGCATCTCAAAGCGGTACATTGTTTCGCATGGAAATTTGGCATTTTATATTGTAGGCCTGTAATTCTTAGGAATAACTCACTTAAATCTGTCCAAACAAGAGTCTAGTAGACATCCCGGGTTTGATAAAATTTGAAACACAAAATCAAAAATTATAATATAATAAATAACTATAAATTTATAACAAATAATAATAAAATGTATTCAATAATGTAATCAAATCAAAAACACTGAAATTTGCTTAGTTGCAGAATTGTCGCTGTCATTACTTTCAGTGTTTGATAACAAATTTCCCCACGAATCGCTATCGCTCAATTCTTCAAGTGATTCCAATTTACTATCGCTAAACCACTTTTGATATAAAGGGACACTTTTTGGGTGTCATGGACATGGGAATGCAGGCCGCACCTAATCTCCCCGAATACCAAACTTATAATACCTATTTAAATAAAACACAAACTACTTTTTGGCAAAGATTGGCCGTGGCACGTTTATTGGTGTATTCAGTTCAATAAATAATAATAACAATATTCTTGATAATTTTATTAATTCATAAAATCCATCAATTTCAACAATAAACTTAACAGCTCAGTCTTAAAGGACTCGAGCATACATAATATTTTAAAACCAAAGTCCCCCTACACTTATGCAGGGTGACAGACCACATAACGTGCTTAGCGACTGGGGGGGGGGGTAGCTTGTTGCACCTACACTGACTAGGTGGGCACTGGCGGGAATACCTGTGAGAAGGGTCCTATATATAATAAGCCCCTTTTCCAGAACATTCCACAGGGGTCACGTGACGATCTGGGAATTACCCAATCAGCCTGTTCACCTTAATCCCGCCCCCATACCTACTTTAAAACCTCTTAAAGGGGCCCTGTCCCTAATACATTAACCTGCGCATAACTTCCTAACATTATCTTATTTTTTAAATGTATCCTGTGTTATATAAAGGGAGGGGCGACCGCATGCCCATGCTTGTCAGGCTCAAAGCTTTAGGCTTTCCTATTCCATTCTCAAGTTTCCAGGCAGAAAGAACAGTATATATAATAATAAACTGCATGCAGGGCATTGGACAAAGCATTAGAGACACAAGGGATGTGAAATGATTTGATACAGCAATGTAATCTGTAAAATTACAGTGTACTGTATGTGTTATATTTTTTGCACTTTTTGAATTTGGCGCCGGGCTCCGTCCCTGTGCATCGCTCACAGGAAATGGAGCCTGGCACAGTGATGAATTGGACGGAGGACACGGCTCGCACACACACAGCGGGGGGGACATCGCAGGATCCTGGGGACAAGGTAAGTAACTTTCCCAGGACACTGCAATGCAATCCTGAGTGTGGCTCATGGTTACCGCTTTTCATAATGAAAATTCACCCATTGCCACACTCGGGATTACCGCCAGGGAGGTTAATGACCCAGAATTTAATGACCCAAAATAAAAAAAGTACATGTTTTGTCTTTTTAAAAACAATGTAGGTATGGAAAAAAATACCTGTTGATCCTAACAGACAGCCAGTGTGCTCCTAACTTTCTGTTTGAGCTGACAACACAGTGCCTATGTTACACTGTAATCTCAAGCAGTGTTGTCAGCCCTGCCTGAGCTCCCTTCTAGACTACAGAAAGCCTTTCCCTTATGTTATAGAGATACAAATAAGTGTAGGTGTTTTGTATTCCAGAAGAAAAAAACAAAAAGGCACAGATGACAACATGGCATGTACTAGAGGCAGAGTTGCCTGTTCATACAGGAAGTATGAATTTCTGGCAGATCAGCAGGCATTTTTTTTTACATGTTTTTCTGAAACCAAGAGAAAAAAAAGGCGACAGGGAGGGAGCTCCAGCACACGGACTGTGACTGACAGCCTTGTGCTGTGTTAAGGGGGTGTCTCTCTTCCCTTCAATGAGCTCTCAGACCTCTTCTCACTGAGATCTGCAGAGTGTGACTTCAATTTCTCCCCTCCTGCTTTCTGAAAGTTCACAAGCTGTGTAAATTCTGCACTATCAATGGCTGTAGAGATGGGAGGTGCAGATAAACAAGTACATCTTATGTAAGAGGATTTGTTTCATCTCTGTGTATCATCTGAGGCTAGTCACTTCAGTTAGTATATGTAAGGGTTTACAATGACATTAAGTTTTGCTTTATTAAAATATTTGTTTTTGATTAAAATGTAGTTTTAGATTTAGAATTTTATTTCTAGCTTTGAATAGAGTATGAAAACGTTAGAACATCTGTGTTTGCATTTCTTTTAGCTGTGTCCCAGTTGGGGAAGTTATATTTTGCTTCCTGTGTGGTCACTGGAATAAAAAAGGCACCATTCACATGGGCATTTTGCCACGCTGCAAATCCCAGCTGCAAGAATCGACTGATCCCTGACAGTTTTGTGCAGATAGTTGTTGCACGGCCGGCGATTTTCTGGGATGATCACAGATGGGTTGGGAATGTTTGCTTTCCATGTGCTTATTTAAAAATACCAATTTCCACTTAGTAATTAGTGCCTTCTGGTTCACTGTCAAATATGACCTAAATATAGTGTTTCTTTTAAATTGTAAATCGGTCAGTTGATTTATCCAATATAAGAAGTTCCAACATTCCGCGGTCTGTCCATAACTAAACAATGTTGGCCTGCAGCTCTAATTTTAATGCATTCAGTTACACATCGGACATCCATTTCATGGATGACATCGATGTTCATTGATTTCCTATAATTGTTGTGCACCCAAACAGCATCAGCAGCGACTCCCAGTACCGATTAGTTTCTTCCCCCTATTGTTCCCATTCATATGAACAGGAAGGCTCTGGGAAGCACAATATTACTGTCCATAAAAGCTACCAGCCAATTGTTGCACATAAAAGCAGTTAGGTTGTACTTTCAGCCACACGATTAGGTCTACAGGTGACTACATTTCTGACAGATATGCGGCCAATCAGAAAAAACATTTAAAGAAATCACAGGGGCTCAACTGAAAAATGTAAGTTTTAAAATGTTTGCATGGTTTATTTATTTAACCACTTGCGACTGCCTAACGCACTTGTACTGCAGCAGATCAGGTCTATCATGTGAAACAACCTACCTGTACGTCATTTCATGCAATAGACACTGGGGGGGGCACGTGTAATCACGCTATGATTGGACAGAGGGGGAGCTAATCGGCCGATCCGGCAGATTCGATGTCCGCCGGCCGGCCACCCACGATTAATCCCAAGAGAGGTAGAACGGCGGTCATCCTATGTAAACAAGGCAGATCTCCATTCTGACAGGGGAGAAGATAGAGATCCTGTGTTCCTGCACAGCGCCCACACAGTTAGCAAGCACCACCTAGGGACACACTTAACCCTTTGATCGCCCCTGATATTAACCCCTTCCCTGCCAGTGTCATTAGTACAGTAACAGTGCATATTTTTAGCACTGATCACTGTAATAATGTCACTGGTTCCCAAAAAAGTGTCAGGTGTCTGATTTGGCCGCCGCAATGTCGCAGTCCCACTAAAAAAACACTGATCACCGCCATTACTAGTAAAATAAATAAATAAATAAAAATGCCATAAAAATATCCCATAGTTTGTAGAAGCGATAACTTTTGGGCAAACCAAATAAGATACGTTTCTACGCAACAGACTGAATGGTATGTCAATAATCAGATATTATTCATGGAGGAAGCTCGATAAGAACATTAAAGAACGATATTTGCTTCTGTTACAGGCAATCTATAGTCCTTTATGATGACAGGTGTTACAGGTCACACTTATCTTTTTAAGTCTTAATACTTTACAGAAGGCTTAACATAACTTTACCACATGGCATACACTATGGTATTCCTTGTGACTTCTCATAAGGAAACTGTTCATGCTCTAGCCCAGACAATCGGAGGAAGAATTGAATAATGCTATTCAGGAAACATTGCCACAGGGACCTATCAGAGCTGCCACTGCTAGTGCTATCATCCTTATCCTTGCATTACTGTTAAATTAATCACTGACTCCTCCTCTCCTCCTTAAAAGTCTGTATGAGAACATGTGCTAAGAGGTGTGGCTGCCACTTAGCTCTGCCAGCACAGAGCACTGGAGTGAAGGGAAGGGATCATCATTTTCAGTAAGACTAAAAGTTATTTAAAATCATTTTAAAGTAGGTTTGAATTACAGTTTTTTTTTAGTTGTCTGCGGTGACTCACTGGGCAGCAAAACAAGGATTTTTTTTTCAGTTCGATACTTTTTTAATTAAGTTTCCGTTAAACATACAATAAAATACAATGTACAAACTTGCAATTGATCATAGCAATAGATTCAAAGAAAAGGAACATTAGACCAACGGTACGTAGTCTTCGGACAGTTATATCTAGTGTGACAATTTTTCCCATTTGCTTTCCCTTCTTCCCCCCGAATACCCCCCATCCACCCCATTCAACCCCCCCCCCCTCCTGAACCATAGACCGTATTTAAGCTGGGTAGACTAAAGAAAGAAAAAAAGAGTGTGTCCTTCCATAATTCAACTGTTATACAGAACAATTTTTCTCCTCATTCCACACTACACCACTCTGTTTTCCTTAGAGCCACAAGTCTATTACGGGTGTTGTAATATCGTTCATAGAGGAACAGTCATACCATGAAGCCAAGGCTTCCATATCCTAGCGAATTTATTGTAGCCACCCCTTCTTATGTAGGTTGTCTTTTCGGTCTTCACTAAAGCATCTATTGTCCTTACCCAGTCTTCCAGGGTTGGAGGTGCAGCTGACAGCCAGTGTTGAGCTATCAGTTTCCTCGCTTGATAGAGACATCTCACTATGGCAGTAATTATACTTTTATTTCCTAGGTTTTCACTAACCAGACCCAGAACACACACTTTGGCTTCTAGGTCCAATCTGATCCTAAATCTGATTTCAATAGCTATTACAATCTCTGGCCAATATCTAACTAATTTTGGACATCTCCACATCATGTGGATGAGGTCCCCTGTCACCGAGCATCTAGGGCACTTATCGTCCAGTCTGCGACCAAACCTATACAACTTCTGGGGAGTATAATAAGCTCTGTGCA
The DNA here is from genome assembly GCA_037952925.1 of Lithobates clamitans. NCBI lineage: Eukaryota > Metazoa > Chordata > Amphibia > Anura > Ranidae > Lithobates > Lithobates clamitans. Next base: position 2,497,430 of record JBBGZY010000052.1, on the reverse strand, counting down.
GCAGGAAGAGATGTGAGGCCCACTGCGACGGAGAGACAGACACCAGCGGACCGAAATCCAGTATCCTTCTCCACTGATCATCTGCTATCTCCCCCACATCAGCCTCCCACCTCTCCCTGGTCCCCAAGAGCGTTTGCGACAAAATCTTCTTATCTGTCATTTTCCCGTATATCACTGATATTAGGCCTTTAGTACTACTTGACCTGACTGTTTTATTGAGAAGCAGTGTCTTACACCATTCCAATGGGCAGTTCCTCAATTCACTATCCAGGGCATGTCTAATCTGTAAATAGTAATAAAATGTTTTATTTGGAAATCCAAATTCTTGTCTCAGCTTGGTGAAAGATTTTAATATGTTACCATCATAGAATTGGGCCAACCTGTGTATTCCATGGGTCTCCCATTTCCTATTTTTCTCTATGGTTAGTAACTCCGGCAGCTGCTTGTTATGCCCCATGTCTCTCTTAACTGTCTGCCATACTTTGGTAACAAGCCTGTATGTTGGAAGCTCTCTCTGAAGTGAGCCTGCCTCGAATGCTTCCGCTAGAGGTTTATGTGGACTGCCCTGTAGCATAATTTTGACGCTAGTTTTCGCAACTCTCCGGATCTCACAGCCCCCTATGTGCTGCAGTTGAGCAGCCAGATAGTAGCTGATTTGTTGGGGGACTGCCATTCCCCCTTCCCTAGTAGGTCGCTGTAAAGTTTGTAGGCTAATTCTGGCCTGCCCTTTCCTCCAAATTAACGCCTTGAAGAGAGTGTTAACTCTTACAAACCAGTTCCTCCGGATACAGACTGGGGAGTTGTGAAGTATATACATTAATTGTGGCATCCATACCATTTTGACCAAGTTAGCTCGGCCAGCCATAGATAGAGGAAGACGACACCAAATGTCACTTTTCCTCTTGAATTTTGCCAGAAGTGGAACTAGATTATCCCTAATATATTGATTAGGGTCATTTGACAAGACTATCCCAAGATATTTCATCTTCTCTGTTATTTTTACCCTAGGTATACCATGGGGGAAAGCACTAATGGTTGAATCAACCGGCAGAAGCATTGACTTCTCCCAATTAACTACCAGGCCCGAGAGTCTGCCAAACCCCTCCACCAACTGCATCGCTTTTTCTAGTGATGGCCCCATATCGCCCAGGAAGAGTAAAACGTCGTTGGCATATAACGCTATCCTTTCCTCCCCAGTCCCCACATTTCCTTTGGAATCCCTGTAGTCCGGTCGACCTTCTCACTACTTCCGCCAGTGGCTCCATCGCCAGGGCGAACAACAGGGGTGACAGTGGGCACCCCTGCCTCGTCCCCCTCTCAAGAGGTAGCCTTGCTGAGTAGTCGTTGTTAATTTTTAGTCTAGCACTTGGGTGGTGATAAAGTGTTTTGAGCCATCTTGTAAATAGGGGACCAAAACTAAATCTCTCCAAAACCCGCCACAAATACCCCCATTCCAGGCTGTCAAATGCCTTGGCAATATCCAAAGACAAGACAGCTCTGGATCCCTTGTTCTCTACCCGAGCCTGGAGATTAATATATGTCCTTCTAATATTTATGCTGGTAGACCTGTCAGGGATAAACCCTGACTGGTCAGGGTGAACAAGACTTGAGATGCATTTATTTAATCTAGTTGCCAAAACTTTTGCCAAAATTTTAATGTCGGAACATAGCAATGATATCGGTCTGTATGAAGATGCTTCTAATTGGTCTTTCCCTTCTTTCTGTAACAATACTATATTGGTTTCTGTCATCGAAAGGGGCAGTCTACCTTCTATGGCCACCCAATTCAGAGTCTTCAAGAGCTCTGGGAGTAAAACCTCCCCATAGTATTTATAAATTTCTAAGGGCAAACCATCTGGGCCCGGGGAAAACAAGGATAAAGACGATCTTGCATCCTTTGAAAACAAGGCAGCAGTGACCGAACCAGTGTGGGGAGTGTCTGAGACAAGATCTATCCCAGCTGGTGCACTTGCCCATAAAAACCAACCAAATGCGATATTTCATTTTTCCACATAGCTTAAAAATAGAAAATGTAAAAGCTGCTTGGCTGCGCTTCAGTTGAGACATAGTCTCAGACATTTTTTATTCATTTCCCCAACTGTGTCTATTTTGATAAGTTATTTTATTTTCAAAGTGATTTTATGATAATAGAAAATTAATTACAATTGTTCTGCCATTGGCACAGTGTTGTCTGCAAAAAACTCATCCATCTGACATGACCCCTAGCATGCAAGTTGTCGAAGAATAGCAACCTTAAAGAGACCCTATTGTAACCCTGATCAATAAAACAAGCACTAAAAAAACAGGATTTTTACCATGAAATTCCTTTTGTGGAGTTCACTAAGTGGAACAGGATTCAGTATTTAGAGATGACTGGGTTATTTTGGTGCCTATATGAGAATTTAGACACTGGGTAAAAACAACTGTTGGCCAGCCAAGCATAACCCCTCCCACTCTCAGCATGCTCCAGTTTGGCAGAAAAGCAGTACTTTTGAGCAGATTACAAACAAAGAGGGGTGAAACTTACGCCCTCTAATGAACTCCAAGAAATGGACTTTACGGTAAGTACAAAAATCCTATTTTCTTTCTCGTTCATTAAGGGACACAGTATTCAAAGATAATTGGGAGGTCCAAAAAGCAGTCCATCTGAGGGGTGGACATAACTAACAGAGAGAAGGAAGAATAATATCCTGGTTTAGGTAGAAGGCTGACACCATGGTAGGAAGGAAGAAGGGGTTCTAGGCTTCAGCACCAGGACAAGGACACCAGCTTAGACATCTGCCTCGCAGAGCAAACACAAGGAACAAGCAACACAACCTTCTGAATGAGAGTGGACAGGGGAATACCTCTAATAGTTTTAAAGGGCATTTCTGGAGCATACAAAACCAGATTTAAGTCCCACAGAGTCACAGGTGGTTGTATAGGGGATGCAATCTTATAGACACCCCTTGCAAAATCGTAACCAATGAATAGGGGGCTAGCATTCTTTGGAATAAGATTGCAAGGGTCTGAGTTTTTCCTCTTGATGGAACTCTGAGTCGAATGCTGATCAACTTGCTAGCAATTAAATAGTGTGGGGATTACCAAATCCAAAAGACCTTAGTCTTCCAAAACCCAGGATTCAACAGCCAGGGTGATAAACTGGACCTTTGGATAGGAGATCCAGTTTATCTGAAAGAGGTCACGGGGTGTCTGCTAGAAGTTTGATCAGGTCGAGGTACCATATCTGCTTCAGCCAGTTGAGTGCTATAAGGAACACTGCATATATTTAGTGGACAGGGGGAAGGGAAGGGGAAAGGGGATTCTCGGTATATAGAATATTGAGTGGAAAAGCAGTTACTTCAGCAATTATTGATCAGAAAGTAGTGGTATGAAAATTAACAATTTATTGGGTATATATTAAAATCAACATCTATGGAAGCCTGCTAGGATTGCTCATACATTACCACTCGTAGGTATTGTGGAAAGCTGGTCCGGGATCGGATCCTATGAATTAGTAGTGGGATCCAAAGGACTTGAAGGGCGGCAAGATTCCTGCAGCTGGCGATAGTGGTCACAATGTGTTGGCGTTCCTTTTATGGTGTGGGGACACCTTCCGTGTTTCAAATCGCCTGGACGGCTGAAATCGATTTCGGCATGTGCTGTGGCGCTCGGTTTGTGCCTCACAGCTGTTCAGCTCCCCTAGCTCAGCCTGCTCCGTGGATCGTGACAGCGCCGTTGATGACATCAACGCATTTCGCTGGAGCTTAGTAGCATAGCTTCATCCTGGATGTCAGTGTTGTTGTGTGTGTTTTTTGTCCTACATGTTGTCCCGTTTTTAGCATCACCTTTTGATATTGATGTTTTTTGCATTATTCACATTGTGTTTCCCCCCATTTCTGAATGCCTCAATAAGCCCTGTTGATTTTAATATATACCCAATAAATTGTTAATTTTCATACCACTACTTTGTGAACAATAATTGCTGAAGTAACCGCTTTTCCACTCGATATTCTATATACAGAGAATCCCCTTTCCCCTTCCCTTCCCCCTGTCCACTGAATATATGTACTGGTTCTTTGGTTACAGCAATAACACTACACCAGGTGTGTGGTCAGACATTGATCAGTCATTTGACTGACCAATTATTTATACAGAACTTGCTTTGTGTCCTCCTCCCTATTCCCTACATTCTTTATAAGGAACACTGGAATACGCCGCATCTCAATTCTTTGGAGTAGAAGAGGAAGGAGTTCTGTTGATTCCATAGAGTCACTAGAACATCCACTACTTCTACAGAGGATCTCTGCACCTGGAGACAAACCTGTTCAGTTTGTTGTTGAATCTGGATGACCTCCGGGTGTAGGGACCACTCCTTCAGGCCAGTCGCTGCCGCCTGAGGTAGTCTGTCTGCCAATTGCCCACACCTCATATTTGAACGGTAAACAAGGCTGGAACATAGAGCTCTGCCCAGGCTAGAATCCTTTCTACCTCTCTTGCCGCAGCAAGACTTTTGGCATTGTTTGACTAAATCCTGATCATTGGCCTTCCTAATGTGGTGTCCAGCAGTGTAGAGACACTCGGAGCTCTAGAATGTTGATGGGGAGACAAGATTCCTCTGGTAACCAAATCCCATGCACTGACAAGGTGTCTAGGACTACTTCCTGGCCCTTCATGCTGGCATTCTCTGTTAGCATTCTTTAAGATGGCAGATGGAAGGATTTCTCTGACTCCAAAGCTGGATTTCTGAGCCACCAAGCCAGAAATAACCTGGTCTTCACTGTCTGGTGAGTTAGTTTGTCCAGAGATTAAAGAGATTACTACCACAATGACAGAATTTTGTGTCGCATGGGTCTGGAGTGGAACTGGGCAAATGGAACTGCCTCAAAGCAGGCTACCATCAGGCCCAGAACTTTATTGCAGAATCATGGAGTTGGACAGCTCATGAACTGTAGAGCCCTAATCTAAAAGCAAAATTCAAAAAATTTTCTTGGGGAAAAAAACCCCCGCTGGTCTAGGGTGTCTAGGATAAGACCCAGATATTCCAAGATTTCTGAAAGTTCAGGAAGCATCTGAACCTTTATAAGCTCTGGACAGTCTGCATTACATCCTCAGTCAGTGTTTAAGCTGACTGTTTTCTTTAATAGGAGGTCACGTAAGTATCCCACAATGGGAATACCATGGAAGTATAGTAAGGCTGGCACAGGGGTGAAATTTTGGTGAACACTCAGGGTGAGGATAACATACCAAATGGAAGGACTACAAATTTATAGTGTTGAGCGCTCACACCAAAACAGTGGTGGCTTTGATGTGGTGAAAAAAGGGATACATGCAACTATGAAACCTTGATGTCCTTCAGAATCAAGATGAGAGGAATATCTCCTTTTTGATTTTGCAGTGCAAATTAAAAAGGTTGAAGCAAAGACCCTGAATCGTTCTTTGTAAAAAACAAACAAAAAACCCTGAATCCATTCTGACATTGGTGCAATAGCAATAACTCCCTGGTTCAAAAGATCTGCAAGAGTAGCATGCAAGTCAATATAAGTGAGGCGGAGGCAATGAACAGAAATCCAGTTTGCAGCCTCTGGATACCATATCCCTTACCCAGGTATTGAAGAGGCTAGCTGACCAGGTGCCTACTAAGGAACTCGCAAAGTGGGGGGGCATTTCTTAATGATGAAGAGGACTTGTCTACACATTTGGAGGATTTCGAGGTTCAAGGTTTGCGATTGAACTGGGCCTTGGATTCAGGTCTAGCCTAAGAGTATAATGCCTGGGGGAAATAAAAATAACTATTTTTGACTTCAGAGGTGGGAGAAGATTTCCAAGTTTAAGAGTTAGAATTCTTCAGCGAAGATGAATGAGTACTTTTACAGCCAGTGACGTCCTTTGTAGAGTTGTCTAAAGAAGCATCATAGAGACATACACAGATAGAATATTTTACACTGCTGTTCCAAAGACAAACATTTCAGCCAAAGACATCACCCCATATTTACTGAAACTCAGTCGGGAAAGATGGATAATATCAACTGCGTTGTCTACTAAATGGTATAGTACTGAAGGAAAAATCTCTAAGAATTCTATAATTAATGGGTCAGTAAGGACTGTGAGGATTGTAGCTGGACCCTTTGACATAAGCTTAGTTCATGCCCCTACGGTTTCACAGATTGACATCATGGCTATAGCAGGTTGCATAGCGGGGCGACCAGCAAAAAAACCCATTTAGAATGAGTTTATAAACATTTGTCAGTGGAATTCTCAAACACTGGAGAATCATCAATAGGTGTTTATTAAAGAGAGATACTGTATACAGCTGTGCTCATAAGTTTACATACCCTGGCAGAATTCATGATTTCTTGGCCATTTTTCAGAGAATATGAATGAAAACACAACAACTTTTCTTTCACTCATGGTTAGTGTTTGGCTTAAGCCATTTATTATCAATCAACTGTGTTTACTCCTTTTAAATCATAGAGGCAACAGAAACTAGCCAAATGACCCTGATCAAAAGTTCATATACTCCAGTTCTTAATACCGTGTATTTCCCCCTTTAACATCAATGACAGCTTGAATGCTTTTGTGGTATTTGTGGATGAGGCTCTTTATCTTCTCAGATGGTAAAGCTGCCCATTCCTCTTGGCAAAAATCCTCCAGTTCCTCTAAATTTTTGGGCTGTCTTACATGAACTGCAAATTTGAGATCTCCCCAGAGTGGCTCAATGATATTGAGGTCAGGAGACTGAGATGGCCACTCCAGAACCTTCACTTTATTCTGCTGTAGCCAGTGATAGGTCGACTTGGCCTTGTGTTTTGGATCATTGTCAGGTAGGAATGTCAAAGTACGTCCCATACGCAGCATCCTGGCTGATGAATGCAAATGTTCCTCCAGTATTTTTTGATAACATAACATCAATTTTGACAAAATTTCCTGTGCCTTTTGTAGCTCACACATCCCCAAAAACATCAGCGATCCACCTCTATGTTTCACAGTAGGAATGGTGTACCTTTCATCATAGGCCTTGTTGACTCCTCTCCAAATGAAGCATTTATGGTTGTGGCCAAAAAGCTCAATTTTGGTCTCCTCACTCAAAATGACTTTGTGCCAGAAGGTTTGAGGCTTGTCTCTGTGCTGTTTGGCATATTGTAAGTGGGATACTTTGTGGCATTTGCGTAGTAATGGCTTTCTTCTGGCAACTCGACCATGCAGCCCATCTTTCTTCAAGTGCCTACTTATTGTGCATCTTGAAACACCCCCACCACATGTTTTCAGAGAGTCCTGTATTTCACCTGAAGTTATTTGTGGGTTTTTCTTTGCATCCCAAACAATTTTCCTGGCAGTTGTGGCTGAAATTTCAGTTGGTCTACCTGACCGTGGTTTGGTTTCAACAGAACCCCTCATTTTCCACTTCTTGATTAGAGTTTCAACACTGCTGATTGGCATTCTCAATTCCTTGGATATCTTTTTATATCCCTTTCCTGTTTTATACAGTTCAACTACCTTTTCCCGCAGATCCTTTGACAATTCTTTTGCTTTCCCCATAACTCAGAATCCAGAAACGTCAGTGCAGCACTGGATGAAAGATGCAAGGGTCTCTCAGGAGTCCAGAAACTCATTGACCTTTTATACACACACATTAATTACAAGCAAACAGATCACAGGTGAGGATGGTTACATTTAACAGTTATTCAAATCCTCTTGTGTGCATCTCTTTATAGTCTGCTGAAAAAAAGCCTGTCATTTACAGATCTTAACAGCTTAAGAGAAGTATACACACACAAATGGAAGACCCATAAACATTGAAATATGTATATGTATAACAAAAAATTTACCCAAAGCTAATATAATTTGCCTTTAGAAAGGATCAGTGTTTTTTCAACATAGATCTTATCTTAGAACTGTTAGTATGTGTCATATAAAGTAGAACTTCACTTTCCCAATCAACAATGATTATTTGTAATCCTTATGCTGCTACAATTAGTAAATAAATCAGAAAGTATATAATATTTACTTGTTTTAAACTTTTTTTTTACATTTCTTCTGTTACTTCCTGGTTTCTTGCCTAGGAAAATGATGTCATACATCCCAGGAGTCTTCAGGAAGGGAGGAGAGGAGGAGGGGTTTCCCAGCTAAGCACACTCACCTTCATGCATGCTTGAGCTATGGGTAGATGGGTTACATGAAATAAATGCTACACGAATCATCTGCTCTTACTCAAGATGGCAATGGCAAGAGATGCTAGGGGGTTGTGGTTTCTCAACAAAATAAAGCATTGAGACATGGATGGATGGATGGGGGAGTTTGCTTTGTATATTAAAAGTTAATCAAATAGTGTTTTTGTTTTGTGGTGCTCAGATGCAGTGAAGACACGTTTTAAGAGATAGTTTTAAGAGGTCAAGGTTTAGGAATTTAAAGTTTAGAATTAGGATTAAAGCAACCAAAATCCATAACACAATTTAATTTCCCCAACATACCCTACAAGCCTCTTGCCTGTTTCTCATACAGATCCCAACTCAGTACTCATAAACAGGAGAGAAACACAGCAGATGTTTCATCAAAGATCACTTAGCCAAATACCCAGGCATTTGTTCACCTGACTTTGGATTCTGCTTCCCCAGCAAAGGTTTCTTTCATGACTTTACGGGAGCAAAGTGGGCAACATAGCAGTGGGTTCATATTTGACAGTAACTTTGTTCCAAGGCTAATGGTTCTCCATATTTATTATTAGCAGAGAGCTTCACCATCTCTTCTGTTTCTCGAGCAAGAAAATATTATACCCACCGTTATCAATTTATATGCGATATACATATAATGTGGTTGAGTAAGCCACTCTTAATAGCCTATCTATATACAAATTCAGCCATCTTTATGTAGCAACCTCTACCTTAGGTAGATAGGTAGGTGCTAGGTGTAGGTTTTGTGTAAGCTGCCAGCACAGGTCAATTTAGGCAGGCATATGCTGTGACCTAGGCCTGTTTGTTTTGATCTGGGGGCAGGGGAGTGGTTTAGTGTAGCAGTAGGTGACTGACATGTGCTTCAGCTCTTGGGTGCCTCCTCTGTTTCCAGGGAGAAGGTTCTGGAAAGGAGGCAGGACAGAGAGCTGGAGTGACATGGGGTACATGTGGGAGCCCTGACCAATCCCCAACTAGGATTGGCAGGGGGCAGGCCTCCTATATATACTCATGGTCAGCCTGCTGTGAGAGGTATTGTCGGCTGGGTGAACTGGATGATAGAGTGTTGGACTGTCGTGTTTGAGGGAACCCCCTTTCTGGGGGGGTGTACCTCAGCCTGGAAGCTCGGGAGCTGGGAGGGAGCCTCTCTTTACACGGTCATAGAGAGGTGTCCTGGAACAGGAGCTGGGAGAGACAGTCGGGAGCATGTCCAGAGAAAGTCATTCAGGAGGGATCCAGGTTGGGTGTCGGTGAGTGGAAAGCACAGTGGAAAGCTCTGGAAGAGACATGCAAGGAATTGGAAGCAGAGACAGAGGGAGAGACTGTGGGTGTTATGTGTCAAGTCGCTGCAGCCAGGAGGACGGGCAGGATTTGCAATCGGACTTCCTGGGATCAGTAGTCCATCAAGTAAATTTATTCTCAATCAAATCGGTTGCTACCACAAAGGGGTACTGCAGACCCCTGCCTGCAAAGGTTTATCAAGGAATAACACTAGGGCTTAGTCAAGCAAGGGACTGTTCATTGACTGAGGAAGTGTGCCTAATGGATGGCTGACCAGCAGGGTGAAATGTGTGGATGGTGTAACACGTAGCAATCCCATGGGGGCACCACTACCTTTACAAAGACCCATGTCTGGAAATCAAATTATTATTATTATTATTATTATACACAATTTATATGGCGCCAAAAGTTTGTGCAGCGCTTTACAATGTAGAGGGGGGACAGCACAATTAAAATACAGTTCAGTATATAAGGGACAGAAGGGCCCTGCTCATGGAGCTTACATTCTAATGGGAGATTATGTTTGTTATATTTATACATGCTTTAATTTGCTGTATTTTTAGACCATTCTGTATATTGACAAGATGATATATTGCCATAGCAACTTTGTAACTACATACAGTTACGTACATGGTTGGTGACACAGGTTTGTTTATTCTATTTGGTGCTACTCGTTGACAGTTTGTATGGAGCCCCTACTAGAGTCAGCAGGACTGGCTTGTGTAAAACAACCCTTGAATGTGGAGTTTCAATTTGCATCCTTGAATTTGCTTGAAAAAAAAAAAAAGAGGCATGTTTGTCATTTCAGTTCAGGGGCTCCACATGTAACAAGCCCCAAACTGTGAAAAAGTATAAAACACATTATCAAATATAAGTATCACGAAACACAAAAAAAATACTAATATATAAAATTGAGTTTTACTTACCCCTATTAAGTTTCAGCTTAACCTACAGATTGCATGTTCAAAATAATAATAACGCTCAATAATTTAAAAGTGAGGAGTGATAAATAGTGGTGTTTTATTTCAAATAAACTGCTTACCTTGAAATGAAAAAAATATATATAAAAATTTGGATGTTTGACTTCTAGAAAATGACTGCTGCATTGGAGAAGTTCTGTGGTAATGGAAGTGGTGGTTGGGTTTAGTGTTTTTCTTTGCTCTTCCTTTAGCCCTGAAGTTTGCACCCACCCATTTTTCCCCAGCAAAACACACAAGGTACACAGTGCCCATTGAAGCTGGAGGACTGACTGGCCTTTACAGGCTGCACTGGAGAGGAGGTGATGTCACCAAAGGGGAGATGGGCAGAGAACCTAAACATGGCAGTCTCAGCCTGTCCTCTTCCTTTCAAAGGTGACAAAGGAGTATGCGTTGGCAAAGGTACTGAGTGGTGCATTATTCTGACAGAAAGGTGCAGTGTCTGGAGTGTTGGGTGCAGCATTAGGGCTGCTGGGAGGCAGGAAAATTCAGAATTAGGGGTGCAGTGGTAGAGGTGCTGGATGACCAGGAGATGCAATATCAGGGTGCAAAGTAGCAAGGATACTTCATAGGCCTAAATGTAAAAGTTGTCTAAATGTAAGCCTATAGAGAAGCTTCTCCAACTGAGCATTACCCCACATGGTGAAGGCCACATCACCTGCTGATGTACGGTACAGTAAGTGCAATGGGGGTTTAGTTAGCATGGGGGGGGGAGTAATTAGGATTAAGTTATTTGAAAATACAGTTAGCCTTCAGACTTATTTGTTGCGATAATTGGTATTTTACTCTGTGCGGTGTGTTGAAGTGTCAATAATTTAGACGCGTATTGTGCCGCGTACACACTAGCGGACTTTCCGGCAGACTTGGTCCGGACAATTCGATCGCGTATGGGCTCCAGCTGACTTTTTTTTCCAAAAAGTCAGACGGACCTAGAAAAAAAACATGTTTCAAATCTGTCCGACGGACTCGAGTCCGGTCGAAAAGTCCGCTCGTCTGTATGTTATGCCGCGTACACACGAGCGGACTTTACGGCGGACTTTGCCCGGCGGACTGGATTTCGTCGGACAATTCGATGTGTGTGGGCTCCAGCGGACTTTGTTTTCTCAAAAGTTGGACGGAATTAGATTTGAAACTTGTTTAAAATTTATCCGTTGAAATCGAGTCCGGTCGAAAAGTCCGCCGTCTGTATGCTAGTTCGACGGACAAAAAGCCACGCTAGGGCAGCTATTGGCTACTGGCTATGAACTTCCTTGTTTTAGTCCGGTCGTACGTCATCACGTACGAATTCGACGGACTTTGGTGGATTGTGTGTAGGCAAGTCCGTTCGTTCACAAAGTCCGTCGGAAAGTACGTCGAAAAGTCCGCCAGGCAAAGTCCGCCGTAAAGTCCGCTCGTGTGTGCGCGGCATTAGTCCGACGGACTAAAACTGACGCTAGGGCAGCTATTGGCTACTGGCTATCAACTTCCTTATTTTAGTCCAGTCGTACGTCATCACGTACGAATCCGTCGGACTTTGGTGTGATCGTGTGTAGGCAAGTCTGTTCATTTGAAAGTCCGGCGGACCTACGCTGCAAAGTCCGTCGGAAAGATTGTCGGACCTAGTCCGTCGAAAAGTCCGCCCGTGTGTACGCGGCATAACTTCAGTCAATACACATATATCCGCTTTCCATTTCTTGTACAAATAATACAGGTATATATATGTGTTTATGAACTTAGGCTGCATTCACCCCTGAGCGTAGCAATTTACTGGCGTTTTTTCAGGTGTTTGTGCAGCTTTTTACAAGCGTTTTTAAAGTTTTTTAGAAGCGTATTACAAGTACAGTTCCTTGCAAAAGTATTCATCCCCCTTGGCTTTTTACCTATTTTGTTACATTACAGCCTTTAGTTCAATGTTTTTTTATTTCTGAATTATATGTTATGACTCAGAACACAATAGTCTAAGTTGGTGAAGTAAAATTAGAAAAATATATACATAAAACTATTTTTCAGAAATAAAAAACTGATAATTGGCATGTGTGTATGTATTCACCCCCTTTGTTATAAAGCCCATAAAATGATCTGGTGCAACCAATTACCTTCAAAAGTCACATTGATGTCCACTTGTGTGCAATCTAAGTGTCACGTGATCTGTCATTACATATACACACCTTTTTGAAAGGCCCCAGAGGCTGCAACACCTAAGCAAGAGGCACCACTAACCAAACACTGCCATGAAGACCAAGGAACTCTTCAAACAAGGAAGGGACAATATTGTTGAGAAGTACACGTCAGGGTTAGGTTATAAAAAAACCTCCAAATCTTTGATGATCCCTAGGAGCACCATCAAATCTATCATAACCAAATGGAAAGAACATGGCACAACAGCAAACCTGCCAAGAGACGGCCGCACACCAAAACTCGCAGACCGGGCAAGGAGGTCATTATTTAGAGAGGCAGCACTGAGACCTAAGGTAACCCTGGAGGTTCACAGCAGAGACTGGAGTATCTGTACATAGGATGACAATAAGCCGTATGCTCCATAGAGTAAGGCTTTATGGCAGAGTGGCCAGAAGAAAGCCATTACTTTCAGCAAAAAACAAAATGGCACGTTTTGAGTTTGCGAAAAGGCATGTGGGAGACTCCCAAAATGTATGGAGGAAGGTGCTCTGGTCGGATGAGACTAAAATTGAACTTTTTGGCCATCAAAGAAAACGCTATGTCTGGCGCAAACCCAACACATTACATCACCCAAAGAACACCATCCCCACAGTGAAACATGATGGTGGCAGCATCATGCTGTGGGGATGTTTTTCAGCAGTCGGGACTGGGAAACTGATCAGAGTTGAGGGAAAGATGGATGGTGCTAAATACAGGGATATTCTTGAGCAAAACCTGTACCACTCTGTGTGTGATTTGAGGCTAGGACAGAGGTTCACCTTCCAGCAGGACAATGACCCCAAACACACTGCTAAAGCAACACTTGAGTGGTTTAAGGTGAAACATGTAAATGTGTTGGAATGGCCTAGTCAAAGCCCAGACCTCAATCCAATAGAAAATCTGCGGTCAGACTTAAATATTGCTGTTTACTAGCACAAACAATCCAACTTGAAGGAGCTGGAGCAGTTTTGCAAGGAGGAATGAGCAAAAATCCCAGTGGTAAGATGTGGCAAGCTCATAGAGACTTATCCAAAGCGACTTGGAGCTGTGATAGCCGCAAAAGGTGGCTCTACAAAGTATTGACTTTAGGGGGGTGAATAGTTATGCACATTTTTCTGTTATTTTGTCCTATTTGTTGTTTGCTTCACAATAAAAAAAAAAAAAAAACATCTTCAAAGTTGTAGTACTGTAAATTAAATGATACAAATTCTCAAACAATCCATGTTAAATCCAGGTTGTGAGGCAACAAAGCACGAAAAATGCCAAGGGGGTGAATACTTGTAGCTCTAACACACAACCTCCTCACCTGGCAGGGCCAAGGAGGCAAGATAACATCCAGAAGGTCACCCCAAATATTTAACTCTTCCCCCAGAATAAACCACTGATAATAAACCTCCTAGTGGTTGGCCAGGGGGCATAAATATCCATAATTCAGCATTATTGCATCTTCTCTACTCTACTGCCAGAGGCATTTGCCAACAGCATGCAGAAGCAAACAATAAAATTGGGCTTATGCCGCGTACACACAGTCCGACTTTTCGACCGGACTTGTCTGACGGACGCCGACGGACCAAATCCGGCGAACAATCCGATTGTGTGTGGGCTTCACCGGACCTTCAGCGGACTTTTCCAGTCGCAAATCTGATGGACTTTAGATTTGGAACATGCTTCAAATCTTTACGTCGCAACTCCGCTGGACCCAGAAATCCACTCATCTGTATGCTAGTCTGATGGACAAAAACCGACGCTAGGGCAGCTATTGGCTACTGGCTATCAACTTCCTTATTTTAGTCCGGTGTACGTCATCACGTACGAATCCGTCGGACTTTTGTGTGATGGTGTGTAGGCAAGTCCGGTCGTTAGAAAGTCCCTTGAAAGTCCACCAAAAGTCAGTCGAAAGTCTGTCGAAAGTCTGTAGGACTTTTGTAGCTGAAAAGACCGACCGTGAGTACGCGGCATTAGAGTTGACATAAGGAGAGTAGAACTAGAACAATCATAGTTCAGGCTGACTACAGCCCAGCAACACTAAATGTAAGCTAGGGACACAACTGTATAGGGCAGGGAAACTACAAATAAATAAAACATACAAACTGAGTAGATAAAAGTACACAGTGATTCTGAATAACAGCCAGGTTCCAGAGTGCAAAAACCTATATATTCCTACAAAACGACACCGAGAATCATGCAGGTTGTACCATTATCTCACTGTAGCTTTCATTTGTCATAGAAACATACACTGGATTATTTTATGCAATATGGAGGACACTCATCTCTCTGAGGGAATATGAATGTAACGGTTCCCACCTGGAACAAATAACTAAGTATCCCCCCTTCAATTTACAAAGCAACAGGTATTCTGTTCAATTTGTCCTCTCTAATTACAGAATTTTAGTTCAACATTGTTATTACTATGAGTGTGAATAATCATCACAACATGTGTGAAATTCACAGCACAATACTATGTCTTTGTTCTGATATACATAGCTAAGCTTCACCCAGGAGTGCACCTGCATGTGTGTCCCCATAGCACACGGCGTGCTATGGGGACACTTGGAGGAAGGAGGAGTGGACAGCACTGGCAAGAGACTCCAGAAGAGGAGACAAGGGGCCGCTTTGTGCAATATCATTGCAATATCTTTGCTCAGAGTAGGTAAGAATAATGTCTTATTTTATCAAAAAATAGTAATAATAATAACCTTTAATAGCACTTAAAAGTGATAATAAACCCTTACATAAGTCCACTGAAGTGACTAGCCCCAGGTGATACAACACAGTAATGAATTAAATCCTCCTACATAAGCTGTACCTGCTTATCTGCGGCCCTCAGAGATCTGATGTCACACACTGCACAGCACCAAGCTGAGTGTAATCTGAGCCCTGAGTGGTGGGAAAGGATACACTCCCCTCTACACAGTCTCACTGGAAAACATGCACATCTGAGGCATTCAGTCACCTGCTGTTTGCTGAGAAGTGAACATGTAGATAGCAGAAGAATGAGACAGCAGACAGGATCCACACTAATTGCTATGGTCTGAGGTAAGTAGACACTATTTGAGGATATACTTTGTTCATTTTTAATTTCAGAGGTTTAAAATCACTTTAAGCAGCCTTTTCCTTTTTCTGGTCCATTATTTTTTTGTAATTTAAAACGGAGTAACAGGAAAAAGAACCTAATCTGCCCAGGCAGGGAACTGGCAACATGAGTATAGGCAGGCTTACATGGTGCTAACAAAAAAGGAGGAATAACCTCCACAATCAATTGTAATAGACATGAATACAATAAGCAGCCAAAGTGATATACTGGAGGTTATTTACGAAAGGCAAATCCACTTTGCACTACAAATGCAAACTACAAGTACAAAATGCACTTGAAATTGCACTGAAAGTGCACTTGGAAGTGCAGTCGCTGTAGATCCGAGGGGGACATGCAAGGAAAAAAAAAAAACAGCATTTTAGCTTGTACATGATTGGATGATAAAATCAGCAGAGCTTCCCCTCATTTCAGATCTACCCCTCAGATTTACAGCGACTGATCTTCCAAATGCACTTTCAGTGCAATTTCAAGTGCACTAAATAACCCCCTATGTTACTTGAGTGATGTTGTTTTTATATTATAATGCCATGCTTCCATCTTAAAACCCAACAGGTGCTCCAAACCTTCCACACTCCATCTAAGACCCCATACACACTATTAGATTTTCTGCAGATTTTTGTCTTCAGATTTACCAAAGCCATGTAGTGCAAGGCCCTGCCTGATTGCATACAAATTGAAACTCTTAAGGTTTGACCTCATATTATAAGGTTTTGTTAAATCTGAAGACAAAAATCTGCAGAAAATCTAATAGTGTGTATGGGGCCTTAAGGCTGCTTTCACATCGCTCTGTTGCAAAAATGTGGTAAAAATGCATATGCGTTTTTGCTGCATTTTTAACATGTTTCCTTTGTGTTTTGCACCTGTGAAAAAAGGACACGTGAGTTTTCCATTCATTTCAATAGAGAGGTGTGTTTTTGGTGTTTTTTTAACGCACCAAACATACACCAAAGATGCAGCATACAGGACTTTTTAAAATGCAACTTACCCGCAACTGATTAATGTGAACAGCCCCATAGGATTTATTAGGCATGCATTTTCCTCCGCTTTTGGTAAGGAAAAAAATTGAAGAAAAAACTGATCAGTGTGAAAGGTGCCTTATGGCTGGCTATGTATGTCAGAAAGTGGAGTAGGCTGGCCATTTACTGTATAAGTAATTCATGCTAGCAATACAATCATTTCACTCATCACTGTTGATTATCATGTACAGCAGAAGACACAAAGTGCCGGACTTCCAGTACGGGAGATCCTACCACATGCTGAAAAACTGACTGATGACTGAACATTCCCCTGATTATGAGAAGACATTTTCCCAATTCACAGCACATTTGATATTTTCTTGGAACTAATAATTGTCTTGTATATGGGTAGAGCATGGTATTCCTTGATTTACTATCTACTTTGCTATAAATTGGTGGAATGGAAATTCCAGTCACGTGATGACTGATTACACTTGCGTACTTGCATATGAGGTCATCTTGCAATTTTTTCTTCTAAATCTACATTCTTCATTCTACAGTGGTTCTGCAGGACTGAATGTTACATACATACTTGTGTGCACATGGGTAGATTAAAGAGAATCTAATAGGATAGATTTATGAAATTTACAATTCCTGACTTGTTTGTTAGATGCCAGAACTAGGGTTGTTATTCATATGCCTTATGCCGCGTACACACGAGCAGACTTTACGGCAGACTTTGCAAAGCGGACTTTACGACGGACTTTCTGAATGAACGGACTTGCCTACACACAATCAACCAAAGTCCGTCGAATTCGTATGTGATGACGTAGGACCGGACTAAAATAAGGAAGTTCATAGACAGTAGCCAATAGCTGCCCTAGCGTGGCTTTTTGTCTGTCGAACTAGCATACAGACGAGCGGACTTTTCGACCGGACTCGAGTCCGTCGGATAGATTTGAAACATGTTTCAAATCTAAGTCCCTCCAACTTTTGAGAAAACAAAGTCCGCTGGAGCCCACACACGATCGAATTGCCCGACGAAATCCCGTCCGCCGGGCAAAGTCTGCCGTAAAGTCTGCTCGTGTGTATGCGGCACTAGATTGTAAGCTCTAACGAGCAGGGCTCTCTGATTCCTACTGTATTAAATCGTATTGTACTTGCACTGTCTACCCTCATGTTGTAATGCACTGCGTAAACTGTCAGCGCTATATAAATCCTGTATTATAATAAAAAATAATAATAACATGCCTTTATTACTGCTTCACTAGGTCAAGCATACAGAAAAAGAGCAGAAGATAGCGGAGAGAGAGGACAACGCAGAGAGGAGAAGAACCGGAGAGGGGAGAAGGACCGGAGAGGAGAGAACACGTCGCCAGGAGAGGGAGAAGAGCCAGAGCTGCCTTAATAAAATACTTTAAAAAGCTGTGTAGTGTGTTTATTTTTGACACTTTTTTATTTAGGTGAATGGGTAGGGGCACTACATACCCCATACTCATTCACCTAGCGTGGGGGGCCGTGATCTGGGGGGCTTCCAGATCATGATAAGTCCCCGTCCGCAGACCCCGACAACCATCGGGCAAGGGTGTTCGGGAAGAGGCCCTTGTCCTCATCAACATGGGGACAAGGTGCTTTGGGGTGGCCCCAAAGCACCAATCCCCCGTGTTGAGGGCACGTGGCCTGGTATGGTCCGGGGGGGTGCTCGCTCGTCCCCCCCTTTCCTGACCTGCGTGCTGGGATCTGGGATAAGGGTCTGGTATGGATCTTGGGGGCAACCTCACGCAAAATTTTGTCGGGGTTCCCCTTCAAGATTCTCAGCACACAAGTCGCACCGCAAGTTGCATCATCTTGATCCAACTTCTGGTGCGACTTCTATTCAAATCAATGAGCTCCCATAGGGAACCATTGATTTTGAATAGAGACAGAGAAACGTGGCTGAAAGCTAGTGTGGTTAAACGCCCATTGACGCCAATGCAAAACGCATAAAAAATTTGCATTTTTAACGTCGCTTTTTTCGGTACTAGCTTTGCAGCTCGTTTTTTAAAACGCCCGTTGGCATGAGGCCTTAGTGTGCAGACTAATTTTGCAACTAAATAAGAAACAAAAATTTTCCCATCTCACTTGTTTTTTTTCATCTGTTTAAATGAATATAATAGACGAACAACTGAAAATTTCCAAATAAACATTTATTACATTTCCAAAAAACAAATCAGTGACTAATATAGCCACCCTTCTTTTCAACAGTCATAAGCCTTCCATTCATGGAGTCTGTCAGTTTCTTGATCTGTTGACAATAAACTTTTTGTGCAGCAGCAACCACAGCCTCCCAGAAACTGTTCAGAGAGGTGTACTGTTTTTCTTCACTGTAAATCTTCTATTTAGGAAGGGCCCAGAAGATCTCAATAGGGTTTTGGTCAGGCGAGGAAGGGGAGCCATGTCTTTATTCTTTCATCTGTAAGGCCTTTACTGGCTAGCAACGCAGTGGAGTACTTTGATGCAATGCGATAGAGCTTTGTCCCGCATAAATATCATGGTCTTATTGAAAGATTCCGACTTTTTCCTATACCACTGCTTGAAGAAAGTGTCTTCTAAAAATTGGCAGTAGGTTAGAGAGTTGATTTTGAGTCCATCTTCAACCCGAAAAGGTCCAACTAGCTCATCTTTAATAATACCAGCCCATACCAGTACCCCACCTCCGCCTTGCTACCGTCTGGGTGGAAGTGCAGCTCTGTGCCTGTTACTAATCCAGCCACAGGCCCATCCATCTGGTTTGTTAAGAGTCACTCTCATCTGATCAGTTCATAAAACCTTTGAAAATCTGCCTTCTGATATTTCTTGGTCCAGTCTAGACGTTTCAGCATATGCGTCTTGTTCAGTGGTGGTCAGGTTTCAGCCTCCCTTGCCTTGGCCATGTCTCTGAGCACTGAACACCTTGTACTTCTGGGCACTCCAGATAGGTTGCAGTTCTTGAATATGACAGCACTGGAGGATAATGGGTTTCTGGTAGCTTCATGATTGATTCTTCTCAAATCTTTAGCAGTTGATTTGCATCTTTTTTTTCTCAACACATTTCTTGTGACCCAGTTGACTATTTGCAACAAAATGTTTCATAATTCTGTGATCACGCCCCAATATCTTAGCAATTTCAAGAGCGCTGCATCCCTCTGAAAGACTTTTTACAATTTTTGAGTCTTCTGAGTCAGGTAAATCTCATATTTGGCCCATTTTGCCTGAGGAAAAGAAGCTGCCTAATAATTATGCACACCTTGATATAGGGCGTTAATCTCCTTGGGCCACACCCTCTCTCATTACACAAATAAACATCACCTGAGATATGCTTAAATCGAATACGCATTCAAGTTTATACGGGTTGGAGTTGGACAATATGCATTAAAATGATAATTTGGACACAGTACTCATTTGCTTAATAATTGTGCACACAGTGTATATGTGGTGGCAGGCCCATCTCTGGGAAATAATAGCCATAGTCCAGGAAGATTGTCATTTCCCCCTTCATTGCTTTGCCAGAAGATGCCTGCAGTTATTTATTGTCATACAATTTCTTTCCTTATTATGTTTTTTCGCTTTCTATATTTTTATTAAGGTTTTACATAATGATTACAGAAAAACACAAGAGAAAAGAATAAAGTCTGTAATTTCTTAATACATAGTGAGAAAAATGTCTTAGATGAAAACATTGACAAAGTAGATTCAACAAGCATGTATGACTTTGGTTTCAATGAGCAGTACAGGAAGTCCCCGAGTTACGAACACAATAGGGACTGTAGGTTTGTTTGTAAGTCGCAACACTGCATTTGTAAGTGTAACTTCCGGTCGGAACACTGCATTCATAAGTTTAAAGTCTGCCTGTGCATGGATGTGGGATGTTCTGGGCGCTTGTTATGTTATCTGGGGCTCTTCTGGCCAT
This sequence comes from Lithobates clamitans, assembly GCA_037952925.1. NCBI lineage: Eukaryota > Metazoa > Chordata > Amphibia > Anura > Ranidae > Lithobates > Lithobates clamitans. Next base: position 2,476,911 of record JBBGZY010000052.1, on the reverse strand, counting down.
GCAGCACATGTAGTACTGCAGTATGGGATGTGTCTGGAGGCGTCCAGGACCAGCGTGGAGCACAAGTGGCCGGCATTTGAGGCCGTTCGTAAGTAGGAGTAGTTCGTAACTCGGGTGTTCGTAACACGGGGACTGCCTGTAATAGTTACACAGTGGAGAGTATTGTCCAGGGCCCCCAGACACCCCTACTGGGAACAAACTGTGTCTTAGTGGGGCAACAATACCACCATCTTTTACTTACCTTGTAGTGTTTTCAGTAGTGGTTTTATAGTAGTGCATAAGTACAGGCCTTCAAACATGTTCAACTGAGCAAACACTTATTACATTTTTTGATCAAATCTATTCATATTTTGTTTCTAATGGGTAACCCAAGTTTCACCTTTTGATAAAGCATGCAGTTTCACTAAAGGCTGACAAGCCTGATCTAGATGAACTGCTTATTTAACTCTAATGTTAACAGTGTGAGAATCGGCACACCATAAGCACCGCACAGATATCAGACCACCTCCAACCAGACCACAAGACTGTTAAAGTAATCAGAGAGCTGGGGAAAATAATGGCTTTGTTGGGCAGGGAAGCCTAGAACTCCCCACCTACAAGTTTCAGACACTCCAAACATGCTTTGAAACGTGATCCAGGGAGAGACTGTTTATAGAGGTGGTGGGGAGACCTCTGTGTGTAGACATCACACACTCCCACCACTGCCTGGAATTCCTTTGCAGATGATCAGTATTTATTACCCCTTGTAAGAAACTGACCTTTGAAGAAAAAACTTTATTTATCCCTCAATACAAACACTGGCTGTGCAGTCAAGGCCTTTTTTGTCCCCTTACTATTAATTACAAGCAAAAGTGTACCTGTTTACTAAATGATAAAAATGTAGAGGAGGGAAAAATATTATATGATAAGTGTATTTAAGAATACTATTGGCCTAATCCCATAATAGTGCTGTTTACATAATTCTATGTTGTAGACTTGAGAGTGGTATTTTAACAAGCCACTCTGAGCGCAGCTATAAAACAGCAGAGGATGTAATAGGCTCCCCTGTGCAAGAACATTTTTTTTTTTGGATTTTGATTCTTATATTTGTTCAAGGAACAAGTAATGTTTTTTCAGTTAAAAATACATTTCTGTCCAAGAAAAGTACTAGAAATAAACATTTACTTTTAATAATTGTTGCAAGCATTCTAGATCAGTGTTTTTCAACTCCAGTCCTCAAGGCGCCCCAACAGGTCATGTTTTCAGGATTTCCCTCAGATGAAATAGCTGTGGTAATTACTAAGGCAGTGAAACTGATCAAATCACCTGTGCAAAATAATGGTAAGCCTGAAAACATGACCTGTTGGGGCGCCTTGAGGACTGGAGTTGAGAAACACTGTTCTAGATGACCAATACTACCGGGGGGGGGGGTTTGGCTGTCAAGGGCTGTGCCCAACACCAGTTTGGAGACTTTGGACATTTCCGAGAGCTGTGAGTGACCATCATTCTGGGCTTAAGCTTAACCCTTGCAATAGGGTGTGTAATATAGCCATCAATCTGTAGACATTTAGTGTGGGATATGTAGGTGCAGCAGTGAGCTGTTCAACATGGCTAGCAGGCCAGAGAAAGGGAGTGGAATGGGAGGTAGGTAGTCAGTTGGGGTATGTGGCTAGATGTCACTTCTTGCAAAGACACTATAGGGCAGTGGTCTATCAACCGCGGCCCTTTGCTTGCTTTTAACTGGCCCTTGGGGCACTATTTTCATCCACTGATACCAACAATGGGACATAATTCCCCCCATCGACACCAATGAAGTGGCAGAATTCCTCCAAATGACACCATCAATAGGCCACAATTCCTTCCAATGACACCAATGATGGGGTGCTATTGCTCCCACTGACAACAAAGATTGGGTATTGTTTAATCCCACTAATGCCAGGACGTTTTTCACTCCCACTGGTCAGTCTGGTCCCCCTTAAGTCTGAAGGACAGTAATTGGCCATTTGTTTAGAAAGTTTGGAGACCCCTGCTATAGGGAATTATGACTTGGTGGCTGTGTGAGTCAATGTCAAGTTCAGACAGAACATATGGAGTGCACCAAAGTGCAGCGGGAGATTGACCCCCTTGGACTTTAATGGCAGAAAATGTAGATGAAAGTGTAAATGCGTAAAAGGCAACAGCGGCACTTTTATTAGTACTAGAGTTCAGACTAGGTCATTAGGACTGGAGTGGGAAAACCTGTGTGCTTACTATAAGTATTGGTGGAGAAGATAGTGCTCAGTGGATGCCATTAGATTGGAAGTTATGTAGTGTTTTTAGGTCTTGAGTTGGGGTGAGGTTCATTGTTATGGAACAGGCAGATTTTAGATCTGAAGGTGTGCTAGCCATTACTATTCCGGGAGGGAAAGCAGGTGTTCTGGAAGTTTGGAATGTGTCTGTTAACTTGGTTGGTCCACACAGGTATCTTTTAGTTCTGAGAAGCAGATAGTAATTGGGTGTCTTTAGGTCTGAGAGTGGGTATGCGTTAGTGTTTTTAGTTGTGAGGTAACTGTCAGAAACATTTCTATGAAAATTCTGAGTACAGTCAATGACTTGTGTTCTTAATATGAAAAGTTTTGAATGAAAGTTATTTTTTTTTCCTTTTAGGCATTTTCTATTTTTTGCAGGTGCTCATGCACTAAACTCGTATTTTTATGTTTGTACCACTATATAACCAGAGCACGGCTGTGCACAGCCAGCCATGTCTGTGGGTGGCTGCCCAGTCAGGGGTGAAAAATCCATAATTTACTTTAGACAGGCTCAGGTACCAATGTGCAAGAGCCCTTATTTCACAATGCATCTCACAAGATAATAAAATGGGCCCTATCAGCAACTGTATCATATACAACTAGACTGTCCATACTACCATACCCAAGGGTGGTGCTGCACACAAAACAGGGAGACACTGATGAGGTGTCAGCTCTTGTGAACTCTCATCTTGCAACCATAACGACTGTGAGCATTAGAGCCCTTATTGACTATAAATGCTGATCCACATTCTCCCAGTCTGAGTACTTATGTTTATGAATGAGCCCGACGTTCGAGACGAACGTAAGTTCGACACGAACATCGGGTGTTCGCCTGTTTGCAAAACCGCAAACATTATGTGGTGTTCGCGGCAAATTCGAAAGCCGTGGAACACCGTTAAAGTCTATGGGAAATTAACATGAAACACCAAAAGTGCTCATTCTAAGGCTTATATGCAAGTTATTGCCATAAAAAGTGTTTGGGGACCCGGCGCCTGCCCCAGGGGACATGTATCAATGGGAAAAAACGTTTTAAAAACTGACTTTTTTTGGGAGCAGTGATTTTAATAATGCTTAAAGTGAAACAATAAAAATGAAATATCCCTTTAAATATCATGCCCGGGGGGGGGGGGGGGTGTCTATAGTATGCCTGTAAATTGGCGCAGTTTTCCCGTGTTTAGAACAGTGCCACAGCAAAATTACACTTCTAAAGGAAAAAAGTAATTTAAAACTGATCGCGGCTGTAGTGAATAAAACACTTTTTATGACAATAACTTGCATATAAGCCTTTAAAATGAGCACTTTTGACTTTTCATGTTTGCGTCCCATAGACTTTAACGGTGTTCGCATTTTTTGTCTGTTCGCATGTTCTGGTGCGATCCGAACTGGGGGGTGTTCGGCTCATCCTTACTTATGTGCAGGATATTACATAGGACTAATACCAAGTCAATAAAAAAAAATAAAAATACCTATAAATTAGGCTTTACATTTACAGACTGCCTTACCACCTTAAAGCGGGGGTCCACCTATCTATCGTTTTTTTTTTTTTTTTTTTAGTTCATTCACAAACTTTTCTTCTCAGCATTACATACTCACATATTGTGTGTAATATGTCCGCCTGTGCCAGATTTCGTCGGAAAGAATAACTTATATTATTCACTGCAGGCGGTTTCTATCTTCATTGTGGGCATTTGAAGCCCACAAGCATTTATTTCCTGGATGTGGTGAATGCTGTGCTCCCAGCATTCACCGCTCGTTCCCGCACATGCTCAGTGGCATCCTGGGAAGCCTGAGACTAGCTCCCAGGAGTCTGGGAGAGGCTAGAAACACGCCTACTCCCACGGGAGGAGAACCAGGAAGTGCAGAAGAATAGAAAAATAAAAGGTAATTATGGCAATTTAAATTTTTTTTAAATGGCATGCGAGCATCTAGGCAAGGAAGAGAATACATACAGATATTGTTCAAAATTTGGGTGGAACCCCGCTTTAAGCTGTGTGCAGGTAGCCTATAGAGGTGGATACAGAGACAGCAGCTGTACAGACACAGCCGTTTATCAATAATTGATAACCATGCAGGAGTGGCTGCATGGCCCGAATGTCTGTGCGACAGTGATAAAAAACCTGACAGGGGTACTAACCCTTCCACACTTCATCGAAAATGTAATAAAAAAGGTTTTGACATTATTACATACACTTAAGTGAATCTAAATAAATTGTATTAACACATGGGATGCATATACCTATGTTCCTGGGTTGAAGGGATACATTTACCCGGTTAAGTCTTATAAAATATATAAAAAGATATGTTGGTGCCCATCCTCTCCACCAAGCAATGTTGACAGCACAGCCAACTGAGAGAAGGACTACACAGTGTGAGTGCACTTTGCACCATGGTAAAGAAATCTCCATGTTAATAAGTCACTCATGCTATCTCTCCACTCCCTAGGTCTGTTGAAAGTATGCTGTTGTAATCTTGTTTGCTCTTCTTAGTCATTTGAAATGTTCCTTACTTTTTCCCAGTTTGAAAGCACTGCAATACCCCCTGGATATTAGTTACCTGTGAGAAAGATATCCTTGCCTTTTATCTCACAAAATGTTTTCTGAATGCTTCAGGGATATTTAGAAATAATAAGAGTGAATTGGTTTTTCAATGGTAAAGGCACGGAACTACTTAAAGTGAACCTGTCAGCCATATACGATATCCAGCTTGTTTGACAGCAATCACCTAATATAACCTTTGTTAGCAGGAAAACACTTTTTAGTGAACCCATCTGATTCTGGTTACACTTTGCAAAAAAGGGATTTTGTTTCATAGGAAGATCAAACTGAAACAGAAACAGCCTGCAAAAGATCACCCATACTGGTGACTTCAATCTTCTCTCTCTTCCAGAGCTATGGCCACCACTACGGATATTTTGGATGGTTTGTGCACTACCGTGTGCTATGGTTCTTCCCACTGGCCCCTAGGACACAGTTGTGTTCCATAGAGACATAGGGGTCAGCAGGAGAAACCACTGTGTACAGTGGGGAAACACTATCCGTTACATTTGTGTCACATTTCAGTGGCAGCCATAGTTCTGCAAGACCAAGAAGACTGGATTTGGCGCCCGCTGGAAAGCTTTGTAGCACCCTCCTAGATAGGTGCTAGGATTAGGTGAATAGTTGATAGGATGACTGTTTTGATTGTTCTGGCCTGTTGTATGTTTCAGTGGCTGCACAATTGACTACTTCCCCCTGGCTGTTCCAAAAAGGTCTGGAAGATAGCAGGCAGGAAGAGTCTAACCAGCAGCTAAATATTCATACAGCCTTGGCCAATCCCTGGGAGAGGTGCCCAGATGATGATTGGGAGTCTGTATAAATACTGTGGGATGGAGGAGATAACGGCCTGCGGGGTGAGAGGGACTGCCGTCTGAGGATCTAATCTGGTACCACAGGGTGGAATTGTCACAATGAAATTGGAAGGAGGCAACCATTGACAGACAGCTATTCTTCAGGTGAGCCAGTTGTGAGTGGCAGTTGTGGGTGCATAGACTGGGGGCTGCCCAGACTGCAGGCGGAGTTTGGGCCCTTGGATGACGAGTTTTCAGGGCGGTCATCCCAAAGTAGGAGTGGAGACTCTCAGGAGGTGGAAGTGTTGTCCTAGGTGTCGGATGTACCAGACCCGGCTGAGGGGGCCAGAGGAGCTGTGCAGATCCCAGTCATTGTAAGACAGAAATTCCACAACAGACCCTCTACTACCCAGACCAGAGCTGCTGAGTACAGGCAGTGGGTACTGAGGTTACCCAAAACCTGTCTTCTTCCTGGGAAGGGAAAGCAAAGAGACCTGCCAAGGTTTTACAGGTTCCCCTTGGGAGGTGCAGCGAAGAACAGCTGTGGGGTCTGGACTATACCTATGTCCCTCAAAACATCAAGGACTCTCGGGGAGAATGGGAGGCTGACATGGTGTGGGAGTATATGCATGTACCAAAACCCTTGCGGGGACCACACTGGTGAGTGTTCAGTCTGGGAGGACTGTGGAGAAGTTAGTCAGGTGGGCTAGTTAAAGGGGCAACTGTAGCCAGACGGGCTGGCAGTGCCTGAAGAGGTGGTGCTGGGCTCAGTGAGCACAGGAGGAAGTGCTGGAAATGTGTCACTCCAACATTCTATAAGTATAGGGGCTGCGGGTCCTTGCCTCTAATGGGCCATTGTTACAACTCCATTAAAAGTGACACAACTGAGAACCAAGCAAGTGTGTGCTGGAGGAAGAGGTTGAAGCTGCATATACTGTATACTGTATATAGGAGACGTGTCCCTGAAGTTGTTTTGAAGTCAAGTGGGCATCCCATAATACCCCTTATCCCCATCCAAGTTTATTACCCTCAATAAAACAATAAAAACAAAGTCACGGACTGTTCTCTAACTCTGAGCGACTGTGGAAATTCGGTGTACCTGGCTGTGTGGGGTGGGAGATCCCAGTTTCCTTGCGGCTCCTTACGGGGTGCGCTACATATATAATAATTTCCAAATTGAATTTGAATAATTTATAATCTACTCCTTTTGATTTTAACAATCTTGAAGTTTGTAAACTTGCTTTCTGAAGATCCCCACACATTTACTTCCTTGAACTCTATGACTTGTACTCACTATGCCCTGTGGGTAGGCACTGTTGTGTCACACATTTCACAGGGCCTGCGCTTCTGAATTACAGAAGTGCTTAGAGGGGGTTTTAAGAGGTGGAGTCAGCACAGGAATCACTGCTTGCAGGCATTATTATGGTACCATGGGATATGTAGTCCTTAGAAATGGAAAGTAAACAGTAGAGTAGAAGCTGAAAAACATGCAGGGAATCCAAGAAGTTGTGCCACCAGACAGGCTGCACTCACAACATGAAAGGAGATTTTTCAAGTAAGCTTATATTGGATTGTCAAAAATAATTATTGTTTATATTGCTATTACAATGCTGATGTTATGAAATGAAAATATATACTGTGATGATAGATCTTATTTTGGTAAAACAGTACAGGACACAGTTTCTTGAACAGCATTCCTGTCAGGAAGCACATACCAGCAGACAGGATGGCTCTTCTAAACAGCATTCTGTGCATAGGCACAGGCTAATTCTTGTCCCTTTAACTGCACATAGAAATTGTGCGCGTACTTGTGCACACGCGCACATCTGTTGCTCACATCGGTGCCCAGCGGGATATTTAAACTGAGCCTGTGCTATGCTTCAGTGCTGTCTTGTCTACAGCATTCCCATGCATACGCGCAACCAGTTACTTTGCATCTGACTACTGTTACCAACCCAGCTTTTCTTGACTACTCCACCTCCATTTACCCCCGCTTGCCTCTGACAAGCAGAGAAACCCATCTTCCCTGGAAATGTTCAGGGAGTTTTGGGAAATTGAATTTATGGAGTGCTGTTGCTGCGTCATGACATAATAAATAAATGGACACTCCTGTACCAGGTTACAGAGAAAAATAGTATTATGGTTAATGTTAAAAGCAGGGTTATGGCTACAAGGGTTGCAGGGAGGGATAGTGTAATGCCCCGTACACACGGTCGGACTTTGTTCGTACATTCCGACAACAAAATCCTAGGATTTTTTCCGACAGATGTTGGTTCAAACTTGTCTTGCATACACACGGTCACACAAAGTTGTCGGAAAATCCGATCATTCTGAAAGCGGTGACGTAAAACACGTACGTCGGGACTATAAACGGGGCAGTAGCCAATAGCTTTCATCTCTTTATTTATTCTGAGCATGCGTGGCACTTTGTCCGTCGGATTTGTGTACACACAATCGGAATTTCCGACAACGGATTTTGTTGGCGGAAAATTTTATAGCCTGCTCTCAAACTTTGTGTGTCGGAAAATCCGATGGAAAATGTGTGATGGAGCCTACACACTGTCGAAATTTCCGACAACAAGGTCCTATCACACATTTTCCGTCGGAAAATCCGACCGTGTGTACGGGGCATTAGGCTTAGCGAGGGAGGGCTTGTGTTATGAGGGCCTTTGGGTAGGGCATCGCTCTCTGCACCAAAAACTAACAAGGCTAATCCTGGCACAGAAATGGAACATACCACGACTGCACAGTTATTCAGTTCTCGTATATGAAATTCTATCAAGGGTAATCACATGTTTAGGTGTCTAAACCTGACACATTATTTCTATGGCATATCTGTTGCTCTTTTTTTTCTGTTCCTTTTTCCCCTTTTTATAGAAAAATATAGGTAGGGAGGACCCCTGCCAGTGCAGGTTATTGCAATATGGAATTGAAATGAAATTGCCAACATGATACATTCCACTGAACAAGCATATAGTGGATTTTACAAGCTTTACAAATTCACAGGGTTTCTTCAGCAATAAAAGCAGTTTGATAGTATATTGAACTTGGGGCAATAAAACACACATTAATATACGGCTTATTAGATTTCTCCTCATAGACGGGCTAATTTTCATGCATCCCTATTGTGGCAGTATGATTTTGGTGGCGCTTCATAAAATAGACAAAGTTGTTGACCAAATATGATCAGTATTGAGGCAGGTTTTGGGCAGATTTGGGATTTAATAAACACAATCTGATCATCTCGCAATGTCTGCTGTACCGTCTTCATCCTTAGATCAGAACGCTCTGTAAAGGGAGGATGGAGCTTCACTGCTTATCCTTGGACAAAATGATTGATTAACATTTTTCAGCCTGTTCGATTGTTTCTTTCCCCCAAGAATTGTCACGCAGGACAATCTTATGCCTGGTACACGCTACAGTTTTTTTTTTTTTTTTCATGCAACCCCACGGGTTGCACAAAAAAGAACTGTCAGCTCTGATCGGAGCTGCTGTACTAACCATGCAAGGTTAGTCCAGCGATCTCCCGCGCCATGCTGGGTGGCCCCTGCCAGAACACTCCGATCAGCGCTCGTCTGCCAATGGCTGAGAGCGCTAATCAGGAGTCAGTCAGCTGATGGTTTTCCAGCATGCATAGCTCCCAACTGTCCCTGATTTCGAGGGGCTGTTCCTGATTTGGAGCAATGTCCCTCTGTTCCTCTTTCTTCCTCATTTGTCCCTCATTTTGGTTTGATCTGTATAGTTGTATACAAAATGCACTATGTATCTTTCCAAAAGTGTTTCCCAGTGCTAAATCTTCCATACAAATTCTAAATTGCTGCATTTGTAGATTTTAAGAGCCATTATAAAGGAATAGTAGTGGTAAATAAAAAGTCCTTGTGGATGTAACTAATCTTTTTTTTTTAAAGGTAATTCTCCTTTAAGGGTGTGTACCATGAGGCGTGTCCTATGCCTACATACTTTTGCTAGCAGGTGTCCCTCATTCGCATCTCAAAATGTTGGGAGGTATGCAGCATGCACATCCGACAGAATCCAGCCTGACCGACATACACATGGGTAGAATGTCAACCCTTTTTTTTTGAACTGGCAATTACCTTCTGACTGTGTGTACGTGGCTTTAGGGCTCAGGCACACTAGGCGGTTGTGAACACCTTTCTCCTGACAGGAGGAAAGCAGCTAAAAATGTGCCGAAACGTTCAGGCGCGTCAAGCATTTGAGTGTTTGTTTACTTGAAATGATTAAACGCTCAAGCGCCAAACGCACCTAGCGTTTAGGTGCGTCAGGCGTTTTTCTGTCCAAACACTGCTTTCCTGAATGCAATTTTGGTGTGTTCATATTTCTTTTCCTAAATGCCTATGTGTGTATGGACGCATAGGCTAACACAGAGGGGCATTTAAGGGCAGAATAAAATGTAAAATAACTGTTAAACATTCGCTTGATAGCTGCCGTGTGCATAAGACCTAAGGCTGTCCCATAAATATGAGATCTAGAAACAAAGGTGCTTGTTTTGGTAGATCTCCTGTTAATATGGAACTCCAGCATAATCACCATCAATTGGGGGGAACACAGATCTTTTTGGACAGGGTATGCAGGATAGGTAGGAGGAAGGGGAAGGGAACGTTTATAAGAATAGCTATATTACCACCACTTTAATGCCTTTGCGTATATTTAGATACTTAAAGTAGTTGCATTCAATGCATGAAGGTAAAAAACCTTCTGTGTGCAGCAGCCCCCCCCAATACTTACCTGAGCCCCCTCTAGATCCAGTGATGTCCACGAGAGCCTTGCCTCTCTGGGGACTCACACTCCCGCTCAATCACAGCCAGTGAGCGAATCAGGAGACGGAGGGGGCAGGGCCGCGGGTCGGGAGCATGCCTGCATAGGTGCCCCCGGCACCCGGCAGGAGGGAGGAGCGACGGCGTGGGACCCGAGAAGAGGAGGATCCGGGCTGTGCAAAACCATTGCACAAAGCAGGTAAGTATAACGTGTGTTATTTAATAAAAAACAAGGCTTTAATATGGCTTTAAATATTGGAAGATGTCATTTTCAGCTCATATGTTGTTTAGGGAAAATAGTGTTTTTGTAAAGCCCGCTCCCCAAATCATTGCAATGATGTAACTGGTTCCTATGGAAAAGTGAGGTTTTGTTTTTACTAAATTGATGGTATGAGCCAGCTGGTTTTTAGGCCTCGTGCACACTGGACATTTTTACAGCTGCTTCTAGGTGCTCCTGGCGTTTTTTTCTTTCTTGCCTCTAAATGCCCCTCCATGTTAGCCTATGTGTCCATGCACACATAAGCTTTTAGCGGTGTTTAGTGGCAAGAGCTTTTAGAGGCAGGAAAGAAAAACACTGCTAGTGCGTTCAGGAGCAGCAGAGTTTGGGCAGAAAAACCGCATGACACTGCTAGAAGCTGCTAAACGCGCCTAAACGCTGGCTTCTAGGAGAGTTAAAAAAAACTCCTGTGTGCATGAGGCCTTAGGCTGGGAATACAGGGTTCAAATCTGGCTGAGATTTGAACCGTTAATGGTCAAGCTGAAAGATTAACGTGGGTACAACCAGCCTGTCAGATTCTCTTACGATTATCCCTAGCGGCTGCACCATCAACTGACATGCATATAGTGCTTTTTCAGCGGGGGTCATTAGATCTTATTGAGCGAATACTGCATAATAATGTCAAAGGCTATGGCGAGTTCATACAATAATGTTACTGGTAACAAGGGTTCTGATTAAATGCTGTCATTGGTCGTAGTGAGATGGTATAGTGATGTAATTTGCGCCAGCTTTGCTGCCAAAAAAAAGTGAGTTCACTGAACTGCTAATACTATCCAGCAAACACTTTAAATATGCTAAAGTAAGAAAATACACTATATTTTCTGTAACACAAATTCTATTGATTCCGCGTAAGCAGATTTCACTAAGTCTCTTATGAGGTAACTGGTAGTATTCTTCCTGAAGTTTATGCTTTGTAACTTCCAGATAAATCTTAGTAATGACACTATAAAATGACTTGTGTTCTGTATATGAGAGACAACAAGAAGACTATAGTTGGTGTGCTTAGGAATAGTTTTCCTGCCATATAAATAGATAAAAGGTTCTCAGAACACCAGATGGGTAGATGGTTAGAACAGTGCACTACAGCAGTGCCTTGGTGTGAAATTTAGGCAGGTAGCTTTTGTTCCCTGTATGAATATCAAGGCTTATTTCTACTTCTGACTGGAGTAAACTTTTTAAGGAAGACTTGTCTTTTTACAATTTTTTCAGTTCCTCCCTTTCATACAACAAAGATGTACAAGCTAAGACTTAACCCTTGAATGGTTCAATGGATATGCAGTTGGCTAAAGGATACCAGAGTGTGGTTGTAAAAGGGGTGTATTTAGAACAGAGACCAGTCACTAGTGGTGTACCCCAAGGCTCTGTACTGGGTCCTGTTTAATTTAATCTATATGTAAGTGATATAACTAAAGGTTTGTTGGGCAATGTATGTATTTTTCCTGATGATACAAAGGTAATAATAGGCTTGACATCCCTGGAGGTGTCTGTAGTATAGAACAGGATTTGGCACGAATAAGGTTCAGGAGGGCAGCACTTTCAATATAAAACCAAGAACACGAGGACATGACGCAAACTAACTGGAGGGAAGTTGTCAGCGAAATTTGGTTGTACGTAAAGCACACAGCCAAATCTCCTGTTTCTAATCATAATAACAATTTCGTCTAAATGATATAATACCATCTCACCTTTTGATCGTATCCATCCTCTGGTGTGTGCCCCATCCAACCAACTAGACAAACAATCACATCCTCCTCGTTCAAGTTCCAAAAACACACTGCTAGCCAGCCCCAGCTGTCTGCGTGAGCCACTTTATTAGCATATCAATAGGAGGTCTCAAAAGCTTGAGGGTTCCGCCTCCAACAGCCAAACACACCTTTTACAAAGCTTGTGACCTCACAGGATATGACCTCACAGGATGTAAGTGACCATATAAGGATTTAACAACAGAACACAAAACAACCAATGAACAATGACTACAGGACATGATACAATATACTAAATGACGATGACTAAAGTTCCTTGTGCATGGGAGATTATCTGCAGGTGCACGTCATGGCCCCCCAAACATGTTGATCAGGCATACCAGGGGTGACAAGAGCAAAACACCTCTAAACCGATAATGTCTTTGCAGAGTGAACACATCCCCACCAGACGATCGTTCTGTGCATTGCACAGGGGCCCTTTTGCTGGCGGACATGTCCTCTCTCCGCAAACACCTCTCTCCAAACACCAGGAAGTTTTCCATTACCTAACAGGTCTCAGCCAGCGTCGATCTGCCCCAGTCAGTTCTTTAGAACGGGCTGTGGTTGATCAGACACTGGGAGACTTATAACAACACATTAATATAAAATTTTCCACAACAAAAACAAAACAAAAAGTAATCGCCAGACTCAATGGACTACTAGGTCTTTTTCTGCCATCACTTTTCTATGTTTCTATATTCCAAACTCACTTTACTGCATTATTGAATAAATTATATAATGCCAACATATTCCATAGACGTTGCACAATGCTGAGCCATTCACATTAATCCCACAGAACCGCCATACAGCCTGTGTTCTTCGAGTCAACTAATCCCAGGACACCAGTGCAACCAGTCCAAGATTCTAACCACTGAGCCATCATGCTTTCTACAGTGCCTTGCAAAGGTATTCACCCCCCTTGGCTTTTTACCTATTTTGTTACATTACAGCCTTTAGTTTAATGTTTTTTTAATCTGAATTATTTGTGATGGATCAGAACAGTCTAAGTTTGTGACGTAAAATTAGAAAAATAAATACATAAAACTATTTTTCAGTAATAAAAAACTGATAATTGGCATGTGAGTATGTATTCACCCCCTTTCTTATGAAGCCCATAAAAAGCTTTGGTGCAAACAATTACCTTCAGAAGTCACATAATTAGTGAAATAATGTCCACCTGTGTGCAATCTAAGTGTCAATCTGTAATCTGTGATTACATAGACACACCTTTTTGAAAGGCCCCAGAGGCTGCAACACCTAAGCAAGAGGCACCACTAACCAAACACTGCCATGAGGACCAAGGAACTCTCCAAACAAGTAAGGGACAATGTTGCTGAGAAGTACAAGTCAGAGTTAGGTTATAAAAAAAATATCCAAATCTTTGATGATCCCTAGGAGCACCATCAAATCTATCATAACCAAATGGAAAGAACATGGCACAACAGCAAACCTGCCAAGAGACGGCCGCACACCAAAACTCACGGACCGGGCAAGGAGGGCATTAATCAGAGAGGCAGCAGAGACCTAAGGTAACCCTGGAGGAGCTGCAGAGTTCCACGGCAGAGTCTGGAGTATCTGTACATAGGACAACAATAAGCTGTACTCTCCATAGAGTTGGGCTTTATGGCAGAGTGGCCAGAAGAAAGCCATTACTTTCAGCAAAAAACAAAATGGCACATTTTCAGTTTGCGAAAAGGCATGCGGGAGACTCCCAAAATGTATGGAGGGAGGTGCTCTGGTCTGATGAGACTAAAATTGAACTATTTCGCCATCAAAGAAAATGCTATGTCTGGCGCAAACCCAACACATCGCATCACCCAAAGAACACCATCCCCACAGTGAAACATTGTGGTGGCAGCATCATGCTGTGAGTATGTTTTTCAGTAGTCAGGACTGGGAAACTGGTCAGAGTTGAGGGAAAGATGGATGGTGCTAAATTCAGGAATATTCTTGAGCAAAGCCTGTACCACTCTGTGTGTGATTTGAGGCTAGGAGGGAGGTTCGCCTTCCAGCCGGACAATGACCCCAAATACACTGCTAAAGCAACACTTGAGTGGTTTAAGGGGAAACATGTAAATGTGATGGAATGGCCTAGTCAAAGCTCAGACCTCAATCCAATAGAAAATCTGTGCTCAAACTTAAAGATTGCTGTTCACAAGCGCAAACCATCCAACTTGAAGGAGCTAGAGCAGTTTTGTAAGAAGGAATGAGCAAAAATCCCAGTGGTAAGATGTGGCAAGCTCATAGAGACTTATCAAAAGCGACTTGGAGCTGTGATAGCCGCAAAAGGTGGCTCTACAAAGTATTGACTTTAGGGGGGGTGAATAGTTATGCACATTGACTTTTTCTGTTATTTTGTCTTATTTGTTGTTTGCTTCACAATAAAAACAAAAAAAACAAACAAACACACAAACATCTTCAAAGTTGTGGGCATGTTCTGTAAATTAAATGATGCAAATCCGCAAACGATCCATGTTATATCCAGGTTGTGAGGCAACAAAACACAAAAAATGCCAAGGGGGGGTGAATACTTTTGCAAGGCACTGTATATTCTTTCCATCGAAGATAGGAAAAGAAAGATCATTACAAATCAGCACATTGGTGTAAAATATGGAAGGGCTGTGTCATTTAAAGATTATTTATTGGTGAATTATAATTGAAAATTGATTAATAAATCTATCAGCAATGTGGGATAAAAAAGGATTTCCCCTCTTACTGTCTGCCAGGATTGGCGATACTCCGGCCAAATAGCATCGCAAGTGAAATATCTTCCGTTAAAGACATTTCATGTCAAAAAACTCTAAACTGATTAAAGTTGAAAGCCTGGGTTCCTTCTTTTCATCACTGAACGGAGTTGAAATCTGCTTGGAAAGGATGCTCTTCCCCCCCACCCCCTCCCTCCTCGTTCCCAGCGCTCCAAAGGCAGCGCCTGCATCCATCCTGCTGTGTCCCTGCATTTTAATTACTGCCTTATTAATATTCATGAGCACAGGCACTCAAGAGGGATTGCAGTCTGTCATTCTCTCCTTCGCCTTGTTGAAACTTTTTTTTTTAGCAATCGGTTTTACAATGCACTATGTTTGTTTATGCAAGTGTTTAGGATATCAGTAAATGCCAAGCAGAACAGCAAAAATAAGTCAAAGTCAAATCACCCATCCGATAACGTGCCAAATTCTGATCTATCAGTTACATTGATTTCTTAATTCAATAATAGGCGAAAATATATAATTGCATGGGCATGGACAGGAAAAAAAAAAAATAAATGTAATAATTTTAGACTAATGTATTGCTGTAATGTAAATAAACAGGTGTATATTCACAATAGTGTGCTGCACTGTACTTCCACAATGTATTGTTTTGTTTTTAATGTTATGGTTTATATGTGTTTATTGTGTTTTCAGCACTTTATCCGTAGCTCCATAGAGAATAATACTGCATGTAAAATGTACCACATGTGCATCTTTTTGCATTTTAACATTTACTTACAAAATGCAAAAAATACTCTTAATTTGGAAAACTCATGAAGAAAATGCATGCTGAAATACATGTAAAAATATGCATTGCAATGTATTGTGAAACATGCTTAAAAACCCCTATTAAATGGAACGTATAGTGGTTTTTGTACATACTTTATTTCTTTATTAAGGTCTGGACTAAAAAAAAAAAAAATACTGCATTCCTATATTTTGTATTCTGCTTATGAGCCATCAGATGGAGCTTTGGCCTCCTTTTTGCATGATTTTCTCTATCTTTTTGCCCCTTTTTTTAAATAAAGCCCAATTTTTACAAAGCTCAATGGCTTAGGGCTCGGTTTCCACTATTGCAAACCCAAAGTTGCGTGATTTTGCCGTGATTTCACCGCAGTTTTTTGCCGCGACTTGAAGCAATGCCTGTGTATTCTTGAAGTCTATGGACCTCAAGTCGCATCAAAGTGGCATCAAAGTAGTGCAGGGACTACTTTGAAGTCGCTGCGACTTGAAGTCGCACAGATATGAACGATACTCATTGGAAATCATGCGGTATGACTTGTCATGCGACTTTTCAGTCCCGAAGTGCATGAAAAGTCGCACTAGTGGAAACCGAGCCCAAAGCGGAGTTACAGCCTGTAAACAAAAAATGTAAAAGTCAGCAGCTACAAATAATGTAGCTGCTGACTTTTAGGCCTCATGCACACGGGACGTTTTTACAGCTGCGGTTTTTGGCTTCAGACGTTTTTTTCTGCAGCCAATAAACTCCCCAGCATGTTATTCTATGTGTCCATGCACTCATAGGCTGTTATCAGCAGTTTTTGGCAGGGGCGTTTTTTGGCTGGAGAAAACCCCCCAGAACTAGTGGGTTTTGAGAGGAGTTTTTCAGCTGTAAAACAGCTCTAACTCTGGAAAGAACTGAAAACAGCTTAACCACTTGCCGACTGCCCGCCGTCGCCATTGACGGCAGCAGTATGGCACTCCTGCGCAAATCGCTGTAGCTTTATGACGGGCGCTTTATGGAGTATAGGGGTTGCGCGCCTGACGTTGGAGCCAATGCATGTGGCCAGCGGCTACATGCGATTGCTCCTGAGAAGGACAAAACGGAGATCTGTCAATGTAAACAGACAGATCTCCATTCTGTCAGGGGAGTAGATACAGATCGTTCTGCTCCTAGTACTTAGGAGCAGCGATCAGTCTCCTCCCCCAGTGAGTTCCATCCCCCCACAGTTAGAAACACACTGAGGGAACACACTTAACCCCTTGATTGCCCCCTAGTGTTAACCCCCCATCCCTGCCAGTGCCATTTATACAGTAATTAGTAGCTATGTTTAACTCTGATCGATGTATAAATGTCAATAGTCCCAAAATAGTGTCAAAAGTGTCCGATCTGTCGCAGTCCCAATAAAAATCGCAGATCAATGCCATTATTAGTAAAAAAAATAAATTGTAATAAAAATGCCATAAATCTATCCCCTATTTTGTAGACGCGATAACATTTGCGCAAACCAATCAATATACGCTTATTGCGATTTTTATTTTTTTTTACCAGAAATATGTAGAAGAATACATATTGGCCTCAAGTGAGGAAGAAATTCGTTTTTTTTATATATTTTTGGGGGATATTTATTATAGCAAAAAGTTAAAAATATTGCTTTTTTTTCAAAATTGTCGCTCTTTTTTTGTTTAGAGAGCAAAAAAAAAAAAAACAACCGCAGAGGTGATCAAATACCACCAAAAGAAAGCTCTATTTCTGGGGAAAAAAGGATGTCAATTTTGTTTGGGTACAACGTTGCACGATCGCGCAGTTGTCAGTTAAAGCAACGCAGTGGCGTATCGAAAAAAATGGCCTGGTCAGGAAAAGGGTAAATCCTTCCGGGGCTGAAGTGGTTAAAAATGTCAAAAAAAACGACTGAAAAATTCAGCTATTTGAGCCATAAGCGTTTTATGGGAGTACAGTTTTGCTAAAAACGCCAAAAATGCTGAAAAACTCACTCTACAGCTAACGTTACTGGCTTTTATTTATAACGTCCAGTGTGCATGAGGCCTTAAAATAAGGACACTTACCTGTCCAGGGATCCCGCGTTGTCGGCCTCCCAAAGCCAATTTGTCCATCGGCTCGGGTGCATTGCAACTAAGGGAAACCGGCATTAAAGCCTTGAGGCGAGACGTGCAGCGCTTTCTGAATGGCCCTGTCGTCGTCTGGGACACACACAGGACCCAGAAGGCAGTGAGGGGAAGGAGGAAGGACCATTGCAAATGCAGAGATGACCTACCTCACCGCAGCCAGCTAGAGAACAGTAAAAAAAAAAAAAAAAAAAAGGTACAAAACAGCAAAAAAAAAAAAAAAAATTATATCCAAAAACTAGGGGGGCGGGTTGCTCGATTGTTCTAGAGTTTCTTTCATTTTGGCCTGGAACTCTGCTTTAAGCCAAGGGTCAACACTATTGTGATGTGGGAACCAGCGTGATTCCAGTGCAGGTCCCTGCATCGCACCTCCCTCGCAGGCAGTACACTCTGCGAACCGCTGCGGGTATCAATACAAACTTAATGAGACCCATAGATCGTTTTGCAGATCGCAGTGCAAACTGGAATTTGGACAGGAGTCGGGTTGCATGGGTGTGAACACCCAATGCGAACAGATTCTAGTGCAGGAAAAAAACGTTCCTGCAGCATTTTTGTGCGAATGCGAATTCAGCGATACAAACCGTAAGGCTGAATTTGCATCGCACAGACATCGCAAGTGATCTACACAGCAATGCGGTGCGAATCACATGGGATGTCTGTGCCTGAAATAGTGTGAACGCAGGCTAAAGGAGAACGAAAACCTGCAACATAAAAATCTACTAGCAGATCGATATATGTGGCAGAAAAGACTCTGTCACGTTGATGAGTGCAAAATCTAGTGCAGCTGTGCATGGTAGCCAGTCAGCTTCCAACTTCAGGTGGTTTAATTAAGCTTTGACAAAAAAAAAGCTGGAAGCTGATTGGCCTCTATGCACAGCTGCACCAAATTTTGCACTCTCCAGTGTCATGCCCCGTATACACGTTCCGATTATCGGATGATAAAAATCGCTTTCGGACTGATCGTTGGTATGCAGCTTTCGACAGCCGATCACGACAGTCCGTCCAACCAAATCCGAAGGGACAAACACGAAAACTTTGCTCGGACGACAGCCCATCGTACGACAATTGTGTAATCAGTACAGTATGCGTCCGCTAAAAGTCGATCGCCAAACACCGCACATGCTCGGAAACACGAAAATAAATCAGAAGGACACAGGGGTCACACGTATTTGACATCATTTAAAATACATAGCTACGCACAGCGGAGGATTTTTCCAGAGTCGTGCGCCAAAAATCTTACACACATTTTCCACTGTTGTATTTGATCTTACTTTTATGCAACAAAATGCGAACGATCTGTCGTATGATAATCGGAACGTCTGTACGGGGCAAAAGACCCCTTTCAAACCGAAGCGCTTGGCAGGCTCTATAGCGTTAAAAATATCGCCTGCAAATTGCCCTGAAAAAGCGGCTCCATTCACTCCAGTGTGAAAGCCCGGGGGCTTTCACACTGGAGTGGTGCGCTGGCAGGACGTCAGAAAAAGTCCTGCCAGCAGCTTCTTTGGAATGGTGAAGGAGCGGTGAACTCACCGCTCCTCCCCACTGAAATCATTGGGGCAGCGCTGCTATACCACTGGCAAAACGCCGCTGCGGTGGCGGATTTAACCCCTTTTCGGCCGCTGGGGGGATTAAAAACGCCCCGCTAGCGGCCGAATAGCGCCGCTAAAACGACGGTAAAATGGCGCTAAAAATAGCGCCGCTTTACCGCTGTTGCCCGGGGCGGAAAGGGGTCTAAGTAAATCAACCCTTGTATATCTCTTCTACCATAAAAGCTATAAAGTGTCTGCTGATAGCCAAGCATGCTGGGATAAACTCCCATGTACAACAGTTATGTGCTGGCCAGTAAAGATGGCTGTAGACTTCTTATGAAGAAGATGGAAATTCCAGAGGTGGGGGAGAGTCTGCTGTAGTTCTGGAGAGGAACACTTTACAAGGTAAATGTGCCATAATGTGTAATATTATGCTGTGCGCACCTGAACAGTATGAGAAAAGCTCCTGTGAGGCTGAAAACTTTACTTCAGCTTTAGAGCTCATGCACACAGGACATTTTTACAGCTGCTGTTATGGGCGTCTGATGATTTTTTTATATGCTTCTAAACGCCCCTCCATGTTAGCCTATGTGTCCATGCACACATAAACTGTAGAGGCGTTTGGAGGCATAAGCGTTTAGGGGCAGTAGAAAATAACGACCACCTGTGCATTCAGGAGTAGAGGCTGTTGAGCTGTAAAAATGCCTGACGCCGCTAAAAGCTTCTAAACTACCTGTCCCACCCTATTAGATTGAAAGCTCTTCTGAGCAGGGCCCTCTTAATCCTCCAGTATCTTATTGTATTAAAACTGTATTGTCTCCCTTTTATATTGTAAAGCGCTGCGCAAACTGTTGGCGCTATATAAATCCTGTATAATAATAATAATAAACGCGGCCTAACGGTGTTAAGCCGCATAAAGCATTTTTTTTTTACATGTAAAAATCAATGGTTCCCTATGAGAGCCCATTGATTTGAATATAAATTGCACCAGAAGTCTGATAATGTGACTTGTGCAATGGGGGTTCTTAAAGAGGAACCCCACACTAAAATGAAAAGAAGAAACGGCATGGGTGACTGAAGGGTCTGGTATGGATTTTAAGGGGAACCCCAAAAATCCATGCCAGAACCTTATCCGAACATGCAGGCGGCAGGTCAGGAAAGGGGGGGGGGCGAGCGCCCCCTCCTCCTGAACCATACCATGCCCTCTGTCTTCTCCCTCTATTCTTCCTCTGATGTTCTCTCAGTGCTCTCTCCCAGTGTAATGCTAGGGCTGCCATGTGTCAATACTTATATAGCCAAGGGGTGGGGCCACCCAGTGACGTCTCCTGGAGGCTCTGCCCCTTGTGAAATCACCACCCTTCATGCCCTGGGCGGTGACGTCACAAGAGGTGGAGCCTCAAGATGACGTCGCCGGGTGGCCCCGCCCCTTGGCTATATAAGCATTGGCACACGGCGGCCCTAGCATTACACAGAGAGCGTCAAGAGAACATCGGAGGAAGAACAGCGGGAAAAGACAGCGGGGAGAAGAGAACCAGCAGCGGAAGAAGTCATCAGCGATGAGAGGAGAAGAAGCGGAGGATGAAGACATCGCCGGAGGGAGAAGAAATCAGAAGAAGAGACGCTGAAGATGCTTTAAAAAAATTACTTTGTCAAAAACCTGTGTACTGTTTTTATTTTTGACACTTTTTTTTTTGGGTGAATGGGTAGAGGTGCGATGTACCCAATACTCATTCACATAGGGTGCTTTTAACCCCCACTAGCAGCCGAATAAAGGGTTAACAGCGCTCACAAATCACCGATGCCGAATCGCTTTGGCAGCAGTGCTCATTAATTCCAATGGCAGGGGTGGTGGAGGAGCGGTATATTCACCGCTCAAAAGATGCTGCTTGTAGGACTTTTTCTAACGTCCTGCAAGCGCACCTCTCCAGTGTGAAAGCACTCGGGCTTTCACACTGGGGCTGCAGGGGAGGCATTTTTTAGGCGCTTTACAAGCGCTATTTTTAGCCCTTTAGCCCTAATGCCTGTGTGAAAGTAGCCTTAAAGTGTCACTAAGCCTAGGTTCACTCTGAGCTGTGGGAATGAAGCCGTGTGAGTTCAGCTGAACTCGCACGATTTCACTCCCGCATGTCAGTACCGATTTCGGCTGTGATTCCACAGACATCTGTGCAGGTTTTCGCACCCCGAAATTGCAAAAAGTAGTACAGAAACGATTAGGACGTTGCCATTGCCGTCGATTTGACATGTCAATACACACCAATGTGAACCAGGGCTCAAGGCAAAACCTTTTATTTTATTTTATTTTGCATAGCGTAAGGAAAGGCTATAACCCCTGCAAGTTTTTTGTTTTGTTTTTTACCATCTGTGTCCCACTAGGACAGCGGTTCTCAACCTGGGGGTCGCGACCCCCTGGGGGGTCGATTGCCCATTCTCCAGGGGGTCGCGAATGCTGGCCGAGATGCTGGCCGAGACGGACCCGAAGTTACTGCCTGAGTCCGTCCGTCTCGGCCAGCGAGATGTCACTTCCTGGAGAGGAGGGACTGCCGGAAGTGACGTTCCGTCGCCGCCATCTTGGTACTCTCGTCCGCAGTAAGGCTTAGACTTAGAAGTCGGCAAGCGGACATCTTTGTACACCCACCGAAATCTGCTTGCTGCGGACGAGTGTACCAAGAGGGAGGCAACGAAACACGACATGCTGAAGAAGAAGAACACCTGTGACTTCTGGTAAGTCAGACACACAGGAAAAGCTGACAAGACAACATTTTTTAAATTATGGTCCTATATATATATATATATATATATATATATATATATATATATATAAACGTCCCAGTTGGTTCCTCAAAAGTAGTTATTCCGTGCCAGTGCTAGATACATGTTTGGAAGCTATACACTTTGTGTATCTAGCACTGGCACGGAATAACCACTTTTGAGGAATCAACCGCAACATTTATATATAAATCAGTGGTGGGGGCGCAAGCAAACTGAAACAATCAGAAAAAAACCCCCATTAAAACGCTGCAACTGTGCCATCAAATGTCGCCACTGTGCCAGCAAACACTACCACTGTGCCATCAAACGCAGGAACTGTGCCCTTTAATTGTTGCCACTGTACCAAACGCAGCCACTGTGCCCATTAATTGTCGCCACTGTACCAGCAAACGTCGCCACTGTGCCATCAAACGCAGCCACTGTGCCATCAGACGCAGCCACTGTGCCCTTTAATTGTTGCCACTGTACCAAACGCAGCCACTGTGCCCATCAATTGTCGCCATTGTGCTAGCAAACGTCGCCACTGTGCAGCCACTGTGCCCATCAATTGTCGCCACTGTGCCATCAAATGCAGCCACTGTGCCCATCAATTGTCGCCACTGTGCCAGCAAACGCTGCCACTGTGCCATCAAACGCAGGAACTGCGCCCTTTAATTGTTGCCACTGTGCCAAACGCAGCCACTGTGCCCATTAATTGTCGCCACTGTGCCAGCAAACGTCGCCACTGTGCCATCAAACGTCGCCACTGTGCCATCAAACGTCGCCACTGTGCCATCAAACGCAGCCACTGTGCCCTTTAATTGTTGCCACTGTGCCAAGGGCAGCCACTGTGCCCATCAATTGTCGCCACTGTGCCAGCAAACGTTGCCACTGTGCCATCAAACGCAGCCACTGTGCCATCAAACGCAGGAACTGCGCCCTTTAATTGTTGCCACTGTGCCAAACGCAGCCACTGTGCCCATTAATTGTCGCCACTGTGCCAGCAAACGTCGCCACTGTGCCATCAAACGCAGCCACTGTGCCCTTTAATTGTTGCCACTGTGCCAAGGGCAGCCACTGTGCCCATCAATTGTCGCCACTGTGCCAGTAAACGTTGCCACTGTGCCAGTAAACGTTGCCACTGTGCCAGCAAACGTTGCCACTGTGCCATCAAACGCAGCCACTGTGCCATCAAATGCAGCCACTGTTCCCTTTAATTGTTGCCACTGTGCCAAACGCAGCCACTGTGCCCATAAATTGTCGCCACTGTGCCAGCAAACGTCGCCACCTGTGCCATCAAACGCAGCCACTGTGCCCTTTAATTGTTACCACTGTGCCAAACGCAGCCACTGTGCCAGCAAACGTCCCACTGTGCAGCCACTGTGCCCATCAATTGTTGCCACTGTGCCAGCAAACGCCGCCACTGTGCCAGCAAACGTGACTAGCAAAAATAATTTTACTCTTAGGGGTCCCCACAACTTGGGAAATTTTATCAAGGGGTCACGGCACTAGGAAGGTTGAGAACCACTGCACTAGGAGGATTTCTCTTCACTTCTTGTCTCATAGTCAAAACAGGAAGTGAGAGGAAATCCCTCCAAAGTGAGAGAATCCCAGGGTGTGACCAGAACTAGTGTCCCTACTGGAAGATTTACCTTCTATTCATGTTCTGATCTCAACCCAAAATTTGGGATTTTCTTTTCTTTAATTTTTGTGATAACGGTTAAATAGAGGAGGGTGAAAGGGGGCAAAGACAGCAAAAAGAAAACCTGAAAAGAATTTTAATCCCTCTAAAACCTTACAAGACCTTGCCCCAAGTTATCCAAAATATCATAGAGCCTTGATGATTCTATGAAAAATACATTTACTTGGTTGGTATATGCAAGCTATTGGTCAGATTATTTCTCTAGGATCTCTTAACTGATATTATAGCTCAATGCCATGCAGACGTAAAAATGCAATTTGATTCAGTTATGTATTTATTAAGAAAAAAAATAAATAATTTTATAAATATAGCCTTTAAACTGCAAGTACCTGAATGCACATTAGCAACCAGACTGGGAGAAGTAGGGTCAGCAATCTGAGACAGCAAAAATTCTAGGCCATTGCACACTGTTGCCATTCTAATGCCCTGTGCACACGATCAGACATTCCGACAACTAAATCCATCGGATTTTTTCCGACGGATGTTGGCTCAAACTTGTCTTGCATACACACGGTCACACAAAGTTGGTCGGAAATTCCGAACGTCAAGAACGCGGTGATGAACAACACGTACGACGAGCCGAGAAAAATGAAGTTCAATAGCCAGTGCGGCTCTTCTGCTTGATTCTGAGCATGCGTGGCACTTTGTGTGTCGGAATTGTGTACACACGATCAGAATTTACGCAAACAGATTTTGTTGTCAGAAAATTTTAGAGCCAGCTCTCAAACTTTGTGTGTCGGAAATTCCGATGGGAAAAGTCCAATGGAGCCTACACACGGTCGGTATTTCCGACAACAAGCTCCCATCACACATTTTCCGTCGGAAAGTCTGATCGTGTGTACAGGGCATAACACTGTGAACATGCTGCAGAATAAATACGGTGCCAATCACACACCTCCCTTTCTCAGCATTGAGGACACAATTGATCCTGACCAAATCTCCAACTCCATTTGCAGAAATGCAGCCCCAAACTTGCAAAGAACCTCCACCATGCTTCACTGTTGCCTGCAGACACTCATTATGGTATTACTCTCCAGCCCTTCGCCAACAAATTGCCTCCTTCTACAGCCAAATATTTCACATTTTGACTCATCAGTCCAGAGCGCCTGGTGCCATTTTTCTACACCCCAGTTCCTATGTTTTCATGCATAATTGAATCTCTTAGCCTTGTTACCACGTTGGAGGTATGGCTTTTTGGCCCCAATTGTTCAATGAAGACCACTTCTGGCCAGACTTCTCTGGACATTAGATGGGTGTACCTGGGTCCCACTGGTTTCCGTTCATTCTGTGCTGATGGCCCTGCTGGACATCTTCCAATGACAAGGGGAAGTAAGCATGATGTGTCTTTCATCTGCTGTATTACGCTTCCTTGGCCGATCACTGCATCTACGGTCCTCAACGTTGCCTGTTTCTTTGTGCTTCTTCAAAAGAGCTTGAAATCTTTGCCTGGGAGAGACCTTGCTGATGCAGTATACCAACCTTTTGTCTTGTTGTGCTTAGTCTTGTCATGGTGTATGACCCGTGACCTGAAACTGTCTTCCATAAACTCACCTTATTAGCAGAGTCCGGCTGTTCCTCACTTAACCGTTTGCTGACAAGCTCACGCCGCTATACGTCGGCAGAAGGGCATGTACAGGCAGATTAACGTACCTGTACATTGCCCTTTAAGAAGCGGCTTGCGGGCACAGCCGCTGCGAACTACTTGAGTGTGATCGCGGGTCCCGCAGACTCGATGTCCGTGGGGATAACCGCGATCGTCTCACAGAGAGGAAGAACGGGGAAATGCTGATGTAAGCAAGCATTTCCCTGTTCTGCCTAGTGACAGGACACTGATCACAGCTCCCTGTAATTGGGAGCGGTAATCAGTGTTGTGTCACAGATAGCCCATCCCCCCCACAGTTAAAATCATTCCCTAGGACACACTTAACCTCTACAGCGCCACCTAGTGGTTAACCCCTTCACTGCCAGTCACATTTACACGGTAATCAATGCATTTTTAATTGCACTGATCGCTGTATAAATGTGAATGGTCCCAAAATCACGCCAAAAGTGTCCGATCTGTCTGCTATAATGTCGCAGTCATGATAAAAATCGATGATCACCGACATTACTAGTAAAGAAAAAAATTATTCATAAAAATTCCATAAGACTATCCCTATTTTGTAGATGATAAACCAATCAATAAATGCTTATTGCGATTTTTTTTTACCAAAGATATGTAAAAGAATAAGTATAAGCCTAAACTGAGGAAGAAAATGTTTTTTTATATTTTTGGGGGGGATATTTATTATAGCAAAAAGTAAAAAATAATGCGTTTTTTTCAAAATTGTCGCTATTTTTTGTTTATAGCGCAAAAAATAAAAAACGCAGGAGGTGATCAAATACCACCAAAAGGAAGCTCTATTTGTGGGGTAAAAAGGACGCCAATTTTGTTTGGGAGCCACGTCGCACGTCCGCACAATTGTCAGTTAAAGCGACGCAGTGCCGAATCGCAAAAAAGTGCTCTGGTCTTTGGCCAGCCAAATGGTCCGGGGCTTAAGTGGTTAAGGTCCAGTGTAGTAGTTAGCACTCTCGCCTAGCAGTAAAAAGGGTTTCTGGTTCAAATCCCAACCATGACACTACCTGTCTGGAGTTTGCATGTTCTCCCTGTGCCTGCATGGGTTTCCTCCGGGTACTCCGGTTTCCTCCCACACTCCAAAGACATGCTGGTAGGTTAATTGGCTTCTGTCCAAAATTGGCCCTAGTATATGAATGTGAGTTGGGGACCTTGAATTGTGGGCTCCTTGAGGGTAGGGACCGATGTGATGTATGTGTGGAGCGCTGCGTAAATTGACAGCGCTATATGGGTACCTTGAGACACAATGTACAGGGATAGGGACAGTTGTAGACACGCACACACTCAGGTTGAACTGGATGGACTGGTGTCTTTTATTCAACCTTACTAACTATGACTTTGGGGTGGAGAAACTTGACTGGCCTGCACAGAATCCTGACCTCAACCTGATAGAACACCTTTGGGATGAATTAGAGTGCAGACTGCGAGCCAGGCCTTCTTGTCCAACATCAGTGCCTGAGCTCACAAATGCGCTTTTGGAAGAATAGTCAAACATTCCCAATAGACACACTCCTAAACCTTGTGGACAGCCTTCTCAGAAGAGTTGAAGCTGTTATAACTACAAAGGGAGGGCCAACTCAATATTGAACCCTACGGACTAATGCCCCGTACACACGGTTGGATTTTCCGATGGAAAATGTCCGATCGGAGAGTGTTGTCGGAAATTCCGACCGCGTGCGGGCTCCATCGGACATTTTCCATCAGATTTTCCGACACACAAAGTTGGAGAGCAGGAGATAAAATTTTCCGACAACAAAATCCGTTGTCGGAAATTCCGATCGTGTGTACACACATTCGACGGACAAAGTGCCACGCATGCTCAGAATAAATAAAGGGATGAAAGCTAATGGCCACTGCCCCGTTTATAGCCCCGACGTACGTGTTTTACGTCACCGCGTTCAGAATGATCGGATTTTCCGACAACTTTGTGTGACCGTGTGTATGCAAGACAAGTTTGAGCCAACATCCGTCGGAAAAAATTTTAGGATTTTGTTGTCGGAATGTCCAAACAAAGTCCGACCGTGTGTACGCCCTATAAGACTGGGATGTCATCAAAGTTCATGTGCGTGCGTAAAGGCAGGCGTCCCAATACTTTTGGCAATATAGTGTATATTTTTGTAAGCATTCTTACTTTACAGCATTTCTTCACACCCGCCTACAACTTTTGCACATTATTGTATGTCCTTGTACCTAAACACATGTAAACTGATGTTGATTTTGTGATCTCTGCAGTTAGGGCTTGTTTTCACCAGATACAGTCAGGAACATGTTTAAACACAGTACAAACACATATGCAAAAAAAAATTAATTAGTATAAACGCACTGCAAGTGCACTGAAAATGCACACAAATGGGCATTAAGAATTGCACAGTGAATGCAGAAATTGTGGTGTAAACAAGCCCTTATTCTGCCAGATAGCCACTAGAGGGAATCTACAAGTCCATGTATAAATGCAATCATCAAAACATGGATCAACAAGCAAGTATCACACCAATACTTGTTCCAGGTCCAACATCAGGCTGACAATTTATTGCACCCCAAACAACAAAGATTACTGGTACCATCAAGTACTAGTGTTATGTGTGTATATGATTTTCGTTATGTATTTTATTTTCAGATTTTCTTTTCTTTATTACTGTAACAAGAAAGCTGATGTGCTCCCCGTGTGACAGTATATAAAAGGCGTAAACAGCTTTTAATACTGGCTAATGGAGCCACTTTCCGCAGCATTCTCCTGTGAGTCTGGAGCAGTAGATGGAGCCATGACGCCCTGGCCTCACAGAAAGTGTCTGAAAGAAGATCAATGTTGGATATGTGAGCTGGTGATTTTGTGGGGGATAGCGAATGAGATAAAAAGTATTGAAATCATTTTTTTTTGTTCTTTTTTTAAACATTTTGACATTTGCACTCAAGCAGGCATTGGGCTTTAAGAGTTAATAAACCCAAAAGCAAACATCATATGATATTGCAACTTATCAATTCTCAGATGTAATGGCTGCATTAGTTTTCTTTTTTCTAAGGCTCGATTCACACTAATGCATTTTTTGATGCTTTTTTGCATTTTGCAGAAATGCAGGGAATTTTTTAAGCATAGATTAATATGGAACACATTCACATTAATGCATTTTTGTGCCTCTGCCTTTTTGGAAAGGGTCGGGGACTTTTTTCCTGCAAAATGCAGCGTTTTGCATGTAACAGACTTCAATGGACCCGCATTCAAAGGCAAGTACTGCGTTTTTACCGTGATTTTGCAGCGATTTGAGGTTTTGTTTTGTTTTTTACATTCCCTGTGTATAGCTGGTTGCTAAGGAGCAGGCCGCTGACAGCTGAATGTCTTATTGGATTAGGAGGGGACACCCCCACACCAAAATTTAAAAAAAAATGGTCACCCCCAAAATCCATACCAGACCCTAACCCGAGCATGCAGCCCGGTAGGTAAGGGAACGGATGAGCGAGCACTCCCCCGAACCATACCCTTAACATGATGTCACAAGGGGGCGGGCTCGGGTGACTTCATCAGATGGCCATGCCCCATGGCTATAAAAGAGATGTCAGACAGCGGGGGACGTCACAACGGAGGAAGACAGCCTCAGGACAAGAGCGGCCTTTCTTGTTTTTATAGGGTAACCGGGAAGAAGACAGCAGCTATGGGAGAAGACGGCTCAGGGAGAGGCGGTGGCGGGAGAAGACGCCAGCAGAAGAGATGGCGGCGGGAGAGGGCGGGAGAAGACGGCTCGGAGCTATTTTTTTAATAAAGGACTAGTCAAAAACCCAAAAACCGCCTCTTGTTTTTTTAACATTTCAATGCTTTTTTTGGTGAATGGGTAGGGGTACGATGTACCCGATACCCATTCACATAGGGAGGGCCGTGATCTGGTGGTCCTCTTTGTTAACCACTTCCCACCCGGCCTATAGCAGATTGATGACGTTCAGCAGGATAACATGGGGGCACGCATCGCAGCGATCGCTGACACACCGCTTTACCACGTGATCAGCTGTGTCCAATCACGACTGATCACGATGTCAATAGGAAGAGCCGTTGATCAGCTTTTCCTCACTCGCGTGACAGACGCGAGGAGCGGAGAGCCGATCTCCTGACAGGGGGGGTCTGTGCTGATTGTTAATCAGCACAGCCCCACCTCGGATGACCACACTGGACCACCAGGGACGCCACTAGGACCACAAGGGAAGGGGGCAACATGTGGATGGCCAGGTATGTACCCCATAGAAAAACCACATGTGCCCAGTCTGTGCCAATCACTGCCCACAAATGAATAAATTATATTTCAGTGATGCACAGCAATGCCACCCATTAGTGTCATCAGTGCCACCCATCAGTGTCCATTGGTGTCAGCAGTCAGTGCCCATCAGTGCCCACCTATCAGTGCCCATCAGTGCCCATCCGTGCCACCTATCAGTGCCACCCATAAGTACCCATCAATGCCACCAACGAGTGCCCATCAGTGCCACCTATGAGTGCCCATCAGTGCCGCATACCAGTTTGCACCAGTGCCACCTATCAGTGCCCATCAGTGCCGCTTATCAGTGCCCATCATCAGTGCCCGTCAGTGACACCTCATTGGTTCCACCTCATCTGTGCCCATCAGTGCCGCCGTATCAGTGCCTGTCAGTGCAGCCATATTAGTGCCCGTCATTGAAGAAGAGAACGTACATATTTACAAAAATTTTTAACAGAAACAAAATTTTCGGTCTTTTTTTATTTGTTGCGCAAAATATAAAAAACACAGAGGTGATCAAATACCACCAAAAGAAAGCTCTATTTGTGGGAACAAAATGATAAATAATTTGTTTGGGTACAGTGTAGCATGACCGCGCAATTGTTATTCAAATTGCGACAGCGCTGAAAATTGGCCTGGGCGGGAAGGTGTCTAATTGCCTGGTATTGAAGTGGTTAAAGAGGGCTTCCAGATTCCGATAAGCCCCCCGCCCGCAGACTCCGACAACCACCAGCCAGGGTAGTCGGGAAGAGGCCCTTGTCCCATCAACATGGGGGCCAGGTGCTCACAACACCCCCCCCCCCCCCATATTGAGGGCATGCGCTCATCCCCTACCTTTTCTGACCTACCAGGCTGCATACTTGGATAAGGGTCTGATATGGTCTTTGGGGGGTCCCCACGTCATTTTTTTGTGAATTTGTTTAGCCCGCTGGCAGCTGATGACTCCTCAGTTGTTAAGGATGCGGCGGCCGGCTTTCTGACACGCTCCTTTGCAACCAGCTATACACAGAGAATATAAAAAAAAAAAACACAAATCTTAAAACGCAAATCGCAGTAAAATCACTGTAAAAACGCTCTGCAGAAACGCTCAAAAGCAATATGCATATATGTGATTCGAGCCTATTACAGGAGGTGTGTTACTGGCTAGATTATCAGGTGAAAACAGAGGAAAAACAAACTAATAGAGCCACTACATCTAAGAATTGGTAAGCTGCAATATATTACATTTTTGGGTTTTGGGTTTAATACCGTGTTAAGTCTTCAATTTCCCCACCATAGTATTTACTGTATTTATAGTAACCAAGATAATCATACATTAATAAAATAAATGGTGCCAGATATCATTGAAAGTATGTATCCTGGGTAAAGATTAAGCATATGTGCATTGGGTGTAATTTTTGGAAACTAGTAAAATATTGCTTGTACAACAGAAAATAGACAGAAAATTCCCCTTCTATTAATCAATTCTCTGACAGTCTGTTTTATTAAATATTTTACACAAAAAGCATTTTTTTTTTTTAATAATCTGCTTGAAGTTACACATTTGTGACCCTTTAATATAGTCCAAATTAGTTCCCTAGAAGTTGGTGACATAACTATAACATAAGTATAAGCTTGTACTATTTATATTATCTTTGGACGTTTCACCTCTTGCCATTGTAATGCCCATCTGAACTGAACAACTGAATATTTGGCCCTCAAAATAGGTGCCTGGATTTGAGAGACAGAAAACTCCCTGAAATGTAGAGGAAAAAATGTTACTAAATTAGGTGATGTAGGGAGCTGTGTGCTATGTTGGGGTAGAGAATTATGGGTTGGAAACATCATTCATGGGAGATAAATGGAAATAGGTTGGAGTAGATGAAGCCTGGTTTGGAGATACGCCTGGAGACGAGATACTGCTGGGTCACAGACACATGATGTATGGTCCACCGGGAGACACTGGAAGAAGACTATATTACAGACAAAGGAATTGTGCCTAGCCTCTCCATATAAACTTCAGTATTAAAAATAACGGAAATCTACCAAATTTTTAGGTCAACCTTAGCAAAGTCACACAGCTGGATTAAATTTTTTTTTTGTCTATAAACACTTTTAATATTTAGAACTAAAGTCCAAATCTGATTATTTTTTTTCCCAGAATCTATAGCTTGATTCTTGAAAAATATTTCATTCCAGCAGCTTCAGCCATAGAGGTCATTGGGATTTCAGCTGCTGTAAGCATGTGCTTCCAGTTAAGGGCCCCATCACAACTCTGCACTTTAGGGATACTTTTATACAACTTACATTATAACCGCTTTATTCTGTTAAGTTCCATTTCATTATATCTCACTGGTGCAAATTTTCTCTATGCTTTTTTTTCTATTGGGGTGTGTTTTTTCTTTTTAAATCTCCTAATGCCTAATTATGAGATCAGTGCCTCGGAAAGTGAAGTTTAATCAGCATGACAGCTATGAGTTTTAGAATTTTCAGTGGACGTCAATTATTATTATTATTATTATTATACGAGATTTATATAGCGCCAACAGTTTACTCAGCGCTTTACAATGTATAAGGGGGACAACACAATTACAGTACATACAGTTCAATACAAAAGGTACAGGAGGGCCCTGCTCGTAGAGCTTACATTCTAAAGGGAGGGGGTGGTGGTACAAAAGGTAATAGCTGCAAAGAATGATTTGATGGGGGTGGCTCAGGGACAGTTATGTGGGTGTGGGATAGGCTTCCCTGAATAAATGAGTTTTCAAGGATCTCCTAAAGGTGGACAGGGTAGGGGCTGATCGGACATACTGGGGCAGGGAATTCCAGAGGATGGGAGAGGCTCTGGAGAAGTCCTGAAGACGAGCATGGGAGGAGGTAACAAGGGAGCTAGAGAGCAGGAGGTCCTGGGAGGAGCGGAGGGGGCGATTTGGGCGATATCTGCAGATGAGGTTGGTGATGTAGATGGGGGCGATGTTGTGAATGGCCTTGTATGTTATGGTTAGCATTTTGAATTTTACACGGTGGGGTAGGGGAAGCCAGTGAAGGGATTGGCAGAGAGGAGCAGCAGTCACGGATCGATTAGTGAGGTGTATTAGTCTAGCAGCAGCATTCATAATAGACTGAAGGGGGGATAGCCTGCTTAAGGGTAGGCCATTAAGGAGAGAGTTGCAATAGTCGAGGCGGGAAATAATCAAGGAGTGAATAAGTTGCTTTGTGGTGTCATTAGTCAGGAAGGGTCGAATTTTGGAGATGTTGCGGAGGTTAAGGCGGCAGGATTTAGCCAGTGATTGGATATGGGGGCTGAAGGAGAGGTCAGAGTCAAGGATTACACCCAGGACTCTGGCATGTGTAGAGGGACCAATGGTTGTGTTGCTGATATTAATGGTGAAGTCACAGGAGAGGGACCGTGAAGGAGGAAATATAACAAGCTCAGTTTTAGAAAGATTAAGTTTGAGGAAGTGGTGTGACATCCATACCGATATGTCATTCAGCAAGTTTGAGATCCGTGAGGAGATAGTGGGGGTGAGTTAGGGAGTGGAGAGATAGATCTGTGTGTCATCGGCATAGAGATGGTATTGGAAGCCATGGGAGGTGATCAACTGGCCCAGGGAAGAGGTATAGAGTGAGAAAAGGAGAGGCCCAAGGACAGAGCCTTGGGGTACCCCAACAGAAAGAGGAAGGGGAGCGGAAGAGATGGAGTTGTAAGTGACGCTGAAAGTGCGCCGAGATAGGTAGGAGGAGAACCAGGATAATGCAGAATCACGGAGGCCAAGGGAGTGTAATTTGCTGAGGAGCAGCAGGTGGTCAACTGTGTCAAAGGCAGCAGAGAGGTCTAAAAGTATGAGTATGGAGTAGTGGCCATTGGTTTTGGCAGTTATTAGGTCATTGGTGATTTTTAGTAGGGCAGTTTCAGTCGAATGTTGTAGGCGGAAGCCAGACTGTAGGGGGTCGAGAAGGTTGTTGTCCGTGAGATAGCGACTCATTTGGTCATGAACAAGGCGTTCGATGAGCTTGGATAGTATATCCAATAATAACAATAATAGCAGACTTTATACTTCCTTAGAAAAAAATTTCCTAAAGTGAACTGTACTCAAAATGTGAAACTTTGCTGTCCAATAGGGAATATATAGTATAGTGAGGTTAATATTTGTTTAAGCATTGCTCTTGAAAAGAAACATTTCTTCCTGGCTCTATTCTTTTTTTCATCGAAGGATGTCAGGTGGAAAGGTGCCAACAGGGCTACTCATGAAGCTAATTCTGAGCCCTTCACCAGGATCCAGTCAAAATGCTCAAAATGCGCTTTTGTGTATGGCTAGCTTTAGTCTCTGCTGTCTCTGACTGCTGGTTTCTGGAGATTGGGAGTGAGATTTGGAGAAGTCGCTAGTGTGTTGCTCATTGTTCTTGCTACAGAGGAAGCTATCCCTTAAGCCTAGTACACATGGGCCGAATGTCGGGCGCCATCGGCCGGTTTCTGTTGAACCGGCCGATGGCGCCCGACATTCGGCCCATGTGTACTGTGCAGCCGTTCTGTCGAAGGGGCATAACCAAAAAAGGTCTGCCGACTGGCTCCAGAGCGTTGACCGGAGTGTTCTGGCGGGGGGGGGGGGGGGGGGCATTTCCCTGTCAGAATGCAATAGAACAGCAGGGGAGATTGCTGTACTAACATCTCACTAGTTAGTACAGTGGCTCCAACCTGAGCTGTCCATTTTGTTTCGTTCAGCCCGCTGAGTTGAATGAAAAAAAACTAGTAGCATGTACTAGGCTTTAGGACAGGGATCCTCAAACTACGGCCCTCCAGCTGTTGCGGAACTTCACATCCCATGAGGCATTGTAAAACTCTGGCATTCACAAACATGACTAGGCATGATGGGAATTGTAGTCCCTGAACAACGGGAGGGCCGTAGTTTGAAGACCCCTGCTTTAGGACCTGGAGATAAAAGGATCTGTGGTTTTCTGCTTCATTCATTCTGTGGATATGAGTTTAATTATCATGACTTCACCGGTCATCAGCAGCATAGCTCTTACATGAGGAAGAAGGTCCTACACCTCTACCAAGATGCTCACCTCCACACAGAGATAGAATATCATAATGGGGGAGATTTACTAAAGCTGGAGTACCCAGAATCTAGTGCAGCTGTGTATGGTAGCCAATCAGCTTCTAACTTCAGCTTGTTTAATTAGGCTTTGATAATAAAACCTGAAAGCTGATTGTACTTTAGCTCTGCATAGAAACCAAAGTATGAATAGGCCCTAAAATGTATTTTCACTGTGGAACAAAGTTGCCTACACACTAGTTTTGTTCTAATAAGCGCTTCAAATAATTTGTTGTGTAGCGACATTCATGCAAGTGATTGATTACATATCAAACCAACGGTATGTAATCATTGTTAATCACCTTGGTTTAATTTAAATATTCTGGTAAATCTGTGCAATCAATAAACCATGGTTCCTTTCTTCCTATAGAAAAGGAGACAATACTTACAATGCCTGTGTGCTGGTGTTTAATGTTTCCTGCATTGAAAAGAAAAGACAGCAGTAGAGCATTGAGGACAGTGATGGGCATACCCTATCATTATTAGTGAGAGATCTGCTTGCCTATGGGCTCCCAGAGTTTTCACACATAATATGAATATGAAACCAATATTGCCATCAATTTTCCCGTTAACTTTTTCTCCAACAGATAATTTATCCAGTTTGTCCTACTCTATCTAAAATAAATACTGATTGTCAGTTTTGATTTTGTTCTCATTCTTTCTACCTGCTAATAGGATTTTCAACCAACACTTTGTATTTCTCTGAGATCTGTAAACATTGTAACTGTAAATCTCCTAGTATTCTTCACAGTTGTAAACCCTTACATATACCCATTGAAGTGACTAGCCTCAGATGATACACAGCGATGAAACAAATTCTCCTACATAAATTGTACCTAATAATCTGCAGCCATTTGTCCTGTACAGCCTTCCACAACAAAAAGGTTAACACAGAATCTGGGGCAGCATCTCTCAGCCACAGAAAGCAGGGGACGGAATCTGAATTCACTCACTGCACAGCTAGAAGAGAAGAACTCTAAGCCATAACTGTAGGGAAGGAACACCCCCCCCCCTTCTCACGCTACAGGAAAACAAGCACAGCTGTGGCTGTAAATCACAGACTGTGTGCTGGAACTCCCTAATTGTCCTGAAAGAGAAATGTACTTTTGGTACAAACTGTCCTTTAAACCATGCCTCCATCCTCTTGTGTGCAGCCCACCTTGTCCAATAAGGTCCAAAGTTTCCATGCCAAAGATCTTTATCGTGCGGCCCTGTCCAGGGCCAATCAGTCTTCCTTCCGAAAGCATTCCTGTCAGGTCCTCTTCATCCTTCACATGTGCTCCATGGTCCTGTGGAGTATGGCTCTCAAAGTAGGAATAAATGAGGACATAGCACACATGCACAGGATGAAGAGCACCTATCAGAGATGTTTTCAGAAAAAGAGGTATACCGCTCTGGGAAGGGAGCCATACTGTCAGGGCTGGGCTCAGCCCTTCCTTCTCAGAGCTGACCGCTCAGCTGTCGGCTAATTGCCAGCTCCTTTCTCTCCACAGCTATTCAGCTGCTTGTCAGCCCTGCCTACTTAAGCCGTTTGGCCCAGCGGATCTCTGCCTTCGCCTTGGTCAACATCACAGAAACTATCTCCTGCGATCCTGTTCATGACTTGCTTTGCTGACATCCCTTCAGGCTACAGATCCTGCTTGCTGTTCCACTACATTGATTCCAGACTTCTGGCTTGGCTGACTTTCCGTTCCGGTTACTGAACTTTGGCTATGTTTTGACTAAGTTTGTTCTTTTTACTTTTATCATTAAACAAGTGTGATTTAACTGTACTTCTGTCTCTGCCTAATTTCATGGTTTCTGACACATACAGAGCCAACAGACATGGGACGACAGATGCTTGATGCAGCAATTTTTAACCAAAATGGGTGGCAATCTTTTATCTATGAGTCCTGCATATGACCATTGACATATCAATTGGGCAGGTATGTCTTAGCTGCTACTAGTCCTTCTTGTAATAAACAGAACTGGTGCTGCCTGCTATTAGCAGTCATTTCCTTTCCCCTACTTACCAGAAACATTTGAGGCAAACACTCAGTTTTAGTGCCTGAAAACAGTTAAATAATGCATGCATGTACAGCTGTTTCTAAAAATGCACCTAATATTAAAAATGCTAGATTTATAGGCAAGTAGAAAGGTAAAGCCTTCATTTCCCTTTGATTCAGTCTGGAACACTGTCTGCATATAGTTTGCCCATTCTCCCTGTGCTTGGGTTTCCTCCGGGTACACTGGTTTCCTCCCACACTCCAAAGACTTGCTAGTAAGGTAATTGGTTTCTATCTAAATTGACCCAAGTATGTGTACATGTATGTATGCTTGTGAGCTAGGGACTGATGAATGTACAGTATGTAAAGAGTTCCTTAAATTGTCAGTGCTATATAAATGCCTGTATTAAATGAATATTGGAGGAAAACATGGACAAAAAAAAAAAACACCTTTGCAAAAGAGTGGCTAAGTGGTAACAAGGTTCCTTTGCTGTACTGAGTTCCTGGTTTGATTTTCTTCCTAGCACTATTTGTATAGGACCACTCCAAATGCGTATGTTTTCCAGAAGCTGCCATAGTATGTAATGGTGCAGTTTATTTTCAATTATACTGTATAGTCATTTTGGAATATGTAACATGGAAGAGTAAGTCCGAGTTTTGGAATGCCATTGCTGATCCTGTTCTTAAAAATGGTAATTCCTTTATGGCTGTGCCAATCCTGTGACCTTCAATAAGTGTATGTAAACAGCTATTGTACCTACAGTCTCAATTATTTTGGCCATTGCCAGCCGAAGGCCCTGCAGTACCTCTCAGCGCTGAAGCACAACATGCTAGTTTACAGAGCCAAGCACAAGTGAAAATCCCAAATCTCTCTAACTTGCATTTTTTAAAGCGCACCCTAACATATAACCGTCACCTACCTGAACCCTTAACCCAAGAACAAACATTTAAAAATGTGGGATTAGGCCATCCCAGATTAAACAGCAAAATACTTTCGCTCCCCAATGACAAAGGTGGAGCAAATTCCCACGACACCCTACATTATTAGGCTTTAATGCTCAACAGTGTAAGTGGACTGGATACATCACCATTCCAAGCTTTGGGTTATTACTGAACCATCCTTTATCCTCCTCAATCTACAAGTCCCACTGTGATTCAAACTATAACAGGAAAGTCTCTCCCTTCTCACTACCAGGGACAAGGCAATTTCCACCTTTACCCTATCCTCTTACACTTTATTACCAAAAGTATTGGGACACCTGCCTTTACAAGCGCATGAACTTTAAAGGCATCCCAGTCTTCGTCCTTCGGGTTCAATATTGAGTTGGCCCACCTTTTGCAGCTATAACATCTTAAACCTTGTGGACAGCCTTCCCAGATGAGTTGAAGAGTGTGTCTATGGGAATGTTTAAACACTCTTCCAGAAGCACATTTGGGAGGTCAGGCACTGGAGAGAACGAGAAGGCCTGGCTCGCAGTTCCAAGTCTAATTCATCCCAAAGGTGTTCTATCGGGTTAAGGTCAGGACTCTGTGCAGGCCAGTCAAGTTCCTCCACCCCAAACTCGCTCATCTATGTTTTTATGGACCTTGTTTGTACACTGGTGTGAAGTCATGTTGGAACAGGAAACCAAACTTTTCCAACAAAGTTGGGAGCATGAAATTGTCCAGAATGTCTTGGTATGCTGACGCCTTAAGAATTCCCTATACTGCAACTAAGGGGCCAAGCCCAACCCCTGAAAAACAACCCCACACCATAATCCCCTCTCCACCAAATGATTTGGACCAGTGCACAAAGCAAGGTCATGTGCATGTAAAGACAGGTGTCCCATTACTTTTGGTAATATAAAGTATCTTGGTCCATTTTTTGACAATCCAGTCTTTGTCTTGAGCAATACACAACTCCACATTCGGAAAATGTACTAAATCAACACACTGAAGATTAGCATGAGTTTTACAGCAAGGTTCTCTGACCAATACACCTTCCCACTGACCCCCACCCTGGTTTTAGGAACAAGCAGTTATAGCAGTATCATGTCTGCAACTTCAGCCATTATCCCGGTATCAAATTTCTTGCTTTCCGGTAAAAGTAATCAGAGTGGCTCTACAGCTTTCCAATCACTTTTATGGTGTTCTGAAAGGGGCCACCCCCCTCACCTCCGTTCCTGGGTTTTCCCATTCCACCGGGGAGCCCAGGAACGCTGCAAGAGGTTGGGTCGGCTGCACACAGAAATATGAGGCTGTAAGTAATGAAGTCAAAAAAGCGACAAGGATTTTGTCACTCCAGGTTTCAGTTCTTTGTTTACCTGGCAA
Source organism: Lithobates clamitans (assembly GCA_037952925.1). Lineage (NCBI taxonomy): Eukaryota > Metazoa > Chordata > Amphibia > Anura > Ranidae > Lithobates > Lithobates clamitans. Next base: position 2,437,729 of record JBBGZY010000052.1, on the reverse strand, counting down.
TCTCAATAAAGAGTATTTATCTGCCCAAGCTATCACAAGGGAAGTTGAATTAAAAAAAAAAAAATAGTAAAATGAATAAAAAAAAATAAAAAAAAAAAAAAAAAAAAAAAATTCCCCATCCCCCACACAAATGTGCACATTGGTCCCACACGCATATGTACCGTAAATAGTGATTGCACCACACATGTGAGTTATTGCCGCAAACATCAGAGTCAGAGTAATAATTCTAGCTCCGGAGCCCACGTCTCTAAACTGGTAACCAGTAAAAGGCTTTCAAAGCATTGCCTTTGTTGAGATTTTTAGGAACTGTAGTTTGTTGCCATTTCATGGGCATGCAAAATTTAAAATCTTGGCATGTGTGATACCACATATCTTTTTACTTGGTGCAACATCATCTTTTATATTTTACCAAAAAATGGGTATTATATTGTGTTTGTGTGCACTAAAATGCATTTAAGTGTATTATTTCCTGAAAATTTGTGTTTGATTAACAGCTGCAGAAAAATTGCAACAATTTTGTTCTCCGGGGCCTTTGCTTACGGAAAAAAAAGTGTAGTATTTTCTTCATTGGTCGATAGGAAGCATACCACCAGCGTCCTAACAACCAATAACACAGGAACACACCAGTAAACCTAATGTTGGTCAGCAAGTCTCACGCACCTATGCTTGATGTCCCACCACTGCGCTCATGCAAATAAACTACACTAGAGCTGCCACTTGAAGTGAAAGTGAAATGTAAACGTATTTAAATGAAAAAATAGTGGCGCTAATGTCACAGTATTAAAGTGAAACATATGCTAAAACAATTTCAATAACACCATGTGATAGTGGAAATTAACAAATAACATAAACTACAAATTGAAAAACAAAAAAGTGAAAAAGAAGTTTCAGTTAAAGTCCGTATAGGTGATGAATTCCAAGTAATTAAACCGGTGACAAATCTTCTATGATTAATACTCAAAATGAACTTCCTTTCACCACACCGTATGTGACAGTGATTCCGCTCCCTTTAAGAAACTCGCTCACCAAATTTAAATGCCTTGCATTCTCATGCTCTCATGCAGTATCGATACTGATGAGTTAGCGAGTGAGGGTGAGATATAGAGGCTGCATCGTGTGACCACAATACACCGCTACAGTTCGCTAAACAGGAGTTTGCCTTTGATGCTTTTTTGTGATTGAATTGACGTGAGTTTAATGGTTGAAGATTTTGTTTTTTTACAATAAATGTTTTTTACGTTATTACACTATTGGAAGCACTTTTTTCATTCACATGTGGAGCAATCCTCTTCTGTTGTGCACGGTCGGATATCGGAAGTACTGATAACCCTGGTGGGTTTAAAAGTGTTGATGCCGAGCATGAGAATGCAAGGCATTTAAATTTGGTAAGTGAGTTTCTTAAATGGAGCAGAATCACTGTCACATACGGTGTGGTGAAAGGAAGTTCATTTTGAGTATTAGAAGATTTGTCACCGGTTTAATCACTTGGAATTCATCACCTTTACGGACTTTAATTGAAACTTCTTTTTCACTTTTTTTTTTTTCAATTTGTAGTTTATGTTATTTGTTTATTTTCACTATCACATGGTGTTATTGAAATTGTTTTAGCATATGTTTCACTTTAATACTGTGACATTAGCGACACTATTTTTTCATTTAAATACGTTTACATACACACCAGTAACCCTGTCAGGTCTTTCTCCCTGATTAACAGTGGATAGAAGCGGATGGATTCCATAGTCACTATTCAGTCCAATAGCAGCTATGGAATCCGCACACTCTCTACAGAGTCTACACTGAAGCTGCCACTGGAGAGATCATGTGACCAGACCAGAGGAGCTTCAGAATAGGTAAGTATACAGATCTTATCTTCACAAGGTTATATAGATTAGCCTTAGAATGGGGTGGGAGTGGGTTCAGCCTTAGTTAACTTTTGACTGAACTTCCACTTTAAAGTGGATGTAAACCCGAAATTTTTTTTTTAATATATATATATATCATACTGTAGAGTATAAGATTTCCTATCATTTGAGCCCAGTCTTGCCACACAGAGTTAATCCATCTCTGAGCAATCCTCTTTTATTGTTTAGTGAGAAAAATCTTGACAAACTGAGAAAAACTTTGTCAAATCCTCTCCCTTGCTGTGAGTGACAGGTGATTTACATCTCATGCACTAGCCTAAGACACAGGCAGCATTTTTAAATTCCCTCCCCCACTCCTTTCTTCAGCAGCTCTGCAAGGATTGGCTGTTCCACACCTCACCATGATTTGGCATGCTGAAGTCATGTGGTTACTTTCCTGTCTTTTCACTGGATGTTAGAGATCATAGCAGAAGTTCAGTGTTAGAAATAAACAGGAGAAAATACATGTTGACAAGGGGAGTGTAGAGGTGGGCGGGGAGTCTACTGACATCACGACTCCACCCACCGAGCTCCAGACAACAGACCCACCCACAGAATCTGCAGTTTTTCGGGTCTAATAACAGACAGAGGGGACACATTTGACAGGTAAAGATACATGCAGGAGGCATGTATATCCTTATAGATAACCCCTACGGCAGTAGTTTAGAAAGGATGACATTGGGTTTACATCCACTTTAAGGGAACTACTGCCAGCGCTGTTATGCCCTGTACACACGGGTGGACTTTTCGGCAACAAACGTCCGACAGTCTTTCCGACGGACTTTTGACGGACTTCCGATGGACTTTCGAACGAACGTACTTGCCTACACATGATCACACCAAAATCCGACGGATTCGTACGTGATGACGTACGACCGGACTAAAATAAGGAAGTTCATAGCCAGTAGCCAATAGTTGCCCTAGCATCGGTTTTTGTCCGTCGGACTAGTATACAGACGAGCGGATTTCTCGATAGGAACTGGGTCCGGCGGAGTTCCGACGTAAAGATTTGAAACACGTTCCAAATCTAAAGTCCGTCAGATTTTCGACAGAAACAATCCGCTGAAGGTCCGATGAAGCCCACATAGGGTCGGATCGTCCGCCGGATTCGATCCGTCAGACCAGTCCGGTCGAAAAGTCCGCTCGTGTGTACAGGGCATAAGTGCTGACACTCCTCCTTCACAATCTTTCACTGGGAAGAGCCGTGTACTGCTGTTTTTCCTTCCCCAGCTCTTATGCAGCTGGTACACATTATAAGTTTATTTTTTTTCGTTCATCCCAGCAGGCTGTACTAACTATGTGATGTTAGTGTGGAGAGCTAATGTTTTCTGACAGGGGGACTGCCCTCCCTGCCAGAACACATTGATCAGCGCTCACAGCCATTGGCTGCCAGTGCTGATCGGCTGCTGTTTTTTCCAGCAAGTCCCATCGGCAAAAGCTGGTCGAACCAGCTTCTGTCGGGCAGGCAGCTGTACACACTGTCCGAATGTTGGCCGGTTCCTGCTGATTAGGCCGAAATTTGGATTGTGTGTACCTAGTACTAGAAAAAAAGGGGGAATAAAAGGTATTTATAATATATATATATATATATATATATATATATACACACACATACATATACACACACACACAAATGTTTTTCCTTTCATTTTTATTTTAAGCTGAATGGGTTGTTTTTCAAGGGTAAAGGTTTACAATCACTTTAAAACAGAACCAAAAGTAGAATGCAGTGAAAAATGATAAAATAATTATATATAGGGATTACATGATCCGACTGCTCAATACTAAAACAAGGAGCATTGCCAAGGACAAAAAATATCCAAAATGCAGATAATAACAGCGCTGTGTGTACATCTATGGCAGTTTTCAGCTCTGCAAAAATAACCTCTGCACATCTCTCCAATTTTTGTAGATGTTTGAATTTCCCTCAAAACAAAAAAAAAAAAGGAATATATGAAAGAGCACAGATCATTCTGAGAAGAGGAGAGGGAAAATAGTCAGCTGTGAAATCCCCCACCCTGTGTTCTTACTTGGTTTTTTCTTGTGCAGCTTTAACAATCTCCCTACCCCCGCAAGCCAGCTGCCTCTCAGTATATCACCTCCCTCTGCTCTCCTCCCCTCCCCCCATCCATAACTCAAAAAGCTTGTCAGGCTGGTTCCAGACTGCTGGCGCCAGGCTTCTATCCAGGAAAAAATAAAGAGAGAGAGAGAGAGAGAAAGGCATGCACGGCAAAATAGCCCCACCGCATGCTCTCCCAGATCAAACCGTCCTTTATCTCTATGGAATTTTCCCTCTGCCTTTGTAGCTGGGCTGTAGACAGCTGAGATTACTCTAACCCTACTGCAGGAGAGCTGAGCTAGCAGAGCCAGAGAGATGGAGGGAAAAGGCCACTGAGAACGCATTTATATACTATAAAAATGCTAATACAGAGGAGTCAAATCCGCGTCGGGGGGAGACACAGCAATAGAGGTGGTCTTTTTTGTTCAGGTCCCGTACACACGGCAATGACTCCCGCACCCCCAGAGAGTTGGCCTGGCACGAAAAAAGGGGGACAAACAGCCCCCATTTACACCTGAGCGATCTGAAGAGCATTTCCAGAAGCAATTCAATGCTGAACACTAACCCCCATTCACTCTTGAGCATTCCTCAGCTTGATTCCCTTGGCCTGACTATGCTTGGTACGCAGAATCCTGTTCTTTCTAATTGTCCGTGTTCACACTTCCACGCTCAGTCACCCTAAGCCCCAAAAAAGTACATGAGCTTTCTTTGAGTGTATTTTTGCCCCGATAGACTTCAATGGATGCTTGTATAATAGATAGTGTGTAGACAACTTTTGAAAGCCGATTCTGACCTTCCGAAGGGACAAACTCCAAAAATATTTCTAGCACAGGAACCAAATGAACGATTTTCGGTTAGTGTACTGATTTCGTAAGATTTTCATATGAGAAAAATCAGATACGAAAGACAACAAAAAAAAAAAAGCCTTTGTCATATTAGAATTTTTGTACATTATTTCCTTCCTCGGTTCCGACTTGCTGTAAGACTAGGAAAACCGTGTGATCGTTCGGCCGATCTTCTTTTAGTGTGCACAAGTGCTTAGTGAAGTGTGGTGACCAGTACAGTTACAATACAATTCAATAGAAGAGGAATTCGACTATGTATATGTGTTGATGTGCATTAAAAGGCATAGGTGTAAAAGGGCCCTCAGGGCTCTTTCACATCAGCCTGTATGCTAAAATAGCCCGTTTTCGCTTGCGGGCTGGTGTCCACTGTGTATCGGCAGTGAAGGGCAGTACCTTGCAATGTTCCAACACAAGGCACTGTTTACCATTTTTTCTCTGGTGCAGCGAGATGTGCTGACCTGAGTTGAAGTGTTCTGCAAAAAAATATAGAATGTATGCATTTTTACACCTTGCAACCTACCTCAATGTAGGATGAACAGGACACATAGAAAACAATTGTTTTCAATGTGTCCCTTTGGTGAGCCTGCGTGGATCTGTGCAGATTAATGCAGGTCACCACACATGGTGTGAACAAGCCCTTATAGTTGCTAATGTCTGGATTCACAATGTCTCGTGCGTTCGCTCAAGTTGAAAACACACTTTGTACATATGTTTTGGGGGGAATCCCATTCAATGACCGCCCCAATGCATGTCAACACAATAAACAACTCACAACATAGATAAAAATAAATAAAAAAATACAGCTTGTCTGTGCATTTATATAAAAAAATACCTAGTTCTTTATGCTGTACAAAGTATACTAGTTTGTAAGTGAAAAACAGCCATTATAAGTATACACGTAACAACCATGAGGCCAATAACAAAGCACAAAAAGGGAAAAAAAAAAAAAAAAAGTTGGCCATACATTACTAGAATTTTATTCAAAATATTTTGTTTTAAAAACATTTGTTCAATCTTCTAAATATAAGCAGTTTGTTTTTGATCGTAGTTATGAAAAAAATCAAAAATGCTGGATGGAAGTTTTTAATTGAACACATTTCTAATGGTGTATGTAGTTTTCATTCGGGAAATTTTGAAGTATTTTTGAACGACATTCATGAAGTCATCACATGCACTGAATATTCATACGAATGTTTGTTTGAAAAGGAACTAGTGTATGACCAGCTTAAGTCTCTGGCTATACATTGTAGGCTCATGAAATGGGCACTGATGAATGATAAAAAACATCACCACCCACAGGACCTGTTTAAATCTAAAAAGCTCTAAAATCTAAAGTGTGACTGAGAGCAACCTCCCCCATTCTTAGTATAAAGAACAATATCAAAAAATAAAGGGAGGGTTTGTATGCTGCCATGGATTGAAGGGAAAATTATGGTAAGTATTTGGTACAATTTTTCTGACGCCAACATGGCAGCATACATATGATAAATAAGGAGCTAAACAGGGAGGGCTTATGTTACAGCCTCAGTTTTTATTGACAATTGATGGGAATGACATGACAGAAACCTTTTCACCTTGCAATTTGCCTGAGGATGCGAATATATCCAGCTGAGGATGACCCCACTCTTGGGTAATCTGTCTGAAGACCTCCAGGTGAAGAGACCACTCATTGGGGTACTGAAACTGTCTGGAAAGGCGGTCTTCTTCAGTATTCTGATGACCTGAAAGATATAAGGCCCAAAGCTCTAAAACGCTCTGCTCTCCTCATGATTGGCTCCACCTCTCACAGAAGCGATTGACTGCACATCCCTCCTTGTCTCTAAATATGCTGCACAAAGCTGCATGAAGCTCCAGGACAATGGAAACTAGATCCTGAGTGGGGAACCCCCCTCTGCCCTGACTCTTGAGGTGTCTGCAGGTGGTGCCCCACCCTGCAGTGCTGGCGTCTGTAGTCAGTGATCCAAGGTAGCGGTCGATGCTGAGTTAGAGTGCCCTGACGTATCCACCACCAGAGACTCTGGTGCATCTGAGCGGAGATTCTGATTGGCAGAGACAAACGACCCCTCTTCCATTGCTTCAGGAAGCCCAACTGGAAAGTTCTGAGCCGCCAGTGAACCCAAGGAATCATTGGGATACAGGAGGCATGCTCCCCAGCAAACTCATGCACTGGGAAGCTGGCATTACTGGCGAAGCCAGAAGTCAGTTTTCCCTGATCTTGGGGAGCTTCTGAGGCTGTAAAGATACTGTGGCTGCACACGACCAACATTTATTGCCCCTGGGACATTGTGCCCTTTGAGGAGAAAATGAGTATTTGCGCTTGTGCAAACTCTTGCTGCCTCTATGACAGTATTTGCCAGGACTGGAAGAGTCACTGTCTGCTCTGGGAATGCAATGTTGGACCAGGGATCCTCTGGACCTTTTTGAAAGGGAGCGAGAGCGGGCCGGTTTGCAACAAAGAATAAACCACGCTCATTAGAAAGAAACTCACTCTTTTTCCCGTCATCTTCTTACCCATGGGTGGCCCCTTACCTGATGTTGTGATGGTCTTGACTGTATGACGGTAGGCTCATACTGGAAAGGAAGCACGTAAGGGCAATACATGACAGAAAGGAAAAAGGAGAACGTGTTTAAAAGACCCGCAAAACTACAATGTCCCCCACCCCATTGAATAGAAAATAGACTCAAAGAAAATCACCACCCTTTGGAAGAAAAAAAGCAACAGATGAACTGGGAGCAAGAAGCACCTGCAAAAAAGGAACACATCCTTTTAAATAGGGTGCCTAAGCACTTCCTCCCTTGGAGCTCCTCCCCTGCACCTGAAGGGTAAAAGATCCTTGGCCATCTCAACCTTGCAGGATAACACACATGTGCGAGTATCTCTGGGCTTTACCAGAGACAAAAAGATGTACTGCACATGCGTGAAAGTCCAGGATCGCCCCGAAGAGCAATGCAGCCGGCTCAAAAAAGGAGCGGGAAAGTTACGCGCGCCCCTAAGCAAGTAACAGGCATGAAGGGGAGCAAAAGTACAGCATGCTGGCGAAACAGGGAAAGGACTACAGATACTCAGAGTGGATAACAGAGGACTGAGAAAAGGCCAGAAGAGGAAGGCAGAAAAGAGGGAGTATAGAAATAGAGCCCTAAACATACCGAGTGAGGGAGGAAAGACACAGAGGTCCTGCAGCTCCAGAGCCTGGGTTCGCGAAGACAAGCATGCCACAAGGGGAATACTGTCTCTAGATAGAGAACACCTCAACCTCAAAACAGTGCATTTATTATTATTATTATTATACAGGTTTTATATAGCGCCAACAGTTTGCGCAGCGCTTTACAACTTGAGGGCAGACAGTTACATTACAATTTGATACAAGAGGAATCAGAGGGCCCTGCTCGTTAGAGCTTACAATCTAAAAAGGAAGGGTCAATTGATACAAAAGGTAATAGCTGTGGGGGGATGAGCTGATGGAGGAAGTAAAACAGTGTTAGTTAGAAGCAGGATAGGCTTCTTTGAAGAGGAGGGTTTTCAGGGATCACCTAAAGATGGAGAGATTAGGGGACAGTCGCACAGATTGGGGTAGGGAGTTCCAAAGGATTGGAGAAATCCTGGAGGCGAGCATGGGAGGAGGTGAAAAGGGAGCTAGAGAGCAGGAGGTCTTGGGATGACCGAAGAGAGCGGCTTGGTTGGTATTTTGGGACTAAGTTAGTGCTGTAGCTGGGGGCAGAGTTATGGATGGCTTTGTAAATTATTATTATTACTTTAAATTTTATTCATTGGGTGAGTGTAAGCCAGTGGAGGGCTTGACAGGGAGGGGTGGAGGACACTGAATGGTTGGTAAGGTGGATGAGTCTTGCAGCGGCATTCATTATGGACTGAAGGGGGGATAGTCTATGTAAAGGTAATCCAATGAGAAGGGAGTTGCAGTAGTCGAGGCGAGAGATGACCAGGGAGTGAATTAGAAGCTTGGTGGTGTCATTAGTTAAAAAAGGATGTATTCTGGAAATGTTGCGGAGGCTATGGCGGCATGATTTGGACAGGGATTGTATGTGGGCCTGAAAGGACAGTTCAGAGTCTAAGGTTACCCCTACCATCCTGGCATGTGGGGACGAACTGATAGATGTGCCACTGATCTTGACAGAGAAGTCAGGGGAGGGGGCACGTGGGGGAGGAAATATTAAGAGATCGGTTTTAGATTAATTTTGAGGAAGTGGTTTGACATCCAGGCTGATATGTCTGTCAGTAGATCAGTGATGCGTGAGGAAATTGATGGGGTAAGCTGAGGGGCAGAGAGATAGATTTGGGTGTCATCAGCATATAAATGTTAGTGAAAGCCACGGGAGGCTATCAGCTGACCCAGGGAGGACGTGTAGATCAAGAATAGCAGAGGTCCAAGGACAGAACCTTGGGTGACCCCAACAGTAAGAGGAGTTGGAGAAGAGGAAGTTGTAAGTGACACTGAAGGTGCGATGAGATAGGGAAGATTTGAACCAATGGAGAGTGCAGCCATGGAGACATAGCAAATTGAGTTTTTGGATGAGGAGGGGGTGGTCAACTGTATCAAAGGCAGCAGAAAGGTCCAAGAGTAAGAGTATTCCTAAAACTCACATCGTTTGTGAGTTTTAGGAGGGCAGTTTCTGTGGAGTGCTGTGGGCGAAATCCAGACTGAAGGGTTATTCTCAATGCGGTGGTCGCTCAGTCGGTTGTAGACTAAACGTTCAAGGAGTTTGGAGGCAAAAGGGAGTAAAGAGATGGGTCTTAGGTTGTTAAGATTGGTGGGGTCTGATGCCTTTTTTGGTATGGGAGTGAATAGCGCATGTTTTAGAGGGTTGGGGAAGATGCCAGTAGAGAGTGAGAGGTTGAAGATGTGAGTTAAGGATTGTAGGATTGAGTCAGATGGTGACCATAGTATTTGAGAAGGAACAGGGTCCAGGGGGCAGGAGGTTGGGTGGGCATTAGAAAAAAGTTTAGTAACTTCCTCTATATTAGCTGGGTTAAAAGAGGGAAGTATTGATTGTGCAGGAGGACAAGGAGTGTAAAGTGAGGGAGGTGTCTGTAGAGCGGAGATCGAGACGAATTGTCTCAATCTTATTTTTGAAGCATTTAGCAACCTAAGATGTGGGACCGTGCCTTGGAGAGGCTGAACCCAGGCGGAATCCAACTCAACCGGCAGGTAGGGGGCTTATCCTTAAATGCAACTATCTGTGGATATTAATCTTGAGGACAAAAAGGAGGATGGGGTTAAATATAAGGGTATTTTATTTGAAGTTTCAGCAATAAAAAGAGGCCAACGTGTTTTGGGGACTAAGGACTCTCCCTTCATCAGGGTTGCTAATACAAGTGGTTATGGAATGATCCTGTTGAAGGGTGTCTTTGGCACATGAATCAGACCTCTAGATGTCCACAATGCTGGCTGCGTGTTCAGAGGCAACAATCTAAAATGAAACCAGGCTGCATCCTTTTCTGTTTAGACCGCTCTGAACGGATGTAAAAACTGATGTAAACTGATTTCTTATTCATCAGTTTGACGACGCTCATGCAAGGCACCTTAACACACAAAACGATATGTATAAAGAGGATGGATTATTATTATTACAGGTACTTATTAGCGCTGACAATTTTACAAATTACACATACATTTATGCTTTACATATATCGTACATATCCGTCCCTGCCCTCAAGGAGCTTACAATCTAAGGTCCCTAACGCACATTCACACATGGAAAACATTTGCAGGAATTTAAAGCTGACAGAGGTTCTCACCCTTTCTCACTTCTGACTTCAGATATACTAAATTTGCAAATTTAAGAAAAAGGAAAATTCAGGGCAGTATATATTCATTTTGCTCTCTGGACAACCATACACAAGCAAATCTGTCACCAAAAAAGTTGAGTGGTGAGAGATCCTTGCCCAGTCCAGCCATCTGTCTGTCCAGTAAAACTCTAGATGTGCTGCAGGCACAGTAAAATGCTTCTCTTCTGGGAAAAAAAAACTAATAACTAGAAGTTCTTCACAGCAATTTTTCCGAAAAAATTTCTGTATGTTATAATGAGCATGAATGTTTAAAATGTTCATTACCGTATTTATCTGCCATACAATCCTTTTCTACAGGGAAGGTCCTAGGGCTAGACTGCCCCCCTCTTTTATAAGACCCATGGTGATCTCCTAGCCCGATCCAGGCATCCTTATACACAAAATGTTTAGCAGATTATTATTATTATACAGGATTTATATTGTGCCAACAGTTTACACAGCGCTTTACAACATAAGGGCAGAGAGTACAATTACAATACAGTTTAATACAGTAGGAATCAGGGGGCCCTGCCCGTTAGACCTTACAATCTAAGAGTGTCCCTAAGACCCCTTTCACACCCTCGGGGCTTTCACATTGGAGAGACAGCAGCGGCTCTTTCAGGGCGCTTTGCAGGCGCTATTTTCAGCGCTGCAGCGCCTGCAAAGCACCCCAGTGTGAAAGGGGTCTAAGAGTGTCCCTACCAGCCTTAATGAGTCACACCCATATAGTTTTAAATTTACCAAGTCACCCAAGTACCCAGAGTCTTGTGCCTCTTACAGGCCCATTTCTCTGCTTAATAATGACTTTAAAATTTTAACAACAATCACTACTCTTAGATTACAACACTTGCTACCCTCGATTATTGACCCAGAGACCAAACACACAGATATCAACCTGCTCAGACTTTTTACTCATTTACATGCTCAACACTGTAATATAGGTTCCAGGACGGTGGCCTCCCTAGATATTGAGAAGGCTTTCGATACGGTTGACTGGCGTTTTTTTTATTGGATGTTCTCCAATGGATTGAAATTCAGCTGGTTCAGCAGGGACCGGCCCAAGTTTGATCCGTGTATTGATTGACTTGTGTACATCCAGCCTGTTGTAAAATTTTCTCTCGATCAGCTAAAGCCGGTGGTGCATTGAGTGTATTCTGATGGTGGGGAAATCTCCCCGCTGTCAGAATACAAAGGCACATTAGGAGGGATTCCCCCATCCACATAGAGTGTGTGAATGGGGGAATTGAGTCATTTTCTTTTGCTCAACCAGTGGGTTGAATAAAAAAATGACTCATGTATAGCCAGTTCTATCAGAAGAGCACAATCAGCTGAGTCAACTGCCAAGGATCTCCTTGCCATAGTTTCTGCTCCAGTCTCACCCACTTTGGATTTTCAGGTGTTCCCATTCACCTTGCACAATTAACATTACTCCCATTGCAATCTTTAAGAAGACAGTGATTATTATAAATTGTGAGAAAAGTCCTGGACAGCCGCACTCAAAATAATAATCGCCTTTATTGATAAAAACAACAAAAATACATGCCACAGCAAGAAGTGCAGGGAATCTGACACATTTCACACTATAGTTAGTGCTTAATCATAGCTCAGTGATTATTGCTAGGGATAATTGCAAGTGAATCTGGCAGGCTGGTTGTACCCAAGGTGATCAATCGATGGATCAACTTGGGTTGCACAAAAAAAACTGTCCGCTCCATGCGAGGTTAGTTCAGAGATCTCCCCGCTGAGCTGTTGTGTTCTGACAGGGAGATGGGCCCCCTCCAGAACACTCCGACCAGGGCTCTCTGCCATTGGCTAAGAGTGCTGATAGGGAGTCAGTCGGATTCTAGTTTTCCAGAATGCACGGCCGGCTTCTGTTGGACAGACCGATATACGCAAGGGCCGATTGTCGGCCTTTTTTTTTTTTTCTGAACCAGCCGTTGTCTCCCGACATTTGGTCCGTCTGTACGGGGCTTGAAAGGCAATGTAAAATTCGCTGATACAATGATTCTGCCTAACTGCTTAAAGCACTTTGAGGTAGCATATCAGGTACACAGGGGAAGCATTGTTTTCAATGAGTAGTTTGAGAAATTTGTAATGTGGGAAGGAGCAGTAACGGAAAGCAGGAAGCAAAGCCTGAATATGTAATATGTAAATATGGTTGCCCCTTTATGCATATACATATACAATGTAATTACAAATTAAACTGAGAAACAAGGTTTTCAAAAAGAAAAACATATTGGTAAGATTATTTACATCAAGCCAATCTCTTTTACATGCAAATACTGAAATCACTATACAGTCCCTTCAAATGCTCTCCCACACCTTCTAAACTCTCAACTCATCAATTTGAGCTAGGCTTAGCAAAGGGGTTGATTTAATAAAACTGGAGAATGCAAAATCTGGTGCAGCCAATCAGCTTATAACCTGTCTTTGTTGTCATAATATATATTTCCTCTGAAGTTTAGATTAAGGCTGGGTTCACACTATTGCAAATTGGATGTGGTTTACACCGCATCCAATTCGCAGAACATTTGCAAACATGTAATTTGAATGGGTATGGTTCACATATGTGTGTTGCATCCGCACTCTGTATTGCACAAAGATCGTGTGCGTTTTCTAGGCAGTGCGGTGTGAATTGAAGGCACATAATCTTTAATGGGAACGCATCTGATTCGCAGATGTGTTCCGTTCTGAACAGGAATGCTCTCCCCCTCCTCCTACACCTCCCTCCTCTCCCTGGTCAGCTGATCCGCAGCTCCAACGAAGAGGAAACGCTGAATGAATCATTTTTATCTTTACACAGAAAACGGAGTTGCAATTCGCACCGGACTACTGTGAACCCAGCCTTAATGTTAGCCTGCCTGCTAATTGGACAGTGAAGGCATGGCGACACACTGAGAAGTCATAAACTCTACTTACTGCTCTCTCCTGATATGCCGCGTACACACAATCGCACATTCTGACAACAAAATCCATGTTTTTTTTCCTTCTTTTCCTTTCCTTTTACTTGTCTTGCATACATACGGTCACACAAATCTTGTTGGAAATGCCGAACGTCAAGAACGTGGTGACGTCCAAAATGTACAACGGCACTAGAAAAGGGAAGTTCAATAGCCAGTGCGCCGCCCTTTGGGCTCCTTCTGCTAATCTCGTGTTAGTTGAAGTTTGGTGAGAGACGATTCGCGCTTTTCAGCCTCGTGCTTTTCCGATCATTACTGCTCTTCAGTTTCATTTTTTCAGAACTCTGTGTGAATATGAGCAGCAAAACAACTTCATTATTCTAGCATTATAAAGAAGAAGAGAATGCGCTGCATTAAAAGATTTCAAAATTTGCAGCGTGAAAAATGTGCTATCTCCATTACGAAAGCTAGTTTTACCAGACCAAGTGCTTCCGTGTCGTAATTGATTTAGAGCATGCGTGGAACTTTGTGCGTCGGAATTGTGTACAGACGATCGGAATTTATGAGAACAGATTTTGTTGTCGGAAAATTTGAGATCCAGATCTCAAATTTTATTTGTCGGAAATTCCGACGGAAAATGTCCGATGGAGCCTACACACGGTCGGAATTTCGGACAACAAACCTACATTGAACATTTGTTGTCGGAAATTCCAACAGTGTGTATGCGGCATTAGTATATTCCCTGTTAGCACATGTGCTTGCAGCAGAGGCTGATTGACTCCTAGTTCTGCCCCTCCCTCTATCATTCTGTGCAGTGCAGGAGATGACAGAACACTGATACTTACGCTACTGGTTTGTTAAAAATACATGAATTTTAAAGGAGCGCAAGAAACAATCAAAAAAGTTTCACATTTTGCGAATATTGGTGGTATGCTTGTACAAATGCCCCAATTCAAACATCGCTTGTGACAAAAAAGATGTATTGTGTGGGACTTTTCTAGGGGGCTATACAGAGTGTTCCCTACCATCCTAAAGATACCCCACTTAACCCCTCTTACACCATTAACACACATTAGCAGAAATGCAAAGGAGGTTGCAGCGAGGTTCACCAGCATGGCTGTAGGCACCGTACTGCCTGACATTCTGAGCTGTCTGACTTTTGGTGGTCAGCCATCATTTAGAGTGCAAACTCGTTTAACCCTTCCATGCTAACGATGTGGTCATTTATTACTATATTGTTCTAAGACTGTCTTTAAGGAGTCCATGGCCACACAATATATTCCAGTTGGTAGTCCTGGTATAATTCCTGAAAGGATCCGTGTGTACGGAATGTCACAAGTGCGGGGGCTCTACATGTCCGGAATACCTCTTACTCAATAGATGATTGTGGCTGTTTTACAATAAGCTCCAACCTTCCCCTTGTTCCAACACGTTCCACTATTTGACTAAGTGAGCGTGACCCTACCCCTGTTGTGCTAAAATGAATAGGGGCATAAGCTCAGGTTCCTACAGGCCTGAAAGACATACAACAGGAAGAGAGAAGAAAAGGATGTAATAAGAGAGTGAAAAGCGTGCCCAGGTCTGAGGCAGACAAGCTGTGACACAGAGGAACTATGCCCTGCACCAGAAAGATTCCCTGAGCTTCTGATGGAATACGGAAGAAAAAAAACAACTCTTTTTGCTTTCAAGTTATCCTTTGTTGGAAACCTAGAGAACTCAGGTCTGGGTTAAAAGAAGTTTTAAAATAAGAAGCACTTGCAGTGCATGATGCTTAAGTAGTTAGCATGTTTGCTGGAGTGTTGGGTTTAATTCCTCCGAGTAAGCTGTAAATTGAGTATGTATATTCCTTTGACTAACAGTCTTATCTCTACTCCACCCCACAAAATTGTTCCAAGTGTGGTTAATGTGTTTTCTCTACATTTACTGTACGATCTTCTATGATCTCCAGAAATTATCTGAGATATATGTTTAATTCATAACAAATAACTACAACCTTTCGCAGCTTAGATTTTCTGTTTTTTTTAAAGAGCACACATTTATAAGTACCTAAAAAGCTGTGTATGCACCAGGGACGTGCAGTCAGGGGGGCAGGTGAGGCTCTGAACATAAAAAAAAACAAACAACCAAAAAAAACGATCGACTTTGAGGGTCGTAGCTCTGGGACCTGGGGTCACAGAGACTGAAGACCACTGGTCAAAATTTGGAGCTCCTAAAACCCACGGTTCCACAGATATGGGGCTCTTTGCGCAGCCTGTCAGAAGCTACATACAAAGCAGCCAGTTTAAATACAAGCTGGCACACCCTGTTTGCAGCAGACTGAGAGGATGAGCTCACAGTGCCTCTCCTCACTTCTTGTCAGAAGCACTGAGCTCAATGGACAGCTTGGAGTCTTGGACCAATGGTAAAGTACAATTAGCCCAAGCTGTCCAATAAAAATGCTGCAGTGGAGGCACGCCTCTCACTGCAGTGTCATAGAAGGGGGCATGTGTCTAAAAGACAAATGCTCCCTTCCAGCCCAGCCCTCTTAACTATAAGGAAAAAACATGGGTTCATGGGTATAAGATTAACCCACAACCCCATGTTTTTCTCACACAGTTAAGAGAGAGAATGAGAATCTTCTGCTGCTTAAAAGGTACAAGCTAAAATCATATATTATTATGCTATATGTTATAAGATAATAATTTATTTATCTATTTACTGTGAATTTACCTTACTCACCTTCTCCTCCAAACTTTTTGAAAGACTGATCTACAACCAACTGAGCGATCATCTGACCACGAACAAACTTCTTGATCCCCTTCAGTCTGGATATTGCCCTCAACACTCCACGGAAACTGCTCTCCTTAAACGCTCAAATGACCTACTAATGGCTAAAACCAGTAGACACTATTCTGTACTACTTCTCATGGATCTCTCTGCTGCCTTTGACACAGTGGACCACTCCCTCCTCCTCAATAAACTCCACTCCTTTGGTCTCTGTGACTGTACTCTTTGCTGGTTCTCGTCCTACCTATCCCACCGCTCCTTCAGTGTCACTTACAACTCTACTTCCCCCTCTCCTCTTCTTTTCTCCGTTTGGGTCCTCCAAGGTTCTGTTCTTGGACCTCTCCTATTCTCAATCTACACGTCCTCCCTGGGTCAGTTGGTTGCCTCCCATGGCTTTATCATCTCTACGCTGATGACACCCAAATCTATCTTTCCACCCCCCACGTCTCTATATCTGTTTCCACAGGCATCATCAGCCTACTAGCAGACATATCAGCCTGGATGTCACATCACTTCCTCAAACTCAACCTATCCAAACCCGAGGTCATTTCCTCCCTCAGGTGCCACTTCCCCTGATTTCTCTGTCAATGTCAACGGCTCAACTATCAACTTGTCCCCCCATGACAAGGTCCTAGGTGTAATCCTGGACTCTGAAGTAACCTTTCGGCCCCACATCCTATCGCTATCCAAAATTTGCCACCTCAACCTCCACAACATCTCCAAGATACTCCCCTTCCTAACCAATGTCACCACAAAGCTTCTAATCTATTTCCTGGTCATCTTCCACCTCAACTACTGCAACTCCCCTCCTCATTGGCTTACCTCTAAATAGGCTATGCCCACTTCAGTCCATCATGAACACTGCTGCCAGGCTCATCCACCACACAAACCACTCAGTGTCTGCTATACCCCTCTGCCAATCCTTCCATTGGCTGCCACTCAGCCAACAAATTAAATTCAAGATACTAACTATAACTTACAAAGCCACCCACAACCTGGCCCCCAGCTACATCACTAACCTAACCTAATCGTTCTCTTCGCTCCTCCCAAGAGCTCCTGTTCTCAAACTCCCTTATCACCTCATCCCATGCTCGCCTTCAGGACTTCTCCAGAGCCCCTCCCATCCTCTGGAATGCTCTGCCCTAATCTGTCTGATTTTCTCCAACTTTATCTACTTTCAGATGATCCCTGAAAACTCATCTCTTCAGAGAAGCCTATCTGGCCCCCACCTAACAACTGTACATTTATCTTCTCCATCAGCACATCCCCCACAGTTATTACCTCTTGTATTTCTTGACCTTCCCTCTTAGATTGTAAGCTCTAAGGAGCAGGGCCCTCTGATTCCTACTGTATTAAAGTGTATAGTATTTGTACTGTCTACCCTCAAGTTGTAAAGCGCTGTGTAAACTGTTGGTGCTATATACGGTAAATCCTGTATAATAGTGATATATGTTATAAGATAATCATTTATTATTTATCTATTTACTGTGAAATTACTGGTTGGAAGTTATAACTTCAAACTTCAGTAAATTGTCCATTAAGCCATCTGCTTGAGTACAGTTTTTGAAAATATAGTAAATTACCTTAAAAACAATATATAATAATTATTTGTATAGTACTTACTTATGGTAATTAACCCCTTGCCACCTAGGCCAATTCTGACACTTCTCTCCTACATGTAAAAATCATCATTTTGTTGCTAGAAAATTACTCAGACCCCCCAAACATTATATATATTGTTTTAGCAGATACCTTAGGGAAAAAATGGTGGTCATTGCAACTTTTTATGTTACACGGTATTTGCGCAGCAATTTTTCAAACAGATTTTTTTTTGGAAAGAAACTGTTTCATGAATAAAAAAAACCCACTAAAGTTAGCCTGATTTTTTTTATAATTTAAAAGATGATGTTACACAGAGTAAATGGATACCTAACATGTCCTGCTTTAAAATTGCACACACTTGTGGAATGGCGCCAATGGAGTTACAGAGGAGGTCTAGTGCTAGAATTATTGTTCTCGCTCTAACGTTCGCGGCGTATGTAACCTGTGTGTGTCTGGCTCTCATACTAGACAGTGCCTCACCAGCCACTGACCTCACAGCTCGTCCCTGGTATGCACAATCCAGCTGTCAAACAAACTTTTTATATGAAAGATCATTGTACAATTATGCGTGATTATGGCAGTGGGTTATGCAGTAGTAAGGGGAAAAAAAATAATGGACTTATAAGCAATTGGTGGAAAAAAGTCCAACCTAGCCAATCATTTTGTCTTCCAAGCATGTTTGATTGTCTGCCGAGATTGGGAGGGCAGACGTAAAACTGTTACCAAAATCAGATATAATGTGATAGATCATGCAAATATTCTCTTCTGTCTTTAGGCATTTAAATCCTTATGCTCTTATCAAATTCTACACCTAATCCTTCACCAAGGGCCAACCTCTAAAACTAGCCAAGACCGTGACCCTATCCCTTAATTTAAAGAGCATCTAGACCTAAAAAAAATGTTATATATTGCAGCTCAGTCCTAAGATGTCGTGGCAGCATTAGTTTTCATTTTTCAGACTAAAACATTCTCAGCGAGTACAGAAAATAGCTGTCGACCGCGCCAGAAATGTAGTGTCTTTGACCTTAAGATGGTAGCAAAGGCTTCTTTAAAAAAAATATACCTACAGATAAGCCTATATAATAAGGCTTACTTGTAGGTATAGTAAATATCTCCAAAACGCGCGCCGTTCAGCAGACTCAGTCCCTGCTGCTAACCTGGCGGAATGTTTTGGCTTGCCCTGCACACTGCCTGACTCCTTCAGCAAGTAAGTGCCCAGGGAATCAGGCAAAATAAGAGTACAGGCAGACTGGCTGGAGCCTGGAAGTAATCAGTGCAGCCATGCAGAGCAGCAGAGTCCATGTGATGTGATGTCCACCCACTCAGCAGCCGGCCCAGCAGTGCACATAGAGGGATCACAGGCAGAAGTTTCAGGAAAGATACTGTACAGTCATGACAGCACAGACACCTTTTCCATGCCCTGGCTGTTGCCTATGTTAAATTATACAGCAGGCAGGTTGATAATCATTATCATCATGATGATAGTTATACAATACAGGTGCTTTGAGCCACACCTGTACTGTGTGACTATCATGGTGATAATGATGATGATCATTTAGGCCCCTTTCACACGTGCGGACCGTATGTCCGTATTTCATGCATCCGTTTTCGCATGAAATACGGACATACATGCATCCCTATGGGATAGCGGGTGTCAGCGGATGTACATCCGCTAACACCCGATGTTGTCCGCCTCCGCTCTCGTCCGATTCTGCGGACGGAAGAAAATCCTATTTTTCTATCCGTCTGCAGAGCGGATCGGAGGAACACGGACAGACGGTCCGTGTTCCTCCGATCCCCCATAGGGGAGAGCGGAGATCTGACAGGGCGGTCCCTGCACAGTGTGCGGGTCCCGCCCTGTCATCTGCCTGCTCAGCTGGGGAAAGCGGAGCGATCCCCGCTGAGCAGCGGATAAACACGGGGCGGATCAATACGGATCCGTCCCGTGTGAAAGGGGCCTAAAGGAAAGGTAGTGAAATGCATCCTTAAAGGGATTGTAAAGTCTCAAAGTTCTTCACCTTAAAGCCTCATGCACACTGGACGTTAAAATAATGTTATAAAAACGCCAGTAGCTTTGCAGCGAGTTTTTCAACTTCTTTCAACTTTTTTCAATGTTTTTGCAATAGCGGTTTTTAGCATCTATTAGCGTTTTTCCGCATTAGCGTTTTTTGTAAGAAAAAAATAATTTTTAAATTTTTATTCAATGGATCAAAATCGTAAAAAAACGCCGGTGGGTGAGCGACGCTTTTGAGCGTTTATCGACGTTTATCAGCATTAGAGCGTTTTTACAGCTGAAAAACGTCTCTCAGAACCCACTAGTTTTGGGGGGGGGGGGGGGTGCATGGACACATAGGATAACATGATGTAGAAAAAAACGTCTACAGCCAAAAACAGCTTCTGTAAAAACGTCAAGAAACGTCCAGTGTGCATGAGGCCTTATATATTCTATGCATTAAGGTGAAAAACCTTTGTTGCAGCGCCCCCCAATGACCCCCCACTTTTTCTTTTACCTAAGCCCATTTGTTCCAGCTCCGTGCACAAACCCAGCGACTCCAGCCGCTGGCTGTCATCTCATTGGACAGATTGATAGCAGCAAGAGACATTGGATCCCGCTGCTGTCAATCAAATCCAGTCACGCGGGGGGGGCAGGGCCGAGTCCTGCTGTCTGTGTCAATGGACGCAGCAGCAAGACCCGGGAGCGTGCCCGCATGGGTGCCCCCATGGAAAGATGAAGAGGAGGGGTCAGGAGAGCCGAGGCACCCCAGAAGAGGAGGATCAGGGCTGCTCTGTGTAAAACACTTGTACAGAGCAGGTAAGTATAACATGTTTGTTATTTTTATCTAAAAATATCCGATCCTTTACAATCACTTTAAGCCGGCCATACATGGTTTGAATCTCAGCTGGTTCAGCAGGGACCGGCTGAGATTTGAACCATCTATGGGCAAGCTGATTGTACCCAAGTCGCTTGTTGTACGACTTGGGTACAAACAGCATGTCGGATTTTACATGCGATTATTGCTAGCAGTCATTGTAGCCCCTAGCAGAAATCACTGTGTTCTCCTGGCATGGACGCCCCCAAACCCCCACCGGGAGAACACAACAGCTCCACGGGAGGGACTCCCTCAACAACAATGACTGTGTTGGTAGGGAAACCAAACAGTTTTCTTCACCTGTGGTTGCAGGAAAGAAAATTGCATCGTCTATGGCCCGTCTTAAGCCTCTATCAGATGGGGTGTAATGGTTTTGCACAAAGCAGCCCCGGTGGGTGGGTTGAGGGGCAGGGTTTAGGGGGGCCCTGTCAGGAAGGCTGTACAGGGCCCCATGATTTCTAGCAGAGGCCCTGTGCGTAACTGTAGTGTGAGCTGGAGTTTGGCTTCAATCTGCATCTACAGTACCAAGACTACTGCATTCCTTTTATTAAAAATGAGACATATACTCATATATAAAACATGCCGGTAATAATATCCCCAAAACCCATAGGTCACCTTCCTTACCTTAGGTCACCCCTCCCCCCCACGACCAGGGGGATGGGGGGCTCAGGGTTTAGGAGAGGGGCTTGAATTACAGGGCTAGGAGTTGGGTATTTGGGGAAGTGGGGCAGGTTCTGGGGGGGGACTTGACCTATGGGTTATGATATTATTGTTGGAATTATCAAAGAACTGTTTGTGCCTGTTCTCCATATCTTATAGGCTTAATTAAAGACACTTAATAAGTATTGCAAGCTGGTGATTATTTCCTTCACAAACATAAGCGTTGTTTTTCTTTGTTATAACTATGTATGGTAATATTCTAAGATTGTAAGGTTTGCTGATGCATAAAGTTATAAAGTCCAATGAGCTGCCAGCATCCGCCCAGAGACTTATAAATTCCGTAACTTCCTCTTTTTACTACTATTAAAAGCTAAGTCTGTGGTCACTGGGTGTCACTCCTCGCTTGAATCTATGCATGTAAGGACCTCACCCATATGCATCGATACTTATGAATAAAGCTTCTTCCTTGCTGCGGACCGGGAGTCTTGATTGATCTAAGGTGAACAGGAGATTTGCCTGACAATTATCACCAGGATTTTGTATACATTATTTTAAATAAAAGGAATACAGCAGCCTTGGTACAGTATATGCTATATTCTCTGTGGTGTTTTTTGTTATGCAGGATTTTTGGATGCATCTCCCCATATTAAGGGTTTTGGCACTGTAACCTCTCTGCACCCCCAGGATCTAATTTCTTGTGGGTTTTGGTAGATTCAATCTGTTAGTATATCTAAATCTGCTAGTACATCTAATACTCCCCTCCCCACAGACTGACAATGTTGCTGTCTAAAGGTGCCCCTTGAGCTCCTTCACCCAGAGTAGGGCACTCTAATACAGGCAGTGTGATACTGGACAGATCACTAGGTGGGAAAAGCCTAAGGCTCCATGCACACTAACGCTTTTTTTAAGCTCAAAAAACACTAGAAAAAAAAAGCTGGATGAAAAACGCTGATTTCGCTGAAAAAAATGCTTGAAAAAAGCTGTTAGGAGCATTTAGCGTTTTTTTCTGCTCCTAAACGCTGAAGCTTGAAAAATGTTTCTAGCATGAAATAGTGTATGTAGACACATAGGATAACACTATTAGTATTAGTTATTACTAGGAGCAGAAAATAAATGCTCATAATAGCTTCTAGGAGCTTAAAAAATGCTAGTGTGCATGGAGCCTCAAAAGGCAGCTACCACATGCATTGGTAAACTGCAGTATATTACATTTTGCTTTCCACTTCTGAAAATCAGCGCTTATGGCTTTGTGCACAAAATTTTATCTCACAAAGTTTAATTACAAATAGATTTTTTTACTTGAAGTAATACACTTCTCACACCCAAACAATTGCAGGTGGCAGTATGGGGTGATGATGCACTGTCCAGCAGATAGCAGTAATCCCTCTCTGTTTTAAATTGGCCTCTTATGCCGCGTACACACGATCGGATTTTCCGACGGGAAATGTTGGATGTGAGCCTGTTGGCGGAAAGTCCGACCGTGTGTACGCTCCATCGGACATTTGTTTTCGGACTTTCCGCCAACAAATGTTGGCTAGCATGTTCTCAAATTTTCCGCCATCAAATGTGCGTTGTCTGACTTTCTGATCGTGTGTACATAATTCCGTCGGACAAAAGTCCAAAGTACAAACACGCATGCTCGGAGGCAGAGGCGGTCGGTCTTGTAAACTAGCGTTCGTAATGGAGAATTAACATTCGTGACGTGGCAAATTATGAAATCTCCAAATGCAGCGCACATTCTCTTCTTCTTTAATGGGATAATAATGAAGCTGCTTTGCTGGTGATACTGATGGAGTTATTGCAAAACAAATTTTCAAAAGCTTTTTTTTTCTAGTGATATCAAGAATTATTATGTTTTTTTTTTTTATTTGCGCATTAAAAAAAAAAAAATTAGACATGCTGTTTGCCAATAGAACTTAACCAAAAAGTGCATTCTATGCATCCAAAAATAAAGAAAATATAACAAATCAAATCATTATTCAACCAAAAAAATAATGTCAAAGCAATAACTTCAAGGCCAATAATAAATAACAAGTTATCTCCTCCGATTCCGCAACATGTCTGGTTGACGAACGGCTGTTCAGATACTAACTGAAAAGCACAAAATGAAAAACGCGAAAAGAAAAGTTTGAATCAACACATTTAACAAACTTCTACTAACATGAAATTAGGAGAAGGAGCCCAAAGGGTGGTGCTAAAGAGCTGAAAAACCACGTAGTACGTCTAGTATGTCACTACGTTCGGAATTGTTGGCCAACATTTGTGTGACCGTGTGTATGCAAGACAAGTTTGAGCCAACGCCCTTCGAACAAAATTCCATGGTTTTGTTGTTGGAAAGTCCAATCGTGTTTATGGGGCTTTAGAGTGAAAAATACAACATTTTGTCACTGTTACAGACACTATTACTACAATATGGGCCACAAAAATACTATCATGTAGAATAAATATCATGCAGTAAAAACTTTGGCGCCTGTTTAAATTTCACCAATATACCTGCGCCAAATCGAATTGATCCACCATTACATCTGAAAACACAGCCCGTACATTCATGGGAGCTGAACATTTTTCCTAGGTCAGATCTACTCAGCCATGACAAACCGTTTAAGCGGCTATAAATATAGAACATTGTATAGTGCCTCTGACATTTCAGATATTCCTTCTGATAGAACCTTTGTCACTCTGCAATTAAACAGTACCGATATATGCAGAGCTGTACAGTGCAGCCACGTCTCATGATGGTGACATACACCTAAAATGCTACGTGACAGTTCAGCCAATTATGTGCAACTTGCAGCTTCATTCTGAAATGCAGTCATGTGGAACGACTGTCTTAATTGGGTTAATAGCTGAAATCTGACTAGATAACATACAATAGGGGGGGGTTAAACAATAGAAACAATACAATACATGCAATCAGAGCCTAGTTCCAAAATATACGGTGCAAAAGATCAAGGGATGATTTAGTAAAAGTTCACTGTATAGTAAACAGTCAGTCAGGTTAACCACTTCAGCCCCGGAAGATTTGGCTGCTCAATGACCAGGCCATTTTTTGCGATATGGCACTGCGTCGCTTTAACTGACAATTGCGCGATCGTGCAATGCTGTACCCAAACAAAATTGATGTCCTTTTTTTCCACCCACAAATAGAGCTTTCTTTTGGTGGTATTTGATCACCTCTGCGGTTTTTATTTTTTGCGCTATATTAAATTTTTTGTGCTATATTAAATATCCCAAATTTAAAAAAAAAAAAAAAAAAAATGTTTTCCTCAGTTTAGGCCGATATGTATTCTTCTACATATTTTTGGTAAAAAAAAAAAAATCGCAATAAGCATATATTGGTTTGCGCAAAAGTTATAGTGTCTACAAAACAGGGGATAATTTATGGCATTTTTATTATTTTATTATTTTTTTTTACTAGTAATGGCGGTGATCAGCGATTTTTATCATGACTGTGATATTGCGGAGGACAAATTGTACACTTTTGACACATTTTTGGGACCACTGACAATTATACAGCGATCGGTGCTATAAAAATGCACTGATTACTGTATAAATGTCACTGGCAGGGAAGGGGTTAACACTAAGGGCGATCAAGGGGTTAACTGTGTTCCCTAGGTCTGTTCTAACTGTGGGGGGGGGATGGGACTGATTAGGGGAGGAGAGAGATCGGTGTTCATACTTAGTATGAACACACGATCTCTCTCTCCTCTCCCCTGAGAGAACCAGGATCTGTGTGTTTACACACACAGATTCCGGTTCTCGCTCTGTCACAAGCGATCACGGGTGCCCGGCGGTCATCAGGCCCGCCGGGCACCCGCTTCGGCTCCGGCGTGGCGCCCCCTAGTGGTCAAAAGGCGAACCCACGTACAGTTACATCGGTTCGCCCAGGGGAGCCAACCTGCGGTGGCTGGTCGGGAAGGGGTTAACCACTTCAATACAGGGCACTTTTACCCCCTTCCTGCCCAGGCCAATTTTCAGCTTTCAGCACTCTCGCATTTTGAAGGACAATTACTCAGTCATGCTACACTGTACCCAAACAAAAATTTTTATCATTTTTTTTGAGACAGATAGACCTTTCTTTTGGTGATATTTAATCACCACTGTTTTTTTTTTTATTTGCAATATAAGGGAAAAAAGGCCAAAAACGTAAACAAAAAAAAAACAAAACACTTTTTTTAGTTTCTATTATAAATTTTTCAAATAAGTATTTTTCTTCATAAATTTAGGCCAACATTTATACTGCTACATTTCTTTGGTAAAGAATAACCCAAATCAGTGCATAATATTTAGTCTGTCTGAAAGCTATAGAAGCTACAAGTTAGGGTAGGTATCACTGAAAATCAATCAATCCTGATGTACTGACGGCCTATCTCTTTTTGAGGCCCAAAAATGCCAGAAAATTACACATACCCCCCAAATGATCCCTTTTTGGAAAATAGACAGTCCAATGTATTCAGTAAAAGGCATGGCAAGTTTTTTGAAGTTGTATTTTTTTCCCCACAATTCTTTGGAAAATTAAGAAATTGAATATTTTTTTTCACAAAAATTGACATATTAACAAGTTATTTCTCACACAGAGCATAGGCATAGCTGAACTTCAGACATATATATACAAAAACATCAATGAACTCAGTTATATGTGTAATATAAAAAATACAGTTACTATGTGTATGTGAATATGTCTTTATATTAGCTTTCTATAATCTCTGCCCAGCAGAACTTGGATGTGGGGAGTGAAGGGTGCATTGTAAGCAATCCTGGCACTAGTGCATTACACACTGCTGTTATTCTAAAATAGGGAACTTCAAAGCGTAACTCCACTTTTGGTGAGAAAAAACATTCCCTCTTGGGTGATCTATACACATTTCAAGGATTTTAACAAACGTTGCTGATTCCTACCTTTTGTTATTCTGAAAAAAATCACTGTTTGTTCCTCTGTGCCCCAGTGCTAAGTGAATCTAATGGGAGTGGTTTCATAATTATCAACCAGCTGCTTCACCTGCAGGCCTCTAATGGGGAAAATTGCAGGGTCTGCATCCCTTTAGCCGTGATTTCCTATTGAAAGTATCTCACCAAAATTGACATTTGTTGCAGGGGATGACGGAAATCTGACTTGTATCTTAGTGTAGACTTCTGGGAAAATCAGTGAGTCAATCACACAAGCAGGAAATTATGTTTCTGGGGGGTGTTCTGTGCACATTCTGTATACAGAACACCTCCAGGTAGCCATATTGCATTGCATTTTCAGAAAATGGCAGCGCTGCAGATTGAAAAGGAAAGGTAATTTTAAATAACATTCAATTACAATATGACTTGTGCCGCATTTGTACACGCAATATATTTTTTTTCATTTTTAATAGTTTTTTCCCCCCAAGAAGGTTGAGTTACCCTTTAAGGAGGGAGCAGAGTGATCAACACATTAGTGGAGTGACGCTCCTTCATTGTCCAATCAGCAGACCTACAGGAGTTCTGTGACCATTCTCCACAGCTTAACTGGGGAGAAGAAAAGTAAGGTAAGGTAAGGTAAGGGACCTGGCTAAGCTACATTTAGAGTGTCTCCAGTGGCTGGAGATCATGGGGCAAAATTTTGATGAAGACCCCTGGCAATCTCACTGCTGTCATTGCTCCTAACATAATGTATGCCTAAGGGTCCATTCACACCAGCTAGCAGTACAGCGCCTTCCAAAACTATTCACCCCCTTGGCTTTTTACCTATTTTCTTACATTACAGCCTTTAGTTCAATGTTTTTTTAATCTGAATTATATGTGATGGATCAGAACACAATAGTCTAAGTTGGTGAAGTAAAATTAGAAAAATATATACATAAAACTATTTTTCAGAAATAAAAACCGGATAATTGGCATGTGCATATGTATTCACCCCTTTGTTAGGAAGCCCATAAAAAGCTCTGGTGCAACCAATTACCTTCAAAAGTCACATAATTAGTGAAATGATGTCCACCTGTGTGCAATCTAAGTGTCACATGATCTGTCATTTCATATACACACCTTTTTGAAAGGCCCCAGAGGCTGCAACACCTAAGCAAGAGGCACCACTAACCAAACACTGCCATGAAGACCAAAGAACTTCCCAAACAAGTAAGGGACAATGTTGTTGAGAATCACATTGCAGCTTTTCAAGGGGTGGCTAAGCAGTGGCTTCTAGAAATTTGAGGGGAAATTTTGAATGCCTTTTTTTTTACATCTTTTTTTTTTTTTTTACATCTTTCCTTGTCCGTTTCAATTGAACTACATTTAGTTCACATGTTCACCAGTCTATCATTATCTGCTTAGCTGATATGGATCAGACTGAACGAAGGATAGGATTTGTCCCACAGGGTACTTCCTAGGAAGAAATTTCCTGGTCCTGCACCACTCAAAATAGGCCTTCCAGGTTTGATGACCACTTTTGTAAAAAGTTGATTTCCTAGCCTTTAAGAGGGTAGGGATGACTGAATCGGATAAGCCCCCTTCCATTGGGAACTGGCTTTTAACAGTCATTCCTTTAAAACCAGCACCCAAGAAAAAGCATGGAGGACCAGCCCTCGGAACAGAAGGTCCTGACAATCTGTAAAGGCCCATGGAGATTCAGTCAGGAGTGTGAGCATGTCTGAGTACCATGTCCTTCTGGGCCCTACCACTGCATTGAGAATCACCAAAAAAAACCTCCATCTTAATCTCATGGAGCAGACAAGAAAGAAACTGGAGGGGCAGAAAGGTGTAGATCAGATGAAACTGATCTCACAAAATCACCAGCGCAACCACTGCAAATTCCCAGTGGTCTTTGGACCTGGAAAAAACTCTAGAGAGTCAATTGCTAAATCTGGATACCAGAAATGTTCTCCATCTCCACTTGCAGCAAAGGCCTTGAACACCTCTGGATGGAGAGTCTATTTCCCTGATTCTTAATTCTCTAGATCCAGATGCTGACGGCTAATGCCGCGTACACACGAACAGACTTTCTGGCAGACAATTTGATCATGTGTGGGCTCCAGAGGACTTTTTTTTCACAAAAGTCTGACGAACCTAGAAATAAAACATGTTTCAAATCTTTCCGACGGACTCGAGTCCGGTCAAAAAATCTGCTCGTCTGTATGCTAGTCCGACGAACTAAAACCAACACTAGGGCAGCTATTGGCTACTGGCTATCAACTTCCTTATTTTAGTCCAGTCGTATGTCATCACGTACGAATCTGTCTCACTTTGGTGTGATCGTGTGTAGGCAAGTCCGTTCATTCGGAAAGTCCGTCGGATAGTCCGTCAGGCCAATCCGGTCGAAAAGTCCGCTCGTGTGTACGCGGCATAAGAAAGTCTGTCAATTTTCCACACCTGAGATGTGGGCAGTCAACAGGGCTGGAACATGCAGTTCTGACCCAGAGAAGATCAGGTCTGCTTTCCTGATGGTTGAAGTAGGCCAAGGCCGTAGCCCTGTTTGACTGGATTCTTGTCAAGTGACCAGAAAAATTGAGGGGTCCAGCATTGAAGGGACAACTGAATTGCCCTTAGTTCCAGGATGTTGATGGGAAGACAGGCTTTTTTCCGGTGACCCATTCCCCTGCACCGAGAGACCATCCAGGACTCCTTACCAGCCCGATAGGCTGGAAGCCATTTGACTTGGTTATTGTGAACAGGTTCAGGTAGTGTCAGGAACTATGAATCAGACTGAGACAGAAGTGCAGTAAAAATCACACTATTTATTAAAATGGTAAAATAGTATAAACAGAGCAAGAGTTTGGTAACCAGGACGGGTAGTCAGAACAAGCCAGAGAAACAGGAGTCCAGAGATCGTCTGGTGCAGCATGACATGATAAGGAACCAGAAGGAAAGTCAGCCAAGCAAAAGTCTTTCATAGGAAAACACGGCAGAGAGAGTCCAGATATGTTGACCAAGGCAATAGCACTGAAGATCTGATCCAAGGAATTTATATAACCAGCAGCTCCAGCTGACGAGCAGGAAATGAAGACCAGGCAAGTCACTGTGGAAGGAAGAGTCTTTGGCAATTAGCTGACAGCAGAGCACAGAGCTCTGAGAATGAAGGGCTGAGCCTAGCCCTGACAGGTGGAAACCCTGAAAGCATTCCTCACTCAGAACTGGAGCAATAACCCCATGTGAGAGAAGCTGCTGAACAGCAACAAGAAAATCCACCCACCTTTGCAGGGAAAGAGGCACAATTTGAGTGCATGAAGCAAGAAGTCCGAAACTCCAGTTTGTAGCTCCTGGAAATGACACTGTGAGCCCAAACATCAGAGAGTTCTTGGGACCAAAAAAGCAGACAGATGTCCTCCATTCTGACAAAGGGGGTGAAGGGGATCAACCCATTACCGAGAAGAAGGTTTGTAGCCATACTTGGCTGGCTTGGAGGAACACGTCTTTTGACCAAAGTGTATTCCAAACTTAGACTTTGAGCTAGAGGCCTAAGAGGAAATTAAAGAACTTTTCTAATCTCAGGAGTAGAAGGTCAACCTGCAGAAGCATGTGTCTCCTTGATTTACCTATCCAAGGAGAGACTTAACAGGCCCTCAAAGGACAGCAACTTGAGGCATTTTTTGCAAGGGAATTCTGCTGAACAGCATTTAAGCCAAAAGATCTTAAGCATATGGACAGAAAAGATGCTCAATCTGGTAATCTGCCACAGTGTATCAGCTGGGCTAACAACTCAGTATCATGGAGCTGCAGGTAAAAATTCTAGTTGATGGTGAACAGAGGAATCTGTGAAAATTGACCATGCACATACTCCAGACAGGGTCTTGAATATGACCATGGAGGCAATCACAAGTTGGATGGCAGGACCTGCCAAGGAAAAAAGTGGTTTAAAAGAGGGCCTCTAACCTTTTGTCAAATAGGTCCTTCAACACTGGATTATCCTCCACAAAGACAGGAAATAGCTTTGGCAACCACAGAGACGGCCCATTTTTGCAGAAAGCTCTCCTTAATAAAGTAATACTGAGCAAAACATTTTTTGGGGGGTTAGAGTTTTCCAGGGTGAGACCACTGCGAAAGTCTTATCAGGTTTGGGAAATTTTTAGAAACCCTGTGCTGGAGACCTTAGGGTGGGCAGACTTAGGCTGCTATAGTGCTAATCAAGAGCCTACAACATTAATAATGGTAGCAATGATATTCTTAAAGTGGTTGCCCACATGCCCACTGAAGAAACGGCTCGCTCGTGCCGTTTCTTTAACTGCTGTGCCGTTACCAGCGGCTCCCGCGCACATGGTCAATCACTTCGCCGGAACCCACAAACCCGGAAAAAACTCCGGGATGACATGTCGCCAGTCACAGCTGTTTGTCGGGACCACTGCAACAGCATCATTCTAAGGTAAGTATTTTAGAATCTTGCCCCCATGTGACAACTTTAAAGGCTGTTGATTGGCTGCTTTGGCACCAGGTGCTGAATTGTGCAGAACTAGGGGGCGTATTAACATAATCTCTTATACCCAAAAGAACAAGATATTTATTGGGGCTGCCTTGAGGCATTGCAGTGAAACGAAGCACCCTTTCACATGGGCAATGGGATCAGGTCCACCTGTCAGTTTTTCAGGTGGACCTGATTGGACCCTCCAGTCTCTTCTATGAAGTGGCAGATGTCAGCGGACACATGTCCGCTGACACCCGCCGCCATCCGATCTGATTCTGTCTGCCAAAAACAGAGGGATGATGGACCTATCTCCCATCTGTCTGGCGGAAGGGATTGAATGGAAATGGACAGACAGTCCGTTTCCATCCGATTGCCCCATAGAGGAGAGCGGGCTGTGCCCGTGTTCGCTCTGCATAGCGGAGCAGGCACAGACCTGTCATCCGGCTGCTCTGCAGGGATCAACAGAGAGAAGTACAAGTTTTTGTTATGAGAAAAAGCCCAGACATTCCAATACATATGATATGGGGGAACATTTATGTATTTGTGTATACAATACACTTACATAAAATACACTACAGTTATTCTTTACTTTAAACATAAACACATCTGAAATAGTAAAAGTGAAATGCAGCTTAGTAATTTCTTTTCTTCTTTCTATACTTCCTTTTCCATGCACGTCTGGAATGGTGTCATTTCCGCTAAGCGCTTCTGCAGACATTTTAATGGCTGACATTGATGAATGGGGGCTTTAAATGGAAACAGACCATCATCCACATTGCAAAGCCCTCTTCTGGCTGTAGAATGTATCAAACAGCATCTAACTTAACGGAAGCAGGATATAATATATTGCACACACTCATATGTGAACTGTACTGGAATCATACTTATTTACATCTAGTTGTTGTTGTGCTGTCTCTTTCCCTCAAAGTTCGCATCTCAATAATGTATAGCTGAAAAGAAAATCACCATAGCGATAATTTAGGACTAGACCCTAGTAAGTACAAAAAAATTGTTAAACTTTTTTTTTGTAATCAAATAGATGTGCAGGTAAGAGAATGAATGAATTCACTGTAGTTCTCAAGTTATTAACACTCTCAGTAATGTATTGCTTTCCCTTGAACAAAGTTTGTTAAAGGGCAACTCCTGCCACAAAAATTAATGCTTTGCTGAAGTGTAAATTTCAACTGTTTTACCTGCTAAAATATTTGTAAAGCAGTGCACCAACTACTGCTGTTCTACATGGTTGCTTAGAATTAAGAGGGTCGCAATTCTTTTTAGAGGTACAATCCAGCAGACACTTTGCCCTGCCCCAATTTACTTCCACTTATAAAAAGAAAAGAAAATTAATTACCCCATGTCAGAGGCATATCATTATCATAAAATTTGAAATTCTCCATTCCAAAGCTCTTGCACCTAACTGCTAGAATATTGGTCATATTGTTCCTGCCAAAGGTGAGAATCTGTGCTCCGGCGGAGCTGCAGATTGGCTGGACTTGTTGGTACATTACTCCTTAACAGAAGCTGTTTGAATTGTTTAGTTATCATAGCCACCAGCCCACCACATACCTAACAGACACCAAATCAATAATACCAAAACATACTGGGACTTTAAAGGTGCCATCCATAACTATCAACACAAAATAGTATTTTTTTTTCAATTTTCCTATACAAAATGCATTCGAATCCATTACAAATGACAAAATTGGATGCCACATATTTTCATGTGTTTAAATATATAAAAGGCCCCCTGATGGACAATATAAGGAGTTGGCTGTCAGAGGGCCTTTTATATTTATATATATATATATATATATATATATATATATATATATGGATTTTTTTAATGAAAAATTGTTTTGTTTTGTTTTTAAATATTATTTAGTGTTGCTTTTTGTGGATTGCACAGTATATTTTGATAAATATAAATAAATATATTTGTAAATATAAGTAAAACATTATTCCTCCAAGCACTTGCTGTAGAGGCCATGTGACCATTTTAGAAATGAAACGCATGACTAACACCAGAGGGGAAAAGAACTGCAGATTCCAGAAGAAATGGATTTTGAAATGTTACATTCCGTAAAGTCTTTATATAGTATAGGAACATTTTAAAGCATTAAAGATGTGTTACCTTTAAAAAAGTGCCTACACAATGTATAGGAAGATGTCAATCAGTTAACACGAAACACACCTATATTGCAAAGTCCAGATACAGTAGCTAAGAAAACACATTACCTCTCCTAAGAAAAATATACGGTACCTAAAATCGATATTATATTTGATCTCTAACTAATGATAACATCAATCTAGCAAATAATATGTTGGTTGCCAGATTATGAAACCCTGTCATATGTAAATATGGAAGTGATTAGGATTAGAACAAATGAAAATGTGTAGAGAACAAAACTTTATGGGTATAACATCTCAGCAAATGAATCATACAGTACATAGATAATTCAAATCAATATCTTTACTGTTACATAAACATTAAAATTCAAGCTGAAAAATGTCATGCAAAGCCATCAGTGATACCAAAAATAAACACCCTAAAGAGGCTACATCAAGGACCAGTCGATACAAATTAATAGAAGAGATATCCATGTGACCTAATATCCATAAAGTTAAACTGGTAAGTTGATGAATAGCAATTGTGTGGGAAAATGGGACACTTGGGATGCCCAGTGGCAAACACCTGCTGTGCTTTCAGTCTGTGCATTGCCACTGAACTGGAGTGGTGGGTGGGGCATCAGTTGGTGGGTGCCATTTTAACTGGCTGGTGTGGCTATTATGACCACATCAGCCAGATCAGAGGCAGGAGATACATGGTCAGACTTTAACGTATTGAGGCTGAGTTTTCTGCTCTTTTGTTCCAGAGGAGATGGAAATGAGTAGGGGTGTTGGGTTTTTGTGCTGTCTACGTTTATTTATATACCTTTTGAATTCTTTTTTCTTTGTATAATTTATTGTAGATTTTTTGCCCTGGACCTTGTGAGAGCCTTCTATTTTCCGGACTTCGATCATCCCCACCCTGATCCGATAAATGTTATGTTTGATTTGTAACATGCTTGAATTTATATGTGATATTGTTTGGTTAGGCTACACTCAAACACTTAAAATATGTGTAATCCTTCCTCTTCTATTTCTTTCCTTATAGACTTCCAGCATAATACATGAGCGCTTTGTTCATGTCTTGAGTGTGTGGGCCTTCTACTTTGTAGGTTCCCCACAGTGATGTTGTGGGCTACATGGGGGGCACCCGTGACATATCTGACTGTTTTTACAACTACACCTCTTTTTGACCTTTTGATTAGTGATTTGGTTGCTGTTCATCTGTTGTTTTACATCATTGTGCAAAAATGTAATTTGTTGCGTTAAATAGTTTCTGTTATAGCACTCAAATCCTGATAAAGCTATGATGCGAAACATGTCGCGTAGAATGTGACTGTTTATGGATATTGGGTCACATGGATATCAAATTTACAGTATCTTCTGTTCATTTACATCTTCTGGTCCTTGATGTAGCCTCTTTGTTTTTATTTTTGGAGTCATTGATAGCTTTGCATGGTGTTATTTAGCTTGGATAATGCCTATGTAATAATAAAGATGTTGATTTTAATTATCTATGTATGATTCATTTGCTGAGAGTCCTGTTCCTACCCTTTATCTTTGTTCTAAGTTTATATTGGGATGTGAAATGACATAGTGTCCTTTCCAACAAAATCCCCATTTTTCATGTATTTAAGATTGTTGGCATTAAGGGTATTAAGGGGGCAAAAAAAAAAAAAAACCCCAGCACACCTATCAATACATCCCTTGTAGCCTTTGTTTGCGTAATTCAAACTAGAACATCTTCTCAATGGACAACAAAAACTTTAGCACTTGGCAGCTTCAGCTCATGGTTATCTTCAAAACTATGAAGAAATCTGAAGAGTCATTTACGAGGGCCAGTGACTCTAACATGTCAGATTAGACTTTCTCTGCAAGTAAATTGGACTCTGCAAAGAACCAAAGAGCAGGGAACTTTGCTTGGGCCCCTTTCACACTTGTGCTACTCCAAAGTCCTGCAATTTTGCCGCGATTTCACGGCCGTTATTTTGACAAGACAGTCATACGACTGTGAATCTGACTTTGCCCCACGACTTGAAGTACAACTTCAGTGAGCAGGGACGCAACTTTGATTACCAAATAATTAGGGACGACAGCACGCCAATTTTTTTTTTTTTAATGGTATAGGTTCCCCCTTTATGAGCATACTGGGCCCTTCGGTCTGGTATGGATTTTAAGGGGAACCCCCCACGCCGAAAAAAACATGTGGGGTCCCCCCCAAAATCCATACCAGACCCTTATCCAAGCACCAGCTGGCCGGTCAGGAAAGCGGGTGGGGACCAATAAGCACCCCCCCGGAGCCATGCCAGGCCGCATGCCCTCAACATGGGAGGTGGGAGCTGTAAAAAGGGGGCTCCCAGATTCCGATAAGCCGCCCGCCCGCAGACCCCGACAACCAACGGCCAGGGTTGTCGGGAAGGGGCCCTTGTCCTCATCAACACGGGGGCAAGGTGCTTTGGGGTAGGGGGGGCGTAGGGCCCCCCATGTTGAGGGCATGCGGCCTGGTACGGCTCAGGAGGGAGGGGGCGCTCGCTCGTCCCCACCCCCTTTCCTGACCATCCAGGCTGGTGCTCGGATAAGGGTCTGGTATGGATCTTGGGGGGACCCCACGGCATGGGTGTTCCCCTTAAAAACCATACCAGACCGAAGGGCCCGGTATGCTCATGAAGGGGGAACCCATCCTGGTTTTTTCTTAAAAAAAAAAAAAAAAAAAAAAAATTGGCGTGGAGTTCCCCTTTATGCACAAAGCGCATGCCAAAGTCGCATCAGTTAATACGGAATCCGACTTTGATCCGACTTCAGAAAAAAAGTAGTGCAGGAACTACTTTAAAGTCGGCACGACTTAAACTTGTGCCAATATGAATGGTAGTCATTCAAAATCATGAAGAATGACTTGTCATGCGATTTTGCAGTCCAAAATCATGGGACAAGTCGTATAAGTGTGAAAGAGGGCTTAAAGTGTAAGTTCACCTTTACAGAAAATCTGTAAGGTGACCTTATACTGGACCCTGTCCCCATCCCCCACCCCCCCAGTCCTGCTGTACTGTAGTCCAGCGATCCTGCTCTGTCAGGGAGCAGAAC
The DNA here is from genome assembly GCA_037952925.1 of Lithobates clamitans. Lineage (NCBI taxonomy): Eukaryota > Metazoa > Chordata > Amphibia > Anura > Ranidae > Lithobates > Lithobates clamitans. Next base: position 2,401,799 of record JBBGZY010000052.1, on the reverse strand, counting down.
GGCGATTCACTGGTCCTGGGGATTTGAAATCCTCATAGCTTTATCTCCTTTTTGTACCTCTCTGTGTGTAAGGACAAGAGACATTCTAATTAGTCAGCAAAGTCACATGGACAGCGCTGACCAATCAGAATCCATCTAGCCCATCCTGTCAGCACTGCAGCACTGCAAGGAGAGGAGAGAAAGCAAGGAGGATTTTAAATCCCCGGACCAGTGATTCTGCTGACAGAGCAGGACCACGGGACAACAGTACAGCAGGACTGGGGGGAAGAGAAGGGGGGTCAAGTGTAAGGTCACCTTACAGATTTCTGAGAAGGTGAAAGTACACTATAAGTATTTTTCACTTTTTTTCCCTTTCATTTTAATGTTGCTAATGTCTGTTTTGTAATATTTTTCAGTAAATATTATTTTCCCCATTTTCCATTATAACATTTAAAAACCCGTATAATAAATCCTTGAAAGGTATAATTAAAAATGAAAGAGATTTGAATCTTTGAAGAAACTACTGTATAGTAAAGTGGAACTCCAGACAAAAAAAAAACAATTCCCATTATGCCTAGTCATGTTTGTGAATCTCAAAGTTTTACAATACCTAATGGGATGTGTAGTGCTGCAACAGCTGGAGGGCCATAGTTTGGAGATCCCTGGTGTAGAGTTTAGAACAATTATTAAACATTCTTATTATGCTAATGTTGCAAGTCCTTTGCAACTCCCTGTTGTCCCTGCCCATTCTCAAGTGAGGTTCTCAATGTTGTCGGCACCCAAAAACTCTTCTTCGCATTCACTGAATAAATCATAGATTTGTTACACTTGGACAGGCTCTTTCTCACTTTCTTGCCTTTACATAAGCCCCTCCCATTGATCCTGCCCACTGCATGAAAATGAATAGGCACAAAATATGGACCAGCCCCTGCAGCTTCTTCTCTCCTCCCTGCTCATACATCGACCTCTCTGCTTATTACCGCCCACAGCACGCAAAAGAAGGGTACAGAACACAGGATTTGCGGTCACATGACTACACAAAAATAAAGGTATTTAAAGACCTATTTTTAAGGTAATTTATTAAAAAAATGGCAATGCAGTGCTAAAGTACCGTGAGCCTGTTGGTTGTATGTTGCCTTTCAACCTGCTTTTAGTTGGAGGTAGCCTGCTAAAATCACATGATTAGTCCTATAATAAGAGAAACTATTACAGAGAAAAGCAGTGAGCCAATTACATGAGCAAAACATTACATTACTGGGGCAGTTCTGTTTACAGAGTACGGACTACCTTTATTGTTGCCTTGGCCACAGGGAAGCATTGCTATTTGCCAGTTTCAGAAAAATTATATCTGGTACCACATTGGAATATACTTTTTTAAATATATTACAAAATGACTTGTGTAGCAATTATATATATATAATTTTTTTTCACAAAACTGCAAGTGCAAGATCAGAAACTGAACACCACATCAGCCAATTCCCAGGACCTTATGAAATAGTTCAACAATAGCCAAGTTTTGAAACCCTCTGTTTGTACTGAACAGTAATAAGCTTGAGAATATATTCAAATGTGTAACTCAATGCTGTTGAGCAAGATGTGATTTCAACATAATAGATTACTCATGAGCTTCTTTTCTTCTGAAACGGAGAACTGCATGAGTGCACGTGGTTTACTTGGAAACACACCTTCTGATTGTCTTTTTAAGCCGGTGATGTGTACCTCCTGATTTTTGCATTTCATCATTGACTGACTCAGTATGTCCTCACATATAGTTATACTAATGCACAAATAAACATATTCTATTCAACTTCCTCAAATGTTCTCTTGAATGTGTAGCTAGGTACTGTATATTGTGCACAATTCAAGAACAGCTTTAATGTGTGTGTGATATGTGTGGTCATTTTGACTTGACAACAAGTGTGGAGAAACTTGTGGATCAATGTGTCCACACTATTAAAATTAAAAAGCCTCTCATAAAAGTATATTATGAAAACCAAAATTTAGAGTTCTCATCAGAGCAAGAAGCATAGGTGAATCATCCAAAGGGAACAAATGTTGTGGTGACAATAGTCTATAACTGGGTGATTTCTAGTTATTTCCTGTAGTGTCTCAGGGATAAGATGTTGGATACAGACGCCCCAATTGGCCTGATAGGAATTTTGATCCTTCTTTACTCTATAAAAAACAAAACAAAAAGTGTTGCCTTTACAAACACTTTAACGTGATGGGCAGTCTTACTGACCATTGGGGAAAAGAAAGTCAGAAGGGGGTAAGACCAAACTTGACTTTCAAAAAATAGTAGGATTTGCATGTACCTTTAGCTGCAGTAATCTCTGGATATAAAAAATGTTTTAACATGCAAATTTTACTGGACTTCATACAAATATAAGACAATGTGAACAGTGCTACGCAGCTTGTGGGTCAGAACCCCAAAATGATTCCTTGCATTCCTAGAAAATTGCATTTGGGCACTTGATGTCATCATTATGAAAACTGGTTTTACACTACTAGGCCATTTTACATTGTTCCGTTCCATTCCAATAGTACCAGCTATAAGGGTACCGCAAGTACATTATTTCATATTTACTGATATACCACAGCCCTAGTTTATATGTAAAGTATAGTAATATAAACTAAGGGTGTGGGTGTACAGCTGATAATGTAAAGTGCCACATCATGCCATTACTCCAACATCCCCCTCAGGACACTGCTGGAACACCCCAAAAATGTGAACCTTCTGGGCAAAAGAGACTAGACCCCCTAAAAAACACACAACCCACAAACCAGTACTTGATGTATACATTACATATTTCTAGAGAGACAGGGGAGGGTGAATGTGTTTCTATACCTAGCAACATGAAGACAAATGCTCAGATTGAAAGCTTGTGTTCCAAACATTTGTGCCTGGGGACATACTAGTCTAAACATTGGTAGCACTCAGTGCATTGTCCAGTCACAACAACTTTCAGCTCCTCATAGGGTTTTACAGGCAGCTGGCAGCAAAGCTGGGGGGTGCGCTTATGCCTTCTGCCTGCACCTAAATGCTGTGTGCATAAGGTCTTGGAGTCATTTATAAGGGCCAGTGACTCTTGCAACATCAGACTGGACTCAATTTTCAAGTGATCTAAACTCTGTACTGTATTGAAGACCAGTCAGACTTTACTTAAAGTGACACTAAAAACACACTGTTTAATTTATATTGCCCCTTCTATTTCTGTATATGGATGATGGCACTGTAATTATTTTAATTGAAAAAAAAATCTAAGTACCTTTTTTCTAATCGATATACAGCTGTCACATGACCCAGGTCTTTCCCAGCCTCTCTGCAGGGAAACATAAGCAGGAGGAGCTTCTAGTCCTCTGCTGTTGGTCACATGTTCAAAATAAAAAAACAGCCTTTGGAATACAGCGTAAAAACAAATAAGTAATATCAATAAACTGTTTTTTAATTGGCATACAAATGTATATTTGAAATAAAATCTTTATTATTTTGTGGAAATAACATGGTGTGGGTGGATTTTTGACGGTCACAGTCAGTGTCGCACCCCTCCAGCCTGTGTCTTAAAATAAGAGGGAGGTGAAGCCTCCATCAATCATCATGCAATATCTCACCCTCATTGTGTTTAGCTGGTTAGTGGGCATGGAGGAGAAGGGTGGGCTGTCATTTACCACTGTGTATATGCTCACATGTGTGATTCTATAGTCACATGAGCTGCTCTAATGTGATAGGCAGGAAAAGCTAAGCATAGAAACTCACTGAAAACGGAGCATGTGCAGACTTGCCACCACAGCTGCAAAATCCCTAGCTGAATTGGGAACCACTGGCCAGGGTTCAAGCTGGAACTGCTGGCTATCAGTGACAGATAGCGTCCGGCACTAAGCCCATGAACTGAAAAGTTTCAGCTTCTAATGCTTCTCTGCAGATTGCTTTATAAGAATGTACCGTAGAAGTAAATGTAAACACTGCAGTGTAGTGACATCACAAGTGACTTCACCACACGTCCTGTCAGTATGGAGGCTCAGGCAGAGCTTTTTCAGCTACAGTATATCCTGCTTTTCCCTACAGCAATAGGTCACTGCTGTAGTGATCTATTGCAGCCATCGTTATTAGAAGTGATCTTCTTCTATTTCCTCCCAAAATGATTCCGTAGGTCCCAAAATATGATGTTGGATGATCTGGAAGACATTTGCCCATCAAATACTTACAAAGGTGAACACAATGTTATCTGAATTTTTAGTGACTGCAAACCTATGATAAAGTTATTGTTATAATAATTGTTGCCCTTGTCAACCCAAGATAATGTTATGCCGACAATTTACGCAAAAACATTTTTTTCCCCTGCATGCGTTGCAATTCTGCCACATTACATAAAAGTTGCATTAATGTGATATTTTAATTAGCAGACTTTGTTGACTGTATTAAAAGTTAGGTCACCTTCTTGCCCCCAGGATGTGAGAGTGAAGGACCAGCAGCTATTCACTATTTTTCTTACACTGGTCTCTCTTTTGTTTGCTTGTTCCCTGACAGAACATGATCATGCTGCAGCACCTGACTGGCTCCTAGTACTGCCCCTACTACCCCTAGTCTGAATGTTGCTATACAGGGGGTTACAAGAGGTGCATACCAAGTTAGCTCATTTTAAAAATACATTTCATTATTTATATCTGCCAGGAGTTTAGCTTTAAAGACCACACACTCACTTTTCAATTAGAGAAATCTTGTAATTAATTATTAAAGACTTAAAGTGGATGTAAACCCGTTTCCTGAAATTTGACCTAAGTACATCTACAGTATCTCACAAAAGTGAGTACACCCCTCACATTTTTGTAAATATTTTATTATATATTTTCATGTGACAACACTTGAGAAATGACACTTTGCTACAATGTAAAGTAGTGAGTGTACAGCTTGTATAACGGTGTAAATTTGCTGTCCCCTCAAAATAAATCAACACACAGCCATTAGTGTCTAAACCGCTGGCAACAAAAGTGAGTACACCCCTAAGTAAAGATGTCCAACTTGGGCCCAATTAGCCATTTTCCCTCCCCAGAGTCATGTGACCCATTAGTGTTACAAGGTCTCGGGTGTCAATGGGGAACAGGTGTGTTAAATTTGGTGTTATTGCTCCCACTCTCTCATACTGGTCACTGGGTGTTCAACATGGCACCTCATGGCAGAGAACTCTCTGAGGATCTGAAAAAAATAATTATTTGTCTACATAGGGATGGCCTAGGCTATAAGAAGATTGCCAAGACCCTGAAACAGAGCTGCAGCACGGTGGCCAAGACCATACAGTGGTTTAACAGGACAGGTTCCACTCAGAACAGGCCTCGCCATGGTCGACCAAAGAAGTTTTGTGCACGTGCTCAGCATCATATCCAGAGGTTGTCTTTGGGAAATAGACATATGAGTGCTGCCAGCATTGCTGCAGAGGTTGAAGGGGTGGGGGGTCAGCCTGTCAGTGCTCAGACCATACGCCACACGCTGCATCAAATTGGTCTGCTGTCGTCCCAGAAGGAAGCCTCTTCTAAAGATGTTGCACAAGAAAGCCCTAAGGACATGGATTACTAGAACCATGTCCTGTGGTGTGATGAGACCGAGATAAACTTATTTGGTTCATATGGTGTCAAACGTGTGTGGCAGTAACCAGGTGAGGAGTACAAAGACAAGTGTGTCTTGCCTACAGTCAAGCATGGTAGTGGGAGTGTCATTGTCTGGGGCTGCATGAGTGCTGCTGGCACTGGGGAGCTACAATTCATTGAGGGAATCATGAATGCCAACATTTACTGTGACATACTGAAGCAAAGCATGATCCCCTCTGTTCGGAGACTGGGCCACAGGGCAGTATTCCAACATGATAACGACCCTAAACACACATCCAAGATGACCACTGCTTTGCTAAAGAAGCTGAGGGTAAAGTTGATGGACTGGCCAAGGATGTCTCCAGACCTAAACCCAATTGATCATCTGTGGGGCATCCTCAAACGGAAGGTGTAGGAGCGCAAGATCTCTAACGTTCACCAGCTCCGTGATGTCGTCATGGAGCAGTGGAAGAGTACTCCAGTGGCAACCTGTGAAGCTCTGGTGAACTCCATGCCCAAGAGGGTTAAGGCACTGCTGGAAAATAATGGTGGCCACACAAAATATTGACACTTTGGACCCAATTGGGACATTTTCACTTAGGGGTGTACTCACTTTTGTTGCCAGCGGTTTTTTAGACATTAATGGCTGTGTTGAGTTATTTTGAGGGGACAGCAAATTGACACTGTTATATAAGCTGTACACTCACTAATTGTAGTGAAGCATAATTTCTTCAGTGTTGTCACATGAAAAGATAGAATAAAATATTTACAAAAATGTGAGAGGTGTACTCACTTTTGTGAGATACTGTATCTGTAGTGTTTCTTAACTCTCTCCAAAGCACTAAGTCCCGTGTCTTTCTGCTGTTTCGTTGCTCTGTTATCAGCATAACTTCTGACAAGTTCTCTGTCAACCAAGATAAAACCAGCCTGAAATTTCTCTCAAGGGAGGTTGCTATAGATAGATTAGCAGAGAGCTTGCCTTGTCACAGTACAGCTCTGCAAGTAAGTCTCTGCCTATGTGGAGATGGGATGTATGTCTTGCATCCAATCAGCTGTCTTGGCTGTATGCCAAGAATCCACTCTCAGTGCTGAACAGGAAGAGAAAATCTCTAACACGATGTGCACTTTCTAAAGAATATATAAAGCTGAAGACAGCAGATATACATGCAAAACTTATGTAGGGAGATTTGTTTCATCTCAGTGTATCATCTGAGCCTATTCATTTCACTAGGTATATGTGAGGGTTTACAGCCACTTTAAGCCCGGGTTCACACCTATGCGAATTAGATGCGGCTTACACCGCATCTAATTCGCAGGACATTTTAAAATACATTCATATGAATGCATCTGGTTCACATATGTGCGTTGCATTCGCACTGCGCATTGCACAAAAAACGTGTGCGTTTTCTGGGCATTGCAGTGCGAATTACGAGCCCCTTATCTTCTATGGGAACGCATCTGCTTCGCAGATGCATTGCGTTCTGAACATGGTTTTTCTACTTCTCCTCACTACACCTCCCCCTCTCCCCCCCCCTCTCCCTGCTCACTGATCCTGAGCTAAAACGCAGTGATTCCTTTGAACAGGAGATTTTTATCTCCCCAGTGAAACCTGAGCTTCAATTCACACCGCACATGTGTGAAACCGGGTTTAGACACTTTGTTAAGATTTTTTTCTATAATACTCATCTCTTTCACACATATATTCAAATTTTAACAGCTGTCGCTAGGATTTTTTAGAGGAGATCTTCCAGTTGGGAACAACTGTCTGTGAGGGCATGATCAATTTCCATTAATTTCCTGTTGTGTGTCTTAGGAAGTAAAGAAAAATCCCCAATAAAATACAGACATAAACCCTTCACTGGGTTTCAAACCATTGTTCATGTTTTGTTTTGGCTTTAGATACACTTTGGGGTTAATTTACCAAAACGGGAGAGTGCAAAATCAGGTGCAGCTCTGCATAGAAACCAATCAGCTTCCAGGTTTTTGTCAAAGCTTAAGTGAACAAGCTGAAGTTAGAATCTGATTGGTTTCTGTGCACAGCTGCACCAGGTTTTGCACTCTCCAGTTTTAGAAAATCAAGCCCACTAAGTCTATGAAAATGCAGTCTATGGAAGATACAGTATATTTTCATGAAGTTGCTGTTTATTTAAATGTTTGGAAGGCGAAGACATCTAGGAGGCTACAGTTAAACTCTGATAAACCACCATCTGCTTCTTTTTCAACTGCATAATACAAATCGTAGGAATAATCTAATATACAGAAAATAATCATCCATCTAAGGTTTAGATTTACATACCTAGTGGAGACCCTTCACACACAGCCTCTAATGCTAGAAAATAAATGCCTGTATTGTGTGACATTTACATTTTTAGAATGCAATATTACATACATTCTCCATATAACGGAATTCCAAGGCATAAGATATACATTATTGGCTTGCCTTCTCCTTACAGTTTGGAGGGTTCCTTCTTGGGAGTCTCATAATTTACAGCCATACTCTCAATATGCTTGTGCTGAACATTAGATTAATATTGGTATTCACTGATTTCAGTACCCATATAAATCAGAAGCCTATTCTACCTCTTCCAGGATTTTATAATATGTTGGCTCTGGAACCAGAGTAGAAACTTTAGGACATTCAGGTAATCTAGGAATCTTATTCTGGCAATAATTTTAGTTTCATAAAAATGATCTTAGTCATAATGGTTTGTTCTTCTTTTAAGACAGTACTTGTTACGAATGCAAATGTACTACAAGGTTTTCTTGACTGTTCACTTAGCAAAATGACTGTTTCCTGAGCTTAGTAAATGAGGTGAAGTAGACAAAAATTTTTTGTCTCAAAAACAGACACCTCAAACAGGGGAGAATACATCACTATACACCTTCGAAAAATGTATCTTAAAAACTCTGTACTTAAAAAAATTCAAAATCAAATTTATTTTTATCAGGTTTCTGAAAAAAAAGCAAAAAAAGTGTACCTACAACAAGTCTACATCACTAACCACGCAACCAAAAATTATAGAAAATAATTCAGAAATTGACCGAACAGTCCTGAAACAAACGTTTTCAAAAATGTTTCTAGTGTATGGCAAGCTTTTATCAAAATGTATATTTATGTAGTATAGATTTTCTATATGGAGTACATTTTGTATACATGTGGTGTATAGTGATGTGCATCCCCTGCTTTAAGGTACCACTCTGTGAGACCTCTACTTTTTTTTATGTATCCGGACATCCACTTGGGAGACACCGGACTAGAGACATTATACATTAACAACTTTTTATTATTTTGTGGCTGTAAGCAGCGGCCTCATTTGAAGTTTAACCCCCATTCACCCTGAATGCGGCTATGAATGCGTACAATGGGGCATTCACTACTTCAGTGTGATTTCAAAGCTGTAGGACAGTGCGTATTCATCTGCATGATTTCATGCACAGATGTCAATTTAAGTCACACATGAAATCGCAAAAAATAGTGCAGGAACCTTATTCAAAGTCGGTGCAAAAATTGAACGGTTCCATAGACACAAATGGGGCGCAAATTGTCATGCAATTTAGATCTGTCAAAATGCATGACAAGTCGCGCTGGTGTTCAGGGCCGGTACAAGGGGTGGACGGAAGGGGCGGTACAAGGGGTGGGCGGAAGGGGCGGGTGCCCTGAGCGGAGCAATTTATTGTAGGAAGGGGGCGCAGCGCTGGCAGGCAGTATGATATTAAACTTTCTGGGCAAGTGACTATCACCTGACGCCCCTACAACATTGCATAGCTGCGCCTGCTTGCAAAGATGTGCAGAGGCGGGGCGGGCCGCCCCAAGTACCACACAACACACTGGGAGGGGTGTCAGGCTGGCCCCCCCTCCGCGAATGAAGCGGTGACAGCGCCACAGGTTTAGGCAGTGGCGCAGTGACAGGCAGGGAGATGCAATCTATATTGTGATGCGAGGGGGGAGGGGGTGTGCGGGGCTGCAGGGTGACACCGCTGCACCTACCATCCCCTCCTCTCGCAGCCGCGGGCTGTGTGTCTGTGCGATCCCGGATGTCACACAGGCACAGCCAAGCAGAGTGAAGTCGCCTCCCCCTCTTCTCTGTTTATGGGTAAACAGGGGGAGGGAATCTGCTGAGTACGTGCCGCTGCACTGATCTGAGGTACTGAACGGGGGGGGCTACACTGAACGGGGGGGCTACACTGAATGGGGGGCTACACTAAAAGGGGGCATCTGCACTGAACGGGGGGCTACACTGGAGGGGGCGTCTGCACTGAACAGAGGGCTACACTGAATTGGGGGGCTACACTGAACTGGGGGCTACACTGAATGGGGGGTCTGCACTGAATGGGGGGCTACACTGGAGGGGGCGTCTGCACTGAACGGGGGCAACACTGAATGGGGGGGCTACACTGAAGGGGGGGTCTGCACTGAACGGGGGGCTACACTGAAGGGGGCGTCTGCACTGAAGGGGGGTCTGTGTAACATGCAGGGGGTCCAGAGCTGCAGGGTGATGTGTAATGTAAAGGGGCCCAGAGATGCAGGGTAATGTGTAATGTAAATTGGCCCAGAGGTGCAGGGTAATGTGTAATGTAAAGGGGTCCAGAGCTGCAGGGTGATGTGTAATGTAAAGGGGTCCAGAGCTGCAGGGTGATCTGTAATGTAAAGGGGCCCAGAGATGCAGGGTAATGTGTAATGTAAAGGGGCCCAGAAGTGCAGGGTAATGTGTAATGTAAAGGGGTCCAGAGATGCGGGGTAATGTGTAATGTAAAGGGGCCCAGAGGTGCAGGGTGCTGTGCAATGTAAAGGGGCCCAGAGGTGCAGGGGCTGTGTAATGTAAAGAGGCCCAGAGGTGCAGGGTGCTGTGCAATGTAAAGGGGCCCAGAGGTGCAGAGGCTGTGTAATGTAAAGGGGCTCGGAGGTTCAGGGTACTGTGTAATGTAAAGGGGCCCACAGGTGCAGGGGCTGTGTAATGTAAAGGGGCCCAGAGGTGCAGGGGGCTGTGTAATGTAAAGGGGTCCACAGGTGCAGGGGGCTGTGTAATGTAAAGGGGTCCACAGGTGCAGGAGGCTGTGTAATGTAAAGGGGCTCAGAGGTTCAGGGTACTGTGTAATGTAAAGGGGCCCAGAGGTGCAGGGGGCTGTGTAATGTAAAGTGGCTCAGAGATGCAGTGGGCTGTGTAATGTAAAGGGGCCCAAAGGTGCAGGGGGCTGTGTAATGTAAAGGGGCTCAGAGGTGCAGGGTACTGTGTAATGTGAAGGGGCCCACAGGTGCAGGGGGCTGTGTAATGTAAAGGGGCCCACAGGTGCAGGTGGCTGTGTAATGTAAAGGGGTCAGTGCGGGGGATCGCTGGACTCCAGGTTAGTAGGACTGGGAGGGATGGGGAGGGGGTCCAATGTAAGTTCACCTTACAGATTTTCTGTAAAGTGAACTTACAATTTAACCATTTGCCGACCCGCCGCAGTACATATACTGCGACGGGGCTGCAGCTACAGTATTGTATTGTTGCATTGTTTTAAGTGTTTTCTGGTTTTGAAAGGACAGGTGGGGGGGGGGGGGGCGCAGTTTGCCATCTTTGCCCTGGGCACCAGATGGCCTTGTCCCAGCACTGCTGGTGTGTACAGGGGCTTAAAGATTAACATAGGTGAAGCTGGGTTCACTTTAACAAACCAATCATAAGCTAGCAAGAATCCCTTTTTTTTTTTTTTTATTTCCCTTGCACATAATTACTTGTACAAAACATGGGTTCACCCTAAGTAAATACCATTGGCTTAGCACATCAACAGGGTATGCTCCTTTATTTGCACTCTTTTGCCATCTTCCCACTCCACTGATCTAAGGTAGGCATTACTAAATAGAGGACATTGGTCTGTATTCAGGATGAGAGACAGTTCTATCCAGACCACCATGGCCACGCCACTCTGCAGCCTGGGTGTCTTTTTTCACCCGTCCACCCTGTAGTCTTCTCCCACCTCTGCTGTCATCATCACAGCAGGGCAGAAGGCAGGAGATGCAGCAGCTCTGGACAGAGGTCAGGAGCTGACCCACACCCTAGCAAACAATCACCCACTTATTATCATGAAAAGTTGGGCAGCTCCCGCCCTCTGCTCTGCTGTGTAAGGTAGGACTGTGAAAGGGGCTTTGATGGGAAGGACTCTGAGGACATTAATGTGGTAGGGGGGCTGCAATGTGAAGGGGCAACTAAGGACACTGACATAAAGGAGGGTTCTACGTCAGGCACACCTGGCACACTCCCTGCGCATGCCTATGCTGAGGATTCTGATGTAAAGGGGGCAATATGGTGTAAAGAGTGACTGTAATGTAAAGACAAGATTATGTTGTGACTTCCCCATTCTCTGCTGCTGCTGTAATCCTCACAGCAGGGCAGATGTCAGGAGGTGTAGCAGGTCTGGATGAAGGTCAGGAGCTTAGCTGTGCCATAGCATCAATTACCCACTCATTAACATGAAAATTTGGGCAGCTCCCGCTCTCTATCCAGACCTGCGGCACTTCCTGGCCTCTGCCCTTCTGTGTAAGGTAGGACTGTAAAGGGAAAGCTTTGATGGGAAGGGGGCTGGGGACAGTGATGAGAGGGAGGGGGGACTAAAGACACTAATGTAAAGGGGGAACTATGATATAAGGGGTGTGATGTGAAGGGGGGACTGAGGAAACTAACATAAAGAGGGTACTATGATGTAAAAGGGGGTGGGCTGCAATGTGAAGAGAGGACTGTGATGTGAAGGGAGAGTATGATTTGAAGGCGGGACTGTGATGTAAACAGGGGCTGTGATATAAATAAGGGGATGTGATGGGGAGGGAGGACTGAAGACACTGATGTAAACCAGAGACTGTGATATGAAGGGGGTACTGAGGACATGGTTTTAAATGGGGGCTGCAACATAAAGGGGGTTGTGATGTAAGGGTGAGCTGTGATGTAAAGGGGGATATGTCATATAAAGCGGGGCTGTGATGGCAATGATCAGACATATATCTAACATAAGATTCGGACAAAATTTTGCTGCTGAAAATTCCTGCTGGAAGAAAATTTTACTGACAGAACCTTATGAATTTTAATTTAATACCCCATTTAATACCCCTGCTGTAAGGCCTCATGCACACCGCCATACAGGGATTATATATCATGCAGAGCCTGTGTAATCACTTTCTCAGGAACTGGGAACCGCAGCTGCTGTCTGCAGCTGCCCATTAAGATAAATTAGAAGATGCTGCGCTTATGTGTACCCACATGCTGGGCCAGGATAAGGGGTGGACAGGAGGGGCGGCTGCTCTGGGCACAATGGTTTATTGCAGGGAAGGGACTGCACTGTGCCAGTTGCTTCTGTTACAAGACTGACAGGAGTAGTGACAGCAAACCACTGCTAACCCTAAAGGAAGGAGGGGGGGTGCAGTTTGGTACCTTTGCCCTGGGTGCTGGATGACCATGCCCTGGCACTGCCCACATGCATACGGGCAAATACTCCAAATGTTGATAGAATGTGTTCAGAGTATACATCTGTGTGCGTGCGAATGCTTTAGGCAACCACAGGCGCATAACCATGTACAGCTGCATCTTTTACTTAATCTCAATGGGCAGCTGTACGTAGCAGCTGTGGATCTTTGGAAAGTGATTACGTATCCTCTATACAGTCATGTGCATGAAACAGAGTGGGGCTTCTGGGTATGGGAGAGAAAGAGACTTCGCCAAATTTACAGTACACATCACCGTCACCAAGGGCCATCGGAAGCTGGTAGGATGGGCTGAGATCACATAATCACTGTGACAGCCAATCACAGTGATTACATGATCAGGAAGCACATTAAACATCTTCAGTGTTTAAATTTGTTAAAGGGCCAGCAAAAAGGAGTAAATAAAAGACAAAAAATATGGTTTTCAGTTAAAGTGATATTAAAGTCTTGTTTTTTTTTTGTTTAAAAATAACAAACCTGTTATACTTATCTGCTCTGCGCAATGGCTTTGCACAGAGCAACCCAGATTCTCCTCTTCTCAGGTCTCCTGGCTCCTCCCTCCTGTCTAATGCCCCACAGCAAGCAGATTACTATGGGGGCATCCGAGCCGAGCCGCTTCTCTGCGTATTCATTCAGACACAGAGCCGCAGCCTGACCCTGCCCCCTCCCTCTCCTCATTGGCTTATTGACTTTGATGGACTCAGCCAATGAGGAGGGAAATTCCTGGACAGTCAACGCTCTCATGCAACATGGATCCTGATGGGGCTCAGGTAAGTATTAGGGGGCTGCTGCACACAGAAGTTTTTTTTTCATCTTAATGCAAAGAATGCATTAAAGGCTAAGTCCACATTTGTTCACCTTTTTTTTTCTTCTAAATTCCAGCCCCCCCCAGGTACCAATGGAGGTTAATGTACTTAATTTGCAAAAATAAAACAGCTTTCCATTAATTACATGCAGGCTTACTTAACGCTCTTTATAGCTGTTTAACCAGTTCCAGACCAGCCGCAGTTATACTGCGGCAGGTTGGCCCGGCAGGGCGAAGCTTCGTAGCCAGGGGGGCGCGCACGCGACGATCGGATTTGCTTCAAAACTGATCAATCTCTAGGCCCAGGCCAATGGTTTCTGGCCTGGACCTGGTGATCGGTCCTGGCGAATGAAATCCTTCCCCTGCATGTGTAAGTGTAAACACAGCAGGGGAAGTGATGTCATCTCTCCTCGTGGAACTCTTTTCTGTTCCAGAGAGAGGAGAGAAGACATCTCAGAGTAAGTGCACCAACACTATACTAACACCAGTACACGTAGGTACACTTGTCAACCCCAGATCACCCCCCCAGTTGACCCCTTCACCCCCTGTCACTGTGTCACCCAGTGCAGTGTTCATATTTTTTTTTGATCACTGTACTGGTATCATTAGTGACAAAAATCAGTGTTAGGGTACTTAGTGTAGGCCCAGATAGGTCTAGGGAACCCCCCCCAATAAAGGTTTAACCCCTTGATCACCCCGTCACCAGTGCTCACTGTATTAGTATCACGGGTGACGCTAGAGTGTCTGAACGGATCAATATCTGATCAGATCTATACTAGCGTCCCCAGCAGTTTAGGGTTCCCAAAAATGCAGTGTTAGCGGGATCAGCCCAGATACCTGCTAGCACCTGCGTTAACCCCCTCCGCCCAGCCCAGTCCAATTCAAGTGCAGTATCAATCGATCACTGTCACTAAACACATAACTGCAGCATTCGCAGAGTCAGGCCTGATCCCTGCGAACGCTAACAGTTTTTTTTGTAGCGTTTGAAGCAGTCGCTGAAAGTCAGGAGTTCTTTTTCCTGGGGGTCTCACTACTGTACCAGTAAATTTGGAGACCAAAATGTCAAATCGAAGGTACAAGAGGCCTACACGTTTCTGAGTATGACAGAAAGTGAAGAGGAAGTCACCCATCTGTCAGATTCAGGCTCAGAATACGGAACCGGTAGACAGCAGCGGCACCCTGACAGATAGCTATGATGATGGAGTAGTGATCCCTGCCAAGGTCAGGCGTACCCAACCCCATTCTTCTGCTGTCATTGAGGTGCAAGAACCGCAGGGCTCTCGTATGGAGCAGAGAGCCAGTACTAGTGCCGCTCATCCTTCTGGTGAACTGGCAAGCACCAGTGGCCTAGTACATCCTGGTCATGCATCCAGCACTCAGTAACGCTTGGTGACGTGGCGAGTCCCATAAGTGCAGTTCAAGCTGGTGAGGTGGCTAGCACAAGTAGTGTCACACAGCTACCAAGAGAAGACAAACACAGGCTCGTCTAGCCTATAGTTCCCTTCCTGCTGCATTTTGCCACCACATCTGCAGCACCTGTACTTCCCCTATTCACTGGCCAACTCGGAAATTCAGGTGGAAACAGTTGATTTTACGTCACTTGATTTTTATTCGCTGTTTTTCACAGAAGATCTCTATAGCTCTATTGTGGACCAAAGCAATTTATATGCTTGTCAATTCATCACCGCTAATCCCAAGTTGACCCTTGCCAGAGATTGGAAACTTATTACAGTCTCCCAATTTGAGACCTTCCTAGGCCTATCCCTCCTCATGGGCATAACTAAAAAGAGTGAGTTGCGGTTATATTGGTCCACTGACCCAATTCACCATATGCCCGTCGTGTTCTCTGCCTCCATGACCTGGACACGATATGAGCAGATCTTGCGGTTCATGCACTTCAATGATAATGAACTCTGCCGTCCTCGGGGTGACCGTGGATTTGATCGGCTCTACAAAATTCGGCCCCTCGTAAACCACTTCAACCAACAGTTTGCAGCCTTGTTTACTCCCGATCAAGTTGTCTGCGTTGATGAGTCCCTTTGTCTATCAAATGGTATCTTCCCAGCAAGCGTGCCAGATATGCGGTCAAAATGTATAAGCTCTGTGACAGGGCAACAGGCTATACATATAGTTTTATGGTTTACGAGGGAAAAGATAGTCACGTAGAGCCGTAAAACTGCCCAGACTACATAGGGAGTGCTGGTAAGATTGTGTGGAACTTGGTGTCACCCTTATTCGGAAAGGGGTACCACTTAGACAATTATTACACGAGCGTGCCACTTTTTAGTCACCTTTTTGATTATGGAATTGGCGCATGTGGCACCATGCGATCTAACCCCTGGGGCTTCCCCCAACGGCTTGTAGAATCCCGACTTAGCCAGGGGGGGAAAGCCTGCTTGAAGTGTAATAATTTGTTAGCAGTAAAGTGGGGGGATTCACGGAATGTTTTTGTTCTGTCCTCCCTTCATGCAGATACAAGAGTCCAAATTCCTACTGGTGTTGTGGAGAATCCCCTCTGTGTCCATAAATACAAACTTAACATGGGAGGGGTGGACCTCAACGACCAGTTGTTGGCGCCGTACCCAATTGCCTGTAAGGCCAGACGCTGGTACAAAAAAAGTGTCTGTATATTTTTTTCAATTGGCTCTGCTGAACACTTTTGTGCTATACAAAGCTTCATGATGGACTGGATCCTTCCTAAAATTCCAGGAAGAGATCGTCACAGCCCTTCTGTTTCCAGACGGTGCTATGGCCTACCTTCCCAACGTAAATGGTTAGCCAGCTGCATGAGAGGCATTTTCCCTATGTCCTCCCTGGTACCCCTACCCAAAGAACACCCCAAAGAAGATGTTGTGTCTGCAGAAAACGAGTATTTAGGCGTAACACCCGCTTTTATTGTCTCTGCATCGGTGACTGTTTCAAACGCTACCACACACTAGTGGAGTAATAGCATAGGGTACAGCACTACACAATCCTAGGGCACACTAACACAGGGTCTCAAAAGATGAGATGGCCATTACATTTTGAGAGACCCTAATCTGAAACGTTCAGAGTTTACAGTTTTTATAAAAGTGAAAAGAAAAAAAAACACACACAAACACAAAAAAAATAAAGTAAAAAAGCCAAAAATAGTTGTGGTTTTATTTTTCTTCTCTCTCTCTATTGTTCTCTCTCTTATGTTCGCTCTCTACTGTCCGCTCTATTGTTCGCTCACTATTGTACTATATCTATTGTTCTCTCTCTGTTGTTACTGTATTTTAGAACTGTAATGTTTTATTTTTACTATGTTTTATTGTATTTGCTTTGCAGGTATGGTATGTCTTACTGTTATACTGTAATGTTACTTTGTTTTATTGTTAACCATCATTTGCTTAGCAGGTACGCCATTCAGCTGCAGCACGGTTTATTTATTCTGACAGCTACAGCTTTTGCTCCCACGATACGTAAAGCCGTGACTCCAGCGATGTTGGAGGTGATTTCACTACCACAGTTACAAAAAAAAGCATATATGCCGAAGCATCGGGGCAGGGGTTGAGTAGCGATTTGCTCCTAACATTAGGGGTGGATTGCCCCCATGCTTCGGCATATATTTTTTAGGCACAGATTGCGTTAAAAAATTTTTTATTTTTACCATGTTTTATTGTATTTGCTTTGCAGGTATGGTATGTCTTACTGTTATACTGTAATGTTACTGCTTTATTGTTAATCATTATTTGCTTAGCAGGTACGCAATTCAGCTGCAGCACTGATTTATTTATCTTGACAGCAACAGCATTTGCTCCCATGATACATAACTCAGCTACTCCATCACTGTAGGAGGTGATTTCACCACCACAGTTAAAAAAAAAAGGTGCATGTATGCCCATCATTAGAAGTGGGTGGATCAAGGGTGGTATTCTAATGGTGGGCATACCCACTGATCAATCTCTTTTTTTTCGTTCAGCTCACAGGCTGCATAAAAAAAAGAACATTACAATGTATGCCCAACAAGGACCAGCGACGTACTGGTATGTTGCTGGACTTTGAGTGGTTATACCAAAATTATGCCTGCAGGTTTAGGTATCATCTTGGTATCATTCTTTTTAGCCAGCGGTCAGCTTTCATGTAAAAGCAATCCTAGCGGCTAATTAGCCTCTAGACTGCTTTTACAAGCAGTGGGAGGGAATGCCCCCCCCCCCCACCATCTTCCATGGTTTTCTCTGGCTCTCCTGTCCCAACAGGGAACCCGAGAATGCAGCCGGTGGTTCCGCCAGCTGACCATAGAGCTGATCAGAGGCCAGAACAGCTCCAATCATCTCTTTGGCCTAAGAAACCAGAGGCTACGAGCATTTCATGACTTAGGTTTCACCGGATATAAACAGCGCCATTGGGAAATTGGGAAAGCATTTTATCACACCGATCTTGGTGTGGTCAGATGCTTTGAGGGCAGAGGAGAGATATAGGGTTTTTTTTTTAAATTACCTGTCACTAACTATTGCTATCTCATGGGGATATTTACATTCCCTGAGATAACAATAAAATGAAAGGAACAGTTTAAAAATAAAAAAAGCAAAATAAATAATTAAAAAAAAAAAAAAAAAAAAAAGCACCCCTGTCTCCCCCGTGATTACGCGCAAAGGCGAACGCAAGCATCGGTCTGGTGTCATATGTAAACAGCAATTGCACCATGCATGCGAGTTATCACTGTGAAGGTCAGATCGAGGGCGGTAATTTTAGCAGTAGACCTCCCCTGTAAATCTAAAGTGGTAACCTGTAAAGGCTTTTAAAGGCTTTTAAAAATGTATGAAGTTTGTCACCGCTGCACGTTTGTGCGCAATTTTAAAGCATGTCATGTTTGGTATCCATGTACTCGGCATAAGATCATCTTTTTTATTTCATCAAACATTTGGGCAATATAGTGTGTTTTAGTGCATTAAAATTTTAAAAAGTGTGCTTTTTCCAAAAAAATTGCGCAAATACTGTGTGAAAAAAAATTGAAATACCCACCATTTTAATCTGTACGGCCTTTTCTTAAAAAAATATATAATGCTTGGGGGTTCAAAGTAATTTTCTTGCAAAAAAAATATTTTTTCATGTAAACAAAAAGTGTCAGAAAGGGCTTTGTCTTCAAGTGGTTAGAAGAGTGGGTGATGTGTGACATAAGCTTCTAAATGTTGTGCATAAAATGCCAGGACAGTTCAAAACCCCCAAATGACCCCTTTTTGGAAAGTAGACATCCCAAGCTATTTGCTGATAGGCATGTTGAGTCCATAGAATATGTTATATTTTGCCACAAGTTTTGGGAAAATTTCTTTTTTCTCTTTGTTTTACAGAAAGTTGTCACTAAATGATATATTGCTCAAACATGCCATGGGCATATGTGAAATTACACACCAAAATACATTCTGTTGCTTCTCCTGAGTACGGGGATAACACATGTGTGAGATTTGTTGGGAGCCTAACTGTGTACAGGACCCCGAAAACCAATCACCTAAACTTCTTCTCCTACACGCTAACCAAAATACCAAAACCAAGACTCTGTGGACTCCTCCCACCATCTTAGGACAAACCATCTCTCCGCGCACCAAAGCCAAGAGTCTTGGAGTTATCTTTGACTCAGAAATGACAATGGATGCACAAATAGGATCAGTAGTTATCTCACCATCTCCTCCGCCTGCTATGCAGACTCATCCCCTTCATCCCAGAAGAGGACAAAGCAGCAGTAGTTGGAACAATCATCAATTCCCGACTCGACTACGCAAACTCACTCTACATGGGATTAACCCAATATCAGCTTGCGCGCCTACAGGCCATCCAAAACGCGGTGGCAAGACTGCTAACAGGAAAAAAACCCTGGGGGTCCATCTCCCCATCCCCGAGGAGCCTACATTGGCTAACCTTAAAGAATAGGATCACATTTAAGACCCTCTGCCTCACCCACAAATGCATACAAGGTAACGCCTCTCAATACCTCAGAGAGAAAATTAAACACTACACTCCCAATTGCAATCTGCGATCATCTAACCAAAACCTCCTCCTCATTCCCAAATACTGCTACAAAGCAAGGGGAGAACAAAGATTCGCAGTCCAGGGACCTCGGCAATGGAACGCTCTTCCGACTCACATCCGCATGGAAGAAAACTATCTGGCCTTCAGGAAAAAACTCAAGACCTTCCTCTTCTAAGAGGATGACAGCACAAAACGCATTTAGCGCCTTGAGGCGATTCAGTTCGCATTTGCAGCGCTTTACAAATCATTCATTCATTCATTCATTCATTCATTCATTCATTCAGGCTTTCTAAGGGCATACATTTTTTATTTCACTCCTCACTGCCTATCAAAGTTTCGGAGGACATGAAATGCCCAGATAGCACAACCCCCCCCCAAATGACCCCATTTTGGAAAGTAGACACCCCAAGCTAATTGCTGAGAGGCATGGTGAGTATTTTGCAGATCTCGCTTTTGTCACATTTTTCTTTTCTTTCATCATTTTCAAAAACAAATGAGAGCTGCAAAAATAGCGCCACTTTATCGCTGACGCCTGGGGCGGCTTGGTGTGAAAGGGCTCTTTGTGCATTTGGGGTTTTTTTGTGTTTATTATAGGAATTTGTAAGATCAAAGCACTATTTAACAATTTGTAAAAAATAGACAGATTGTTAGAAAATTGGGAAATGCAGCAAATAAAAACAGTTTATTATTCTTTGGTGGGTCACACCACAATCTCTGTGTTTACGGATATATATTTTGATGTATTTTCTAGGTGTTTACTTTGACACTTGAACAATCTAAGAACAATGTGCATTTTTGGTGCGCTTACATGCATTTTGCTGCATTCCGGATGCATTCCATACAGAAAAAAAATAAGCAGGTTCTACTTTTATTGACTGCACTGGAAGTGACTGCACTGGAGTGAACATGGGCAATTGAATTACATGGAAAACACTATGAATGTGTTTTTTATGCAGATTAAAAACACACTGGACTGCATCGGTGTGATTTATGTCTGCTCCTTCATTCCTCTTTTATCAGCATGAATCTCTTCTAACAAGACAGCTTCAGCTCTGTTCCTGTGTGATGTGTGGAGGGGTGTGTGCCCCTTCCCTCCAATCAGCTCTCAGAGCTCTCCTTACCTAGCTCTGTAGAGTGTAACTTTAGATCCCTGACCCCTATTTTTCTGAAAGCTCAGACAAGCTTTATAAACTCACCAGTCACTTCACTAGGTATATGTAAGGGTTTACAGCCACTTCAAAGTGGAACAAAAGTCTACTATTAAAAAACTGTGAGCAGGTAGGCCCTTTACTGCAGAAGAGACATGTAATCTCTCTTCTCTAGTAAAATAAAGCTACTTGGCTGTTCACAGTCTTCCGTAGAATATACATTGAGCATGAAGAGTGATGTCATCCTGCATCACCCAACTAAGATTGCAGAAGACCAGCATCCAGAAGAAGCTGGGGAGAAGATGCCAGTGGGGGGACCTCAAAGACGTCGGACTGTTGAAACAAAGGTAGGTTCCACTTTATTTCCATCTTTTGAAAACAACTGATTTTTTTTTTTAATTTATCAGGCAAAACAAACAAACATTTTTTTCAAAAGATACAATAACATAAAGTAAAATTTTTTTTCAACTCCACACTTTATTTTTGGCTGACACCATACTGTATTTTTTGACAGATAATTTTTGTAGCAAAGAAATTTCCTATGATATTTAGCACCATCTAGTGACCAAATCAAATAAATTAAAATTATTCGACCAGTACAACAAATAGCCTTGTAACATTCATTTTTGCCCCATATGCACAGACCGAAATTACTGATTTTAAGACTTTACACACTTATTATTCTGATGCACCCTGAAAGGATTTATAGTATATCACTTGGGTCCAATTGGGCTTTTAAATGAGATGGCTGCAAGCCAGATCGATGTGCCTGAAACTTGAGCACTTTTACCCTTCAAAAGACCTCCTGGCTGTTTGGGCACCATTTATTGGGTAATTTGTTGGATATTATTGGCTGCTGGTTGCTCACTGTGCCCATTAACAATGCAGCCAAACATTGTGGTGACATTATCAAGAAAAATGTGTGAATGGTTATAAAAGGGGAGGAGAGTATTAAACAAACATGTAGTCATATCCAGCAGTAGATATACAGCATATATGCCATTTAAATATATACGTCCTGTGTTCCTTGTTTGGACAACAGATAGGCAAACTGAACTGGAGGAACCACTAAAAATTACATTAGAACCCTCTTGGAGAACTGGGAGAAAGAAAAAAGTTACATTGGCAATCTTGGTTAATCTGCTTGCTACAATGTGTAAAGGTGGACTTACAGTTGAATGCCTCTCTATCACTAGCTGCTAATGGGAGTTTTACTGGAGACATACTGTATGACATCCCAAGAAGCAGTTATCAGAATGGGCACATAAGAAACAGAATGCCCCTTCCCAAGCAGATTTTAGCTCAGGCCAGCCATTTGTTCCATTGGCATACACCTACACTGTATGCAGTTTGAGATGCTATTAAAAAACATTGGGATTTCATTTTAGTCGAAGGAGAGTTCTGTGTAAAGAGAATACTGATTGCTGCTAAACCATGTATATACCCCTGTTTACACCAGTAGTATATAAGGCCTTTGACACCAGCTTTGTGAACACATCTGCTTCAAACACTCATCAAAGGAAATTCCTTTTTTCTTTACAATATGAACATAGGGATCAAAAGTTAAGTGGGTAGCACAGTGGCTAAGTGGTTAGCACGTCCGCCTAGCAGCACTAGGGTTGCCGGTTTAAATGCCAACCACGGCACTACCTGCCTGGATGTTCTCACTGTGCCTGCATGGGTTTCTGCTGGATACTCCAGTTTCCTCCCACGCTCAAAAGATTTGCTAGTAGGTAATTGGCTCCTGTCTAAATTGGCCCTAGTATGTGTATATATGAAAGTATGTTAGGGGCCTTAGATTGTAAGCTCCTTGAGTGTAAAGCACTACTTAAATTGACAGAGCTATACAAGTACCTGTGATAAATAAATTGATATGACATAATACTTGACCAGAACTCATGCGTACTGTTATTTTTAATTGTCATTGTAGAAAATGAATACATGTAAAACTAATGTGTTACCCCTCTGGGTTGTTTGGATGTTTCAAGTGGGATTACACTGTAGTCAGCTGTAGAAGCCTGTGTGCACTATTTATTTACTTCTATAGCCCCAGCAGGCCCACAACTGGGTAGCAATATTGTGCAGCTAGGGGACTAGACCTTGTTAGGTCAAACTGTTGTACTTTCCTTTCCTTTATTCTAGCTTCTCCATTGGCTTCTATATTGCACCTTCATCAGCTAATAAGAAGGCTTACATGGCAGGGAGGGGTAGGCCACAGTATGGTCATGACTGGGATGTGGTCAAAGCTGCATAATACAGTACCCATAACCAAATGTCACCAGTATCCCTGGTGCTTAGGAAATAAAGTAACAGTGCAGAGCACTTGGAGGTGCCCGCATTATAATCTCACCAACAAAAGTTTAATGTGTATAATGTGGCAAAAACTAGCAGGGGTACCCTTTTAACACATGGAAAATTGTCACCAGGGATAACTTTTCCAGCTGCCCATAATTGCTGAAAAAAACCTAATGTTAAAGATGCTTGGTCATGTTGTTACTGATTTCTTCACCTTCCTCCCTTCTCCACCTCCTATTTATTTCACATGGGGTGAGCCAAAGCACCCAAGGTTTTGTAGCCAATGAGAACTCTGTAATACAGTGAACATGTGTGCAGGCACCTTGAAGTGACTGTTATATAGCTCAAGGGCAGGTTTAGTAGAAATGGTCAATGGTTTACTTTAAATTTGCTTTGAAGCCTGCTGTTTTACATATCATACCATTTTAGGCTTAAAAAGCCCTCCTGTATCAGCTGACAGTAATTTTCTTTCAGTTCACTGGACAGGAAGTAAGGATGGAATTCCCCACAGTAGTACAAGGAAACATGCCATAAGAGAAACATGGAGGCAAAATGCTAATTACCTGGCTGTCATGCTAGTCTTGCTTCAGTGTTTCGAACCACCGAGCTGGAATAATTATGCAAAAAAGCACTTCTGACTCTACTGATCTGCATTTTTTTTTTTCTGGTCGGTGACAGAGAAAGTACTGAAGCCAGTGTGTTAGCAGTACAGCCGGTCAGCTAGTATTTTCAAAGGGAGGTCAGCTATGGCAGTCCTACATTTTCCCCTTTAAATATCGACAGGTCTCATAAGTTCCCGAAACTGCTATATTCATCCATATTTGCTATTGAAACTATGTTAAATAAATCAGCTTTGCTTAGTAGCTTTTGAGGCCAGGTGTCCAGGTTACCCCCCCCCCCCCACACTAGTTGAGATCATGCTAAGGTGGTTCAGTAACCCCACAAGTATGTTGCATTTATAAAAAAAAAAATACCTAAATATAGCCATCAGATTCTAAAACACATATTATTGTAATAACTAAAATAATGACTAAATGAAGACATAAATATGTTTAAATTGTTAAATAAACAGTAAAAACAGTTAATTCTGAAATAAAACATGATGCATTTTTATACGCAGTAGATCAATATTTTCTGTTCATGATAAATGCTCTCAAACAAGTCTCAAATGTCCAAAATTTCCTATCACACACTATATTAGAACAATAACAGCTTTATTTTGAATTAAAAAGAAAGACAAAAATAAAATAAAAGGAAAACATAATTGACAACGAAATTACAAAAGATCTGCTTTTAAATCTAAAAAAAATAAATAAATAAATCAATACATAAAATATATGGAATCTTGATGAATCAGGGCATGAACAGATATAAGAATGTTAAATGATGTGAGATCTATGATTGCAGGAAATAAATGTATCAGAAAACAAAAAACCTCTAGGATAAAAATGAAAAAGAAAAAAAATTGGGGGGAGAATTGTAAAAAACGGTAAGAAATCGAATAAATAATGTGGACCAAATTCAGTCATTAAGAAGAGACCTGTCCGGGTATAGCAGGCAGCATGGGGCTTCATGGAGGCTTGCTTGAAAGTAAATACAAAGGGCTTCAGCTCGCCAGCACACGCTAATGGTCGACCTCTCTCTTGTCCTGAATGCATGCCTGTCCCAGTTACATGAGCTGGTTGCTATAGCAACTGAGCTCTGACTAATCATTTGCGCAATGACCTTTTTTCCCCCCTGAGAGCGAGAACGAGGGAGAGAGAGAGAGGGAGAGAGATAGAGCAGGAAGGAAAGGGGGAGGCGAGCTGTGGAGGTTACAAATAACCGTTACACTATGACAGAAATATTTCCTGTGGGAGGGGGGAGCAGGAAAAAAAAAAAAGTTTTAGAGGATGAGGCCTGTGATTTTCACACACTGTAAATTGCAAGGGCATTTCAAAAGCAATGTTTTCTCATATATGGGAGGTTTTAATGGAAGCGTGCACATGTTTTCTGTTTTATTCTGTAATTGGGAGAAGAGATTTCATTATTTTAACTCCTAGCTTGTCTATTTATTATATTCCCATGCAGACCAGCGTCTGTTGTTCCGTTGCTATCGTCTGCTGTATTGACACAAGCTGTTTGCCATATCCTTCTATGTAGTTTGAAGTGGTTCTAAAATATCACGGTTTTTTTTTTTTTTACCTTACTGCATTCTATGCCCCCCCCCCCCAATACATACCTAAGCCTCATCTCGATCCAGCAATGTGCAAGAGAGCCTCGGCTCGCCGGGAACTCTCTCCCCATTGGCTGAGACAGCAGTGGGAGCCACTGCCTCCTGCTGCTGTCAATCACAGCCAGTGAGCCAATGAGGAGAGAAGGGGGCAGGACTGAGCAACGGCTCCATGTGTGACTGGACACACAAAGCCATGGCTCAGGAACGAGCCTGCTTGAGTGCCCCCATTGCAAGCTGCTTGCACTAGGAGGCACTCAGCAAGGGAGGGGCCAAGAGTGCCAGCAAGGGACCCAAGAAGGGGAGAATCTGGGCTGCTCTGTGCAAAACCATTATACAGAGCAGGTGAGTATGACATGTTTGTTATTTATTTTTTATTTTTTTTAAAGAAAGCCTTTAATATCACTTTAATGGTGGTAAATTATTCATATATTAGGGGAAGTAGTCTTTCACAAAGCCAGCAGCTATAAATGACTTCTCAAAATGTGGCTTCAGCATATAATGGGAGCCCTAACTTTCTTAATTCTGACTTTGTGAAAAACAGAGAATTGGATAACCCCAGGGCTTTTTTTCAGCAGGAACGCGGGGGAACGCAGTTCCGACACCTCCAGCACTAGGGATTTATTGTTGCTGAGGAGGTCTGCTGTTTCTGGTGGGGGATCTATTGTTGCTTGGGGTAGGTTTTATATTGCTGGGAGTCAGTTGTTGCTGGAAGAGATCTACTGTTGAGGGAGGGGTCTATTGTTGTTGGCTGCCGTAAAGTCTATTGATGCTGGCTGTGAGAGATCTGTTGTTGATGCCACAAGTATATTGTTGCTTGGGGGGAATTTTGTTGCGGGTGGTCCATTGTTGATGGGGGAATCTATTGTTGATGGGGGGGGGGGGGGGCTCTATTGTTACTGGCTGCAGGGGATCTATTTTAGTGCTTTTCTTGTTATCATTACCAAATTCCATACAAATTACAAAATGAAACTTGGTTCTGTATTCACTAAAAAAGGCAGTACTGGGAGATGGGTAGGAGGTGAAACCAAGGAATGGTGCTCGTAGGTGGGTAGGGGCGGAGAAAAGAGGTGACTCGGAAAGGGGGAGTTCCTGTACCTACCCTCTAAGAAAAAAAAGCCCTGGCTAACCCCATACCTCCACTGTAACAAAGTCCTGGCCTATCATTAGGCTACCCAAGCACCAGACGTTACAGGTGGAGTTGTAACTATGCTTGTTCCCAGAAGTTGGAGTAATTAGATGGGCTCTCCAAGGCATAATGGAACCTAATTTCGAGATACCAGGCAAGCCAGTTGGCATCATAAAATACCTGAGCCTCTACTAAAAGGTTTGATTACGTACTTCACAGGGCCCATTAACCTAGCAGTGAGACATGTAGGAGCAATCCAATGGCCCTTCAACACCTCTGCTGCTACAGCACTCCATGAAAAATATTGCTTATTTCAAAGGGGAACGTGATCAGTACATGTTTTCTAACCTCTTTGATCAGTGCTCCCAGTGAGAGCAGATGGCCTGAAGTCATCTGCTTCAACCTAAAGACATGAGATTAACACAACTGTCATCTCATGTCTATGGGTTGCTTTGGACCAAACACTGCTGCACTTTAAAGTACAGCTCTACTTTACTGGTACATTTTAAGGCAGAACACTGTGTAATACATTTAGTAAATTGTTTTTCATATTTGTGTTCGCCTCATTACATAAGTATATGCTGTTAAAGTGGGAATGGTTTTGTAGGTCGCAAGGGCGGTCTGTCAACAGCTCTCTATGCCACAGTTGGTGATGGAAAGTTTGTCTGTTCCAATTTAGCAACACAATTTAACATTTTCAGTGAGCAGAATAGATGTATTACAAGCATAAGGTAATGAGATTATAGTTATTAGTTACAAATAGGGTTATTTTAGGCCCAAGTTGTACCAGCAAGCTGCCGCCAGTGCCAGAATCTCTATTGCGACATTTACTGGAACCGATCTGTATTTTCCTCCTGCAGCAGCTGAAAGTAGGCTTCTCCTCCTCTTCCTCCCACTGGCATTCAGCTGCCACAGGAGGATAATACAGGGGATCGGTACCAGCATATGCCACCCCCACCACCCCTCCTGTCACTGTTCCTCTTCATTCTTCTGCCCAGCACCCCTATGTGCTCCCGTGAACACAGAGAGATCTGTACCAATTAATTCATAACTAAAGGATAGTAAACATGTTTATTATGCTTCAGTTTGTGAATGAACGGGAAGCTGCTCAGCACAGAGCACTTTCCATTCAATCACTGTCCAGTGCAGCTGAGGCTGCAGAGAAAAGGACTGGAAATCTGTGTCCTCAGTCCCTTTTTCTGTCTTAAAACCTGAGACATCAAGGGTCTGTTTAGACCCCTAAAATTTTACCAAAGCCCCCCAACAGGGCTCCTCAAAAATTGTAAAAAAAAAAAATAATAATATTGTATAATATAAAATTCAAAAATAAAAGTGTAAAAAATAATAAAAATGTAAAAAACGACTGACACTGTCCACTCACCAATCATTATCAATAAAGTGGCACCAGGTTCTGCAGTGTCCAGCATTGTCTTGGGGGGGGGGGGGGGTTGCACCAGCAACAAACAACACTGATTGTGCATGCGCAATAAGTGTTTATTCAATAAAAAAAAATGTTTTAATGCATTTTAAAATGTTTGTTACATTTATTTACAAGAGTTTGGTTATATGTGTGTTTATTTATATAGTGATATTGGGGTGTTTAGCTCAAGTGATAGATGCGGTTTTCTGTGCAGTGAGTCCACGTCAGACAGGCGTTATGGTTAAGGGTCTGGTAGCCCACGTTTATTAAATGTAAAAACAAAAGCAAAAGGTCCATTCAGGATTCCACGCAAGGGTTTAACTTCATTTAGCACTCAAAATAAGGAAAACATACCGAGCCACCTGGCTCTCTTGTCAGCAGTTCCTCTGCTTGCTCTCAACAGAGTTGATTCTTTCAGGCCACCCAGGACTCACTGGCTTCTGTAGTCTTCCCAACTCAAGGCTGGCCAGCCTTTCCTAGTACCTGGGCAAAGAATCCCCCTACCCCGGGCTGCAGTCTCCCACAGGGCAAACAGCTTTCTACACACAGGTCTGTCTTCATACAGCACCAGCAGTAACAACCTGCTCACACTCCCTCTTCCTTCTCCCCACTGATCTCACCAGTCCCTCATTATATGGGCTGTGTGCACCTGGGCACACAACCTGCTGGCTATCCACAACACCCGGACACAGGGTTGGAGATCCCATCCCACCCAAAACTCTTAGGGATCTCCAAACTACAGAGTCCCATCCGGAACTAGTAAGATCCGGAGAAAGTTGCCAGAGCAGTTCTCTTCTTTTCAAATCTACGCTCTTGTAGCTCTGCAGTCCGCCGACATGCAGACTCTGTGCCCATTTTTGCTCCATTTCCATAAGGACAGGGACTCTCACTATTACAATATATACATACACACACACACATTACACACGCGTGTTTGAGCTTTGGGGTGCACACCTATGCCTCTCGCAGTTTTCTGAACTTCTTTTACTTCCATTTCACATTTCCTGAAAATTCCTTAATCTGCCAGACCCATTGTTGTTTAAGCATCATCCGAGTTCAGAATCTATTTCCTGGAATGAGATGGTGCCTTAGAGATGACAGTCATGTAAATTCTGATATCTATCCTATTCTCGGATGCGTTTCTAAATGTTTCACACAGATTAGCCTCTCTTCTTTTGAATTGTAATGCCGCGTGCACACGAGCGGAATGTCCGACAGAAAAAGTCTGACGGACGCCTTTCATTGTATATTCCGATCGTGTGTATGCTTCATCGGACTTTTTTTTTTTTAAATTCTGACGGACCTAGAAATAGAACATGTTCTAAATATTTACGACTAAACCAATTCTGTTCCGACGGACCAAAAACGACGCATGCTCTGAAGCAAGTAAGAAACGGAAGCTATTGGCTACTGGCTATTGAACTTCCTTTTTCTAGTCCCGTCATACGTGTTGTAAGTCACTGCGTTCTTGACGGTCGGACTTTGGTTTGATCATGTGTACGCAAGACAGTTTCAGCGGAATTCCATCGGAACTCGTTCGGAAAAACCTTCAGAGTTTATTCCGATGGGAAAACCGGTCGTGTGTACGCGGCATTACAGATTTATAATGTTGCAGTCTGATCACTGGGGCAGAGGAGAAAAAAGAAATGCTTCCTCCTTGTCTGCAGCAGGCTGGTGACATCATCTCAGCCTAGGCACAGTCATCTGCCTAGCAATTAAAGCGGGGGTCCACCTATCTATCGTTTTTTTTTTTTTAGTTCATTCACAAACTTTTCTTCTCAGCATTACATACTCACATATTGTGTGTAATATGTCCGCCTGTGTCAGATTTCGTCAGAAAGAATAACTTATATTATTCACTGCAGGCGGTTTCCATCTTCATTGTGGGCATTTGAAGCCCACAAGCACTTATTTCCTGGATGTGGTGAATGCTGTGCTCCCAGCATTCACCGCTCATTCCCGCACATGCTCAGTGGCATCCTGGGAAGCCTGAGACTAGCTCCCAGGAGACTCTGGGGAGTCTGGGAGAGGCTAGAAACACGCCTACTCCCACGGGAGGAGAACCAGGAAGTGCAAAGAAGAATAGAAAAATAAAAGGTAATTACGGCGATTTAAATTTTTTTAAACAGCATGTCAGCATCTAGGCAAGGAAGAGAATACATACAGATATTGTTCAAAATTTGGGTGGAACCCCGCTTTAAGCCTCTGCTTTTTAATAATAAAAGGAACAGCCTTTCTGAAAAAAAAAAATATACAGTTGCTCTATATTGTGACATGGCAGGAATTTATTCATGCAGACTTAGGTTAACCTTTTCCACCCATACCAAAAATTGCTGCGTAGTTCATATATAAGTGATAGGATGGGGGCAATCTAACTTTGGTCAGTATTAATACACTACTTCACAAATAGCATATCATCTTAGAGGTATACATTTTGCCAAGATTACCATTTTGAGGGGCACCTTTGCTACTAAGGCCAACGTTTAGCTTACCTCCTCTTGATCTGTATTCTTTTTGCACCAACATCCACTTCTGCCTCATCAATGAAGTTCACCAGGAACAGCATACAGGGTTCAGTAGTTCCTTCTTTGAAAAAACACCTACCAGTTTGGACAAGTATTTAGAGTCAGCATTAAAAACAGAAGCCAGTTTTATTAATAATATTTAAGAATGTACTATTACATCTTTTTTGTCTCACAATGTAGGATTTGTCACAGAGCTAGATGAGCTGAAATAAACAGGTAATGTTGAGATTCAGGAAAACATTGCCCCCTATGTCTTTTTGTTTGCAAGTAAACTTTTTTTTCTTGATTGTGATCTTGTTAAATTTATTTTCTCTTGTTTATAATTTAGGCTATGGTTCTCACCAAAGGCAACACTCTGTTAGCTTATTAGGTTGGGACTGAGATCATCTATCCACAATATACTCAACAGGGGATCAATCAGAGAGGAGTCTATAGCTGTGAACCTGGAACCATTTTCTGTGTTTGGCAAAACTTCCATTATGAGAAACTCAATTACACTTTACAAATGTGTGGTGTGAAGACAATTTGGTGCCAAATATCTTTAGCGTGAAATGCAACCACAGCATGCAATCTCCTCATACTCTGGAAGATGTGTAAATTTGGTCTTCTTGTTTTGTCTTTTAAAATGCCAAGCTTGTGTACATGGGTAATTTGTTGGTAAGAGGAGTTAAATCATACTTAAGTATAAAAAATGGAAAAAAACTACACAAACGTGATCTACTTTTTAGGGGTAAGAGATGGCTACAGCAGATGGATGCAGATGAGAACTCGGGAGCAGAGATTGTGCTGTTGATGTCCACAAACAATGTAACAAACCAGTTGGTGATCATACTCCTGGACCCATCCTTTAAAGTGGATGTAAACCTCAGACATGAAATATGAACAAAGCATATCCCTCTATAGTGTGTACAGATACAATTTATGCAGGGGGGTTTGTTTCATCTCTTTGTATCACCTGAAGATAGTCCCTTCACTGGGTTTACAACCACCTTAATATGCATAGACATGAGCATACAATACTGCATGGGCAGTAAGTTTCCACCTGAAAAAATGAGAATATGAATGGATGTCCTTATTTTCAAAGGGGAAATATTCAGGTCATTCAATTCCCTTCAGAGCTCTATCTACATGGAGTTTGCATGTTCTACCATTTCTTAAGGGATTTTCCTCCAGACTGTTTTTAGCCACTACCCAAAAACATAGTGAAAGGAAACATTTTCTTTTGTTTTACATAGAGTACAGAGTGATTAGAACAGAATTAGGTTTTTATAGCTTTTTGTCTCTCTGCTAGAAAGATACACTCTCTATTTGTTCTGGTGATGGTTATCACTGAAAGTGAAAGGAAATCCCAAATTTTGGTGTGGTCACCAGAATAGGAATTGAGGGGAAATCTTCCAATGGTAACACTAGTTCTGGTGATCCTGGTAACTATCAGAGATTTCCCTCACATTGGAAGGATTTCTCCTCATTCCTGTTGTGGCTATGGAACAGTAAATGAAGGGAAATCTCCCCAACCATCTACTACTCTATCCAAAATTAAAACAAAAAAGTTTTGCCTTCAGTTCTACTTTAATTGGCTTTATACTAAACGTACAATAATGAATATATACTTGTGGTAGGGACATAAGCATACAAGCTCCTATGGGACTGAAGGTGTTTTAAATGGTTTTATAGAGTACAAAATACTGAAATTATAGTATATAAGTCCAAGAAACACAGTCTTCATTGTGAATACAGTCTTCAACGTAACAAGAACTCAAATCTAAATGGTAACGTTCAAAACTACTTTGGATTTTGAAATCATTATTAGGCTTGACAAAGGAAAGTAAGGAATTGTGTAACTACCACCACTGGAGATTCTAGCCATGGACAGCATCATTGGGATTGCATAAATTAAGCTTGGTAGGTCCAAGTCAATTTGTTCTGGCCTAAAATGTATTGTAATAACAGGGCTCAAGTACTTGTGTTACTCCTCAAATCAATGTCTGTGACTCTGTGAAGCCCCTAAAGTGGTATTAAACCCAAAACCGAAAATATATTATGGTATGCAATGCCAAGCTGCTGCTAACAAAGCAAACAGAATATTGGCATGCATTAAAAAGGGGATTCATTCCAGAGATAAAACGATAATTCTCCCGCTCTACAAGACTCTGGTCCGGCCGCACCTGTCCAGTTCTGGGCACCAGTCCTCAGGAAGGATATACTGGAAATGGAGCGAGTACAAAAAAGGGCAAAAAAGCTAATAAAGGGTCTGGAGGATATTAGTTACAGTCAGGTCTATAAATATTGGGACATCGACACAATTCTAATCTTTTTGGCTCTATGCACCACCACAATGGATTTGAAATGAAACAAACAAGATGTGCTTTAACTGCAGACTTTCAGCTTTAATTTGAGAGTATTTACATCCAAATCAGGTGAACGGTGTAGGAATTGCAACAGTTTGTATATGTGCCTCCCACTTTTTAAGAGACCAAAAGTAATGGGACATGGGACAATTGGCTGCTCAGCTGTTCCATGGTCAGGTGTGTGTTATTCCCTCATTATCCCATTTACAAGGAGCAGACAAAAGGTCCAGAGTTCATTTCAAGTGTGCAATTTGCATTTGGAATCTGTTGCTGTCAACTCAACTCAATATGAGATCCAAACAGCTGTCACTATCAGTGAAGCAAGCCATCATTAGGCTGAAAAAACAAAACAAACCCATCAGACAGATAGCAAAAACATTACGTGTGGCCAAATCAACTGTTTGGAACATCCTTAAAAAGAAAGAAGGCAACGGTGAGCTCAGCAACATCAAAAGACCCGGAAAACCACGGAAAACAACTGTGGTGGATGACCGAAGAATTCTTTCCCTGGTGAAGAAAACACCCTTCACAACAGTTGACCAGATGAAGAACACTCTCCAGGAGGTAGGTGTATGTGTGTCAAAATCAACAATCAAGAGAAGACGTCACCAGAGTGAATACAGAGGGTTCACCACAAGATGTAAACCATTGGTGAGCCTCAAAAACAGGAAGGCCAGATTAGAGTTTGCCAAACAACATCTAAAAAAGCCTTCACAGTTCTGGAATAACATCCTATGGACAGATGAGACCAAGATCAACTTGTACCAGAGTGATGGGAAGAGAAGAGTATGAAAAAGGAAAGGAACTGCTCATGATCCAAAGCATACCACCTCAGCAGTGAAGCATGGTGGTGGACATGTATGGCTGTCAATGGAACTGGTTCTCTTGTATTTATTGATGATGTGACTGCTGACAAAAGCAGCAGGATGAATTCTGAAGTGTTTCGGGCAATATTATCTGCTCATATTCAGCAAAATGCTTCAGAACTAATTGGATGGCGCTTCACAGTGCAGATGGACAATGACCCGAAGCATACTGTGAAAGCAACCAAAGAGTTTTTTAAGGGAAAGAAGTGGAATGTTATGCAATGGCCAGGTCAATCACCTGACCTAAATCCGATTGAGCATGCCCCAAGAACAAGCAGGAACTGAAGACAGTTGCAGTAGAGGCCTGGCAGAGCATCACCAGGGATGAAACCCAGCGTCTGGTGATGTCTATGCGTTCCAGACTTCAGGCTGTAATTGACTGCAAAGGATTTGCAAACAAGTATTAAAAAGTGAAAGTTTGATGGATGATTGTTAATCTGTCCCATTACTTTTGGTCCCTTAAAAAAGTGGGAGGCACATATACGAACTGTTGTAATTCCTACACGTTCAGCTGATTTGGATGTAAATATCCTCGAATTAAAACTGAAAGTCTGCAGTTAAAGCACATCTTGTTAGTTTCATTTCAAATCCATTGTGGTGGTGTATCTTCTAAAAGATTAGAATTGTGTCGATGTCCCAATATTTATGGACCTGACTGTAGCTTATCAATGCATGTTTGCTTCAATTTGAACATGAACAAATGCCCCTAAAATCTAGTAGCTAAAAATATTGCAGATTTGATATGATCTGATAGCCCCCCCGCAGCAGCCATAGCAACCATATATGATTACTTGATTACTTACCCCCCCCCCCCCAAAGCAGTCATATAGACAGTTACCCACTCAATTAGTCATCTACAGTGTGAATGTCAGTCAATTTGAGTGACCAACCATGGACGTCATGAGAAACCAGGTTCGCAATGGCATAGAAAGGGCCTTTGCAGTTCTGCATTAGCACACTCATGGTATGTTGGTCCTTCAACATGACACACTGCAGCAGGTACAAAACACCCTGCTCCTGTCCTGAACATTTACCCTCCTGATTACAACTAGAGTTGGGTGAATGGTTCGAACGCAGCATGAGTTCAGACCGAACATCGGCTGTTCGCCCATTCAGCGAACATCCAAATATCGGGGCGTTCGACCGTTTGTTCGGTTAACCGAATGACCACAATGCACCGCATCACCACACAGTGCATTGGAAGCTGTGATTGGCTGAAACAACGAAAGCTTTGTCCAATCAGGGCATAGAACACAGTCAGAGCTATGATTGGAGAAAGTAATGATGACTCTATCCAATCATGGCTCATTGCTCTTAGTCCCACCCCACACTATGAAAATATTCTCCCCATATCGGCCATTTGCAGTGTGATATTGGCTTGGAGAGGGATAAAACAGGGCTCTGTTCAGTGCTACTAGTAAGTTAGTGCTATTAGTGACATTCTATTGTCAGTGTAGAATATCAGTTTAGTGTGAGTCTAGTGATAATTTTTACCTCAGTGTCAGTTTATTTTGTCAGGTCAGGTTTCCTGTAGTATATTTCTGTGCGTTACTGCACGTTTAACGCTGTATTTTTCAGTGCCTTACTGCACGTTGAAGGCAGTATAGTTCAGGGCATTAGTGTACATTCAACAAAGTATATTTTAGTGTGTTACTGCACATTTAACACTGTATATTTCAGTACATTACTGCACATTTAATGCTGTATATTTCAGTGCGTTACTGCACGTTTAACGCATTATCTTCTTGTGCATTACTGCACGTTTAATGCTGTATATTTCCATGTGTTACTGAACGTTTAAGGCAGCATAGTTCAGTGCGTTAGTGCACGTTTAACAAAGTATATTTTAATGCGTTATTGCACGATTACGCAGTATAGTTCAGTGCATTAGTGCATGTTTAATGCTGTGTATTTCAGTGCGTTACTGCATGTTTCAGACTGTATATTTCAGTGCGCTACTGCATGTTTAACACAGAATATTTAAGTGCATTACTGCACCTTTAACGCTGTATTTTTCAGAGTGTTACTGCATGTTTAACGCAGTATAGTTCCGTGCATTACTGCATGTTTAACACAGTATATTTCAGTGCATTACTCCACATTTAACGCACTATAGTTCAGTGCATTAGTGCACGTTTAACACTGTATTGTTTAGTGCATTAGTGCACGTTTAACAAGGAGAGGCAGACGTTGCCATGGCACTGTGATGGGGCCAGCAGCATATGTGTCCACAGACAAAGTCCTCAGGCAGGGCATAATTTCCTCTGGTACCGTGGTACCCAGCCACAGCATGCAGAGGAGGTGGTGGACTGACTTACTAAACCATCCTCATCCTCTGTCACCCAAGCAGAGACTAGTGTGCAGTCCACTGCAGCTTCCAGAGTGGTTTATTTTGCCTCCTTGTCCACAGCTACTCCGGCCATAGCCCCAGCATCAGGCATGGAGGAGTCAGCTGAGTTATTTGAACACAGCTTCAGCCACTTGCTCCTTGACGATGCACAGCCATTATTTGATTCAGATCTTGGTCGTGAGGTTGAGAAAGGTAGGAACATAAGTCTACAGAGAGGGGAGAACACTGGTAAACAAAAAATTGGCAATCATGTTTCCCCAGCTGCAGCATATTGCCAAGTTGTCTCCAGTGATAATGAGGATGGAAGGGGATGACGATGATAATGATGAGGTCACTGACGCGACTTGGGTGCCGAACAGAGAAGAGGAGGAAAGTGAGGGTGAGGCACAATCCCAAAGAGGCAGCCATCATGGAAAAGTAAAGAGCAGCTAGCCTATTCCACCAGATTGTGGAGCTGTTATCTCCCGGCCCACTTTCCACAGCTCAGCTGTGTGGGCCTTTTTTAGCAAACGTGCAGCCGATCGTACTGTTGCAATTTGCAAACTTTGCCTCAAGCACATCAAGCGTGGCAAAAACACCAGCCATTTAGGTACCTTATGCTTGGCAAGGCATGTAACCTCCCACCACTCAGCCCGTTGGCAAGAGCACATGAAAGCCACACAAAAGGGATGCAATACTGCTCCTCCTCACTCCTCAACTGTCTGGTCTACCCCCTGTATACCTCATGTGCTCTCAGCAGCCTCCACTGATAGGGATGATAGTATAGAGCAAGGTGTTCCAGGTCCTTGCAGCACATCTGCCAGTAGCACACCATCAGCTGTAGACTATAGAAGGGAAATTTCTCTGCCCCACCAGCAAAAAAAATACAGTCACTGCCACCCACATGCCCAGCATCTAAATTCAAGCTTGTCAAAGCTGCTGGCTTTACAACTCCTACCTTTTAGTCTGGTGGATTCTGCCCCTTCCGTGATTTTGCAGAATGTGCTGTACCACAATGGCAGGTTCCCAGTCGCTATTTCTTTTCACATAAGGCCATTCCAGCTCTCTACTATCATGTGGAAGGCATTGTTACTGGCAGTCACTGCCACCCACATGCCCAGCGTCTAAATTCAAGCTTGTCAAAGCTGCTGGCTTTACAACTCCTACCTTTTAGTCTGGTGGATTCTGCCCCTTCCGTGATTTTGCAGAATGTGCTGTACCACAATCGCAGGTTCCCAGTCGCTATTTCTTTTCACATAAGGCCATTCCAGCTCTCTACTATCATGTGGAAGGCATTGTTACTGGCAGTCACTGCCACCCACATGCCCAGCGTCTAAATTCAAGCTTGTCAAAGCTGCTGGCTTTACAACTCCTACCTTTTAGTCTGGTGGATTCTGCCCCTTCCGTGATTTTGCAGAATGTGCTGTACCACAATGGCAGGTTCCCAGTCGCTATTTGTTTTCACATAAGGCCATTCCAGCTCTCTACTATCATGTGGAAGGCATCGTTGTGCAAGGCAGGCAGTCACAAGGTCCATGTTACTGCTGGCACATGATCCAGCAAGCATGGGAGGGAACAAATATTTTGTTCCCAGCACACTGAGTAACTCTGCTTGCAACTTGGAAGGATGCAGGACAGGGCTTAGTGCTGTAGTCTGTTGTGCCATCACGTCTCCATGCAGCTATTGGTGATGAGGCAAGATTTGTCAGCTCTATCCCCTCCTCCATGCCCAATACTGCTGAAATGTCCTATGATCATCAAGTACCCCCCTAAGCGTTCAAGGGGGCTAGTCAATGAGTCAGGCTAAAAGGTGCCATGCAGTGCTTCAGCTTGTCTGTCTAAGGTACAGGAGCCACACCAGAACAAAGATTCTTGCAGCTCTGCATGAGCAGGCCCAGAGGTGATTCACGCCATGCCAGCTGGAGCCAGGAATGGTGGGGTGTGATAATGGCAAAAACCTCCTGTCCGCCCATAAACAGGGAAAGTTAACACATGCCTGGCACATGTCCTCAGTTTGGTAGTGCAGTGTTTTTTTTAAATAGGTACACAGGGTTGGAAGATTCACTAAAGCAGGCCAGAAGAGTCTGCAGCCATTTCAGGAGGTCATACACAGCCAGTGCTCGGTTGGATGAAATACAGCAGGAATTACACCTGCACGCAAATCGCTTGACTTGTGACATGCCCACCAGGTGGAACTCGACTTTGGCAATGTTGCAGCAGCTGTACATGCAGCAGAGGGCTGTCAATGAGTATCTGTGTGAGTATGGCATGACGACAGGATCAGGCCGGCTTGGCTTCTTCCCCATGCCAATAGCTGCTGATAAAGGGTGCATGCACTGTACTGTCACCATTTGAGGTGGTCACAAGGATGGTGAGCCGTGACAATGCATGCATCAGTGACACAATTCCTGTTGTGTTCCTACTGGAGCAGACTCTGCGTGGCATTATGGACAGGGCAGTCGAGGCAGAACAGCAGGAGGAAGAGGAGGACTTTCTTTCCTCTCAAGGCCTGCTTTATGCAGACACTATTCTTGCCACTCCACAGAACACACAAGAGGAGAAGGAGGATTCTAGCAGTTTTGGAGGTATTGAAGCAGAGCAAGACATACGTCAACCTATGGTTTTCCATCCCCAGAACCCTTGGGAGTAGTATGTGGCTGGGAGGAGGAAGTTTCAGATACTGTAATCCTCAGTGACCCCAAGGAGTCTGCTTCTCATGCCTCCACAAACTTGTGGTGCATGGACTCCCTCAATCTTAAAAACCTGCGAAAGGACGGAAGAATACATGGCATCAAGAAGAAGGATCACCCTTCAAGAAGAAGGGGAAAGTCTTGGAACTCATTCTGTCCCCACAGAGGGAGCAGAAGATTAAATCTCTTAAGGACACCTTAAAGAGGAGTTTATGTAACGCGTTTCCCGACTCTGGTAGGTTACAGTCTGGTGGAGAACGTAGTTTTGAGGCTTCTGCTGGTCAAGAGAGGAGAAGGGGGCCACCTCAGTGATGCCTTTCAAAATTTATTTAGTCCTCGACGTCCAGGGCTGTCAGCTTCCACATCCCAATGGCAGCGTCTGCATGATATGGTGAGAGATTATCTAGGGGCAAAAACAGACATGGAGAGCTTTCCAGTTAACAATCCACTGGGTTACTGGGTCATGAGAATAGACCACTGGTCAGAACTTGCCCAGTATGCAATTGAGCTTCTGGGTTGCCTGCATCCAGTATGCTTTCCAAACAGGCATTCAGTGCTGTTAGAGGTTTTGTGACATATAAGAGAGCGCATCTGTCCACAGATTCTGTGGACCGGCTGACATTTATAAAAATGAATCAGTCCTGGATTAGCAGCAGCTATCAAGCCCCTGATGCCGATGTCCCTGAATAAGTGCTTTCTGGAATCTCTGAAAGACTGTCTAGCTTTGTGGGGATTGATTTCATCTGGGAGAAATTTTTGGTGTCGGTTTAATGGGCACACTTAACACCCAAGGACCAATTCTTCCACACCTGTTTGACAGGTGCATATCCTTTCAGTTTTGGACAGCAAGGCCAGCAAGGAATTTTTCATTTTTATTGTTATTTCTCATTTTATTTATATTTCTCATTTTTACTTTAAGCATCAGTAAAGCATCAGTAAATCACTGCTCATTTAAAAATGATGTATTTTTAAAACCTTTTTTTAAATTTATCCCCCAGTACCATTGTATGCACAATTATTTGCATATAAGCCTTCAAAATGGGCGATGTTTGAAAGTTCTGCTGCAAACCGAACAGGGGGTCATTTTGCCCATCTCTGATTACAACCCCCTGAGCTTGGTGAATGAGGGTCTGTAAGCATAGGTATAACACAGAGACTTTTGCTTCATTCATGACTGTAAATGGGCAGCATAGTGGCAAAGTGGTTAAAACTCTTGCTTTGCTGCTTTGGGTCCTGGGTTAAAATTCTATCATGTGCATGAAGTTTTTATGATCTCCCTCATTTTTTGGGAGTATCATTCAGGTGTTATAGATTCCTCCCAAAAACATACTTGTATCTGTACAAGGTGGCCCTGGAGTGTGTATAAATCATGTGCACTGCACTGCTCTATGAAAACTACAAATCCCATAGTCCATAGCTCCTAGTCCATCTCAGGAATGAGCAAAAGATGGTGTTCCTACATACAGTGGGACCATGGGGAATGAACACAGCTACTCTCTATCAGGAAATCAGATCAAAGCAACAAAAAAGGAATTTGCAGGAGGCTAAGAGCAATAGAGTTTAGTTGTCACGTTAGGAGTTAGGATATGTATGATAATTGTTTTACCTAAAATCTCACACCAAACAGTGTCAAATTCTTGGAGCTTAAAACAAACATACTGCTAAATAAGTACAGGAAATAAAATAAAAGTCCAATAGTTTGTGTAGTATTAGACATTTTAACATGACCCAATTCATAGAGTGTGCCTCAAGATTTCTCTATATTTTAAAATTAAATCTTTCCTAAAAGATAATCAAGAAAAACAGGTGATTTTAATCAAAAACGTTCCAAATCAACCTGTACCTTATGGAGAACTTACTATGGGAAGCTCTGGTATATTCCAAGCTTCCGGAAGTGTCATGTAGGAAGATATTTACCCTCACACAAATATCCAAGTGGGTTAAAGAAAGCTGGCAGCATGAATGTGTTTTTCTCCTTCCTTTCACATGCCGATATTGCTTAGCTTAACACATCTTAAAACCCCAAGGTTGACAGCTCCAGCCCCTGCCAGCAGCTTCCTGGCAACTCTATCGCTCTGCTAGCGAACATGAAAGGGCGGGATTGAAAAACTATATCTGTAGAAACAGAGAACACAGCTGCCTTCCCATCTCAGGGCCAGACCCTCTACAGCCACTGAGATCTGCTCCGAGCTTGGAAATTCGGAATTAGATCTGCAGGGAGGATAACGAAGCAACTGACAAGCACATCAACAAACCAGTGTCCATGCTTCAAGTCCGACAACTGGAGAGACAAGCCATCTATGTTACGCTTTTAATTCATTTCTACAGTTCCGGCTCAGTTTACGGAGTGTCACCTAATTATTTCAACATTAGAAAGTGGAGAAAGCCTGCTGATATAGATACTATCTATCCTGAATGTGCTAAGAGCAATTAAGACAGCTGCCCAATTAACACTACTAAGAGTTGAAAAAAATGAGGACAGATTTGATTTTGCTCGCATTCTTTTTGTTTTTGCATATGTAAAATATATACTGTATATATAGAACTGGGAACAAAATTGTTTAAATGTATTGATCAATTTTTAGGAAACCCAGTGTAATGAAATAGAGATTTTGCTTTAAGAATAGCTGATATTAAAATCACTAAATGCAGCCAATTAAAGCCTGGTACATACTAGTAGTTTTTTTCCATTCAACCCCTGCGGGTTAAACGAAAAAAACTGTCAGCTCCAGTCTAAGTACAGCGATGTCCCCCACTGAGCTGTTGTATTCTGACAAGAGGACGCCCCCCCCAAAAAAAACACTCAGCCGGTTTGGCCGGCTTCTGTCAGACAGATTGACATACACACAGGCCGAAATTCGGGCGTTTTTTTTGAAACGGGAAATGTCTCCCGACATTTGGCCCACATGTACCCAGCTTAACACTGGGCAAATTAACACCCAGAACACAAACTTTAAATAAATATATGAAGCAGTATAGTTACAAGAATTTAGTTCATTCAGAACAAAACTCTGTCATGAAGTACACCATTTTTGTAAATCAGCACTGGAAAGTGCTTTGTAGACAGGACTTCTGTAATGGAGACCAGTTACCAAAGCTGGCTGCAGTTAGATGTTAGGTAAATTACATTTTGGTTCACTGTAATCAGTGTGGCTGAGTTGATTATTCTTGTCTGTTCAATGTTTCACCTGCTGAAGGTTTGATTGCTTTCTCTGGTTATACTGCCCTGTGCCAATGGGGTTTCAATGCCTCAGGTGGGTGACCTGAGGGTCTGCTTTGCTGGAAGCTGCAGAATGTTGACTGAGGGACTGTCATCTGAGGATCTAGTCTGGAATCACTGGGAGAAAGTGTCATATTGATGTTGGAAGGAGGCAACCAATTTTCCAAGGATATTTCAGAGTACAGACTGATGAAAAAGATCCTAGAGACTTTGGGCTGAGGACGTTCCCTCATGGGTCAGAGTCAGCTGTGTGTAAAAGGGGACATACAGTGCCTTGAAAAAGTATTCATACCCCTTAAAATTTTCCACATTTTGTCATGTTACAACCAAAAACGTATATGTATTTTATTGGGATTTTATGTGATAGACCAACATAAAGTGGCCCATAATTGTGAAGTGGAAGGAAAATTATAAATGGTTTTCAAAATTTGTTACAAATAAATATGTGAAAAGTGTAGAGTGCATTTGAGTTTAGCCCCCCTGAGTGAATACTTTGTGAAACCACCTTTTGCTGCAATTATAGCTGCAAGTATTTTTGGGGATGTCTCTACCGGCTTTGCACATCTAGAGAGTGACATTTTAGGCCATTCTTCTTTGCAAAATAGCTCAAGCTCTATCAGATGATAGATTGGATTGGATGAGAGCGTCTACGAACAGCAATTTTTAAGTCTCGCCACCGATTCTCAATTGGATTTAGGTCTGGACTTTGGATGGGCCATTCTAACACATGAATATGCTTTGATCTAAACCATTCTATTGTAGCTCTGGCTGTATGTTTTGGGTCGTTGCCCTGCTGGAAGGTGAACCTCCGCCCCAGTCTCAAGTCTTTTGCAGACTCTAACAGGTTTTCTTCTAAGATTGCCCTGTATTTGGCTTCATCCATCTTCCCATTAACTCTGAGCAGCTTCCCTGTCCCTGCTGAATAAAAGCATCCCCACAACAAGATGCTGCTACCACCATATTTCACGGTGGGGATGGTGTGTTCAGGGTGATATGCAGTGTTAGTTTTCTGCCACACATAGCGTTTTGCTTTTAGGCCAAAAAGTTCAATTTTGGTTTCATCTGACCAGAGCACCTTCTTCCACATGTTTGCTGTGTCCCCCACATGGCTTCTCGCAAATTGCAAACTGGACTTCTTATGGCTTTCTTTCAACAGTGGCTTTCTTCTTGCCAC
This sequence comes from Lithobates clamitans, assembly GCA_037952925.1. Classification (NCBI taxonomy): domain Eukaryota; kingdom Metazoa; phylum Chordata; class Amphibia; order Anura; family Ranidae; genus Lithobates; species Lithobates clamitans. Next base: position 2,358,638 of record JBBGZY010000052.1, on the reverse strand, counting down.
ACTTCCATAAAGACCAGATTTGTGGAGTGCACGACTAATAGTTGTCCTGTGGACAGATTCTTCTACCTAAGCTGTGGATCTCTGCAGCTCCACCAGAGTTACCATGGGCCTCTTGACTGCTTCTCTGATTAATGATCTCCTTGCCCAGCCTGTCAGTTTAGGTGGATGGTCATGTCTTTGTAGGTTTGCAGTTGCACTCTTTCTATTTTCAAATGATGGATTGAACAGTGAGATGTTCAAAGTTTGGGATATTTTTTTATAACCTTATCCTGCTTTAAACTGCTCCACAATTTTAGCCCTGACTTGTCTAGTGTGTTCTTTGGCCTTCATGATGCTGTTTGTTCACTAAGGTTCTCTAACAAACCTCCGAGGGCCCCACAGAACAGCTGTATTTATACTGAGACTAAATTACACACAGGTTACTAATCAGGTGACTTCTGAAGGCAATTGGGTACACTAGATTTTAGTTAGGGGTATCAGAGTAAAGGGGGCTGAATACAAATGCAGCAACACTTTTCAGATATTTATTTGTAAAAAATCTTGAAAATCATTAATCATTTTCCGTCCACTTCACAATTATGTGCCACTTTGTGTTGGTCTATCACATAAAATCCCATAAAATACATTTACATTTTTGGTTGTAACATGACAAAATGTGGAAAATTTTTCTGAAGAGCTTAGTCTGTTTAATTGGACTTGGACTGTTCACCAGAGGAGAATTACAATCCTCAAGTTTGCTACAGGCTCATAGTTCTACAGAAGATAGGTGTCCTTGCAGCTTGGGGGCACCCAAGCCAAGTCACAGCTCCTTGTGTCCATTCAGACACGGAGCTGCGGTCCGCCCCGCTCTCTCCTGATTGGCTGACTGACTTTGATTGACAGCAGCGGGAGCCAATGGCACCGCTGCTGTGTCTCAACCAATCAGGAGGGAGAGTCTCGGATGGCCGAGACACTTGTGGACATCGCTGGATAGAGATGGGGCTCAGGTAAGTATTAGGGGACGTTGGGGCTCACATGAAGTGACAAGGGCATTATATTTCTGGAAGGATCAACAGATATTTTCTGTACTTACTGAAAATGTACAGAAAATCAAAACGAATGCATTCACCACTGTTAAGCTGCAATATATTATGTTTTTGTACTCAGGTTTAGATATTCTTTTTTTATTTTTAATATAGATCTCCTAATATACTTAGAAAAAAGTTGAAGGGAGGGAGGGAAGGATAAGGCGCAAACATACGAATCTGGTAAGGGGAAAGGTATAGGGAGAATGCTGGCATGCTGTCTGGCATAAAAACGTACCAAGAAGAATATACTAAGTGCGCTTGCAATCCAGTGAGCAAAAAATATGAGTAAAATATAACTGAATAGGTTATTGAATCAATAATAAATATTGCCAAGTTCAAAAAGTGCTTGTAAATAAATAATAAAATCAAATATGAATAAATATGCATTCAGTGATCTAATGCAAAAATAATCAAATCCATAATTACTAAATAAAAAATTCCAAAGTTCATAAATAACTAATAAATTAAAAGGTAGTAGTGGTAAAGATAAATTCAGTCCATTCATAAAGAGTTCAGTGAGGATACACCAATCACATGGAGGGGAATCACATATCCACAGTTCGTTTAAACACAGCCCGTATAGGTGAAGGAGGAGGAAGGGAGTGTGAGGAAGAATCCCAGCAACCGGTGACTCCAGGGGACAATAAGGATGGACGCTTACCAGACACGGTGGACCTACTTAATAGCAAGGTCTTATGCGCGTGCAGAAACAGCCCTCTGCAGGGTTACTATAGATGCAGGAATTGTGCGGTATGTTAGAATTGGACAGAAAGCTATCAGTGGTTATGTTCAATCGGTTCCACCTTTTACAACAACTGAAATCTTTTCAATCCTTACTGACTCAGTCAGAGGAGATCGTTGTGGAGTGTGAACTTCTGGGGTCAGTGTCCGGGGACTGTGCGGATTATCCAAGATCCCTTGGATGCTTTGGAAGCTCTCTGCAGACCATGGCTTTTGCTGTAGATTGCAACTATGAAAATGTCAGGAAAGACCTACTAGAACAGATAAACTTTATTTGGGGTTAATTAGAGTTACACTGTTACACTACAGAGTAGACACTTATGCAACCACATTATTTTATTTTTTTATTTTTACTTCCCCTTTTGTTTTGCAATTAAGTTGTACAGTTTATAAGTCACATTAAAGGTGGAAAAAGTTCTGAAATGATTCATCTTTGTCTAATTTCTTTACATCACAGAAGCCTGACATCTTAACAGGGGTGTGTAGAATTTTTATATCCACTGTACATGTAACTTTACAATCTGTCATCATTTAGTATAACAAATAATTGGAGTACCAATATAAGACTTGCCACCTGTTGATTGATAGTTGGCATTACCCTTAGTTACTCTAAGGCGTAGGTTCAAATATTCTTTAACAGGAAAGTTATCTACAATGTCAGCTAAAGTATGTTTCTGCTTTGTATTGCTAAACAGCTGTGCTTTATTGCTCCTTCATACAATGATTATGTATAGACCTTCAGATCTACTGAAAGCAAGGCACTCCTGAAGTGACAGCAGTAAAAAAATATATATATCTCCATATACTGGACTGCCTTATCACTAACCTGGAAGAAGGATGTGGATAATAGTTGCCCCTACACCTGACATGCCTATCCTTTTTTCAGATCAGTAACTCTTCAAATAAAGATGAAAGGATCAGGAAATCAGCCCTACAGCATGCACTTCAAAAGCAAAGTCTTTAGTGACCACTCCGATTTTTGTGATCTGAGAGGTTTCTGTTAAACGGTAGCTCCAGCTAAAACTTTTTTTACTTTTACTTTTGAAAAGAGAAATAAAGGATTAGAACAGCTGTTTTGTTGTCCGTGTCCTCATCAACGGGCAGTAGATGAAAATCTCCCCAAATTATGGGCATAATCTACCTCTAATGCCGCGTACACACGATCGGACATTCTGACATCAAAATCCATGGATTTTTTCTGACAGATGTTGGCTCAAACTTGTCTTGCATACACACGGTCACACAAATCTTGTCGTAAATTCCGAACGTCAAGAACGCGGTGAGGTACAACACGTACGACGAGCCGAGAAAAATGAAGTTCAATAGCCAGTGCAGCTCTTCTGCTTGATTCCGAGCATGCGCGGAACTTTGTGCGTTGGAATTGTGTACACACAATCAAAATTTACGACAACGGATTTTGTTGTCAGAAAATTTGAGATCCAGATCTCAAATTTTGGGTGACGGAAATTCCTATGGAAAATGTCCGATGGAGCCTACACACGGTCGGAATATCCGACAACAAGCTCCCATCGAACATTTTCCGTCGGAAAATCAGACCGTGTGTACGGGGCATAACAGTTCCACTGGAACAGGTATCAACAATGGAAAGTCCTCTGCACTTTCTCCCTCATGCACATTGGTCCCAGGACAAATGATGCAATCAGATTTATACAGTCTGCAATAAAAACTCAACTTTTATCAACTCTATCCAAAACTAGAAAGTAAAAACTTTTGGTTTGCTTTATACTCATACTTGGTAGCCCCCTAAAACCCCATCCTAACATTAGTCTAACCTCAAAACTAAGCCTTAACACATATTAACCTCTTCTTTGCACACTTCACTGGGAGACTGCGCCAAAACCACAGTGGCGCCAAAAGCAACGGATTAATTTCCTAGTTTTCTACAACTCACAAATCCACAGACGATAACTATCGCAGCTACCATGAAGCCATGTAAAATATAACCAGCTCGCATTTAGGGAGAATCCCAGCTTAGATCATTTGTGGAAACAGTAAATACCTCAATGGAATTTAATGATTGCTGATGACAGCCACAGACAGACCATTATAATAATTACTAGCTCATAGTCATAGTGTGTTTTCTAAATATGTGCTCTGTATAGGTTTGCTGTAGTTTAGGGCAGTTTGCAGGTTGAAGCAAACCGCAAACCCGCTTCTGCTGATTAGTTAATTTAATCAAACCTTTCAGAGCATAAACTAGCGGGCTAATAAATTACATTCCCCCGTCCTTTTTTGTATTTTATGGCAATGCCCTTGCAGCCGTGATGAAATCCCATTTCCGAGTCTAAATATGGAAGCATTTCAGGCCTACTGTGAAACATTTCTGTACATTTATTAAAGTGCACCTGTCATACTACAGGAGGAATTATGTAGAAAGAGTAGGGTCAAGATTTTTTTTTTTGTAGCAAAGACCAGAGTTTTGCCGTTTTGGTAATGTTTCTTCATTCTCACGTTTTGCCGGTGTTTACTCTTTGGGGCACTTTCTTTCAGCAGTGACATCAGCTGAGCTTCCACTTAATCATTACAAAGAATTTATAACGATGATGCCACGGCTGCATTTAAAGTACCTTATAGATGAGTCCCAATATAGTGATGTTACTAGCCATAGAAACTACAGAGCATTTTAGATCATTATCAAACAATTTTGGGCACAATAGAGGTAAGCACGCTGGCTTTGCTTTTTCCTGGCACAGATTCAGGGCTATTTAGAAGACAAAAAGCAACCATTGAGATTGAACTAGTGGTGCAGCTAGATAAGGAAAATGACAATTAGGATGAAAATCTGAGCCACACAGCAGCTGTTAAGGCTACTTTCACACTGCTCTGTTGCAAAACGGCAATAAAAACACATATGCATTTTTACTGTGTTTTCCCATTTCCAGTGTGTTTGGCACCTTTGAAAAAAGGACACGTGACTCGAAAATTGCACCAAAAATACAGCCGTGGGTTCCTTTTTGCATCCATTTGCCACGTTTTGGATGTGTTTTCCATTCATTTCAATGGGGTGGTACATTTTTGGTGCGCTTTTTTTACAGCACCAAGCATACACCAAAAATGCAGAAAACAGGGCTTTGCGAAACGCTATGGACCCACAACTGACCAGTGTGAAGAGTTACATACATTTTAACTCAAAAGCGGACAAAAAATTGATCCATTTGGAAGTAGCCGTTTTACATAAAAGACCATTGCTTTTATTTTGTTCAGCAGGCATAAAGGTGGATGGAGGGGCTTGTCACTCAACACTGGGTAAACTCTATTAGGTTGGCAGCCTAGACCAGGACTATGAAGGAAGTGAATGGCGTGCCTGTTCACTGAAACACGAGCATGCACAGTAATGGTGGCATAGGAGAATCGCTTTTGATGCTGCAATGGGGACACAGGCAAGGAGGTAGCACCAGTGAAAGGCAGGATCAACCAGATTTTTTTATTATTCATTAAATGAATGTGGAAATCATTTAGTGATAATAATTACAATGTAAAACTGCATTTGAAGATTTTTTTACACATTCTGGGTTTAATAACACTTTAACAAGCTCACTGCCTCTGGTAAGGCTGTTTACGTCTGTTCACGTGCATCAAGGCTCCCTATCAGTGGGCACCCAGACTGAAATTGTAAAAACACAAACGGAGTTCCAAACCAAATGGTGAAAGGATCAAAAACACTTTAATTTTGATATGATCACATTAATCAGCAAAGTACTCCCCCTTCATCGAAGCTACAAAACATGATTTTTGACCGTAAAATCCTTTTCTTTTAGTATATTACAGGACACAGAATAAAGTATGTCTGTTGACATGAAGATGTTGCTACTTTCAGGAGATTGAACACTGTTAGGATAACCCAATATAATCCCTCCCACTCCCAGCATGCCTCCATTTTGTTATCAAACAATAGTAGGAGTGGATCATAAAAATAGAGGGGACCCATGTCCCAAAATGTACTGAAGGAAGTCTTGGACAGGGCTGTGTCTAAGATTAGGAGAAGATATTCCAAGGGATGGTTCCAGCACCGATTTCTAGATATTTAGGATCCAACTATATCTCTGTAAAATCTGCATGGTTTGTTGGACAATAGCTTCCCAGCAGACCTCTGTCTCCAATGCCTCCCCCAGCACACCTCTTCCATCAATTCCCTTCTTCTCCAGACCTCTGTAACCCCCAGTACTCCTCTGCCACTTATGTGCCTGCAGCAAACCACTAACTCCCTACAAGGACCTTTCATTGCGTCTTCTGCCTATAACATGATCTGTGAATAGGGGAGAAAATCCCCCACTAGATCTCTGTACCCCCCAGCAGTCCTCTGCCACCAATGTGTCCCCAGCACCTCTCTTCCTTTAGTGCTCCTCAGAATTCCTCTGCCTCCAATGCCTCCCCCCAGCACACCTCTGCCTCCAATTCCCCTCCAAACACATCTGCCTTTAAATCCCCCCAACCCCTGTCCTTAATGCCCCCTACCTCCCCAGAACATTTCTGTATCCTTTACCCCCCCCCCACGGCACACATTTGCCTCCAATTTCCCCCCTCCCAGCAAACTTTTGTCTCCAAAATACCTCCCCCCACCTCTGTCTCCAACCCCCCCTTCCTTTGCACACGTCTGTCCCCATTCCCCCCTTCCCTTTTTCAGCACACCTCTGTGTCTAATCCTGTCCCTGCCACCAACCCCCCATCCCAGCACACCTCTGCCTATAATCCCCCCTTCCCAGCATAGCAGTGCCATTACTGTTTCCCCTAGCACAACTCTGCAGCCCAACATCCCATCCCTGCTTTCTGTACAGTTACGGTACCCTCACTCTTCTTGATTCTCTGGTGTATATGCTGAGGATGTACCTGAAGGGTTTGAGCCCTCGACAATGGCATGTGACTGCCTTGCACAGGCACTCCTCTGCGTTTATTCTGAAGTTGGTGCCTGCCCAGGAAAGATGCCCCACCCCACCTACTATATATATATATATATATTCACACTGGAGGTGGAGAGCAGAGGTCCAAGGCTACACAGTTTGCCTCTTTTCATGATGTGCAGGGATGTGTGTGGGCACATAAACATAATAACTTAAAGGGACATATAGTTTCTTTTATAGGAAGAGTTGGCTTTTAGACTACTGACAGAGGTCAAGCAATAAGCTGTGCAGTGCCATGCTGTATTCCTCATGTTTCTAACAAACAAACATTTCTGACACAGGAATGTGATGATTTAAACTACTATAGGCTGTGCGTATCGAGCAACAAAGGACATCACGTAAGTACATTGGCTCTCTGCCCTGCCCCCCCCCCATGCTCACTGCAGTGCTGGGCTGTGGAGGGGGCAGAAGTGGCTGGCTCAGGCTCTCAGCAACTCGCTGAGAGGCTGAGCCGGGTGCTGGTCCAGGTATCTGTGTGGATCCCGCCAAATATATCCCAAAATTTTCCCAGCCTGGCCCGTCTCTGTGACGCCAGCCACAGCCCGCTGTCTGCTGAAAATGGGTCACAGTAGTGCAGAAGGAACTGTACTCCTTTGATCCATAGGAGAAGTACAGCCAAACGAGATTTGGCTGTACTTCTCCTTTAAGCCAACAGGTACATTTGTATCAATTTCTAGTGGTATCCTTGTGTATAGTAAAGTGATTATATATATACATATACAGTGGGGACAGAAAGAATTCAAACTCCCTTACATTTTTCACTCTTTGTTATATTGCAGCCATTTGCTAAAATCATTTAAGTTCATTTTTTGTTCCTCGTTAATGTACAGACAGCACCCCATATTGATAGAAAAAGACAGAATTGTTGACATTTTTGCGGATTTATTAAAAAAGAAAAACTGAAATATCACATGGTCCTAAGTATTCAGACCCTTTGCTCAGTATTTAGTAGAAGCACCCTTTTGATCTAATACAGCCATAAATCTTTTTGGGAATATGCAACAAGTTTTTCACACCTGGATTTGGGGATCCTCTGCCAATCCTCCTTGTAGATCCTCTCCAGTTCTGTCAGGATGGTAAACGTTGGTGGACAGCCATTTTTAGGTCTCTCCAGAGATGCTCAATTGGGTTTAAGTCAGGGCTCTGGCTGGGCCATTCAAGAACAGTCACCGAGTTGTCGTGAAGCCACTCCTTTGTTATTTTAGCTGTGTGCTTAGGGTCATTGTCTTGTTGGAAGGTTAACCTTCGCCCCAGTCTGAGGTCCTGAGCACTCTGGAGAAGGTTTTCGTCCAGGATATCCTTGTACTATCACCTGTACTTGGCCGCATTCATCTTTCCCTCGATTGCAAGCAGTCGTCCTGTCCCTGGAGCTGAAAAACACCCCCACAGCATGATGCTGCCACCACCTTGCTTCACTGTTGGGACTGTATTGAGCAGTGCCTGGTTTTCTAAACACATACCACTTAGAATTAAGGCCAAAAAGTTCTATCTTGGTCTCATCAGACCAGAGAATCTTATTTCTCACCATCTGGGAGTCCTTCAGGTGTTTTTTAGCAAACTCCATGCGGGCTTTCATGTGTCTTGCACTGAGGAGAGGCTTCTGTTGGGCCACTCTGCCATAAAGCCCCGACTGGTGGAGGGCTGCAGTGATGGTTGACTTTCTACAACGTTCTCCCATCTATCGAGTGCATCTCTGGAGCTCAGCTACAGTTATCTTTGGGTTCTTCTTTACCTCCCTCACCAAGGCTCTTCTCCCCTGATAGCTCAGTTTGGCCGGACGGCCAGCTCTAGGAAGGGTTCTGGTCGTCCCAAACGTCTTCCATTTAAGGATTATGGAGGCCACTGTGCTCTTAGGAACCTTAAGTGCAGCAGAAATTTTTTTGTAACCTTGGCCAGATCTGTGCCTTGCCACAATTCTGTCTCTGAGCTCTTCAGGCAGTTTCTTTGACCTCATGATTCTCATTTCCTCTGACATGCACTGTGAGCTGTAAGGTCTTATATAGACAGGTGAGTGGCTTTCCTAATCAAGTCCAATCAGTATAATCAAACACAGCTGGACTCAAATGAAGGTGTAGAACCATCTCAAGGATGATCCGAAGAAATGGACAGCACCTGAGTTAAATATATGAGTGTCACAGCAAAGGGTCTGAATACTTAGGACCATGTGATATTTAAATTTTTCTTTTTTTAATAAATCTGCAAAAATGTCAACAATTCTGTGTTTTTCTGTCAATATGGGGTGCTGTGTGTACATTAATGAGGAAAAAAATGAACTTAAATGATTTTAGCAAATGGCTGTAATAGAACAAAGAGTGAAAAATGTAAGGGGGTCTGAATACTTTCTGTCCCCACTGTACATACACAATCTTAATTATATAATAATATATGGAAATGTAGCTAAATGTAATTAAGTTACCAGACAAATCTGTGTTAGACATTGATAAAAAAGTGTTTGTCAAAAACCTAATTAGAAAAAGGCAAATCACCGGTATTTGATCTAACAAGCTTGTGGGATGTTAGAGAAAATGAGCATCCCAGTATAGCATTACAAGGATGCCAATGCTACTATTGTTTGTTTGTATTACTTTTTTTGTTTGCGGTAATCGGTTCCTGATGGGACAAAGTACATGTAGCACTTTGTGAATAAATAAATATGCGCTGTTTAACATATATGATTATGCAGCAGCCCTCACACAAGGGCAGTATAGCAAACCCCAAAGCAATGTGTAAGTAAAAAATGTGTAGCGCCACTCAAAAAATGTGCACAAACAAAAGAGTCCATAAATTACTCATAATCAAACGTGTTAAATACCGATGTGTTTCGTCCAGACGTTTTCAAAGGGTCCTTTAGTGTTGACATTGGACGAAACGCAGTAGTGCTGAGTTCATGCCACTGCATGATCCCGGATCAGCAGAGGCTTTCCATGTGACTTTTTTATCATTGTCTTTGTTAATTTGTAGTTTTATATGGTTTTAATAAAAATACTACACTACTGGACATCATTTCTGGCTCGTGGCAAGCTTTATTTGTTTGTAGTTGGAGTTTGCCAGAAGGTGCCATGAAATGTGAAACGCTGCACTGATTTCAGAATATATTCGTATGAGTCACAGGCTGTCTTGCTGTTAACATCCTATTGTTCCGGGGAGTGTTTAATTCGCAAGAAGTCGGTGGTTGGGTTTCTGAGCATTTGGACATCATCAAGATATTTTTTGTGATGGATGGTTGTTTCTACTACCTTTCCTTTTTGTTTCACTACATATTGAGAATTATTGGACTTTAACATGTTTGATTATCACTAATTCATAGACTCTTTGGTTTGTGCACATTTTTTGAGTGGGGTTACACATTTTTTACTTATTTACTTATACATGTAGTACTTTGTCCCATCTTCCTAGGTACTTTGTAACGCAAGCTGCAATGGTGAACATGGTGCCTCTGCTTGACGCATGGCCCTCCAACACCACAGGTAGCAAGGGGATGGCCGCTTTGCTAGCAAGCGCCTGTCTTCAGATCTCAGCACTTGCTTATGTTAGCTGCCTTGCAGCACTAGCGTCCTTGACTAAATCCCAACCAGGACAAACTCTACATGGAGTCTGTATGTTCACCCTGCGCTTGCTTAGTTTACACTCCAAAGGCATGCTGGTAGGTTAACTAGCTCCAGTCTAAAATTGGCCCTAGCACTGATTGTGTGCATGCATGTGAGCTAGGGATCTTAGATTGTAAGCTCCTTAATGGCAGGAACTAATGTGCATTTTACCTTATTTTATGCTTATACGGTATGGTTTATGTACTGAAACACTACTTTCATCACATTTTTTCAATGAATGTATTAAACAAGGATTGGTCTTATACTCATGTATGTGTGTATATACTATATGTATACACATCCTTTTTTAAATTTGTAGCCCAGATTAAGAGGGGGTGTGTTGGCCCCTGTAATGTGCTGGTTCTTTCATTCAGTCATATCATAAACCATTAAAGTGATTTAGACTCTATTTGATTTGGGCAGTTCTGTATAGTGTTTAGGAATTATTTTTGCTAATATTTGCCCTAAAAAACTCACCTCTCCGGCAGCCTGTGTTTTCGATCTTACCTATCTTCCCTCTGTTTCAATCTCTGTCAGACTCTTCAGCATTTTCACTTCTGGGAGTGTCAGATTATGTGTCCCCCTCTGTGTGATGTGGTTACTTCCACTAAGCCCATGTAACGGCTGTACCATGTAGTGACGTAGGCATCAGAAGATACAGCAATCCAGGAAGTGTTGAGCATTAAAAATGGATGGAGGTTACAGTGCTTGAACAGAGGGGAGGCAGGCGGCATGGGCCTCTGAGGATCTGAGTACAAAAATTCAGGGAACTGCCAATTAAATTTTTTTTTTTTTAGAAAACTTTCAGGATTGATTTAAAGTCATACTCATATAAAACAAGGAAAGGCAAAACAAATAAAAACATATTTTTGTGTGTATACTGGGCCATTACATTTCATATTCATGAACAGACATTGGTTTTATAAAGAAACAAATGCTTGTCTATTATGCAAATGCTTGTTTTTTTTCACCTATTTGAATGGAACATAATTGTGCAATTCAGCCTTTTTGGTCCTCCATCCAAACCCATCTACAAGAGCTCTTTGAAACTACTCTCCCTCTGGACCCGATCCAATATTTTTTGGGCTTGCCGTTTCCTGGTATCTCCAGACATGCCCAAAAGTTAGCCGTCTTTTTTCTCCTGGCAGCAAAGAGGGCGATACCTCTGAGATGGTTGTCCCCCTCCCCACCCACCTTTACACAGGTTCTGCAAATATTGGAACAAATTCGCAGGATGGAACACATGACTGCGACAGTCCATGATACACTTCCTCAATTTTCCAAGACTTGGGACTTGTGGGATCAGTTGAAACTTAACCCAGGTGCCGTTTCACTATCCCTCCAGTGGTGCAGCACAGTTTTAAGCATAGGTGCTAAATTTTATGTTTCTTTAGTCTTGTCAGCTTGTTCTTTTTGTGATTCCATGGTGCTCCCTCCCTTTCTTCCCACTCTCCTCCCTCCCTGGGGCATCCTGGTTCCTCAGTTTGGGCGCCCTGGGGACCCCACTGACACTGGATCCAGAGAACAACAATTCCTTTTATGTGAAATATTGTTTTTTTTTGTGCCGCATGCTCCCTGGGTCCCCCCTCCTTCCACCCTCCCTGGTCTATACAGTTGAATTATTTTGCTCTTGTGAATTTTGTAGCATTGCAGCGATATATATATGGTTTATCATCTGTTATATGCCTTTTCAATTAACGTTCTTATAAGCTGTACTGCATGTTTGGCATTTATTCTCTGTTTTCTGTTTGTATCCTTTTTCTTGAAAAAAATTTAATAAAAAATACAATTAAAAAAAAAAAACTTAATTGTGCAGCGCTACAAAGCAGGAAGCAAAGCCTGCGTATATAATGCTGCTATGTACATAAATAATAACAAGTAGTTTTTTTTTTTACAAATATTAACACTTATTGGTAGGATTATTTACATTGGGTTGGTCACATTTGCCTATATATCGAAGGAATAAAATAAACTGTAAAAAGGTTATAGTTTCCCTTTAAAGCTTTGTTCCATTTTCCACGTGCAATGCCATCACATAAGAAAGCAGTGTTTGTCATGTACAGGAGCAACTGTTCCCATTCAGGCTTCCAGCTTGCACTGCTGCAACCAAGCTAATTAATTGCAACTCAGCCCCAGCTAAAAATATCCATACGTTTATCAGCTTTGCTACTAGCTGGAAATATGGGAAATGAATGAACACTGTGATCTAGAGACAGAAAGAGACATTATGTTCTGCACCAACAGCCAAGCTTTATTTGTTCTGGTTTTGGTGCTCTGTCTTAGCTGGCACAGCTTGCACCCCTACAGCTTCGGCAGTGACCTTCACCCTAAGGTCATTTGGGTCAACATTCCATAAGGGCTCGTTAGTGGTAATTTTGTACGATGGCAGGCTCTTTATTTGCTTGATTGTAGGAATGACCATGGCTGGAAGCCTGGGCCAGAAACAGATCACAATGTGTGTTTTCAACTAGTATCTAATACATCGTACCTACAGTAAAATCTGTATATGGCTTAAAATAAAATTGCAAAGAGAAAAGAGAGAAAAATATGCTTCACATAAATGCACCTTAAAGTGGTTGTAAACCTCAGACATGAAATATAAAGAAAGCATATCCCTCTATAGTGTGTACTTGTCTTTATCCAGAGCACTAAGTGTCATTTCTGTCTGCTGCTTCGTTCCTCTGCTATCAGCATGAGTCACCTTGAACAAAGGTGAAAAAAGGTGATAAGGGGAGATCTGACACCAAGAGAAAAAAGGTGATAAGGGGAGATCTCCAGCAGATTGCCAGCCTCAGCTCTGTTCCTGTGTGCTATGTAAATGGGAGTGTGTGTCCCTTCCCTCCAATCAGCTCTCAGAGCTCTCCTCACTGAGCTCTCCAGTGTGTAACTTCAGCTCTCTGACTCCTTTTTACTGACAGCTCAGACAAGCTTTAAAAATTCTGGACTTTGAATGGATGTAGTGCAGAGAAGACTGCAGATAAACAGGTACAACGTATGAGGAGGATTTGCTTAATCTCTCTGTATCACCTGAGACCAGTCACTGCACTGTGTGTAGGTAAAGGTTTACAACCACTTTAAGGTAGCAATACGTAATGTAATCACTTCAAAAATCTCTCATAAGTGCTACAAGAACCCTTCATGGTGTGCAAATTGTAATTTCCTGGTAGTCCGGACCACAGGCACAATCCACATAAAAACTGCCTGCAATGTTCCATGCTGAGCAATGGATTTGGACCTCCTGCCCTCCAAGCCAGAAGTCTAATCCCCCCCCAGCTGTGCTGCCCCCTTTTTACTACTTGACTGGTTACACTTAGTATCACACACCAAGGTAAATGTTATTGACACACAAAGAATTCAGGGGGCAGGGGGTAGCGATACTGAAAGAGGCAGTCTACCCACTCTATAACAGTGCATCTTGAACTGATGAATGGAGGAGTAGGGCATACTGTCCTCTGATTCTACGAGCAGCTTTAACTACTCGAGACACTGGTAGCCAATTAGCTTCTAACTTTAGCTTGTTAAATTAAGCTTTGATGAAAAAACCTAGAATCTGATTGGTTTAAATGCAGAGCTGCCCCTGATTTGGCACTTTACAGTTTTAGTAAATTAACCCCACTATGGGGTTTCCTGTTCTGTCTGTAAACATTGAGATACAGACAGACAAACTTCAAGGAGAAGTAGGGCCAAAGCTCTTTTGGCCCTATTTCTCCTGTGAGTCACAGGAGTGCACTTAGTTCAGCACTCCTGTGACCTGTATTCAGCCGACAAAGGTTTAAAGTCACTCACTGTTGGCTGATGTCACTCAGCCAGTCCAGACTCCGGAGTAACCCTGACTATAATGTTGGGTTCCATCCAGATGCCTGAGCGGCAGCTGGCTCAGCCCCCCAGTGAGCTGCTGTGAGCCTGAGCTAGCTGTTCTTGCCTGTCCACAGCCCAGTGCTCCAGTGAGTGCTGGATGAGGAGAGTAGAGAGCCAGTGACTGACAGTCACTGCTCTGTGCTCACTAAAGACCAAGAACTGAGGGTTCAGCAGTCTTTGATCGCTCAGTTCTTGGTCTTAGCAGCAACGGGGGATAGATGCAGCATCAGTCCAATACTGCATCTACCTACACTATATTACCAAAAGTATTGGAATGCCTGCCTTTACACCCACATGAACTTTAATGACATCCCAGTCTTTGTTCGTAGGGTTCAATATCGAGTTGGTTCTCCCTTTGCTGCTATAAAAGCTTCAACTCTTCTGGGAAGGCTGTCCACAAGGTTTAGGAGTCTGTCTATGGGAATGTTTGACCATTCTTCCAGAAGCGCATTTGTGAGGTTAAGCACTTATGTTGGAGAGAAGGCCTGGCTCCCAGTCTGCACTCTAATTCATCCCAAAGGTGTTCTATCGGATTGAGGTCAGGACCCCGTGCAAGCCAGTCAAGTTCTTTCACCCCAAACTCGCTCATCCATGTCTTTATGGACCTTGCCTTGTGCACTGGTGTGCAGTCATGTAGGAACAGGAAGGACCAACCTCAAATTGTGCCCACAAAGTTGGGAGCATGAAATTGTCCAAAATGTCTTGGTATACTGACGCCTTAAGAGTTCCCTTCACTGGAACTAAGGGGCCAAGCCCAACTCCTGAAAAACAACCCCACACCATAATACCCCCTCCACCAAATGATTTGGACCAGTTTTTTAATCCTGGACTCCTCTTTTAACAGTAGTTTTAACCATTCAATTCTCTTGCCAAAACATGAACATTTTAACTCAAGCAACCATTCATTATTATTTTGATCCCATTAGTTTTTTCTATTGTCTGGAAATCCTGAAATAACAGGAAGATACCAGAAATACGAAAAAAAAATTAAAAAAAGGACAAAAACAATCAAAAAAATCAATATGTTATGTATTCATTTTTTGTTATTTTTTTTTTATAACATCATGTGTGATTACATTTTTTTTTAGGTGTGTATCTTGTATTTTTGTAGACAACAGAAAAGACAGTACACAATTTTTTATTGCTTCCTTCCTAATTTTGTTTTGAGCAACCTACCCTCTGTTAAAGCAATACTAAACACACACTGTTTACGTTACATTATCCCTTCAATTTCTGTATAATGTATATCAATAAACTATTTTAAATCGTCATACAAATACTGTATATAATTGAAATCAAATCTTTATTATTTTTTGGCAATAACATAGTGTGGGTGGATTTCTGCCAGTCCCAGCCTGTGTCACGCCCCTCCAACCTGTGTCTTGAATGAATGAATGATTGAATGATTTGTAAAGCGCTGCAAATGCGAACTGAATCACCTCAAGGCGCGGATGCGTTTTGTGCTGTCATCTTCTTAGAAGAGGAAGGTCTTGAGTTTTTTCCTGAAGGCCAGATGGTTTTCTTCCATGTGGATGTGAGTCGGAAGAGTGTTCCATTGCCGAGGTCCCTGAACTGCGAATCTTCGTTCTTAGAATAACAAGGAAGTAAAGCCTCCATCAATCAAGATGTAATGATATCCTGCCTCCTTTGTGTTTAGCTGGTTAGTGGGCATGGAGGAGGAGGGATGGAGTGGACTGTTATTTACCAGTGTGAATACACCTACATGTGTGACTCTATAGTCACATGGGCTGCTTAAATGTGATAGGAAGGAAATATTCCAAAATCCCCAACTGCAGTGGGGACATGGACAGAAATTGGAGCTAGAGAACAGGAGGATCAACCTGTTTATTTGCAAAATACAAAAAAAGGAATCCCATAGTGATGTAATACAGCATTTATTGGTAGTTTTTTTTTGTGATGTGGGTTTAATGGCACTTTAAGAAATATCAAATGATAGTAAAATACACAAAAAATACACAAAAAATAAACCTAAAAAGTGTGCTGTCTATTTTTAAGGTGCTATTTTACTTTGTAACAAACACCTAAGCCAACAGCAACCTACACCCAAAAGCAGACAAAAGAACACTCAGGACAGAAACAAAAAACACTTTTAAGGCTGCTCCATTGCAAAAAATAGGTAAAAACACATTTCCAGTGCATTTTGTGGTTGCATGAGCCTGAACCTGTAAAAAAAGGACCAGAAATGCAACCGCGGGTGCATTTTTACTGCAATTTCAATGCATTTCAATCGGAAGGTGGGCTTTTGGTGCTTTTTTTACTGTACTAAACATGCGCCAAAACTGCTGCAATTTTAAAACACAACTGACTAGTGTGAAGAGTTCAATTGTATTTAATGGTTGTGCATTTTTCTACCACTTTTTGTATGGAAAAAATGGAAGAAGAAACTGATCAGTGTGGAAGGGCTCAACAAAATAAATACCACCTCTGGAGGGAGTCTATTCCACATTTTCACAGCTCTTATGCCCCGTACACACGGTCGGATTTTCCAACGGAAAATGTGTGATAGGACCCTGTTGTCGGAAATTCCGACCGTGTGTAGGCTCCATCACACATTTTCCATCGGATTTTCCGACACACAAAGTTTGAGAGCAGGATATAAAATTTTCCGACAACAAAATCCGTTGTCGGAAATTATGATCGTGTGTACACAAATCCGACTGACAAAGTGCCACGCATGCTCAGAATAAATAAAGAGATGAAAGCTATTGGCCACTGCCCCGTTTATAGTCCCGACGTACGTGTTTTACGTCACCGCGTTCAGAACAATCGGATTTTCTGACAACTTTGTGTGACCTTGTGTATGCAAGACAAGTTTGAGCCAACATCCGTCGGAAAAAATCCTAGGATTTTGTTGTCGGAATGTCCGAACAAAGTCCGACCGTGTGCATTACTGTGAAGAAACCTTGGCGTATTTGGAGATGAAATCTCTTTTCCTCTAGATGTAAAGAGTGCCCCCGTGTCCTCTGGGTTGACCGTAAAGAGAATAACTCAACACCAAGTTCACTATACGGACCCCTTATATATTTGAACATGTTGATCATATCCCCCCTTATTCTCCTCTTCTCAAGAGTGAATAAATTCAGTTCCTCTAATCTTTCCTCATAGCTGAGCTCCTCCATGCCTCTTATCAGTTTGGTTGCCCTTCTCTGCACTTCCTCCAGTTCCCCGATATCCTTTTAGAGAACTGGTGCCCAAAACTGAACTGCATATTCCAGATGAGGTCTTACTAATGATTTGAACAGGGGCAAAATTATATCTCTCTCTCTCTGGAATCCATACCTCTCTTAATACAAGAAAGGACTTTGCTCACTTTGGAAGCCGCAGCTTGGCATTGCATGCTATTATTGAGCTTATGATCTAGCAAAACCCCCAGATCCTTCTCCACCACAGATTTCCCCAGTTGTACTCCCCCTAGCATGTATGATGCATGCATATTCTTAGCCCCCAAGTGCATAACTTTACATTTCTCAACATTAAACCTCATCTGCCACATAGTCGCCCAATTAGACAGTGCATTGAGGTCGGCTTGTAAATTGGAGACATCCTGTAAGGACGTTATTCCACTGCATAGCTTGGTGTCATCTGCAAAGACAGAAATGTTACTTTCGATCCCAGAACCAATATCATTTATAAAGGTATTAAAAAGTAAGGGTCCCAGCACTGAACCTTGGGGTACACCACTGATAACCTTAGATCCTTCAGAATAAGAATCATTAACCACTACTCTCTGAATTCTGTCTTTTAGCCAGTTTTCTATCCATTTACAAACTGATATTTCCAAGCCTGTAGACTTTACCTTACACATGAGCCGCGTGTGGGGAACTGTGTCGAACGCTTTTGCAAAATCCAAGTATACCACGTCCACAGCCACCCCTCTTTCCAAGGTTTTACTTACCTCTTCATAAAAAGAAATCAGGTTTGTCTGACTTCTGTCTTTCATGAATCCATGCTGTCTGTTGCTTAAAATGTTTTTTTTCCAGCAAGAACTCATCTATGTGGTCTTTTAATAAATGCTCCAGTATCTTCCCGACTATAGAAGTTAAACTAACAGGTCTATAGTTACTTGGTAAAGACTTTGATCCCTTTTTAAATATAGGCACCACGTTCGCCCTGCGCCAATCCAGTGGTACTATTCCTGTCATTAATGAGTTCCTAAAAATTATATACAATGGCTTTGAAATTAAAGAGCTCAATTCTTTTAAGATCAGTGGGTGGATGCCATCGGGTCCAGGTGCTTTATCCACCTTTATTCTGTCTAAATATTTCTGGACCATATCACTTTTGAGCCATTATGGATCATTCGGGGCTATGCCACTACCACCCCCATTATGGACATGAGCTCCCCCATGCTCTTTGTATACACAGAGCTGAAGAAAGTATTTAATAAATTTGCCTTCTCTTTGTGCCCAGTCACCCACTCTAGATTATTTTGTAAAGGGCCTACATGCTCAGACCTGACCTTTTTACTAATAATATATTTGAAGAATTTTTTGGGGTTTGTCTTACTATCTTTTGCAATCTGTCGTTCGTTTTGAATTTTTGCATCCTTGATTTCCTTTTTACGTATTCTGTTAAATTCTTTGTAACATTTAAACGACACTAGTGTTCCTTCATTTTTATATTTTTTTAAAAGCTCTTTTCTTATTGTTTATAGCTTCTTTAAACTTTGGCCGTGAGCCACATAGGTTTTGTTTTTAGCCTTTTAAACTTATTGCTCATGGGAATATACTTTGCAGTGAGGTCCCAAACAGTCTTTTTGAAGAATTCCCATTTCTGTTCTGTGTTTATCAATGCAAATATTCCCTCCCAGTCTAAATCCTGGAGAGCAGCCCTCATCCTTGGAAAATTTGCTCTCTTGAAGTTAAGTGTTTTTATCTTTTCCGTATGTATTTCTTGTTTACAGCTAACATCAAATGAAATCATGTTATGATCACTGCTACCCAGGTGTTCCTTTATCTGGACATTAGTAATAAGCTCTGTATGGTTTGAGATTACCAGGTCCAACAGAGCTTCATTCCTAGGTGGGGCCTCAATAAACTTTACCATAAAATTGCCCTGTCATATGTTTATACATTTTTGCCCTTTAACTGTTCCAGCAGTGCCATTACTCCAGTCAATTTCTGGGTAGTTAAATCCCCCCATTATTATCACTTTCCCAGCCCTTGCAGCCCTTTCCATCTGTGCAACGAGTTGAGTCTCCACCTCCTCGTTAACATTGGGTGGTCTATAACAAACTCCAATGATTACCTTTGAACTATGCCCATCTATATGCAGTTCCACCCATAATGCTTCAGACTCATCACACTCTCCATCAACCAGGTCCTCTTTCACACTTGCTTTGAGATCACTTCTCACATAGAGACAGACTCCACCACCTTTCCTTTTTACCCTGTCTCTCCGAAAGAGTGCATAGCCAGGAATATTAATAGCCCAGTCATGTGAGGATTGAAGCCAAGTTTCAGCAATACCAATTACATCATAGCTCTCCTCATGCACCAGAGCTTCCAACTCACCTATTTTGCTTGGCAGACTTCTGGCATTGGTGTACAAACACTTTAATGCATTATTACCTTTTGCTCTGGTGTTTTTCATATCATTTTTAGTAGTACAAATGGCACTATAGTTTCCAATGGCTGTTTGCAACATGGGAAATTTCTTGTCACCTGCTATAACCCTCCCCCCATCTATCCCCATTCCACCCTCTATTAATGTCTGACCCCTAACTGACCTGTCTGCCCGATGTAATTCTAGTTCACCCTCCCCCCTCAATCCTATTTTAAATACTCCTTCAGCCTTCCCATAAACCTCTCCCCCAGCACAGCAGACCCCCTTCCATTCAAGTGCAAACTGTCTTTAGCATATAGGTTGCACCCCAATGAAAGGTCAGCCCAGTGCTCTAGAAACACAAATCCCTCCTTCCTACACCAGGTCTTTAGCCATGCATTCAGCTCTCTAATCACCCCCTGCCTTTCCTGTCTTGCGCATGGCACAGGCAATATTTCAGAGAATATCACCTTGGAGGTCCTTCCCTTCAACTTGCAGCCTAGTTCTTAAAATTGATTCTTAAGGAGCCTCCACCCTCCATGTATACTGTCATTGGTTCCAATGTAGACCAAGACAGCTGGGTCATGCCCAGTCCCTCCCAGTAATTTATCCACCCGGTCCACCACATGCCGAACCCTAGCACCAGGGAGACAGCAAAGCATTCGGTTGAGGCGATCCTGGCGACAAATTATTCAGTCCTTCTGATTATAGAATCCCCTATAACCACCAACTGTCTAGGCCTACCTGCACTCCCCTCACCACCTCTACTAGATGGGCTGCTCTCCCGGCTGTTAGGGGTAGCAGTGACATCTAGGGCTGCCACCTCTGTGTTTGCCACCTCCACATCTTCACCCAACTTGGCAAATTTGTTTTGATGCACAAATACAGGACTGGCCTTCCTTTTCTGCGAGCCCCTTCCACTCCCTCTAACTACATTAACCCATCTTCCTATCTGAGCTGTCTGCGGATTTTCGGATCGTTAGTACGGTGCTTGCGACAGCCGATTTGACTTTTTCGTCAGACAAAAGCTGGATGTGCAGGCTCTAAAAGTTTTGGCGGATGTGAACTCAATGTCTGATTTTGGATGGTCAGTACAAAAATCGTCACACAAAAGTCGAAAGTACAAACACACATGATTGGAATCAAGGAACGACTGGGAAGAGTTTGATCTTGTAAACTACTGTTCGTAATCTAGAATTAACATTCGTGACGCAATTGATGAAATGTTGAAATGCATTCTCATCTTCTTTAATGGGATAATAATGAAGCTGCTTTGCTGGTGATACTGATGTAGTTATGCCAAACGTATTTTAAAAAGCATTTGTTTTGTACAATCTGAAAATCGGGAATCAACGTTCACTGAAATTCTACTAACTTAAACTAACACGAAATTAGCATAAGGGGCCCAAAAGGTGGCGCTTGAAAAATTAACTTCCTCTTTTTACTCTCATAGTACTTCACTACGTTCGTGTTTGTCAAACGACAATTTGCGGATAGTTAGTATGCTAGACAAAATCCTGCATATGCGTTTCTGACAAAAATCAGATGCTCAGTCGTACAACAATGGAACCGTGTGTACGAGGCCTAAGAGTGTAAATTTGCTGTCCCCTCAAAATAACTCAACACACAGCCATTAATGTCTAAACCGCTGGCAACAAAAGTGAGTACACCCCTAAGTGGAAATGTCCAAATTGGGTCCCATTAGCCATTTTTCCTCCCCGGTGTCATGTGATTCGTTAGTGTTATAAGGTCTCAGGTGTGAATGGGGCGCAGGTGTATTAAATGTTATTGCTCTCACTCTCTCATACTTGTCACTAGTTCAAAATGGCACCTCATGGCAAAGAACTCTTTGAGGATCTGAAAAAAAGAATTGTTGATGAAGATAAATCTATTTGGTTCAGATTGTGTCAAGCGTGTGTGGCAGCAACCAGGTGAGAAGTACAAAGACAAGTGTGTCTTGCCTACAGTCAAGCATGGTGGTGGGAGTGTCTTGATCTGGGGCTGCATGAGTGCTGTCGGCACTGGGGAGCTAAAGTTCATTGAGGGAACCATGAATGCCAACATGTACTGTGACATACTAAAGCAGAGCATGATCCCCTCCCTTCGGAGACTGGGCCGCAGCTCAGTATTCCAACATAACGATCCCAAACACACCTCCAAGACGACCACTGCCTTGCTAAAGAAGCTGAGGGTAAAGGTGATGTACTGGCCAAGCATTTCTCCAGACCTAAACCCTATTGAGCATCTGTAGGGCATTTTCAAACAGAAGGTGGAGGAGCGCAAGATCTCTAACAGACACCAGCTCCATGATGTCATCACAGAGGTGTGGAAGAGGACTCCAGTGGTAACCTGTGAAGCTCTGGTGAACTCCATGCCCAAGAGGGTTAAAGCTGTGCTGGAAAATAATGGTGGCCACACAAAATATTAACTTTGGGGCCAATTTCAACATTTTAACTTAGGGGTGTACTCACTTTTGTTGTCAGCGGTCTAGACATTAATGGCTGCGTGTTGAGTTATTTTGAGGGGACAGCAAATTTACACTGTTATACAAGCTGTACACTCACTACTTTACATTGTAGCAAAGTGTCATTCCTTCAGTGTTGTCACATGAAAAGATATAATAAAATATTTACAAAAACGTAAGGGGTGTACTCACTTTTGTGAGATACTGTTTTGGTCATACCTGGTTAATAGGGATGAGCCGAACACCCCCCGATTCGGTTCGCACCAGAACCTGCGAATGGACCGAAAGTTCGCACGAACGTTAGAACCCCATTGACGTCTATGGGACTCGAACGTTCGAAATCAAAAGTGCTCATTTTAAAGGCTAATTTGCATGGTATTGTCCTAAAAAGGGTTTGGGGACCCGGGTCCTACCCCAGGGGACATGTATCAATGCAAAAAAAACTTTTAAAAACGGCCGTTTTTTCGGGAGCAGTGATTTTAATGATGCTTAAAGTAAAAAAAAAAAAAAAGTGAAATATTCCTTTAAATATCGTACCTGGGGGGTGTCTATAGTATGCCTGTAAAGTGACGCGTGTTTCCCGTGTTTAGAACAGTCCCTGCACCAAATGTCATTTTTAAAGGAAAAAATCTCATTTAAAACTGCTTGCGGGTTTAATGTAATGTCAGGTCCTGGCAATATGGATGAAAATCAGTGAGACAAACACCATGGGTACCCCCCAGTCCATTACCAGGCCCTTTGGGTCTTGTATGGATATTAAGGGGAACCCCGCACCCAAATTAAAATAAGGAAAGGTGTGGGGCCACCAGGCCCTGTATACTCTGAACAGCAGTATACAGGTGCTGCAAACAAGACAGGGACTGTAGGTTTGTTGTTAAGTAGAATCTCTTTGTAATTTTGAACGGGTACATTTTTAACGTGTTTAGCTCCAGCCAAAAAATCTTTTTTAAGCTTTTTGGAAAACATAGGGAAGGGTTATCACCCCTGTGACATTTGTTTTGCTGTCTTTCCTCCTCTTCAGAAGATTTCACCTCACTTTTTGTCCCAATGAAAAATGTTTTTTGAAAATTTGGGTTTTTTTGTGGAACAAGGATTGGAAAGCATCAGTGGAAAGGAGAAATGTTTTTCCCATATTAACTCTTACAGGAGAGAATTTCCCTTCCTAGGGGTAGATTTCATCTCACTTCCTGTTGTCTCCTTCCGTTTGCAAGTAGGAGTCGTTTGTAAGTTAGATGTTTGAAAGTAGGGTCCTGCCCTATATACTCAGCAGAAATTTGGGCCTTAGGTGTTGCTGTGGCCACAACACTGTAAGCCCTCACAGGGCCCTGCTGTGAAATATTAGATCAAGAATTGTAATTACATGCCCCTGTTGAACAGGAGCTGAAAAATTAGGCCTTAGACACTGGTGCTGGTGCCACAACACTGCAACCCCTCACAGACACTCTAGTTGGAACGCAGGAACGAGCCCTGCTGCAAAATATTGCATCAAAAATTGTAATTACACGCCCCTGTTAAACAGGCGCAGAAAAAATGGGCCTTAGGCACTGGTGCTGGTGCCACAACACTGCAAATTCTCACAGACACTCTAGTTGGAATGCAGGAACAAGCCCTGCTGCAAAGTATTACATCAAAAATTGTAATTACACGCCCCTGTTAAACAGGGGCTGAAAAATTGTGCCTTAGGCACTGGTGGTGGCGCCCAGAACCAAAAATGTTCTTACAAGCTATCAGCGTGATGATTGAGGAGGAAGAGGATATTTACTCAGTGATAGTCACTCAGCATCAGCATAGGCAGTCTTTGAAGGGATCTGAGATTTCCAAAAAAATTATTCGGTTACATCAGCATCAGGTGCTTGGTAGCTGGTGGTGATCCAAGACTGATTCATTTTTATGAAGGTCAGTCGATCGACCGAGTCGGTGGACAGACGCACCCTGTGATCGGTTACCACACCTCCAGCAGCACTGAATGTGCGTTCCGAAAGAACGCTGGATGCAGGACAGGCCAGTAGCTCAATTGCATACTGTGCAAGCTCTGGCCAGTGATCCATCCTCAAGACCCAGTAACCCAGAGGATTTTCGGTGGGAAAGGTGTCCAAGTCTGATCTTGCCCCTAGGTATTCCTGCACCATGTAAAACAGACGCTGGCGATGGTTGCTGGAACCGATCATACCTTGGGGCTGCGGACCAAAAAATTGTCTGAACGCATCGGTCAGACGGCCACCTTTTCCACCGCTCCTTCTTTGACTGACCGAAGCCTCAGCAACACGTTGTCCAGAAACAGGAGTTTGTAACCTCCCAGTCTCTGGGAACGCATTGCACAGACCTTTCTGCAAGGCCTCCCGAAGATGTTTCATCCTCTGCTCCCTCTGCGATGGCAAGATAAGGTCCGCAACCTTACCCTTGTAACGTGGATCAAGGAGGGTTGCCAGCCAGTATTGGTCCTTCTCCTTGATACCACGAATACGAGGATCCTTACGCAGGCTTTGCAGGATCAGGGAGGCCATGCAGCGTAGGTTTGCTGAGGCATTCGGTCCGGAGTCCTCTGGGTCACTAAGGACGACATGGTCCGCAGCCACCTCCTCCCAGCCACGTACAAGTCTATGTGTTTCTTGGGACTGATCCCTTAAAGACTGCTGCTGATGCTGAGTGCCAGGCTCCACCTCCATACTGACACAATCTTCCTCCTCCTCCTCCTCCGCCTCCTCATCCTCTTCCTGTGTGATCGGCGGGCACGCAGGAACACTGTCTGGATAAAGGGGGCCTTGAGAGCTAAGGAAGTCCTCCTCTTCCTGCCTCTGTTCTGCCTCAAGTGCCCTGTCCATTATTCCATGCAGCGTGTGCTCCAACAGGTGGACAAGGGGGACAGTGTCACTGATGCATGCACTGTCACTGCTCACCATCCTCGTGGCCTCCTCAAATGGTGACAGGACAGTGCATGCATCCCTGATCATGGCCCACTGGCGTGGGGAAAAAAAACCAAGCTCCCCTGACCCTGTCCTGGTGCCATAGTCGCACAGGTACTCATTGATGGCCCTCTGCTGCGTGTGCAGCCGCTGAAGCATGGCCAACGTTGAGTTCCACCTGGTGGGCATGTCACAGATTAGGCGGTTCTTGGGCAGGTTAAACTCTTTTTGGAGGTCCGTCAGCCGAGCACTGGCATTATATGACCGGCGGAAATGCACACAGACTTTCCTGGCCTGCCTCAGGACATCCTGTAAGCCCGGGTACCTGCCCAAGAACCGCTGCACCACCAAGTTAAGGACGTGAGCCAAACAGGGCACATGGGTCATTTGTCCCTGTCGGAGGGCAGAGAGGAGGTTGGTGCCATTGTCGCAAACCACCATTCCTGCCTTAAGTTGGCGTGGCATCAACCAACTCTGAACCTGCCCCTGCAGAGCTGACAGAACCTCTGCCCCAGTGTGGCTCCTGTCCCCCAAGCACACCAGCTCAAGCACTGCATGGCATCTTTTGGCCTGCATACTTGCGTAGCCCCTTGAACGACTACGGAGCACCGCTGGTTCCGAGGAAGAGGCCATGGAGGAAGAAGAAGAGGAGGGGGTGGAGGAGAGAGGTGTGTCACAATCATTAGCATTTTGGAGGCGTGGTGGCGGAACAACCTCCAACACTACTGCACCTTGTCCTGCATCCTTCCCAGCTGCCAGCAGAGTCACCCAATGCGCCGTGAAACTTAGGTAACGTCCTTGTCCATGCCTGCTGGACCATGAGTCAGCGGTAATATGCACCTTACCGCTGACCGCCCTGTCCAGCGAGGCATGGACATTGCCTTCCACATGCCGGTAGAGAGCCGGAATCGCCTTCCGTGAGAAAAAGTGGCATTTGGGTACCTGCCACTGAGGAACCGCACATTCCACAAACTCACGGAAGGGGGCAGAGTCTACCAACTGAAAAGGCAGCAGTTGAAGTGCTAGCAATTTTGCCAAGCTAGCATTCAACCGCTGGGCATGTGGATGGCTGGGAGTAAACTTCTTTCGGCGGTGCAGCAGCTGGGGCAGGGAAATTTGCCTGGTACAATCTGACGTAGGTGTACCAAAAGCAGATTGCCCACAAGTACTTGGCTGTGACACACCTAATTCTACACCTTCATTCCTCTCAGTGCAGGTCTCAGAGAGGACTGAAGGTCTAGTGGGTTTGGAAATCTCAGCTGAGGAGCAAGGAGAGGTCCTCTTTGTTCTTTGGTGTGGGTCTTTTAGATACGCTTGCCAACGAACTGCATGGCAGGTCAACATATGTCTGGTCAAGCATGTGGTACCCAAGCGGGAGATGTTTTGGCCACGTGAGATACGCTTGAGACATATGTTGCAAATAGCAGCGGTGCGATCTGATGCACTCGTCTCAAAAAAGGCCCACACCAAAGAACTTTTTGAATAACGCGCAGAGACTGCAGCGCCCTGCACATGTGGAGCTTTGGGGTGTGATGCAGTCAATGTGCTGCCCTTAGGCTGGCCCCTGGAGGGCATCCTGCCTCATTGGTGATGTGCCGCCTCCTCCTCCTCTCTCCTATCAGGCACCCACGTTGAGTCAGTGACCTCATCATCCCCTCCCTCCTCATCACTGGAGCAAACCTGGCAGTATGCTGCAGCAGGGGGAGCATGACTGCCAGATTGTTGTCCTTCTTGGGCACCCCCTCTGTCCGTGCTCATGTTACTGCCTTCATCAAGCTCAGTATCATCATCAGAGCCTTCCAAACGCTGGGCATCCTCCTGGAGCATGTACCCAACACTGTGGTCAAACAGTTCGAGGGACTCCTCAGGAGGACATGGTGGGGCTAGGGAAGGAGTCACTGATGACATTGAGCCGAGGGAAGAGGCTGCTGCTTTGCCAGACAAAGTACCCTGGGCATGGGTGAGAGAGGATGAGGAGGATGAGGACGGCTTGGTCATCCACTCGACCAAGTCTTCCGCATGTTGCGGCTCAACATGGCCAGCTGCCGAAAAAAAGGCCAAGCATGTCCCATGGCCACGTGCTGATGAGGATGCACCGTCTCCACGACCAGCACTAGACACAGAGCCTGCTTGCCCTCTCTTATTGGCTTGTGACTGTCTGCCTCTCCTTCTTGGCCTTCCAGACATACTAATGGCCTGTAGCTGCACTAAGCTGGGATATATATATATATATATATATGTACTGATACTGCAGCTAGCAAAATCAACTGCCTGCCTGTAGTATGAGAACCTTCTACAGGTAGCTTTAGCTGAACACTGTGAGGTGGACGCACCCCACTAACTTGTAGGTTTAGCTGAACACTGTGAGCAGGACGCACTGCACTAACTGTAAATAGTCTAGCTGCCTGACTGTGGTACTAATAGGATCAAAAGAACACCAGCAATTTTCTTCGGGTAGCTGTATTTACTGTAACAAGACAAGCCTGCCTGTCAGTAAGAAGATAACAGAAACGGATCTAGCTGAACACTGTGAGCAGGACGCACCCCACTAGCTTGTAGGTTTAGCTGAACACTGTGAGGTGGACGCACCCCACTAAATTGTAGGTTTAGCTGAACACTGTGAGCAGGACGCACCCCACTAACTTGTAGGTTTAGCTGAACACTGTGAGCAGGACACACCCCACTAACTTGTAGGTTTAGCTGAACACTGTGAGCAGGACGCACCCCACTAACTTGTAGGTTTAGCAGAACACTGTGAGCAGGATGCACTGCACTAACTGTAAATAGTCTAGCTGCCTGACTGTGGTACTAATAGAATCAAAAGAACACCAGTAATTTTCTTCAGGTAGCTGTAAATACTGTAACAAGACAAGCCTGCCTGTCAGTAAGAAGATAACAGGAACGGATCTAGCTGAACACTGTGAGCAGGACGCACCCCACTAACTTGTAGGTTTAGCAGAACACTGTGAGCAGGACGCACTGCACTAACTGTAAATAGTCTAGCTGCCTGACTGTGGTACTAATAGGATCAAAAGAACACCAGCAATTTTCTTCAGGTAGCTTTATATACGGTAACAAGACAAGCCTGCCTGTCAGTAGGAAGATAACAGGAACGGATCTAGCTGAACACTGTGAGCAGGACGCACTGCACTAAATGTAAATAGTCTAGCTGCCCGACTGTGGTACTAATAGGATCAAAAGAACACCAGTAATTTTCTTCAAAATACTGTAACAAGACAAGCCTGCCTGTCAGTAGGAAGATAACAGGAACGGATCTAGCTGAACACTGTGAGCAGGACGCACTGCACTAAATGTAAATAGTCTAGCTGCCTGACTGTGGTACTAATAGGATCAAAAGAACACCAGTAATTTTCTTCAAAATACTGTAACAAGACAAGCCTGCCTGTCAGTAAGAAGATAACAGGAACGGATCTAGCTGAACACTGTGAGCAGGACGCACTGCACTAAATGTAAATAGTCTAGCTGCCTGACTGTGGTACTAATAGGATCAAAAGAACACCAGTAATTTTCTTCAGGTAGCTTTATATACTGTAACAAGACAAGCCTGCCTGTCAGTAGGAAGATAACAGGAACAGATCTAGCTGAACACTGTGAGCAGGACGCACTGCACTAAATGTAAATAGTCTAGCTGCCTGACTGTGGTACTAATAGGATCAAAAGAACACCAGTAATTTTCTTCAAAATACTGTAACAAGACAAGCCTGCCTGTCAGTAAAAAGATAACAGGAAGGGATCTAGCTGAACACTGTGAGCAGGGCGCACTGCACTAAATGTAAATAGTCTAGAAGATAACAGGAACGTCTCTCTCTCTCTCTCTATTTCTCAGCACACCGGAACACACTGCACAGGGCCGCTGTGCAGGCGGCCTTATATAGTGTGGGGCGTGTACTAAATCCCCTGAGCCATAATTGGCCAAAGCCTCCTTGGCTTTGGCCAATTACGGCTCTCTGTTAAGGCGGCGCTGTGATTGGCCAAGCATGCGGGTCATAGTGCATGCTTGGCCAATCATCAGCAAGCAATGCACTGCGATGCCGCAGTGAATTATGGGCCGTGACATGCCACACGAATTTGGCGCGAACGGCCGATATCGTTCGCAATTCGGCGAACGACCGAATAGCCGATGTTCGAGTCGAACATGGAGCTCATCCCTACTGGTTAAAATAAAACCTGTTTTAGGAAATACACCTATGTTTTAAATAGCTATCAACAAAATGCAACACAGAGAAAAGAAAGGATTTCACGATACACTAGATCAATATTCTACCAAAAGAGTAGTTGATGTTTAGAATAGACTTCTAGCAGAGGTAGTGAGTTGGTCAAAGGTAAGTGAATTCAAATGTGCTTGGGACAAACATAGCTCTAAATTCAGACAAAAAAATGTTACCACCCCCCAAATAAATA
The DNA here is from genome assembly GCA_037952925.1 of Lithobates clamitans. Taxonomy (NCBI): domain Eukaryota; kingdom Metazoa; phylum Chordata; class Amphibia; order Anura; family Ranidae; genus Lithobates; species Lithobates clamitans. Next base: position 2,329,112 of record JBBGZY010000052.1, on the reverse strand, counting down.
AATTAAAAAAAACAGGGCAAACTCGATAGACTTTTTTTTGCCGTCTCTCTTCTGTGTTTCTATGTTTCAAAGCAGGGGTATTTCAAGGAAAAAGTGTACAATATCTGGCTCCCTGGTAACTCTGCACAAGGCTCTAAACAAGTTATCTCTCACATATTTTAATCTACCATACTGTTGTATATAATTCCTATAAACTGGACAGCAAGTCCATGGACAGTTTTATTAATGGGTATTCAAATTCTAAATACTAAATAACTTCTCAATAGTGTTAATAAAAATACCCTGTGTGTCAGATCATGCAGCTCTTTGGCTTCTGGTGCTTTCTGAAACTTCAGGGTTTGTTGGACTTACGGGTGTCAGATGGCAGTGGTTTCTCCTGCTAACTGCCATGTCACTACCAGGGATAAGTTAGGATGTTTTCAGGCCCACCTAAACTATCCCGTCAGGAAGCTGTCACTGCACGCTGCCAATCATAAGTAGCCAAGGCATCCCCCCTCCCCAAGCAGCTACACATATGTAAGGGGCATGTACTGAATAGTGAGAGGCTGGTGAGGCACTGGCTAGTATCAGAGCCAGATACACACAGGTTACATACGCCACAATTGTTGGAGATAGAGCAATAATTCTAGCACTAGACCTCCTCTGTAACTCTAAACATGTAATCTGTAAAAAATTTAAAGCGTACTGAAGTTTGGCGCCATCCCACGAGTGTGCGTAATTTTAAAGCGTGACATGTTAGGTATCTATTTACTTGGCTTAAGATTATCTTTCACATTGTACAAAAAAATCAGGTTATCTTTAGTGTTTTTTTTTTTACATTCATGAAACTGTTTTTTCTAAAAAAAAAAACACATTTGAAAAATTGCTGTGCAAGTACCGTGTAACATAAAAAGTTGCAACAACTACCATTTTATTCCCTAGGGTGTCTGCTAAAACAATATATATAATGTTTGGGGGTTCTGAGTAATTTTCAAAAAATTATGATTTTTACATGTAGGAGAGAGGTGTCATAATTGGCCTGGGTGGCAATTACCATAAGTAATATACAAATAATTATTATATATTGTTTTTAGGATAATTTACTATATTTTCAAAAACTGTACTCAAGCAGGTGACTTAACGGACAAATTACTGAAGTTTGAAGTTATAACTTCAAACCAGTAATTTCACAGTAAATAGATAAATAATAATTATCTTATAAGATATAGCACAATAATCTATTATTTACAGTGGGGACAGAAAGTACCGGTATTCAGACCCCCTTAAATTTTTCACTCTTTGTTATATTACAGCCACTTGCTAAAATCATTTAAGTTCATTTTTTTCCTCATCAATGTACACACAGCACCCCATATTGACAGAAAAACACAGAATTGTTGACGTTTTTGCAGATTTATTAAAAAAGAAAAACTGAAATATCACATGGTCCTAAGTATTTAGACCCTTTGCTGTGACACTCATATATTTAACTCAGGTGCTGTCCATTTCTTCTGATCATCCTTAAATTGGTTCTACACCTTCATTTGAGTCCAGCTGTGTTTGATTATACTGATTGGACTTGATTAGGAAAGCCACACACCTGTCTATATAAGACCTTACAGCTCACAGTGCATGTCAGAGGAAATGAGAACCATGAGGTCAAAGGAACTGCCTGAAGAGCTCAGAGACAGAATTGTGGCAAGGCACAGATCTGGCCAAGGTTACAAAAAATTTCTAAAAATATGGGGGGATTGAGGGATAAGGGAAGGGGGGGGGGGGGACTGGCGTGAGTACACCTGTACTGGATCGTGAAATTATGTATGCCAGTACTTGGTGCTTAACCCGTTAGGGTATTGTTGCTGTAACCATGACTTGTACAATATTAAATGGAGGGTTGGGGGAGGGGAGAACCCAAAGGGATGGGTTCATAGAAAGGGGTTACTTAGTGCAACAATGGAGTCTAAAGTTGGTATAGTGATAAAATCAATTTTTATTCATCTTATACATAAAAAAGAAACACAATTACTGAAACTATGAATATCAAAAATTATAATATAATTAGGCCTTGAACAAACCAGACAAGACAGACTTGACAAACAATACATCTAAGAAACATATATTGCTACCCAGTCAGGGCATATTGCATTATGCCACACTGGCCTAGTGGTTTGGTCAATTGATCAAATGGTGGTGGATTATGGTCAACCCAGAGTATTAGGTTCCAATTTAGAATATAGGCTACAGTATGGGCCCCTGTGGCATTATGCAATGGGAGAGTGGTAGATGCAATGGAAGAGAAACACCTATGATGTGATAGAGCAGGATTAGGATTCCTATTGTTATATTTGTAGTAGAGGTTTAGCTATTCCTCTAAGTTAAGTATAGGGCAGTATAGACAAGTCGTCCTGTAACCGTGTTGGCCCCTATATAATTATCTGGAAGTCCTTAGTAACCTGCAGAGATGTTACAGATGCCGGTTCAAGCTGGTATCTGGTATGTGGTGGAACCATAGACAATCAGTCAGCAGTTAACTAGGTGTTCAGGTGGCAGTGCAGTCACTCAACGATCTAGTAATATAGTTAAGATGCAATTGCAGTTATATTTAACTGTGTTGTTTTTGGCTGTACATTACCACCATCTTCCGCGCTGCTCTACTCAGGGGTGCTGTAGTCCATTAGTCCTAAAAGCCATAGCGACCGTAGCGTTCCTGTATCAAGCACGGGATAACCTCAAAGTCCTGCAGTGGGTTGCGGTGTTCTGCTTGTTAAGTCGCTCTTAATTGGCTCGTCCACTGTAATCCCAGACACCGAGGGGGGGATTCCTGTACCTCGGAGACGCCTGGTGGGCATATATAATTTCTCACTATTTTTTTCTTTGGCGCCATTTTGTCCCCAAATTTTTGAACTCTGGGGTCGATTTATTATTTTTTTATTCTTAATTAACTGCACCGTTCACCATATTATTTTTTCACTCATTTACCATATATTCTACCTTGGCTGACACATTTATCTCATTGGGGGGACATATTTTATTCAGCAGTTTCTAAAATACTGATGTTTTTGAATATTCTCGGTTATCTCCGAATATATGGTCTTCTATGGTTTAGACCGCATTATGATAGCTAGTGATGGAGCTTTCATACATCGTAGCCATCTGGATTTAGTTTGTATTTTATGACATTCATACCCATTACTTAATAACTTAGAGGGCAGCGCCGTTTTCATTCTCATTTCACTTATTTATCTATGCAATTAGACCCCTAGGGGTACTAATTAGGGATAGGCAGCAGCTCTTACACTGATCTATCTATTTATGCCTGGTGGGCCTTTTGTTTCCCCTTTCCGAGCTGCGGCTATGTCTTCCTCATATCAGCTGGTTGCTGTGCATCTCCCTCAGTGCCCTGAGCGCACGGACTGGGTAGCGCAGTGATGTCAACGCGTTTCGCCGTGATTCAATGACGTAGCTTCATCTCTGGACGTCCAGAGATGAAGCTACGTCATTGAATCACGGCGAAACGCGTTGACGTCACTGCGCTACCCAGTCCGTGCGCTCAGGGCACTGAGGGAGATGCACAGCAACCAGCTGATATGAGGAAGACATAGCCGCAGCTCGGAAAGGGGAAACAAAAGGCCCACCAGGCGTCTCCGAGGTACGGGAATCCCCCCCTCGGTGTCTGGGATTACAGTGGACGAGCCAATTAAGAGCGACTTAACAAGCGGAACACCGCAACCTACTGCAGGACTTTGAGGAACGCTACGGTCGCTATGGCTTTTAGGACTAATGGACTACAGCACCCCTGAGTAGAGCAGCGCGGAAGATGGTGGTAATGTACAGCCAAAAACAACACAGTTAAATATAACTGCAATTGCATCTTAACTATATTACTAGATCGTTGAGTGACTGCACTGCCACCTGAACAACTAGTTAACTGCTGACTGATTGTCTATGGTTCCACCACATACCAGATACCAGCTTGAACCGGCATCTGTAACATCTCTGCAGGTTACTAAGGACTTCCAGATAATTATATAGGGGCCAACACGGTTACGTGTCTATACTGCCCTATACTTAACTTAGAGGAATAGCTAAACCTCCACTACAAATATAACAATAGGAATCCTAATCCTGCTCTATCACATCATAGGTGTTTCTCTTCCACTGCATCTACCACTCTCCCATTGCATAATGCCACAGGGGCCCATACTATAGCCTATATTTTAAATTGGAACCTAATACTCTGGGTTGACCATAATCCACCACCATTTGATCAATTGACCAAACCACTAGGCCAATGTGGCATAATGCAATATGCCCTGACTGGGTAGCAATATATGTTTTTTAGGTGTATTGTTTGTCAAGTCTGTCTTGTCTGGTTTGTTCAAGGCCTAATTATATTATAATTTTTGATATTCATAGTTTCAGTAATTGTGTTTCTTTTTTATGTATAAGATGAATAAAAATTGATTTTATCACTATACCAACTTTAGACTCTATTGTTGCACTAAGTAACCCCTTTCTATAAACCCATCCCTTTGGGTTCTCCCCTCCCCCAACCCTCCATTTAATATTGTACAAAAAATTTCTGCTGCACTTATGGCTCCTAAGAGCACAGTGGCCTCCATGATCCTTAACCACTTGCCGACCGCCTCACGCCTATATACGTGAGCAGGGCGGCACGGGCAGGCAAAATCACGTACCTAGTACGTGATGCCTTCCCGCGGGCGGGGGGTCCGATCGGACCCCCCCCCCCCGGTGCCCTCGGCGGTCGGCTCTTGTTCGCGGGCGATTGGGGGTCAGGGGGAGGCCATCCATTGATGGCCACCCCCTCCCGATCGCTCCCAGCGAATCAAATGCTTCCTCTCCCTCTGTAATGTAAACAGAGGGAGAGGAAGTGATGTCATCTCTCCTGGAGCCGGTCTTTTTGATCCGACGCCGAGGAGAGAAGACATCCAAGTAAGTGCACCAACACTACACGCTCAGTAGAACACACCAGGCACACTTTTCACCCCCCTGTCACCCCCCAATCACCCCCCTGTACCCACTGTCACTCTGACACCAATAGCAGTGTTTTTTTTTTTTGCATTGGTGTCAGTTTGTGTCAGTTATAAGTGTTAGGGCAGTTAGGTTAGCCCCCTTTAGGTCTAGGGTACCCCCCTTTAGGTCCAGGGTACCCCCCTAACCCCCCCTAATAAAGGTTAACCCCGTGATCACCCCCCGTCAGCAGTGTCGCTAAGCGATCGTTTTTCTGATCGCTGTATTAGTGACACAGGTGACGCTAGTTTAGGGAGGTAAGTATATAGGTTCGCTGTCAGTGTTTTATAGCGACAGGGACCCCCATATACTACCTGCTAAAGGTTTTAACCCCCTGATTGCCCCCTAGTTAACCCTTTCACCAGCGATCACCGTATAAGTGTTACGGGTGACGCTGGTTAGATAGTTTGTTTTTTGTAGTTTATTATAGTTTATTACAGTTTATTATAGTTTATTATAGTTTTAGGGCACCCGCCGTTTATTACCTTATAAAGGTTTAACCCCTTAATTGCCCGTCGGTGATAGAAGTTAATTTTTTAGGATCAGATAAGGTCTGCGTCGCCCCAGGCAGCGTCAGGTTAGCGCCAGTACCGCTAAAACCCACGCACGCAGCATACACCTCCCTTAGTGCTATAGTATCTGAACGGATCGATATCTGATCCGATCAGATCTATACTCCCCAGCAGTTTAGGGTTCCCTGAAACGCAGTGTTAGCGGGATCAGCCCAGATACCTGCTAGCACCTGCGTTTTGCTCCTCGGCCCAGCCCAGCCCAGCCCACCCAAGTGCAGTATCGATCGATTACTGACACTTACAAAACACTAAGCACACATAACTGCAGCGGTCGCAGAGTCAGGCCTGATCCCTGCGATCGCTAACAGTTTTTTGGTAGCGTTTTGAATCAGTCGCTGACAGTCAGGAGCTTTTTTGCCTGTGAGTCTCACTAGTGTACCCCTAAATTTAGAGGCCAAAATGGCAAATCGAAGGTACACTAGTGAAGAGGCCTACAGGATTCTGAGCATGACAGATAGTGAAGAGGAAGTCACTCATCTGTCAGATTCAGGCTCAGAATACGATCCTGTAGAGGACAGCGGCTCCATGACAGATAGCTCTGACGACGGAGTTGTGGTCCCTGCTAAGGTCAGGCGTACCAGACCCCGAACTTATTCTGTCCTTGAAGTGCAAGAACCGCAGGGCTCTCGTATGGAGCAGAGAAGTACTAGTGCCGCTATTCCTTCTGGTGAACTGGCAAGCACCAGCGGCCTAGTACACCCTGGTCGTACATCCAGCACTGCAGTAACACTTGGTGACGTGGCGAGTCCCATAAATGCAGTTCAAGCTGGCGAGGTGGCAAGCACAAGTAGTGTCCCGCTGCCACCAAGAAGACGAACACAGGCCCGTCGTGCCCATACTGCCCTTCCTGCTGCATTCGCCAATCCGAATTGGGTACCCACCACTTCTGCAGCACCCGTACTTCCCCCTTTCACTGGCCAACCCGGAATTCAGGTGGAAACAGTTGACTTTACGCCACTGGATTTTTATTCGCTGTTTTTCACCGAAGATCTCTATAGATCTATTGTGGACCAAAGCAATTTATGCGCTGGTCAATACATCGCCACTATGCCCCAGTCCACCCTTGCCAGAGATTGGAGACCAATTACGGTCTCCGAATTTAAGATCTTTCTGGGCCTTTCCCTCCTCATGGGGTTGAATAAAAAGAGTGAGTTGTGGTCATATTGGTCCACTGACCCAATTTACTATTCACCCTTGTTCTCTGCCTCCATGGCCAGGGCACGATACGAGCAGATTTTGCGGTTCATGCACTTCAACGACAATGAACTCTGTCGTCCTCGTGGAGACCCTGCATACGATCGGCTCTACAAAATTCGGCCCCCCCGTAAACCACTTCAACCAACGTTTTGCAGACTTGTTTACCCCCCATCAAGTTGTCTGCGTTGATGAGTCCCTGGTTAAATTTTCTGGCCGCTTGTCATTCAAACAGTACCTTCCCAGCAAGCGTGCCAGATACGGGGTCAAGATGTATAAGCTCTGTGACAGGGCCACAGGCTATACATATAGTTTTATGGTTTACGAGGGCAAAGATAGTCACGTAGAGCCGACAAACTGCCCTGACTACATAGGAAGCGCTGGCAAGATAGTGTGGGACTTGGTGTCACCCTTATTCGGAAAGGGGTACCACTTGTACGTGGACAATTATTATACGAGCGTGCCACTTTTTAGCCACCTTTTTGATCATCAGATTGGAGCATGTGGCACCGTGCGACCTAATCGCCGGGGCTTTCCCCAGCAGCTTGTAGATTCCCGTCTTAGGCTGGGGGAGAGAGCCTGCTTGAAGTATAATAATTTGCTCGCTAGGAAGTGGAGGGATAAGAAGAATGTTTTCGTTCTCACCTCCCTTCATGCAGACACGATGGTCCAAATTCCTACGGCGACTGGTGTTGTGGAGAAACCCCTCTGTGTCCACGAATATAACCTTAATATGGGAGGGGTGGACCTCAACGACCAGTTGTTGGCGCCATACCTAATTGCCCATAAGGCCAGACGCTGGTACAAAAAAGTGTCTGTTTATTTATTTCAATTGGCTTTGCTGAATGCTTATGTGCTATACAGAGCTTCAGGACGGACTGGATCCTTCCTTAAATTCCAGGAAGAGATCGTCAGAGCCCTTCTGTATCCAGACGGTGCTCCACCTCACCATCCCCAACCAAATGCAGTAAGCCGGCTGCATGAGAGGCATTTTCTTTATGCCCTCCCGAGTACCCCTACCCAACGAACCCCCCAAAAAAGATGTCGTGTCTGCAGCAAGCGCGGATTTAGGCGTGACACCCGGTATTGTTGTCCCCTCTGTCCTGGCAATCCTGGTCTTTGCATTGGTGAATGTTTTGAACACTACCACACACTAGTGGAGTATTAGCGTAGGGTACAGCACTGCACAGACTAGGCACACTTCCACAGGGTCTCCCAAGATGCTGTCGCATTTTGAGAGACCCAAACCTGGTACCAGTTAAAAAAGTTAAAGTTACAAAAAAAAGTGTAAAAAAAACAAAAAAAAGTAAAAAAAAAGAAAAAAACACAAAAAAAATATAAAATAAAAAAACCAAAAATAGTTGTTGTTTTATTGTTCTCTCTCTATTCTCTCTCTATTGTTCTGCATTCTATACTGCAATGTTTTATTGTTATGTTTTTATCATGTTTGCTTTATAGGTATGCAATTTTTTTATACTTTGTTTTTTTTATTGTTAACCACTTTTGTGTTTTCAGGTACGCCATTCAGCTGCAGAGCGGATTTATTTATCTTGACAGCAACAGCGTTTGCTCCCACGATACATAAAGCCGTGACTCCAGCGCTGTCGGAGGTGATTTCACCACCACAGTTACATACTTCAGCATATATGCCGAAGCGTGGGGGCAGCAGTGGGTGGAGGAGCGATTTGCTCCTGCCTTTTGCGGGAGGATGCCCCCATGCTTTGGCATATATATTTTTTAGGTAGGCACAGGTTGCGTTAAATGTTTTATTTTTTACTATGTTTTTTTTGTATTTTGCTTTGCAGGTATGGTAAGTATTACTGTTATACTGTAATGTTACTTTGTTTTTTTGTTAACCATCATTTGCTTAGCAGGTACGCCATTCAGTTGCAGCACGGATTTATTTATCTTGACAGCAACAGCGTTTGCTCCCACGATACATAAAGCCGTGACTCCAGCGCCGTCGGAGGTGATTTCACCACCACAGTTACATACTTCAGCATATATCTTTTTTTCGTTCAGCCCACAGGCTGCATGAAAAAAAAGTTTACAATGTATGCCCAACAAGGACCAGCAACGTACTGGTATGTTGCTGGACTTTGAGTGGTTATACCAGAATGATGCCTGCAGGTTTAGGTATCATCTTGGTATCATTCTTTTCAGCCAGTGGTCGGCTTTCTTGTAAAAGCAATCCTAGCGGCTAATTAGCCTCTAGACTGCTTTTACAAGCAGTGGGAGGGAATGCCCCCCCCCACACCGTCGTCCATGTTTTTCTCTGGCTCTCCTGTCCCAACAGGGAACTTGAGAATGCAGCCGGTGATTCAGCCAGCTGACCATAGAGCTGATCAGAGACCAGAATGGCTCCAAACATCTCTATGGCCTAAGAAACCGGAAGCTACGAGCATTTCATGACTTAGATTTCGCCGGATGTAAACAGCGCCATTGGGAAATTGGGAAAGCATTTTATCACACCGATCTTGGTGTGGTCAGATGCTTTGAGGGCAGAGGAGAGATCTAGGGTCTAATAGACCCCAATTTTTTCTAAAAAGAGTACCTGTCACTACCTATTGCTATCATGGGGGATATTTACATTCCCTGAGATAACAATAAAAATGAAAGGAACAGTTTAAAAATAAGATAAAAAAGCAAAAAAATAATAATAAAAAAAAAGCACCCCTGCCCCCCCCCTGCTCTCGCACAAAGGCGAACGCAAGCGTCTGGCGTCAAATGTAAACAGCAATTGCACCATGCATGTGAGGTATCACCGCGAAGGTCAGATCGAGGGCAGTAATTTTAGCAGTAGACCTCCTCTGTAAATCTAAAGTGGTAACCTGTAAAGGCTTTTAAAAATGTATTTAGTTTGTCGCCACTGCACGTTTGTGCGCAATTTTAAAGCATGTCATGTTTGGTATCCATGTACTCGGCCTAAGATCATCTTTTTTATTTCATCAAACATTTTGACAAAATAGTGTGTTTTAGTGTATTAAAATTTAAAAAAGTGTGTTTTTTCCCCAAAAAATGCGTTTGAAAAATCGCTGCGCAAATACTGTGTGAAAAAAAAAATTAAACACCCACCATTTTAATCTGTAGGGCATTTGCTTTAAAAAAAAATATATAATGTTTGGGGGTTCAAAGTAATTTTTTTGCAAAAAAAAATAATTTTTTCATGTAAACAAAAAGTGTCAGAAAGGGCTTTGTCTTCAAGTGGTTAGAAGAGTGGTCGATGTGTGACATAAGCTTCTAAATGTTGTGCATATAATGCCAGGACAGTTCAAAACCCCCCCAAATGACCCCATTTTGGAAAGTAGACACCCCAAGCTATTTGCTGAGAGGCATGTCGAGTCCATTGAATATTTTATATTGTGACACAAGTTGCGGGAAAAAGACAAATTTTTTTTTTTTTTTTTTTGCACAAAGTTGTCACTAAATGATATATTGCTCAAACATGCCATGGGAATATGTGAAATTACACCCCAAAATACATTCTGTTGCTTCTCCTGAGTACGGGGATACCACATGTGTGAGACTTTTTGGGAGCCTAGCCGCGTACGGGACCCCAAAAACCAAGCCCCACCTTCAGGCTTTCTAAGGGCGTAAAATTTTGATTTTACTCTTCACTGCCTATCACAGTTTCGGAGGCCATGGAATGCCCTGATGGCACAACCCCCCCCCAAATGACCCCATTTTGGAAAATAGACACCCAAAGCTATTTGCTGAGAGGTATAGTGAGTATTTTGCAGACTTCACTTTTTGTCACAAAGTTTTGAAATTTGAAAAAAGAAAAAAAAATACGTTTTTCTTGCCTTTCTTCATTTTCAAAAACAAATGAGAGCTGCAAAATACTCACCATGCCTCTCAGCAAATAGCTTGGGGTGTCTACTTTCCAAAATGGGGTCATTTGGGGGGGTTTTGTGCCATCTTGGCATTTTATGGCCTTCAAAACTGTGATAGGTAGTGAGGAGTAAAATCAAAAATGTATGCCCTTAGAAATCCTGAAGGCGGTGCTTGGTTTTCGGGGCTCCCAAAAAGTCCCACACATGTGGTATCCCCGTACTCAGGAGAAGCAGCAGAATATATTTTGGGGTGTAATTCCACATATGCCCATGGCATGTTTGAACAATATATCATTTAGTGACAACTTTGTGCAAAAAAAAAAAAAAAAATTGTCACTTTCCCGCAACTTGTGTCAAAATATAAAATATTCCATGGACTCAACATGCCTCTCAGCAAATAGCTTGGGGTGTCTACTTTCCAAAATGGGGTCAATTGGGGGGGGGGGTTTGTGCCATCTGGGCATTTTATGGCCTTCAAAAATGTGATAGGTAGTGGGGAGTGAAATTACAACTTTACGCCCTTAGAAATCCTGAAGGCGGTGCTGGGTTTTCGGGGCCCCGTACGCAGCTAGGCTCCCAAAAAGTCCCACACATGTGGTATCCCCGTACTCAGGAGAATCAGCAGAATGTATTTTGGGGTGCAATTCCACATATGCCCATGGCCTGTGTGAGCAATATATCATTTAGTGACAACTTTGTGCAAAAAAAAAAAATTGTCACTTTCCAGCAACAATGGGTTCAACATGCCTCTCAGCAATTTCCTTGGGGTGTCTACTTTCCAAAATGGGGTCATTTGGGGGGGGTTTGTACTGCCCTGCCATTTTAGCACCTCAAGAAATGACATAGGCAGTCATAAACTAAAAGCTGTGTAAATTCCAGAAAATGTACCCTAGTTTGTAGGCGCTATAACTTTTGCGCAAACCAATAAATATACGCTTTTTGACTTTTTTTTTTACCAAAGACATGTGGCCGAATACATTTTGGCCTAAATGTATGACTAAATTATTGGATTTTTTTTATAACAAAAAGTAGAAAATATCTTTTTTTTTCAAAATTTTCTTTTTCCGTTTATAGCGCAAAAAATAAAAATGGCAGAGGTGATCAAATACCATCAAAAGAAAGCTCTATTTGTGGGAAGAAAAGGACGCACATTTCGTTTGGGTACACCATTGCATGACCGCGCAATTAGCAGTTAAAGCGACGCAGTGCCAAATTGTAAAAAGTGCTCTGGTCAGGAAGGGGGTAAATCCTTCCGGGGCTGAAGTGGTTAAATGGAAGACGTTTGGGACGACCAGAACCCTTCCTAGAGCTGGCCGTCCAGCCAAACTGAGCTATCGGGGGAGAAGAGCCTTGGTGAGAGAGGTAAAGAAGAATCCAAAGATCACTGTGGCTGAGCTTCAGGGATGCAGTCGGGAGATGGGAGAAAGTTGTAGAATGTCAACCATCACTGCAGCCTTCCACCAGTCGGGGCCTTATGGCAGAGTGGCCCGACAGAAGCCTCTCCTCAGTGCAAGACACATGAAAACCCGCATGGAGTTTGCTAAAAAAACACCTGAAGGACTCCAAGATGGTGAGAAATAAGATTCTCTGGTCTGATTAGACCAAGATAGAACTTTTTGGCCTTAATTCTAAGCGGTATGTGTGGAAAGAACCAGACACTGCTCATCACCTGTCCAATACAGTCCCAACAGTGAAGCATGGTGGTGGCAGCATCATGCTGTGGGGGTGTTTTTTAGCTGCAGGGACAGGACGACTGGTTGCAATCGAGGGAAAGATGAATGCGGCCAAGTACAGGGATATCTTTAAAGAAAACCTTCTCCAGAGTGTTCAGGACCTCAGACTGGGCCGAAGGTTTACCTTCCAACAAGACAATGACCCTAAGCACACAGCTAAAATAACAAAGGAGTGGCTTCACAACAACTCCGTGACTGTTCTTGAATGGCTCAGCCAGAGCCCTGACTTAAACCCAATTGAGCATCTCTGGAGAGACCTAAAAATGGCTGTCCACCAATGTTTACTATCCAACTTTACAGAACCGGAGAGGATCTGCAAGGAGGACCATGTGATATCAGTTTTTCTTTTTTAATAAATCTGCAAAAATGTCAACAATTCTGTGTTTTTCTGTCAAGATGGGGTACTGTGTGTACATTAATGAGGAAAAAAAATAACATAAACGATTTTAGCAAATGGTTGCAATATAACAAAGAGTGAAAAATTTAAGGGGGTCTGAATACTTTCCGTCCCCACTGTAGCTTGATTATAACAGTACCTTTTCAACAGCAGAAGATTCTCATTCTCCCTCTTAACTGTGTGGGAAAAACCTGGGATTGTGGGTAAATCTTATACCCATAAACCAATGTTTTTACTTGTAGTTAAGAGGGCTGGGCTGGAAGGGAGCATTTGTTTTTTAGACACATGCCCCTTCTATGACACTGCAGTTAGAGGCGTGCCTCCACTGCAGCATTTTTATTGGACAGCTTGGGCTAATGGTACTTTACCATTGGTCCAAGACTCCAAGCTGTCCATTGAGCTCAGTGCCTCTGACAAGAAGTGAGAAGAGGCACTGTAAGCTCATCCTCTCAGTCTGCTGCAAACAGGGTGTGCCAGCTTGTATTTAAACTGGCCGCTCTGTATGTAGCTTCTGACAGGCTGTGCAAGGAGCCCCGTATCTCCGGAACCATAGATTTTAGATGCCTCAACTGCTTATGATTGGCAGTGACAGCTTCCTAGCTGGATATCTCCAGAAGGGAGGTTCAGACTAGGAACCAAACACTCCTGAGCTAATCCCTGGTAGTAACATAGTAGCTGGTGGGAGAAACTACTGCCATGTGTCACTCCTGTGCTGTCACACTGACACATAGGCTTCCAATGGCTTCCAGTCGCCATTCAAATACACATTACACAGGCATGGTTAACTGTTGTCAACATTAGGAGACCCAATCTGAGAAATGACATGCAGTCATTGACATAGAGTATATGAATGTGGAAAAGAAGTGACTGCAAAGAGGCTGTAGATTTTTTTTTTAACAAAGCAACTGTTTATGAGAAGAGAGCCCTGACATGACTCCTCATACTGCATCATCTAGATGTGTTTGAAATGTTTTTAGTCTTTGGAATGTATCACAAAAAAAGAGTGATATGCTGTGAGTGCCCTGGGCTTTGTATCCTTGGATTGTTGTATTTGGCTGCTTACTTACTAGGAGCATCAGCTGCTGTGATTTTTACAGAGTGGAAGTGTGGAATCTCCATGGACAATCTCTTCAATATGCACAAGTCTGAATTCTTTCAAGTGTTAGTAATGGTGAGTGCCATATACCTATTTTACTTGCATTGTCATGGTGGTCCTCTGACTTAAGTACTATCTGACTATGAGTTAAGCAAACCATAGATTGTACAATTTTCTTTCCTTCCATTACAGGTGGAAAGAAAGAAAATTGTTCGATTCATCGACTGACTGTGTTGATGGGGGAATCACTCCCGCAGCACTATTGTGTTCTGCCTGTTGGGAGCATTCCCTGTCGGCAGAACACAATGATCACTGCTAGTGGCTAAAACTGCTGGCAGTGATTGCATGCAAAAAATCTGACAGGCTGGTTGCACTAAAGTCGATCAATGGATCAATTTCAGCACAACCAGCCTGCTCATAGATGGATCAAATCTCTGCTGTTCCCTGCTGAACCAGGCGAATATTAATCCATCTATGGCCTCCATTAGAAAAGATATGTCACCCTGTATAAGATGTCCAACAACAAGCTCTGGTTGACCTGTTCATCTGTTTTATTTTTGTTCACAAAAGTCTCCATGTGTGTTGTATATAATGTGACTGGGTCTTATCTGATTTTTGTACACTGTATGTGTTTTATACTGCTTTATATCCTTTTTGAATGTACAGTCATTTCATGATTCTAATAAAAAAAAAGTTTATATTTAAAAAAAAGAAAGCCTCCATTAACCTCTTGGCACCTCCACAGTACTTAAATAAGCGTGCCTGAACACCGAGCGGCCGCTTTTTCGTACCAGAATGTAAATACAGCTGTGCCAAGGGTGCGCGTCCTGCGCGCTCTTGGCTCAGTTACCTGTGGCTAACAGAAAGCTCACAATTGCCACTTGCGATTGGGATCTTTCCGTTCATCTGACCGCTGTGACAGGAAAACACAGCAGTGACATGATCATACCCCCTAAAAGGGCCGGGAGGCGCTGGGGCCAAGGGGTTAAATCAGACTTCCTATGTAAACTTGTTCTAGGTCATTGGCTCTGAAAGTTTTGAAGAAAGAGGATCAGCATGGCATCCAAGCAATTAGAAAGCTAGGTGAGCAAATACAGTTCCAAATTTCTCTCAATGCATATTTCCTTTAGGCCCCTTTCACACGATCGGACCGTTCAGATCCGCCTGTCAGTTTTGACGGCGGACCTGAACGGGCGATCCATGTTAGCCTATGGACCGTCGGATGTCAGCGGAGACATGTCCGCTGACATCCGACCCCGTCCGATCCGCTAAAAGCAGACGTATGGGCTCTACGTCCAGATCCGTCGCTGGCGGATCGGATCGGGTGAGATCTGACGAAAACGGACACGCTGTCCGTTTTCGTCCGATCCCTCCATAGGCGGCAGCGGCGCCTGACAAGCCCCTCCCCGCTCAGTGAGCAGAGAGGGACCTGTCATCCGCCGGCTCAGCGGAGATCAATGGACAGATAGAAACGGTAGAAACGGAGCCCGCCTCGTGTGAAAGGGGCCTTAGGCCTCTTTCACACGGGGCAGATCAGTCATGATCCGCCCCGTGAACATCCGCTTGCTCAGCGGGGATAGCTCCGCCGATCCCCGCTGAGCAGGAAGATGACAGGTGCATCGCTGCACACTGTGCAGCGACGGACCTGTCAGAGCGCCGCTCTCCCCTATGGGGGGATCGGATGATGACGGTCCGTAGTGTCCGTCGTCATCCGATCCGATCCGAAAACGGAGGGAAAAGTAGGTTTTTCCTCCGTTACACTTTTCGGATCGGAGCGGGTCGGATGTCAGCGGACATGTCACCGCTGACATCCGACGCTCCATAGGGATGACTGTATGTCCGTTTTTCATCCGAAAACGGATGGATGAAAAACGGACATACGGATCATCCGTGTGAAAGAGGCCTTAGGGTGAATTGAATGGGATTTCCTACTTTAGCACATAGTTGCAATATATGATGCTTGTGATCTAGTCTTAACCAATTAAAAGATACATTTTAAATGTGATCCAGGATACCGCACTTGTATGTTTTTAACTCCCTGTAGCTTGGGCCCCCCACTAGTGTGTACATTTTTCCTGCATGTTGGTGGGCAAGCAATGCTCCTCCACCATCATTAGTTATAATTTAGCAGCAGAAACGTTTCAGCAGTTCTGAAGTTGTTTTTGGCCACTTCCAAAGTCCCACCCACCCAATAGTTGCAAAATATAATACTTGTATCAAATATTTGATATAAGTATTGTTTTTGGTCACTTCCAAAGTCCCACCCACCCAAGGGGGTTTTGAGTATTCTCTAAAATTTTGGGATGTGGTGACCTCAAACAAGCAGATCTTGGAATCTTTTTCCCTATTTTGCAACTATGTTCGCTAAATAATTTTCACAACTCTCAAAAGAACAGTGATAGAAAGATTCAAGCCCGATGAAACAATAATAAATTAGACCCTGGTGGGTAATTCATCATATATCTCCATTCAGGTGTATGGAATATAGGCACAATACGGTGGCACATTCTAGAGCTATATTATCTGCGGGTAAACAATACTGGTCAGACAAGATCCCTTGGGATCTTTTTGGCTGATGGTGCTTGCATGTGCCTATAAACAAGAGTAGACCTCCTACTGCTTGTCTTTGAAAAAGGTATAATAAAAGGTAATTTGCTATCTGTCAGAAACCATGAATCAGACCGAGACAGAAGTACAGTAAAATCACACTTGTTTATTAACAAAAATTAAAAACTTAAATAGAGTAAACATAGTCAAAGCATAGGCAGAGTCCAGTAATCAGATCGGGTAGTCAACCAAGCCAGAGTTCAGTAACCAGATAGGGTAATCAGCCAAGCTAGAGTTCAGTAACCAGATCGGGTAATCAGCCAGGCCAGAAGTCAGGGATTCAAGTAGAGGAACAGAAAGCAGGATAAAGAGCCAGAAGGGATGTCAGCAAAGCCAGTCTTTAAACAGGAATGCAGGGGAGGGTTTCATGTGATGTGACCAAGGCGAAGGCAGAGAAGAAGTGAGCTGGACAGTTTTAAGTAGGCAGGTCAGACGAGCAGGATCAGGAACAGCTGGGTAACTGTGGAGAGAGATGAGAGCTGGCAATTAGCTGACAGCTGAGCAGCCAGCTCAGAGAAGGAAGGGCTGAGCCCAGCCCCGACAGTACCCCCTCCTCAACGACCCCTCCCCCTCAGAGGACCACCGGGCTTGAGGGGAAAACGTCTATGGAAATCGCGGAGGAGGGCAGGGGCATGTACATCCGAGGATAAGACCCAGGAGCGTTCCTCCGGACCGTACCCCTTCCAATGCACCAGGTACTGTATGCATCCATGGAACCTATGGAAGTCAACAATGGATTGTACCTCATACTCCTCATGGTTCTCAACCTGTAAAGGGCGAGGACGTGGCACTGAGGTGGTAAATCGGTTGCAGACCAATGGTTTCAATAAGGAGACATGAAACACATTTGAGATGTGCATACTAGGAGAAAGGTCGTAACGCATAAGCCACTGGGTTAACCCTGCAAAGGATACGGAAAGGCCCAATAAACCGAGGTGCGAACTTCAGTGAGGGAACACGAAGTCGGAGGTTGCGAAATGACAGCCAGACCCTGTCCCCAAACTGGTAGGAAGCCGCAGGCAGGCGTCTGCGGTCAGCATGGAGTCTGTACCTATCATTAGCATTACGCAAAGCCTCCTGGACTTGTGCCCAAGTGGAACGAAGACCACGGAGATGCTCCTCTAATGCAGGAATACTCTGCAGAACAAATGAGTCAGGCAACATGGAAGGTTGGAAACCATAATTGGCCATAAACGGAGACAATCGGGAGGCAGAATTCAAGGCACTCTTGTGAGCAAACTCTGCCCATAGTAATAGGTTTGACCAGTTGTTATGATGGTCAGAAATATAGCAACGTAGGAATTGCTCCAAGGACTGATTGGCTCACTCTGCGGCCCCATTAGACTGCGGGTGATACGCAGAGGAAAAAGCAAGGTGAATTCCCAACTGTGCACAAAAGGCTCGCCAGAACCGGGAGACAAACTGACTGCCCCTGTCTGAGACAATAGCCTTGGGTAGCCCATGTATGCGAAAGATCTCCCGAGCAAAAATGGAAGCCAGTTCCTTAGAAGTAGACAACTTCTTAAGTGGAATACAATGACACATCTTTGAGAACCGGTCAACCACCATAAGGATAACAGTGTTGCCTTGGGAGTTGGGCAACTCCACAATGAAATCCATAGACAGGTGGGTCCAGGGCCTCTCTCCATTGGGTATGGGTTGTAGGAGGCCCACTGGAAGGTGTCGTGGAGTCTTACTCTGAGCACACACGGAATAGGCAGCTACAAAGGCAGTTACATCAGCACGTAGACTAGGCCACCAGAATTGTTGAGAAATGGCCCAAAGGAGTTGATTCCTCCCAGGGTGGACAGCTCCCTTGGGAGAATGGTAAGTCTGGAGCACGGCAGTACGGTGACACTCTGGGACAAAGCAACGGTCACAAGGTTTCTCAGGAGGAGCATCGACCTGAGCAGCAAGAATTTTGTCACTCAAAGGAGAAGTAAGACTGGTGCGAACCGTAGCCAGAATACGATCAGGAGGAATCACAGGAACCGAAACCGACTCCAACTTGGAAGTGGAGGAAAATTGTCGTGACAAGGCACCAGCCCTTACATTCTTAGAACCAGGTAAGAATGAGACAAAGTAATTAAATCTTGACAAGAAAAGAGCCCATCGCGCCCTTCTGGGAGAGAGGCATTTAGCCTCAGACAAGAATGTGAGATTCTTATGGTCAGTAAGAATGAGAACCGGCACAGTGGTACCTTCGAGGTGATGTCTCCATTCTTTCAGGGCTAAAATGATCGCCAACAGCTCTCTGTCACCAATCTAGTAATTGCACTCCGCAGCTGACAATTTCTTGGAAAAGTAGCAACAAGGATGCATAGCACTCTCAGAGGTGGGACATTGAGACAGAAGGGCGCCAACACCAGTCTCAGAAGCATCAGCCTCAAGGATAAAAGGTAACGTAGGATCAGGATGTGCCAACACAGAAGCAGAAACAAAGGCAGCCTTGAGACTCTCAAAAACCTTAATGGACTCCGGAGACCAACTCTGTGGGTTACCGTCCTCTCTGGTCATATCAGTCAGGGGCTTGACCAGAGACGAAAAGTTACGAATAAACTTCCGATAATGGTTGGCAAAACCCAGGAAACGCTGCAGAGGATGTAAACCCATGGGTCGAGGCCACTGTAGGACTGCCGAAAGTTTCTCTGGGTCCATCGAAAAACCAGCAGTGGAAATGACATAGCCCAAGAAAGGGTGACCAAAACCAAGGGCTTATCCTTCAGGATAACTGGGGATGACACAACGCCACCTAAGGTCTGTCCATGACAGGACCTCAAGGTTCGGGTGCTCCCAGGACGGGTAGGACAAGACTTCAAAAAGTGACCTGCCTGGCCACAATAAAGGCACAATCTCTCCCTCCTCCTAAAGGCTCTCTCATCCGCAAATTATCTTTATTGACCGACTCGGTACCAGGAGGCATAGGAGGTGAGGGAGGCACGGGTGGGACTGCAAAGCTCGGAGGCAAACTTACAGGAGGCTTCCGCAAGCGCTCCTTAAAAGAAAGTCTTTCTCTGAGTCTGGAGTCAATGAGGATGGCAAACGATATCAAGCTCTTCAGCTCAGTGGGTATATCTCTGGCTGCTATCTCATCCTTGATGGAATCCGAGAGACCATGAGAAAAAGCAGCCACAAGGGCCTCATTGTTCCAAGCAACCTCTGCTGCCAGAGTACGGAATTCAATGGCGTAGTCGGCAACAGTTTTCGTACTCTGTTTGATGGACATGAGGCACTTGGCAGCAGAAGCGGAGTGTGTGGGAACGTCAAATACCATTTTAAAGGAGGCCACAAAATCAGGGTAACTCAAGACAGCAGGTTTTTGCGTCTCCCATAGAGGGTTAGCCCAGGCCAAGGCTCTCTCAGAAAGCAAAGATATCATGAAACCTACTTTGCTTCTGTCCGTGGGAAACGCCTGGGGCAGCATCTTGAAGTATATCTCAACCTGATTGAGAAACCCTCTGCATTGAACTGGATCGCCCCCAAATCGCTGGGGAAGTGGAGCGGAACCAGACATACCTCTTATAGAGGTAATACTCGAGGCGGGTGCCTGCACAGAGACTGGCGCAGCAGCAGGGATGACCTGCGACTCAGGTTGTACCGGAGCAGCCACAGTGGGCGATTCCAAATGAGCTGTGTGGCTCAGGAGCATTTGTAATGCCATGGCAAACTGATCCATGCGGTGATCTTGCTCATCCAATCTGGAAAAAATATTACCAACAAGTGGATTGACTGTATGTTCTGAATTCATGGCCTTCGGAAACCATGAATCAGACCGTGACAGAAGTACAGTAAAATCACACTTGTTTATTAATAAAAATAAAGTAAGCATAGTTAAAGCATAGCCAGAGTCCAGTAACCAGATCGGGTAGTCAGCCAAGCCAGAGTTCAGTAACCAGATCAGGTAATCAGCCAGGCCAGAAGTCAGGGATACAAGTAGAGGAACAGCAAGCAGAATAAGGAGCCAGGAGGGATGTCAGCAAAGCCAGTCTTTAATTCAGGAGATGGTTTCTTATGATGTGACCAAGCCGAAGGCAGAGATGAAGTGAGCTGGACAGCTTTAAGTAGGCAGGTCAGACGAGCAGGGTCAGGAACAGCTGGGTAACTGTGGAGAGAGATGAGAGCTGGCAATCAGCTGACAGCTGAGCGGCAAGCTCAGAGAAGGGCTGAGCCCAGCCCTGACACTATCCCTATCTGCAGCCAGTGTTAATTTTGGCAGCAAATTTCGATTTAGTTTTAGTCTTATGCCCCGTACACACGGTCGGACTTTGTTCGGACATTCCCACAACAAAATCCTACGATTTTTTCGACGGATGTTGGCTCAAACTTGTCTTGCATACACACGGTCACACAAAGTTGTCGGAAAATCCGATCGTTCTGAATGCGGTGACGTAAAACACGTACGTCGGGACTATAAACGGGGCAGTGGCCAATAGCTTTTATCTCTTTATTTATTTATGGCACTTTGTCCGTCGGATTTGTGTACAATTTCGGATTTTGTTGTCGGAAAATTTTATATCCTGCTCTCAAACTTTGTGTGTCGGAAAATCAGATGGAAAATGTCCGATGGAGCCCACACACGGTCGGAATTTCCGACTACACGCTCCGATCGGACATTTTCCATCGGAAAATTCGACCGTGTGTACAGGGCATTAGTCTTATGACTAAAATGGCATTGTAGTTTTAGTCCCATTTTAGTCTTCTGCAATTATTTTAGTTTTAGTCGACTAAAACGAATTTTAGTTGTCTAAAATCTAATGGGTGTAATTAAATTGTAATGCATTAGTGAACATTTCTCTACAATTTCCAAACTCATTATATACTAAACTCATTATATACTGCTGGAGTGAAAAATCTCATATGTTATTATTTATGGTATTGAGGTATGAACATGCATTACAGACCAGTGTTAATTTCTAAGTCAAATTTCAATTAAGTTTTAGTCTTATGCCCCGTACACACGGTCGTATTTTCCGATAGAAAATGTCCGATCGGAGCGTGTTGTCGGAAATTCCGACCATGTGTGGGCTCCATCGGACATTTTCCATCGCATTTTCCGACACACAAAGTTTGAGAACAGGATATAAAATTTTCCGACAACATAATCCGTTGTCGGAAACTCCGATCGTGTGTACACAAATCCGACGGACAAAGTGCCACGCATGCTCAGAATAAATAAAGAGATGAAAGCTATTGGCCACTGCCCCGTTTATAGTCCCGACGTACGTGTTTTACATCACCGCATTCAGAACGATCGGATTTTCCGACAACTTTGTGTGACCGTGTTTATGCAAGACAAGTTTGAGCCAACATCCGACGGAAAAAATCCTAGGATTTTGTTGTCGGAATGTCCGAACAAAGTCCGACCGTGTGTACGGGGCATTAGTCTTTTGACTAAAATTGCATTTTAGTTTTAGTCTCATTTTAGTCTTTTGACTAAAATGCCATTTTAGTTTTAGTCGTATTTTAGTCATCTCAATTGTTTTAGTTTTAGTCGTATTTAGTCGACTAAAATAGTATTCATTTAGTCAACTAAAATGTTTTAGTCGTTTTAGTTAACGAAATTAACACTGTTTGAAGCTGAAGTTCTGTTTGTAGACCCTATTTTTATCACAGTAACCTTCTACACCTAGGGCATTGCCATTGCCTTTTCTCCTCTTTCTTATTATTGGCAAAATTCTGCCAAAAAAGAAACAGAAAAACTGTAAGCAGTGTTCTGATTTCTTTTAAGAACAGATAACTTACAAACTACAAACTCCCCCCTCCTTGTAGCTAGACAGGCAATATATTAATGCTATCTAAATGACCAATCATCAGCACAGCGCTGTGAATGATTCCACGCTTGGCTATCAGTGGCTGCCTGTACAAGAATGCTGCTGAGGTTCAGGATTCAGGCAATTATGTTACCTTCCGCTGGGAAGCCATAGTGGGTGGATCATCACTAATGAGAATGGTGCTCTGCTATTGATGGACTGATACGCTGTGACTCAGAGTGCTATTGAAATAGATTTAGCTACTGTTGCCACACAGTGGAAATTTGATGTCCTACCTGAAAATGGAAGTGAGTAAAAAGTGCAAGTTTTAATATAGTCAAGGGTAGTCTGAATTTCCTCTGTCAAATCATTTCCTTAATTTATATTCAGCATCCTTTACTATGAGACAACCTGCAATTTTGTTAGACTATGAAAAAGTATGTTTTAAAAATAAGTGAATGAAATGTTTTTTTCGGATACCTATTTAAAGCAGAACTTTAGTGTACAAACAATTTGTAAGAAATGTTTTTTTGAAGAACAGACATACTATGGATCTTTTGCAAAAAGCCTTCTTACCTTTCCTCCTCACAAACCTTTAAATTGTACACTGAGCTGTGTATGCAAGAACAGTACACTGGGAACTGTACACTGAACACTGTAAGCTGAGCGGCACATGCGCAGTTCAGTGTACAGTGCTCAGTGTAAATTCTGTTTATTAAAAAATTGTACAAACATACAGCTTATTGATAAAAATGTATTGACATATAAATAAAATAAGCAAAATAAAATAAATATATATAACTAAACAAAAACAAGCAAGAAAAAAAAACTAATAAAAAAGATTACAAACCCCTAACCTCAACCTAAACACAATCCAGGCTAATAAACATTTTGAGATTTAACTGCCATCAGGATGCTTTACATACATGCTTCTTAGCCTGCTTACCCCCCTACCTACTCGGAGACCCTACAGGTTTTAATATTCTCTGCAATTCCTCTTCCAAAGAAATCACCTACTCCTCACCAAAAGAATCCTCCACCTCAGAAAATACCTCAAACGTATTTGACAGCTCCACCCTCACCGATTTTGAAACACGGACATCCTTCCTCCTCCTCCGCCTCTTACACGCTTTCCCTTTAGCCTCCAACCATTTAATATCCTCACCTGACAATCCTGATGGCAGATCCCCCTCCCCCACATCCACGACATCCTTTAGCTAAAACCCCTCCATATACCTCTCTCCCCAGGGCCGGCCCTACCATTGGACCCGATAGTACCATGGGTCCCGAGCGGCACTTTCAGGGGGGGCGGCAAATTGCCGCCCGCCAGCCAGCCCGTTCTGCCCGCTCCACTGCTTATCCCACTGTCGCCGAGATGATAGGAGCGTGCAGGCAGAACAGGGGATCAGTCAGCGGGCGGGCCAGCGGCTGAGTGAACACGCTGGCCAGTCGGCAGGTGAGCGGGCTTGCTGGTCAAACAGCGGGCCGGTGGGCGGGGGAGCAGAGAGATGACATCATCTCTCACTGCCCGCCCGGCATCACTGCAGTTCCGTCCTCATTGTGCAACCGCGGGCAGCAGAGAGATTACATCATCTCTCTACTGCCTGCCTTCACTCTGGAACACAGCAAGTGGCAATCCGCTATGTGTGGCAGGTGAAGTGGCAAGTTACAATTTGCAACGTGTGGCAGGTGATGTCATGGCAAATGACAATCCGCAATGTGTGGCAGGTGACGTGGCAAGTGACAATCCGCTACGTGTGGCAGGTGACGTCGTGGCAAGTGACAATCTGCTACGCGTGGCAGGTGACGTTGTGGCAAGGTACAATCCACAATGTGTAGCAGGTGACATTGTGGCAAGTGACAATCCGCAATGTGTGGCAGGTGACGATGTGGCAAGTGACAATCCGCAACGTGTGTCAAGTGACGCCGTGGCAAAAAACAATCCTCAATGCGTGGCAGGTGACGTCGTGGTAAGTGACAATCCGCAATGTGTGGCAGGTGACGTCGTTGCAAGTGGCAATCCACAACATGTGGCAAGTGACAATCCGCATCTGAAGGCAGGTGACGTTGGCGAGTGACACGCTCAGGGCTCCCACTGATTCTGCATTATGGTGATTTGAACTATTTTATATAACAATGTAATAATAGAAATAATACACTTCAATTATTCTTTTTTGCGATACGGCACTGCGTCGATTTAATTGACAATTGCGCGGTCGTGCAACATTGTACCCAAACAAAATTTGCGTCCTTTTTTTCCCACAAATAGAGCTTTCTTTTGGTGGTATGTGATCACTTCTGCGGGTTTTTATTTTTTGCGTTATAAACAAAAAAAGAGCGACAATTTTGAAAAAAATAACAATATTTTTTTACTTTTTGCTATAATAAACATTCAAAAAAATGAATACAAATTTCAGTTTAGGCCAATATGTATTCTTCTACTCTTCTATTCTTTGGTAAAAAAAAAACACAATAAGTGTATATTGATTAGTTAGCGGAAAAAGTTATGGCGTCTACGAAATAGTGGATAGATTTATGGCATTTTTTTTTTTTTTACTAGTAATGGCGGTGATCTGCAATTTTTAGCGGGACTTGCGACATTGCGGTGGACAGATCGGACACTTTTGACACATTTTTGGGACCATATATGATATTTATACAGCGATCTGTGCTATAAAAATGCACTGATTACTGTGTAAATGTCACTGGCAGGGAGGGGGTTAAAAGTGTTCCCTGGAAGGTGTTTCTAACTGGGGGGGAATGGGACTGACTGGAGGAGGAGATAGATCTCTGTTCCTAATCACTAGGAACAGCAGATCTGTCTCTCCTCCCCTGCCAGAATGGGGATCTTTCTGTTTACATTGACAGATCCCCGTTCTGGCTCTGTGGAGCGATGGCAGGTGGCCGGCTGACATCGCTGCCGCTGGCCAATCACAGGTCCTTTTATACTCCTTTATACATGTATAGAGCCATGACAGGTCCTCTTTTGCACCTACATGCATGTATAGAGCCATGACGGGTCCTCTTTATACTCCTACATGTATTTAGCCATGACACATCCTTTTACACTCCTATACACATGTATAGAGCACTGACAGGTCCTTTTATACTCCTATATACATGTATAGTGCCATGACAAGTTCTCTTTCTACCCCTATATACATGTATAGTGCCATGACCGGTCCTCTTTATACATGTATAGAGCCATGACTGGTCCTCCTTATTCCCCTATACATGTAAACAACCATGACAGGTCCTCTTTATATTCCCACGTACATGTATTGAGCCATGGCACGTCATTTTATACTCCTGTACACATGTATAGAGCCCTGACAGGTCCCTTTATACTCCTACATACATGTATAGAGCCATGACAGGTCCTCTTTATACTCCTACATACATGTATAGAGCCATGACAGGTTCTTTTTATATTCCTACATACATGTATTGAGCCATGACATGTCCCTTTACACTCCTATAGACACGTATAGAGCCATGACAGGTCCCCTTTATACTCCTATACACATGTATAGACCCATAATAGGTCCTCTTTATACTTCTATATACATGTATAGAGCCATGACTGGTCCCCTCTATACTCCTATATACATGTATAGAGCCATGACCGGTCCCCTTTATACTCCTACATACATGTATAGCATCATGACAGGTCCTCTTTATATGCCTACATAAATGTATAGAGCAATGACAGGTTCTATTTATACTTCAGTATACATGAATAGAGCCACGATAGGGCCTCTTTATACCTCTATATACATGTATAGAGCCATGACAGGTCCTCTTTATACTCCTACATACATGTATAGAGCAATGACAGGTCCTCTTTATACTCCTATATACATGTATAGAGCCATGACAGGTCTCCTTTTATAATCCTATATACATGTATAGAGCCATGCCAGGTTCTCTTTCTACCACTATATACATGTATAGAGCCATGACAGGTCCTCTTTATACTCCTATATACATGTATATAGCCATGATGGGTCCCCTTTAGTTATCATGAAATAAAATAATGGATGTGGGGGTCTTTTGGTGGGCGTGCTTTTTTTTTGGGGGGGGGGGTAGCATTCCATTCTTGGTCCCAGGCAGCACAATGTCTTGGGCCGGCCCTGCCTCTCCCCACATCATTCACCCCATACTCGACACTAGCCACTCTCATCCTCTTCCCACCATCACTTCTGCCATGCCGAGGAAGAGAAGTTGGCACAGTGCTCAGTGTACTGTTCTTGTATACCAAGGGCGGCCCGTCCAATAACGCTGCCCCCCTATCCTTGCGTCCGGCCCCTTTTCAGGACCCTTTCAGAACAATGTGGGGTGGGTGTTTTTCTGAAGCACCAATTAAAGCCGATCAGAGGCTCTAATAGACTTCAAAATAGGGTTGGCTCGAGTAGCAGAGAATGCGCTCAGATCACACCCAGGTGTGTGAGGACACACTGAATCTCCTCTCCGCCAATCAGGAAGCGGGTCTGAGACCTGTTTCCTGACTGGTCAAAAAGAGAAGCGTTCTGATTGGCCACCGAGGAGGAGAGAGGAGACAGAAGCCG
The DNA here is from genome assembly GCA_037952925.1 of Lithobates clamitans. Classification (NCBI taxonomy): domain Eukaryota; kingdom Metazoa; phylum Chordata; class Amphibia; order Anura; family Ranidae; genus Lithobates; species Lithobates clamitans. The sequence goes on along the minus strand of JBBGZY010000052.1, from coordinate 2,302,352 downwards.
TTGAGTAGGGGAAGGAGAAGCTGCTCGTGATGCCCGAGGAGGAGAACAGGGGAAGCCACCCGTGATTGCACACCATGAATGGGGTAAGTTCACCGACAGGGGGGGGGGGGCGCTGCACTGTTTGCCGCCCCCCCCCCCAAAGAAAATTACCTCCAGCCGCCACTGTTGTATACACAGCTGTAAAGTTCTAGGAAACTCGAAAGTGTATGATAATTCAGGAATTCATTATAAATATAATTGGCTCTAAGTGGTCGAATGCAGATCAAAGTCACTAGAAGCCCTATCTGTGAGCTCTCACCTTTTGTGATTCCTATAATCCTAATATACAATGGGGACGGAAAGTATTCAGACCCCCTTAAATTTTTCACTCTTTGTTATATTGCAGCCATTTGCTAAAATCATTTAAGTTCATTTTTTTTCCTTATTAATGTGCACACAGCACCCCATATTGACAGAAAAACACCTAATTGTTGACATTTTTGCAGATTTATTAAAAAGGAAAAACTGAAATATCACATGGTCCTAAGTATTCAGACCCTTTGCTCAGTATTTAGTAGAAGTATCCTTTTGATCTAATACAGCTATGAGTCTTTTTGGGACAGATGCAACAAGTTTTTCACACCTGGATTTGGGGATCCTCTGTCATTACTCCTTGCAGATCCTCTCCAGTTCTGTCAGGTTGGATGGTAAACGTTGGTGGACAGCCATTTTTTGGTCTCTTCAGAGATGCTCAATTGGGTTTAAGTCAGGGCTCTGGCTGGGCCATTCAAGAACAGTCACGGAGTTGTTGTGAAGCCACTCCTTCGTTATTTTAACTGTGTGCTTCGGGTCATTGTCTTCGGCCCAGTCTGAGGTCATGAGCACTCTGGAGAAGGTTTTCGTCCAGGATATCCCTGTACTTGGCCGCATTCATCTTTCCCTCGATTGCAACCAGCCGTCCTGTCCCTGCAGCTGAAAAACACCCCCACTGCATGATGCTGCCACCACCATGCTTCATTGTTGGGACTGTATTGGACAGGTGATGAGCAGTGCCTGGTTTTCTCCACACATACCACTTAGAATTAAGGCCAAAAAATCTTGGTCTCATCAGACCAGAGAATCTTATTTCTCACCATCTTGGGGTCCTTCAGGTGTTTTTTAGCAAACTCCATGCGGGCTTTCATGTGTCTTGCATTGAGGAGAGGCTTCCGTCGGGCCACTCTGCCATAAAGCCCTGACTGGTGGAGGGCTGCAGTGATGGTTGACTTTCTACAACTTTGTACTATCTCCCGACTGCATCTCTGAAGCTCAGCTGCAGTGATCTTTGGGTTCTTCTTGACCTCTCTCACCAAGGCTCTTTTCCCCCCGATAACTCAGTTTGGCCAGACGACCAGCTCTGGGAAGGGTTCTGGTCGTCTCAAACGTCTTCCATTTAAGGATTATGGAGGCCCCTGTGCTCTTAGGAACCTTAAGTGCAGCAGAATTTTTTTTTGTAACCTTGGCCAGATCTGTGCCTTGCCACAATTCTGTCTCTGAGCTCTTCAGGCAGTTCCTTTGACCTCATGATTCTCATTTACTCTGACATGCACTGTGAGCTGTAAGATCTTATATAGACAGGTGTGTGGCTTTCCTAATCAAGTCTAATCAGTATAATCAAACACAGCTGGACTCAAATGAAGGTGTAGAACAGGGATATGCATTTAGTGGACCTCCAGATGTTGCAGAACTACAAGTCCCATGAGGCATAGCAAGACTCTGACAGCCACAAGCATGAGTCCATGATGGGACTTGTAGTTTTGAAGCAGCTGGAGGTCCGCTAATTGCATATCCCTGGTGTAGAACCATCTCGAGGATGATCAGATGAAATGGACAGCACCTGAGTTAAATATATAAGTGTAACAGCAAAGGGTCTGAATACTTAGGACCATGTGATATTTCAGTTTTTCTTTTTTAATAAATCTGCAAAAATTTCAACAATTCTGTGTTTTTCTGTCAATATGGAGTGCTGTGTGTACATTAATGAGGAAAAAAATGAACTTAAATGATTTTAGCAAATGGCTGCAATATAACAAAGAGTGAAAAATTTAAGGGGGTCTGAATACTTTCCATCCCCACTGTATATATATATATATATATATATATATATATATATATATATATATATATACACACACACAATATATATATATATATATATATATATATATATATATATATATATATATATATATATTTGGGTCATTATGTTTTGCACTTTAGTTGTGCAGTTCATAAGATGACATTGTCAGCTCCTAACAAGACTTTTCATTAGGTATACATAACTCATTGTGTAGATTACCTAAATCTCAGAGCATATGACACATCTGAGACATGTAAGTAATAGCCTATCTTTGAAGTTGTGTTTCCATTTTCTTCCCATTATGGGAGCAAAGTTCATATATTTAAAAACAGAACTACAAGTCAGAACAAGTCTCCTCTACATCAAAACTTGCTTTTAATTTACTTATAAGAAAAAATAAATCAGATCACACTTTAGTGGTGTCAGCATGAGACTGTATGGCATCAAGGAGTAAAAGTGAATTTTCTTCTAGTAGTGCGCCAACATAGCTGCCCACTGCTGCCAATTAACATCAACCCCTCCCCTAAGAGGAAATACAGGGGGCACTGGCATCAAATATTAAAAACCCACAGTATAAGTTTCATTAACCATCGTTCAATACAATTTTGGAGTCACTTTTCAGTGGTAACTTCAAAGTGAACCTGTATCTGTAGCTAATATAATGATGCAAAAAGAGATTTTGTGGAAATGTTAAAGCAGTTCTCCACTCTGGAAAAAAATAAAATAACAGTCAGTTACAAATCTTGTAGCTGCTGACTTTTAATAACAGGACACTTACCTATTCAGGGATCCAGCACCATCCTCACCTGGACTAGTTCTTTATTAGCCTTCAGGTTCCCAGCGCCGGCATCTTAACTGTGTTCATCCGGCTGTGCTGCTTGCAGCTTCACAGCCGGCTGCCCACTACACATGCACAAGGCTTGTGACGTGTCCCAGAAGACTGCGAGGAGGGGGAGAGGAAAACTTCCTCTCAGATCGCATAGGCATCAAAACTAGGTACCCCCCCCCCCCCCCCCCCAACAAAAAAAATGACCTTCTAAATGTTGCAGAGGAGGGTGGGGGAGGGGGAAGAGAGGACTTAAAGCGGAACTTTCTCTTTTGGATGAAACCCTGTTTTGGCCTCTATACCTCCAGCACTGCGAATGTTTAATAGTACAACCGACATGTCTGATTTTTACATGTGATTATAGCAGTTCACAATAATCTCTGTGTTCTCCCGGCAGGGTAGGCTCCCCGCACCCTCCGCCAGGAGAGCATAATAGCTCTGCGGGAGGGTGGTTGCAGCAAAGAAAATCACATGATCTGAGGCCTGCTTTAGATGAGGATTAGATCACATTTTATGGCAAATTAATTCAGAAAACGAATTCCACAATTTTTTTTGTTTCTGTACATATACTGTAGACGAGCAGCTCACAAATGTACAGTCAAAGTTTAAAGTTTCAATGAATGGATCCACCTCAAAGAACATGATTACTGGTGTCTGTTTAGTTAAGCCATAGAATTTTGCTAATCTTTTTTATATATTAAATGTTTATTTGTACAGCACAGATTGTACACATATAGTAAAACACACATACAGTTACACAGTACATAATTTAAAAACATAGCTAATAAAAATCATCAGAAATAAAATTGACTACAAACCATTATAATTTCCCCCCCTTAATGTAAACTTTGCAGTAAAATGCAAGGTCAATTCTAATTGTCCAAGTCCCCTCTGCCTTTTAGATGACCTAATATTAGCAGTTGTAAAATGATCCTGTAAAAAAATTAGACTTACACTTTTCTTACTTACCCCTGTCTTTCACATCGCTGAGCATAGTGCTGCCATCGTAAGGGAAGATTCCTGAAGAATGCTTAGCAGGACAAACGTTGTGAGAAGACACTTCGGGCCATTGTAAAAATATCTTCTTGTGAGGTTTTGGCTACTCTGTCCATTGTAATGCCCCGTACACGCGGTCGGATTTTCCGACGGAAAATGTTCGATGGGAGCCTTTTGTCGGAAATTCAGACCGTGTGTAGGCTCCATGGGACATTTTCCATCGGAATTTCCGTCACACTAAATTTGAGATCTGGTTCTCAAATTTTCCGACAACAAAATCAGTTTGCGTAAATTCCAATCGTGTGTACATAATCCCGACGCACAAAGTCTCACACATGCTCAGAATAAATTATGATACGGAAGTGCTCGGTCTGGTAAAACTACCGCTCGTAATAGAGATAGCACATTCGTCACACTGCATTTTCTTAAATAGTTTAATGCAGCGCATTCTCTTCTTCTTTACAATGCTAGAAGAGTGAAGTTGTTTTGCTGCTGATAGTCACACAGAGTTCTCACAAACTGATTTCTTCATTATTTCTTGTGATCTCATGAATAATATTAATTTTGTTTTTCATCAGATCTCCATAATAATGTTTCTAATTTTTTTTTTCTTTATCAAGATCTGCATTTTTAATTTTTTTTTCTAGTGCTCTCCATAATATTATTTCTCGTTTTGTGTGTCAAGTTACCACAACACCATTATTATCTTGTATTTTTTAACCTCAAGGAGATTGGTTGATGTTGGTGTCCCTTGTTAATTTGACATTGTATTTTTGAAATGTACCTGCCTACTCACAAACAAACTGTCCTTTTTGAAGTAAAACACATAGGCAAGTATTTGAGAAAAATAAATAGCCATTTATTCTGGGTCATAACAAAATAAATAGGGATGCAATGCTGGAGAAACTGGTGAAATTTGCAAAGCCTTTGTACCCCAGGGCACACATCAATTATTTTACAGTCAAAATTGGTGGCCTTGGGAGTCCATACAAAAGTGAGCACAATCCGGTCCAGGACTACAAGAGATCAGGATCAGCAGCAGATGACATATATGTCCCCAGGCTGTGGTCATACAACAGCCTGCATCTTTTGTCAGAACAAACTGAACCCAGGCCATCACTCTCTTGCCTTCCTTACACGCTTCCTCCCAGGCTGTGGCTCTAGTGTTGGAGTTGTGGCAGGAGGTGAAGGAGGAGGACCATGGTTCAACTCACAAACGTGGCTTTGGCTTGTGAGTTCGCCCCTCAACCCTTTTATTTAGGGCTTGTAAGATCACTTCCTCACATAAGAGGCGTTGGCCCTCCTCCATTTCCAGCATTTTGCAGGCTGTCATGCAGGCATAATCCTCTTGAAGACTAGGGGGGTTCTGAGGGCTGCAGTAGCCTTCATAAATAGGCCAAGTGCTGCCTCCTCCAGGTTACTCCTCTTCCTGGCACTTTTTTGTGGAAGGCCGAGGGGAGGGACCTGGGATTCAGGCAGGCTACTGGGCCCGGCCACCTCCTGGCTGCCACTTACCCCCTGCCACCTCCTGGCTGCCACTTTCCACGGCCTCCTCCTGGCTGAGGCTTTCCTGTGTATGAAAAAGAGACATAGTTTTGGTTTTTGGTTCATCAATCACACACAATTTTCAGCTCATGACTGTTGCAAATTGAATGTCAATAAATAGAAAAGACTATCATTCAGACCCCAGCATTTTTCATTCTGGTCCCAATCATTTGTAGCCACTACTGTCTATTGATATGTAAAACACTTTGTGAAATCAGAAATTAGTTATCAAAACTAACATATATTTAACATCATTAATTTGCCAACCAAAAATATTTTTAAGAATGCTATACCTGGCTCAAGCTGGGCTCCTCCACATGTTGCTGCCTGGAAGGCCCAGGTTGGTCGTCGAAAGCCTCAGCTGGGGGGGAAAGAAGCCTTGAAGGAAGATTTGAGAGTGCTGGCCTGGGTTCCCTTTGGTCTGAGAGAAAATGCAGTCTGCCATAGTACCACAGCCTGGGTATATAAATGTCATCTGCTGCTCCTGATCTCATGGAATCCTGGACCTTCTTGCGCTCCCTATTATAAGTGCTCCTCATGCCACCAATTTTGGACATTAAATACTTGATGTCTGCCGTGGATCACCGGCTTCACAAATTCAAGCAGTTTCTCCAGCGCTGCCTGCCTCTTTGATTATTATAAAATAGGTGGTTCACCTGCCACAGACAGGGCAGCTCCCTGAACATATCAATGAATATTCCTAGAAATTCCCTATCATTGAAGGGATCCATTTTCTCTGCAAGACACAATACAAGACAAACCCTAATGTCAGGCGAAACTCTCTAATCTTGACCCAATATAGGCCTCAATCTATAAGCAATATAGGCCACTGATGCACCAAGTTAAAATTGTACCTTCGTTATAACGATCATCGCTTCCGTTACTACGTCCTCCGCTTACAGATCATACGTACGACGCATGCGTGTTCCGCTTCATATACACTGCGCATGCGTGAAACTCCGCCCGCCCATGACGTTCTTTCTAGTATATTCCCCGCCCCTTCTCTTTCGGTGCAGTGGGAGAGCACGCGGCGGAGAGACGACAGGTGTATACAGAGGAGAGCAGCAACAATGAAAGGCCGGAGCCACGAACGTCCTGATCCCGGAGGATATTGAAGGCCTTAATTGTGGCCTTTATAGAGATGGTGGAGATGGTGGACATCTTGAAGAGAGCCGACTATGAAGGGAAGCATGGACCTTACCCAAACCCAAATGTGAGAAAGGCCAAGATCATGGCTAAAGTTGTGAAGAGTCTGCACAGGAATTTTGGGATACGGCGCTCCATGGATCAACTGAGGAAACTATGGTCAGACCTCAAATTGAGGGAGCACGATCAGTACAGAAGAATCAGGAAACCACTTCTAAAAAGTATTTTTCCTGTGTTTCTATTATTATTACTTGCATGCTGCTCCATGTGCTTTTCTTTACTGTTGTACAGTTTAAAATGGTAACTTTCATGTTCATGGGCACAGTAATCGGTTGTAGGAAACATTGTTCGTTCGCCCACTTATAAGATGTTTTTGGCAGATACAGGTTAACTACATTTGTTCAGGCCTATTTGTATTAAAATAAGTTTGTTGTCTAGATGGGTTTGTAACGAGAATGAAATATAAACTTGATTCAGTGTAAGGAGAGAACACTCAGCAGTTGTTTACACATCTGGACACAGGAGCACTAGTGTGAGACACCAGAAAAAACTTTTTAGGATGTCCCACACAGGTGCTCCAGTGTATACTAGGGGTCTCTACATGTGTGATACTTTAACAAAAAAGGGAAGTATTCCAGCTTTAGAAAGGAAATAAAATGTTCTTCAGCTTGGAACTCTGCCAAAACAATTGGACAACACTTCCAAGCAATGTTTCTTATTCCTATTTCTGCCCTCAAATATCTGTGTGCTAAGTATACCTATTTTTTATTCACATAGGGGAGAAAAGAATCGGGACATCTGAGGACACCTGGGACCCCCCACCTTCTAAAGAAGGGGAAATCCCAAAACCACAAGCAGAGGATGAGGAGGGAGACGTTTATGAAGTGGGCGAAATTGTCACCGCAACAGGTGAGTGTCTGAGACCTCAGTTTCAGGCAATAGATGGATGCTTGAATATTTATAATACATAGTGTGTTTTTTTTTCTTTTAGGTGATGTGGATGTTGTGGAAGAAGAATCTAATTTCACCAGTGAAAGTGCCCAGATCCTCATCGGGGAGAGAATGGGGTGCAATCGTGATTTAGAAATCATAAAGGAAAACATCACTGATGTTAAAAAAAAATGAAGAACATCATTGATGTTTAACCACTTCAATACAGGGCACTTATACACCTTCCTGCCCAGACCAATTTTCAGCTTTCAGTGCTGTCGCAGTTTGAATGACAATTGCGCGGTCATACAACACTGTACCCAAACTAAATTTTTATCATTTTGTTCCCACAAATAGAGCTTTCTTTTGGTGGTATTTTGCTTTTGTTTCTGTTAAAAAATTTTGTAAATAAGTAAACTTTCTCTTTCACTGATGGGCACTGATAAGGCGGCACTGACAGGCACTGATAAGGCGGCACCGATGAGGTGGCACCAATGAGCGGGCACTGACAATGGGCACTGGTAAGCGGCACTGATGGGCACTCATGGGTGGCACTGGTGGGCACTGATGGGCACTGATAGGTGACACTGATTGGCACTGAAAGGCTGCAAAGATGGGTTCTTATGGGTGGCACTGCTGGGCACTGATACACGGCACTGATATGCGGCACTGATAGGCATCCCTGGTGGCACTGGCAGTGGTAGGCATTGTGAGTGGGCACTGATTGACAGCTGCCTAGGCATTGATTGGCAGCTGCCTGGGCACAGATTAGTATTTCCCTGGGGGTCTAGGGGGCATATCTGGTGGTCCAGTGTGGATGGCTTCCCTGGTGGTCCTGGGCGGCTTCCCTGGTGGTCTTGGGTGGGATACGAGGCGGGGACTGTGCTGATAAATAATCAGCACAGACCCCCCCTGTCAGGAGAGCAGCTGATCGGCTCTCCTCTACTCGCGTCTGTCAGACGCGAGTGAGGAAAAGCCGATCACTGGCTCTTCCTATCTACATTGTGATCAGCCGTGATTGGACACGGCTGATCACTTGGTAAAGAGTCTCCGTCAGAGACTCTTTACCTAGTTCAGTGTTGTGGGGTGTCAGACTGACAACCCGCAACAACGATCGCTGCGATGCGCACCCCCGGGGGTGCGCAGAGGTTCAATATCCTGCGGACGTCATATGACGCCCAGTCAGGGTATTGAAACCACTTTGCCGCCGTCATTCTGCTATATGGCGGGCGGCAAGTGGTTAAGGCAGAATATTAAACACACAAAAATTGTATCGTTTTCTCGTGTTTTTTTGCTTTGAAAAAAAAGTTTAAAAGTATTTTAAAAGCCAAATTTTGAAGATGCACACGGTGTGTCAACATGTGCTATCTGCCATCATGGGATATCAATGTACGCGTTTTGTGGGTGCAACCCCTTCCTCGCAACTCAATTAGGTGAGAGCAAGGGGTTGCACCCCCAAAACACGTCCATTGATCCCCCATGATGGGAGCTAGCACATTAGGCATGGGATCAGGAGAGAAATCCCCAGTTCGAATCCCAATTTGTGTGCATCTTCAAAATTAGGCTTTTACAGGGGTGACATTACCCCATCTGATGAAGGCAATATCAACACAATTTGGACATACTCATGTCTGATATTGCCACTTTATAAAAGTTGAACTTTGTAAGTTCCTGAGTTGTGTATGTTATGCTTTGAAACATGCCTGTTTAACTAAAAAAATGATATTTACAATGTGAAAAAAAGTTATACAATAAAGATGTTGGTTTGTTTAAAAATCCTTTTCTAACGCACATGTGAATGTGCTTTGAGTAAAATGTTTTCTACTCAACAATGTGTGGCTTCTTATTTCAATGCTCAATAGCAATTTTTGTAGTAAGTTGGTGTTTACTGTGGCAATGGGAGTTATTTACTAAAGGCAAATCCACTTTGCACTACAAGTGCAGTTTCATGTGCACTTTTGCAGTGCACTTGGAGTGCAAAGTGGAATTTCCTTTAGTAAATAACACCCACGGTGCTTTATAATTTGCCACAATCACGCCATTTTCATGACTCCACAAAATAATTAATGGTGCTGAAAATGATGAATATTTTTGTCAGTAATGCATTACAAACATTAACAACAAAAACAAGGTGTGTGTAGCAGACCCACAACATAATAATAGTTCGCTGAAGAAGAGATTGTCACCTCATGTATCAAATAAATTATATTTGCATTATTGAAGAAAATGTCCAAAAAGAAAAGCCCATTGGAGAACCTAGGAGACAGTTAAAAGAAACCCAGGCAGTAAATCAAAGGAAATTTCATTCAGTTTAAGTTCAAAAATTGTTGATAAAATGTTTCTTAAACATTTTCTGGCATATCAATGGCCCCCCTACCCACAAAGTACTCAACATACTTCTGTCTTACTTCGCGGGCACTTTGGGGGGGCAAGCCAGGACGGCCAGCTTCAAGCGCCGTCAGGATTTCTTGTTGAAGTCCGGCCTCAGGCCCAACTGAGGCCACATAGTTCACTGAATTTCTCCTTAAATAGTTGTGTAGAATGCAGCATGCAAGGATTATATGGTTAAGTTTATATTCCGCCATGTTGATTGGCGTAAGGAATAGGCGGAACTGGCTGGCCATTATCCCGAAAGCGTTCTCCACCACTCTTCTGGCTCTGGCCAGATGGTAGTTATAAACCCTCTGGTCCGGGGTGAGGGTCCTCATGGCTTCAAAATGGTCGGCTGGTCAGAACGAACTAACAGAAAGCAATGGAAAAACAGAAAGGCCGGAGCTGAAAATCAGATACGAGCAGACAAGAACGCACTGGAAATCAAATATGTAATAGAAATACGAACCCCCAAGCACAAACTGAAGAGCAGTAACGATCGGAAAAGCAGGAGGCTGAAAAGCGCGACTCGTCTGTCACCAAACCTCTACTAACACGAGATTAGCAGAAGGAGCCCAAAGGGTGGCGCACTTGGTAATGAACTTCCTCTTTCTAGTGCAATTGAACGTGTTGTACGTCACCGCGTTCTTGACGTTTGCAAATTCCGATCAACTTTGTGTGACTGTGTGTATGCAAGTTGTAAAGTTTGAGCCGTCATCCGTCGGAAAAAAAACATGGATTTTGTTGTCGGAATGTGCGATCGTGTGTACGCGGCATTAGGGTGTCTTCTTGTGAGGTTTTGGCTAATTTATCCATTGTAAGAGTGTCTTCTTGTGAGGTTTTGGCTTCTCTGTCCATTGTAAGAGTGTCTTCTTGTGAGGTTTTGGCTACTCTGTTTCCACAGGATCTAGCGGAAAAGAGAGCGACATCATCCTTAACTAGATGCTTCAGGCAGAGGAGAGGGGTGGGGTAGTAAAACTTTAAGCCCAGCTCTGAACTATAGTAGCCACATCTTACTAAGACCCATTCCTTCTAGTAGGTACATCATGATCACAATAAATGACAACAGTAGTTTTTATAAAATACAATGTGATATTAGGGGGATGGCTAGCTCAGTGGTAGATGCGTTTTCAGTGAGTTCACAGCCAACAGAAACTTCAGTTTATGGGCGTGGTAGCCCACTTTTATTGAAAGTTACAAAAATGAAAGTTCATACATGCATGGCTTGCCCACACAGGGTTTCTTCTCCCAAAAATTACAACAAAAAATGAAATTGCCAAGCCACCTGGCTCTCAAGGCTCACTCAGCCTTGGTCGCGGTACAAAGCTGTGCAGGCCCCCTCCTGGCGTCTAGGAAGGGGTTCTCCTGACACTCCAGGCTTTCACACTCCTCCAAGACTCACGGTCCCTTCTGGTCCCCAGGGCTCTCTCTTCCAGTTGGCTCAGCTATGGTCTATGCACCAGAACACACACACAACCTGCGGAACTTCTGGAAGGCCTGGACACAAGACTGAAGATTCCATCCCTCCCAATGCTCTTTGAAGTCTTCAAGTGTCCAGCCCCAATCCAGACTTAAAAAATCCAGAGAAAACTTAAAGCATAGCTTTCTCTGCTCACAAATCTTCTGCTGAAACTTCTCAAACTGCCTCTTTAAGAGTCCTGTGTCCATTTTACCCTCATTTTCACAGAGACAGGGGCTCTCACTCTCACAACAGATAAAAAATACTATTGTCTGTAACTATTGAAATGTTGTTTATGCCTTATCCATAGCTGGGAATCTTTTTAGTAAAGGTTAGCTACTGTTTGCTCTGTGACCCCTTCTGCAATCTCAGTTGGGGAAGGTGGTCTCACTCTGTCATGTTGGCATATAGTGAATTGTGATCAGTCTGATACAAAGACAAACTCCCCATCTTCAACATTAAGACAGAAAGTAGGTGCTGGAAAAATGTTTTAAAGTGGATATGAACTCAAAAATTAAAGCTTTGCTTTGTGAATGCTTATAACAACATCTTATAGGGTTCTACACTCCTTATGGATGCATTACGTACCCATATAGCAGTTTTAACCAAAGAATATAAGAAGACTCAGAACTGTACTAGTTACTGCCCAATTTCATTGAATGTTGACCTAAACGTCTTCACTAGGATTCTTACCAACAGACCTCTCCCACACATAGCCCAACTTATCAATGCAGAGCAAGCTCTATGTAAGGTAGAGAGGCCAGGGACCAGAGGCGGCTCTAGGCTTTGTGAGGCCTTAGGCGAAACCTAAACATGAGGTCCCAATCATGCCCATAATGGGAAAAAAATTCAAGCAATAAAAATGGCTGCAAAAAAGATGGATAGATCCAGCACACAGTTCATCAGCACCACTTCCAGGGCACCCTCCTCACCCATCAGACATATACAGCCAATAAAACATCTGGGGCCCAGCAAGGTGGCAACCCCTCTAAGAATTTCCTGTGTCTTGGAAGAATGGGAGGGGATGTCACTAAGTCATTCCACATCCACAGAGGAAGTAAAGTGGGGGGATCAGGGAGAGAGAGAGGGGGGAGGGAAAGAAAGGAGGGGAGAGAGAGAGAGGGGGAGGGAAAGGGAGGGAGAGAGAGGGAGCAAAAGATTGTGAGCGATAGGGGGAGGGAGAGAGAGAGAGGGGGAAGGAAAGAGAGAGGGGGGAACGAGAGGGGGAGCAAGACATTGTGAGAGAGGGGGAGCGAGAGTGGGAGAGAGATAGGGGGAGAGAGGGGGAGTGAGAGGGGGAGAAAGAGAAGGTGCGGGAGAGGGGGGTGAGAGAGAGGGGTAGAGAAAGGGTGAGCAAAAGGGGGAGAGGTGGAGAGAGAGAGAGAGAGAGGAGGGGGAGAGAGGGAGGGGAGGGGGAGAGAGGGAGGGGAGGGGGAGAGTGGGAGGGTCGGGGGAGAGAGAGAGGGAAGGGAGGCAAGAGAAGGGGAGGGGGAGAGAGCCGGAGGGGGAGAGGGAGGGAGGGAGTGGTGGGAAGGGGTAAGAGAGAGGAGTGTGGTGAGAGGAAGAGAGGGGGAGGGAGAAAGAGAGAGGGGGAGGGAGAGAGAAAGAGAGAGGGGAGAGAGGGAGTGAGGGGAGTGACAGGGGGTAAGAGAGAGAGAGGGGGAGGTAAGGGGGTGAGGGGGTGAGAGAGATCTCTAGCCCTGTCCCTGTCTGCAGCCCCTCCTGTGCCCCATGTCCCAGTCTGTGAAAGCACTGGGGGAGGCAAAGAGCAGGGAGGAGCTGGAGAGTGCTGGGGGCGGAGAGTGCTGGGGACCAGAGAGTGCTGGGGGTTGATGGCCGGAGAGCGCTGGAGGGTGGGGCCAGAGAGCGCTGGAGGGTGGGGCCGGAGAGCGCTGGGGGGGCTGGAGAGGGGGAGAAAGAATTGGAGTGGAGAGCAGGGGGTGCTGATGAAATGGGGGTGGAGCCAGGGAAGACAAGGATGGGCTGGAGAGCAGGAGAGGCGGAGCCAGGGGCCACAAGGAGGGGCTGGAGAGCAGGAGGGCGGAGCCAGGGAGCACGCAGAGGGGCTGGAGAGCAGGAGGGGCGGAGTCAGGGAGCACAAGGAGGGGCCGGAGAGCAGGAGGGGCGGAGCCAGGGAGCACAAGGAGGGGCCAGAGAGGACAGGGATGCAGAAAAAGTTGGATAGGAGGAGCGGTGGGAGACTGCACATAGTGGAATTGATTTTTCCATACTACTCCATGCAGCTGCTGAATGCCCCCTCTCTCCATTATCTTTTGCACTGAACATGGTACCTTTCCTGCTCCCTACTCGTTCCCATCCAGACATTAAATACTTTTAAACACTCTCAGGGGCTCAAAAGGTCTCTGCCTCTGACATGCAAGGAGGATAAAAAAAAACTGCATTTTAGCTTGCACATGATTGGATTAAAAAATCAGCAGAGCTTCCCCTCATTTCAGATCTTCCCCTCAGATTTATAGCGACTGAACTTCCAAGGGCACTTTCAGTGCAATTTCAAGTGCACTTTGCACTTATAGTGCAAAGTGGATTTGCCTTTAGTAAAAAAACCCCATGTCTTGTTCAGCAATATGTCTCTGTGTGTGAAGGTAGACATCTTAGTAGAAAAGCAGAGCTTTGCTTTCTCATTGTAGTGCAAAGTGGATTTGCCTTTCGTAAATAACCCCCATGGTGTGTGAACTGTTTGAGCTGCTAAAATATTTCTAACTCTGCCCTGCCAGTACTGAGATTTACAAACCCCAACACACAGCACAGCCAGCCTGGTGGCCTGACTTGTTGCTGCTGAAGTCAAGCAAAAATTCTAGGTCCCCTTTTTAACCTCATGATGTGACTGGACATTGAAGGAGCAGCAGAACACTAATGAGTTCACCTCTCATTTTTTATCAGCATGTTCATTATCAGCAGATATGCATGCAGAAAAAATTGATTGGCTCAGAATGCTAAGGCTTTGATATCAAGATAAGTGCATGTACATAAAAAAGCTGCATATAAAATGAATGTAATTATTTTTTTAATCAATATATAACTGGATTCATTGCTCTATTTCAGCTCAAACCTATGATCAACTTTAACTTGAGAGATACAGTAGACAGGTACAGTGCCTTGAAAATTATTCATACCCCTTAAAATTTTCCAGATTTTGTCATGTTACAACCAAAAACGTAAATGTATTTTTTTGGGATTTTATGTGATAGATCAACACAAAGTGGCACATAATTGTGAAGTGGAAGGAAAATAAAAAATAGATTTCCAAACTTTTTAAAAATAAATATGTGAAAAGTGTGCCGTCCATTTGTATTCAGCACCCCTGAGTCAATACTTTGTAGAACCACCTTTCACTGCAATTATAGCTGCAAGTCTTTTTGGGGATGTCTCTACCAACTTTGCACAACTAGAGAGTGACATTTTTGCCCATTCTTCTTTGCAAAATAGCTCAAGCTCTGTCAGATTGGATGGAGAGCGTTTATAAACAGCAATTTGCAAGCCTTGCTACAGATTCTCAATTGGATTCAGGTCTGGACTTTGACTGGGCCATTCTAACACATGAATATGCTTTGAACTAAACCATTCCATTGTAGCTCTGGCTGTGTGTTTACGGTTGTTGCCCTGCTGGAAGGTGAACCTCCGCCACAGTCTCAAGTCTTTTGCAGACTCTAATAGGTTTTCTTCTAATGCCGCGTACACACGACCAGACTTTCTGGGAAACTAGGTCCGACGTTCTTACGTTCTTACGTTCCAGAACGGATGGACTTGCCTACACTCGACCGGACTTTCCGGCAGACTAGGTCTGCCGGTCTTCCCAACGGACTTTCGCCGGAGTTATGGCGGTTTTTAAGAATGAACGGACTTGCCCATACACGGACAAGTCCATTCATTTTGAACGTGACTCGGGTACGATGGGACTAGAAAAGGAAGTCAATCTCGCTGCTTTTACCGGCAAGATTGACACCTTGCGAGCCCCGTTGCGGAGCATACCAGGCCCTTAGGTCTGGTATGGATTTTAAGGGGAACCCCCTACGCCAAAAAAACGGCGTGGGGTTCCCCCCAAAATCCATACCAGACCCCGATCCGAGCACGCAGCCCGGCTGGTCAGGAAAGGGGGTGGGGACGAGCGCTCTCCCCCCTCCTGAACCGTACCAGGCCGTATGCCCTCAACATGGAGGGGTGGGTGCTTTGGGAGAGGGGGGCGCCCTGCGGCCCCCACCACCCCAAAGCACCTTGTCCCCATGTTGATGAGGACAAGGGCCTCTTCCCGACAACCCTGGCCGTTGGTTGTCGGGGACTGCGGGCGGGGGGCTTATCGGAATCCGGGAACCCCCTTTAATAAAGGGACCCCCCGATCTCGGCCTCCCACCCTATGTGAATGAGTATGGGGTACATGGTACCCCTAGCCATTCACCTGGGGGAAAAAGTGTCAAGAAAAAAACACTACACAGGTTTTTAAAGTAATTTATTAGACAGCTCCGGGGGTCTTCTTCCGACTTCGGGGGTCCCTCCGGCCTCTTCTCCCGGCGTCCGGTTGGTTCTTCTCCCCTCTCTCTGGCCTCTTCTCCCGGCGTCCGGTTGGTTCTTCTCCGCTCTCTCTGGCCTCTTCGGCAGAAGGCAGAAGTCCGGGCCACCGCTAGCAAAAGAGCGGCATGAAGATAGCGGAGGAGCCGGCAGAAGAACTGGAACACTGGGAGCAGAGGTCGAACACCGGGAGAAGAGGCCAGAGAGAGCAGAGAACCAACCGGACGCCGGGAGAAGAGGCCAGAGAGAGGAGAGAAGAACCAACCGGACGTCGGAAGAAGACCCCCTGGAGCTGTCTAATAAATTACTTTAAAAACCTGTGTAGTGTTTTTTTCTTGACACTTTTTCCCCCAGGTGAATGGCTAGGGGTACCATGTACCCCATACTCATACACATAGGGTGGGGGCCCGGGATCTGGGGGCCCCTTATTAAAGGGGGCTCCTGGATTCCGATAAGCCCCCCGCCCGCAGACCCCGACAACCAACGGCCAGGGTTGTCGGGAAGAGGCCCTTGTCCTCATTAACATAGGGACAAGGTGCTTTGGTGTGGCGGGGGCCGCAGGGCGCCCCCCTCCCCCAAAGCACCCATCCCCCCATGTTGAGGGCATGCGGCCTGGTAAGGTTCAGGAGGGGGGGGACGTTCGCTCGTCCCCACCCCCTTTCCTGACCGGCCGCGCTGCGTGCTCGGATTGGGGTCTGGTATGGATTTTGGGAGGAACCCCACGCCGTTTTTTCGGGCCAGGTATGCTCCGCGCTCGCCACTATAGGAACATTTGTTTTTTCCTATTGCAGCGAGAGTGAGATGCAGTACCCTGCCTTTGCGTCGTATCTGGTCCGTCAGAATTGAGCCCGGCAGAGTTACGAAGGAAAGATTTGAAACATGTTTCATTTCTAGGTCCGTCGGACTTTTGGGAAAAAAAAGTCAGCGGGAGCCTACACACGATCAGATTGTCCGGCGGACCAAGTCTGCTGTAAAGTTCGCTCGTGTGTACGCGGCATTAGACTGCCCTGTATTTAGCTTCATCCATCTTCCCATCAACTCTGAGCAGCTTCCCAGTCCCTGCTGAATAAAAGCATCCCCACAACATGATGCTGCTACCACCATATTTCATGGTGGGGATGGTGTGTTCAGGGTGATGTACAGTGTTAGTTTTCCGCAACACATAGTATTTTGCTTTTAGGCCAAAGAGTTTCATTTTGGTTTCATCTGACCAGAGCATCTTCTTCCACATGTGTCCCCCATAGGGATAAGCCGAACACCCCCCCGGTTCGGTTCGCAGCAGAACATGCGAACTGACAAAAAGTTTGTGCAAACTCCGTTAAAGTATATGGAACCCGAACGTGAAAAATCAAAAGTGCTAATTTTTAAGGCTAATATGCAAGTTATTGTCATAAAAAGTGTTTGGGGACCCGGGTCCTGTCCCAGGGGACATGTAACAAAGCAAAAAAAAGTTTTAAAAACTCACGTTTTTTTCGGGAGCAGTGATTTTAATAATGCTTAAAGTGAAACAATAAAAGTGAAATATTCCTTTAAATATCGTGCCTAGGGGGTGACTATAGTATGTCTGTAAAGTGTCGCATTTTTCCTGTGTTTAGAACAGTCCCTGCACAAAATGACATTTCTAAAAGGAATAAAAGTAATTCAAAACTACTTGCGTCTGTAATGTATTTTCGGGTCCCGGCAATATAGGTGAAAATCGTTGAGAGAAACAGCATGGGCCCCCCCCTCCCCCCAGCCCATTACCAGGCCCTTAGGGTCTGGTATGGCTATTAAGGGGAACCTCAAATTTAAAAAAAAAGGCGTGGGGCCCCTAGGCCCTTTATACTCTTAACAGCAGTATACAGGCGGTCCCCTGGTTACAAACAAGATAGGGACCGTAGGTTTGTTCTTAAATTGAATCTGTTTGTAATTTGGAACAGGTACATTTTTTAAGTGTAGCTCCAGACCAAAAAAAAACTATTTTTAAGCTTTTTGGATAACATAGGGAAGGGTTATCACCCCTGTAACATTTATTTTGCTGTCTATGCCCCTGTTCAGAAGATTTCACCTCACTTTTTGTCCCAATGACAATTGGATTTTGAAAATTTTGGGTTATTAGGGAAACAAGGATTGGTGATAAAGCATCAGTGGAGACACCTTTTTCCCATATTAACTCGTACAGGAGAGAATTTCGCTTCCTAGGGGTAGATTTCCTCTCACTTCCTGTCGTCTCCCGTTTGTAAGTAGGAGTCTTTTGTAAGTCGGATGTTTGAAAATAGGGGACCTATATATACCTATATACTATACAGCCTGCCCTATATACTCTGTGGAAAATTGGGCCTTAGGTGTTGGTGGTACCAGAACACTGTAAGCCCTCACAGATACTCGTTGTGGGAGCTGGAACGGGCCCTGCTGTGAAATATTATATCAAGAATTCTAATTACATGCCCCTGTTAAGCAGGGGCAGAAAAATCGGGAATTTGGTGGTGATGGTGGTGGTGCCACAACACTGTAAGCCCTCACAGTTACTCTTGGTGGGCGCAGTTACGGGCCCTGCTGTGAAATATTAGATCAAAAATTGTAATTACATGCCCCTGTAAAACAGGGGCAGAAAAATTGGGCCTTAGGCAGTGGTGGTGGTGCCACAACACTGTAACCCCTCACAGATTCTCTTGTTGAGTGCAAGAACGAGCCCTGCTGTGAAATATTAGATCAAAAATTGAAATTATATGCCCCTGTTAAGCTGGGGCAGAAAAATTGGGCCTTATGCGGTGGTGGTGGCACAACACTGTAAAGCTTCACAGATACTTTTGTTGAGCGCAGGAACGGGCCCTGCTGTGAAATATTAGATCAAACATTGTAATTACGCACCCCTTTTAAACAGGGCCAGAAAAATTTGGCCTTAGGCAGTGGTGGTGGTGCCACAACACTGTAACCCCTCACAGATTCTCTTGTTGGGCACAGGAACGAGCCCTGCTGTGAAATATTGGATCAAACATTGTAATTACATACCCCTGTTAAACAGGGGCAGAAAAATTGGGCCTTAGTCGGTGGTGGTGGTGCCCTGAACCAAAAATATTCTTAGAAGCTATTATCATTTAGATTGAGGAGGAATTGGATAGTCACTCAGCATAATCTGATAGTCACTCAGCATAGGCAGTCTTCAAGGGATCCCACATTCATAGAAAAATCAATCGGTTACATCAGTATCAGGTACTTGGTAGCTGGTGATCCAAGACTGATTCATTTTTATTAATGTGAGCCGATCAACAGAGTCTGTGGACAGGCACACTCTGTGATCGGTTACAAAGCCTCCAGTAGCACTGAATGTGCGTTCAGAAAGAACGCTGGATGCAGGACAGGCCAGTAGCTCAATTGCATATTGAGCAAGCTCTGGCCAGTGGTCCAGCCAGCCACCTTCTCCACCGCTCTTTCTGTGACTGAACAAAGCCTCAGCAACATGTTGTCCAGCACCAGAAAATTGTAACCTCCCAGGCTCTGGAAACGCATTGCACAAACCTTTCTGCAAGGCCTTCCGAAGATGTTTCATCCTCTGCTCCCTCTGCGAAGGCTGGATAAGTTCTGCAACCTTACCCTTGTAACGTGGATCAAGAAGGGTTGCCAGCCAATAATGATCCCTTTCCTTGATACCACGAATCCTAGGGTCCTTTCGCAGGCTTTGCAGGATCAGGGAGGCCATGCAGCGTAAGTTTCCACAGGCATTCGACCCTCAGTCCTTTGGGTCACTAAGGATCACATGATCCACAACCACCTCCTACCAGCCATGTACAACTCCATGGGTTTCTGGGGACTGAAAATAATCTCTTGAAGACTGCTGCTGATGTTGAGTGTTATCCTCCACCTCCATGCTGACACAATCCTCCTCCTTCTTCTCTTCTTCTTCCTGTGTGATCAGCGGGCCCGCAGGAATACTATCTGGATAAAGGGGGCCTTGAGAGGTAAGAAAGTCCTTCTCTTCCTCCTGCTGTTCTGCCTCAAGTGCCCTGTCCATGAATTATTCCACAAAGCGTGTGCTTCAACAGGAAGACAAGAGGGGCAGTATCACTGATGCATGCACTGTCACTGCTCACCATCCTCGTGGCCTCCTCAAATGGTGACAGGACACTGCATGCATCCTTGATCAGTAGCCACTGGCGTGGCGAAAAAAAGCCAAGCTTTCCTGACTCTGTCCTGGTGCCATATTGACACAGGTATTCAATGATGGCCCTCTGCTGCGTGTGCAGCCACTGCAGCAATGCCAACGTTGAGTTCCACCTGGTGGGCATGTCACAAATGAGGCGGTTCTTGGGCAGGTTGCATTCCCTTTGAAGGTCAGCCAGCCGAGTACTGGCATTATATGACCGGCGGAAATGACCACAGACTTTCCTGGCCTGCCTCAGGAGACCCTGTAAGCCCGGGTACCTGCTCATGAACTGTTACACCACCAAATTCAGGATGTGAGCCAAACAGGGAACATGGGTCAAGTGTCCCTGTCGGAGGGTGGAGAGGAGGTTGGTGCCATTGTTGCATACAACCACCATTCCTGGCTGAAGCTGGCGTGGCTTCATCCACCTCTGAGCCTGCCCCTGCAGAGCTGACAGAATCTCTGCCCCAGTGTGGCTCTTGTCCCCTAAGCAGCCCAAATCAAGCACCGCATGGCATCTTTTTGCCTGCGTGTTTGCGTAGCCCCTTGAACACCTACGGAGCACCGCTGGTTCAGAGGACAAATCTGCAGAGGAAGAGGCCATAGAGAAAGAAGAAGAGGAGGGGGTGGAGGAGAGAGCTGTGGCAGAATCACCACTAGCATTTTGGAGGCGTGGTGGGGGAACAAGCTCCAACAATACTGAACTCTGTCCTGCATCTTTCCCAGCTGCCAGCAGAGTTACCCAGTGCGCCGCGAAAGAAAGGCAACATCCCTGTCCATGCCTGCTGGACCATGAGTCAGCGGTAATATGCACCTTACTGCTGACCGCCCTGTCCAACGAGGCCAAGACATTGCCTTCCACATGCTGGTAGAGATTCCACAAATTCACGAAAGGGGGCAGAGTCTACCAACTGGAAAGGTAGCAATTGCAATGCTACCAATTTGGCCAAGCTAGCATTCAGACGCTGAGCAAGTGGATGGCTGGTTTTGACGGTTTAGCAACTAGGGTAGGGAAATTTGCCTGCTAAAATCGGATGTTGGTGTACCGCTAGCAGATTGGCCACAAGTACTTGGGACACCTTTTTCTATACCTTCATTCCTCTCAGTGCAGGTTTCTGAGAGGACTGGAGGTATAGTGGGGTTGGAGATCCCAGCTGATGAGGAGCAAGGAGAGGTCCACCTTGTTCTTTGATGTGGGTCTTTTAAGTGCTGTTGCCAACGGACTGCATGGGAGGTCGTCATATGTCTGGTCAAGCATGTGGTGCCCAAGCGGCAGCTGTTTTGGCCATGCTTGATACGCTTCAGACATATGTTGCAAACAGCAACAGTGCGATTTGCTGCACATGAGTCAAAATAGGCCCACACCAAAGAACTTTTCAAAATATGCGGGGAGTCAGCAGCGCCCTGCACCTGCTTAGCTCTGCGGTGTGATGCAATAGAGTGGCTGAGACTGACTGTATATATATATATATATATATATATATATATATATATATATATATATATATATATATATATTTAATAAACTGCAGCTAACTGAATAACCTGCCTGCCTGAAGTATATTAGAAAAAGTACACCAGGAATAGCCTGCAGTCACATATAGCTACACTGGATGCAGTATATATATATATATATATATACACACACACACAAGACTGACTGTGGATATACAGTGGGGCAAAAAAGTATTTAGTCAGCCACCAATCGTGCAAGTCCTCCCACTTAAAAGGATGAGAGAGGCCTGTAATTGTCATCATAGGTATACCTCAACTATGAGAGACAAAATGTGGAAACAAATCCAGACAATCACATTGTCTGATTTTTGAAAGAATTTATTTGCAAATTATGGTGGAAAATAAGTATTTGGTCAATATCAAAAGTTCATCTCAATACTTTGTTATATATCCTTTGTTGGCAATGACAGAGGTCAAACGTTTTCTGTAAGTCTTCACAAGGTTGTCACACACTGTTGCTGTTATGTTGGCCCATTCCTCGATGCAGATCTCCTCTAGAGCAGTGATGTGTTGGGGCTGTCACTGGGCAACACGGACTTTTAACTCCCTCCAAAGGTTTTTTATGGGGTTGAGATCTGGAGACTGGCTAGGCTACTCCAGGACCTTGAAATGCTTCTTACGAAGCCACTCTTTTGTTGCCCAGGCGGTGTGTTTGGGATCATTGTCATGCTAAAAGACCCAGCCACATTTCATCTTCAATGCCCTTGCTGATGGGAGGAGGTTTGCACTCAAAATCTCACGATACATGGCCTCATTCATTCTTTCATGTACACGGATCAGTCGTCCTGCTCCCTTTGCAGAGAAACAGCCCCAAAGCATGATGTTGCCACCCCCATGCTTCACAGTAGGTATGGTGTTCTTTGGTTGCAACTCAGCATTTTCTCTCCTCAAAAACACGACGAGTTGTGTTTCTACCAAACAGTTCTACTTTGGTTTTATCTGACCATATGACATTCTCCCAATCCTCTTCTGGATCATCCAAATACTCTCTAGCAAACCTCAGACTGGCCCGGACATGTACTGGCTTAAGCAGGGGGACACGTCTGGCACTGCAGGATCTGAGTCCCTGGCGGCGTAGTTTGTTACTGATGGTAGCCTTTGTTACGTTGGTCCCAGCTCTCTGCAGGTCATTCACTAGGTCCCCCTGTGTGGTTCTGGGATTTTTGCTCACCGTTCTTGTGATCATTTTGACCCCACAGGGTGAGATCTTGCGTGGAGCCCCAGATTGAGGGAGATTATCAGTGGTCTTGTATGTCTTCCATTTTCTAATTATTGCTCCCACAGTTGATTTCTTCACACCAAGCTGCTTGCCTATTGCAGATTCAGTCTTCCCAGCTTAGTGCAGGTCTACAATTTTGTTTCTGGTGTCCTTCGATAGCTCTTTGGTCTTCACCATAGTGGAGTTTGGAGTGTGACTGTTTGAGGTTGTGGACAGGTGTCTTTTACACTGATAACAAGTTCAAACAGGTGCCATTAATACAGGTAATGAGTGGAGGACAGAGGAGCCTCTTAAAGAAGTAGATACAGGTCTGTGGGAGCCAGAAATCTTGCTTGTTTGTAGGTGACCAAATACTTATTTTCCACCATAATTTGCAAATAAATTCTTTCAAAAATCAGACAATGTGATTGTCTGGATTTGTTTCCACATTTTGTCTCTTATAGTTGAGGTATACCTATGATGACAATTACAGGCTTCTCTCATCTTTTTAAGTGGGAGAACTTGCACAATTGGTGGCTGATTAAATACTTTTTTGCCGCACTGTATATTAAATACACTGCAGCTAACTGAATAACCTGCCTGCTCAATCTAAATCACACTCTCTCTCTGTCCACGCCAACAACACACTACACAGGGCCGACGTGCAGGCAGCCTTATATAGTGTGGGGTATGGACTTAGTCCCCCTGAGCCATAATTGGCCTAAGGCACCCTGCCTTTGGCCAATTATGGCTCTCTTAGCTGAGGGCGCTGGGATTGGCCAAAGCATGCAGGTCATGGTGTATGCTGTGGCCAATCATCATACAGCAATGCACTGCGATATCGCAGTGCATTATGGGGCATTACACAGCGCTCGAATTTGCAGCAAACACCCCATATTGTTCGTTTTTCGATGAACGGGCAAACACTTGATGGTCAGAGTTACCATGGGCCTATTGGCTACTTCTCTGATTAATGCTCTCCTTGCCCAGCCTGTCAGTTTAGGTGGACGGTCATGTCTTGGTAGGTTTGCAGTTGTGTCATACTCTTTCCATTTTCGGATGATGGATTGAACAGTGCTCCATGAGATGTTCAAGGCTTGGGATATTTCTTTATAACCTAGCCCTGCTTTAACCACTTGCCGACCAGCCGCGGTCATTTTACTGCAGCAGGTCGGCTCTCCTGTGCAAACCGTCGTAGGTTTATGTTGGTCTTTGCACAGGAGATAGCGGTGCACGCGTGCCACAGGAGCGTCAGCCATGGGTCTGGCGGACTCGATGTCCGTCGGCGACCCGCGATCACGGTGTACAGAGGCAGAACATGGAACTGCCATTGTAAACAAGCCTATTCCCCGTTCTGCCAGATGACCTGTCAGAGATCATCTGTTCCCAGTGATCGGGAACAGCGATCTCGGTCATGTCGATGGTAGCCCATCCCCCCTACAAAAAACACACCCAGGGAGTACACTTAACCCCATTTGGGATCAGATTTGTCCACCACAATGTCGCAGTCCCGCTAAAAATTGCAGATCGCCACCATTACCAGTAAAGACAATAAAAAGTAAATAAGAGTCTCTAAATCTATCCCATAGTTTGTAGACACGATAACTTTTGCGCAAGCCAATCAATATACGCCAATTGCCATGATGCTTTTTGTTCAGTAAGGTTCTCTAACAAACCTCTGGGGGCTTCACAGAACAGCTGTATTTATACTGAGATTAAATGACACACAGGTGGACATTATTTACTAAATAGGTGACTTCTGAAGGCAAGTTGCTTCACTAGATGTTAGTTAGGGGTATCATGTAAAGGGGGCTGAATACAAATGCACACTACACTTTTCACAAATTTATTTGTAAAAAATTTTGAAAACCATTTATCATTTTCTTTCCACTTCACAATTATGTGCCAATTTCTGTTGGTCTATCACATAAAATCCCAATAAAATACATTAACGTTTTTTTTATGCTTGTACGTTGGTTATTTGTCTGTCATCAAAACCAATAAAAATAATTTTTTTTTTAAAAATTACGTTTTTGGTTCTAACATGACAAAATGTGAAAAATTTCAAGGGGTATGAATACTTTTTCAAGGCACTGTTATACTGACACTGGTGTTATAAGAAACTGGTATCAAGTGGAGAATGGAAGCCCCAGGCAGATATGCAAAGACAATCCTTAGAACCTCCACACCCCCCCAGCTCCCTGTTTTGTCTGTACTGATTCTTCAAAGAACAATAGCAATAGCCAAACCTAATTCTCCCTGATCCTAACCTCCACGTACTGCCAGTACTGGCTACATGAGGGTGCAAGGTTTAAAACTATGAGCTGCAAAACTGATGTGTCGGCTTTAATCTTTACTAGTTAACTTGACTCATCTCCAAAACATCTGCAATAACGGCTAGTGGGAATGTAAGGCACGCTTCCCCTTCTTCAATAAAGATATGAAGCCTTCCCTTTAAATTGTATGATAAGGAAACCCAATGATCTCATTAGAATATAGCTCATGTAATTGCTCACTAATTCCACATATTTCTGCCTATACCGCCAGCCTCGGAATTGCAGAAGGACAAGGAAAAAATAATTTCCCATAATGATGTTAAAAGATGCTGGGTCAGGGTTTCTCTACTGGCACCAGTCCCATATTACAGCATGACATACAGCTTCCAGCTCAAGCTGAACATTACTGCATCCGGAGAATTAATACAGCTCCCACCTTTACTGGACTTGCATGGAATGCTATACTGGCATTTGGACCTTTTAGCAATGAAAAGATTTCATAGTGCAGCATTGTGTATTTCAAATGTTCTTACTATTATTTTTACTTCTTATAAGTATTAATATTTTTTTCATTTTCCTGTATGTAATGTTTTATTTTAATACAGACCCCCCAACACACACACTCACACTTACTAGCAACCTTTATGTGTAATGCAGTGCACGTGACCTGACTTCTTTCCCATCTGCTCGTTAGATGGTGGGGTGGATATTCTCTAGGGATGGTATGCGCAAATAGCTACCCTGGGTCCACATGTTATCCTCCGGTACTGTTTTGCCAGCCCTACTTAAAGGGTGTCAGGAGTGTGTAAACGCTCCTGTTTAACAAATGCTTTGACAAATGATTTTGATTGTCATGCATTCTCTTTGCCTGTCCACCTGCGAGGTGATTGATGCGGTCAGTCTCTGGGTGGAGATCAAACATGATTTAAGCTAGCCAAGCCTGCAGTCTCATGCTTGTGATAGCATGTGTAATACCTGATCAAGCTACCTGTTTGTCTACCCTGCTCTACTATATTGGATTACCTTATTGATGACCTTGGATCGGATATTGACTATTCTCTGAACCCTGCCTTCCTTTTGACTTCAGACATTGAATTGACCCTGACTATTCTGAACCTTGCCTGTCTGACAACCACAAGTATGTTAGCTTTGCTCAGTTTGTGCATGCCCTGGCGTTGTAGCCAGACACTATAGCATTGTGTATAAGTCCTGGGGCAACCAAGTACCGGTATGCCTGCTTGCCTTATGGGAGTGGGGGCTGCTATAGGTGAAGGACACAGAAGCTAGCTATAGTGTCTGACCATTTGCGTTAGGGGTAAGCATGACAAAGGGTCAGTTCATCCAGATCCAATATGTCAATTTTTTAAAGATCCTGCATGTAAAACACCATGAAAGCGTCCTATATTTATGTGAAAATCAAATTGGTGAAATCTCTGAGCTAAGTTCCCAGATCTGCATACCTGCTCATACCATTACAACAGGGTCCCACACTCTCTGTTGTGGAGAACACACAGGAACATCCCAATCACTCAGGTGGACAAGGAAAGAGTGGGGAACTAAAGCAGGGAAATTTCACTACTTGAGTTTCCAAGATATATAAGAAGTCAAAGGCTTATGTAGCCCACCAGGTGCAATTCATCGTTAGAAAATCATTTGTTCAAGAAAAGTTTCTTCTTCAAATTCTTTCGGCACTACGGACAACGAAGTTCAATTTAACCCCACTTGGAAGTGTAAAATTGAACTAATGTTTCTAAAATGAAAAATAAACTAATGTATGGCCAGCTTAATTACTGAAGAATAGTCTTAACCCACACCCTGAATGAAAAGGTAATTTATCACACACACACCTCAGATGCAGATGCTCCCCTGTTTTATTGAACATCGCTGGGCAGTGTTTTGTTTGAAATAAAGCTGCTTGTCTCTACTATACTACATGTTAGGAGTAGGGATGAGCTTCGAGTTCGAGTCGAACTTATGCTCGACTCGAACATCGGCTGTTCGCAAGTTCGCCGAACAGCAAACAATTTGGAGTGTTCGCGGCAAATTCGAATGCCGCGGAACACCCTTTAAAAGTCTATGGGAGAAATCAAAAGTGCTAATTTTAAAGGCTTATATGCAAGTTATTGTCATAAAAAGTGTTTGGGGACCTGGGTCCTGCCCCAGGGGACATGGATCAATGCAAAAAAAAGTTTTAAAAACGGCCGTTTTTTCAGGAGCAGTGATTTTAATAATGCTTAAAGTTAAACAATAAAAGTGTAATATCCCTTTAAATTTCGTAGCTGGGGGGTGTCTATAGTATGCCTGTAAAGGGGTACATGTTTCCCGTGTTTAGAATAGTCTGACAGCAAAATGACATTTCAAAGAAAAAAGTCATTTAAAACTACTCGCGGCTATTGCATTGCCGGTCCGACAATACACATAAAAGTTCATTGATAAAAATGGCATGGGAATTCCCCACAGGGGAACCCCGAACCAAGATTTAAAAAAAAATGACATGGGGGTCCCCCTAAATTCCATACCAGGCCCTTCAGGTCTGGTATGGATATTAAGGGTGTAACGAGCCCCTTGCTCGCTCGGTTCCAATCTCCCGACACTCCTCTGCTGCTATAGAATTAGATTGCAGATCGAAACATCTGATTGCTCGGTCATCCGATGCTCCGGGATTAGAACTACAGCTATGTGCCGTTCTAACCCCGTTGTGATAGCTCAGAACAAACACCAGGCAGGCTGTATGTAAGTTCAACCAGGAATCTCTCTTTATTGACAAGAATACAGTCTCTTTTATACAATAAAAGAGGAGGTGCAGACCTTCTGCTCATATTACTCTAACAATACAGCTGTAACCTAAATAACTTAATTAACATGAGCTAATTAACTAATCCCTTTAGACAGCCTAGATGACTCAGATATGACCTTTAGGCCAGACGGGCCATCTTGTAGTTCAGAAACCCCAATCAACATTATCACAATAGCAGAGTTAATTAACACCAACAACAATGGGGATGTAATGACTCTTAGATCCCATACTAGAGACTTATTTACAATACACATTTTAGCAGACAACAGACAGGTAGCTGGAATTGATGACATTAGCATTTAACAGTAGGAGTCCCAACGGTATGAATCAGTCACTATTCCAATATGGCAAATCCAGGGTCCCCAGAGTCTGTGTGTCCTGGGGGACCAGGACCCGAATCCACAGTAATACCACCTCAAGGGTCCCCAGGCATACAGCTCATAAAGAGCCAAATGCCAGGGCCCATGATCGATCGGCAAGAGGCTAGCATTCAGTCCCCATTCAGAAGTCTCTCTCCCGGCTAGGTCTGTCACAAAGGGGAACCCCGGCCAAAATTTTTTAAAAAATGACGTGGGGGTCCCCCTAAATTCCATACCAGACCCTTCAGGTGCCACCCCCTCTTTGCCAGGTTGCGTGCTCGGATAAGGGTCTGGTATGGATTTTTGGGGGGACCCCACGGCAGGTTTTTTTTAAATTTTGGCGCGGGGTTCCCCTAAAATCCATACCAGACCTAAAGGGTCTGGTATGGAATTTAGGGGGACCCCCACGTCATTTTTTTTTAAATTTTGGCCGGGATTCCCCTTAATATCTATACCAGACCTGAAGGGCCTGGTATGGAATTTAGGGGGACCCCCACGTCATTTTTTTTTTAAATTTTGGTTCGGGGTTCCCATGCTGTTTTTATCAATTAACTTTTATGTGTATTGTCGGACCGGCAATGCAATAGCCGTGAGTAGTTTTAAATGACTTTTTTCTTTGAAATGTAATTTTGCTGTCAGACTGTTCTAAACACGGGAAACATGTGCCCCTTTACAGGCATACTATAGACACCCCCCCAGCTACAAAATTTAAAGGGATATTGCACTCTTATTGTTTGACTTTAAGCATTATTAAAATCACTGCTCCTGAAAAAACAGCCGTTTTTAAAACTTTTTTTGCATTGATCCATGTCCCCTGGGGCAGGACCCAGGTCCCCAAACACTTTTTATGACAATAACTTGCATATAAGCCTTTAAAATTAACACTTTTGATTATTTCTGTTCATGTCCCATAGACTTTAACGGTGTTCGCGCGTTCGAACAAACTTTTTTCCTGTTTGCATGTTCTGGTGCGAACCGAACAGGGGGGTGTTCGGCTCATCCCTAGTTAGGAGGAAACCCTGGTCTAAACTTTGCACCCAGGCTTCCCCTCCCAACTGACACCACCCTTTATTGTGCAACCCTTGTTTTTCTGTTCAAAAATGTAACTTATTACAACAGAGTACACCAGCACAGTTTAGATAATAATTCATCACGGTGATCCAGTACAGTGCAGTGCAAAGCAGGGAACTCTATTATGCTGGGATGTCTTCCCAAGTGTCCTTGGTGTTTGGCATACAGTGCCTTGCAAAAGTATTCACCCCCTTGGCATTTTTCGTGTTTTGTTGCCACACAACCTGGAATTAACATGGATTGTTTGAGAATTTGCATCCTTTAATTTACAGAACATGCCCACAAAACTTTGAAGATTTTTTTTTATTGTGAAGCAAACAACAAATAGGACAAAATAACAGGAAAAGTCAATGTGCATAACTATTTACCCCCCTAAAGTCAATACTTTGTAGAGCCACCTTTTGCAGCTATCACAGCTCCAAGTCACTTTGGATAAGTCTCTATGAGCTTGCCACATCTTACCACTGAGATTTTTGCCCATTCCTCCTTGCAAAACTGCTGCAGCTCCTTCAAGTTGGAGGGTTTGCGCTTGTGAACAGCAATCTTTAATTCTGACCACAGATTTTCTATTGGATTGAGGTCTGGGCTTTGACTAGGCCATTCCATCACATTTACATGTTTCCCCTTAAACCACTCTAATGTTGCTTTAGCAGTGTGTTTGGAGTCATTGTCCTGCTGGAAGGTGAACCTCCATCCTAGCCTCAAATCACACACAGAGTGGTACAGGTTTTGCTCAAGAATATCCCTGTATTTAGCACCATCCATCTTTCCCTCAACCCTGACCAGTTTCCCAGTCCCAATTGCTGAAAAACATCCCCACAGCATGATGCTGCCACCATCATGTTTCATTGTGGGGATGTGTTCTTTAGTGATGTGATGTATTGGGT
Source organism: Lithobates clamitans (assembly GCA_037952925.1). Lineage (NCBI taxonomy): Eukaryota > Metazoa > Chordata > Amphibia > Anura > Ranidae > Lithobates > Lithobates clamitans. Next base: position 2,272,232 of record JBBGZY010000052.1, on the reverse strand, counting down.
TTGCGTCAGACAGTGTTTTTTTTGATGGCCAAAAAGTTCAATTTTAGTCCCATCAGACCAGAGCACCTCGCTCCATACATTTTGGGAGTCTCCCACATGCCTTTTCGCAAACTCAAAATGTGCCATTTTGTTTTTTGCTGAAAGTAATGGCTTTCTTCTGGCCACTCTGCCATAAAGCACAACTCTATGGAGCATACAGGTTATTGTCGTCCTATGTACAGATACTCCAGTCTCTGCTGTGAAACTCTGCAGCTCCTCCAGGGTTACCGTAGGTCTCTGTGCTGCCTCTCCGATTAATGCCCTCCTTGCCCCGTCCGTGAGTTTTGGTGTGCGACCGTCTCTTGGCAGGTATGCCGTTGTGCCATGTATTTTCCATTTGGTTATGATAGGTTTGATGGTGCTCCTAGGGATCATCAAAGATTTGGATTTTTTTATAACCTAACTCTGACTTGTACTTCTCAACAACATTGTCCCTTCCTTGTTTGGAGAGTTCCTTGGTCTTCATGTCAGTGTTTGGTTAGTGGTGCCTCTTGCTTAGGTGTTGCAGCCTCTGGGGCCTTTTCAAAAGGTGTATATATGTAATGACAGATCATGTGACACCTCGATTGCACACAGGTGGACATCATTTCACTAATTACTTATTGACTTCTGAAGGTAATTGGTTGCACAGGAGCTTTTTATGGGCTTCATAACAAAGGGGGTGAATACACACGCACAAGCCAATTATCATTTTTTATTTCTGAAAAATAGTTTTATGTATATATTTTTCTAATTTTACTTCACCAACTTAGATTATTGTGTTCTCATTCACCACATATAATTCAGATTAAAAAAACATTGAACTAAAGGCTGTAATGTAACAAAATAGGTAAAAAGCCAGGGGGGACTCTTGCAAGGCACTGTATGACATTAGTTCACAAGGAGAGCCCATCTTTCTGCAGGGAAATCTATGATAAAAAAAAGATGCACCTATATAGAATATCAGTCCCCAGGAACAAAAGGAACCCTGCTAGGCTGGTATCATGTGGTTTAAGAAATCTTTTAAATGTATAAATGATAAGGATGGTAAAGAGGGACACACAAAAAGATGCACATATACAGTATAAGATAACAGTTCCAAAAAAAGGAAGAAATGGCACTAGGCTGGTTAACATTTGATCCAAGGTCTATTTTTTTTACTGCAGATGGCAAGGCGGGACAAATATGCTATTTTGTGCACAAAAGTGCTCTTACCTTTTAACCCTTTCATTGCTGAGGTATTCTTTTCCCATTTTCCACACAAGTTAAAATGCATATTTTAGGCCTGAAAAGTTACTTAAAGTGGATGTAAACCTACTTCATGAAATTCGACCTAAGCACATATATCTGTGGTGTTTTCCTATCTCTCTCCAAAGCCCTAAGTCCCATGTATTTATGCATGCATTGGTTCTTCTGTTATCAACATGATAACTTCTAACAAGTTCTCCAACAATGGAGATAAAACCAGCCTGAAATATGTGTTGTGGTGGGTGCTATAAATAGATTAGCAGAGAGCTGGTATATTCACAGCAAAGCTCTGCACATTCCTTCCTTCCTCCGCCTATGTGGAGGGGGGCTTTGTGCCTTCCTCCAATCAGCTGTCACACAGTGTATGCCAAGACTTCACTTCCAGTGCTGAACAGGAGGAAAAAAATCTCTAACATGATGTGTACTTTCTAAAGAATATAGCTGAAGACAGAAGATATACATGAAAAACTTATGTAGGGAGATTTGTTTAATCTCTGTGTATCATCTGAGGCTGTTGACTTCACTGGGTATATGTGAGTCTAAATCCACTTTAAACCCCCAAAACTTAATACATTTTCCGAAAGCAAAGACCCGGTAGAATAAAATAGTGGCAATTTAAATTTTTTATGTCACATGGTAATTGCGCTACTGTTTTACAAATCTTTTAGACTTATAATGTCACCTTTGCACTCTGTTTATCAAGTTTATCAAGCACAGTCTGCACTCAATCAGAGTGCTTTTTCCCCAGTCATAGTGGCTAGGATTTAACAGTTCTGATCCTGAGTGTTTAGAGTGGAGCGCTTCCGGGTTCGCTCATCTCCTGCCACACTCCATCTTGACACTGATCGCTCGATATGATGGTCTCAGGTAACCAGGAAGTAAAGGTAAGCCAGGGACCATCACCAGTGCCTTCCAAAGCCAGCCGCAGACTACAAATGCAAACAAACTCCTGGCTGGAATCTGTTTACATGTCAGCAACAACATGTAATAATTACATCGGCAGCAATAAATGAATTAAAGAGGAACTGAACTCTGGAAGTTGTGTCTAAAGATAGGTAGGCAGGGCCAAAGAACAAAAAAAGTCACCAGTGCTGCCTTTGGTCTCCCCACAGCTGATCTTTCCTTATTACTGACTCACAATGCCTCTTCCTAAATTGAGTCTCTATGTGGAAGCAGTCATCTTGGTAGAGACAGATTTTTGTTTCCTCATGTCAGAGTCTCCAGCAAGAAGCACAGTGAGCAGCACAGTAATGGCATCACCGAATTTCTCTCCACAATTATTGAGAATAGCAGTCAAAGGCAAGATTTCACACCAAGATCTCACACTGCAGATATACAGATGCAGGCATAGGAATACGTAGGCACACTCACATACCTGAAAGTGCACTATTATTTTTCAGGAGGAATTTCAGACAAAAGGTTAATTATTTCAGCAATTCAATCGTATAAGCACAAGTACAATTTCAAGATGTTACCTATAATATAGCAAATATTCACTTTTCTTTACAGCCAGGCAACTTTAAAGAAGAAGGATCATTACATTTGAAAAAAATATAGTCCAATCCCCAAAGAGACCAATTGCATGCAGCACTTGGCTTCATTCTGACCTGTGGCTTCATTCCTGAGCTCGTGTGGTGGACAGCACACCCCCTCTCCACCCACTGCTGTCTGACCACGCTGCTCACAAGCAGGCAAATATTTACTGAGCGGTTATTATTAGTGCTCTCATCTCTGGCAGCAAACACTGGAGATGCCATCTTTCAGTACAGTGGGGGAAAGGGTCAACATGGATCAAAACAAATCAGGAGGCTGCTAGTAACCATTTGGTTGCCTGGATATGCCTCCAGGAACTTCTGCCACAGTCAGCGATTGTATTTAAGCAGCTAGCGAACCACGCAGCCCTGCCTGCACTCCCTGTGCTAGCATAGTTTGTATAGTTTCCCCAAGGCATATCCAGGCAACCGAGGATGCTGACGAGGAAATTATACAAATTATTTAGACACAGTCAGCGTTGTGTAAGGGGCAGCAGGCTAAAAAACACTGCACAATCCTGTAGCCACTCCCCTTTAGGAATGCTGATAAATCGGGCCTTAACCTGGGGTGGAGCTACAGCACAACAATGACAGAAACAAATTGTCAACTTAGCATACAAAGGACCATGGATCAGAACTTGACACATGCTCTTGTTCCCTTGTTCCAGAGATGTCAGTGTGAACCAATGCTGAACTGAGGGTGCTGCTCAAGGCTCCATCAGGTTCTCCTCTGATAAACCGCTGGGAATGCAGGTGAGGACGGAGCTCGTCCCAGCTCTGTGGATATCAATACAGAGAAAAAAGCCACACATCACTGCAAAAACCTCTGTGTGAAAAGTGAGTGCGGATTAGTCATGAGCGGGGCAAAACATGTTGGGGGGGGTGGCCTGGATGGATCCTGGGTTGAGACTGTTCTCACTTTTCACACAGAGGTTTTTGCAGTGATGTGCGGCTATGGACTTTTTTTCTCCGGCTCAGTCAGTGTGCTGAGAGGTCACAGTGAGTGTAACCTTGGCACACAACCTCAGATTGGCGTGGACCCAAAATGTGAAGCAGCTGGGTGTAAGGTCCACTCTACCCGAGGAAGCATATATGCATTACACCGTCAGGAAGAGATTACAGTCTTACCAAAAATGATTATTGACAAACATGGACAACCCAAACTAGCTAAGATAAACTGAATGAGGGAATGAGAGGTGAATAAATATTAAACTCAACAACAGAATAGGCTGACATTTAAAAAGATAACTCTACAAAAATACAGCCTCCAAAACTATCAGAATATCCTGTGACCCAGCACAAAAAAATGTGTATCATGAGCTTAAAAGGGTGGCCCTGGTGCTTTTGTTATTTTGTCCACCCCTGCACAGATTAATACAGGCACTCCTCCTCTTTGGTGTGTATTTTTTCCCCTATAAACCTTTAACTGTCTGTTTGGCTGCATGCCCAAACCCTCTTTTGTTGATAATAAACTCCCTGCCATCAACTGCTGGTCACAGACGGTCAAAAGTCTGACCGAGAATGACGGGCATTCAGACATCTGCCCATCCTCATACCCAACAACAGCCGCATCGATGTTAATCTGTGACTTAGCTCAGTGAAAAAAGAGAATGGCTGTTCTGTTTCACAGAAATTTCACAAGTTGAAAAATCTTTACAACTCTAAAACCTCATACACATGATTGGATTTTCCGACCGGAATTGTGTGATGACAGGCTGTTGGCGGAAAATATGACCGTTTGTACGCTCCATCGAACAATTGTTGTCGGATTTTCCGCGGACAAATGTCTGTTGTCGGATTTTCCGAGCATGTGTACACAAGTCCGTCAGACAAAAGTACAAAGTACAAACACGCACGCTCGGAAGCAAGGACGAGCCAGAAGCAGTCTGTCTTGTAAACTAGCATTCGTAATGGAGAATTAACATTTGTGACACGGCAAATTATGAAATCTCAAAATGCAGCGCACATTCTCTTCTTCTTTAATGGGAGAATAATGAAGCTGCTTTGCTAGTGATACTGATGGAGTTAACAAATTTTCAAAGGCTTTTTTTTCTAGTGATGTCAAGAATAATATTATTATGCTTGTTTTTTTTGGTGCAAGTTACCACAACACCATCATCCCGTAGTTTTTAAGATCAAAGATGCAACTATGTTGGTGTTCCTTGTTAATTAACAATTGTATTTATTGCATTGTAATACAATTACATTGTATTTTTTAAAATGTAACTGCCTACTCCCAAACTGTCATTTGAAGTAAAACACATAGCCAAGTATTATTCTATACAATTTTTTTTATTGTGCATTAAAAAAAGAAAACAAATAAAATTAGACATGCTATCTGCCAATAGAACTTAACCAAAAAGTGCATTCTATGCATCCAAAAATATTGAAAATATACAAAATCAAATCATTATTCAACCAAAAAATAAAATAAACGCCTCATGCATGTGTCCTGCTTCTTAAAATAGGGGGCCAACAATGCAAAGAGTTGGTAAAAGCAGGGGTCCGTCATCCGGAGATAATTCCGAAAATCATCCGCATTATTCTCCTGGAGCTCCCGCAGCAAAGGCATATGACATAATTGGTCACGATGAATAAAGCAACCAGTTTTTAGTCCAATAAATCCTCCTCCCCCTGTTCCTGGACTGGACTTGGGTCAAAGCAATAACTCCAAGGCCAATAATAAATATCACGTTTCCTCCTCCGATTCTGCAACATGGCTGGTTGACGAACGCCTGTTCAGAAACGGACTGAAAAATGCAAAATGAAAAGTGTGAATCAACACTCATCAAACTTTTACTAACACAAAATTAGCAGAAGGAGCCCAAAGGGTGGCGCTAAAGAGCTGAAAAACCACGTAGTATGTCACTAAGTTCGTGTTTGTTGGCCGACAATTCCTTGCTGCTTGTATGCAAGACAAGTTCCTGGCCAATGCCCTTCGGACAAAAGTCCGGGGTTTTGTCTGTGGAAAATCCGATCATGTGTACGAGGCTTAAGAACAAGCGCTCTAATGGTAGGATCCACTTAATGTACTCCCTAGAGAAGCCCTGCATGGTCTGGACCTTTTTGGATTGTTCCACCAAGGCCTTTCTAAAACATTTCTTGTTTAACCTGTACATGAAACAGTTATTTGGGGAAAGAACATTGCTGTTGCCCTAAAATGTTGGCTTCCATGCTGTAACTCAAAGAATGACAACTAAAATCTGGTTGGTTATAAAGGGGAACATAAACCTTGACATCTGGGCTAGTATTTTCTTTATAAATCAGCCTTTCTGCAAGCAAAACAGCAAAAAAATAATAATACAATATATAAAAAAGGATATGCTGGGAAGAAAAAAAATAAGCGGAGAAATGGGGAGATGATGAAGGATGGGGGATAACAGGAGGGGTGTAGGGCACCTTCACAGTTTTCATCCTGCTTTTCTCAGCTCTAATTAGGAATGAGCTCAGCAGCGCGAAGCAGCAGTGAATTAATTCAGCCTCGTTTGCTCCTTTACAAACAAATAGGCTCTCTCTGCAGTACGCTTGGAGAAAGAACGCAGCAGAAAGCAGCAGCTCAGCCTCTGAACGTTGAAACTGCAAAGTATGAACCCTGTGACCACGCAGAGAAATAGGAGGGAGATGATCGCTCTGCCACTGAAGCTACCCAAAATACAAAGGTTTAAAAGTTTTCAATCTTCGTGTGGCACAGAAATGTTGTCTTGTAAATGTTGCAAAAAGAAAGGAAGAAACACAGAGGTAAAAACAGTGAAGCCATTCTGCAGTCAGATTATTATCTTTAAATTGTGCCACCAATATCAGATCAGGTAAAATTGTCATTTAAATTTAAGCAAATACAACATTGGAAAACATGTTGATGAACTATAGAGGCAGCTATGTAAGAGAGGGAGAGGAAAGTGATAGAAGGTGAGACAAAGGAGGGGAGGGATAGAGAAACAGAGAGAGAGAGAATGTGATAACAGGTGACAGAATGAGAGAGAAAGATTCTGCAAGGTATATAGTAAAATGACACAGGAAGGGTCCATTGAGGGATGGTTCACACCGGAATCACACAGGAACATGGCATGCGTTCCTGTGAGATTCCTGTGCGTTCCCATTGGGTGCAATTTTGCAGTCCATTCATTTGAACGAGCTGAAATTTAACCAGAACACACAAAGCTAACTGTAATGCATTATGGAGACGTTTATTTCAAATAGCGATTCATTGCACCACAAAACAAAATGTTTTACAGTGTGCTGGTAGTCTATTTTAAAACATAACGCGCTGCAATGCATCTGACCAGATTGAGGCCCTGGTTCACACTAGTGAAATTTCTTCTGCGCCTACAGCACACTACAATAGAAATCACATTATTCTCTGTGGTGCCCAATTAAACCAATGCAACGTGGTGCAGTGCAATTTTTCAAAAGGTGCAGGTGCTTTTTTTGGTGCAGCATAGTGCATTTTCAATGGGAGTGCATGAAAAACATAAATGCACTTTTGGTGCACTTTTGGCAGGGTTTTGTATTTAACAACCAGTCTCTTCCTTCTACAAAAAAAATGCATGAAACAAGAAAATGCATTTAAAAAAAAAGAGCAAAAACGCACCGAAAAATGCATTAATATGCAGCAGCATTAGTGTGAACCTAGGTTGAATGGGTCCTAAGGGATAGATGGAGAAAAAGAGATAGAAGGGCATATTTATAAAAAGAAAGATTAATTCATTTTACAGAATTTGTAGAAGTAAATTGCAGGCAAATGGTAGTGTTTGCAGGACCTCAAATGTGTGCTGTAAATGCGAGATCTTCATAGGGATCAATGGCAAATCAATGATTTTACTAGGCTATTTAAAAGTGGTCTGTGCTAGTGAATGTAATATTGACCAATAATTAAATACGACAGAGCCCCCCAAAGCACCCATCCCTCCATGTTGAGGGCATGCAGCCTGGTATGGTTCACGAGGGGGGGGGGGGCGGGAGTGCTGGCTCGTCCCCTCCCTTTCCTGACCTGCCAGGTTGCATGCTCAGATAAGGGTCTGGTATGGATTTTGGGGGGACCCCACGCAATTTTTTTAAAAAATTTTGGAGGGGGGGTCCCCTCCAAATCCATACTAGATCTTTTTTTGCGATTTTTTTCGGAAATATTTTTTTACATTCAGCTGTCAGTGGGGAACCTCGCTGACAGCTGATGACTCATCAGTTATTAAGGACGTGGTGGCCAGCTTCCTGGCCCCCTCCTTAGCAACCAGCTATATAGAGTGTTTAAACAAAAAATGAAAAACCGCAAAACACATCAAAAATCGCATCACAAAAAACAACGCTTGCGATTCCATTGAAGTCTTTTGCACACAAAACGCGGAAAAAAAGTCCCTGACCCTTTCCAAAAACGCACCGGCCGCAAAACGCATAGATGTGAATGTGTACTATAGGAAACTATGTTAAATGGACTATAGTGCATTTCTGCAAACTGTAAAACGCACTAAAAACACATAGGTGTGAACCTAGGGTAAAGGAATAATAGTTGTAATATAAAAACAAAATTGTGGGTTTAACTAATTTTTTTTTGTGCAGAATAATCTTTTTAAGGGGCGTGGCAGGGTGTGTGTCCTATGCCTATATACTTTTGCTAATAGGTGTCCCTCGTTCCCAAAAAGTTGGGAGGTATGTATTATGTGACAAGTGATAAATGTACAGTCTATCAATAAATTAGATATAAGCTATAAAATTGATATATATACAGTGTCCAAAATAATGTCCAAAAATGTATCTTGTAGTGCCTTTTATATTGACATAGTACAATACTTCTTCCAAACATATATGTGCAGAAAACACTGTGCCACGCTCCCCTCCTGTGTTTGTCAAAGCTGAATTGAAGCTGATTGGCTATCATGCACAACTGCACCAGACAACTGCGCTCTCCAGTTTTAGTAAATCAACCCCAATGGCTCCGTGGGAGGTGGTTGCAGAAAAGAAAATTGGTCCATCTATGGTCGGCTTAGGCCTCATGTACACTGCTGCTGGTAAACGGACGTTTAGGAGCAGTTAGGAGTTTTTTTCAACTGCCCCTGAACTCTCCTCTATGTTATCTTATCAGAACATGTACACAGGGTCCTTTATAGTTGTTTCTAGGCAGTTGAGTTTAGAGGAATTTTTTGGAATGCACAAAAATGCGTTCAGAGTCTGAGTTTACAGGCATTTCAAGTGCCAAACACTTCTAAACGCGTTTAGCCGCATTTCATTTACAGGCCTTTTTCATTTATGCTTCGTTAAAAAATGCAGCAAAATGTGACATGTAAACGCGGCAAAACGGATTTTTTAAACGTGGGTTACTATCTGTCAAGTAAAATTGTTGAGGAGAGGTTGTAAAAACGTCCCGTGTACATGAAGCTTTAAGAGGTCAACGCTTCAAGGAGAGTTTATCACCCTTTGAGTGTTGTTAAAGTGGAGTGATTTTCTTTTATTTCTTGGAGGAACTGAAGAAGGGGCTATTCTGCCTTTGATTCACATTAGAAAAGTGGACCTCGCACATTGGTCATTTTCATTTGTTCACATTTGGCAGATATTTTATGATTTGCACATAGGATATTGTTTATGTGGATGATTATATTTGTGGTATATAAATTTTATATGAATTTCACATAAGGGGTATTTATATGTACGTTTTATTTATTGATTTATTTCTCCTGCTTTTTGGTTTTAAGTTTGCAAAACAGACCTGGAGAGACAATATAGGAAAATAACAGCTGGAGTCTGGTTGGTTGCTACAGGCAACACCTTCACATTTGTTATATTGACAGCCACAGTTGTTTAGCTATAAGAAAGTGCTTTCCACATGAGGCTTAATCAGTGTACTCAGCTGTTACTGTGATGTGCCAAGAAAAGCAGTGGTGAAAAATGTGAAACATACTAGGAAAGGTGATGAAGTTTGGTTTATTTGGAATCTAGAAAAAGGTTATTTCCTTCAAGTATTTTTGTATTTAGGGCAGACCCAGTAAAATATTATAATTGTTAGAAATCTGGAATCATATGATGCTTCTGATATCTGGCTCATATATGAACTAATATACCAGGGACAGTTCCAGCCCCCCTCTCTTTTTTCCCCCTTTATTTTGGTTTTTGGGTTTCAGTATTTTTATATTGGATCATATTAACATCTATTTTTTTAACTCTGACCATTTTATAATATTTATAGCTCCTTGTGCTCCCTTTGTCTGTCCATTGTGGGGGTCACCGATAATTTTTATTCTTGGCTGGCCATCTGTAACTTGTTAGTTGTCAATGAAAGTCATTGCTGGATGTCGTCCATTCAATATAAAGCTGTTGCTGTGCGATATGTTTGATGGAATGTTTATAATGTTCTTTGATATGTTAGAGGGCTATATATCCCTCCTCCTCCTCCATCAATTTCTTTGTCGGCTCATTTCCGGGTTCAGGTACGAAAGGGTGTTGTTTTCGTGGGTTGGTTGTCTGTTCTCATTTCTCTAGTTTGTGTTTCCTTAGATCAGGGCCGTATGGGGGTTCAGTGCATGGAGCACCCCATCATTAAAGGGTGGGACCATACCTAACTCATAGCTGAGTTTTATCGCTGGTGTACCCCTTTCCCAGCCATAGCTGGGGGGGGCAGTACTTTTAGGTTGTTATTCCCAACTCCGTCGCAACCTCTTCCGTCACCAGCGCAGAACATGTTTCTATGCACGATTCTGCAACCCAGATTCATGCGCTCTTACGTCCTTGCTACAATTGTTAGATATAATGGAGGGGATCATAGCCCACTCGGCTAGAGCAGAGGTGTCAGCTGTGACCCCGGCTCCTGCTCTTCTCAGTGCACCTGCAGGTGATGTTGGAATTTATTTACAGTAGCATGTAGAACTGGGGGCAAGCTTGGTCACAGGTGATCGATCTGGCCAATGGTTCTTTATCCAGAGTATTCCGAGGGATTCTACCAAGGGTGGGTAGGTTTCATAGGTTCATGTCTTTGGCTTTCGCTGCATATTGCCTCAGCAATTTGGCCTCATCTGCCAACACTATCAAGTATCTATCAGGTGACCAACATTTCAGGCCCCTACAAACTCCTGCCAGTCTGTCCATTTTTTGCAGCTCACCCTCTCTAAACCATCATAAGGGTATTCAGAGAAGTCAGGGATGTTCTCTTTGGCGCAGCTACCAGTTACCGGCCAGGTTTTTCATGGTGTTTCAGACTTCTTGTCTCCTACCCTTGGCGCAGTTCCCAGTTAGGGCTCTAGGCAATTCTCTTTTATTACGCTTACAACTTCCCCATCATTAGACTAGATGGATAAGCCAGGGGTTTGTGGTTATTACTGTACCACTGTAACGGTGTCGGGTTAAAGTATTTGTCCTTCTCTGCAATATTCCTTGGATCTGCTCTTTCTTCCTCTCCCTATGCATCCTCTCACTACAAACAGTTTGTTCTCATGGCCAGGTTTACTTGCCAAACTAGGCTCGAATCCTAAAGCCCTTTTCTGTATATTCGTCTGGATCGGAGGCAACTTTCGTAGGTCCCGAACAGGGGGTCCCTTCTTTATCATCAGGTACATGGGGCGCTGGAGATCCTCCATTTTAGCAGCTAGATACATACTTACTCTTCTTGCATTGCCTGTACCATAAAATCAAATTTTTTTGTTGAAAATGTTCTAAGAATGTTTTGTGCCATTACCATATTTTTTTGGACATGTGAATTTTACTAAGAAGTTTAGTAAAAGTATTGGACAAAGAAGTGATGCAGGATTGTATTTTTTTATAATGCTGCTGCAACAGCCTATACTTGCAAGGAGGAGAGTTTGCTTAGCACCATGGGGGATGAACTAGTGGAATGGTACCTGGGGGGTGCCTATCGATGGTTGGCTTCAGCATCCCACTGGCCAGAGGTAATGTTGGTCCTTATGCAGAGCCTAAAGCTACTGCGTAGGTAATTGCCTCAGGAACAAAGTATGTCCTAGCTGTTCTGTGTGGTACAAAGGGAACCAGACTCATAAAACTTGATTTCCACTTCCATATGGACATATGGAAAGTATTGCAAGGGTCTGAGACTTATGCCCCGGACTTTGTCCGGACATTCCGACAACAAAATCCTAGGATTTTTTCCAACGGATGTTGGCTCAAACTTGTCTTGCATACACACGGTCACACAAAGTTGTCGGAAAATCCGATCATTCTGAACGCAGTGACGTAAAACACGTACGTCGGGACTATAAACGGGGCAGTGGCCAATAGCTTTCATCTCTTTATTTATTCTGAGCATGCTTGGCACTTTGTCAGTCGGATTTGTGTACACACGATCGGAATTTCCGACAACAAGGTCCTATCACACATTTTCCGTCGGAAAATCCGACCGTGTGTACGGGGCATAAGACGAACCTGCTAAAGAGAGGGTGTTCTTTGTGGGTGGTGATTCCTGCCTTATATAGGGCCAGCCAAAATTCCCTATATATATGAAAGCTGTGCTTCCTTTAGTAGTACTGTACAGTGAGCGTCCTTTACTGTTGTTAATACTGTATGTCAAGGAAGGTATACCTGTCAGACTGTTTGGAAGCAAATACGGTAGTTTGTACCTCACTGTAGCTGATCATAAACACTTGGGGATGGTCAAATATGCAGATAACCACCAGCCTCCCTTTAGGCATATGTGTCAGCCAATGTTTCATAAATACAAACGACTGTCATGGAGGCAGCACGTTCAGTCTTCTGATTTTACTCAGCACACGTTCAGGCATCAATATGTCACCCTGCTTGTAGTTACATTGTTGTTACATTTTGATGGAATCTTCTAGTTTGTTCTTCATTTTATGTTTGTGATCTTAATCTCTATTCCTGTTGTCAAGCTTTTATTAAAGGAGCTTTTGTGAAACATGATTCCAGTGTCTCTTGCATGAGCAAGCCAGAATCCACATACCCTGGAGATCCTGTAGCTTGTACAAAGAAAGATATAATATGATAACAGAATATGAAATCTGTTGAAATGGAGATTAGAGAACATATGAAAACGTGTAGTTTAGGTCCTACTTGATTCACCTTCATAGAATTCCCCTTTGCTTTATGTCAATGTTGAACTTGATGAAGCACATGACCCATTCCCAGTGGTGTATTTAAATTTTGTGCTGTGCCATAGGCCTGACAAAACTCGCACACCCCCTAATTTAAATATGACTCACCCCTCCCTTTCAAGGTCACACCCCTTTCTGTTCAAGACCCATCCTGACATCTTCCAGTGGAGACACTAGTTCTGAGGGCCTGGGGGGCAATAGATTCCCTTAATTTGCAGAGATTTCCTCTCACTTCCTGTTTGGCTGTGTGGCAGGAAATTAAGGGAAATCTCCGCAATGGGACAGAGATGGCAAAAAATAAACTGACAGGAGCTATAACCCTCCCTTACTCTATCCAAAATGAAAAAAAAAGTGTTGCCTATAGTTCTAGTTTAAGCACATATTTCTACTAAATTTATGGAGAGGACTAAAGCCTCGTACACACGATCGGATTGTTGGCCAATAGAGCATCAGACTTCTGACACAATTGTCAGCCAACAAACATGAACGTGACGTACTACATGGAATTTCAGCTCTTGAGCGCCAACCTTTGGGAACCTTCTGAGATTGTCATGTTTGGTGAGCATTGATTCTGAGTATGCGTGTTTGTACTTTGGACTTTTGTGTGACGGACTTGTGTACAGACGGTATGAAAATCTGACAACAGACAGCTGTCTGCCAAAAATTTACTAGCCTGCCATCCAACATTTGTTGGTGGAAAGTTGGACAACAATTGTCTGATGGAGCATACTAACGGTCCGATATTAGGCAAACAATCTGTCATCACACAATTCCCTGCAGAAAATCAGTGTCCCTCGTGTCTGCACCATTCCTTCATTAACTATGCCAAATATACAGTGTTGCCCATTCCATTCACTAGTTCTCTACACCTTCCCGCCGCTGACAAATGACAGGTAAAAGAGGGCTACACATAAATAGGAAATGCATAACCCTAGTAGTATGCTGGTTTAATCCATTTACATTCTGTGAAATATGCCTAAAATAGGAAAACAGATGCATAGATATACTTCTGTCCGAACCTTTCCTTTCCTCTCTCTTAGTGACAAGCAAACTTGAGGGGTTATTTACGAAAGGCAAATCCACTTTGCACTGCAAGTACACTTGAAAGTGCGCTGAAAGTGCACTTGGAAGAGCAGTCGTTATAGATCTGAGGGGAACGTGCAAGGAAAATAAAAAACAGCATTTTAGCTTGCACATGATTGGATAATAAAATCAGCAGAGCTTCCCCTCATTTCAGAGCTTCCCCTCTGATTTGCAGCGACTACACTTTTAAGTGCACTTGCAGTGCACTTGTAGTGCAAAGTGGATTTGCCTTTCGTAAAAAAAAAACCCCTTGGAGTCGTTCTAAGTGATCTCCAATCACTGGATCCTAGAAAGTGTACTGAACCAAACAGCTCAGTGCACAGTTCCACATTGAATGGTTGAGGCTTTTGGTTGCATTGACCCAAATATTAATCACAGTGTTTGAGCGGCGTTTGGTTATTAAATTCCCTAAATGTCTGCAACCATTATAGGTTTTTTAACATAATGGGAGAGCCATTGTTCATAAATGTTGCAATGTTTGTACATTCAACCACAGCAACAATGGGCACTGCAGATGGATGCATGGTTTTAAACTCTTGTTACAATTACAATGATAACATGCCTTGTACCAGTATTGTAGTATAGTGGAGCTAAGTACACTAGTTTTTCATGGCGTTAGAGACAGTTGCTTTATTTATTTGCTGTTGCTCCTTTAGAAAAACAGTATATCTATTGCTACATGCACTAGCCTTTATTTTCTAAGGCATAACCATATTGCATAGTGCAGCAACCACAGCACTGGAGTAACTAGAGATGCTTGCTTTCTTACCACGTGGATTCTAATCACCCCTCTTATAACATTTTTTTATATTTTCCATAATCCATTGCCACATTTCATATTCTACTTGCCAGAGTAATGGTGTTTCTCGTTAAAATATAGTTGTAAGAGTCAGAGCTCAGAGAAGGACCCCATCTTCTCTATATCTTCAGCAGAGACCCCTTTTGGCAGAGACACCTGGCCCATGGCCAGAAAATAAAACCTTTAATTAACGTGAATCAGAAAGATATGTCCTTGTGGCTGCTCTAGATTATTATTCAATGTTGCTATTTCGATTTTTGAAATAAAATATCTGGATTTCCTGTAGCAGACAAAGCTGTCATCCCTTCAGTGCAGGCTAAGACGTGAAAGCCATTGGACAGCTCAGATCGCAGGCACAGTATATCTATGACAGGGGCAGCTCTGTACCTTGTGATTAGTGTGACGCCCAATAACAGCAATCACAAATATAAACACTATAATGTTTACATTTGAGAGCCTTTCCCTTGCTGTCACAATGAATGAAATGGAGGAAGTAATATTTATGAATGAAGAGATTCTAAGCAGCAGCAGATAATTTATGGTGAGATGAATTAATAGATTTTACCTATATGTTAAAGGATAAGTTCACCTTTCCTAACATGTATTCAAGGTGTAACAAGTAACATGTTAGTGATGCAGCAGCCCCTGCACCCCTCAAATCCATATTGTGACAGGGAGCCTGAGATTGCTGATCATGGGTGCAATGCTTTATAGGCCCCTAAAAAAAAATGCACATTTTTTACCTGCAAAAATAAGCTCTAAAATCTACACAAGCTACTTTTGAGGCAGATTTGGGTGTTTTAGGTTCCACAGATGTCAAGGGGAATGCCTGAAAATGCAGATTTTTTTTAGGCATATTTTAAGCATTTTTGAGCCTGTAAGAACTGGACCCCTCCCCCTTCTCCCCTTAGTGCTTTCCTTTGGTTAAAACAAAAACGCCTTAAAGTGTTGCTAAACCCAGGACCCCGCATTCACTATATCTGGTCTACCACAGTACAGAGAACATGCAAATGCAATTATTTTATTAAATATAAACTGCTAAATACCTTTTCTCATCAGCATTATATAGCAGTCTTGTGACGTTTCTTTCAGTTCCTGGTTAAAGCTTGTAGGAGGAGTTTTCATACTGCATTGAGCTGTCCTATCAGGATCCAGGACCCTTGACCTTCTGTCTGGACAGTGCTGATTGGGCCCTGTGCTGATCACATGCATTCTCCCAAGAAAAAAAAACTCCCTAGCAATACACACCAAACTGAACATGTGCAGCCTGACTCCAAAGGCTCTGTCTTATCCGGACCCGTTTTTGAGTCAGTGGAAGAAAAGGAGGATCTGTGCATAAGATCAAACAGCCTTTTTACGCAGTGCAGCGGATTAACCCCTTAGGTTTCACAGTGAGTATAACAAGCATGATTTACTGCATATACAGACTGATTTTACCGTTGTGGGTTTAGTAACACCTTAAAAGGGGTTGTAAAGGCAGAGGTTTTTTTTATCTTAATGCATTCTATGCATTAAGGTAAAAAGCCTTCTGTGTGCAGCAGCCCCAACACTTAACTGTGGTCCCTCTGTCCAGCGATGTCCATGAGTGTCTCAGCTGTCTGGGACTCTCCCCCCTGATTGGCTGTCGCTGCTGTCAATCAAAGTCAGCTAGCCAATCAGGGGAGAGAGGGGTCGGGGCCGGGTCACGGCGCCGTGTCTGAATGGACAGAGGGAGCTGTGACTCGGCTTGGATGCCCTCATAGCAAGCTGCTTGCTGTGGGGGCACTGAACAGGAGGGAGGGGCCAAGAGCACAGAAGAGGGGGATCCGGGCTGCTCTGTACAAATCCACTGCAACAGAGCAGGTAAGTATAACATGTTTGTTATTTTTATGGGGAATAAAACGAGACTTTACAATCACTTTAAGCTTGAATATAAATGTAAAATGCTTGAAATACTCTTCAAAAGAGCTTGTATAAAGATGCAAAAAAACTCAAATAAAAACATCAGAAAACACGTGAAAATCGATCTGCTCATTTGTGAATGCAGCCTTAATGTTTAAAAGGCTTTTATGGTTCTATGGTTCTATGGTTCTAACTTGCCTGTATAGTATATGTGAAAGAATTAAAAAAAAATGGGAAACATGTCTGTGGACAGAATTCTTCCTTTTCACCAGGTAATATTTAAAAACGACACCACTGTGCTGCCCTATTACTTAGTTGCTTAGTTACTTAGTTTTAAGTGATATTAACTTGTAACTTACTAAATTTTTTTAAGTTGGTAAAACTTATTTTCCAAATGTATTTGATATATGTTTGAAGATTTTTATATAAAAATAATACAATAATGTGTTTTTTTTTTTTAAAGGAATAGTCTCATGAAACTGGCTTTCAAAACGAATTGACATTTGTTACTTATAAAGTGTTACAAATGTAATATTATTAAAGCAGCATCAAATGTAAATGTAAACATTTAAAAAAAAAAAAAAGAAAAAGAAAAAAAATGCCTCTTTCTCAGCTAACAAATCAAACTGAAACACACACATGTATATACAGTAAATCTGTAAAGAACATAGAATACGGAATGTATTAACTTTTTTTAAGCCTTTTAGGAAAATAATTTGCACTTTAACCACTTAAGGGGATTTGCCCCCTTAATGACCAGGCCATTTTTTGCGATACGGCACTGAGTCGTTTTAACTGACAATTGCGCGGTCGTGCGACTCTATACCCAAACAAATTAGACATCCTTTTTTTCCCACAAATAGAGCTTTCTTTTGGTGGTATTTGATCACCTCTGCTTTTTATTTTTTGCGCTATAAACAAAAAAAGGGCGACAATTTTGAAAAAATAAAAACAAACTTTTTTTTTACTTTCTGCTATATAAAACATATCCAAAAAATATATATATAAAAAAAACAAATGTATTCATCAGTTTAAGCCGATATATATTCTTCTACATATTTTTGGTAAAACAAAATCGCAATAGGCGTATATTGATTCGTTTTTGTAAAAGTTATGGGCGTCTACAAACTATGGCATAGATTTAGGGACTTTTATTTTTTTTTATTGTTTTTACTGGTAATGGCAGCGATCTGCGATTTTTAGCGGGACTGTGACATTGCAGCAGACAAATCTGACCCCAAATGATACTTTTTGGGGACCAGTGACATTATTACATTGATCAGTGCTATAAAAATGCACTGATCAATGTATAAATAACACTGGCAGGGAAGGGGTTCACACTAGGGGGCGATCAAGGGGATAAATGTGTTCCCTAGGTGTGTTCTAACTGTAGGGGGGATGGGCAGCCAGGCACATGACAGAGATCACTGTTCCCGATCACTGGGAACAGAAGATCTCGGACTTGTCATCTGGCAGTACGGAGAATCGCCTTGTTTACATTGGCAGTTCCCTGTTCTGCCTTTGTATACTGTGATCGTGGGTCACCGCAGGTCATTGAGTCCACCGGACCCACAAGCATGCTCCTGCTATCTCCTCTGCAAAGACCGATGTACACCTACGGCGATTTGCGCAGGAGAGCCGACCTGCCGCAGTATAATGATAGTGGCTGGCCGGAAAGCGGTCAAAGTGTAAACTTTTGAAGATAAATTCCCCACATCTAGCTCTAAAAAGATCTTCTGAAAAATGTCAAAGGTATATTTTAGGTTTTCAGGGTAGCTCAGGATAAAAGCATAAATGAGTCCCATGATCATTCTTTCTGATACAAAATGAGAGTGCTATATGAAAAAATATACTATACCAATATGCTTGTTTTTCCTGCCAATGCAGCATAAATATGGTATATTTGTTTTTGAAATGTAATAACATAGTGCAAAGTGGGCGGGGCTTTAGGTTACACAATCGAACGTTGAATGCCCAATATCTCAAAAACCAAACAGAAAGTTTGTTTTTGTGGTACAAATCAGCACAAAAGCAGCACAAACAAATTGTATAATTGTTTTTAAAACGTAATAACATGTGGTGCAAATTGGGAGAGGTTTCATCAACTATAATGCGCACTATGTAATATCTCTGAAACCAAACTAGCACATACGTTCGTTTTTGCAGCACAAATCGGCACAGATGCAGTGCAAACAAATGCTATCTTTGTTTTAAAATGTTAATAACATTGGGTGCAAAGTGGGCGAGACTTGATGTTACACAATCTGAATTCGAATGTCAATATCTCAAAAACCGAACCGGCTGAAACATGAATTTTTGTGGCACAAAATAGTTTTTAAGCTTAACAGCTGGCGGTCCCTCGCCCTGCATCTAGGTTGCGGTCTGCCGCATTCAGTAAGCGCAAACTTTGTGTGCGCAAAAGTGAGTTGTCTCAATAGGTGTGTACAATGGTCGTATGTCCATTTATTATAAATATATTAATATGCAAATAAAATAAACATTTTAGATGGTATGTTAAGCAACATTTAAAGTAATGTGAATGATAATTTGTTCAATGTTCACTCTAACCTTTCAATGGCATTGCGTGGCTTTGTAGTGACTTGGAAAAATTCTTGTCACTGGTGGCGCTCTTTTGTCCTAAAAGGCCTCAAACATATGGGAACTGCCTTGTGTAGGCTTTTAAAGCTCCAAAAGACGTCAAACTCTTTAAAATATACAGCATCAAAACTCGTGCGGTTGCACAATGGCAAACATGCGTCCTACAATTTCAGTCAAATGAAAAGATATTTTTTTAAGTAAATGTAACTCAATTAGAATATGGAAATGCACATACCTTAAAAGTTAAATATTATACATAATTTTTGTAAATGTAAAAGGTGTGTTTTAAGAACTAATGAAAATTAAGTAAGCTACTTAAAATATCAAAGTAAATTAATTAACATTTATTTTTATGTTAAAATTGCAAGCCAACAGAATCATTTTTATCAGTGTAGTTGGTGTCAGTGGGAGGAATAGTGCCCCATTTTTGTTGTCAGTGGAGGGAATTATTCTCCATTCTTGGGGTCAGTGGCAGGAATAATGCCTTAAGGGACGGATAAATGCAAGGGCCACAGTTTGGTGACCACTGGTCTAGATTATAGACAGGTTGAGAACAGTCAGCAAATAAACATACCCTCAGTGAAATCATAGCTCCCAACTGTCCCTGATTTTGAGGGACTGTCCCTCATTCCTCCTCATTTTGGTCTGATCTGTATAGTTGTATAAAAAATGCACTTTTTATCCTTCAAAAAGTGTTTCCCAGTGCTAAACCTTTCATTCAAATTCTAAATTGCTGCATTTGTAAATTTTAAAAGCCAATATAAAGGAATAGTAGTGGTAAAAAAAGCCCTTGTGGATTTAATTCACTTTTTTTTTGGTTATATCTCCTTTAAAGGGGGTGTGTCCTATGCCTACATATGTTTGCTAGTAGGTGTCCCCCATTCCCATCTCAAAATGTTGGGAACTATGAGTGAAATCACAAACCATTAAGTGCATTTATGCTTTTGTATCCCTACTCTCACCACCCCAACTACTGCCATCTCTACATATACATAAAATAACATACATAAATGCAACACTGCTGTCCCCACGTCCTTATTGTGAAGCCTGCCTGGCACTGAAGAGCCTCTGACTAAAAGCTATTCTGGTACATGCGCACTGTGGAGTCAACTCACTTCAATGGAAACTTCTCTTGTTAGGTCTGTCAGGCTGCAGACAGGCTTTCTATTAAAAATAATGGAACTTTTAGGGTGCATGTGAAAGTACAGCTCAGAAAATGTCCAAAGGTTTAATTCAGAGGCTATGCAGCATCAGGTAGGTTTGTTGCTGAGAAGGCTCACTGGCCTGGTTCTAAACTATACAGGCTCTGAGCAGTTATTCAGTCTGGACTTTCACAGCCTGTCTGCCTGACCTGCAATTCCTGCTCTGCCCCCCTCCCATCTGTGAGGCTGCAGCCTTTTCAACTCAGTCTGTTTATAATCTTACTCAATCACTTTGCCAGGCTGTGGATTATAAACAGTACCAATCATGCAGTGCTGATCTACTCTGACTGTGTATTTACTTGACACAGAGAGATTTAGCCTGGGTTCACACTGTAGCGATGCCAGTACCGGTTCACACATCGCATCTCTCCCGCAGGCAGCTCACACTGCCATCTGCGAACCGCTGCGGGTGTCAATACAATGTTAATGACACCCCCAGATCGATTCACAAATCGCAGTGCGAACTGTGGATTCAGACAGGGATTCGGATCGCATAGGTGAGAACACCCATGCGATCTGATTCCAGTGTGGGGAAAAAAAAGTACCTGCACCTTTTTTTCTGCGAATCCAATGTGAGTTCAGCCATACAACTGTATGGCTGAACTCGCATTGCACAGAAATCGCATGTTATCAGGATCTGCGGTGCAGGTGAAAGGGTCCCTTTCTCAAGGCAACGTAGCGATAAACAACATAGCATCACAATGGGATCCTACAAGGCCCTGAAACAGTGGCATGAAATCAGCAACATGAAGTTTTTATAATAAAGCCGTGAAAGAAACCTTTTGAGTGAGTGCTGGTGGCTTTCTACATTTACTGGATTTCACAACGGTGTCATTCATTGTGTCACTTCAAGCACCCACCATTAAAAAGGTCATATGCTTAACGTTGTGCATTTTACATGTAGGCCCCTTTCACACGTACGAAGAGTTCGTCCGTTTTTCATCTATTTGTTGACGGATGAAAAACGGACATCAATGCATTCCTATGGAAAAACACATGATCCTCTATTTTCATCCGTTTTCATCCGCTTCCATCAACATCCAATTTTTTTGAATGGATGAAAGCCCTATTTTTCATCCGTCAAAGAAACGGATGGGACGAAAAACGGATGTAAAAAGTGAAAAACAATCAGTTTTTCATCCGTTTTTGCATTGGTAGTGGATGTAAAAAAAAAAAACTGATGAAAAACGGATGAACTGAACTGATAAAAAAACGGATGAACTGAACTGATGAAAAGCGGATGAACTGAACTGATGAAATGAACGTATCTGTGAAAGGACCCAAAGACTTTATGTACTTTGGCTCAAAACACATGCGCAATTGAAAAGGATTTACCCATAACAACTTGATAAAAAAGAATGTTCCTTTTTTTTTTTTTTTTTACAAACTTTTTTAGGTACAAATTAATAGTACAAAACATTGTATCATAAGTTAAAAAAGAATGTTCTTTAGCAAGGAACATACATTCCACATTAATAATTATGCTACCAAAATTAGTGTGTGCTGTAAATTGCCTCCAGTATTGCTCCTGTTTCTTCTTGCTGGAGGTGGCCATTTTGCTAAAGCCTAGAGCCCCTGAACAGCAGTAAATCATAAAGTGGAACTAAACCTATTGATTTAACGGTTTCAAAAAATAATTACATTCATGGAATCCCGGGATTTCTAATGCCCTGTACACACGACCGGTTTTGCCGTCGGAATAAACTCAAGCTGTCTTGCATACACACGGTCACACCAAATTCCGACCGCCCAGAACGCGGTGAAGTACAACACGTACAACGGGACTAGAAAATGTAAGTTCAATAGCCAGTAGCCAATAGCTTCCGTCTCGTACTTGCTTCAGAGCATGCATCGTTTTTGGTGCGTCGGGACAGCATACAGATGAGCGTTTTTTCGTTCCGTCTGAAAAATATAGAACATGTTCTCTATCTAAGTCCTTCTGAATTTTCGACAGAAAAGGTCCAATGGGGCATACACACGGTCAGAATATACGATGAAAAGCTCCCATTGGACTCTTTCTGTCGGAAATTACGCTTGTGTGTACACAACATAACTGTCACATTTGCTTGTATCCTCAATTAAACTGTCAAACCATCAAATGGCTGGCTTCATAACTCATCACATGTGCAGCACCATGGCAGCTGCAGATCAAACATAAGCAGCTTGCTTGGCTGTAAAGGATAGGAGGGTTCAATTCTGCTTGGCACCTACAAACTTGGCAGTGCCTAAAAATGCCTAAAATGGGAGAGCAAGTGAGCATGTGCAGAGCAGGGTGAGACAGCGTATTACTAGATTTTTTTAAAAAGTATACCGTATATACTCGAGTATAAGTCGCATTTTTCAGCACATTTTTTTGTGCTGAAAGTACCCCCCTCAACTTATACTGGAGTCAAGCACTTTTCTGCAGCAAAAAATTTCATTTTCCAAACCGACTTTGGGGCCCCGTATCTCAGGGCCACTTGGTGCTAGGAACCCCAAATTTGGAGTGCTAACCCAGTGAAACTGGGTCCATAATATATCCAAAGCTGGAGTTCCTAGCACCAAGTGGCCCGAGATACGGGGCCCCAAAATCGGTTCGGAAAATGTCATTCTCTGCTGCAGAAAAGTGCTTGACATTTTCTGAACCAATTTTGGGGCCCCGTATCTCAGGGCCACTTGAAGCTAGGAACCCCCAAATTTGGTGTGCAAACCCAGTGGAACTGGTACCATAACATATCCAAAGCTGGGGTTCCTAGCAACAAGTAACCCAGAGATACGGGGCCCCAAAGTAGGTTCAGAAAATGTCATTCTCTGCTGCAGAAAAGTGCTTGACATTTTCTGAACCGATTTTTGGGGCCCTGTATCTCGGGGCCACTTAGTGCTAAAAAACCCAGCTTTGGACATTTTATGGTGCTAGTTCCACTGGGTTTGCACACCAAATTTGGGGTTCCTAGCACTAAGTGGCCCCGAGATACGGGCCCCCAAAGTCGGTCAACTGTGTCCATCTGCAGCAATGTCATTTCGGGACCCTTTGGGTTCAGAGACCCCAAATTTTGGCTGCAGCTAGGGGGCATCCAGGAACCCTTAACTACCGAGTTTGAAGTTCGGAGGACCTTTGGCTGCAAATGGGCACAGTGAGGCTGCAAATGGGCATTGTTGACCCTCTTTTCCACTTACAGTAGCTGTGCATTTCTCACCCTCGTCTTATACTCAGGTCAATAAGTTTTTCCCATTTTTTTGTGGTAAATTAGGGCCTCGACTTATACTCGGAACGACTTATACTCGAGTATATACGGTAGATACTTATTTTTTAAACAGTATAGATACTTATTTTTAATGTTTTACATAGCTATACCTACAAAAGGGACCAGTGATCTAGCAGGATTTAATTTTCTAACTAAAGTTCCAGTTTAAGAAGTGGACATAGGCGGGTTTAAGGCTGCATTCGCACAAGCATTTTAGCCATGGCGGGAAGCCCCACCATCTACTGATTTCTGCTGCTGGTTTGACAGCTGTAAGCCGCCAAGCCCATAAACTATAATGACAGGCTGTCAGCGGCCGCAATTATTCATGTTAATTGCTGGCTGTGTGAACAAGCAAACCAATACAGTTTTTGTTAAAGTTAGCCATACACAATTTAAATTGCGGCTGATTCCTGCTGAATATAATTGCTGGCAGTGGAGAGTGTGTATTTTAGTGTGGATGGATAAATCTATTGATTTTGAATTGAATCTACAAGTGTATGACTAGCCTAAATTTGTCTCAAAGCTCCTACACACTATAAGAAAATCGGGCGAGAATTTTCATCCAAAGAACTTTCTTACAAATTTTGTATAGTGTGTACACAACTTTCTATAGCTGATTCCGACCTTCTGTATGAAAATATCCAAAGGGACAAGCTCCAAAATGTTTCTCGTACAGGAACAGAACAAACGATTTTCGCTTAATGTGTACCTTTTCGTATGAGAAAAATCTGAAACTAAAGAATGCGCATGATCAGAAACAATAAACAACAAAAAAAGCCTTTGTTGTACGAGAATTTTCATATGAATTTTCTTTCATTGGTTCCGATTTGCTGTGAACCAAAGAGGAAAATCGGATGATCAGTCGCCCGATTTTCTTATAGTGTGTACCTCACATCACAGCTCCTGCTAAGCATTGTCTTTTTATGCAAAATATAAATGAATAAATCTCCCCCAGTCTGGAAGTCCTTGAAGTGCATTCCTGGGTGCTGCAAGGATGTCACATTACTTTAGAACAGGGGTTTCAAACTGGCAGCCCCTCAGTTGTTGCAAAACTACAAGTCCCATGAGGCATTGCAAGGCTGACTGTTACAAGCATGACTCCCACAGGCAGAAGCATGATGGGACTTGTGGTTTTGCAACAGCTGGAGGGCCGCCAGTTTGAGACCCCTGCTTTAGAAGGTGCTTTGTGCAAAATAAAGCCAAGGTCAGAAAAGAATAGGCACGTGATCTAGGTAGAGTGAATAGTGACTGACATTTAGCACCTGCCTTGCTCCTGTCTTGGAGAAATTTAAGATAGTGGCACCCATGGCCAGGACCGGTGCTACCACTAGGCAAACTAGGCAGCTGCCTAGGGCGCAATGCTGTCTAGGGGCGCCTGGCCACTGGTGTTCCTACTCTCTTCTCTCTGCAACAAGCAACTAAGTCTTAGCATCAGCAGGCAGCCGCCGCTTCATTCGCACATAGTGTCAGAGGCGCAGTGGCGGCGGAGGACTATGTCTGTGTCCCAACTCCCAAATGAATGGAAGCAAGCAAACATTTATTGATGGGCACCAGTAGGCACATTGATGGGTGCTGGTGAGGCTGCATTGATGAGTGATGGTAGGCTGCATTTGATGGGCGCTGGTGAGGCTGCATTTAATGGGTGCTGGTGAGGCTGCATTTGATGGGCGCTTCAATAAAAAGGTGGGATATACATGGGCAGGATAAAGGGGGTGGAGTCAGGGGTGAAGCCAAGGGGGGGTGTAAAAATGAAGTTTCACCTAGGGTGTCAAAAATCCTTGCACCAGCCCTGCCCATGGCGCCATAACAGACCTATGCATAATCTCAAGAGGGAATGATTTTGAGCAGTACAAAACAATCTTCAGGGTACTTATGTCCAATCAGTACCAATGGAACAGTGAATAGAGTTTCGTTTCTCTGGGCACAGGTTTGATTAAAAAATACTGTACTGCGCACCATGATAATATAACAACCTCTGCAATGGTCACTTATTCTGAACAGGTTAGTCTGTATTTAAATGTGGAGAATACTCTCATTACAAGTATTAACCCCATTTAGTTGCCAGAATACAATATTTTTCTCTATAGTGGGCCATTATATATGAGTTTGGGGGTGACTGGAAGGTTGAATGGGAAATTACAAAAGTAGAAACAAAATCAATACTTTTTTCTAGACTCTATCTTTGTCCACTTTTCAGGTAATTGTATTTGGTCTGTTTTTTTTTTTTCTGAATATCCCTAATTTTGAGGACAGTTAGTAACCCAATATCTGTCCACGTACACGGGTCAGTGTGTTGCTGGCAAACTATGTCTCTTCTTGTCCAGAATAATGTAGGCAGGCGTGCAAACTCTGCCCGTAACAACACCAATTAAAGAGCGCAGGGAGGAAGGAAGGTTGCCAGCCCTGAGCTTGTATTCATCAGACTGCCTAGAAGGAGCCTGGGCAGACTGTCCCCCTGGCTGACGGATTAGACATTAGACAATTAGGTTTAAGAAGCGCACACACACACAGAAAAATCCCCTCTGCAGTCTTCTTCCCATCCATCTGTGAGGCGAAGGCCTCTACACACAGCTGCTCTGCCCTGAAGACTCAGAATATTGCAGGAGACTGACTGCCCCACGCCTTTCACATCTTTCAGCACCAGTTCTCAGAATGAGAAAAAGGTCCCTGAAGAGATGACACCATCACAGAGGAACGGGTTAACCCTTTGTATTCCAGGCTATTCTACAGAAGAGAGTCAGCCTGTTTATAAAATACAGTGAATTGCGTTGAAAGCCTTTTTTATATACCTGATAATGCATTGCTAAAAAAATAAAATAAAAATAATGAATAAAAAATAAACAGCTAATACTAGATCTAAAAATATAAAGAAAAATCAGGAGCGAATGAGAATTGAGGTAACTTGAGAAAAAATGGTTTCTCCAGTAAGCCAATTTTTCTTATGCACAGTAAGCTTCCTGTCCAATAGCTTGTGGTAAGCTTCTTTCCCAGTAATGGGCTCCTCATAGATATAAGACCGTTCTTACCAGAATTGTGGCTGCTTCCTTAGCTGTGCTAAGTGTGGGCAAAAGATCATCCCTTAACCACTGCCAACTATGTCTACTGAGTAAATTACACAAAATCTCAATACACATCTGATGGTGGCAGAATGATGTAAATGGTGCTTCTATGTATAAGAATGATTGTAATAGTCAATACAAATCTTTCAAAAACATTTGAATGGGAAAACAGACCCCCCCAGTGTACTGTGAGGGACATTAACATGCAAAATTTTGCACAATAGCGTGTTTTGTGTTAGGATAGCCCTTTCGTATTAAAGTAGCCAATGCACAACAACTGAAAAACTGCATATGCACCATGTTTTCAACCAAATGCACCCTCTGTGTTTTATAATGCATGTACAAAGTACATTCGGGTACCATTCAAAGTGAATATAAATACCTGTAATAAATATATAAGTTATGATGACCCTGCACTGCCAATCATGTGTTACTGTACTTTGTGGAAATGTCCTGAAAAAACTGAATTTTTCCATGCATTACAGCAATGCACAGATGTGGGTCTGGTCTTTAAAAGATGGTTCATAATGGCTGAAAAAAATCTAGTTCAAACGGATTTTTCTTTGAAGTTGGATTGAGAATCAATTTACTAAATGTCCAAATTTTTTGTAAGATGAGTTAATGATCAAATTTCAGCAGTCTATGGCTGCCTTTAGTGAAGGGGACAGCAGAGGCCTTCACTTCATGAGCATCTTTACCATTCATCAGACAACTCTGGAAGTAAAGAAAGGCTTATCTTTCAGTAAGTGTAACTATCTGAGCCTATCTTGATACTTCTTGTATTCTATTGCACAGCAACAATGGAAGAAGAAGGTTTAAAACCCTGAGGCTGAACATGCTAACAAAACGGTAGAGAAGAGGCATAATCTCAGCAGTGTTCTGCTGCCCCTTTACTGTCCAATCACAGGGCAGGTTCTGGACCAACATAGGTCTGCTTAAAAAAAACTGCTTCCCCCTCATCCTCCCTATGCTGTATACTGTTTGCAAAACAGGTATGTGTAAATAATGTTCATGAACCTGCTTAGTTATGTGATGCAGAGGCAGCAGCTTCCTTGTGTTAGTGAGTGGCTACTGCATGGGAGAGAGTGCATACATGCCAACAGTCCAGATTTTCCCAGGACATTCACAGGATTTAGACCCTTGTCCCATTTTTGCGTTGTCCTGGGAAAAATGACGGGAAATTGTCATTCTCCCAGAGAATCGCCAGAGCCGCCACTAGAGGTACCGGGCTGGCACTGGCGATGGTCTCCGCTGCCATTTTACAGACCAGCTCTTGTGGAGCCTGGTCACTCGCCGAGGGAACGAACAAGAGGTGGAGCCAGCCGGGTGGCTGCCAATAGAAATGGATCTGCCGCCAACCATCGCCCCCGGGCTGCTGCCAGTCTGTGACGTGTTGTGGGAAAGGCCACAGGGTGGGGTGTTGGCGGCAGCTCCATTTCTTTTGGCAGCCACCCAGCCGGCTCTGCCTCTTGTTTGTTCCCCTCAGTGAGTGACCTGTTACACGAGAGCTGGTCTTCTGTAATGGCGGTGGAGATTCCGCTGGGGACACCTGATGTAAGAAGTGAATCCGCTGGGGACACCTGATGTAAGGAGGGACTCCACTAGGGACACCTGATGTAAGGAGGGACTCCGCTGGGGACACCTGATGTATAGAGGGACTCCACTGGGGACACCTGATGTAAGGAGGGACTCCGCTGGGGACACCTGATGTAAAGAGGGACTCCGCTGGGGACACCTGATGTAAGGAGGCACTGTATGGAATTAGACATATAGCATTAAATAAACGTCTATATGACAAAACACATGGTTGTGGCATCTGGAGCTCGACGCTACCCCAGTGCTCGCAGCCACACTTTCATCCATAATCAGCCCGTAAGTATGGGTGGATGGTTTTCCTTCCCCTCCCCCCCTTTTTATGCAAGTCTGACTTATTGTTTGTTTTCATAATTTTTTAGACATCCAATACACATCTGCTTCCGATGAGTGGCACAAAACGCGTCAAGTTCCATATGCCACAACCATGTGTTTGTCATATAGACGTGTATTTATTTATTTAATGGATCTACCTTAATATATGTACTATGTCAGTATGAATTTAAGAAATTGTTAAGCCAATAAATTATGAACCCCTGTGTCTTTTTAATGTAACTATATGTGCAATAACAATAAAACGTTATCAAAGAAATACAGTTGTAATTTGCTTCCCAGCTCCATGCTTCATGTAAAGTCCCAACCTTGCCCATTGTTAATACCTGATGTAAGGAGGGTCTCTGCTGGGGGCACCTGATATAAGGAGGAACTCCGCTGGGGGCCCCTGATGTAAGGAGGGACTCCGCTGGGGGCCCCTGATGTAAGGAGGGACTCCGCTGGAGGCACCTGATGTAAGGAGGGACTCCGCTGGAGGCACCTGATGTAAGGAGGGACTCCGCTGGAGGCACCTGATGTAAGGAGGGACTCCGCTGGGGGCACCTGATGTAAGGAGGGACTCTGCTGGGGACACCTGATGGCATCTGGTGGCAGTTGATGGCGGCAAGTGACATGCTCAGGGCTCCCACTGATTCTGCATTATGGTGAGTTGAACTACTTAATTTTATATTACAATGTAATAATAGAAATAATGCGCATCATCCAGACACCATAACAACCACGGTGCCGTGATTTTTTTTTTACATTGTTGGCAAAAGAATACAGCATAGAAAAGATGAGGGGCGGAAGCAGTGTTTTTACAAAGACTTATATTTAGCTTAAGCTTCCACTTTAACCGGAGTACAGTATTTGGAAAGGTTCATTACTTGGCTATGGCATCATATAGGGATGTATAAATCACCAGACTGGTCGAACAGAATTGCAAATCATTTGGCAGGTAAGAGTTCACTTTTATGCAGATAAATATTGCATTTAGCAGTTTGTCTGGGGTTTATCTTTTTTTCCCCTTTTTCGCATCCTTGTTTGCATCTAAGAATGAATTGGTCAATTCCAGGCATATCTGCCCTGAATCTATTTATTACTGTGTATGTTCCAGGATACTAGACTTTGCTAGTCTAGAATTTGGGGCCCCGCTGTGCAGAGGGGCCTTGATGAGGTAGTGTGGCTTCCACAAAGATTTGCAAATATATGCTACTAAAACCTCTAGGAGTGCTGCCTATTTACAGTATCTAATTTACAAAGGTACTGTGCAACCGTTGGCCGTGCTGCCTTCTATACTGACTCTGGGTGATAGTGCAGGACAGAATGTTAGTTATTTTGGCTGTAACTATCACCAGCATCCCCAAAAATATTTATGTTACCCACTCTTGGGATATTAATGCATGCTGTTTAATTGGCATTCTGACTGAAATGGCTCAAAAAATGCACCTTGCTTTAAAAGCCAGTCATTGATCTCAGCTGACAAAAAACACATCATTTTGAAACCCTCTTGTGGGTAAATATTGAGGAGTTGGAGATCGATCCTCTTAGGATGAACAAAATGCTTTGGTTTCTTCCAAAAGACAGACCTAAACGATGAAACCCCATTACGGCTCACTCCTTAAGAACCTGGAAATCTCTCAAATTCTATGGAAACCTCGTATCTCCCCACTTTTTGCTTCCATCTCATTTATGTAATCCATCCTTTCCCCCGATACCTAACCTCCAAAATCTTTTAGGCTTTGGATCAGCTCTAACAACAAAAGTTTGTATAAATTTTAATTCCTTCATTATTTATAGTCCATTTCAATGTTATTGGGAAAAATAAAGAACCCCTGCTTCTGAACACTTGCCTCCAGGTTAAAATTTTATCACCAGCATCTCTAAACCACAAACATCTTATGAAATCTGCACTCCATTTGAGGATACGTGCCGAGATGCTCACATAATCCAAGACTCATCTCCATAAATGTATTCTCAACTGCTAAATGTAATCTCTCTATGAAACCTGCAACACATGTTAAGAAATGGGAAAAAGATTTAGGTTTTCCTCAAGGTGGCAAAACTTGGGCACAGATATGGTCAACTGCCAAATCATAATCACAATACACACTTACCCTCAAAATCAATTTCAAACTACTCTCTAAATGGTATCTGGACCTTGCAAGAATTGCAAAGTTTTGCCTGTGATATTCTTCTTTGTATATCCGCAGTTGGGACCTGGGACTTGGGACCTTTATCTACATATAGTGGCACTGTCCTAAGGTACATGTGCTTTGGTCCAAAGTATATAGACACATATAGTCATTATTCAGGGAGGCACACTACTTCCGAACCTTTGAGGCATTAAAAACAACCAGGTGACATCACCAAGAACCAGGTCAAACTCTTAACTATCATTCTACCACATATAAACAAATCATTGCCAAATCCTGGAAATCCTCAACTCCAAACTTTTACAAAACCAACAGCCATATCATGAAGACTTTAAGCTACCAGAAAATGACAGCAAATCTGCTGGACATTATGGCAACATTTGACAATATCTAAACCTCTCGGATTAGGTATTTCCTTCCACTTACTTTTCATAGACATCTGCTACAACTTTTACTCAATTGGACACTCCATGTGGGACACCAATGGACTGCAGGCATACCTCATTACCCTCCCCTCATCATTCTTTCCCACTCCAGCTAGCTCATCCCCCCCCTCTCCCCTCCCTGCTTGCCCCTCTCTGTCCTTGGTATGCACTTTTCAGCACTTGCTTTTTTAGACTCTGCCAGTTTTTTTACCCACTTACATGCCCAAGCTGGGTACAACAGGGTCTATACAATGACAGCATTTTCTCCCTACATTTTTTTCAGCACCCTACACATAATCAGCTTAAATGCTAAAATGATCATCACTTTTCTTGGCCCACATGATATATGCTGGCTTCACATCCCATAACAGTCATGTATGTACAACCTGACCTTAATTTTTGTTCCTATTAACATTGTGAAACCCAATAAAAAAAATTTGATTGATAAATAGCTAGTTATTGATCGCTGAAGCACAATGGAGGACTTTAGCTGCCTTTTTGCTGTGCTTAGTAAAGCTCAGTGCTGCTGATCTCGTGCAGCCTAATTGCATCCACTTCCTGTTGCCTATCAGTGGTCAGAGTGGGTTTCCTTATAATAACATGCTTGCACAATAAGAGTCAGCATGGCTACTTATAAGACAGTGATGGCGAACCTTGGCACCCCAGATGTTTTGGAACTACATTTCCCATGATACTCATGCACTCTGCAGTGTAATTGAGCATAATGGGAAATGTAGTTTCAAAACATCTGGGGTGCCAAGGTTCGACATCACTGTTTTAGAATCTCTACTGGACCATTGTGACAATGCAGGAAAGCAACAGAGAATTTGCACCCCATAACAGAAAGTGCCTTAACAAGTACATTCATGGCAGGATCACAATGCATTCTTTAAAATGAAAGCTGCATATTATTATAACATTATATAGACAATTAAAGTTTATATACAATTGTGATTGGGTTTACATTTACATTAAAGTGTTATCAGAACATTTCATATTCCTGATATGTTTATGTTGTACCATGTACATAAAAGTATTGTTCTCTTCGAATGGCTTTCCTTATGTGAAATACCTAGTAATCCTACCAGTTCCCTGCTTTCCTGTGCCAAACTGACCACGTTAGATATAGAAACACATCCATCTTAGTGTGGTCAGTTTTCTGGCTTTGCTGGGAGAACAGCTTGCCTGTCCTCCAATGGCCCAGACCTGTACTGACCCCCACCCCTGCACAGCACTTCAAAGCCATATATATACATACACACACATATATATATGCACACACACACACAAACATGTTTTTCCTGCATTTCTGTTTTAAACTAAATAGATTGTCTTACAAGGTGAGGGTTCACACATACTTTAGGCCCCTTTCACACGGGTGGACCGATCGACTATCACACAAAACGTGAAGTGAGGGGAAATGCTCGCTTACAGGCAGGGGCAGAGAAAGCAAAAAAACAAAACAAAACACAATTTTGGGAAGAGTACAGAGAGCTTGGAAACACGAAGGACCCATTCAGACTGGTGTCATGCGGTGGTTACTGCATGCATGTTAATGTGGTATTTCTGGCATTAACACGCATTGGGGTTGATTTACTAAAGGCAAATCCACTTTGCACTACAAGTGCACTTGGAAGTGTAGTCACTTTAGATCTGAGGGGAAGATCTGCTGATTTTATCATCCAATCATGTACAAGCAAGCTGTTTTTTATTTTCCTTGCATGTCCCCCTCAGATCTACAGCGAGTGTACTTGTAGTGCAAAGCGCATTTGCCTTTAGAAAATAAACCCTATTGTGCCAAGGCCACAAATTCATCTTGAATGGGATTGCAACATAGTGTAATGCACATTTTAACAGACGTGCACCATTTTTTTTAACACAGCACACCATTATGTACAGTTAGCTCATATCGGTTTGTTGAGGTATGCTAAAATGCACATGTGTTATGGTCCGCTAGCTAAAGTGCCTTTCAAAAGATATGGCACAACGCTTAGTTCCGTGCATTAACATGCTTTCTGGCAAAATACATAGTTTCATGGTTGGTAAGGTTGAATAAAGACACCAGTCCATCCAGTTCAATCTGAGTGTGTGTCACTATCATTTTTCATAGTCTTGTACATTACATTCGCTAAGAAACACATACATGATTACTGCATGTTACTTCAACGCATCACTGTGACTGGGGCCTAAGCATACTTTAGAAAGCAGATAGGTAGAGCTGAATGGACTTTGGGGTTGTCATGTTGGTGTTGCTATCCAAAAGGTTTATAATAGTTTTGGAATAGGTTACTAGGTTTGTACCTCTGACACCCCAGAGGATTCCCCCAGTTTCCTTGGTTTGTAGTGCAAAACAGAAGTTATAAGACTGAAGCACCATATCTCACCTTCAAGCGGTAAATACACCAATATGGTACATATATATCTGTACTGCGATGAAAGTTGATATGCTTTAAAATTCTGAAAATTACTTATATATGTCTCACAGAGCTAATAATCACCCTGAAGATGACCACCTGATGGTCGAAACGTGTTGGGGATTAAACATTTCATAGTATTTGCTATGTTACCATGTTTTTTCAATTCTGTTTACCTTGCTTGTATGCTATAGTGTGGACTATGCACTTTATTATCTGGCCAGATTTTTACATGTACTGTATATTTATTATATTGTGACATTTGGCAACCCTCATGATTAAAGATCTCTCATTAATCATCTGTAACATTTTTTGATCATGTTTATATTGCTGTCCAAAGCCCCAATGGGGAAACCTTTCCATTTACATAAGACTGAAGCACCATACCATTGAATAAAAGTTCAGATATAAGGGCAGGTTCACACTGCCCCATAGTTTTCATGCATGTTAGCTGCGCTTTCCCATAGACTTCTGTTTTATGTCCTGTGGTTTTGATGCGCTTTCAGAAAGCACAACAAAACTCCCGCACTCCTGAAAATGAGGGTTAGCTGCAATTTTCCCAAAGCATAGCAGGGTAGTGTGAAACTGTCCTTAATGTATTCCAGTATAGAGTCAGATAAAAAATATCAAAAGACCCGACATGAACTTTACCTGTTACCTCACTGCTAACAATACCATTTAGATTTCACCCTCAATTCTGTCCATATACATTTGTTCCTACTGTAAGTCCTGGTAAAGAGGGTACCTTTGGACCCCCAAAACATGTTGGATTCCTCCTTTTAATTTTTTCTTTGACCCTATATTGGAATAAAATTGTATCTGGACTATTAAGAAGTGGTGTAGCGATTCAATTCTACACTTGCTGTTTTGGGACCCAAGCATGTCAGACATTACAGGAAGAGAGAGGAAATCTCTATAACACAAAACACAAACAACATTTAAAACCTAAGAGAAAAATCTCAGCAGGACACATATAGCATTGAAAAATTAGCTCTGAGATACCCATTCTAAGGCTTCAAAGAGAACTAAAAAGAATAATAAACTGACGAGCGGGACAACCTTGTGGACCATACCTCTACCTTTCAACCCTTTTTCTTCTTTCTCTTTCCTTTTCTCCACCTTACGATTTAAGCTCATTATCAGAATTTATTTGACCTATATACACTCTACTTGTAAACAATATGTATAGTAGGTATAAATCATTTAAATACCTACAAAAGTAACTAAGGAAATGATATATATCTTTAATTTAGGTTTACGTGAACCCAATGTTTAATATTTGAAATTTCATGATATTTACCTATATAAACCCTACTGTAAAACAATGAGCTTACTTTATAGATCCTTGTAAACTTACTTTATGTATCTTTATAACATTGTATACTCAATAAACTTCTTTTGACAAGAAAAAATTAGCTCTATCCAACACTAAAACCAAAAGTTTGGGCTGGAGCTGGGCATGAAATAGTGTTTGACTTGGAACATTAGCGATACAAACACAAAGGTTATTTACATCACCTGCATTAGTGATACATTTCTTGACTCCGGTGTAAGTTATTTAGAAAAACATTCCCGTGCGCAATGAGATACATACAATGGAATCACCACTGCTTCAGGAAGCTGTGGGAGCCTAACTCTGGATAGGAGCTTCAACTATACCAAGTAACAGCCCCCATCACTGTGCTTAAAATTGCATTCAGTCTAAACTGTTAATATTGCTCCATTGCACTTTTATCATCAAGAATTCAAAATGTACTGCTGTGGGGATTTCTCACAATTTTCACATATGATAGAGTGGAGCTCAATGGAACTGTGCTACCTGCCAAGGGATCCGTATTGTCTGCTTTCAGACCAGAGATCTACACAGTACAGACCAGACTGTCCTGCTGAAGTTAAAGCATAAGTTAATCTTTTTCTAACATCAGCCGATTTCTACCCCCCCAGCCCCAAACACACACACACACCTCGTGACAGTTAGTGGGGGTTGCTCTCCCTGCATCCACTGTCACATTATTGTAAAAAAATGCAGATATGGGGGGCTCCATCCAAACAGCCACATCATTCATTCAAAAAGATCTGTGAATGATCTTCAAGTCCTGTCTGCCACCTCGGCAGAAGGCTTGTAGTTCTCAATAAACTAAGAAGGAGCTGATGAGTGCCCTTGTAGTTGGTTGTTTTTAGGAAAATGTAGTTTTGGCTCACTGTAACCAGTGTCGCTGTGTTGATTGTTTTGGTCTGTTATCCCGGAGGATTGGGAGGGGATAACAATCGAGTGGCTAAAAGCCACTCGATTGTTATCCCCTCCCGTTCCTCCGGGATAATAATGGAGCGGCTTTTAGCCGCATCGCTTGTTATCCCTGGAAAGCCCATCGCCCGCTCTAAAAAACGGTTCTGGGATGATGCCTGCAGCTCCGGGCATCATCCCGGTATAACCCCGAAAGCCGAGGCTGCATGTATGCGTACGCTCGGCGTGAAGGGGATAATAATACCCTTTTGGTAAATCACTGTCAATCAGTTAGTTAATCAGTTACAGCCTAAAATGCTATAGTGCCAGGAGATGTGAAGTTACATAGTTGTCCAAAAAAAGACAATAGTTAACCTATGTTCCCCTCAAATTTGGAAAGCTTCTTCTTCGCGTGACTGGGTGTTTTCACCTCAGTTTAGTAGATCAGGGCCAGGTTCACATCACATCACACTTTAGGAATTCCAGCCCATAGTGTGGCCGAGGAGAAAAAGAATTACCGTATTTATCGGCGTATAACACGCACTTTTTTCC
Organism: Lithobates clamitans; assembly: GCA_037952925.1. Taxonomy (NCBI): domain Eukaryota; kingdom Metazoa; phylum Chordata; class Amphibia; order Anura; family Ranidae; genus Lithobates; species Lithobates clamitans. The sequence continues at coordinate 2,235,872 of JBBGZY010000052.1, read as the reverse complement.
CCTTAAAATCAGGGGAAAATCGCTGGTGCGTGTTATACGCCGATCCCCTTGCGATCCTGAGCTGACAGATCCAAAAAATCGCCGACCGCGATTTGAAAATGGCGCCACCAGCGCTGAAATACACAGTGCCGGTCCTCGGCTCTTCTCGGCCACTTTCGGCTTCACTCGAGCGCCGCCCGAACCTAGCCGAGTGTTCTCGGCTAGGTTCAGATAGCTCCGCTCACAGTCACGCCCATCTCGGGCGGGAGTACGAGTGGAGCCGAAAGTGAACGAGAGAAGAGCCGAGGACCGGCTCTGTGTATTTCGCCGCCGGTGGCGCCATTTTCAAATCGCGGTCGGCGATTTTGAAGCTCAGCGAGCTGCAAGGCTGCACTGGGGCAAGGCTGCACTGGGGCAAGGCTGCACTGGACACTGGGGAAGGCTGCACTGACATGGCTGCACTGACATGGCTGCACTGACAAGGCTGCACTGACAAGGCTGCACTGGGGCAAGGCTGCACTGAGAAGGCTGCAATGATGGGCATTTAAATGTAAGTTTTTTTCCCTTCAACTTCCCTCCTAAAAGTTTTTTTTTCCTTAAAATTCCCTCCTAAATTGGGGTGCGTGTTATACGCCGGTGCGTGTTATACGCCGATAAATACGGTAAGTGGTTCAGTCATTACAAATTGTTAATTTGTAAACAATGCAAAATCTGAGCTAGAATTTTAAATGGAAAAAATCAAAATGAGGATGCAAGATGGAAGAAAAGAAGACAGACATGTAAGTAGTCATTGTTCTTTATTAAAAAATTTATTTGTATATCAATACATCTTAGATATGTACAAATACAGTAAGTCCCCTACATATGAAACTTCAAGTAGCAAACTTTCAAGAGATCCAAATGTGCATTCGCATGTCTAATCATGTAAGTTAGTTCACATGTACGGTGTACAATATCACATGCATGCATCTGCCACAAGTGGTTGTACTTGTGTACTTTACTGAACAGTACTGTATAGAGTACAGTAGTGCAGTTTCTTTATTCCAAGCTTGTTATAAACCTATTACAATACAGTACTATACAGTATAACCAGTTGTGTTAGTTGGTTACCTGGGCTAACTTTGCTGGGCTTACAAACAAATTGGACTTACGAACGCACTATTGGAACGGAATTCATTCGCATGTAGGGGGCTTTAGACAGTGATAGGTTGCAGGAAAGAAAAACACAGTCAGTGTTGATAGGGGAATCCCTACTGCGCAACTAACGTGTTCTCCCGGCGCGGGTTGGGGGGGGGGGGGAACTTGAGGGGAGCTGTCCACGCTGGGAAAACACATTATAGTAGCAATAGCTGCTTGCAATAACAACATGAAAAATCCAATAGGCTGGTTGTACCCAAGTTGATTGATTGATCAACTTGGGTACAATCACCCTGTCCATACATGGTTCGAATCTCGGCTAGTCCCAGCTGAATCAGCTGAGATTCAAACCATCTATGGCCGCCTTTACTGTATACACCTGTTATAAAACGTATTACTTCTTATATGAAAAAAAAAATCTTTGGTTATATTCAGCTTGAAAAAAATTATTATACACAACATAAACTGATTAGCAAAGGGAAATACATATTTTCTGGTGTAAATATTGTCATATTTTTGAGCACTAAATCAACAAACCCATTACACAAGTGTTGTTAGGCCAGCCAAGTCCACTCATGTTAAAATAATGATATGCAACAGTTTCTATGTCTGATGGTGCGTGCCAATAAATCTAGCACCTGTGCCAATGTTCTAACTTAATATTTGTTCTAAAATGTACATCATTACCACACTGCTGAAGTGGTGCGCATAGTGAGGAGCAGAACTACAGAAGGAATAGGAAGGTATATGTGTATGGGTGGGCAGCGCACAACTATCATGCAACAAATAACCCAATGTTCATGTGACAGGTTTATTTGGCGCATAAAATTTTGAAATAAGTGTGCATAGAGAAACTGATGAATTTATCTCCATGCGCCAATCTTTGTTAAACTCCCTCATACTGTACTAGAATTGCCTGATGTTATATATAATTGTTCCTTATTATGCATACATTTAGCAGAGACAATTTCATGCCAATATTTTTAGCAACACATCCACCAGGTATAAAAGGAAGTAAACATAATAAGTCTCAGTTGCTGGCAGCATTTTAATATAGGATGGCACTGGCTGAGCTGTGGCATTATTAAGGGCCCTTTGACCCCCCTTGCATTGTACAGGTTTACTGCAGCTGGTGTCGAGCTGGAGCTAATAGCACACTCTCTGCTGAAGGCACAGCATGGTCTCCGGGGAGGCCGTAATGAAAGGGTGGAAATGCACACAGCCAGGACATAAGGCAGTGAGGACTCAATAGCTGATATATATTCGTATTAACAAAGATATACACACATGAGAGTGCTTGTTTAACACAGAGAAATAAAGTGTAGATCAGCAGATGTTTTTACAAAGGAAAGTGTATGACAGTGTATGAGTTTGACTTGAAGACTCCAAAATATGCCTTCTATAATTTATATATAAATGAGCAGTACAGCCTATGTAAAGCTTATCTACCAAGTTGTGGTGGAATTTTTTAACCCAAACGCTGTTATTCAAATTTTAAAAAAATCAAAAAACACACCTAGTAAACATAAATGCACCTATGCTTGGCCCATGCATGGTAAATCAACAGGATCATGTCATTGTCTCCCTACCCAGCTGCACATGCTAACTTTCCCTTCACTATGCCACCCCTCCATATATAAATATAAAAGATGAGGTGTGCTGAGTAAATAGATATCCAACATGTCAAGGCTTAAAAATGAGTGAAACCGTGAAACAGTGGCAAACTTGGGTACCCTACATTTTCCGTAGATAATGCTCTAAAAGCCCTTACTTGGATATAACCTTATTTTTTTTACCCTTTTTTTTTTTTAACCAAACTGTATTTTTATTATAAAGGGGACAAAAAGTCCCCTATATGATGCTTTTTCACAGATTCTCTTTAATGAGACATCAGGGGTCTGTTAGCACAGTGTCGCCATACCAGTACAGCCTACCAGTGTCCCTGATTGCCCCACACTAGTACAGTGTCACCAGACCAGTGCAGTCAGCAACAGTGTCACTGATCGCCAACATACCAGTACAGTGTCACCAGTCCAGTGCAGCCAGCAACAGTGTTCCTGATTGCTGCCACACCATGGCCAATGTCACCAGTGTACTCCAGCAACACCCCAAACCAACTTCTTTCCCTTTGTAAGAAATCACAGGAAGTGATGAAACACATCAGGGCGGAGCTTAATGATGTCATCACACCACTAGAAAGAATCTGCTTGGATATACACTGACTGGTGATGCTGTGGTCTTATTAATTCCCCTTTCACACTGGGGTGGTGGGTGCGTCGGCGGTAAAACGCCAATATTTACCCCCCGCTAGCGGTCGAGAAAGGGTTAAAACCACCGCAAAGCGCTGCTGCAGCAGCGCTATGCCGGCGGTATAGCTGCGCTGTCCCATTGATTTCAATGGGCAGGAGCGGTTTAGGAGCGGTGTAAACACCGCTCCTAAGATGCTGCTAGCAGGACCTTTTTTAGCATCCTGCCAGCGCACCGCTCCAATGTGAAAGCCCAGCAGCGGCTCTTTTAGGGCGCTTTGCAGGTGCTATTTTTAGCACTGTAGCGCCTGCAAAGTGCCCCAGTGTAAAGGGGTCTAAGGGGGACATGCACCTATAGATATAAAATTTGTGTTTAAGGTGGGGCACTACTGAGGATTAGTGAACACTGTGAGTGTATTTTATAAAGTTTTAATAAATATTTATAGTCATTTTAAAGCAATAAAACACTAAGCGTAGTTTCTATTCCCTTTAACTGGTATTGATGGTGGAGAGCTGGCCTGGTTGATTATATACCATTGGAGATAGCAGGGCCGTCTTTAGCGCAGGGCAAACGGGGCACCTGCCCTGGGCCCAATCTTTGTTTGGGGGCCCGCGCTAGCCGTGACTTGGGGCCCCGATCACAGCTTTCCAGAGCGCACAGAGGACACGGGAGGATGTATTCCTTGCTAGCCAGCTGAGAGGGGGCGGGGCCGGGAGCTCCACTGACACTCTGACCCCGCCCACGTGCGGCCTGTGTACTCGGAAAAGAGCTTCTGTAGTGAGAGCCAGTGATCGGAGTGGGAGTGTCAGTGGAGCTTCCGGCCCCGCCCCCTCTATACTGGCTGGTGAATATAGAGCTCCGGGGGCGGGGCCGGGAGCTCCAATGACACTCCCACTGCGATCACTGGCTCTCACTACAGGCGCTCTATTCCCAGTACACAGGCTGCACGTGGGTCAGTGGAGCTCCCGGCCCCGCCCCTCTCAGCTGGCTAGCGCGGAATACATCCTCCCATGTCCTCTGTGCGCTCTGCAAAGCTGTCATCGGGGCGACAATTCACAAGTGATGTGGGCCCCCCAACAAAGCATCAGTTGAGCTCCCAACTGCTTTAGTGAGAGCAGAGAGTGGAAGCCCTGCCCACACACCTGAATGTATGTAGTGAGTTTGGCTGGCCAGGTATGTCCTTACAACCATAGAATGCCTGACAGTTTAAACCCTGAGCTGTGTTATTTAACTGTAAAGCTGTGCATTGCTGAAAGTTCTCTGACCATCCCCTGTATAATGTCTGCAGTCTCTGATTGTCTCCTGCAGTATGTCCGCAGCCTCTGAGTGTCTCCTGCAGTATGTACGCAGTCTCTGATTGTCTCCTGCAGTATGTCCGCAGTCTCTAGTAATCTCCTGCAGTATGTCCGCAGTCTCTGATTGTCTCTTGCAGTATGTCCGCAGTCTCTGATTGTCTCCTGCAGTATGTCCGCAGTCTCTGATTGTCTCCTGCAGTATGTCCGCAGTCTCTGATTGTCTCCTGCAGTATGTCCGCAGTCTCTGATTGTCTCCTGCAGTATGTCCGCAGTCTCTAGTAATCTCCTGCAGTATGTACGCAGTCTCTGATTGTCTCCTGCAGTATGTCCGCAGTCTCTGATTGTCTCCTGCAGTATGTCCGCAGTCTCTGATTGTCTCCTGCAGTATGTCCGCAGTCTCTAGTAATCTCCTGCAGTATGTCCGCAGTCTCTGATTGTCTCCTGCAGTATGTCCGCAGTCTCTGAGTGTCTCCTGCAATATGTCCGCAGTCTCTGGTAATCTCCTGCAGTATGTCCGCAGTCTCTGGTAATCTCCTGCAGTATGTCCGCAGTCTCTGATTGTCTCCTGCAGTATGTCCGCCGTCTCTGATTGTCTCCTGCAGTATGTCCGCAGTCTCTGATTGTCTCCTGCAGTATGTCCGCAGTCTCTGATTGTCTCCTGCAGTATGTCCGCAGTCTCTGATTGTCTCCTGCAGTATGTCCGCAGTCTCTGATTGTCTCCTGCAGTATGTCCGCAGTCTCTGATTGTCTCCTGCAGTATGTCCGCAGTCTCTGATTGTCTCCTGCAGTATGTCAGCAGTCTCTGATTGTCTCCTGCAGTATGTCCGCAGCCTCTGAGTGTCTCCTGCAGTATGTCCGCAGTCTCTGGTAATCTCCTGCAGTATGTACGCAGTCTCTGATTGTCTCCTGCAGTATGTCCGCAGTCTCTGATTGTCTCCTGCAGTATGTACGCAGTCTCTGATTGTCTCCTGCAGTATGTCCGCAGTCTCTGGTAATCTCCTGCAGTATGTCCGCAGTCTCTGATTGTCTCCTGCAGTATGTCCGCATCCTCTGGTAATCTCCTGCAGTATGTCTGCAGTCTCTGGTAATCTCCTGCAGTATGTCCGCAGTCTCTGATTGTCTCCTGCAGTATGTCCGCAGTCTCTGGTAATCTCCTGCAGTATGTCCGCAGTCTCTGGTAATCTCCTGCAGTATGTCCGCAGTCTCTGATTGTCTTCTGCAGTATGTCCGCAGTCTCTGATTGTCTCCTGCAGTATGTCCGCAGTCTCTGATTGTCTCCTGCAGTATGTCCGCAGTCTCTGAGTGTCTCCTGCAGTATGTCCGCAGTCTCTGGTAATCTCCTGCAGTATGTCCGCAGTCTCTGGTAATCTCCTGCAGTATGTCCACAGTCTCTGGTAATCTCCTGCAGTATGTCCGCAGTCTCTGAGTGTCTCCTGCAGTATGTCCGCAGTCTCTGAGTGTCTCCTGCAGTATGTCCGCAGTCTCTGAGTGTCTCCTGCAGTATGTCCGCAGTCTCTGAGTGTCTTCTGCAGTATTTCCGCAGTCTCTGATTGTCTCCTGCAGTATGTCCGCAGTTTCTGATTGTCTCCTGCAGTATGTCCGCAGTTTCTGATTGTCTCCTGCAGTATGTACACAGTCTCTGAGTGTCTCCTGTAGTATGTGTATTAATGTGCCCCTTTACTTGCTCAATTATTTGGGATTGCTCAACTGCTCAGTGAGAGGTAATGATGTGCATGAACCTCTAGCAACCAATCAGCAAACAGTAGTGATCTGCATTAATCTCTAGCAACCAATCAGTAAGTGCTAATGATGTGCTGTAACCCCTAGCAACCAATTAGTGAGCGCTAATAATGTACATTAACCTCTAGCAACCAATCAGCAAGCAGAAATTATGTGTTGTAACCTCTAGAAACCAGCCATTGAGCAGTAATGATAGGCTGTAACCTCTGGCAAACAATTGCAATCGCTGCGTGATCTGCTGCAGTAAACTGATTTTGAGTCTACCTGCTATTTTTTGTATGTCTCAGAATGGAGGGGGGCCCCAAGAAAATGTTTGCCCAGGGCCCAATCAAAATTAAAGACGGCCCTGGGAGATAGTTGAGGAAGAATCCAAGAAGTACCTGGATACCTGGAGTGGCTAATAAGACTTCTTAATTTTGAAAGCGTGTGGTGACCTATATCAGGTCAAATTAATAAGGTGAGCGAGGAAAGTGATTGGTGGTGGTATTCACTGAAGAGTGGTCACATTGGTGGATGTAGATGCACGAAGAATACACAAGGAACAAGTGCATTAGTAGCCAAAGAACTGCTTTGAATTTATGAACTGTGTGTTGCATATACAACATTGTAGTGCTGGTGAAGCCCTCTACACATTGAATATACATTTTCTATTACCGATATATTGTTTATTGTTTTTTCCCCTTTTCATTCGAATATTGCACATATTGGATACAATAATTCGAGAATTGCTTTGAGTTTAGAGGCTGTGTGATATACTCTAAAGCATTGCAGGGGTGGTAGAACCCTCTTCCTAGCACATTCTATTTGTGTTCCTTTTTACATATTGGATTATTGCATGTAGTGAATATAAGTATATATGCATTTTACAAATATATTATTGTTATATGTATAATGCTTTTGGGATATTCATAGTATTTACCAACTGTTTGATTTGAGGTACTGTATTATTATTTCACAGCACTTTTTTCTAGATATGTATTCATAGTTTATGTGGGAACACAGTATAGTGCTTGCAGCAACCTTCTGATTATTTGGAGATATATTTTGGTTTATTTTTGATTTACTGTCACCTTTGAAGGTTTGCACAGAGTATTTGATGTATCTTTTAATCATAATAATTACCAACTTTGTGTAAAAAATTTAATTTTCATTTTCTTATTGCATTTTCCAAAAACTTGTGGCAAAAAAATGAAATCTTCAAAAGACTCATTATGCCTCTTAAAAATACCCAAGGGTACCCGTTTTTTAAAATGTGAATGTGTAATTTTGTGGTTATTTTTTACTGTCCTGGCACTCCAGGACCTCCAAACATGATAGGTAGTCAGGAATTTGTCTAAGTTATAACCCTTGAAAGTCTAACTGTTACCCTTGGATCTTGGGCCCCTCTATGTGGCCATTCTTTAAAAAAGTCTCAGGCGGAAAAGCAGAGTGTTTTGGGGTGTCATTTAAATTATGCCCATACTGTTGTGAGAAAAATATTATTAATTACCAACTTTGTGTAAAAAGTAAATCTTCATTTTCATTTCTTTCCGCATTTTCTGAAAACCTGTAGCACAAAAGTGACATCTTCAAAAGACTCACCATGCTTCTAACGAAAATACATTGGAAGGTCTGCTTTGCAAAATGTGATTATTTTGTGGGTGGTTCTCCTATATTGGCACTTCAGGGCCTCACAAAATGTGACAGGTAGTCAGGAAATCAGATGCATTATTTATGCCCCTTAAAAGCCTGAAGGTGCCCCTTGGATTGTGGGTCCCTTTATGTGTCTAGACAGTGAAAAGGTCTCATACATGTATCGCAGTACTCAAGAGGAGTATACGAATGTGAATTGGGGTGTAATTGTAAGTATGCCTATGCCAAGAGTGAGAAATAACTTAAAAATGTTTTACTTTCTCTTATTTTCCAAAATGGCAAAAAATTACAACTTCAGATTCTTACTAAATATCTTGGAGTGTCTACATGCCCAAAATGTGTCATTTAGTGGGTGTCTGCCATTTTAGGGTCTCAAGAAATTAGACTGGCAGTTTGAACATCAGGATTGAAAATTTCCAAATATAGACTAAATACAGACTAAATAATATACACCTATTTGTTCTGGGTTAGCATTTTGATCTAAATTTATGAACAAAGATTATTCATTTTTAGAGCAGAAACTTAGTCTTTTTGCATTCTTTTTTTTCTTTGTATATTAAAAAATAACCCAGTGGTGATTAAATTCCACCAAAAGAAAGCTCTGTCTCAGAATAAAAAAACAAACTTTTATTTGGTTACAGTGTTACATGGCTAATTGTCATATAAGGTCTCTTGCACATGATACTCCGGTTTGAGCATCTACTTTTTCAGACTTTTTTTTTGTTTGTTTGTTTGTACTTGCGCGCATTTTTGTGCATATAACAAAAACGTTCACTTTTTTTTTCTGTACAATATGTCAATGGGCATTTGCACGCATTTGCGAGAATGAGGCGTAAATTACTGACCAAAAATGCAGATTTTTCTTTTTTTTTTTAACTGAAGAATGCACAGCTCTTGTTTATGCGCCTGTGTGCACAGGCACATTACAAATAATGAGCTGTATTTTAGTTCAGTAAAAAAAAAAAACTGTACTGAGCTAGTACTTGTATTGCAGTGCTGAAAACTGAAAAACAGCCTGGACAGGAAGGGGGTTTAACAAGATTTCAAGTAGTTAAAATGACAGAATAGTAATTTAAACTGGAGGTTATAGCTACTATCACTGATGTACTGTATATAGAACAAAAGTTGCACATGTATTTTCTACAATTCTCTATATTAGTAACTGACGTTTTCCACATATAGCAATGCCCCCAATGTACGAAGGAATTTTAGAAACACAAATGTTTCCCATTATCAATATTAGTCTTTATAAATACAAATATTAAAGCAGAGTTTCAGTCCCCCCACCCAAAAATTAAAAGTCAGCAGCTACAAATACTGTAGCTGCTGACTTTTAATATTAGGACACTTACCTGTCCAGGGATCCCGCGATGTCGGCACCTCAGCTGATTTTTCAGTTGGCTCTTGGGTGCTGTCGCTGCCATTCCTTGTAAGGGAAACCTGCAGTGAAGCCTTGCGGCTTCTCAGCCAGTTCCCTACTGTGCATGCGCAAAGCGCTCTGCACTTTCTGAATGGCCCAGTGGTGGTGGAAAGAGGGGGGACAAACTTCAAGTGGACCTCGCCGTGGCGAGGTTTCCCTGAAGTAAGGACGGGTATCTGTCAAAAACAAGTACCCTTTCCCCCTGCCCCCCCCGAAAGGTGCCAAATGTGGCAGCGGAGGGGGGGGGGGGAAGCAAACAAGCGGAGCGTCCCCTTTTGGGTGGAGTTCCACTTTAAATCGATAATTCAATTTTGTACTGATGTATCTAATCATTTAAAAGTAACTATGAAGTTAATCTCTCTGGTCAATAACTTTTCATGGCTCCAAGTCTTCTCCTATGCTGCTTCTCTAGAGCTCACTTTAACATAGCACCAAGCATTCACCAGTGTTTAGACACCCCCCCCCCCCAAAACTTATCTTTTCCAAAAGGTTCACCTTAATTTACAAGGTTTACTTTATACTACTGGATTGTTACATGGAATCTCTCATCTATTATTTACAACGCATCCACTTCCCTTCCCTGTAATTTAAGTGTACTTGTTTATCACTTTTCCTATTAGATTGTAAGTAGTTATAAACCCTCACATATACCCAGTGAAGTGAATAGCCTCAGATGACACACAGAGATGAAACAAATCTGCCTACAAGTTTTACTTGTTTATCTGCAGTCTTCTCTACTCTACACCCCTTCAAAAGTGCAGACTTGTGATAAAAATCTTATACATCTGTGAGGAGGAGTACAGAGGAGGGGGTGGAGAATTGCAGTTACAGCTCTTATACACTGTGTGAGAGCTGATTGGAAAAAAAGCGACCCCCCCCCCCCCCCTTCCGCAGAGGAATAAAGGGACATGCAGAGCTATATTCTGAATAGACAAGCTGTGTGCTTATCTCCCTTTCCGACACAAATTTTATCTCATGTGTTGGGAAAATTTCTCAGAAGCACCAGAAGGAAATGACACTCGGAGCTTTGGCGAGAGATAAGTAAACACTGCAAATATACTGTATGTGCTTAGTTCAAATATTATGACTGGGGTTTACAACCACTTTAAGTCTTTTGGGTAGGCCTCTGGTGTAGTAAAACTATCAATGGGCTTTATAAAAAAAACCAACATATTATGTACTCACAAAATAAATTGTGAAAAAGCGCATATAGTCCATGAGAAAGAGCAAACTTAACGCACAACACAGTGACAAGAAAAAGTTGGATGAGCAGCCACAGTGTCTGGATCACTGTGTGGCCAGCTGACAGGTAAAGAGCTAGGCTGGATGTCAGAAATCTCTGCTGCTCCTGCTGGGCTCAACTCAATCCCAAGGACAGCTGTCAGTGGTCGATGGTCTCCTGTAAAAGTGGGGTCGCAGGATGCATTTCGAGGACCCCTGAAGAACAGGGGCTTAAGAAAAGGAGTCTTAAAAATGCGCCCTTGCGACTCCACCTTTACAGGAGATCATCATCTACTGAGAGCTGTCCTTGCCATGGAGCGAGCCGAGCAGGAACAGCAGAGATTCTTGGCATCCAGCCCAGCTCTTTATACAGTGGGGAAATAATTATTTGATCCCCTGCAGATTTTGTAAGCTTGCCCACTTACAAAGAAATGAAGGGTCTATAATTGTTATCATAGGTGTATATTAAATGATAGAGACAGAATATCAAATATAACAAATAAAACCAAAAATCCTGAAAAAACACGTGATACAAATGTTATAAATTGAGTTGCAGCTCAGTGAGTAAAATAACTATTTGATCCCCTACCAACCAACAATAATTCTGGCTACAGTCTGTGCTCATGTGGTACACAGATTAGCCCTGTGTACTAATGTATTGATTATATGTAAAAAAGACACCTGTCCCCCAGAGTTTCATTCTTCCATTCAAACCTTACTACCATGGGCAAGATCAAAGAGCTGTTAAAGGACGTCAGGGACAAGATTGTAGACCTGCACAAGGCTGGAATGGGCTACAAAACCATCAGCAAGAAGCTTGGTGAGAAGGAGACAACTGTTGGAATGATTATTCGCAAATGGAAGAAATACAAAATAACTAGCAATAACCCTCGGTCTGGAGCTCCGTGCATGATTTCGCCTCATGAGGTAAGGATAATCATGTGAAAAGTGAGGGATCAGCCCAGAACTACACGGGAGGAGCTTGTGAATGATCTCAAGGTAGTTGGGACCACAGTCACCAAACAATCCATTGGTAACACAATACACCACCATGGATTGAAATCCTGCAGTGCCCTCAAAGCCCCCCTTCTCAAGAAGGCACATGTACAGGCCCGTCTGAAGTTTGCTAATGAATATCTAAATGATTCAGAGAAGGATTGGGAGAAAGTGCTGTGGTCATATGAGACCAAAATTAAGCTCTTTGGCATTAACTTGACTTGCCGTGTTTGGAGGAAGAAAAATGCTGACTATGACCCTAAGAACACCAACCCTATGGTCAAGCACGGAGGTGGAAACATTATGCTTTGGGGCCTTTTTCTCTGCTAAAGGTACAGGCCATCTTCGCCACATTGAGGGGTCAATGAACGGGGCCATGTATTGTAAAATCTTGGATGAGAACCTTCTTCCCTCAGCCAGAACACTGAAGATTGGTCATGGATGGGTCTTCCATCATGACAATGACCCAAAACATACCACCAAGGCAACAAAAGAGTGGCTCAAGAAGAAGCCAGCCTAGCCAGTCTCCAGACCTTAATTCTATAGCAAATCTATGGAGGGAGCTGAAATTTTGAGTTGCCGAACAGCCAAGAAATCTTAAGGATTTAGACATGATCTGTAGAGTAGAATGGACCAAAATCCCTCCAGATGTGTGCAAACCTGGTAACCAACTACAAGAAACATCTTACCTCTGTGCTTGCCAACAAGGGTTTCTACAAGTACTATGTTGTATTTTACTTGGGGATCAAACACTTATTTTACTCACTGAACTGCAACTCATTTAATAACATTTGTATCCTGTTTTTTTCTGGATTTTTTGTTGATATTCTCTCTCTATCATTTAAAATACACTTATGATAAAAACTACAGACCCTTCATTTCTTTGTTAGTGGGCAAACTTACAAAATCTGCAGGGTATCAAATAATAATTTTACCCACTGTATACCTGTACATGTATTAATGTTGTTGTCATAGTCCTTGTATTTCTTGCTTTATATAGTATTATGGAAGGTGTTAATAAATTCACTTCATTAAAAACAAAGTAAAATTTATATTTTAGCAAAATTGGAGCTTTTTTGACAGAAAATAATATGAAAGGCTTACAGGTAATATGCTGTTAGAAAGTAAAGTACAAGGTATGTTTCCCAACATAACCCAGTTGTGTACTGCCATCCCAAACTTGTCTAGTGTCAGTGCCATCAGTACTACCTGCCTACACTTCAATTACCCAATAAGAATGTTGTATTTTCCAAAATGTCCACTGGAATACATACAGACTGTTTCATAACTGTTACTGTAGAGGCCATAAATTCTAAGACCTGCAATTTTCTACTAAAAGCAAAGGCAAGCTGCATCACCAGTGGTGCTCCTACCAACTGTTGCTCATTCTCCATCCATATACTGATAAAACCTCCAGTACTCTGAGGCATGCCCCTTTATATAAATCACATTCCCACACTACCTCTCTCAACCTTCTGCTTCTCCTAAACTCTGGTGACATATCCCCAAACACTGGGCCTCCATCATCTGTCTTTGCCCGACGCTCCCATCTCCCTACACCCTCTGGCAGCAGCCGCAACCCACAGAACTTAGTCTCTATTCTGGTACAAATATATATGAATACGTGTGGTGTAGCACACTATATGAAATTGGGGGAATACACACCCCCCCTTTGTGAGTACATATACAATCTATGCAAAAATACATCACAATTGGTGCATGATATTTAAAAATAAGTCCGTGAAATATACAAAATTAAAAATAAGAATGTGAAATAATAAGGGAATAGTCCGTGTAGAGAAACCCCAAAAGGTGATTGACAATCCTGGGTTATTCAATTGTATAGAATTCTAGTTGTATGGGTCCACCACCAAAAATAAAGAGCCTGGCTGCTTACCAGAACCCCATGACCCCCCCGTTACAGAGGGTCTAAATGGGCTGTGAGATCCTGCTAGTCCGGAACTCCCAGGAGCAGAGATGGAAGCTGGAACGGGACGTCAGGGACTATGGTGGAGATGTGTGGGTCCAGGCTGTCTCCTTCCCCCTTCATTGCGGTCTTCCCAAAAAAATTAGCACTTACTAATAAGAGATCTTTATTAAATAAAGCCAGCTACATCTTTATACAGCATATCCCTTATATACAGAGCCAAAGACAAACATTGTTAAAAACTTGTCATCTCTAAAAGTTTCAGTCCACATGCAAGGTTTTTCTTTGAAAAAGATGACACATATTTGAAGAATAACAATTAAAGGTTGATTTTTGCATTGTATATTCAGAATGAGCTTGCAGCCCCAAGGATGGCCACCACTTTAATGGTGAGGCTTTGGAGGGAAAAAAATAGCAATAAGGGAGATTTACTACTCTGAGCCCTATTAACTGGGCCATCTGGATCCCCGGCATCAGCATGAGTTATTGGAGAGCACAGCCTGATCTTCTCAATGTGTGCGCAGCTTGAAAAGCAAAGGCAGATAAATGCAGGCTGCAGCGAGTATTAAGCCTTCCCTTGTAAGGGACATCAAGAGACTCTTACAGTAAACAGAGCAAAATATAGTACTTATACTCAGAGCAAGCTTTTAATTCCTCCCAGCTTTAATTTCATGTCACCCGCCTAGGTGCAGGAAAATACATGTACTATGGAAGCTTAAAATAATGATGTCTGGGCTGATTTTCTAATACAAGATATAAATAATGTGCTGGTTAGTTAATTTCTGGATTTAAAAAGCAACTTCAAGTAGCATTTTTGTAAAGCACTACACAAACTGTTGGCGCTATATACAATAAATCCTGTATTATAATAACAATTGTAAACTACTAACACTATATAGCTAAAGTAAGAAAGTGCACTCAATTTAGCTTCATCTTGATTTTCAAACTGCTCCTGGGCAAGAATGCAAGGTTATCGGATGTGTTACCGTGCTTCTCTCTCTCAGGCGTTGGTGTGTGTGTGGCTGCAGTGAGCTCAGAGACTAAGCTGTGCTTAAATGCTACCTATGTTTTATCACGGTCAGTTTCAGGGCCATTGGGAATATGAGGATACAGCCAAGTGTAACAATTTAGTGAGTGGGGCAGCAAAGTGCAGAAAATGAATGTCAGGATGAAAATTAGAGCCACTCAACATGTAGGCTCCTCTGACGCACTTTAAATGCAGAAGAGCAAATCTACTATGCAAGTATCAGTAAGACGAGTCCAAACCATGGTCAGCAATCACTCTTGGACCCCACTCTTACCCATTTAAAGGACTTAGCCCCTGACTGGAGATGCAGCCTATTCATATCTATAGGGGTGCACTTAACAGGCTTGGCCACCATTTATGAAAATTTTTGTCCATAGGATATAACTGAGGAGGAGGGCACTGTCATTACATTGAGATAAGTACACATCTAATAGGGAGTTTTCACAGTTCAGGTTAGGCAAGGTACACAAATGTAGCTTTTACTAAAAGTGAACTTGTCCTTTAACACCATTCTTTAAGAATCTGAGAATTTGTAAGTTTGAATCTCATTAAAGCTAATTGTCAAAACATGGGTCTAACTGTATGGACCCCCTTCTATAAAGCAGCAGCAATGCCTCACCAACCTATACTTACAAAAATATTGTTACAGTTATAAAGCACAGTGTTGTGCTTTACAAATATACAGTATATTACCCATTTGCCACCCACTAAAAGTACATTTACTGCTAGTGGGCGGCATAACCAAGTGATGTACTGCAATGTTGCTCAGCACATGCGCACTGTGTCCGGTACCTGGACACTCACAGCGTATCATGACAATATAATACCATAAAAGCCAACCTGAAGACGTGATTTGCAAAACTAGTCAGAGGCCCCAAGGTTGTCGTCACATCTGGCCTGAACTTCCTGTCGGTGGAATGCACGCCGATCCCTGAAAAGAGAGAAGCGGCAGCGCTTAGACCTGTAAGTCTGTATACATTTGTGCCGGGTCAGGGCACAGATACAAGTGAGTGCAATATTTTTTTGTCATCTTTAAATCTGGTGCAATAAAATTACTACACTATAGTAGTTTCTTTGGTATTGTGGTGATATTCTTTGGAGAGAGGATGACAGATATAGGACATTATTGGAAGATCAGATGGAGAGGTTGCGATTGGATGGGTCATCAAATACCCCAAAGCACTTATTGACTATTATTAAGAGGTCACTGGAGTGACGGTGAGTGGGGACTTCTGACAGTGGTGGTGGCATTTTGTGTTCCTTTGGAAGATCACTCTCCAGCAGTGGCGGCCTGTTCATAAAGGACGCAGGGGCACCGCCCCCCCATCCAGCCCCCTGATCTACATGCAGGGCGCTGAACCATGGATTCCAATGGGGTTTTTTTTTTTAAGCGCGTGATTAGAGCCAGAGTCTCTAATAGGCTTCAAAGAAGGGTGGGCTCAGGGCGCAGAGCACTGCGCTCCGAACCCACGCCGTTGAGCGACAATAGCGAATGAATATTTCCTATTGCCACACGTCACACTGATCCTCCTCCCGGCCAATAAGGCTGAAAGGACACCCGATTAGCTGAAAGAACAGACAATCCTATTGGACACCTAGGAGGGGCAGGGAGGAGACGCACAGCGGAGGCCGCCGTGATGCTGAAGAGGCGCAAAGGACACAGGTAGGAGCGCTGCCCGCTACCTAGATGAGGTAAGAAAGACCTGGGCTGGGGGGGGGGGTGTAGGTGACCCAACTGCCAACCATCCGACAAGGTGTGGGGGGGTTGCCGGGTGTTTGCCGCCCTCTCAAAAAAAAAAATCGACCACCAGCCGCCACTGCTCTCCAGACTATAGAAGATCGCACTTTATGGTTGTGTGATGCATCACATTTATCTATGGCCTTTTTAGTTGATTATTTTAATGCATGGTTATTAAGGGTGTATTAGCGTTGTTTCCTATTTTGGTTTAATACTCATAAACACTTAATAATAGCAAGCAATGCCAAGCTGCAGTTTCCAAAACATGCAAAATGGAGGAACTCAGCTATGAGGAAAGATTAGAGGAACAGAATTTATTCTCTCTTGAGAAGAGGAGATTAAGGGGTGATATGATCACCATGTAAAAATACATAAGTGGTCCATAAAGTGAACTTGGTGTTGAGTTATTCACATTATTATTATTATTATTATTATTATTATTATTATAATACAGGGTTTATATAGCGCCAACAGTTTACGCAGCGCTTTACAATATAAAAGGAGACAATACAGTTACAATACAATAAAATACAAGAGGATTAAGAGGGCCCTGCTCAGAAGAGCTTACAATCTAATAGGGTGGGGCAGGTGGTACAAAAGGTTGTAACTGTGGGGAATGAGCTGATGGAAGTAGTAGGAGATTAATTGGAGACATGATAGGCCTCCCTGAAGAGATGAGTTTTCAGGGATGGCCTGAAGGTAGCAAGAGTAGGGGATAGCCGGACCAGTGGAGTAGTGAGTTCCAGAGGATGGGAGAGGCTCTGGAGAAATCCTGGAGACGAGCATGGGAGGAGGAGATGAGAGAGCTTGAGAGTAGGAGGTCTTGTGAAGAGCGGAGAGGACGATTTGGGTGATATTTGGAGACAAGATTGGTGATGTAGCTCGGGGCACTTTAAGCTCATGCCAGAGGACAAGGGGGAACTCTTTATGTCTAGAGGAAAAAAAATTTCCAAATACAGAAAGGCTTCTTCACGGTAAGAGCTGTGAAAATGTGGAATAGACTCCCTCCAGAGGTGGTTCTGGCCAGCTCAGCAGATTGCTTTAAAAAAGTCCTGGATTCTTTCTTAAATTAACTAAATATAACTGGGTACTGACTTTTATAGGTAAATTTGATCCAGGGAAAATCCGATTGCTTCTTGGGGGATCAGGAAGGATTTTTTTCCCATGCTGTAGCAAATTGGATCCTGCTTTTCTGGGGAGGGGGTTGCCTTCCTCTGGATCAACTGTGGATGAAGGATTGTGTAGATGGGATTGTATGTTTTATTGGTCGAACCAGATGGACTTGTGTCTTTTTTTAACCTGACTATGTAACTACAGTAATACCTTGGCTTGCGAGTAACATGGTATACAAGCGTTTTGAAAGATGAGCAACATTTATTCTTACATTTTAACTCGATATGCGAGCGCTGTCTTGCAAGATGAGCAGTAGAAGGATCACAGTTTTAATGTAAAAAAAAAAAGAATTACACTCACAAAGTTAAGGAGTCTGGTGCTCATCCATGTACTGCTGGTGTACAGAATACAGTACAGCGTTGTATGTGGCCAGAGGTTCGAGGGCGCTGGTGGCTCCCAGCTCTTCTTGCAGACACTCGGAGACATTCCCAGCTAGGTGGGCGGGTGTAACGAATGTTCGGAGCATCCGGAAGTGATGTTAACAGTTCCCGAGTTCTCCAGGAAGCGCTGGGAGCCACCAGCGCCCCCGAACCTCTGGCCACATACAGCGCTGTATACTGTACATATACACAGCGGCTTTTCATGGATGAGCACCAGACTCCTTGGCATTGTGAGTGTCATTCTTTTTTTTTTTTTAACATCAAAACTGAGTTTCTTCTTTGTTTTTTGAACACAGAGGTACAGTATTAATATGAGCTTTTGCACTACCCTATACACATCACAACTGAGCTAATGGTTCTTATTTCTTTCTGTATATTGTATTTTGTATTGCCGTAATCATTTTTATATGAATAAATGGTTGTGGAATGAATCATCTGCGTTTCCATTTTTTCTTATGAGGAAATTTGCTTTGATATAAGAGTGCTTTGGATTACAAGCATGCTTCTGCAATGAATTATGCTCACAAACCAAGGTATTACTGTATTACAAAATGCAGGCTCAGTGTGAACTAAATACTGCAAAGCTGAGCAGACAGTGAAACGTTGTATCCACTCTGTTAAAAATGGATTCATATAAGTCAAGTAAGTCACAGGGCAGTAAGTGCTCAGAGTGGGAACTGGGGTTTTGGAACTGAATATGGCTAAAAGGACAGTCCATCCAAACTGATAGAACTACACTGCCGCAGTAAAAAAAATCAAATGACAACTGTCCATACATGAAGACAAGTGAAAATAACACCCACACATTCTATATATAGATTTGTGCACTTCTTTTACAGCATTCTGTATTTGAGTCCACAGTCTTGTTTTTATTCCGATTGCAAAGCAAAAAGCGGGCACATGATGGCATAGGCTCTGCCTGGAGTGAAAATCCTCTTTGCCCTTATCCTGCCGATCACAGCACATGGAGAGCACCCCGAGTTGCTTTGTGTTGCAGAAAATAGCTAGCAACTTTAAGGACCGTAGATGAAAAACTGGAGCAAGGATAAAAAAGGAAACAGGGTGCAATAGATTTATTAAAGTGGTTGTGAACCCTTACTGATATCCAGTGTAGGAACTAACCTCAGGGGATATATAAACATGAAACAAATCCTCCTACATATGTTGTACCTGTTTATCTGCAGTCTTCCATTCTCTACAGCCAAAGTCCTGAATGAATACAGCTTTCAGAAATTAGGTGGCGGGGAGCAAAAGTTACACTTTACACAGCTCAGTGATCCCTTCACACAGCACACAGGAATAGAGCTCAGGCTGTCAACCACAAGATGTGTGCTGGAGTTCCAAGAAGTGACTCATGCAGATAGAGGAACAAGACATCAGACAGAATTGACACTTAATGCTCTGGATTGAGACAAGTACACATTACAGAAGGATATGCTTTGTTCATATTTCATGTCTGAGGTTTACAACCACTTTAACCACTACCCACCCGGCCTATAGCAGAATGACGGCTGGGCGGTGGTTCAGTTATCCTGACTGGGCGTCATATGATGTCCAGCCGGATAACAGCCGCCGCTCGCTCGTGGGGGCACGCATCGCGGCGATCGGTGGTGCGGTGTGTCTCTCGGCTGCTCTGCTGACAGGGGGGGTCTGTGCTGATTGTTTATCAGTGCAGCCTCCCCTCGGATGCCCACCCAGGTCCACCAGGGATGGCCACCACACTGGACCACCAGGTATGCCACCCTAGACCACCAGAAATATGCCAATCAGTGGCAATTAAAAATGCCTATCAGTGCAGTCTATCAGTGCCACCTATCAATGCCCAATAGTGCTGCATATCAGTGTCACCCACCAGTGCCGCCTATCAGTGCCATCTCACTGCCCATCAGTGAAGGATGAAACGTACTTATTTATAAAATTTTATAACAGAAACAAAGAAAAACTTTTTTTTTTCAAAATTTTTGGTCTTTTTATTCGTTTAGCAAAAAATAAAAAATGCAGAGGTGATCAAATACCACCAAAAGAAAGCTCTATTTGTGGGAACAAAATGATAAAAATTCAGTTTGGGTACAGTGTAGCATGACCGTGCAATTGTCATTTCAAAAGTGACAGCGCGAAAGCTGAAAATTGGCCTGGGCGGGAAAGGGGTGTAACTGCCGGTATTGAAGTGGTTAAAGTATGTGGCTGCATATTGTATGTTGGGTAATTGTAAAGTGAAATTACACTGGAAGGTTGGCAATTCAGGATTTTTTTCAAATCTTTCAGTTAAATGAATGATCATATCGAGCAATCGGTCAGAGTGTTATTTCCTGGTTTCAAATGACCACACAAAACTGCTGTGGAAATCAACTGAAACCATCACATGTAGGTTTAAAATGTATGTCCCTTGGAAAGGGTTAGAACCCCTTGTCAGGTTTTTACTGCTCTGATATTTACCCTCACTTTCTGTCCTGCTAACATTTTATCAAACTAGAAATTAAGTAAACTCTTCTATAGCAACAGAGCAACAATTGAAATTAAAATCTTTAAGAAGTCACCTATGTAGTATATATTAAAAAAACCAAAAAAAAAAAAAAAGAGTATTTACGCTTGCTACGATTTCAAGTTACATTTTACAGTGCCTTAAAAATGGACCTCAGGCAATTAACTACATACACAGCTGAAATATGTATGTGAACTATTTCACCTGCTGATGGATTTGTAGTTCTGTTCATCAGACTTGCCATTCCCATATCTGTGACACCACTATTTCTTGGTTTGGGTTTACAGCTTCCCGTATTACCTCCTGCCTCCAGTCTGCTAATTGGTAAATGAATCAACAGCAGGCATGAGCAGGCTGAATGAACTTATAGGCAAACAGCCACTTAGACAGAACTAGACAATGGTGCACTTTCCTATACACCAGAAGGCCACTTAACTAAAACGGAACCTTTATTGTAAATCATAAAAGGTATGTAAATGACAACAGGTATACATATAGGATGAGGTCAATGCCATTATATATGAATCAACGTTCTATCTCTATGTGGTAATATCATCATCTACCAAGTTTAAATGGTGAAACTTCTCTTGATATATACATATAGAAAATATGACAGTTATAAGCTCCTCCTACATTCAATATAAAGGCTCCAGCCTGTGTATAGCAATGGTTCTTATCCTCAGTCCTCAAGAACCCCCAACAGGCCAGGTTTTCAGGTTTTCCTTTATCTCGCACAGGTGCTTTAAATCAGTCAATGGCTTGGTATTTTGGACAGATAATTTATCTAAGAGAAATTCCCAAAACATAGCCTGCTGGGGTACTTGAGGACCGAGGATGAGAACCACTGGTGTAGAGGAACTCTAAATTCAAGGTCTACTTGCCACCATCAACTGGTTTTAAAAGATGGAGGTATATCTGTCTCTCCTCCCATCTATTGGCCACATATAAAAATGAGATGAACAGAAAAAAGAAAGTATACTAGTAAATGCTCTCGTACTGAAGATATGGTCTATCTGTCTTCTGCCCTATGAAATGATCTAGCTCTCAGATATGTAATACGGGTACACTCATCCATGTGGACACAAATAACCACTGATGGACGAGCCCCATATAGCACCATATCCACAAAGCACATCCCACAAAAAAGAAAAATGGAGGGGAGGGGGAAGAATGAGTCAGGACAAAAATTAAATCATGTGAACCTAAATAAAAATAAAGTCAGAAGGTGCTACCAAAATCAAATCACTCAAACCCAACATGTTTCACTTTTCATATAGAGCTTCATCTGAGGTAAAAAAAAAAAAAAAATCAAGAAAAGTGAAGAAAATTCGCAGCAAAGAGTAGTTGACTGTCAGATGGTGAAAAGAAAATGGTGTCTTTTGTTTGCAGTCCCTTTATTTAAAACCTGACCATCTAAAATGGCCGTCGCACATGCTCATTGCTGAGGGGAATCCTTTCACCATCTTGTGGATGAAAATCAGAACTAGAAGGCAATCACTTATTATTGATTGTTCCTATCCCATGTATTATTGTCCTGTACATATATACAATTCCTTTTGAGCAAAAAGGGATAGGAAGTGAGTGTATATTATTTCCCTTTCCTCAATACCAATATGATCCATACAAAAAATAATATTAGACAAGACTATTAGATAATAAATTGAACGCTTTTTAGTCATGTACGAAAGGTAGAAATGTAAAGCCTTCATTAAGGCCAGATGGCACTGGAGAATTGAGATGGAAGATACGTCTCACTTCCAACTTCAACAGATGTTTATCCAGGTCACCTTTCCTTGGTCCCAATTTAAATTATGGCCCAACATTTTAATACCTCAGCATTACCACCATGTTTTTTTCATGGACATGTCTACATGTCTAGCAATTGGTCTATCTCTTTTGTGTGCAATGTCATTAACATGCTCTAATACTCTGCGTATAAATTGATGAATTGTCTTTCCCACATACAAAAATGGGCATGGGCATTTTATAACATAAATAGGGATGAGCCAAACGCCCCCCCCCCCCCGGTTCGGTTCGCACTAGAACATGCGAACAGGCAAAAAATTTATTTGAACATGCAAAAACTGTTAAAGTCTATGGGACACAAATGTGAAAATTCAAAAGTGTTCAGTTTAAAGGCTTATATGCAAGTTATTGCCATGAAAAGTGTTTGGAAACCTGGGTACTGCCCCAGGGGACATGTATCAATGCAAAAAAAAAGTTTTAAAAACGGCCGTTTTTTCAGGAGCAGTGATTTTTAATAATGTTTAAAGTGAAATAATAAAAATGAAATATTCCTATAAATATCGTGCCTGGGGGGTCACCTTAGTCTGCCTGTAAAGTGGCGCATCTTTCTGATGTGTTTTACTGTGCCGCAGCAAAATGACATTTCTAAAGGAAAAAAATGTCATTTAAAATTGCTCGTGGCTGTAATGTATTGCCGGATCCCAGTGATATAGAAAAAAAATCGATGAAAAAATCGGCGTGGGTTCCCCATCCCCAGTCCATACCAGGCCGTTCGGGTCTGGTATGGATTTTAAGGGGAACTCCACGCCAAAATGTACACAAAAAATGGCTTGGGGTCCACCCCAAAATCCATACCAGACCCTTATCCGAGCAAGCAGCCTGGCAGGCCAGGAAAGGGGGGGGACTAGCGAGCGCCCCCCCTTCTCCTGAACCATACCAGGCTGCTTGCTCTCATAATGGGGAGGGTGCTTTGGGGTCCCCCCAAAATATACCTACATACACAGTGTGTTTTTGTGGGGTTAGGTACAAGGGACCGAGGACAATACAGTGGGGGGTGCAGGGGACAGAGCGCACTACAGTGGGGGGGTAAAAAGAATATACTACATCCATTCTCCCTGAAGGCGTTCTCCCACCGTGACCCCTTCCAATGCAGCCTTACTTATGATGTGCCTGATTACACCCTCCATCCTGTAAGTGTTTTTGAACCCAGTTGGGGCATTAAACTTGTTTTTCTTCTGCACTTAGAGGCGCCTTTGTTTGTTTTTTATGTTACTACAGTGGGGGGTACAGGGGACAGAGGACACTACAGTGGGGTGGGGTGCAGGGGACAGAGGACACTACAGTTGGGGGGGGGATGCAGGGAACAGAGGACACTACAGTGGGGGGTGCAGGGGACAAAGAACACTACAGTGGGGGGTTGTAGGGGACAGTGGACACTACAGTGGGGGTGCAGTGGGAAAGAGCACACTACAGTGAGGGGGGGTGCAGGGGACAGAGGACACTACAGTAAGGGTACAGTGGACAGAGAACACTACAGTGGGGGGTTCAGGGGACAGAGGACACTACAGCGGGGGGTACAGAGGACACTACAGTGAGTTGGGGTGCAAGGAACAGAGGACACTACAGTGGGAGGTGCAGGGGACACTACAGTGGGGGGTGCAGGGAACAAAGGACACTACAGTGTGGGGGGGATGCAGGGGACAGAGGACACTGCAGTGGGGTGCAGAGGACACTACAGTGGGGGGTGCAGGGGACAAAGGACACTACGGTGGGATGGGGGTTCAGGGGACAGAGGACACTACAGCAGGGGGGTGCAGGGGACAGAGGACACTACAGTGGGGGGGGGTTGCAGGGGACAGAGGACACTACAGTGGGGTGGGGGTGCAGGGGACAGAGGACACTACAGTGGGGTGGGGTGCAGGGGACAGAGGACACTACAGTGGGGGGGTGCAGGGGACAGAGGACACTACAGTGAGGGGGTGTAGGGGACAGAGGACACTACAGTAGGGGGGCGGTGCAGGGGACAGAGGACACTACAGTGGGGTGGGGGCGGTGCAGGGGACATAGGACACTACAATGGGGGGGAGGGGGACAGAGGACACTACAGTGGGGAGTGGTGGTGGTGCAGGGAACAGAGGACACTACAGAGGGGTGGGGGTGCAGGGGACAGAGGGCACTACAGTGTACAGTGGGGAGGGGGGTGTGCAGGGAACAGAGGATACTACAGTGGGGGGGGGGTGCAGGGGACAGAGAACACTACAGTGGAGGGTTCAGGGGACAGAGGACAATACAATGGGGAGGTGCAGGGGACAGAGGGCACTACAGTGTGGGGGGGAGGTTCAGGGGACAGAGAGCACTATAGTGTGGGGGTGCAGTGCTGGGCACTGGCGAGGTTGCATTGCTGGGCACAGGTGAGGCTGAATTCCTGGGCACAGGTGAGGCTGAATTCCTGGGCACTGGTGAGGATGCATTGCTGGGCACTGGTGAGGCTGCATTCCTGGGCACAGGTGAGGCTGCATTGCTGGGCACTGGTGGCTGGGCACTATGCACCAAAAGGCCACTTAACTAAAACGTAACCTTTATTGTAAATCATAAATGGTATGTAAATGACCATAACAGGTATACCTAGATGATTGGTTGAGGTCAATGCCATTGTATATGAATCAACATTCTATGTGGTAATATTAACATCTACCAAGTGGAAATATCTCCTAAACCTGCACGGTTTAGGAGATATTTACCATATACGCTGGCGCCGACATCATCGGCTGCATTTACATGAGGTGATAGGCATCTATGTGTTGTGAAAAAAAATGCAGTTTGCTGTACCTTTTTACACTGCAACACTATGCAGCGGGAATGTATTGAATGGGCTCTTAACATGTTTACATTGCTTATATTTTGTAGCTTTTTAACACCTTTTTCTGACACTTTTTAAACAGCTTTTTTTTCTTTAGCCTACTAATTAAGGGGAGTGGTTAATTGGTCACAGGTGCTTCAGGTATATATAACCTTCTGTAGAGCACATCTGAAATTGCCAGACTGCTGGTTGGAAGCTAAACAGTGGAGACCTTAAGTGGAGAGTGAATGTCTTGCTTTTTGATTGCTGGGTTGCATTTTTAGGCTCTTTTTGGGGCTTTTCCTTGTAGCTTTTTAACACCTTTTTTCTGACACTTTTTAAACAGTTTTTTTTTCTTTGCTTCTTTTAGCCTACTAATTAAGGGGAGTGGTTAATTGGTCACAGGTGCTTGAGGCCTATATAAACTTCTGTAGAACTCATTGTGAGCCTGCTGGAACTCTGTCCAAGTGGAACTAGTCTAAGTGGCGAGTTATAAACCAGAGTTAGTAGAACTGATCTAAGTGGTGAGTTATAAACCAGAGTTAGTAGAACTGATCTAAGTGGTGAGTTAAAAACCAGAGTTTAAAACAGGAGGTTATAACAGGGGTCATAGTACCTGTATAGTGTGAGTACCTGAGTGTTGTCTGAGTAATGTGTGTGTGTGTGTAGATCGTTAGTACTTGTGTATTGTGTACTTGTGGTTTGCGAGTGCACGTAGTTCTACGAGTTCACTGCGAGTGCACGTAGGTCTGTGAGTGCACGTAGGTCTGCACGTAGTTCTGCGAGTGCCCATAGTTCATCTTGTTGAGTACCTGTGTATTGTCTTGTTGCGTATTAGTGTCAAGAAGCTAGTTGTTAGGTAATTTGGACAGGGTATAATCCCCAATCCTCATTAAATTTAATAGGTACGATGCCCAACGGGTGTGGAGAGGCGACTCGTTGTACATCTTGCGGCATGTATGCGTTCCTTGATCATCCGATCGAGGGTGAATACTGCTGGGCAAAAGCGCACTGTTTCCCTGGAAGCCCAGGTTCATGGGTTTAAATCAGGTGGTGAGGAGGCAACATATCCTCACTACCTGTCAAAACACATTGGATCGCTTTTCAGAGGAGCAGCAGTGCCTGCTGCACTTGTGAATGAGCCCTTAGTTGCTATCGGCAGGGGCACCCTTAGGGCTTGTTCGCGCGCAAAGTTGGGGGGTGGTAAAACAGCACGATATAATAGAAGTCTATAGCTAAGTGCAACAACCCACAGGAAAGCTGCAGGTACACTGCACTGCACCCACTGTGTGGGTAAACCGCAGCACATCAGTGTGAAAGCATGACCAGTGTTTCGCTTTACAATGACCTGAAGATCTCCTCTTTCCTGCTGCTGGCTCCACTTTGGAGACCACTAGCCGGGATAAGAGGTGGAGTCCAGTTGGTACTCCGCATGGGACAGGAGCCAGCCCTACAGAGGAGGCATTGGTTTATGTGGCTCTTGCTCCCGACTACAGCTCCAACCTCATAAGTAGTCCCTCTGCATTGCACTCTGTTTGATGCTCTGGGCGGGTCAGCAAGCCCAGATCGCAATCTACCATTCACCTGTCCGTGATCTCCTGGTTACGGATCCCCCCCCCCCCCCCCCCCCATCTAGATGATGCTGGAAATCCCTTTAGGCCCTATCTGTCTTGCAGTAGCTGCTAATAAAAATTATGAGAAGCTTACAGTATGCATTGAAATTAGAGTAAACAATTCAAAACTGTCTTTCAGAGTATGGGCAAGTGTGCAATACTGAAGATATAGCTGGCGCTTAGCTTTAATTAGGGGTGTATTAGTGAAGATAAAGCAGGAAAGAAAAAAAAGCAATATTTTCTTGGACTGTCACACTGTTAATGTAATAAAAAAAGTTTTGCTTCATTTTTATTTATTTACTGTCACATTGTAAGTTTCTTGTGTAGGGCCCTGTCTTAACCACCTCAAGACTTAACACTTTTACCCCCTTCCTGGCCAGATTTTTCAGTTTTTAGGGTTGTCACACTTTGACAATTACTCGGGCATGCAATTCTGTACCTGTAAGCAGGTTCAAAATATGCCAGTTAGGTGCTGTCCCAGATGGGAGGGTAGGAGTTAACGTTTTCCCGGTTCTTTGGTTTTGGCTGATTTTCTTTGGGTCCGACCCACTGTTCCTGTGAAAAGAGGGACAGTGGGCTGGAGCCTGTTGTTAAGAGAGGCGTGGAGAAAAGAAAGCCCCTGAGCAGAGAGTCACACCCAGAAAGAGCAAAAGAATCAGTAACATGCACAAATCCAGAATATTGCTGCACACCTTGTTATCTTATATATTGAAACATTAAAATAACATCACAGGTGTGACAGGAACATTAACAGGTGACACGTTTCATGCTAAATTCAGCACTTACTGAAACCTCATATACACATCATTGCATATTTATGCAATGTATGTGAGGTTTGAGTAGCATGCAATATTCCTGGATTTGTGCATGTTACTAAATATCAAATGAGCTGTGCATCAACCTTGATGCCAGTACACAGCATGTGAGAGCCGGTCACTCACCTCGAGCGGCATGTATTTGGCTGTAAAGCAATGTCGCTTGCTACTGCCATGATGTAAGACATCGTAACCTGGGTGTTCTTACCTGGAGACACCAGCCACTGGATAGTACTGCTCATTGACCCCTTTCAATACATGGACTCTACCTTTGCAGGTATGCAGGAGCAGCACATAGCTTGATTTAGGATTAGGGACATAGGAGCAATACTTTCCTTGCATATGGGACATTGTAATACAGTGCCTTGAAAAAGTATTCATAGCCCTTGAAATTTTCCACATTTTGTCATGTTACAACCAAAAGCATAAATGTACTTTATTTGGATTTTATGTGATAGAACAAGACAAAGTGCCACATAATTGTGAAGTGGATGGAAAATGATAAGTGGTTTTCAATTTTTTTTTTTACAAATAAATATGTGAAATTTGTGGCGTGCATTTGTATTCAGCCCCCTTTACTCTAATACCCCTGTGTGTAATTTAATCTCAGTATAAGTACAGCTGTTCTGTGAAGCCCTCAGAGGTTTGTTAGAGAACCTTAGTAAATAAACAGCATCATGAAGGCCAAGGAACACACCACACAGGTCAGGGATAAAGTTGTGGAGAAATTTAAAGCAGGGTTAGAATATAAAAAGATATCCCAAGCTTTGAACATCTCACAGAGCACTGTTCAATCCATCATCCAAAAATGGAAAGAGTATGGCACAACTGCAAACCTACCAAGACATAGCCGTCCACCTAAACTGACAGGTCCGGGCAAGGAGAGCATTAATAGGAGAAGCAGCCAAGAAACCCATGGTAACTTTGTAGGAGGTGCAGAGATCCACAGCTCAGGTGGGAGAATCTGCCCACAGGACCGATGTTGTGTCCACCTAGGTAAGTGTGATTATGGAAACCCCCCCCCCCCCTCAGATATACAGTATATCACAAAAGTGAGTACACCCCTCACATTTCTGTAAATATTTTATCATATCTATATATAAATATATCTATATTTATTATATCTTTTAATGTGACAACACTGAAGAAATTACACTATTGCTACAATGTAAAGTAGTGAATGTACAGCTTGTATAACAGTGTAAATTTGCTGTACCCTCAAAATAACTCAACACACAGCCATTAATGTCTAAAACGCTGGCAACAAATGTGAGTACACCCCTAAGTGAAAATGTCCAAATTGGGCCCAAAGTGTCAATATTTTGTATGGCCACCATTATTTTCCAGCACTGCCTTAACCCCCTTGGGCATGGAGTTCACCAGAGCTTCACAGATTGCCACTGGAGTCCTTTTCCACTCCTCCATGACAATGACATCATGGAGCTGGTGGATGTTAGAGACCTTGCGCTCCTCCATCTTCCGTTTGAGGATGCCCAATAGGGTTTAGGTCTGGAGACATGCTTGGTTAGTCCATCACCTTTACCCTCAGCTTCTTCAGCAAGGCAGTGGTTGCCTTGGAGGTGTGTTTGGGGTCGTTATCATGTTGGAATGAGGGATCATGCTTGGCTTCAGTATGTCACAGTAAGGCTGAAAGCGATAGGAATTACCTATATAGTAGCAGATGCGATATGTCGGTAATGCCCTCAATTTTTTGGTATGGAAGTGGTATAGAAGAATTATGGAGAATTAAAAACCCAGATGTTAGATCCTACTCGTGGTCTGCACCAGGAAGAGGATGCATGTCTTGAATAGATCTGGCCCTGAGGAATGAGACGATAATTCCTCTGGTGCATTCAGTGACATATATGCCCAGGGGGGTGTCTGACCACTCTGGGTTGACATTTAATTTAACAATATGTCCAAGGGGAAGGCGTCTGGGATGTAGGATTCAGCCCTATTGGTTAACTCAGATTGGTTTAAATGATCGGATACCGCAACAGATGGAAATATTTCTGGAAGCCCATGGGGATAGAAAAATGGATAGTATATTTTGGGACACCTTTTAAGGCATATTTAAGGGGGGCATTGAAATCCACAATATCATATATAAAACGTACCAATAGACAGGAAGAAGAGGGATTAGTAGAACTATGTGCGCAGGCAGAAGCAGATTTTTTAAAATATCCCTCAAATAAAAAACAAATAAGATGGGAAGGATTAATGCGTTAGTATAAGAATCAATCAATAGTTAATGCTAAGCGTAAGAGGTTCTTTTTAAAACAAAAACATTTTAAACAACGACACCAGGCTAATAAGATGCTGAATTTCTTGGTAAAACAAACAATCATCATGACTAGTGATATCAAAGGTGAGAAACGAGAAAGCGGAGGTTGTTAGTGCAATAGATGACATACTCACGAGTAGGGATGAGCTTCGTGTTCGACTCAAACATCGTGTGTTCGGTCGTTCGACGAATTACGAACGTTATGGGCCGTTCACGCCAAATTCGAGTGGCGCGTCACGGGCCATAATTCACTGCGGCATCGCAGTGCATTGCTGGCTGATGATTGGCCAAGCATGCACTATGACCCGCATGCTTGGCCAATCACAGCGCCGTCTGTACAGAGAGCTGTAATTGGCCAAAGCAGGGGCGTAACTAGAAATCGCAGGGCCCCCCCTCACCCAGGGGCGGATCCAGAGTCTAGTCTCGGGAGGGGCGCTGCCAGAAAATACGTTTTTTCGGGGCAATTTATCAGGGAAATGGCTGATGTTGGCGCTTCAATCACGGCACCATGGTTATTATAGTGTCAGGGTGATTGAAACACATTATTTCTATTATTACATTGTTATAGAAAATGAAATAGTTCTCACCAACTCACCATAATCCATCATCAGTGGGAGCCCTGAGTGTGTCACTTGCCACATCGCCTGCCACCAGATGCAGATTGTCACTTGTCACATGTTGCAGATTATCACTTGCCATGTCACCTGTCACAAGTTGCGGATTGTCACTTGCCACGTCACCTGCCACAAGTTGCACATTGTCACTTGCCACGTCACCTGCCACAAGTTGCAAATTGTCCACTATCACCTGCCACACATTGCTGATTGTCCACTTTCCACATCACCTGCCACAAGTTGTGGATTGTCACTTGCCACGTCACCTGTCACAAGTTGCGGATTGTCCACTTGCCACGTCACCTGCCACAAGTTGCGGATTGTCACTTGCCACGTCACCTGCCACACGTTGCAAACCCATTGCGGTTTGTCACTTTCCACAAGTTGCGGATTGTCCACTTGTCACGTCACCTGCCACAAGTTGCAGATAGTCACTTTCCTGCTAAGGTGGGGAATGGGGATTGTCACTTCCTGTGTCCCAGTCTGAGTCAGGCAGCAGAAAGATGATGTAATCTCTCTGCTGCCTGCACAGTGATTGAGGGCGGAACTGCCAGGATGCAGGGCGGGTGCCTGGCGGTGAGAGATTATGTCATCTCTCTGCTCCGCCACCCCCTGATTGGCCAGTCCACCCACCGAGCCTCCCAGCTGGCAGCTTCCTGTCCATCCCTCCCCCCCGCCGAGCCTCCCAGCTGGCAGCTTCCCGTCCATCCCTCCCCCCGCCGAGCCTCCCAGCTGAGTCCGCTCGCATAGTCAGTGTGACTGTACGAGCGCCGAGCGGGTGAGCCGCCAGGCAGCTCGGCGGCTCACCCGCTGCTCACTCACATGCCGACTCGCTGGGCCCTACTCGCTGCGGGCCCCATATCGCCCGCGTGGGTCGCTATGGCGGAAGTTCCACCACTGGGCCAAAGCCAGGGTGGCTTTGGCCAATTATGGCCCTGGACGGTTTAGTACACGCCTCACACTATATAAGGCCGCCTGCACGACAGCCCTGTGTAGTGTGTTCTGGCGTTGAGAGAGAGATAGATAGACAGAGAGACAGTGTCATTTGATTTAAGTTAGATTGAGTAGGCAGGTGAGTCAGTTAGCTGCACTTACAGTGTATTGTGTATATATATATATATATATATATATATACATCCTAGGTGTTGTGTGTGTGTGTATATATATATACACTGTATTCAGTTTTGCTAGATCCGTTCCTGTTATTCTCTATTTACAGCTACCTGAAGAAAATTGCTGGTGTTCTTCTGATCCTATTAGTCCTATTAGCTACAGTATTTACAGTTAGTGTAGTGCGTCCTCTGCACAGTGTGCACCTAAAGACACCTGAAGAAAATTAGTGGTGTTCTTCTGATCCTATTAGTACAGTACTGCAGGCAGTTGCAGAATTTACAAGTTGGTGTAGTGCGTCCTCTGCACAGTGTGCACCTAAAGCTACCTGAAGAAAATTGGTGGTGTTCTTCTGATCCTATTAGTATCGCAGGCAGCTGTAGTATTTACAAGTTAGTGTAGTGCGACATCTGCACAGTGTGCACCTAAAGCTACCTGAAGAAAATTAGTGGTGTTCTTCTGATCCTATTAGTATCGCAGGCAGCTGTAGTATTTACAAGTTAGTGTAGTGCGACATCTGCACAGTGTGCACCTAAAGCTACCTGAAGAAAATTAGTGGTGTTCTTCTGATCCTATTAGTATCGCAGGCAGCTGTAGTATTTACAAGTTAGTGTAGTGCGTTCTCTGCACAGTGTGCACCTAAAGCTACCTGAAGAAAATGAGTGGTGTTCTTCTGATCCTATTAGTACAGTACCACAGGCAGCTGCAGTATTTACAAGTTAGTGTAGTGCGTCCTCTGCACAGTGTGCACCTAAAGCTACCTGAAGAAAATTGGTGGTGTACTTCTGATCCTATTAGTATCACAGGCAGCTGTAGTATTTACAAGTTAGTGTAGTGCGTCCTCTGCACAGTGTGCCCCTAAAGCTACCTGAAGAAAATTAGTGCTGTTCTTCTGATCCTATTAGTACAGTACAGCAGGCAGCTGCAGTATTTACAAATTAGTGTAGTGCGTCCTCTGCACAGTGTGCACCTCAAACTACCTGAAGAAAATTGGTGGTGTTCTTCTGATCCTATTAGTACCGCAGGCAGCTGTAGTATTTACAAGTTAGTCTAGTGCGTCCGCTGCACAGTGTGCACCTAAAGCTACCTGAAGAAAATTGGTGGTGTTCTTCTGATCCTATTAGTACAGTACCGCAGGCAGCTGCAGTATTTACAAGTTAGTGTAGTGCGTCCTCTGCACAGTGTGCACCTAAAGCTACCTGAAGAAAATTAGTTGTTTTCTTCTGATCCTATTAATACCACAGGCAGGCAGCTACAGTATTTACAGTTAGTGTAGTGCGTCCTCTGCACAGTGTGCACCTAAAGCTACCTGAATTAAATTGGTGGTGTTCTTCTGATCCTATATTAATACCACAGGCAGGCAGCTACAGTATTTACAGTTAGTGTAGTGCGCCCTCTGCACAGTGTGCACCTAAAGCTACCTGGAGACAATTGCTGTTGTTCTGCTCCTATTAATATCACAGGCAGACAGCTATAGTATTTACAGTTAGTGTACTGTGTCCTCTGCACAGTGTGCACCTAAATCTACCTGAATTAAATTGGTGGTGTTCTTCTGATCCTATATTAATACCGCAGGCAGCTACAGTATTTACAGTTAGTGTGCTGCGTCCTCCGCACAGTGTGCACCGAAAGCTACCTGAATAAAATTGGTGATGCTCTTCTGATCCTATATTAATACCACAGGCAGGCAGCTACAGTATTTACAGTTAGTGTACTGTGTCCTCTGCACAGTGTGCACTTAAAGCTACCTGAATAAAATTGGTGGTGTTCTTCTGATCCTATATTAGTACCACAGGCAGGCAGCCACAGTATTTACAGTTAGTGTACTGTGTCCTCTGCACAGTGTGCACCTAAAGCTACCTGAAGACAATAGCTTGTGTTCTCATACTAATAATACTACAGGCAGGCAGTTGATTCTGCTAGCTGCAGTATCAGTATATATATACATCCCAGCTTTGTGCAGCTACATCTCACTGCAGGCCATTAGTATGTCTGGAAGGCCAACAAGGAGAGGCAGGCAGTCACAAGCCAATAAAAGAGGACAAGCAGGCTCTGTGTCTAGAGGCAACAGTGCTGGTCGTGGAGACGGTGCATCCTCATCAGCATGTGGCCATGGGACACGCATGTCCTTTTTTTGGCAGCTGGCCGTGTTGAGCCGCAACATGCAGAAGACTTGGTAGAGTGGATGACCAAGCCGTCCTCATCCTCCTCATCCAGGCTCAGGGTACTTTGTCTGGCAAAGCAGCCTCTTCCCTCAACTCAACGGCATCAGTCACTCCTTCCCTAGCCCCACCATGTCCTCCTGAGGAGTACCCTGAACTGTTTCACCACAGTGTTGGGTACATGCCCCAGGAGGATGCCCAGCATTTTGAAGGCTTGATGATGGTACCCAGCTAGAGGAAGTCAGTAACGTGAGCCCAGAGAGAGGGGGTGCCCAAGAAGGACAGCAATCTAGCAGTCACGTTCCCTCAGCTGCAGCATACTGCCAGCTTTGCTCCAGTGATGAGGAGGGAGGGGATGATGAGGTCATTGACTTCACGTGGGTGCCTGATAGGAGAGGGGGGGAGGAGGAAGAGGCATATCACCAACGAGGCAGGATGCCCTCCAGGGGCCAGCTTAAGGGCAGCACACCGACTGCATCACATCGCAGAGCTCCGCATGTGCAGGGCGCTGCTGTCTCTGCGCGTTATTCCAAAAGTTCCTTGGTGTGGGCCTTTTTTGAGATAAGTGCATCAGATCCCACCGCTGCTATTTGCAACATATGTCTCAAGCGTATCTCGCGTGGCCAAAACATCTCCCACTTGGGCACCACATGCTTGACCAGACATATGTTGACCTGCCATGCAGTTCGTTGGCAAATGTACCTAAAAGACCCACACCAAAGAACAAAGAGGACCTCTCCTTGCTCCTCATCAGCTGGGATCTTCAACCCCACTATACCTTCAGCCCTCTCTGAGACCTGCACTGAGAGGAATGAAGGTGTAGAACTAGGTGTGTCACAGCCAAGTACTTGGGGGCAATCTGCTATCGGTACACCAACATCAGATTGTACCAGGCAAATTTCCCTGCCCCAGCTGCTGCACCGCCGAAAGAGTTCGCTCCCAGCCATCCACATGCCCAGTGGTTGAATGCTAGCTTGGCTAAATTGCTAGCACTTCAACTGCTGTCTTTTCAGTTGGTAGACTCTGCCCCCTTCCGTGAGTTTGTGAAATGTGCGGTTCCTCAGTGGCAGGTTCCCAAACGCCACTTTTTCTCACGGAAGGCAATTCCGACTCTCTACCGGCATGTGGAAGGCAATGTCTTGGCCTCGCTGGACAGGGCGGTCAGCGGTAAGGTGCATATTACCGCTGACTCATGGTCCAGCAGGCATGGACAGGGAAGTTACCTATCTTTCACCGCGCATTGGGTGACTCTTCTGGCAGCTGAGAAGGATGCAGGACAGGGTGCAGTAGTGTTGGAGGTTGTTTCGCCACCACGTCTCCAAAATACTACTAGTGGTGATTGTGCCACACCTCTCTCCTCCACCCCCTCCTCTTCTTCTTCCTCCATGGCCTCTTCCTGTGCTGATGTGTCTTCGGAACCAGCGGTGCTCCGTAGGCGTTCAAGGGCCTACGCAGGCCAAAAAGTGCCATGCGGTGCTTGAGCTGGTGTGCTTGGGGGACAGAAGCCACACTGGGGCAGAGATTCTGTCAGCTCTGCAAGGGTAGGTTCAGAGGTGGTTGACGCCACGCCAGCTTAAGGCAGGTATGGTGGTTTGCGACAATGGCACCAACCTCCTCTGCGCCCTCCGACAGGGACAACTGACCCATGTGCCCTGTTTGGTTCACGTCCTTAACTTGGTGGTGCAGCGGTTCTTGGACAGGTACCCGGGCTTACAGGATGTCCTGAGGCAGACCAGGAAAGTCTGTGTGCGTTTCCGTAGGTCATATAATGCCAGTTCTCGGCTGGCTGACCTCCAAAAGGAATTTAACCTGCCCAAGAACCGCCTAATCTGTGACATGCCCACCAGGTGGAACTCAACGTTGGCCATGCTGCAGCGGCTGCACATGCAGCAGAGGGCCATCAATGAGTACCTGTGTGACTATGGCACCAGGACAGTGTCAGGGGAGCTTGTTTTTTTTCCAACCGTCAGTGGGCCATGATCAGGGATGCATGCACTGTCCTGTCACCATTTGAGGAGGCCACGAGGATGGTGAGCAGTGACAGTGCATGCATCAGTGACACTGTCCCCCTTGTCCACCTGTTGGAGCAAACGCTGCGTTGAATAATGGACAGGGTACTTGAGGCAGAACAGAGGCAGGAAGGGGAGTACTTCCTTAGCTCTCAAGGCCCCCTTTATCCAGACAGTGTTCCTGCGTGCCCACCGATCACACAGGAAGAGGAGGAGGAGGAGGAAGAGGAGGATTGTGTCAGCATGGAGGTGGAGCCTGGCACTCAGCATCAGCAGCAGTCTTTAAGGGATCATTTACAGTCCCAAGAAACCCATGGACTTGTACGTGGCTGGGAGGAGGTGGCTGTGGATCATGTCGTCCTTAGTGACCCAGAGGACTCCTGACCAAATGCCTCAGCAAACCTACGCTGCATGGCCTCCCTGATCCTGCAAAGCCTGCGGAAGGATCCTCTTATTCGTGGTATCAAGGAGAGGGATCAATACTGGCTGGCAACCCTCCTTGATCCACGTTACAAGGGTAAGGTTGCGGACCTTATCTTGCCATCGCAGAGGGAGCAGAGGATGAAACATCTTCGGGAGGCCTTGCAGAAAGGTCTGTGCAATGCGTTCCCAGAGACTGGGAGGTTACAAACTCCTGATCCTGGACAACATGTTGCTGAGGCTTCGGTCAGTCAAAGAAGAAGCGGTGGAGAAGGTGGCCATCTGACCAATGCGTTCAGACAATTTTTTAGTCCGCAGCCCCAAGGTATGATCGGTTCCAGCAACCATGGCCAGCATCTGTTTTACATGGTGCAGGAATTCCTAGGGGCAAGATCTGACTTGGACACCTTCCCCATGAAAATCCTCTGGGTTACTGGGTCTTGAGGATGGATCACTGGCCAGAACTTGCACAGTATGCAATTGAGCTACTGGCCTGTCCTGCATCCAGCGTTCTTTCGGAAACGCACAGTCAGTGCTGCTGGAGGCCTATGTAACCGATCACAGGGTGCGCCTGTCCACCGACTTGGTCGATCGACTGACCTTCATAAAAATGAATCAGTATTGGATCACCACCAGCTACCAAGCACCTGATGCTGATGTAACCTAATAATATTATTTGAAAAGTCAGATCCCTTCAAGACTGCATATGCTGATGCTGAGTGACTATCCTGTTATGCTGAGTGACTATCCTCTTCCTCCTCAATGATCATGCTGATAGCTTGTAAGAATATTTTTGGTTCTGGGCGCCGCCACCAGTGGCTAAGGGCCAATTTTTCAGCCCCTGTAATTACAATTTTTGATGCAATACTTTGCAGCAGGGCTCATTCCTGCGCTCCAACTAGAGTATCTGTGAGGGGTTGCAGTGTTGTGGCACCAGTGCCTAAGGCCCAATTTTTCTGCCCCTGTTCAACAGAGACATGTAATTACAATTCTTGATCTAATAATTCACAGCAGGGCCCATTTCTGCGCCCACCAAGAGTAACTGTGAGGACTTACAGTGTTGTGGCTCCAGCACCACCACCACCAAAGGCCCAATTTTTCTGACCCTGTTCAACAGGGGCATGTAATTACAATTCTTGATCTAATATTTCAAAGCAGAGCCCGTTCCTGCGCCCACCAAGAGTAACTGTGAGGGCTTACAGTGTTGTGGCAACACCAAGACCTAAGGCCGCAATTTCTGCAGAGTATATAGGGCAGGCCCCTACTTTCAAACATCCAACTTACAAATGGCTCCTACTTGCAAACGGAAGGAGACAACAGGAAGTGAGATGAAATCTACCCCCAGGAAGGGAAATTCTCTCCTGTAAGAGGTAATATGGGAAAAACTTGACTCCTCTCCACTGATGCTTTATCACTAATCCTTGTTTCACTAAAAACCCCAAATTGACAAAAAACATTTGTCATTGGGACAGAATGTGAGGTGAAATCTTCTGAAGAGGTGCACAGACAGCAAAACAAATGTCACAGGGGTGATAACCCTTCCCCATGTTTTCCAAAAAGCTTAAAAATAGATTTTTTGGCTGGAGCTACACTTTAAAAATGAACCAGTTCAAAATTACAAACAGATTCTACTTAACAACAAACCTACAGTCCGTGTCTTGTTTGCACCGCCTGTATACTGCTGTTCAGAGTATATAGGGCCTGGGGGCCCCACGCCTTTCCTTTTTTTTAATTTGGGTGCGGGGTTCCCTTTAATATCCATACAAGACCCAAAGGGCCTGGTAATGGACTGGGGGGGGATACCCATGCCGTTTGTCTCACTGATTTTCATCCATATTGCCGGTACCAGACATTACTTTAAAGCCACAAGCAGTTTTAAATTACTTTTATTCCTTTAAAAATGTCATTTTGTGCAGGGACTGTTCTAAGCATGGGAAACACGCGCCACTTTACAGGCATACTATAGACACCCCCCAGGTATGATATTTAAAGGAATATTTCAAATTCACTTAGCATCATTAAAATCACTGCTCCCGAAAAAACGGTTTTAACGTTTTTAAAACTTTTTTTTGCATTGATACATGTCCCCTGGGGCAGGACCCGGGTCCCAAAACACTTTTTAGGACAATACCATGCAAATTATATAAAAATCAAAAAGTCGCGCTAAGGAATAAACGTGACAGCAGGCTAATGCCCAAACAAAACTCATAAAAATAAGGGGGTGACGAGTGGACAATAAGTGAATAAAATATAAAGAAGTGCTAAGTAATGAAAACATGCACTATACAAACACAACAAAGCTAGAAGTAAAAAAAGCTATGTCTGTATGAAAAATAAATAAATATTGAATGACACAATTATCAGGACAATATCACAAATAATGATATGATAATAATAGAACAGATTTGTGGCTGTAAAGACTAAACCAAAATAAACATAAGGAAAAGGTAAACCCAAAAAAAGTCCATGGCTAAAAAATTATATTAATTAAAGTCCATCCGTGTAAATTAACATGCATGAATTAAGGCTTGTCTCCAGGTGCTCTGTGGATAATTATAACAAAATCTTGCTGTGATGAAACCAGAGTGTGTAGATAGACCTCCACCTCTTAGAAAATAGCTGCCTCTTACCAGATAAAATTGGTCTCTTAATTACAGGAGACCTAAGGGGGCGGATGGCTGCAACCCCAGCCAGGGGTCTTTGAACAGGGCACTCAGCGTTCAACTCCAGGGACTCTCTCCAACCAGCATCAGCAGATATGGGAATATGACCATGCAAAAAACAAAGTGCTCCACATAGCATAAAATCCAGCGATTTATTGTATAAAAAATATGAGTTGCACTTACAGACAGGTTGCAGTTTAAAAGCGTGTAGAAAAAAGCCGGCCGGCTCCGAAGTAACCCGTGTCTTCCGGGTATGAGAATCGCGGTGTCGTCGGGACGTAGCTCCTCCTCCCTACGTCGTTTCGTCACAACCGGACGTGGTCACGGGATGTTTATTTTGGTTTAGTCTTTACAGCCACAAATCTGTTCTATTATTATCATATCATTATTTGTGATATTGTCCTGATAATTGTGTCATTCAATATTTATTTATTTTTCATACAGACATAGCTTTTTTTACTTCTAGCTTTGTTGTGTTTGTATAGTGCATGTTTTCATTACTTAGCACTTCTTTATATTTTATTCACTTATTGTCCACTCGTCACCCCCTTATTTTTATGAGTTTTGTTTGGGCATTAGCCTGCTGTCACGTTTATTCCTTAGCGCGACTTTTTGATTTTTATATGGTTTATGGTTTACTACTTTTTAGTCGCAGCTCATACCAATTAGTGTAAGCGCAATTTTTGCTTTTTATTTTTCTAAATACCATGCAAATTAGCCTTTAAATTTAGCACTTTTGATTTTGAACCTTCGAGTCCCATAGACTTCAATGGGGTTCTAAAGTTCGTGCAAATTTTCGGTCCATTCGCAGGTTCTGGTGCGAACCGAACCGGGGGGGTGTTCAGCTTATCCCTACTCACGAGATTTCATAAATATTACGTTAATATGTACACATCAACGCTGATATGCACAGTAGAAGAGATATAGAAATACCTGGAGGATTTAGAATTTCTTAAATTAACGGAGGAACAAAAGGAGATGATGGAGAAAGAGATAGAGGAGGAGGAAGTAGTACTATCCTTTCCTTGAGAAAGGGTAAGTCCCCAGGACCGGACGGTATACCGTTTGAGGTGTATCAGCATTATGTGCAGGCCTGGGCTGGGACAAAAAATAGGCCCGGGCATTTTAAACTGGGCAGCCCAATCCCTGGGGGAAGTAGGGCGGAGATGTGGGGCGGGCATTCGCGGGGTGGTTGGTGACCAGATATGCATTCTGAGAGGTGTGTAGTTTGGTAAATTATGCGCTTACCCAGATAGCTAATTAAACCATACCATGTGAACTAAAATATAAAAAATTATATTAATTATATAAATGCAGCAATCTTAAACAATTAAATACTTAATCCATAAACAATACATATACACAAAAAAGATGCGCAAAAACGAAAACTAATTACGCGACCAGTGACCAACAAGTGAATGAAATGATCACATAAGTGAATAAAGAATTAAACCCAATAATTATAATTCATTGATTAGGGTTCAAAAAACCTATGTGTATCAAAAAATGAATTAATTAATATAGTGGATGATAAATAATTCAAAAAACTAAATGTGACATAAAATTAGGTTTTTTGCACCCAAATCAATGAATTATAATTATTGAGTTAAATTATTTATTCACTTATGTGATCATTTCATTCACTTGTTGGTCACTGGTCACATAATATGTTTTAGTTTTTGCGCATCTTTTTTTGTGTATATTCATTCTGAGAGACATCGCAATCCAGCAAAGAGACATCCCCATATAGCAAAGAGACATCCCCAATCCAGCAAAGAGACTGCCCCAGACCAGCAAAGAGACGGCCCAAGACCAGCAAAGAGATGGCCCCAGACCAGCAAAGAGATGGCCCAAGACCAGCAAATAGATGACCCTTGACCAGCAAAGAGATGGCCCCCAGACCAGCAAAAAAATGGCCCCAGACCAGCAAAGAGACGCTCCCAGACCAGCAAGGATGACGGCCCCAGACCGGCAAAGAGACGACCTCAGACCAGCAAAGAGACGGCCTTAGACCAGTACATAGACAGCCCCATACCAGTACATAGACAGCCCCAGACCAGTACATAGACAGCCCCAAACCAGTACACAGACAGCCCCAGCTAAGTACTCAACCCCAGACCAGTACGTAGACAGTTCCAGACCAGTACACAGACAGCCCCAGACCAGTACACAGACAGCCCCAGACCAGTACACAGCCCCAGGCCAGTACACATCCCCAGGCCAGTACACAGCCTCAGGCCAGTACACAGCCCCAGACCAGTACACAGATAGCCCCATACCAGTACATAGACAGCCCCAGATCAATACACATACAGCCCCAGACGAGTACACAGACAGCCCCAGATCCACCAAAGAGACGGCCCCAGACCAGCAAAGAGACGGTCCCAGACCAGCAAGGATGATGGCCCCAGACCAGCAAGGATGACTGCCCCAGACCAGCAAAGAGATGACCTCAGACCAGCAAAGAGACGGCCCCAGACCAGTACATAGACAGTCCCATACCAGTACACAGACAGCCCCATACCAGTGCACAGACAGCCCCAGACCAGTACACAGACAGCCCCAGACCAGTACACAGACAGCCCCAGACCAGTACACAGACAGCCCCAGAC
Source organism: Lithobates clamitans (assembly GCA_037952925.1). Lineage (NCBI taxonomy): Eukaryota > Metazoa > Chordata > Amphibia > Anura > Ranidae > Lithobates > Lithobates clamitans. The sequence continues at coordinate 2,194,591 of JBBGZY010000052.1, read as the reverse complement.
CAGTACACAGACAGCCCCAGACCAGTACACAGACAGCCCCAGACCAGTACACAGACCGCCCCAGACCAGTACATAGACCGCCCCAGACCAGTACACAGACAGCCCCAGACCAGTACACAGACAGCCCCACACCAGTACACAGACATCCCCAGACCAGTACACAGACCGCCCCAGACCAGTACACAGACCGCCCCAGACCAGTACACAGACATCCCCAGACCAGTACACAGCCCCAGGCCAGTACACAGCCCCAGACCAGTACACAGATAGCCCCATACCAGTACATAGACAGCCCCAGATCAATACACATACAGCCCCAGACCAGTACACAGACAGCCCCAGACCAGTACACAGACAGCCCCAGACAGCCCCATACGAGTACATGGACAGTCCCATACCAGTACACAGACAGCCCCATATCAGTACACAGACAGCCCCAGACCAGTACACAGACAGCCCCAGACCAGTACATAGATAGCCCCAGACCAGTACATAGATCGCCCCAGACCAGTACACAGACAGCCCCAGACCAGTACACAGACAGCCCCAGACCAGTACACAGACAGCCCCAGGCCAGTACACAGCCCCAGGCCAGTACACAGCCCCAGACCAGTACACAGATAGCCCCATACCAGAACATAGACAGCCCCATACCAGAACATAGACAGCCCCAGACCAGTACACAGACAGCCCCAGACCAGTACACAGACCAGTACACAGACAGCCCCAGATCAGTACACGGACAGCCCCATACCAGTACACAGACAGCCCCATACCAGTACACAGACAGCCCCAGACCAGTACACAGCCCCAGACCAGTACACAGACAGCCCCAGACCAGTACACAGAAAGTCTCAGACCAGTACACAGCCCCAGACCAGTACACAGACAGCCCTAGACCAGTACATAAATAGCCCCAGACCAGTACGCAGACAGCCCCAGACCAGTACACAGACAGCCCCAGACCAGTACACAGCCCCAGACCAGTACACAGCCCCAGACCAGTACACAGCCCCAGGCCAGTACACAGCCCCAGACCAGTACACAGATAGCCCCATACCAGAACATAGACAGCCCCAGACCAGTACACAGACAGCCCCAGACCAGTACACAGACAGCCCCAGATCAGTACACATACAGCCCCATACCAGTACACGGACAGCCCCATACCAGTACACGGACAGCCCCATACCAGTACACGGACAGCCCCATACCAGTACACAGACAGCCCCAGACCAGTACACAGCCCCAGACCAGTACACAGCCCCAGACCAGTACACAGCCCCAGACCAGTACACAGCCCGCCCCAGACCAGTACACAGACAGCCCCAGACCAGTACACAGAAAGTCTCAGACCAGTACACAGCCCCAGACCAGTACACAGACAGCCCCAGACCAGTACATAAATAGCCCCAGACCAGTACACAGACAGCCCTAGACCAGTACACAGCCCCAGACCAGTACACAGCCCCAGGCCAGTACACAGCGCCAGACCAGTACAGAGACAGCCCCAGACCAGTACATAGATAGCCCCAGACCAGTACACAGACAGCCCCAGACCAGTACACAGACAGCCCCAGACCACTACACAGACAGCCCCAGACCAGTACACAGACAGCCCCAGACCAGTACACAGACAGCCCCAGACCAGTACACAGACAGCCCCAGACCAGTACACAGACAGCCCCAGACCAGTACACAGACAGCCCCAGACCAGTACACAGACAGCCCCAGATCAGTACACATACAGCCCCATACCATTACACGGACAGCCCCATACCAGTACACGGACAGCCCCATACCAGTACACGGACAGCCCCATACCAGTACACGGACAGCCCCATACCAATACACGGACAGCCCCAGACCAGTACACAGCCCCAGACCAGTACACAGACAGCCCCAGACCAGTACACAGAAAGTCTCAGACCAGTACACAGCCCCAGACCAGTACACAGACAGCCCCAGACCAGTACATAGACAGCCCCAGACCAGTACATAGACAGTCCTAGACCAGTACACAGACAGCCCCAGACCAGTACACAGCCCCAGGCCAGTACACAGCCCCAGGCCAGTATACAGCCCCAGACCAGTACACAGACAGCCCCAGACCAGTACACAGACAGCCCCAAACCAGTACACAGACAGCCCCAAACCAGTACACAGCCCCAGACCAGTACACAGACAGCCCCAGACCAGTACACAGACAGCCCCAGACCAGTACACAGCCCCAGGCCAGTACACAGACAGCCCCAGACCAGTACACAGACAGCCCCAGACCAGTACACAGACAGCCCCAGACCAGTACATAGACAGCCCCAAACCAGTACACAGAGAGCCCCAAACCAGTACACAGACAGCCCCAGACCAGTACACAGCCCCAGACCAGTACAAAGACAGCCCCAGACCAGTACAAAGACAGCCCCAGACCAGTACATAGACAGCCCCAGACCAGTACACAGACAGCCCCAGACCAGTACACAGCCCCAGGCCAGTACACAGCCCCAGGCCAGTACACAGCCCCAGACCAGTACACAGATAGCCCCATACCAGTACATAGACAGCCCCAGATCAATACACATACAGCCCCAGACCAGTACACAGACAGCCCCAGATCCAGCAAAGAGACGGCCCCAGACTGGCAAAGAGACGACCCCCAGACCAGCAAAAAGATGGCCCCAGACCAGAAAAGAGACAGTCCCAGACCAGCAAGGATGACGGCCCCAGACCAGTAAGGATGACTGCCCCAGACCAGAAAAGAGATGACCTCAGAGCAGCAAAGAGACGGCCCCAGACCAGTTCATAGACAGCCCCAGACCAGTACACAGACAGCCCCAGACCAGTACACAGACCGCCCCAGACCAGTACACAGACCGCCCCAGACCAGTACACAGACAGCCCCAGACCAGTACACAGACATCCCCAGACCAGTACACAGACCGCCCCAGACCAGTACACAGACAGCCCCAGACCAGTACACAGACAGCCCCAGACCAGTACACAGACAGCCCCAGACCAGTACACAACCCCAGGCCAGTACACAGCCCCAGACCAGTACACAGATAGCCCCATACCCCAGACCAGCAAGGATGACTGCCCCAGACCAGCAAAGAGATTACTTCAGACCAGCAAAGAGACGGCCCCAGACCAGTACATAGACAGCCCCATACCAGTACACAGACAGCCCCATACCAGTGCACAGACAGCCCCAGACCAGTGCACAGACAGCCCCATACCAGTGCACAGACAGCCCCAGACCAGTACACAGACAGTCCCAGACCAGTATACAGACCGCCCCAGACCAGTACATAGAACGCCTCAGACCAGTACACAGACAGCCCCAGACCAGTACACAGACATCCCCAGACCAGTACACAGACCGCCCCAGACCAGTACACAGCCCCAGAACAGTACACAGACATCCCCAGACCAGTACACAGACAGCCCCAGACCAGTACACAGCCCCAGAACAGTACACAGCCCCAGACAGTACACGGATAGCCCCATACCAGTACATAGACAGCCCCAGATCAATACACATACAGCCCCAGACCAGTACACATACAGCCCCAGACCAGTACACAGACAGCCCCATACCAGTACACGGACAGCTCCATACCAGTACACGGACAGCCCCATACCAGTACACGGACAGCCCCATACCAGTACACAGACAGCCTCAGACCAGTACACAGCCCCAGGCCAGTACACAGCCCCAGACCAGTACACGGACAGCCCCAGATCAGTACATAGACAGCCCCAGATCAGTACATAGACAGCCCCAGACCAGTACACAGCCCCAGGCCAGTACACAGACAGCCCCAGACCAGTACACAGACAGCCCCAGACCAGTACACAGACAACCCCAGACCAGTACACAGCCCCAGACCAGTACATAGACAGTCCCAGACCAGTACACAGACAGCCCCAGACCAGTACACAGACAGCCCCAGACCAGTACAAAGCCATAGGCCAGTACACAGCCCCAGGCCAGTATACAGCCCCAGACCAGTACACAGATAGCCCCAGACCAGTACATAGACAGCCCCAAACCAGTACACAGACAGCCCCAGACCAATACACAGCCCCAGACCAGTACACACACAGCCCCAGACCTGTATATAGACAGCCCCAGACCAGTACAAAGACAGCCCCAGACCAGTACACAGACAGCCCCAGACCAGTACACAGACAGCCCCAGGCCAGTACACAGACAGCCCCAGGCCAGTACACAGACAGCCCCAGGCCAGTACACAGACAGCCCCAGGCCAGTACACAGACAGCCCCAGGCCAGTACATAGACAGCCCCAGACCAGTACACAGACAGCCCCAGACCAGTACACAGACAGCCCCAGACCAGTACACAGACAGCCCCAGACCAGTACACAGACAGCCCCAGACCAGTACACAGACAGCCCCAGGCCAGTTTACAGCCCCAAACCAGTACACAGACAGCCCCAGACCAGTACATAGACAGCCCCAAACCAGTACACAAACAGCCCCAAACCATTACACAGACAGCCCCAGACCAGTACACAGCCCCAGACCAGTACACAGACAGCCCCAGACCAGTACACAGACAGCCCCAGACCAGTACACAGACAGCCCCAGGCCAGTACACAGCCCCAGGCCAGTTTACAGCCCCAAACCAGTACACAGACAGCCCCAGACCAGTACATAGACAGCCCCAAACCAGTACACAGACAGCCCCAAACCAGTACACAGACAGCCCCCAGACCAGTACACAGACAGACCCAGACCAGTACACAGCCCCAGGCCAGTATACAGCCCCAGGCCAGTACACAGACAGCCCCAGACCAGTAAAGTAGAAAGCCCCAAAAATGAATTAATTAATATAGTGAATGATAAATAATTCAAAAAACTAAATGTGACATAAAATTAGGTTTTTTGCACCCTAATCAATGAATTATAATTATCGGGCTTAATTATTTATTCAATTATGTGATCATTTAATTTACTTGTTGGTCACTGGTCACGTAATTTGTTTTAGTTTTTGCGCATCTTTTTTGTGTATATTCATTCTGAGAGACATCGCAATACAGCAAAGAGACATACCCATATAGCAAAGAGACATCCCCAATCCAGCAAAGAGATGGCCCTAGACCAGCAAAGAGACGGCCCGAGACCAGCAAAGAGACGGCCCGAAACCAGCAAAGAGACGGCCCCAGACCAGCAAAAAGATCGCCCCAGACCAGCAAAGAGACAGTCCCAGACCAGCAAGGATGACGGCCCCAGACCAGCAAGGATGACTGCCCCAGACCAGCAAAGAGACGACCTCAGACCAGCAAAGAGACGGCCCCAGACCAGGAGAGAGACAGCCCCATACCAGTACACAGACAGCCCCAAACCAGTGCACAGACTGCCCCAGACCAGTACACAGACAGCCCCAGACCAGTATACAGACAGCCCCAGACCAGTACACAGACCGCCCAAGACCAGTACACAGATTGCCCCAGACCAGTACACAGCCCCAGAAGAGTACATAGTTAGCCCCATACCAGTACATAGACAGCCCCAGATCAATACACATACAGTCCCAGATCAATACACATACAGCCCCAGATCAGTACACATACAGCCCCATACCAGTACAGGGACAGCCCCATACCAGAACACGGACAGCCCCAAACCAGTACACAGACAGCCCCAGACCAGTACATAGACAGCCCCAGACCAGTACACAGACAGCCCCAGACCAGTACACAGACAGCCCCAGACCAGTACACAGACAGCCCCAGACCAGTACACGGACAGCCCCAGACCAGTACACAGCCCCAGACCAGTACACAGCCCCAGGCCAGTATACAGCCCCAGACCAGTAAAGTAGAAAGCCCCAATCCTTTCCCTTTCCCCGCCACTACAGAGTGGATGTAATGCACTGGAACATGTTTTTTTTTCAGTGTGTGCACCTTCCTCTATGTGCAGCCATCAGTGTCCTGGCCGGTGTTAGGAGAGAGGCTGCCGCCGTCTCCTTGAGTGCAGCTATAGCTCCAGCGCGGACAGCTCACGAGGTGTCTGTCCAGTGCAGGGGCTTTCTGCATGTCACAGGAGCCTTCTCGCCCGCCTCCTTCTGCACCTCATAAGTGTGCTGGTGCCGGCACTGCTGTAGGAATGCCTGTATAGCAGGAGGTGAGCGGCGGCCGTGGTCTGTGTTAACGTTGTCCGGACCGCAGTCGCCGCTTACCTCCTGCTGTGCAGCCAAGACATCAAGAAGCCAATCTTCCTAAAAAATGCGGCCCGCCGGGTGAGAGTTCTTGCAGGTATCGTTGAAAAGAAGTGAATTCCAGGAGAGATTCAGAAAATGGATAAGAATATTATACAAACAACCATGCTCAAATTTATTGATAAATGGATTATTATCCCCCACAATAAGGCTATACAGGGGAACAAGGCAAGGATGTCCACTGTCCCCCCAATTATTTGCCATTGCAATTGAATCTAAAAACTACAAAGGGATTAAGCTGGGTGGAAGGACTGTGCATATAGGCTTATATGCTGATGATATTATACTATATATGGGAGACGTCCAGACATCTTTAATGGAGGCAATGAAAATAATAGAAACATATGGGACATTCTCAGGGCTCAAGTATCCCCCTCTCAGGCAGGATGTCCCCGACCGGCTGTGGATCCTTGAAAGGAAAGGTACGCCAACCTGGGAGGCAACACCTCTCCCTTGGGTCCGGTCTTCTACTTGCCTCGTGGCATCTCCCCCCAGTTCCCAGTTAGCCTCTGGGTGTCTTTTTCTCTTTTCCCCCCACTGCTTGCTGGGCTGTGTAGTTTTTATCTCTGTGTATCATCTGAAGCTATTCACTTCACTGGGTATAAGAGAGGGTTTATATCCACTCTAAGTGAAGTTATAGTAAGTGCATGCATGGAGTCCGTGCTGGGTGTACAGCGGGACCCCATACCCTTACTGAGAGTGAGGTAGCGGTAATACGCTGGATGGTGGATGTGGACAAAGCTCTGCTCAAGTGATCATGTTGGTGTATTTAACATCAGGATAGAGTTTACTAGAGTTTGTTCATCTTTGTCATCTACTGGGTCATGAGCGTGGCTCAAGTAAAGGTCCCCCAATTGCACATCAGTGACTTTGAAGAAAGCGCCTAGCATAGGCCAGAAGAATACCCCCTGGGGTAAGCCTCTCATGTGAAACTTGCTTGGCGCCCAACGAGGAGGGAAACATGGAGGACGTGACAACCACCCCAGCACCCTACCACCCCCCAGCCTACATACCCAAATTAAATCTTTATAATTTTTTTTTTTTTAGACAGAGTTTTCCTTTGGTGATATTTAATCACCGCTGGGTTTTTGTTTTGTTTTTGCTATATAAACAAAAAAAAAACACCAACATTTTGAAAAGATTTTTTTTTTTTTAGTTTCTGTTATAAAATTCTGGAAAGAAATCATATTTCTTCATACATTTAGGCCAAAGTGTATTCTGCTACATTTGTTTGGTAAAAATACCACCAAACCAGTTTACATTATTTAGTCCAGGGGTCTTCAAACTGCGGCCCTCCAGGTGTTCAGGAACTACAATTCCCATCATGCCTAGTAATGTCTGTGAATGTCAGAGTTTTACAATGCCTCATTGGATGTGTAGTTCTGCAACAGCTGGAGGGCCCTAGTTTGAGGATCCCTGATTTAGTCTGTGTGAAAGTTATAGAGTCTACAGACTGATATATATATATATATATATATATATATATATATATATATATATATATATATATATATATATATTTATTTATTTATTTATTTTTGTTTTTTTGAAAATTGATCCATTCTACAGTACTGACTGCCTTTGTCATTCCTTAAGGCCCTAAAATGCCAGGAGAGTACAAATACCCCCAAATGACCACCTCATTTCCAGACTTCATTTGTTTTTACACAAGTTTTTGAAAAATTTGGAAAGAATATGAATTTATTTTTTTTGACAAAGTTGTCAATTTAATAAGCTATTCCTCACACACAGCAAGGGACTACTTAGAATTACAACCCAAAACACATTCTGCTACTCCTCCCGGATATGGTTATATCACATGTGTGAGACTTTTTCAGTATTTAGACTGATTATGTACCAGACATTGTATCTTGTGTATCACACAAATCAACCAATTGTGTCAAAACCAATGTACTGTAATGGTAGCCTGTGTACGAGTGATCAGGGAATATAGCTTAGTGTAGCATCACCTATAGCAGTTCCAGTTCCTATAAGCCAAGCAAGATTAGCCTACTGTTATGTGGCTGCCCTCAGGAATGCCATGTTTACTGGCCAGGAAGTATAGGAGGCTGAAGAAAGGAAGAAGAAAAGAGTTCCTGTGGTTACAGCAGTGCAGCTGTCCATAGGAGATGTCTGGGACTGGTGCCTCACAGAAACATAGTCAGCGCGATGTGCAGAAGGGTAGACCATGCAAACAGGCAAAAAAATTGGTCCAGGCAGCAGGAAGAAATGTGGCCAGGCCAGGGTTAGTACAGGCAGCAGGCAGGGGTAACACTGCACTGGTGTGGCAGTGACCAGGGACACTGTTGCTGACCACTAATTTGGTGGCAGTGGGACTCAAGTAGTGGTGGTGATCAGGAACACTGCTGCTGACATACATTGGTCCGATGACACTGGGACTGGTGTGGTGACAATCATCATTGCTGGCTCATACTGGTGTGGTTACACTGCGACTGGTGTGGCAGTAATAAGGAACACTGTTGCTGGCATACACCAGTCTGGGGACACTGGGAAAGCTGTGGCAGTGATCAGGGACACTGTAACTGGTGTGGCGGTGATCTGGGGCAATATGACTGGTGTGGCAGTGATCAGGGACACTTTAACTGCTGCGATAGTAATAACGGACACTGTGAGTGGGCAGCAGTGCTTTAGGACACTGACTCGTGTGGTGGACAATGGCTGGTGGTACTGACAAACAGTGGGTTTTTTATTTTTTGCGCTATAAAAGAAAAAAGACTAAAAATTTGGTAAAAAAATGAATTTTTCTTTGTTTCTGTTATAAAATTTAGCAAATTAGTAATTTTTCTTCGTAAATTTTGGCCAAAATTTATACCGCTACACATCTTTGGTAAAAATAAGTACAACTTGGTGTATATTATTTGGTCTTTGTGAATGTTAGAGAGTCCAAAAGCTACGGTGCCAATATCTGAAAAATGATCACACCTGAATTACTGACGGCCTATCTAATTTCTTGAGACCCTAACATGCCAGAAAAGTACAAATACCCCTCAAATGACCCCTTTTTGGAAAGAAGACATTCCAAGGTATTTATAAAGATGCATGGTGAGTTTTTTTGAAATTGTCATCTTTTCCCACAATTCTTTGCAAAATCAAGATTTTTTTTTTCTTTTTTTTTTTTCACAAAATTGTCATATTAGAAGGTTATTTCTCACACACAGCATATGCATACCACAAATTACACCCCAAAACACATTCTGCTATTACTCCTGAGTACGGCGATACCACATATGTGAGACTTTGTATGTGGTCACGCTGTGTAAGAGGCCCAACATGCAGGGGAGCACCTTCAGGCGTTCTGGAGCGCCCAGGCCAATTCTGACATTTCTCTCCTACATGTAAAAATCATCATTTATTTGCTAGAAAATTACATAGAACCCCAAAACATTATATATATTTTTTTAGCAAAGACCCTAGAGAATACAATGGCGGTTGTTGCAACTTTTTATCTCGCACGGTATTTGTGCAGCAATTTTTCGAACGCGTTTTTTTGGGGAAAGAAACAGTTTTGTGCTTTAAAAAAAAACAAAACAGTAAAGTTAGCCCAATGTTTTTGCATAATGTGAAAGATGAAGTTACGCCGAGTAAATAGATACCCAACATGTCACCCTTCAAAATTGCACACTCTCGTGGAATGGTGCCAAACGTCGCTACTTAAAAATCTCCATAGGTGACGCTTTAAAATTTTTTCCTGGTTACATGTTTTGAGTTACAGAGGAGGTCTAGGGCCAAAATTATTGCTCTCGCTCTACCGATCGCAGCGATACCTCACATGTGTGGTTTGAACACCGTTTTCATATGTGGGCGGGACTTACGTATGTGTTCGCTTCTGCATGCGAGCACACGGACATGGGCGCTTTAAATTTTTTTTTTTTTTTTTATTGTTTATTTTACTTTATTTATTTTAGTTTGACACTTTTTCCCCCCCAAAAAAATTTTTGATCACTTTTATTTCTATTACAAGGAATGTAAACATCCTTGTAATAGGAATATGGCATGACAGGTCCTCTTTACAGTGAGATATGGGGTCAATAAGACCCCACATCTCACCTCTAGGCTGGGAAGCCTGAAATAATAATTTAAAAAAAACGATCTTGGCTTCGATCGTAGCGGTGAGTCGGTAGAAGCACCGGAGGGTGGCGGGAAGGGGGGGGCGTCCCCTCTCGCCTCCCATAAGAACGATCAAGCAGTGGAACAGCAGCTATGATCATTCCTATGGTGTAGGAAATCGCTGGCTGAAAAAGCTGATATCTGAATGATGCCTGTAGCTGCACCCATCATTCAGATATACCCGCTCAAAGTCAAGGACGTCATATGACTGTGGGCGGGAACTGGTTAAAAATTGCGGAGTATTGCGGGCTATTGCAGAGTATTGCGGGGTATATTGCAGAGTATTGCAGGGTATATTGCAGAGTATTGCGGGGTATATTGCAGAGTATTGCGGGGTATATTGCAAAGTAGTGCGGGGTATATTTCAGAGTAGTGCGGGGTATATTGCAGAGTATTGCGGGGTATATTGCAGAGTATTGTGGGGTATATTGCATAGTATTGCGGGGTATATTGCAGAGTATTGCGGGGTATATTGCAGAGTATTGCGGGGTATATTGCAGAGTAGTGCCGGGTATATTGCAGAGTAGTGCCCGGGTATATTGCAGAGTAGTGCCCGGGTATATTGCAGAGTAGTGCCCGGGTATATTGCAGAGTAGTGCCGGGTATATTGCAGAGTATTGCGGGGTATATTGCAGAGTATTGCGGGGTATATTGCAGAGTATTGCGGGGTATATTGCAGAGTAGTGCCCGGGTATATTGCAGAGTAGTGCCCGGGTATATTGCAGAGTAGTGCCCGGGTATATTGCAGAGTAGTGCCGGGTATATTGCAGAGTATTGCGGGGTATATTGCAGAGTATTGCGGGGTATATTGCAGAGTATTGCGGGGTATATTGCAGAGTAGTGCCCGGGTATATTGCAGAGTAGTGCCCGGGTATATTGCAGAGTAGTGCCCGGGTATATTGCAGAGTATTGCAGGGTGTTATGCAGAGTATTGCAGGGTGTTATGCAGAGTATTGCAGGGTGTTATGCAGAGTATTGCAGGGTGTTATGCAGAGTATTGCAGGATGTTATGCAGAGTATTGCAGGGTATAGTGCAGAGTATTGCAGGGTGTTATGCAGAGTATTGCAGGGTGTTATGCAGAGTATTGCAGGGTGTTATGCAGAGTATTGCAGGGTTGGCTGAGCATTGAGGGATGGATGGATGTGACTGCAAATGTCACTGAGCACCGCTGTGGGCACTACACATGCAGCCCACAGCGGTGCTGCCATCCGATCCCTCCCCCTCTCCCCTCGCACTGTACCGATCGGTACAGAGAGGGGAGGGAGGAACCGGCGTCATGAGATGACGCCGGTCTGTTGACATGTGATCGCTCCGGTCACGGAAGTTCTCGGGTGCGCGCCCCAGGGGGCGCGCGAGAGCAGTATTCTGGGAGGACGTCCCACGGACGTCCACCCAGAACTAGCCGACCGCGCTGCAGCCGTCTTTCGGCTATGGCCCGGTCGGCAAGTGGTTAAATGTGTTTGGCATCCATTCATGGTGCCATTGTTTACTATTGTTATTGCTGTAATTGGCCAGAACTATTATATGGTACAGGGCTGCTGTGAATTGCCCTGTACCACGTGATCACTGTGACCAATCACAGAGATCACAATAGTAAGCAATAGTGTCATGACTGACAGCCATTGCGCACTACTTTTCATGTGAATTCAGCGAACACATGGTATAAGTCACGGCTGCCCGGTACCCCAATTGGCGATTCACTGTGTCCACCTGTAAGGGTAGGCAGGTGACACTTCCTCCCTGTTTCCCTCCTTGTTGGGCACCAAGTGTGAGTCACATAAGAGGCATACCAAGGGGTGGGTTCTTCTGGGCTATGCTAGGCACCTAGCATAGGGTCACTGCCTTACACATGGGGTACCTTTACTTGAACAGACAACTATCCCCTAGTTAACTCTCTTGATGTTAATATATACCACCACGGTCACTGTTGCATTTAGAAGGGACACGTAGAGCCAATGTCCTCTCCACCTGTCTAGCGTATCTCCGCTACCTCACTCCCAGTAACAGAATGGGATCCCGCCATGCTCCCAGCGCAGACTTCATGCGTGCACTCACTTAACTCTTCCATACTTGTGCACAGGCTAAGGTTATCTGCAGGGCTGATCTGCTTCTGTTGCTATAAGAAACGGACATGCTCACAGAGAGAGTGTCTCCAACAATTCCTCCTGCAATAGGCTATCCCACCTGTCACATAGAGACACTAGAGAAGCTACATAAACCTTTGGTACCCCTTTTCTATTAATACTTGTACTGCTGTCTTCATACCACAGTGTGTTTAACTGACCCAAGCTGTAGACTGTGTGCCAGTTACTTGCATTACACCCCTCTAGTAGGGATAAGCTTAGAGTTCGAGTCGAACTCATGTTCGACTCGAACATTGGCTGTTCGGAAGTGAAGGAAGATAGAAGAAAGAAGAAGCATTTAAATAAAGGAATTGTCAAAAACTGTCTCTTGTCATTTTTAACATTTTTGACAGTTTTTTAGTGAAATGGTAGGGGTAAGTACCCCCTTACCATTTCACACAGGGGGGGGCGGGATCTGGGGGTCCCCTTGTTAAAGGGGGCTTCCAGATTCCGATAAGCCCCCCGCCCGCAGACCCCCACAACCACCAGCCAGGGTTGTGGGGATGAGGCCCTTGTCCTCATAAACATGGGGACAAGGTGTTTTGGGGGGCTACCCCAAAGCACCCTCCCAATGTTGAGGGCATGTGGCCTGGTACGGTTCAGGAGGGGGGGCCGCACTCTCGTCCCCCCTTTTTCCTGCGGCCTGCCAGGTTGCGTGCTCGGATAAGGGTCTGCTATGAATTCTTGGGGGGACCCCACGCCGTTTTTTTTTTTTTTTGGCTCGGGGTTCCCCTTAAAATCCATATCAGACCTGAAGGGTCTGGTATGGAATTTAGGGGGAACCCCACATCATTTTTTTTTTTAAATTTTGGCCGGGGTTCCCCTTAATATCCATACCAGACCTGAAGGGCCTGGTATGGAATTTAGGGGGACTCCCACGTCATTTTTTTTTTTAAATTTTGGTTCGGGGTTTCCCTGTGGGGAATTCCCATGCCGTTTTTATCAATTAACTTCTATGTGTATTGTCGGCAATGCAATAGCCGCGGGTAGTTTTAAATGGGTTTTTTCCTTCGAAATGTCATTTTGCTGTCAGACTGTTCTGAACACGGGAAACATGCGCCCCTTTACAGGCATACTATAGACACCCCCCAGGTACAAAATTTAAAGGGATATTATACTTTTATTGTTTGACTTTAAGCATTATTAAAATCACTGCTCCTAAAAAAACGGCCGTTTTTAAAACTTTTTTTTGCATTGATCCATGTCCCCTGGGGCAGGACCCGGGTCCCCAAACACTTTTTATGACAATAACTTGCATATAAGCCTTTAAAATTAGCACTTTTGATTATTCATGTTCATGTCCCATAGACTTTAAGGTGTTCGAGCAAACTTTTTTCCAGTTCGCATGTTCTGGTGCGAACCGAACAGGGGGGTGTTCGGCTCATCCCTACCCTCTAGTACCTTCAGACCAGGCAAAGGCAAAGTTTCAAAAGCTTTACCAAAATAATGTGACATAACAGTAGAACAAAAGAAACAGTCCTTCCCTAAACTAATCCTAACTCAGGCTTGTGGCTGTCCCAGCATACCTGCACAGAATAGAGTTCATTATGGTAGAATTCCAGCATTGGTGTCTCTGGGCATTTTGTAGCTGTCAGTGGTCACATACTCTGTAGAGGTTCTTTATCCATGGGTGCTCCGGATTCGGCAGAAGGCTTGTGTGAACAAACCCAGTAATGGCTACATGTCCGGTAATATGTACACCTACTCACACATCGTGCCCTCTGAGGCAGACCCCTGTCTGATTTTTATATAATACAGGACCAGTATGTTGGACCCAAGAAAGCCTGCCAAGAAAGAACCAGGAAACATATTAACACTAACCCTCCAGGCTGGAGCAGCATCAAACTCAACCTGCTTACACACTGGTCAGAGATTGTACTGGTGCATGACCCCGAGGCCATGCACAAGACACTTGTCCGGCCCAGCTGCACATGTGCAGTGGCTGGGCAGCAAGCAGTTAAAGTGGTTTTAAATCTCTGACTTGAAAAATAAACAAAGCAAATTCTTCTATAGTGTTTACTTGCCTCAATCCAAAGCACCAATGTGATTTCTGTCTGCTGTCTTGTTTCCTCCAAGTAATAGAGGAGGACAGGGGAGGAGGCCTCCAACACACAGCCTGTGATTGACAGCCTCAGCTGTGCATGTTTCCTGTGAGTTTGTGTACAGGGAGTGTGTCTATTCCCTCAACTCAGGTCTCAGATTTAACTCAGTTCTCCTCACTGAGCTGAGCAGTATATGAGGTCAGATCCCCGTCCCCCAACTTTGAAAGCTCAGAGTAAAATCTGGACTTTAAATGGCTGTAGAGAAGAGATGGTTGTTATGTAGGAAGATTTGTTTAATCATTGTGTATCACCTGAGGCTAGTCACTTTAAAGTTTGTATGTAAGGGTTTACAACCACTTTAACTGCTTAAGGACCGCCCCACAAACATTTACTGCGGCAGGGCGGCCCTTTAGTGAAAAATCACATACTCTGGGGCGCTCTAATTGGACACAGCGGGAGCCAATCTGCTAAACAGGAACATGGATCTCTGTCTTTCTTCAGTTAAACCATCCCCACACAGTTAGAAATCACTCACAGGAAACACATTTTACCCTTTGATTGCCCCTGATGTTAACCCCTTCCCTGCCAGTGTCATTTGTACAGTGACTGTGCTTTTTTTTTTTAGCACTGATTACTGTATTGGTGTCACTGGTCCCCAAAAAGTGTCACTTAGTGTCAGATTTGTCTGCCACAATGTCGCAGTCCCACTAAAAATTGCCGATCGCCATTACTAGTAAAAAATATTTAAAAAAATAAAGAGTCCCTAAATCTATCCCATAGTTTGTAGACGCTATAACTTTTTCGCAAACCAATTAATACGCGCTTATTGGGATTTTTTACCAATATGTAGCAGAATACATACTGGCCTAAATTGATGAAGATTTTTACATTTTTTTTTATTGGATTTGTTTTATAGCAAAAAGTAATAAGGGTCACTTCCTCCAAGACAGGTCCCATCTTTGCCTCACAGGCTTCGCCTGGAAAGGATACCAGTTTAAGAAGGATATTTCCCTCCCTTTGTTACTGCCCTATGTTAGGTATCCAATGCTATAACCCTCTCTCCAGAATCTACTGAGAAAAATAAACCTTGAAAAGACTTAAGTTACTGACATCCAGCTTTCCTTTCTAACCCACAATAGGTCAAGGATTCTGCCCTGAGAAGTGAAATGCTAACCTGCCACGTTATCTACAGGGCCATCCTTGACCCCTCAGACAGGAAGAGTGCTACAGTGAAGTGTTAAAGCTAGCCATAGATTGACAGACAACAGGCGGTAAGACACCTGCCCACCCCTCCTTCCTGTTATTGTACCACTGGAACATGCTGCAATGAGCCTATTTTGTATCCATGGAAAATAAACTCATGGATGCCAGTTCTCATAAAGATTTTGCAACAAGTCTGAAAATGTATGTGGATGATAAAAAGCAATCCAAACAGCCAGTAGTGCTTGTGATCACCACCTTGGATACTGCGATATGGCCTTATGCCGCGTACACACGGTCGGATTTTCCAACGGGAAATGTTGGATGTGAGCTTGTTGTCGGAAAGTCCGACCATGTGTATGCTTCATGTGTTGGCGGACTTCCCGCCAACAAATATTTGATAGCAGGTTCTCAAACTTTCCGCCAACAAAACTTTGTTGTCGGAAAGTCCGATCGTGTATACACAAGTCCGTCACACAAAAGTTCACGCATGCTCGGAATCAAGCAGAAGGAGCCACACTCGTTATTGAACTTCCTTTTTCTCGGCTAGTCGTACGTCTTGTACGTCACCGCATTCCCATGTTCGTAATTGTCAGCCAACATTTGTGTGACTATGTGTCTGCAAGTTTGAGCCAACAACCTTCGAATAAAAATCCACGGTTTTGTTGGCGGAAAGTCCGATCGTGTGTACGGGGCATTATTCTTACATGATTTCTGAAAATAACAATCAAATTGGGCCTGCATCCACCCAAACAACAGGTTGCCTTTAGAAAGGGAGACCCCTGCTAGTTGTTTTCTATGAGAAATTTGCAGTCTATGAACATTCCTAAAGGCATTCAAATGTATTCTAGTGTAGCTTACCAGCCATAAAATGTAGCATTCCTTTTCATTTTTCAGTATAAGAACATTTTCAGCAAGTATAGAAAATATCTGTTGAGCATGCCAGAAATGCAGTTCCTTTGCCAGTGCCACTTCCTATGAACTGAACTGAAATCATAAATAATATTATCCTCCTTCCACGCTATCATCTGTATGCTACAAATTTTCCCACCCTCCATAAAATGGTGATGAAGAGTTTGTAGTCCAGCAGTGGAGTGAAGAAGCAGTGGAGTGAGTGAACGGAATTGCACGTTGTGCTCTTGCTGGGCATCTGGTGTGTCTCTGTGCCTTTAAGGAGGAGTAGGCTCACTCCAGGCAAATTTGTCCACTGTTATATGTTCTCCCACTCTGAGACTTTAAAATATAGTGTTAGGACTGCAGTATACAGAGTAGCCTTGGCGAGGCATTGTGGCTTTCATATACTGTATGTTTGCAACTAAATCCTCTGTTTTTAAAGTGAATAGTTAAGACAGGGTTAATTTGTTTTTTTGCAGACTAGCTGGTAAGTGTGCTGGGAAATGTTTTGTTTGTTTGTGATGTGCATTGCCACTCCATGTGCACCTTGCTGCAAACGCTAGTTATAAATTGGGTGGTTGCCATCTTTTTGTATAGCTTGTTCGCTGGATTTGACGTGGGGACACATTGGGTGCCATCAGCTGCCATTGTGCTCTTGCTGGGTGTCTGGTGTGTCCCTGTGCCTTTTAAGGAGGAGTGGGCTTCCTCTAGTCAAACCTGCTCATAATTTATCCAATGCTATATGTGCTCCAGATTGGAGACTCTCAAATATAGAGTTAGGACCACAGTATACAGAGGAGACTTGGCGGGGGCATTGCGGCTTACACATATATTTGCAAATGTGTGCAACGAAACCCTCTGTTATAAATGTAAATTGCTAGGCAGGGTCATTTTTTTTTCAGTGCAGGCTAGCTGGTATGTGTGCTGGGAATTTTTTGTTTGGTTGTGATGAGTGTAACCACCCTAGGATAGGAAGTGAGTTATTCACAGGATTACCAAGAAAAAATAAATACAAAAAGGCATGGAAAAAGAGAAAACCAATGTGGCCATCACATACAATGAGTGGTAAGCTGCAATATATTACATTTTTGTTCTTGGGTTTAGATACAAATTAAAGTGAACACTCACCCTTCAAAGAGCAGAAGAAACAAGGTGGATAGCAAGGAGCTGATCCCAGGGGCCACCGAAACCTGACATGAAATATATGAATACACCTAAATACACAAGATACCCAGAACTATTAGGCTGATTAAGGGCTTTTTCTATCAGATTGAATTTCTGCAGGTTTCCATATATCCCTATACCATAGGAGTAGTCATACATTTCAAGATAAATTTACTAAAAATGATGAACTCAGAATCTATTGCAGCTGTGCATAATAGCCAATCAGCTTCTAATTTCAGCTTGTTCAATTAGGCTTTAGCAATAAAACCTAGAAGCTGATTGATTTCTATGCAGAGTTGCACCAGATTTTGCATTCTCCAGTTTTAGTAGATAACCTCCTTCTTGCCAAGTTTGGGTGACCCCTGGGGTGAGCTCCTTGCTATCCACTCTTCTGCTCTTCGAACTGTAGTCCTTTAGGGTGTTTGGCCTTTTCCAGTTAATGCACAGCATAATTTCTAGATACATTCTACTGTATATGTGAGTATGTTGTCTTATGTATTGGTTAATTATGGGAATAATTCTTTCATTACAGTACTGTTCAAAAGTGTAAGGCAGGTGTGAAGACATTCTGTAAAGTAAGAATGCTTTCAAAAATATATATATAGTTTGTCTGTTTCAATGATTTTTATTGAGGTTTAGAGGACAGTTAGAAGGTTAAAGGATTGAACAACATATCATAAATCTGTATCTCAGTACATGACCTACACATCCATAATCACTGGTTACCCCATATCAGAGAAAGAGGGAGAAAAAGTCAAAAACAAAAACGGAAAATTAAACAACAAAAATAAACTTTTCTGCCCCCTGGAGGCAACTATAAGTATCCCAAGGTTTTCCCGTCACCCACACTCAATGGGAGGAAGGAGGGGAAAGACTACGGTGAAGTAACCGTGAGGCCAGTATCCACTATCCCATTAATCATGGGATCAATGTGGTCTGGAAATACTTACGTTAAATAAAACATTTAGACCAAGTATTATGACCTCCCCTTTTATGATACACTTATAGTAACATATTTTATAATGTCCATCTCCCTGATGGGGACAGGGAACATATAAGGAAAGAGGTAAGTCAAAGAAAAGAGGGGGATAAGAATAGAAAAGGAGGATAGAATACCAAAGAAGAAAGTGTACTCCATATTATGAGCTTATCTGAACCCTTACAGCTCACAAGGGGTCAGACAAATATTTAATCCAGGGTTCCCAGGTCTTTTTAAACCAAGCTCCTTTGTCTAATAGAATCACTGAAAGGCGTTCTTTTGACATGATCCATGACAGCTTGGATTCCACTAAGTTGAATGGGATTGTGGGTGTCCTCCATGACCTAGCTATCGCTATCCTAGCTGCCGTAAAGATAAAGAGTTTCCCGGCCTGTCTTGGTGTTCCGTCAACCGGTTGTCCCAAACGAGCTTGCTGTGGTGATTTGAGTAAATTCACCTGTGTAAGTGAGTAAATGAAGTTGTAGATACGGATCCAAAAGCGTTTCACTTTGGGACATGACCATCATATATGTAATACTGTGTCTTCCATCCTGCATCCTTGAAAGCAAGAGGAAGAGGCCCCTGGAACATATGTGGCTATTCTCGTTGGAACCATGTACCATCTCATCAATACCTTATTGTTTGCTTCGATCAATGAGGTATTTATGTATGATCTTGATGCACACTGTGACATTTTGGACCATTCATCCATTTCAAACGTTTCGCCTATGTCCTGTTCCCACTTCGTCATATAGAACAGTTTTTCCGACTTGGAAGTCAGTACGGTATAGATTTTATGTGGCCAGTGTGCTTATCAAATTACCCACATAAATACTCCATTGAAGTAGAAGTGGTATTATTGAATGTACGAAAGTATTTCAAGAAATGTACAATCTGAACATAATGAAAAAATTCTTGTTTGTTTGGGAGTTGATATTTGTCCCGTAGGGTGTCTTTAGACAGGATACCTTTGTGATCACAAAGATCGGCAATGCACAGCAAACCCTTATTGGTTCACCAGGCAATGGTGTGGGGATGGAGACCTGGAGTGAATGCTGGGTTGTGGACCAAGGGGGCCATGGGAGTGTGTGGTGACTTAAAACCGTGAGGCTTTGCTAATCTATCCCACAGATGTAATGAGAATGAGAATGTTGGACACATCATAACCGGCCTATCTTTTGGTTGCAACCACATTAAATGGCTATTTGGTTTTTTTGGATGTAAGGAGGATTCCAATTTCATCCAGGTGCGTGGAGGTGATGAAGAATGGACCTGAATTAGTTGTGCCAGTTGTGCTGCACGGTAGTATTTAGCTAAGTCCGGAACACCCAGGACACCCCTTTAGCTTGGGCATATATAGGGTGCGTTTGTTCACTCGAGGTCTCTTATTCCCCCATATAAATCTCAGAACCTTATTTTGGAGATCTGGCATGCAAATCGAGATAGGCAATGTTCTGAATAAGTATAACAACCTAGGCAAAAGATTCATCTTGATTGTGTACAGTCTGCCGAACCACGACGGGAGATTGTTTTCCCATCCTTGAAAATCTGCTATCATCTTTTTATATAATGGGGGATAAGTTTGTCTGATACAGCGTATCTATAGTGGGAGTCAGAAAAATTCCTAAGTATGGAAGGGCCTTCATCTGCCATTTAAAAGGAAATGAGCTTTGTAATTGGGTAACCATGCCAGCATCCAGGGAGAGATTATTGGCAACCGATTTTGCGTGGCTGATAGAGAGACCCGAGACAGTGGAAAAGTGATGCATTAAATGGTATAGATTTGGGAGTGACGTGACCGGGGAGGAAAGTAGCAAGAGGATGTCATCAGCAAAAAGAGCACACTTGTGCTCAAGGTCGCCACAATCTATCCCTTTGATGTTAGGGTGGCACCTAAGTTTGATAGCCAGGGGTTTCAAGGCCAATATAAATAGGATGGGAGATAGGGGGCACCCTTGTCGGGTTTCCCTGTGAATATCTATTTGATGTGAGCTGTAGCCCTTCACCAGTATCCTAGCACTGGGCGCGCTATAAAGGGTTCATAAAACCGGCAAAAACTGTTGGCCAAATCCATAACCCTTAAGTACATAGAACAAATAGTCCCATGATAAGGAGTCAAAAGCCTTACAGAGGTCTAGGGACAGCATCATGCCCTTCCTGGGTCCACAATTGTCCCAGTTGGACTGCACCGCAGATATAAGATCTATTAATCTTTGGGTCTGATCTGGAGCCTGATGATTGGGCACAAACCCCACCTGGTCCAGGTGGACATAACTAGTCAGGAAAGTATTCATTCGATTTGCTAAATCTTTAGTCATCCGTTCGAGATCCATATTAATAAGTAAGATCTGGCGATAGTTAGCACAGTCCCCATGATCTTTCCCGGGTTTAGGGATGACATGGATAAAGGCTGAATTTTCATAAATGGCCAAAGAAGAGCCTTTCTTCAAATCCTTAACCACTTCCCGCCCGCCCTATAGCGGATTGACGTCCGGGAAGTGGTTGTGTTATCCTGACTAGGCGTCATATGACATCCAGCAGGATAACATGCCGCAGCGCGCCCCCGGGGGCGCGCATCGCGGCGATCGGTGGAGCGGTGTGTCAGTCTGACACACCGCTACACTGATCTTGGTAAAAAGCTTCCGGCGGAGGCTCTTTACCACGTGATCAGCCGTGTATAATCACGGCTGATCACGCTGTCAATAGGAAGAGCCGTTGATCAGCTCTTCCTCACTCGCGTCTGACAGACGCAAGTAGAGGAGAGCCGATCGGCGGCTCTCCTGGCAGGCTGTTTATCAGCGCAGCCCCCCCCGCAGATCACCCCACTGGACTACCAGGGATGCCACTAGGACCACCAGGGAAGGGGCAACGTGGATGGCCAGGTATGTACCCCATGGCCATCCACATGTGCCCAATCTGTGCCAATCAGTGCCCACAAATGGGCACTGATTGGCACTATTATGCCAAAGATCTGCCCAGCAATGCCCAGATCTGCCCAGCAATGCTATATCAGTGCCACCTGTCATTGCCCATCTGTGCCACCTGTCATTGCCCATCGGTGCCACCTGTCAGTGCCCATCTGTGCCCATCAGTGCCCACCTATCAGTGCCCATCAGTGCCACACATCAGTGCCACACATAAGTACCCATCAGTGCCACCCATATATGCCAATCAATGCCACCTACGAGTGCCCATCAGTGCCGCCTATGTGTGCCCATCGGTGCCACCTATGAGTGCCCATCAGTGCCGCATACCAGTGCCACCATCAGTGCCCATCAGTGCCACCTATCAGTGCCCATCAGTGCCGCCTATCAGTGCCCATCATCAGTGCCCGTTAGTGCCACCTCATCAGTGCCACCTCATTGGTGCCACCTCATCGGTGCCCATCAGTGCCGCCGTATCAGTGCCCATCAGTGCAGCTATATCAGTGCCCATTATTGAAGGAGAAAGCGTACTTATTTACAAAAAAATTTAACAGAAACAAAGAAAAACTTGTTTTTTTTCGAAATTTTCGGTCTTTTTCTATTTGTTGCGCAAAAAATAAAAACCGCAGAGCTGATCAAATACCACCAAAAGAAAGCTCTATTTGTGGGAACAAAATGATAAAAAAATTGTTCGGGTACAGTGTAGCATGACCGCGCAATCGTCATTCAAATTGCAACAGCGCTGAAAGATGAAAATTGGGCTGGGCGGGAAGGTGTCTAAGTGCCTGGTATTGAAGTGGTTAAAGAATCAACAGAGATGAGGTGTCAGAAATTCAGAATACTTTCTGTAATAATGACCCGACAATTCATCGGGACCAGGTGCCTTCGATGGATGCAGGCTCTTGATGGCTGCTTTGATTTCCCCCTCCGTGAAATCTCCCCCCATAAGCTCTACATGCTCTTTTGTCACCTTGGGTAGAAGGATGTCTCTAAAAAACTTATCAGCTAAAGCTGCGGGAAAGACAGTCGGTGAAGCATACAATTTTGAGTAGAATTCACAAAATTCTTGAACCACCGAGTCCAGATTCTGAGTCACTTTGCCATCCCTTAAGCGCAACTTTGGGAGGGCAGGATTGTAAGGAGGAGGTGAAAGTTTTCTAGCTAGTAGGGTGGTCAGTTCATCTCCCATCATATAAAATCTATGCCTGGACCAGCGAAAGTATTTCTCTGCTTTAGTGGTAAGGCTAAGATTTAGCGTTGTGCGTGCTGCATCAATTTTGTGCCTCTTGTTGTTGAATTGTTTGCGTGTGTGTACGTTTGGTTCTGGATGCAATTTGAATCCACTTGCCGCAAATTGTGGCTTTGTGCGCTGCCCAGTTAATACAGGGGGAGGTACCTGTGGCTCGATTTTCAGTAAAATATTGGCGAATGGCCGTTTCTAAAAAATATATATGTTTTAATTTATTTTTAACAATTTGCAAAATGCAAAGTGAGCGAACAGAAGAAAAATCTAAGTAAAATAAATATTTGATGTGACTATCCTTTTGGCTTTAAGCCAGCAAATTCTAGCACTCACACACTTTGTCCACTTGCATAAACTCAGAATTTTGTAGGATTATAGTCAGGTGTATGATTAACCAATTATACGAAGCAGGTGCCAATGATCATCAATTTTATATGTAGGTTGAAACACAGAGGCTTAAAACTGGGTGAAGAACAGCCAAACTCTAGTACTAAGGTGAGGTTGTGGAAGACAGTTTCATGTCACATGTCATACACTATGGCAAGCATACACAGTGACAAGACACAAGGTAGTTATATTGCATCAGCAAGGTCTCTCCCAGGCAAAGATTTTAAAGCAGACTGAGGTTTCATGATGTGCTGTTCAAGCTCTTTTGAAGAAGCACAAAGAAACGGGCAACATTAAGGACTGTAGATGCAGTGATCAGCCATGGAAACATAATGCAGCAGATGAATGACATATCATGCATACTTCCCTTCGACATCGAAAGATGTCCAGCAGTGCCATCAGCACAGAACTGGCATAAAACTGTGGGACCCAGGTACACCCATCTACTGTTCGGAGAAGTCTGGCCAGAAGTTGTCTTCATAGAAGAATTGTGGCCAAAACGTCATACCTCTGATAACGAAACAAGGCGAAGTGACTCCGCTATGCACAAAAAACAACTGGAGTGAAAAAAATAGCAGCAGGTGCTCTAGTCTGATGAGTACAAATTTTAAATATCTGGCAGTAGCAGGAGGCAGTCTTTTCGCCGAAGGGCTGGAGAGCAGTACAACAATGCGTGTCTGCAGGCAACAGTGAAGCATGGTGGATGTTCCTTGCAAATTTGGGGTTGGATTTCTGCAAATGGAGTTGAAGATTTGGTCAGGTCAATGGTGTCCTCAATGCAAAATGAAAAATACAGGCAGATATATATCCATTATGCCATACCATCAGGGAGGTGTGTGATTGGCCCCAAATTTATTCTGCAGCAGGACAACGACCCCAAACATACAGCCACGTAATTCAGATGTATCTTCAGCATAAAGAAGAAGGGGTCCTGGAAGTGATGGTTTGGCCCTTACAGAGCCCTGATCTCAACAACATTGAGTCTGTCTGGGATTGCATGAAGAGAAAGAAGGTTCTGATGCAGCCTACACCCACAGAAGATCTGTGGTTAGTTCTCTAAGATGTTTGGAACAACCTACCTGCTGAGTTCCTTCAAAAGCTGTGTACAAGTGTACCTAGAAGGATTGATGCTGTTTTGAAGGCAAAGGGTGGCCACACCAAATATTGTTTTGATTTGGATTTCTCTTCTTTTCATTGACTTACAATTTCGTTACTAGATAACAATAAACTATTTACACTTCAATTTCTGAAATTATTAATAAGTTACAGCATTTTTTCACACCTGCCTAAAACATTTGCCCAGTAGTGTATGTTTTGGATAGCAATGTATAAATATATCCTAGTATCCCAAGGTCTCCTGAGGAAGTGACATCCTGTGAAACGCGTGGACCCTCTGGCATGCTCAACAGACGTAGAACCTCCTATTATTGAAGATGTGCCAATTTCTGACATCTTTTGTGTGACTTATTTTATTTCATCATGTTATCTGGTACTGTTATATACTTAAAGAAGGAGGTCTGGTCTGTCAGCAGAAAGATATAGTAGTTGATATCTAGGGGATACCAGAGGTAGAGATAGTCAGCATGGAATATATTCCAGAGGGTAGTATTGGGGGCATTAGTGGTAGGTTCACTAAAGCACATAAACCCAAAGTAAGTATAGTAACAAGTCCTAGTTGCAATCTCGGAACACCCAATAGGAGAATAGTATGCGATCGGCTAAACTACGTGGCATGTTCACCAATGCCAGCAGCCGGGCAGACAAGATGGGTGAACTAGGGATACTGTTGTACGAGGAGGATTTGGATTTTGTGTGAATTTCAGAGACCTGATTCAACAGCTCTCATGATTGGCTGGCAACAATTCAAGGGTTTACCCTTTATCGCAAGGATAGAGAGGGTAAAAAAGGGGGAGGGGTATGCCTATATATCAAGAATAATGTACAAGTAAATGTGAGAGATGACATCACTAAGGGAGCTAGGGGGGAGATGGAATACTTATGGGTGGAGCTCCAAAGGGATGAAGCTAAGGGGAAAATAATACTGGGAGTATGCTATAGGCCCCCTAACCTGAGGGAGGAAGGGGAGACGAATCTCCTATCACAATTTGGAGTAGCAGCAAGGGTGGGAAGTGTTAAGTGTTAAGGCTCCCCAGTTCCTAAATATCTTGCAGGACAATTCCATGGTTCAGATGGTAGACGCACTAACTAAAAATAAAGCGTTACTGGATCTACTGATTACCAACAATACAGACCTGATCACGGATGTGGAAATACTGGGCAATTTAGGAAACAGCGATCACAAGTCATTTAGCTTCAGTATAAATCACACAAATAGGAAACATAAGGGGAATACAAAGACACTGAATTTCAAAAGAGCCAACTTCCCTAAACTACGAACCTTGCTAGAAGGCATAAATTGGGATAAAATCTTAGGAACAAAGAACACAGAGGAGAGATGGGTTTGCTTCAAGAGCATATTAAATAAAGGCATTAGCCAATGCATCCGATTGGATAATACATTTAAAAGAGTGAACAAAAGTTCTGGATGGCTTAACTCCGATGTAAAAATGCATATAAAAACAAAGGAGAAGGCCTTCAAAAAATACAAGGTTGAGGGATCATCATCAGCATTCAGACTTTATAAAGAATGACACAAGAAATGTAAGGGTGCAATTAGGGCATGTGAATGTACAATGTATATGTAAAGAACTTCAAAAATTGATGGCGCTATAGAAGTACCTGAAATAAATAAAAAATAAATAAGATAGAACATGAAAGACACATAGCGGAGGAAAGCAAAAAAAAATCCCAAGAAATTCTTTAAGTATGTAAACAGTAAAAAAGGGAGGACAGACCATATTGGCCCCATAAAGGATGGGGAGATGGCAAAGGTATTGAATTTATTCTTCTCCTCGGTCTTCACAAAGGAATCGGTGGGCTTCAGTAACCAAAACTGCAGTGTTTGTCCTCATGACACATCACAGGAAGCACCTTCATTGTTAACAGAGGACAGAATTAAAATGAGACTTGGAAAACTTAACATTAATGAATCACCGGGACCAGATGGCTTGCACCCGAGGGTACTTAGGGAACTCAGTCAAGTAAGTGCCAGACCATTGTTCCTAATTTTTACTGACAGTCTATTGACTGGAATGGTACCAGCTGATTGGAGAAAAGCCAAAGGAGCAGCAATATTTAACCCCTTCCCGCCGAGCGTACGCAGATGTGCGTACTCGGCTTTTCGGGGTTATACCGCGGAACCGCATTTTCGGCGATCTGAATACTTTGAAGTGCAAAGGACTACATTTTTTAAGCGCCCCCATCCCCGTGAGCTCGCACAGCAAAGAAAACGCATACGAAAGTCGCGCCCGCATATGTAAATGGTGTTCAAATCACACATGTGAGGTATCGCTGCGATCGTCGGATTGAGAGCAATAATTCTAGCACTAGACCTCCTCTGTAGCTCTAACCTGGTAACCGTAAAAAATTTTTTGAGGCGTTGCCTATGGAAATTCTTAGGTACCGTAGTTTGTCGCCATTCCACGAGTGCGTGCAATTATAAAGCGTAACATGTTTGATATCTATTTACTCGGCGTAACATCATATTTCACATTATACAAAAAAATTGGGGTAACTTTACTGTTTGGATTTTTTAAAATTCATGAAAGTGTCCCTTATCCCAAAAATTTGCGTTTAAAACACCGCTGCACAAATACCGTGTGATATAGAATATTGCAACAATGTCCATTTTATTCTCTAGATTCTCTGCTAAAAAATATATCTAATGTTTGGGGGTTCTAAGTAATTTTCTAGCAAAAAATACGTATTTTAACTTGTAAACACCAAAATAGTATGCAAGCTCTTGGAGGGGGTTATAAGGGTCTTGTACACATGCACTTCCTCTAAAAAGACCACCTTGTCATCTCCACCATCTCCTCACCATGCCTTCTCTGCTCTACTCTTTCAGGTAACTGCATAGACCTTCCCTGCAACACAAAGTCGCTCTACCTGTCTGCGATTTCCCACCTGACTCTTCATACCCTCTGGTAACTGCATAGACCTTCCCTGCAACACAAAGTTGCTCTACCTGTCTGCAATTTCCCACCTGACTCTTCATACCCTCTGGTAACTGCATAGACTCGAGTCTTCTTTTATACACTGGACTAAACTCTAATTCTGCCTTACTAAGAATTTGAATCTGCTGTCTATATTTGATTGTTGTTTTATTTTTGAAAGTGTAACTTATTTAGTATTACGCTGTCTTGGACAAGATCAAACATTTAACCTTCTCCTGTTGCCCCCTCTTGCATTGCACTCTGTCCAGGCCAGTTGTAAACCCACCCACCCACAAGCCTAGTTTTATTAGCTCCTGAATGAAAAATTGTGAATCTTCCCCCCACACCATCCCTGTATAAATGTAGTTCATTTCTTTGGACGGCTGGCCACTCCATGGGCAAAGTGTCACCCCAGCCACAAGTGTTTTGCACTTGTACACGGGCACTTTGACTAAGGCACTGCTACAAAAAAGTAAGTACAGACATTAGTGTTCCACACCTATTTTACACAAAGTTCCCCTTCATCCTCTAACTTTCCTGAGCCTTCCTTCTATTCCCATCTCCCCACCCTCCAACATGCTCACACTAATCTCTGCTATAACGTCCTCTCTCCTCAAACTCTCATTTCTTTACCCCTCCTCTCCAGCCCCCAACCTGTACATATCTGCCCCTCTTCTGCCCACTCAATATTACTGCACTTATCACCTCCTGCTCATTCTAAGCCCACACAGTATCATCACTTCCACTCCACTGCCCTCCTATAAATCCTACCCCTGCCTTACCACCCTAACCCTCCTACTACTCCTAATGTCTGGGGTCATTGCACCAAACCCCAGCCCTCCCACACCCAATTCCCACCGCCAAAATTGGCTGTCTACCTCCTCCAACAGTAGTCGTAACTCCCACCTTCTCATCCCAATTCACCTGATTCCACAAGTCGGCCCCCTCTTTCATGTGTCCTCTGGAATGCCCGCTCAGTCTTCAACAAACTAGTTTCTGTCAATGACCTTTTCCTCTCCAAATCCCTTAATCTATTTGCTATCACCGAAACCTGGCTCCAGGAATTCGACACTACCTCTCAAGCTGCCCTGTCCCACAGTGGCTTCCTCTGGACTCACTCCACCAGACCCAGTCGACAAAAAGGAGGTGGCGTAGGAATTCTCCTCTCCCCACAATGCACCTTCCAGGTTCTTTTCACACCTCCCTCTCTTTCCAACCCGCTCTTTCGAAGTGCACTGCATTCGTCTTTTCTCTCCAGCTTGTCTGAGGGTTGCAGTCATTTATCGGCCTCCTGGACCAGTGTCACGCTTTCTGGATGACATCTCTGCATGGCTACCTTACTTTCTCTCCTCTGAAGTACCTGCCATCATCCTAGGTGACTTTAACATTCCAATCAATGTTAATACTGCAACCACTGCTCAACCCAACCTCCTCTTTTAACCTAACACAATGGACACAAACCACCACTCACTCCAACGGCAATACTCTCGACCTTGTATTCTCCCATTGATGCACTCCCTGCAACCTCTCTAACACCCCCTTTCCTCTCTCTGATCACAACCTTATCCGTTTCACAGTCTCCTTGTCTCCTTCCTCCCATCCTGCCAACCCACAAACCACTACTCGCAGAAACCTTTGCAACCTCAACACTTCCCTTCTTCATTCTGCTACTAATGGCCTTTACGACAAAATCACACCCCTGTCCTGCCCGGACCTAACCACTTCCATCTACAACAACATGCTGTCATCCTCCCCGGACGTACTTGCTCCTCTTTCTACACGCAGAACAAGGCCCCATCTGCCACAACCCTGGCAAACAGACGACACCAGAAGTCTCAAGAGACGCAGCCGTGCTCTTGAGCGAGCATGGCATAAATCTAATGCCGCGTACACAGTGTCGGACTTTTCGTCTACAAAAGTCCGACGGCACCTTTTCTTCTCCGCTCAAACATGCACTGGTTACCCCCATACTTAAAAAACCCTCACTAGACTCCACCTGTTTGACTCCAAGCTCATTGAATGCCTTGTCCATGACCGAATGATTCGCTACCTCACGGACAACAACCTTCTCGACCCCCTACAGTCTGGCTTCCGTCCACAACATTCCCCTGAAACTGCCCTACTAAAACTCACCAATGACCTACTAACTGCTAAAACCACTGGCCATTACTCTATACTCATACTCTTAGATCTCTCTGCTGCCTTTGATACAGTTGACCACCTGCTCCTCCTCAGCAAACTACACTCCCTTGGCCTCTGTGATCCTGCTTTATCCTGGTTCTCCTCCTACCTATCTCAGCGCCTTTTCAGTGTCACTTACAACTCCATCTCCTCCTCTCCTCTTCCCCTCTCTGTTGGGGTACCCCAAGGCTCCATCCTTGGGCCCCTCCTATTCTCGCTCTATACCTCTTCCCTGGGCCAGTTGATAACCTCCCATGGCTTCCAATACCACCTCTACGCTGATGACACCCAGATCTATCTCTCCACTCCTCAACTCACCCCCTTGATCTCCTCACGGATCTCAAACTTGCCGAATGACATATCGGTATGGATGTCACACCACTTTCTGAAACTCAATCTTTCTAAAACTGAGCTTGTAATATTTCCTCCTTCCCAGTCCCCCCCCCCCCATGACTTTACCATTAAGATAAACAGCACAACCATTGGTCCCTCCACACATGCCAGGGTGCTGGGTGTAATCCTTGACTCTGATCTCTCCTTCAGCCCCCACATCCAATCATTGGCTAAATCTTGCCGCCTTAACCTCCGCAACATCTCCAGAATTCGACCCTTCCTAACTAAAGACACCACAAAGCAACTTATCCATTCCTTGATTATTTCCTGCCTTGACTACTGCAACTCTCTCCTTAATGGCCTTCCCTTACGCAGGCTATCCCCCCTTC
This sequence comes from Lithobates clamitans, assembly GCA_037952925.1. NCBI lineage: Eukaryota > Metazoa > Chordata > Amphibia > Anura > Ranidae > Lithobates > Lithobates clamitans. Next base: position 2,164,304 of record JBBGZY010000052.1, on the reverse strand, counting down.
CGTTTATTATGAATGCTGCTGCTAGACTAATACACCTCACTAATCGATCCGTGACTGCTGCCCCTCTCTGCCAGTCCCTTCACTGACTTCCCCCACCCCACCGTATACAATTCAAAATGCTAACCACAACATACAAGGCCATCCACAACATCGCCCCCAGCTACATCACCAACCTCATCTGCAGATATCGCCCAAAGCGTCCCCTCCGCTCCTCCCAGGACCTCCTGCTCTCTAGCTCTCTTGTTACCTCCTCTCATGCTCACCTTCAGGACTTCTCCAGAGCCTCTCCCATTCCCTGGAATTCCCTGCCCCGGTATATCTGATCAGCCCCTAACCTGTCCACCTTTAGGAGATCCCTGAAAACTCACTTATTCAGGGAAGCCTATCCCACACCCACCTAACAACTGTCCCCAAGCCACCCCCCATCAAATCATTCCCTGCATCTATTACCCTTTGTACCACCACCCCCTCCATTTAGAATGTAAGCTCTACGAGCAGGGCCCTCCTGTCCCTTCTGTATTGAACTGTACTGTAATTGTGCTGTCCCCCCTCTACATTGTAAAGCCCTGTGTAAACTGTTGGCGCTATATAAATCGTGTATAATAATAATAATAATATACAAGATTTTAGTAATCAGAACGATATCATTAGCAGTAATCAACATGGATTCATGAAGAATCGTTCTTGGCAAACCAATCTATTAACCTTCTATGAGGAGGTGAGTTGCCATCTAGATAAAGGAAGGCCATAGACATGGTGTATCTGGATTTTGCAAAAGCATTTGACACAGTTCCCCATAAACATTTACTGTACAAAATAAGGTCAGTTGGCATGGACGATAGGGTGAGTACATGGATTGAAAACTGGCTACAAGGGCGTGTTCAGAGGGTGGTGATAAATGGGGAGTACTCGGAAAGGTCCGGGGTGGGTAGTGGGGTCCCCCAGGGTTCTGTGCTATTTAATTATTTCTTTAAGGACCTGGAGGATGGGGTAAACAGTTCAATCTCTATATTTGCAGATGATACTAAGCTAAGCAGGGCAATAACTTCTCTGCATGATGTGGAAACCTTGCAAAAAGATCTGAACAAAATAATGGGGTGGACAACTATATGACAAATGAGGTTTAATGTAGAAAAATTTAAAATAATGCATTTGGAGCGAGTACAAAGAAGGGCAACAAAGCTAATAAAGGGTCTGGAGGATATTAGTTATGAGGAAAGGTTGCGAGCACTGAACTTATTCTCTCTGGAGAAGAGACGCTTGAGAGGGGATATGATTTCAATTTTCAAATATCGTACTGGTGACCCCACAATAGGGATAAAACTTTTTTGCGGAAGGGAGTTTAACAAGACACATGGCCACTCGTTAAAATTAGCAGAAAAGAGGTTTAACCTTAAACTACGTAGAGGGTTCTTTACTGTAAGAGCGGCAAGGATGTGGAATTCCCTTCCACAGGTGGTGGTATCAGCTAAGCACCTGAATGACCACAACGTACCGGGATATATAATGTAATACTGACATATAATCACACACATAGGTTGGACTTGATGGACTTGTGTCTTTTTTCAACCTCACCTACTATCTAACTATGTAACCATGAATACACACCTTTTTACTTGGTTTTATTGGATTTGATTCTATCTATTTTGTACACAATAAAATGATAGTTTTTTTATAATTTTGAGTTGTGATTGCACTTCCTGAATATTTTGGCACCATACAAAATCCATTGTTGCTTCTTTTTTTGTGCACTCATTTACAGTTTGGGATGTGGTGCCAGTTCTCTGCATCTCTGTGATATAACTCTTTAGAGCATGATGTACAGGCAAAGGACACACCCCTGCCACATCTCCAGTTACCTAGACCATGAAGAATTAATATGCAAATAATTATTGGTTAAACCCACAAGATGAAAGATTTAGATAAAATGTTTTAGTGTGGTATCAAACACTTTATAGAGGGCTATACATGATGTCAAAGAAGGAGGAAGAAACAAGGTACAGAGATACTGTATTTGATTCCAAAGGAGGGACAGTCCCTCAAAATAAGGGGCAGTTGGAAACTATGCATTATAGCTATGAGTAGGAGTAGATAGACTGGGCTATTATCTTTAGGAAACGACAATTGGCTGAGCTGGATTTTAGCAATTTTTCTTTATAATAAAATTTTGTTAGCACGGGTGGATAGGGGGTATTAAAAAAGGCATAAACTTGGATGTCGCCTATACCATTGGATGTAAGGATAGCACTAGGTCATGTGGATTACAGTAGCTCTGCATTCTTGCACTAAAAGTGATTGTAAAGGCAGAATGTTTTATTTTCTTAATGCATTCTATGCAATAAGATAAAAAGCCTTCTGTGTGCAGCAGCCCCTCTCAGCCTCCCTAATACTTACCTGAGGTCCCTCTAGATCCACAATTTTGCAGAAGTGTCTCAGCTGCCCGGCACTCCCCTCCTCACTGGCTAAGACAGCAGCAGGGCGCCATTGGATCCCCCTGCTGTCAATCAAAGTCAGTCAGCCAACGAGGAGAATGGAAGCTGCTTGCTGTGGGAGCACTCAACAGGAGGGAGGGGCCAGGAGCACAGAAGAAGGACCCAAGAGGAGGAGGATCTGGGCTGCTCTGTGCAAAACCACTGCACAGAGCAGGTAAGTATGACATGTTTGTTATTTCTAAATGAAAAAAGCGAGACTTTACAATCACTTTAACATCAGAAGAGTCTTTAGCTGAAGTCTTGGATGACATAACAGCCTCAGTGAACGGCTGCTGTGATATTAGATTGAACCAGCTATTAGGCTTAACCAGATTGTACCTTCAACCAGAGATTCACCAGATCTTGTTTTTTGTGGGTTTTTTGCTGAATATAAACTCCTACCTATCTGCCCAAGTTCTCTATAATTTTTTTAAGTGGGCATATATTTTGAGTTTAAGTCCACTTTATCATCCATGGTAAATGAAGCATGATGTTAATATAATTGTTCTAAATAAACTATCTTTGAATGATTATGCTCACATGCCCAACCACCATCTAATGTCCATGGATAGCTTTGGGCACCATGAAGAACCAAGGAACAATTTACAAGTGAAACCAGAACTCTATGTTATTCTCGGCCTCTGAATAACAAGATTATACAATCCCCAGGAGCTCAAAACTCTTAAGATATCTCCAGAGCAAATGATTAATTCAAGCCAGAGATAACTGCTTCTGCTTAACGCTCTGTTCAGCACCGGGCTCTCTTATGATTTCCTTTTGTTTGTCCTACACATCTCTCCTCCCTCCACAGATCGCCTTGTCCTGCTACCTGCAAAGGTGCAGCAGCCAGCAGATTTTAATGAACGGAAGGGGGAAGAAAAAAAATGCGGCAGCCTCCCTTTCATCAGTGTATCCCTGGTAACCTCCTGCAGGGAGCTGGGCTCCGCAGAGCTATTGCAGGCCTCAGCAAAAAGGATTCTATTTTCTGCGGCTTCCTGTTCCTCTTTGGCACGTCGTCATAGCAACCGTGTTAGCTCAAGGAGATTTGCTTCTCTTGCTGTCTTTTCGCTTGCACAGTTTCTTCCCTGCTTGCACTTCTCCTGGCTGCCTCTTTCAGTTTATTATATTCGTTCAGACACCGCAGACTTATTTTCTGTGGCTATAGAAACGCAGTACAAGCAGCTTATCAGGGAGATGCTTATACTGCTGGTTGCAGATTTAAGAACGATGGCTTTGGTGAAAAAGTAAAGCTGTGATATTCACGCTGAACATTGCTTTTGTTTCCCCTCTCAGATTTTATTTTCTGCAGCAGCTGTTTATGAGGCAGCCTTATGCATTGTTCTAATTTCTTCTCTTTTTATCCCTTCATGGTCTTTCAGTATTACTGTTCCTCTTCTTCTCTCCCATCTCTCTCTGTTCCTCATCTATTTTTCCTTTCTCACTTTCTTTCTAGCTTTTCCATTCTAAAATCTGACCCTATTTCTTTCATGTCTTCTACAGTATCTGCCTCTTTTTCTCTAACCACACTTTACCCTTGATACCTGTTTTTATCTTTCCTAATCCTCAATATCTCCTTCCATCTCTAATATTTTCTTCTTTCTCTATTTACTATTTCCCCCTCTTTCCCTACCTCATGTCACCCCCTTTTTCTCTGTGAACCATCTCTCTATTTTCTCTGCCTTCTATCTTTCCCTCTGTCTCTTTTTCTGTCATCTATCACCCCCTCTTCTTCTGTCTCCTATCTCCCCCTTTTTGTCTGATCCCATTTTCCCATCTTTCTCTGTCTTCTATACCCCCCACTTTCTCCGCCTCCTATCTTCCCCTCTCCATCATCCATCATCTATCTCCCCATCTTCTTCTGCCTCCTTTCTCCCCCTCTTCCTCCTATCACCCTCTCTTTTGCTGTCTCCTGTTTCTCCTTTTCCTTGCCTTCTGTCTTACCCTGTTTCTGTAATTTGTTTATTCCTCTTTATCTGTCATTTTGCCCGCTCTTTCTCTGTTTCCTATCTCCCCCTCTTTCTTCATCTCCCTTTTCCCTCTTTTACTCTGCTCCTGTTTAACCCAGTCATTTATCCCCCCCTCTTCTCTGTTACTTTTTGCCCCCTCTTTCTTTGTCATCTATCTCCCCCTCTTTCTCTGTCTTCTATATCCTTCTATTTTTCTGTGTCCTATCTTCCCCTCTTCCTTGATCTATGTCCCCTACCTCCCCCTCTTTCTCTTTGATCTCTCGCCCTCTTTTTATCTGCCTCCCATATCCCCCTCTTTCTCTGCCTCTCACATTCCATTCTTTCTCCGTCTTCTATCTCCCTCTCTTCTTCTGCCTATCTCCTCCCTTTTCTTTGCCTCCTATTTCTCCCCTTTTTCCTATGTTCCCTCTACTTTCTTTGCATCCAATCTTTCCCTCCTACTCTGTCACCGGCCTCTTTCTCTGTCATCTACAGTATCTCACAAAAGTGAGTACACCCCTCACATTTTTGTAAATCTTTTATTATATCTTTTCATGTGACAACACTGGAGAAATTACACTTTGCTACAATGTAAGTAGTGAGTGTACAGCTTGTATAACAGTGTAAATTTGCTGTCCCCTCAAAATTACTCGACACACAGCCATTAATGTCTAAACCGCTGGAAACAAAAGTGAGTACACCCCTAAGTGAAAATGTCCAAATTGGGTCCAATTAGCCATTTTCCCTCCCCGGTGTCATTTGACTCGTTAGCGTTACAAGGTCTCAGGTGTGAATGGGGAGCAGGTGTGTTAAATTTAGTGTTATTGCTCTCACCCTCTCATACTGGTCACTGGAAGTTCCACACGGCATCTCATGGCAAAGAATTCTCTAAGGATCTGAAAAAAATAATTGTTGCTCTACATAAAGATGGCTTAGGCTATAAGAAGATTGCCAAGACCCTGAAACTGAGCTGCAGCACGGTGGCCAAGACCATACAGCGGTTTACCAGGACAGGTTCCACTCAGAACAGGACTCTCCATGGTAGACCAAAGAAATTGATTGCACATGCTCACCGGCATATCTAGAGGTTGTCTTTGGGAAACAGACGTGTGAGTGCTGCCAGCATTGCTGCAGAGGTTGAAGGGGTGGGGGGTCAGTCTGTCAGTGCTCAGACCATACGCCACACACTGCATCAAATTGGTCTGCATGGCTGTCGTTCCAGAAGGAAGCCTCTTCTAAAGATGATGCACAAGAAAGCCCGCAAACAGTTTGCTGAAGAAAAGCAGATTAAGGACATGATTACTGGAATGTCCTGTGGTCTGATGAGACCAAGATAAACTTATTTGGTTCAGATGGTGTCAATCGTGTGGCGGCAACCAGGTGAGGAGTACAAAGACAAATGTGTCTTGCCTACAGTCATGCCTGGTGGTGGGAGTGTCATGGTCTGGGGCTGCATGAGTGCTGCCAGCACTGGGGAGCTACAGTTCATTGAGGGAACCATGAATGCCAACATGTACTGTAACATACTTAAGTAGAGCATGATCCCCACCCTTCAGAGACTGGGCCGTAGGGCAGTATTCGAACATAATAACGACCCCAATCACAACTCCAAGACGACCACTGCTTTGCAAAAGAAGCTGATGGACTGGCCAAGCATGTCTTCAGACCTAAACCCTATTGACCATCTATGGGGCAACCTCAAATAGAAGGTGGAGGAGCGCAAGGTTTCTAACATCCGCCAGCTCCATGATGTTGTCATCAAGGAGTGGAAGAGGACTCAATTGCCAGGCTGTGAAGCTCTGGTGAACTCTATGTCCAAGAGGGTTAAGGCAGTGCTGGAAAATAATGGTGGCCACACAAAATATTGACACTTTGGGCCCAAGTTGGACATTTTCACTTAGGGGTGTACTCACTTTTGTTGCCAGTGGTTTAGACATTAATGGCTGTGTGTTAAGTTATTTTGAGGGGACAGCAAATTTAAACTGTTATACAAGCTGTACACCCACTACTTTACATTGTAGCAAAGTGTAATTTCTTCAGTGTTGTCACATGAAAAGATATAATAACATATTTACAAAAAATGTGAGGGGTGTACTCAATTTTGTGAGATACTGTATATCTCCATTTCTTCTGCATCGTGTCTCCCCTTCTTTCTATGCCTCCTATTGCCCCTTTTTCTCTGTGTTCGATATCCCTCACGTTCTCTTCCTCCAATCTCCCCTTTTGCTGTCATCTATCTCCCCTTCATTCTCTGTTTCCAATCCTACTATTTTCTGTTTCCTATCTCTTCTATTTTGCTGTCTCTGATCTCCCCCTGTTTCTCTACCACCTTTCTACCTCTTTTTTTCTGCCTCCTATCTCCTCCTCTTTCACTACCTCCTAACCCCACTTCTTTCTCTGCCTCCCCCCCCTCCTTTTTATCAGTCTCCTATCTCCCTTTTCTCCACCTCATATCTCCCCCTGTTTATTTGTCCCTTAGCTTCCCCTTTCTCTGACTCTTATCTCATTCTCTTCCTCCTATCCCCCCTCTTTCTTTGATCTCTATCTTCGTCTCTGCCTCTGTTTCCTATTCCTCTCTCAATCTCTGTCTCCCGTCTCCATCTCTTTCTCTATCATCTACATCCCCCTTTTCTCTCTGTTCTATTTTCCCCTATCTTTATGTCTCCCATTTCCCCCCCTTTTTCTTGGTCTTTATAACCACCTCCCCCTTTCTTTGCCTCCTATCTGCCCCTCTTTCTCTATCTTCTATATCCTCCTCTTTCCTCATCCTCTATTTCCTCCTTTTACTCTACTTCCTGTCTCATGCTGCTTCTTCGTAATGTATGTCTTTCTCTTATTTCTCCCTATTTTTCTGCCTCCTTTCTCACCCTCTTTTGCTGCCTCCCATCTCTACTCTTGCACTGCATTCCATCTCTCCCTCTTTTTCTACAATCTATCTAGCTCTCTTTCTCTGCCTCATATCTCCCCCTCTTTCTTCACCTATTGTCTTATCTCCTGTCTTACATCCCTCCTTTTTCTCTGCCTCCTATCTATCTCTAATTCTTTGCCACCTATCTCCTGCTGTCCTCTTTTACTCTCAATACCCCTTTTTTTTCTCTTCCTTACCCCCCGTCTCCGACTTTTCTTTATCTCAAGCCTCAGTCTTTTTCTCCCTGCCTCTTAATTTTACTTCGTTCCCTATCTATTTCCCCTCTACCTCTGTCTTCCATCCAGGTTTCTTTCACCCACTCTCTTGTCCCCTCATGTTCCTTTTTATTTTCTGTATACCTGCTGTGTCTCTTTTCCTATCTCCCCTTTCTCCATCTTTATCTCATTCTATCCTTCTTCTACTCTCCCTCTTTTCTAATTTCTACCTGTCTCTCTTATTTTTTCTCCTGCCCCCCACCCACCTTTTTATTAGCCATGTTCCTGTCTTATTCTCCTTACTCCCTCTTTTTTCATCTCTTCATTCATTCTCTCTGCTCCTCTCGCATTGCTTTCTCCTCTCCTCCTCATTCTTTCACACTTTCTCTTCTTAACAATCTCTCTCTTTTCATTCTCTCTTTCCTTGCCATTCTTTCTCTGCTGATTCCTTGAACGGAGAGCTCAGCGGAGTAGACCCCTCTACAGCAATAACGATTTGCAGATCACATAAAGCATTTAAAACCTGTTAAGAGCTGTGGGCTTTGCATAGCATTACAAACCCACACATTTCAGTGCTTGTACATTGTCTATGCCAGCGTTTCTCAACTTTTTCACACAAGGCACCCTTTAAAATTATGCAAATAAGGCACCCCATTCTAAAACGTAAAAAACAAAACAAATAGTTTTACTTATAGCAGCAGGGTGCACACACATAGGACACCCAACATTAGAGGTGATTTATGCTTACAAAGCACATGTACCTTTGGACACTGATACTGACTATTACTCCAGTGTTTCCCTTTGCCCTCGGTTTCTCCCCTTTATTCAGCTAACATAAACCCCTGCTGACGGAGAGGCATGGAAGGGGCAAACAAGGATGCTGAGCAGGTGCCTGACATCCTCCTCATAAACTAATAAAGTCATAGGTTGTTAGGACACCAGCATGCCCAAGGCTTTATTGCTGCACAATCAAAACCTGTGGCTTTGTGTGACAAAAAGGCTGGCTTGATCCACCCGCTGGCATGTACACAATTCTTGGGAAACTTGGGGCAATTTGTAGGCATTTTGCAAGAAACACCTTAAAAACTCAGAAGGCATCCTGGTTAAATAAGGCTATTCTATGTCTTAACTCTGCAGCCATAGTCTGTACTATTACTAAGGATATGTTTTGCACATACAAAGATTGCATTAAAGAAGAAGTATAGCCAACGCTATTTTAGCTGTACTTCTATTACGGGTCACATGAGTGCAGTCTGTTCTGCACTCCTGTGATCCTTTTTCAGCTGACAGCGGATTGAAGCCCACTGTCGGTTCACATCACAGAGCCGGCGCAGGCTCTGAAACAATCCGACCATATGGTTGGGATCTGCCCAGAAGCCTGGGCTAACAGCTGGCTCAGCTTCATAGAGATCCGCTGAGAGACTGAGCCAGCCACTTCTGCCCTCTCCACAGCCCAGTGCTCCAGTGAGCCATGGAGGGGCAGAGCAGAGAGCTGGAGACTGACAGTCCTGGCTCTCTACTCACAGAATGCTGAGAACTAAGCGATCAACGGCCTTTGATCTCTCAGTGCAGAGCCGCAGGGGACAAATGCAGCATCAAAATGATGCTGTATCCAACTAGGTGAGTATAAATGGGTTTTTTTTTGCCATATTTCTCTTTTAAGGCTAAACTTTAGGCAAGCAGCTAAGTAGTGCATCGAAATACATTTACATTCATATTTTTTACATGCCATAGGTTTTGAAATTATGTGCAGACAGTTTTGTTATCCAGGTACCTTTCAGCCTTTAAAGCATGATCACAAACACACCCTTAGTCTTCTGACTGGACAATATAGGATCAGCAGTAGACTTATTACACAGTTTACTTTGCTCCAGGAGAGTAATGGGAACCAATCACAACCAAATATAGCTTTTTATGAGCAAAATAAAGTGTAGTATGCAAAGTGTGCCATGGTGCCATATTGATTGGTCAAGATCCTGGCGAAAGTTGGTTTGTTTCTACAGAACATGGCTTATTGTGACATACCTTTTCACATCTTTCAACATCAGTGTCCTTTGCAACACTCTGCATGACATTTCATAGCTGCTAAAGAAGTCAGTTCTAGAAGATTTTCACCAGTCAAACCCGGGGTTTGCAGGTCTGAATGGGGAGCAGGTAGCAATAACAACAATGCGTTGCTGAGAGTGGGTCCCACTGTCATTGTTATCTGAATATGAAGACTCTCCTCTCTGTACCATCAGCCCAGCATATCTGAAATGTACATGCCCAGGAAGGTGCAACTACCCCCAGCCTGGCCACTCCCCACTGTGCTCTCACCTTCTGTCAGGCAAGGGCACTGCAGTAGGCCTGAATGGCTACCAGTGTTACCCCACTGTTTTTCCCTCTCCTAAGCTAAGTCCTGCTTTTATTAACATTATAGAAGTATCATGACAGATCTAGTTGGTCACACTAGTTGCATTTAAAATACATTTCAAGTTGTTTATAAATGCATAACCACAACCATTGCTGTTTAAATGTACCCCTAGTGCAACTTTAAAATAATTTCCAGGAAGCAAAGCAAAAACTGCTAACAGTTAACAGCTAAAAATAACAGTTTAGCAGAAAAGGAGAGCTCTGCTTAGTTACTGTGGGCAACACAGACAAGTTTTATTTCAGTGCTTCATTGGTACACTGCTCAACCAAACTGTCTGTATATAACAAATGCAGGTTCTCCAAGATTTCATAAAAAAATAAGCTACCATAGTTTCCAGGGTGGTCTATCATGCAATCACATTAGGACCACCTTTTAGGGCACACAATCAGCACATAAATGTAGTTTCATATTAGCCTGTAAGCTCTGTTTGGCCAGGCTTGCAAATAGCATTGCAAATAAAGTGGGGAGGGACAGAAGTGGTAAATGGGAGCAAACACTGGGTGCACAATAATGATTGTTACCCGCATTAGTGGGAGGACGTCTGATTTGGGGGAAAAAATCATTACCAAACCTGGCCTTCCTTTATCTTAGGTCTATGGACAGCCTTTTTATTTGTGTAGCAAATATACACTGGGCCCCAAAAGTACCACAGATCCCTGTTCTTAAAGCCTCACTTGGATCCTCTTTCATATTCCAATGAACACTCATTATGGGCATCACAATGTACTCATATCAGTCTCTACAGAAGCACACAATGCTTTGAGTGTCTTGAAAACCAGGTGTTTCAAGTACCCTCCGAGATTTAGTTCTGGTCCACTGTATTCAGTGGAGCTGAATTTCATTGCTCACTGTAATGAGTGTAGCTGTGTTCTGATCTATTCTGTGTTTCAGTGGCTTCAGGATTAACTGCTTCCCCGTTTGTTCAGAAGTGTTCTGAAGATAGTGGACAGGGAGAGTCTAATTAGCAGCTGAATATTTATGCAGCCCTGGCCAATCCCTGGAGAGAGGTGCCCAGATGGTGAATGGGAGTGTATACTGTATAAATACGCTGAGACTTAGAGCAGAGGTATATTTTTCCCTGAGGAGGAGATCACAGCCTAGGGGGGTTCTGCCAAGTGCTTGCAGTTCATGGAGGCCTCAGTTGAGCTAGCTGGAGGCCTACTTTTCTAAGAGTTTGCTAAAGCTGACTGAGGGGCTGTCATCTGAGAATCTAGTCTGGTATCATGGGGTGAAAGTGTCTGGAAGATATTGGAAGGAGGCAACCAACTATCCAAGGACAATAGTGAGTACAGACTGGTATGAGAGATCCTAGAGACTGTGTGCTGCTGCCATCCCTATTATGCTAGAGTCAGCATGTTTAAAGGGGACATTGTGTCTGGTGTCCTGAAGAGCTCAGTCTATTTCATTTTTTAGTGAAAGGACTTTGCTCGGATCTCCTCAGGTTGCTACTACAAAGCTCAGTCTGTCATTTACTTGTACATTTGGCTCACCGTTCAAAAGAAGAAAGTTTAGTTTCTATATTTTGCTACTAAAGGTTACTGGAGTATCCTACATTCACCCACTACATATCCAAGTTCAAGTTTTCATAAAGGAATCTGAAAAAAGCATACCCCTAGAATGGGTAAAGCGTATGAAGAGTGATTGGAATTGTGTGCTGGCTGCAGTGCAATTATTGGGAAAAGAACCCTGGGCATTCACTCAGCAGCTCCTATGGGGGTAGCGCTATGGCGCAGATGAAACCAAGCTATGCAGTGGAATAACGTCCTTACAGGATGTCTCCAATTTACAAGCCGACCTCAATGCACTGTCTAATTGGGCGACTATGTGGCAGATGAGGTTTAATGTTGAGAAATGTAAAGTTATGCACTTGGGGGCTAAGAATATGCATGCATCATACATGCTAGGAGGAGTACAACTGGGGGAATCCATGGTGGAGAAGGATCTGGGGGTTTTGGTATATCATAAGCTCAATAATAGCATGCAATGCCAAGCTGCGGTTTCCAAAGCGAGCAAAGTCCTTTCTTGTATTAAGAGAGGTATGGACTCCAGAGAGAGAGATATAATTTTGCCCCTGTTCAAATCATTAGTAAGACCTCACCTGGAATATGCAGTGCAGTTCTCAAAAAAGGATATCGGGGAACTGCAGAAAGGCAACCAAACTGATAAGAGGCATGGAGGAGCTCAGCTATGAGGAAAGATTAGAGGAACTGAATTTATTTACTCTTGAGAAGATGAGAATAAGGGGGGATATGATCAACATGTTCAAATATATAAGGGGTCCATATAGTAAACTTGGTGTTGAGTTATTTTTTTTACAGTCAACCCAGAGGACACAGGGGCACTGTTTAGGTCTGGAGGAAAAGAGATTTCATCTCCAAATATGCAAATACGTTTCTTCACAGAAAGAGCTGTGAAAATGTGGAATAGACTCCCGCCCGAGGTGGCTCTGGCCAGCTCAGTAGATTGCTTTAAGAAAGGCCTGGATACTTTCCTAAATGTACATAATATATCTGGGTACTAACATTTATAGGTAAAGTTGATCCAGGGAAAATCCGATTGCTTCTTGGGGGATCAGGAGGGAATTTTTCCCCCTGCTTGGAGCATGCTCTGCTGGGGTTATTTGCCTTCCTCTGGATCAACTGAGGGTATAAAATTTGATATATTGGATTGTACAATATTTTTTACTTTATTTATTTATTGTTTTTAAGGTTGAACTGGATGGACTTGTGTCTTTTTTCAACCGGTAACGGTAACGTAATGTAACTATGTGTTCATAGGCAGGAAAATGAGCTCTGAAGTTAGTGAAAATTAGGGTACAAGATGTTCTTAATTCCCTAATTCTAAAACTCTTCTGGCTCATCTAATGACATTGAGGGCCCTTTCTTTTCCCTCCAAGTGGTCCTAATTGCAGCACCGAAGGGAGCTAAGATCAAGTGTAGTATCTGTTCTTATCAGTATCCAGTAGGGACACTCAACAGTTCATTCTGGCCTTATGGCTAAGATGGCTGTTTGTTTAATGCTCCCGCTGGATTGATGGAGGTCGTGAAGGATCTTTCCGATGGCCAAGTTTTTTTGTCTGAGACTGGGGCAATTTTTTTATTTTGCATATTTATTTATTTCTGTTTGCTCCTCTTCACGTGTCACTTGCACTTATGTTTGTGTTTCCTTTTCACTCAGCCTAAATGCACTTTTTTGTGACATTTTACAACAATGAGCCTCATCAGAATTGAGTGCATTAAGGCATATGTCAAGGTGAACTATTGCAGAAAAGATAACTATTTATGACTCTTTTTGCATGTCCTTTTTCCACAAAAATTGCACTCAGAAGTACTGGTGATTGATAGATTAAGCAACAACACAAGGGATCTGCAGTCTTCTATTAACTGTTCAGTATGCCAGTGCAAGTTAATGAGAGGTCTTTGTGCTTCTGTGCTTTACAAGAGCTCTGGAGCTCTGAATGGCACACCACAATTTTAGGGTGCAGAGACAAGAATCCAATGACCTATGTGACAATGTTCTCAGTAATGCTCTACTAATTAGGTTGCAGGTACTGCTTATTTTCCACAGTACAGAAGGCCAATAACACAGAGGGTTGGAAATGCCATTATTTTCCATTGAAGGATACAGGAATGCAGTAAATTCTTAGACATTTTAGACATCCAAAAGTAGGTCAACCGGGAGGTGGTCAACAGTCACTGATATATCCAACAGATGTGAAAATCATACTACAAGAAGTATGTGAAAGAATAAATGCATGAATTAAAGCTAGACAAAGCAGAGTCACCTGGAAATTAGCCATGACCCCAAGGGGAGAACATCAAGAATCAACCTAGTGCTTTCAAACCAGGACTGGTAATTGCCAGAAAAAAAGTGTTACCTGAACAATGATGGGCCTCAAATAGCAATGTGGACGCCAAGCAATCATCCACCATAAGGAGAAGAGGTAGAGTAACAAACTACCTGAACAGAAGAAGAGAGCATGGACCAACAACTAAGGTGCCCCACAATGACAAATTTTCACCAGTAAAAAGGCCTATGCCTAAAATATCTAATTCTTGACTTTAGGGAAGGATGCTACAATAGGCAAGGTGCAGTATGATCATAAAACAGACCATCCAGACTACAGCTGGAGTTCACAGCAAAATACCCTTTACTTCAGAGAGAAGGACCTTATAATGAATAGGCTGTAACTGCTAGACAACTAATTACATATTGAGATATATACAGTGCTTTGAAAAAGTATTCATATTCCTTGTTCCACATTTTGTCATGTTACAACCAAAACGTAAATGTATTTCATTGGGATTTTATGTGATAGACCAACACAAACTGGTAGATAACTGTGACGTGGAAGGAAAATGATAAATGGTTTTCAATTTTTTTTTTTACAAATAAATATCTGAAAAGTGTGCTGTGCATTTGTATTCAGCCCCCTTTACTCTGATACCCCTAACTAAAATCTAGTGGAACCAATTGCCTTCAGAAGTCCCCTAATTAGTAAATAGGGTCTACTTGTGTGTAATTTAATCTCAGTATAAATACAGTTGTTCTGTAAAGGCCTCAGAGGTTTGTCAGAGAACCTTAGTGAACAAACAGCATCATGAACGCCAATAAACACACCAGACAGTGATAAAGTTGTGGACAAGTTGGGTTAGGTTATAAAAAAATATCCCAAGCTTTGAACATCTCACATAGCATTGTTCAATCCATCATCCAAAAATGGAAAGAGTATGGAACAACTACAAACCAACCAAGACATGGCCGTCCAAAGAAGGCATTAATCAGAGCAACAGCCAAGAAGCCCATGGATCCACAGCTCAGATGGGAGAATCTGTCCACAGAACAACGATTAGTCGTGCATTCCACAAATCTGGCCTGTATGGAAAAGTGGCAAGAAGAAAGCCACAAGAAGTCCCGTTTACAGTTTGCGAGAAGCAATGTGGGGGATACAGCAAATAAGTGGAAAAAGGTGCTCTGGTCAGATGAGAACAAAATTGGGCTTTTTGGCCTAAAAGCAAAACCTTATGTGTGGCAGAAAACTAACACTGCACATTACCCTGAACACACCATACCCACTGTGAAACATGGTGGTGGCAGCATCATGTTGTGGGGATGCTTTTCTTCAGCGGGGATAGGGAAGCTTGTCAGAGTTGATGGGAAGATGGGTGGAACCAAATACAGGGAAATTTTAGAACTAAACCTGTTGGAGTCTGCAAACGACTTGAGACTGGGGCGGAGGTTCACCTTCCAGCAGGACAACAACCCTAAACATACAGCCAGAGCTACAATGTAATGGTTTAGATCAAATCATATTCATGTGTTAGAATGGCCCAGTCAAAGTCCAGACCTAAATCCAATTAAGAATCTGTGGCAAGACTTGAAAATTGCTGTTCACAGATGCTCTCCATCCAATCTGACAGAGCCAGAGCTATTTTGCAAAGAAGAATGGGCAAAAATTTCACTCTCTACATGTGCAAAGCTGGTAGAGACATTGAAGCTGTAATTGCAGCGAAAGGTGGTTCTGCAAAGTATTGACTCAGGGGGGCTGAATAAAAAAATGCACGCCACACTTTTCAGATATTTATTTGTAAAAAAATTTGAAAACTATTTAATATTTTCCACTTCACAAGTATGTGCCACTTTGTGTTAGTCTATCACACAAAATCCCAATAAATCACATTTACGTTTTTGGTTATAACATGAAAAAATGTGGAAAATTTCAAAGGGTATGAATACTTTTTCAAGGCACTGAATCATACAATAACAAGAATTTTTGGATTACATCTATAGGTGATTTAGGGTTGTGAAATCTGCAAAGTAAACCTGCCTAACTACGATAATTATGATTGTAATGCCCTGTACACACGGGCGGACTTTTCGATGGACTAGGTCCGGCGGACTTTTCGACAGACTTTTTGACTGACATTCTGACGGACTTTCGAATGAACGGACTTGCCTACACACGATCAACCAAAGTCTGACGGATTCGTACGTGATGACGTACGACCGGACTAAAATAAGGAAGTTCATAGCCAGTAGCCAATAGCTGTCCTAGAGTCGGTTTTTGTCCGTCGGACTAGCATACAGACGAGCTGACTTTTCGACCGGACTCGAGTCCGTCAGAAAGATTTGAAACATGTTTTATTTATAGGTCCGTCTGACTTTTGGGAAAAAAAGTCCGCTGGAGCCCACACACTCCGTCGAATTGTCCGCCGGAGTCCGGTCCGCCGGACCTAGTCCGTCGAAAAGTCCGCTCGTGTGTACACGGCATAAGAGTTATAAAATGTTATCCAACATAAACAATTGAGTACTTTCCGTGATACTTCTTTTTTTATTTGCACTAACATATCATTTTTCAGGACAAGCTTTTGGGGTATGTCCCCTTCTTCAAGGTCCCAATCGTACTTAATTTAGCAACGTAGAAGGTACCTGATTCATGGGTTTGGACTGGAAGTTACATGGGGAAACCTGAGCATCCAAATGGCAAGAAAGTAAGTACAAAGAAAAGCACCAGATACTCTCAAATGGCACACTTTTTGGCTGCTCTAAATAACACTAGTGACCTGACCCCTTTCACCTCAATGGAGTATTTATGCAGGAATGATAAACATACTGGGCACATATATAAATATATACTATATTGAATTCAGGTTTTTCTAAGTTGCTACACTTGGAAAAATTGGAACAGGATCTGGGAGAGACGATGGCAGTAGAGGAATGGGGTAAATTGGCTCAGTACAATTCTAAATCATACATAAATACCTCACTGATTGAGGAGAACTACAAGGTTTTCCTTAGGTGGTATATGGTGCTGGTGCGACTGATGTGTGTCCCAGGAGCCTCCTCATTGTGCTTCAGAGGCTGTGATCAGCCTCATAGTGGACTTGTCCGAAAGTCAAGCAGTTCTGGATCTGCACATACAATTAAATGTATTTCCTTACCCAGGTGAACCTAATTAAAACTCCACAACAGGCCCTACTGAGAAGACTGGTGGAGGGGAAACCTGGACAGGTGCGATGGTTAATTTCTTTTAATTTCACAGCAGCCAGAATCTCAATTGCGAGATCCTGGAAATCTCCCATAATCCCGTTTGATCTCTTGAAGGCCAAGTTGACATGGATCATGATAAATGAACGTTTGCTGGCGATTCTACATGACAGATTGGCCTTTTTCGAGAAAATTTGGGATCCCTGGATAAAATATCTTTCAGATTCCTCTTGAGAGGGACCGAAACCTGTGTTCTGGCAGTAGAGGGTCCATTTCTTTTACTCTTTTCTTTTTCTTCACCTTGCTGTTCTACTTCTTCTTTCCATTCTCTTCATCCGTTTGCTTACTTTTGCTGGTTTTCTCCTTAGCATGTACTACATCGTGCATAAGCCAAGCCGACAAGTATTGCGCAGCGTGATGAAAGAGAAAATTTGTTCTATAATACTGGCGTGACGCACACTATAAGTGACTCCTCCAGCAGGGGAGGTGGATTTGTCCCTCCTTTCTCCTGGATAGGGGAGGTCAGGTTTATGCCATTGTTAATATCTATTGATGTAGCCATATGCTTCTCCATAGTCAAACTTCTAACGGTGAGGCTACTTAAAGGCATTCTCTTCTGTTATATAGTAATTTTTTGAAGCTAAACGTATTGCACTACAGATGACCTTAGGATCAGTGGATACTGTCTCGACCTCGATTACTGTGCTATTGTAAGCATGAATGTATCCAAAGACTGTTATCCAACCTTTTCTGCCACATGTTTTCTAGTTGGCTATTGTACTTCTTTGAAATACTTATTAGTAAAAAGTAATGGAAACGAGATGTAGGGGATCTCATTTAACAGATTTGATCCAAACAGACATGGATTCACAAGTTAAATCATTGCTAATAGGGGATGGATAGTTACTGAGACCTAAGTAGGGAATCCAACTGCTGGCCAAAATATGTTATACAAAGAATGAAATTGATGTCTCTAATATGAAACTCTTTTTTTTTTTTACTGTACAACATGAAACAAATAATAACAGTCAGAAGAAAACAGATGAAGCAAAAGTGTAAATATTATGTCCATAATCACAGTGCTTAATGTAGTAGTAAACCGCAGCCTATTTTTTTTTTCACCTGCAAGGTAAAAGCATAATGTACTAGTATGCATCGCATACTAGCAAATTATGAAATGCTTACCTTAGAACAAAGCCCTCCAGTGGAGAGCTGTCACCGCTGACAGGGCTACCATCTTTCCAAACAGAGTTTACTTCCACTTTAAATGATCAACCACAAATTATAAAATTATAATGTCCTATATAGTGCATAATCCATATAGTGCAGCTTTAAAGAGAAAGTCTATTAATGAATAACGTCCTTCAAGTGCTGCTTGCAGCTATTATTTATCTTGTGCAATACTGTCCAAAAAGTTGCTCCGTGCAAATTGTGTAAATCAAATTCTATTAATCATAAAATGCTCTTCAAAAAGTGCTCCCGTGTTCAGCAGTGAGCCACCACCACAACATATGAGAACTCACCAGACAGGATTGACTCCTGCTAGAGTAGGTCAGTCAGCACCTACGAGAATAGATATAAAACACCGCGCTAACCAATAAGATAAATGAAAGCTGCTGCATACAGTCTGACAAAAACAGTGAACTAATATATGGAAAAATGCAGCGCATGTACAAGTAAATATATGTGTTAATAATGGTGAAACAGTGCTAAAATAATTAGCCAGAGGTGAGTTTAAACAAAAACGTCCATAAATGGATGTGAATGTCCAACTGCACAGGAGGTGTGGGTACTCCAAGGGGTGGTGGTAATCTAGTGGTTGTCAGAAGTCACCTTGCATCTTAAAACGATTTCCCAGCAGGATGAGCCAATCAGAAGAAATGCAAAAAAGACTCTTACCAAATCCCGTGGATTCCCGTGTCAGCGACAGGGAATCGCATGCGCAGTTAGTCACCAATGACATGGAATGGAAGGTCTGGAATCGCCAATCCTTTGGGTTGTGGTCTGTATAGATCTCCGAAGGCAACCGGATGGGTCTTCACACCGAGCAGTCAAAGCGTGGATCAGGAGTTTCCAAAAGGACACCAAAGGGGCGGTTGGAGGTACTGGGCTTCATGCAGTAACTTCCTTCGAAAATCTACTAGCGTATAGCTAGCTTTAGGACAGCTACCGATGGCTTCTAAAGGGTACAACCAGTTCACCGTCACTCAGGGCTCCTCCGCCGCCGGACTCCTTCTCTTCTCTCCTCAGCGGACCCTTCCTGCTCTTCCTTGGACGTGACCCTCCGCCTCAGCCGCTTCACCTCCTGGAACTCTGAGGAAGGGAGGAGGGGGGGGACTGAAGAGGGCGGATCACTCCGCGCCAAAGGCCCGGTTGATGACGTCAGCTTCAGCTTTCCCGAGCGTAGATCCCGCAGGAACGGAACGCACAGCCCCGCCGTGGGGGGGAGGGTCGCGGTGACCCGGCGTCTAGGAAGTCCAATAGGGGGACCCGCGCTCCGCTTTGTCACTGTTTATAAACGGGTACACGATCGCAGGAACGGGGCCGCTAAAGCTTGACAGTTCGCACGTTGGATTCCTCTTAGCAACCGGTGACGTCATCCACCCCACAGCCCCGGGCCTCTTTGGTGTCCTTTTGGAAACTCCTGATCCACGCTTTGACTGTTCAGTGTGAGGACCCATCCGGTTGCCTTCGGAGATTTATACAGACCACAACCCAAAGGATTGGCGATTTCAGACCTTCCATTCCATGTCATTGGTGACTAACTGCGCATGCGATTCCCTATCGCTGACACGGGAATCCACGGGATTTGGTAAGAGTCTTTTTTGCATTTCTTCTGATTGGTGCAGTCAGCACCTTCCCCCAAGGGGTTAATCATCCAAGGTAACACCACTTCTTCTTCACACCACGGTCAGGTATTTCATAAAATCAGGCGATCGCCTCCTGAAGATGTGAGCGCATCGAAACGTACGTCGAGGCAGGGTTAGAGGAAGGAACACTGGTCCACTGGAGACACCCGGATGTGGTGAGAGGCCCGAGTGATCGGAGATACAGTACTGCCAGTGTTGTACGATAAAAACGATACATAACCCAGGTGCAGGGTGGAATGCATAGTTACAGTGTCTTGAAAAAGTATTACCCCCTTGGCATTTTTTGTGTTTTGTTGCTTCACAACCTGGAATTAACATGGATTGTTTGAGGATTTGCATCATTTAATTTACAGAACATGCCTACAATTTTGAAGATTTTTTTTTTTTTTTTTATTGTGAAGCAAACAACAAATAGGACAAAATACAGAAAAAGTCAATGTGCATAACTATTCACCCCCCTAAAGTCAATACTTTGTAGAGCCACCTTTTACGGCTATCACAGCTCCAAGTCGCTTTGCATAAGTCTCTATGAGCTTGCCACATCTTACCACTGGGATTTTTGCCCATCCTTCCTTGCAAAACTGCTCCAGCTCCTTCAAGTTGGATGGTTTGCGCTTGTGAACAGCAATCTTTAAGTCTGACCATAGACTTTCTATCTTACAATCTATACATTTACATGTTTCCCCTTAAAACACTCAAGTGTTGCTTTAGCAGTGTATTTGGGGTCATTGCCCTGCTGGAAGGTGAACCTCCCTCCTAGCCTCAAATCACACACAGAGTGGTACAGGTTTTGCTCAAGAATATCCCTGTATTTAGCACCATCCATCTTTCACTCAACTATATATATAGTTTATAAAAATGTATAGTGGTGGGGTATGAGAACCCTCAAACCTGTTAGCATTAGGTGTCTGTATGGTGGTGGCGTAAAAACGGGGTACCATGACCGTCCGGATAAATGCTCCCAACTGGGAGCCGTGGCGGGCAACCCGTCCAAAACGCCCAAAAGGCATCGGCCAGAGTAGGCACGGGAAGGCAAGGCAACCTGGAGGGGGGTTAAAAAATGGGGGTGAGCCATGGTGAACAGGACAGGAGGGGACAGTGGGGAAGTGAGTGAATGGAGCCAAACTAGAGGAAGGTGAGAGAAGTGAAGAGCGAGCAGCCAAAGGCTGAGATGTGAGTGTGATGAAGAGTGGGGGGTAGGGACAGGTGATTGGCCACCAGTGAGAGATGGGACGTGAAGACCAGCAGGGAAGTGGTGTGAGTGGACAGTGTGAGAGGATAGGGACAGGTGAATAACCACCAGTAAGAGATGAGACGTGAGGATCAGAGGGAAAGTGGTGTGAGTGAACAGTGTACCTGTGTGGAGAGTGGCTGATTGGAGTGAGGAAACCTTGAACTGGCGTGCAGGTCTGAGTGACAGGGGGAAGCCTTGATGGCCAGTACCCGCCCGGGGGATGCCTATATAGGCGCCAGGACGATGACGCTACGGACGTCACGCCAGCGCAGCAGAGTGGGAGGGGGGAAGACAGGCGGAAGGAGGAGTCCAGCGAGGCGATCGACCCTCCTCCACCGGAAGTCCCCTGATCTGCTCGCGATGGTGGTCACCGCACACATGGGCGAGACAGTGCTGGGTGAGCACCTCACGTCCAGTCGGGGATGCGCGACGTTGACGTGCAGTGACGGTGCCCACGCCTCCCCAGGCATCAGAGTCTGGGGTAGGGGGAGGGGCCGCCAGGCACGTCACAGCTCCCGGAAGAGGAGAACCAGCCAGGCAGCAGGAAAACCCAGCTCAGTTCACACCACCTCCAAAGCTGAACCCGGGTAAAATCAATTAGTATTGAGAATAAATGAATAAAAATAATTAAAAAACATACAATGAGTTGTCAGGATAACTAAAGTTGAAGGTGTATAAGGATCAAGAAGAATGTCATGGGAAGAAGGTTGCAAGAGAAAGTAATGCTAGTAGAGGTAATAGAGCATTCCATGTGCTTCCATCCTATTTGGGCGTTTTGGACGAGTTGTCTGCCGCAGCTCCCGGTTGGGAGCATTTATCCGGACGGTCATGGTACCCCGTTTTTACGCCACCACCATACCGACACCTAATGCTAACAGGTATTTGGTTTGAGGGTTCTCATACCCCACCACTATACATGCTTACCCTTATTACTACACCTAAAATAATTCAATCTTTTACTCATATATACATCTTGTGCTTGCTCCTGACGAGTGGCCTCCAGCCACGAAACGCGTAGAGCTGCCATACGTTTTGTTTCCATCCAACACTACTCGAATACCAAGTTTACATTTAATATTCTCATTTAGGACCAACAAGTTCATGGGCTTTGCAAGTACTACGATGTATTATTGTTTTATTCAATGACCATATTGGTGAACTCTGTTATGCTGTTGTATTGCCATTTTATGTGATACTGATTTTATGACTTTATGTACTGTATTATTTTATATCATTATCGTTGCAATTAACTGCTATGTTTGGTTATATCAGATGGCAATCAATAAAACCTATTACCTTTACCAATTTACCTTTTTGCAACCAAGTGCTTCATATAAAGTCCCACCCCCTTTGCTCTCCCCCCTTTAATTTATGATAGGGATGGAAATATGTGACCTTACCAGGCCACAATTTCATTCAAAGTCCCGAGGGATGGAACAATGGTGCCTTACCGGGCCATGCGTTCATATAAAGTCCCTATATTTTTCCCCTTAACCATAATCATCAATGAGTCTTTGCCACCCATGACCCTGTCACTGGTTCGCTGGTTTCCCTTCCTTGAACCACCATTGGTAGGTCTGGACCACTGCAGACCACAAACATTCCACTAGAGCTGCAGTTTTGGAGATGCTCTGACCCAGTGGTCTAGCCATTACAATTTGTCCCTTGTCAAAGTTGTGCAAAGCCTTACACATGTCCATTTTTTTTTTTTTTTTGCTTTTAACACATCACCTTCAGGGACAACATGTTCATTTCCTGCTTAATATCACCCACCCACCCACTTTCAGATGCCATTGTTACAAGAAAGTCAATGTTATTCACTTTACCTGTCAGTGGTCATAATGTTATATTTAATCTAAGCCCAGGTTCACACTGAGCTGCGGGAATGAAGCCGTGTGAGTTCAGCTGATCTCGTGTGATTTCACTCCCGCATGTCAGTCCCGATTTCAGAGACATCTGTGCAGGTTTCTGCACAGATGCCAATGTAAATCGCAGCCCGAAATTGCAAAAAGTAGTACAGGAACTACTTTTTGAAATCGGCGCAGCGCTGCAAATGCGGCGTTGCACCAATTGCCACGGTGCCATTGACGGCAATTGACACGTCAAATCGCATGTCAAAAGGCTCCAGCGTGAACCAGGGTTCACTGTAGCATGCTCCTTTTTTTTTTTGCTTGGGGCAATGAAAAGATTTGGTAAGGGTACACTGTGAAATATTTGTTCTGGGCCAATTAATGTTTAAAACAGTCCTGGCAGTAAGTCCTACAGAACAACTTTATTTTTTCCTCTTGCCCCTGCAACCTTGTTTATCAGACACCATTTAGACATTCATCTGCCACCCTTTCAAATATGTCGTGCAATTACTTCAATTTTCTTTCAAAAGAATAAACAAATTCAAATATATATTGACAAGATTGGGGTCAGTTTGTCATTCCTGTAATCTTTCTGTTGTGTTGGTGAATATAGTTACATAGCTGTAAAGAGCAGCATGGTAGGTAGACTGCTCATTAGTGGTTGCTGCGCTCATTAACATTCACACAGCTTCAACTCTCCAGCTAACATGCCAGGCCTGCATTAAAGGAATATATGATTTCATGTATGACAACGTGAAGTGAGAACTGGTGCATAGCATTTTTTTTCTGTGTGCAGATGAACATATGTTGTATTAGATATAGGTATCAATGCTGGGTCAGCTTTAAGGCCACAAAATGTAAAAAAGATTTGCCCAGATGTCACATGTATTGATGTGTTCTTTTAATCCATATATGTTATCCTAGCATGGGGAATCAAACACAAAGGGGTTTATTTACTAAAGCTGGAGAGTACAAAATTAGTCTCACTTCTGCAGAGAAACCAATCAGCTTCTAACCTCAGCTTGTTCAATTAAAGTGGTTGTAAACCCTTTACAACCACTTTAACCTACAGGTAAGCCTAGATTAAGGCTTACCTGTAGGTGCAAGAAATATCTCCCAAACCTAAAAGGTTTAGGAGATATTTGCAGAAATAGCGGCACCAATGTCTTCGGAGCATGCGCCCTGTAGACATCGGGCACAGGCGCACTGAGCGTGCCGTTCCTATCGGCGATCATGCCGTTAGTGGCGGCACCAGCGTGCTTGCGTGGGAGTGACATCATCGCGGCTCTGGCCAGTCACAGTGCCGGTGCCGTGATACCCGGAAGTCACTCCGGGATAGATGGCGGCGTCAGAGGAGGCGAACGAGGGCCGATACGGGGGCTTCGATCTCAGGTAAGTAATTCATAATGAGCTAGCATGCTATGCATACTAGCTCATTCTGCCTTTGTCTTTCAGGGTGTATTTTTTTTCAGAGCCTTTACTTCCTCTTTAAGCTTTGGCAATAAAACCTGAAAGCTGATTGGTTTCTATGCAGAAGTGAATTTGCACTTTCCAGCTTTAGTAAATAAACCCCAAAGTTTTATTCAAAGTCCTCTTCTGTGTTGGATGATGCCCAACATCCTTCAACCTACTGGTTGTGAGCCCAGGGTGTCAAGGGATGGATATCCCACAATCCCACATATGCTGTAAGGAACCCATAAGATGTCCATTGAATCCTTCACTATTACAGATACAGGGAAGGAGGAACCATGAATGGTTAGTTCACTTGGGGGATTGTTAAAGATTTGCCAGCTTTCACTGGCAATATACCTGATATGAGTTAAATTCTGGGTTACCAGTTTCTAAAGGATCCACTACTTTAATCATCAACAATGTTACATTAATGCCATCAAAGACCATATTGTGCAGTTCTCAAGCCAATATTTTAGAGCTAAAGATTGGATAGCCATATTTTATTTACACTACAGAAAGACTGCTGCTGTATTTACTCACAAATGTCTATAAGAGGCAAGACAAAGCAAAAAAAAAAATAAGGTAAGCACAATTTGTTACTATGTTTGCTGCTCCCTATGCCCTGCTGTCCTAGGCACAGGCCCACAAATGTTTTATGGTCAATACATCCCTGGGAATTGTAATAGCTATAAGCACAGCAATCCCTGGTCCTACACTATTGATGCTAACAATGTATGGCTAGCTTTATGCTTGCTCTAGCTTTCCTTTATCAAGGTCAAAATCTTTTTTTTTCTCTGCATACTAATCTTTATTAAAACTACCTGCACAAACTAACAAAACCACAACCTAGTAAATAAGAAAGCACAAACTAATCTACAGATGGTCACAAATTCTCAGCTCCATAAATTCTCCCTGCTCTTTAAGATCAGAATGCCTCAGTCAGCCTGGCTCTGCCTTATTTGCATGCTGATGTGTACGTCAACGGCAGTGAATAGCTGAGGTACAATTAAAGTCACTGCCATGTACTAAATTGTACAAAGGAAAAAAACAGCTAACCATTTCATCACAATACAGGTCTGAGCACACCCAGGACAAGCTGGATATTTAATTGGAGCAAAATGCAATTTGTTCAGACTTTAAAGAGCACCATTATTATTCCTAATTTATTTTTATTTTACACTTTTTGTTTCAGTTCTGTTTATTAAATGTTTCGAAAGGCAGTGCATGGTTTGTAGTCCTATTTAGGCATCAATGTTAAGTAAGGGTTGTGGTGTTTTATAGTGTTTGATGTGTTGAAAAAAAAATGGTAAAAGAAATGAAAAAGGAAAAAAAAGGAGAGGGAAAGGACAGATGTGAGGGAATAGGAGAGAAGAGTAAGGCCTCGTACACACGATCGGATTTTTGGCAGGGAATTGTGTGATGACAGACTGTTGGCCTAAAATTCGACCGTTAGTACGCTCCATCAGACAATTGCTGTTAAAATTTTGGCCAACAAATGTTGGATGGCAGGCTAATAAATTTTCCGCGGACAACGGTCTGTTGTCAGATTTTCGCATCGTGTGTACACAAGTCCGTCACACAAAAGTCCAAAGTACAAACACGCATACTCGGAATCAATGCTCACCAAACACGACATTAGCAGAAGGTGCCCAAAGGGTGGCGCTCAAGAGCTGAAATTCCATGTAGTACGTCGCTACGTTCTTGTTTGTTGGCCGACAATTGTGTGCCATTAGTAGGCAAGACAAAATCCAGGCACACGCCCTTCGGAGAAGAGTCTGGTGCTTTGTTGGCCAACAATCCGACTTAAGGCTTGATTCACGCTGGTCTATTGCGTTAATGTGTATTTTTTGCGCTTTGACAAGTGTTGTGTTAGAGAAGCCTATCAATTCTCTATAGGTTAGAACGTCAAAAAAAAAACTCTCCTGTACTATTTTTGCTACACAGTACTATGGTGCAGGTGCATTTTTTGATCACTGTATACTGTATGTGCAAAAAGGTGCCATTCAAAATGGATGCAATCACACCACAGCCCATAAATATCCATGCCTCATAGTGCATTTTATCACACATTAGCATAATGTAATAGTGTGACAGAGACTTTAAAGTGTCAAGGGGTAGAGCTTTACTACAGTATACATTTTATGCATTTGAACGTTACTTATTTTGCAATTTTTCATCTTTAATTAATGTCATATGCAGTCATCTTGGTTTCAGTCCTATATTAAGCTATCCTCACCCAAAGCAGCACAAAAGAAGGTTTAGTTTTACAGCATATAATGGAATATGTAGGACCACGCTTCAGTAATGAGTACTCGCTGGAAGGGAAGGCCCACAACGTCTGTTTTCTTTCTGTAGTCTAGCAAGTAGAAGTAAAAGGCTTTTCATCTCAGCTATTTTTTGGCTCCAAATACAATAATGTGTCAAGAAATGCTGCAAACCTGGCAGGATCAAAGAATTTCCTTTTGCTTTACACAATCAGTTCATGAACGATTATCAACTCAGTGGGAAATCTGAATGCTGTCGTTTTCAGTTTAAAAAAGTCTGCCAGCTGCACCCCTTTTCCCTCTTTTATACCTTTAGCCCAGGTTCACACTGACAGCGAGAATGAAATCATGCGTGTTCAGCTGAACTTGCGCAATTTCATTCCCGCATGTCAGTCCCGACTTCAGGGGCGATTTCAGAAATATCTGTGTGGGTTGCTGCACAGATGTCTATACAAAACGCACCCCAATGTTGGCAAAAGTAGTACAGAAACTACTTTTGGGAATCGATGCGGCGCTGCAAAGTTGGTGGCGCTGCAAAGTTGGTGTCGCACCGACTCGGACGGTGCCATTGCTGGCAACAGCTGCCGATTTGTCAAACATGTCGAATTGCATGCCAAATCGCTAGGCTTTATGCAACCCCTAAGGCCCGTACACACGATAAGAAAATCAGAAGTTAAATTTCATCCAGCGAGTGATCTGCCGAATTTTGGATTGTTGGTAGGGTGCTTTCGACAGCTGATTCCAAATTTTCGTATGACAAAAGCTGGATGTGCAGACTATAAAATTTTAATCGTATGTGAACAAAACATACAATTTTCATTTAAGAAGTACAGTTTTCATCCAAAAAATAAATCATAACAGCAAGACTACGCATGCTTGGAAACTAAAGAATACATACAAAACAATTTAACACATTACATCACTTCTGAAGTTGAATTCTGTCGTAGGATAATTTTCGTATGGTGAGTAACCTTCCCATTCGACATGAGACTAGCATGCAACAATAAATGGACATGTGTACGAGGCTTTATTGTTTCACGACAGACACAAAGTGAGATTTTTCTGGAGGAGGTAAACATGAATTATGATTTTTTTTTGTCTTAGGGACTAAAGTTAAAATGGAAGACTAATCTCTGAGATTTAAATAAGCAGTACAACCTGGCTTGCTTAATAGTTCAGTTTGTGACTGCTATCCTGCATCAGTTTACCCCACTGCCTTTTGTTTGTAATCTGGTAATGTTGAAGCACACCAGCTGATGATCACAGAAAACCCGACTTGCTGCCACTCCCGCATAGAAACAGAAACTGCAAAAAATGGCAACACTTATGCCCCATACACACGATGAGATTATCGGACGAATGATCGTCCGTTTTTTTATTGCATGCTAATCTCAGATCGAATCTGATGAGTTTACTAAAGTTATGAAAATTCCTGCATGACAGAAATAAAATTTGGAAATGATGTCATGTGTTGTAATGCATTTGTATTGCATTTTCAAATGATAGGTGTACTGATTAAACGAAAATCATATGATCTGGCATCGTACGAAAACATTTTTCATGCATGTCTGATAGAATCATATCGGATGAACTGTCCTGATCGGCTCTCGAAAGCTCTGTACTAACGATCTGATTATCGTACGATCGCTTCGAAAGTGGTATTTTCCGAAGAAGTTTCTCACAGCCGCCATTCATTGCAATTGATTATGAACTTTCAGACAGCAAAGTTGAGTTTACGTTTTTTTTACTTGCTATATGTATTGTTAAACAAACACAGGACACCATATTTGTTTATCCCTATAAATTAATATATAAATGACTAAATACAGAACTGAATGAAAAATTAAAGATCAGAGATTATAAAATTATTCTGAATAAGGATAACACATATAGGGGGTTATTTACGAAAGGCAAACCCACTTTGCACTGCAAGTGCACTTGGAAGTGCAGTTACTCTGAATCTAAGTGGAAGCTCTGCTGATTTTATCATCCAATCATGTACAAGCTAAAATGCTGTTTTTTATTTTCCTTGCATGTCCCCCTCGGATCTACAGTGACTGCACTTCCAAGTGCACTTGCAGTGCAAAGTAGATTTTCCTTTAGTAAATAACCCCCATAGTATTTCTTTTCCCATAAAGCTTTGTACACATGGGCATAAAACAGTGGACAACATGGGGAGATATACTAAAACTGGTGCACACAGAATCTAGTGCAAATGTGCACAGTAACCAATCAGCTTCTAGGTTTTATTGTCAAAGTTTAACCACTTAATCTCCAGAAGATTTTATCCCTTTCATGACCAGGCCATTTTTTTGCTATTCAGCACTGT
The DNA here is from genome assembly GCA_037952925.1 of Lithobates clamitans. Classification (NCBI taxonomy): domain Eukaryota; kingdom Metazoa; phylum Chordata; class Amphibia; order Anura; family Ranidae; genus Lithobates; species Lithobates clamitans. The sequence goes on along the minus strand of JBBGZY010000052.1, from coordinate 2,135,365 downwards.
GCTACTTTAACTGGCAATTGTGCGGTCATGCAACACACATGACATTTTTATCATTTTTTTCACACAGAGCTTTTTTTTGGTTGTATTTTTATTTTTTGCGATATAAATAAAAAAAGACCGAACATTTATATATATATATATATATATATATATATATATATATATATATATATATATATATATATAAACAACAATATTTTCTAATTTCTGTTATAAAGCATATCCAATGAAATCACATTTCTTTATATATTTAGACCAAAACATATTCTGCTACATGTCTTTGGTGAAAAAAATCCCAATAAGTGTATATTAATTGTTTTGCATTAACCACTTAAAGTGGAGATCCACCCAAAAATTGAACTTCCGCTGTCCGGATTCCTCCCTCCCTTTGGTGTCACATTTGGCACCTTTCAAGGGGGAGGGGGGAGCAGATACTTGTCTAATACAGGTATTTGCTCCCACTTCTGTCGAAAGTTTGCTGCAGTATCCGCGGCGATCTATGTCAGGCCCCTCCTCCGCCCCCCGCTGTCTTCTGGGAGACACACAGGTTCCAGAAGACAGCAGGGACCACTCAGAACGCGCAGTAAGGAACCAGGCTGTGAAGGCTTCACTTTCTGATTCCCTTACTAGCAATGACCCGAGGGACGGGTCAGCTTCGGGTGAGGACATCATGGACGCCCTGGACAGGTAAGTGTCCTTATTTTAAAAGTCAGGAGCTGCAGTATTTGTAGCTGCTGACTTTACTGTCAGTCGTTGCAATACTTTCTGTCACAACGTATTTGCGCATCGGTTTTACAAGCGCACTTTTTTTGAAAAAATACACTTTTGAATTAAAAATAAGACAACAGTAAAGTTAGCCCATTTTTTTTTATATTGTGAAAGATAATGTTAGGCCGAGTAAATTGATATCCAACATTTACGCTTCCAGCAGTATCCAGCAGTCACGCTTCAAAATTGCGCCTGCTTGTGGATTGGCGACAATTTTTTACCCTTAAAAATCTCCATAGGCGATGTTTAAAAATGTCTACATGTTACCAGTTTTGAGTTACAGAGAAGGTCTAGGGCTAGAAATATTGCTCCTGCTCCAACGATTGCGGCCATACCTCACATGTGTGGTTTGAACACCGTTTGCATATGCAGGCGCTACTAATGTATGCGTTCGCTTCTGTGCACAAGCTCGTCGGGACGGGGGGGGATTTAAAAATTTTTTTAATTTTACTTTTTATTTTGACAGTCCTTTTAAAAAAAAAAATTTGGATCACTTGTATTCCTACTACAAGGAATGTAAACATCCCTTGTAATAAAAAAAAAGCATGACAGAACCCCTTAAATAGGAGATCTGGGGTAAAAAAAAACTCAGATCTCGTATTTACACTAAAATGCAATAAAAAAAATAAAATAAAATTCTCCTTTAAGAGCATTGGGACGGAAGTGACTTTTGACATCGCTTTCACCAGTCAATGCTATGGAGCCGAGTGGGGGCCATCTTCCCCTCACTCCGCAGCCAGACAAGCAGGAGAGAGGACCCAATCGTCTCTGCCACTACCGGCGGCTCCAGTAAGTGGCAAAGATCACCGGAGCGCGGCGAGAGGGGTGAATCAGCCGCAGAGACCGCTTTTATCTGAAAGAGGACCGCCCGCTGAAGAAGAGGATACCGGCGTTATAGCAGCTATCTGCTACCATAACTACGATAAACCTCTTCAAAGTGGTGACGTATAACGATGGCGGGCGGCCCGTAAGTGGTTAAAGTTATAGCGTCTACAAACTATTGTATATATATATTTGAAAATTGATCAATCATGATGTACTGATGGACAATCTCATTTTTTGAAGCCCTTAAAATGCTAGAACAAATACCCCTCAAGTGATCTCGGTTTAGAAAGTAGACAATCTGAGGCACTTAGTAAGAGGCATGGCAAGTTTTCTGAAGTTGTAATTTTTTGTCACTTTTTTTTGAAAATGAAAACATTAAATACTTTTTTCCACAATATTTCTTTACATACTATCACCAGCGCAGTACAGTGTCATCAAATGACTGATGTGGCTGTGATCAGGGACACTGACTGGTGACAGTATGTTAAAAAAATAAATAAAATAAACTAAATATTTTTTTATTCTGGCAGAGGAGGAGCTCAGATAATCCCAAAAGTGTCCACTTTGCCTCCTATTTTTTTATGCTAAAAAAAGCATTGTGCTGCAGAGGAGGAGGCCAGATCCTCCTCGCCTAGAAACTTGGGTTGACCTAATTAACAAGGCATTACCAATGTATAAATTGACTTACCTTGCTCGAGGATGCCCTAAAAAATTTGATAAGTTGTGGTCGGGATGGATTAATGCTGTATCAGGTGACCTAGAGGTTTAGGTGTTTCTATTACCACAAAGAGCTTTGGTATTTAATAATTATCCTAACATATTATTGTGCTGGGTGCATTTTATGAGAGCTATCTCCCGCTCCCCCTTTTTTTCTATTTTCCGCACCCCTCTTCTATTAACTTTTGGCATGTAGAAGATCATATCTAAGAATGATTATGCCACCAGCTGGTTACGATTTGTTTTATTTTGTTTTGTTCAGTTAATGCACACCCATTTAGACATCTGGGTGGTCCTTTCTTTTTTGTGTCGTGCTTGCATTATAAAGTTGAACGTATGCTGTAGTTGTATTACTTACATATGTGTATCTGTATGATATACTGTTATTCTTTCTTGTGTATGTTTACCTTACAAGGATTAATAAAATTACCTTTAAAAAAAAAAAATTTTAAAAATATTCAATTTTTTAAATATTTTTTGAACTGATGATCATTGTGACAGCAATGCTTTTAACTGTTTTATTCATAACAGCTGTGAATATTAGTGATCTGTGATTGGCTACAGCTAATCAAACTGTGATTGGCCCAGGTACCATGCGATAGCTGTGGGCCAATCACAGCTCACTAGTAATCAGAAGTGTTATGAATGAAACAGTTAGCATTGCTGTCACAATGATCATCATGTAAAAAAGCTTTAAAAACTGACGTTTTTTCGGGAGCAGTGATTTTATTAATGCTTTAAAGTGAAACAATACAAATAAAATATTCCTTTAAATATCATGCTGCGGGGTGTCCTTAGTATGCCTATAAAGTAACACATCTTTCCCATGTTTTTAACAGTGCCACAGCATAATTACATTTCTAAAGGAAAAATGTAATTTAAAACTGCTTGTGGCTGTAATGCATTGTCGGATCCCGGCAATATAGATAAACATATCAAAAATACAAAAACAAAAAAGGCATGGATGTCACCCCCAAAATCCATACCAGTCCCTACAGGTCTGATGTGAATATTAAGGGGAACCCCACACCCAAAATGGTGTGGGTGTCCCCCAGGCACTATATACTCTGAACAGCAGTATATACTGTATACTATACGGCCTGCCCTATATACTCAGCAGAAAATTAGGCCTTAGGTGTTGGTGGTACCAGAACACTGTAAGCCCTGAGAGTTACTCTTGGTGGGGGCAGGAACGAGCCCTGCTGTTAAATATTATATCAAAAATTGTAATTACATGCCCCTGTTAAACGGGGGCAGAAAAATTGGGCCTTGGGTGATGGTGGTGGTGCTACAACACTGTAACCCCTCACAGATACTCTTGTTGGGCGCAGGAATGGGCCCTGCTGTGAAATATTCTATCAAAAATTGTAATTACATGCCCCTGTTAAACAGGGGCAGAAAAATTGGGCCTTGGGTGGTGGCGGTACCACAACACTGTAACCCCACACAGTTACACTTGTTGGGCACAGGAATGGGCCCTGCTGTGAAATATTAGATCAAAAATTGTAGATACATGTCCCTGTTAAGCAGAGGCAGAAAAATTGGGCCTTGGGTGGTGGTGGTGGTGCCACAACACTGTAACCCCTCACAGATACTCTTGTTGGGTGCAAAAACGGGCCCTGCTGTGAAATATTAGATCAAAAATGGCATTGTATGACCGGCGGAAATGACCACAGACTTTTCTGGCCTGTCTCAGGAGATCCTGTAAGCCTGGGTACCTGCTCAAGAACCGCTGCACCACCAAATTCAGAACATGTGCCAAACATGAAACATGGGTCAAGTGTCCCTGTCGGAGGGCGCAGAGAAGGTTGGTGCAATTGTCGCATACAATCGGTCCTGGCTGAAGCTGGCGTGGCATCAACCACCTCTGGGCCTGCCCCTGCAGAGCTGACAGAATCTCTGAACCCAGTGTGGCTCCTGTCCCCTAGGCAGACCAACTCAAGCACCACATGGCATCTTTTAGCCTGACTGCTTGTGCAGCCCCTTGAACTCTTACGGAGCACCGCTGGTTCAGAAGACCAATCTGCAGAAGAGGCCATAGAGGAAGAAGAGGAGGGGGTGGAGGAGAGAGCTGTGGCAGAATCACTACTAGCATTTTGAAGACGTGTTGGCAGAACAAATTCCAACAACATTGAACCCTGTCCTGCATCCTTCCCATCTGCCAGCAGAGTTACCCAGTGCGCCGTAAAGGAAAGGTACCATCCCTGCCCATGCCTATTGGACCATGAGTCAGTGGTAATATGAACCTTACTGCTGACCGCCCTGTCCAACGAGGCCAAAACATTGCCGGAATGGCCTTCCGTGAAAAGAAATGGCATTTTGGAACCTGCCACTGAGGTACAGCACATTCCACAAATTCACGAAAGGGGGCAGATTCTACCAGCTGAAAATGCAGTTGCAGTGCTAGCAAAGCTAGCATTTAGACACTGAGCATGTGGATGGCTGGGACCAAATTTCTTTTTACGGTTCAGCAACTGGTGTAGGGAAATTTGCCTGCTAAAATCAGATGGTGGTGTACTGCTAACAGATTGGCTGCAAGTACTTGGGACACCTATTGCTATACCTGCATTCCTCTCAGTGCAGGTTTTTGAGAGGACTGGAGCTATAGTAGGGTTCGAGATCCCAGATGAGGCGCAAGGAGAATTCCACCTTTTTCTTTAATGTGAGTCTTTCAAGTGCTGTTGCCAACGGACTACATGGCAGGTCGTCATATGTCTGGTCAAGCATGTGGTGCCCTAGCGGCTGCTGTTCTGGCCACACTTAATCAGTTTCAGACATAGGTTGCAAACAGCAACAGTGCAATCTGCTGCACACGTGTCAAAAAAGGCCCACACCAAGGAACTTTTTAAAAGTCAGCGGGGAGTCAGCAACGCCCTGCACCTGCGGAGCTTTGCGGTGTGATGCAATGGGGTGGCTGTCCTTATGCTGCCCCCTAGAGGACATCCTGCCTCACTGGAGTTGTGCCTCCTCCTCTCTTCTCTCAGGCACCCAAGTACAGTCAGTGACCTCATTATCCCCTCCCCCTCATCACTGGAGCAAACTTGGCAGTATGCTGCAGCAGGGGGAACATGACTGCCAGTTTCTTGTCCTTATTGGGCACCCCCTCTCTCTAGGCTCATGTTGCTTCCTTCCTCAACCTGGCTACCAACATCGGAGCCTTCAAATTGCTGCTCATCCTCCAGCAGCATGTACCCGACACTGTGGTCGAATAATTCTACATACACCACCTGCACTGTATTAGCAACTGTGCTATGGCAGCACTGTATTGTGTACTGTGTACACTACCAGAAATGTAGTAGAAACTGTACGCACTGTATTAGATACTGTGTACACCGCCTGCACTGTATTAGCAACTGTACTATGGCTGCACTGTATTGTGTACACCACCAGAAGTGTAGTAGAAACTGTACACACTGTATTGGATACTGTGCACATCGCTTGTACTGTATTAGCAACTGTACAACAGTTGCACTGTATTGTATACTGTGCACACCACCAGAAGTGTAGTAGAAACTGTACACACTGTATTAGATGCTGTGTATACTGCCTGAAGTGTATTAGAAAAAGTACACAGAATGCACTGTAGATATAGGCTACAGTGGATGTAGATATATATATATATATATATATATATATATATATATATATATATAATTATTATACAAGTTTTATATAGCGCCAACAGCTTGCTCAGCGCTTAACAAAATAAAGGCAGACATTACAGTCATATTACAATTTGGTACAATATATATATATATATATATATATATATATATATATATATATATATAGTCTATGCTAAATGCAGAGCCTTTGGCCAATTATGGCTCTCTTGGCAGAGCGCGCTGTGATTGGCCAAAGCATGCAGATCAGGTGTATGCTTTGGCCAATCACCATACAGCAATGCGCTGCAATCGCGCAGTGCATTATGGGGTGTTCGGCGACGCTCGAATTTGCAGCGGACGCCCCATAATGTGCGCTGTTTGGCGAACGGGCGAACACCCGATGTGCGAGTCGAACTTATGTTTGACCCGAACATCAAGCTCATCCCTATATTATAATAAACAATGCAATACCCCTAAATGCACAAGAAAATCTTTGCTTTCTGATAAATCAGGGATGGCACTGGGTATTAAAAGTGTTGGAACCTCTGAGAGGTTTCTATTACCATCTGTGTTCCCAAAGGGAATCTCATTATTTATTCTGACCATGCGTGGCACTTTGTCCATCGGATTTGTGTACACATGATCGGAATTTCCGACAACGGAATTTGTTGTCGGAAATTTTTATAGCCTGCTCTCAAACTTTGTGTGTCGGAAAATCCGATGGAAAATGTGTGATGGAGCCTACACACGGTCGGAATTTCCGACAACAAGGTCCTATCACACATTTTCCGTCGGAAAATCCGACTGTGTGTACGGGGCATAAGTCATGTTTCCCCCTAAGCCCGGCATATCAGCAGCCTTTTCACATCCTCCCTTTTCTGGTGGTAGGGGTTTTTCTTCAGAGCGGGCGTCCAGCTAGGTTGGAGAGAAAGAGATGGGAACTCTCTCCGATGGGGACAAAAAAGGCCCCCAATTTTTAGTGGAGTGAGGAAGGGTAAGATTAGCTAAAAATATTAAAAATTTTGTCTGTGCTTCCCATTGATAGAAATTTTACCTTTTTCTAATTCAATCAAAACCTAAAAAAATATTTTATGCTGCAGGTAAGTTTAAACTCAAATACTGTAAGTCTAAATTTTGTGTGTATATACCTTATAAATACCCAAGAAATTCTCACTAAACTTTTGAAGTAGCCAAGAGAGTATTTTGGGCAGGTTATGAAATTGCAGTTTTTCAAGTTTTCATATTATTAAAATCAAATTTAGCCTATTTGAAGTAAAGGTGAAAAAAACATTGGCAGGATCCCACAAATGAGGTGTTAGTACTAATCCACTAAGGTTCTGTTTGTCGAAAACAGATAATTCCCAAGCTTCAAGTTCAACCCTCAATGTAAGGCAACTGTTAAGAAAAACACAGCTGTCACAACCTAACGCTCAGAAGTTTGCAATCTATGTTTAGTCTAGGAAGGAGCACAGCTGTGGAACAAGCTTATATCTGCCTACTTCACCAGCTCAGACCTGCAGGCATAGACACATATATTTGGTTTGTGCCTCATAGACAAAAGAATGAAATTCATCAAACGGGTCAATCTGAAATCTACATGTGAACCTGAAAACAGGTGCTGTGGAAATGTAGGGAGGGAAAAGTGAAGGTTCTGTGATAAATCAGACTGCCAATGCAGCCTTGAACAATAAAGTAATAATAACAAAATAATAAATACACAAACATGACAAACATGTCCACACATTTACTTCCTTAAATTCTGTGACACACATTCACTGCTGTGTCACAGAATTCACAGAACCTGCCTCTGAACTACACAGGTGCTGAGAGGAAAAGTTTCAGGAGGCGGAGTCAGAACAGAAGTCTCGGCTTGCAGGCAGGAAGGTACTATGGGATATGTAGTCCTTAGAAATTGAAAGTAAACAGCAGAGGAGAAGCTGCAAAACATGCAGAAAATCCAGGAAGTTGTGGAAAGAGATGGTCAGCAGATGTGAAAAGGTGATTTTCCATGCAGTTTATGTTATATTGTCAAAAATCACTATTCTTTTATTGCTAATACAATGCTGATGTTATAAAATAAAAATGCTCTGACTATAGATCTCCTTTGACTAATAAGACAGACCAGACTTCCTGGTCATCATGTGATGAGTGACCTAAGTAATCACCCTCTTCAAATAAAAAAAAATCACCCTCTTCAATGGTTCTGCCCACACACAGAATGGGTAATTCAAAATAGCCCCGATGACACATTTCTGGTGGTAGTTTTCTCTTGAAATTTAACTTGTATCTTTGTGCAGACTTCTGGAAAAATCACACAAGCAGGAAATTATGTTTCTGGGGGGCGTTCTGTACACACTCCGCGTACAGAACACCTCCAGGTAGCCATATTGCACTGAATTTTACAGAAAATTACAGAGCTGCAGAATGAAAAGGAAAGGTCATTTTTAATAACATTCAATTACAATATGACTGGAGTCGCAATTGTATATCCACTTCCCGCCCGGCCTATAGCAAAATGACAGCTGGGCCGTGGTTCAGTTATCCTGACTGGGCGTCATATGACGTCCTTCAGGATAACAGCTGCCGTGCTCCCGTGGGGGCGCGCATCGCGGCGATCGGTGGTTCAGTGTGTCAGTCTGACACATCGCTACACCGATCTCAGTAAAGAGCCTCTGACTGAGGCTCTTTACCACGTGATCAGCCGTGTCCAATCACGGCTGATCAGGATGTAAATAGGAAGAGCCGTTGATCGGCTGTTGATCAGTGGCTCTCCTGACAGGGGGGGGGGTCTGTGCTGATTGTTTATCAGCGCAGCCCCCCTTGGATGACCACACTGGACCACCAGGGATGCCACTAGAACCACCAGGGAAGGGGGCAACATGTGGATGGCCAGGTATGTACCCCATGGCCATCCACATGTTCAAATGGGCACTGATTGGCACCAGTATGTACTAAAAGACATCAGTGATGCCCAGCAAAGCCACCCATCATTGTCAACAGTGCCACTCATCAGTGTCATCAGTGCAACCCATCAGTGTCCATTAGTGCCAGCTATCAGTGCCTATCAGTGCCCATCAATGCCGCATACCAGTGCCACCTATCAGTGCCTGTCAGTGCCACCTCATCAGTGCCACCTCATTGGTGCCCATCAGTGCTGCCTTATCAGTGCCCGTCAGTGCAGCCACATCAGTGCCCATCATTGAAGGAGAAAACTTACTTATTTACAAAATTTTTAAGAGAAACAAAGAAAAACTTATTTTTTTTCAAAATTTTCGGTCTTTTTTTATTTGTAGCGCAAAAAATAAAAATCGCAGAGGTGATCAAATACCACCAAAAGAAAGCTCTATTTGTGGGAACAAAATGATACAGTGTAGCATGACCGCGCAATTGTCATTCATATTGCGACAGTACAGGAAAGCTGAAAATTGGCCTGGGCAGGAAGGTGTCTAAGTGCCTGATATTGAAGTGGATATGCTATATTATTTATTTATTTGCTATTTTTTCTTCCCACGAAGTGAAGTTACCCTTTAATTATATTACATTTAAAGAAGATATTTAAGCACTCACCCCGACATGAGCTGCAGAAAGGCACTGGGTTCTCCTACCATTTCCAGTGATGACCCACCCTCTAACTGAACCTGATAATACCCTGACATGCCAATCATGATAAATTAACTTTATTTAAAGTAATTGTAAAGGCACAGTTTTAATTCTTTAAAAATAACAAACATGCTATACTTACCTGCTCTGTGCAATGGCTTTGCACCGAGCAGCCCCGATTCTCCTCTTCTCGGGTCCCCTCCCCCGCACTCCTGGCCCCTCCCCCTTGATGAGTGCCCCCATAGGAAGCCGCATGCACTCGTGTGTGCTCACTTCCTAGCTGGCTCTGTCCCGAGCACTGCCCTGCCCCGTTACCTCCTCACTGACTGTGATTGACAGCAGCAGCTGTCAGTGGCTCCCACTGCTGTGTCTATGCCAACGAGGAGAGTGGGAGCCTCTGCTCTCCTGCACATTGCTGGATTGAATTTGGGCTTAGGTAAGTATTTAGAAAGCTGGGGTTCTGGGGGGGAGGCATGCAGAAGGTTTCTTACCTTAATGCATAGAATGCATTAAAGTAAAAAAACTTCTGCCTTTAGAACCACTTTAAATAGCAATAAGCCATGTGAGAAAGGAAAGGTGTGAGAAAGTATTTGAAGATATTTTTCTTATTTTGAACAGAATGCAAGGTCCTTGATGAACATTTACCAATTAGTATATGCCAGTAAGCATGGTAGTGATGTACGTGGGTATTAAGCTTGTAAAACTATATGCCCATGGACATTAGCTCATCATGTACCTGTCATTGGTTGGGTATTTTACCACACCTAGATTCTTTTATTGTAGTGTTCTCTACGTCTTCATTTTTTAATATATAAAAAATACCAATTTTGTAATATTTCCTGAATACAAGCAATCATAAGAAATGAACAATTCATTATCAAGCCTGTCAAATAATCATTCTGTATATGGTCAGCAAAAGAAGAAATATTATAAGTGTACCAGTAACATTGCACATGACCCAAAAACATCTTAGCAGAGGTTAATAACCCGTTAAGAGCTCATAAATTCATGCTAAACACCCTTTTGTTGTGACTGCACTCCTGAGCATAATAGGCCTTACCGTCTAGATAGTCATTCATTACTGAATCTTGATGCTGTTTATTCAAAAGCAAAATATTACACATCAATGGGATTGTTATTGTGCATCTGTACGAGTAGTATAAATTATTTTTTTCTATTGATTAATAATTTTTATAAGGGTAACAGGGATGTAAGGGACTGAAAGCGTTTGTTAACCCAAAAAAAAAAAATTTGATTCTGGTCCCTTAAAGCAGATTACACAGCACAGCGCTTGTGTCATGTAATCTGCCCCCCTCTAAACTGTAAAAAAAAAACCCTAACCCTACCACTTCCTGTATGCCCTCTCTAAACAGACCACGATAACCAGGGCTGCTCCGCCTGATCACCGTGGTCAAAGTGCCTCCCTCTGTTATAGGCTGCCTGCTCTCTGCTCTCCTCTCTCCCCCCTCACCCCCTCCTTCCTCCCTGTCAGCACCCTCTATGTCTGTCTCCAGCCCGGCCCCGCCCCCCCGCCGCTATTATTGTAATATTAAAATCTTAAATTTGTCACTGCCAGCCTCCCTATTAGAGGCTGGCATAGCACGCTGTGTAAGTTGTATTTAAAAACAAGCGCTGTAAATACTGAATTTCAGCTGCATTGAGGCCAGTCACATGACTCACGGCCGCTTTCCAGCTCCGATGGATGGCTTCTGCGGAGGAGACGAGCGACCACATGATCTACCTCTGACGTCAGAGGGAGATCACAGCCACTTCCACAGAAGACATCCATCGGAGCTGGAAAACGAGTGATGTGATCGGCCTGAAGACAGCTGAAATTCAGTATTTACAGCACTCATTTTTAATTGGTTCCCGACCGGCTGCCACAGTTATACTGCGGGAGGTTGGCTCCCCTGGGCGAACCGCCATAACTGTACGTCGGCCTTTTAAGGCACTGTAGGAGGCCAGTAACGCTTTTGGCTGATTACCCTGCCAGGGCCTGTAAGTGGTGTTCCTGCAGACTCTCATTGGACCATAGGAGGAATCATACGACTGGAGTGTCCATGTTGTCAAGCTCAAAAACAAGAAATGCTCCACACAGCATAAAATACAATGCCACTTTATTTGGAATAGTAAAAATAGACTCACATTTCAATAGATTAAAAAGCACGTAATGAATCTCGCCGGCCAGCATAAAAACAAACACCCACACTTCCACCCTGTTGCCTTCTTTTCACGGAAAGTCTCCCCAGCAGAGAGAAACTACGATGTAGGAGAAATGCTCGCCATCAAAGCAGCTCTGGAGGAATGGAGATACCTGTTGGAAGGCGCAGCGCATCCAATATTAATATACACTGATCATAAAAATCTGAAGTATTTAATATCAGCCAAGCGACTAAAGCCACGTGAAGCTCGATGGGCATTGTTCTTCTCAAGGTTCTCCTTCCATATAACCTAACGACCTGGATCAAAAAATATTAAACCAGATGCTCTGTCTCGTATGTACGATGACCCCAAAGAATCATCAATTCCAGACACCATCTTGCCCGCAGGTAATTTTCTGCTATTACAGTCTGACCTCTCACAGATTAATTGAGCTTCCATTGGCATTCCTGGGCCTTCTAGAGTCCCCTTGGAGCCTAAGGATGGCTTGCTATGGTAGGGAGACCAAATTTTTGTTCCAGAAGATGTGCGGGTGAATGTTCTAAGGCTCCTTTATGATCATCCATTAGCAGGTCACTTTAGTATCCACAAGACTCTTGAGTTGGTATGACGTACATTCTGGTGGCCAGACCTGACCAGACCTGGAAGAATTCTGAAAAAAATATGTGAATTCATGTTCTGTCTGTACCCTGAGCAAGACAGCAAGAAGCAGGGCTTGGGGTTTACTCAACGTACCCGTTCCTGATAGGCCTTAGAGAATGATTTCTATGGACTTCAAAGTGGAACTCCCACCTTCTGAAGGATGCACAGCAATTTTTGTAGTAGTAGATCGCGTATCCAAGATGGCCCACTTCCTGCCTTTAAAAAACACTCCATCTGCTATGGAGACAGTCTGAGTGTTCATTAAAGAAGTTTCTGGAGGGCCTTATGTGAGGCCTTGGAGATTGAATTAGCCCTAGCTTCAGCTTATCATTTTCAAACAAACAGGCAAACGGAGAGAGAACTAATCAGACACTCGAACAATGCATTCAATGTTTCACGTCCTTTGTTTAAGACGACTGGGTATCATTAATGCCAGTCACTCAGCCACAGGGCAGTCCCCTTTCTTTGCAAATTATGGTTTTCATCTGTCATTTTTACCTGATTTTTGTTCAAGAGTTGAGGAATCCACAGTTCCAGCGGTCCAGAGCACAGTGGATTTCCTTAACCACAATAACAAGGTACTGCAGGAGGTGGTGGCAAAGTCACAGGCTGACAACAAGAAAGCTTTTGACAAGAGAAGAAGAGGGAAACTGAATCTAAAACTGGGTGATCGAGTATGGTTATCTATGGCAAACCTCAGGTTGGCATAGCCATCAAAGAAGCTGGCACCCAAGTTCTTAGGACCATTTAATGTGAGACGAATACTAAATGAGGTATCATATGAACTATCTTTACCTGACTCATTTAAAATTCTCCCTGTATTCCATGTGTCACTGCTAAAACCTGTAGTACTAGATCCCTTTCCTGAAACCGAACCGGTGCTGGTTGATGGAGATGAGGAGTATGAGGTGGAGGCTATTGTAGACTGTAGGAGAAGAGGGAATCAATTGCAGTATTTAATTAAATGGAAAGGTTATGGTCCAGAGGACAATACTTGGGAACTGGAATGTAATGTTCATGCAAAAGGGCTAATTCGCGCTTTCTTTCATGCCCACATAGAGAAGGAAATCCAGCTGGGCATCCAGAGGCTGCCTGTCGGGAGAGGCAATGTCAGGGACGTGGCAAGCGCAGACGTACATTTTCAGGTGCCTGTCTTGCTGGGCACAGGCTAATGCCTATGCGCGGGAACATTTGTGTTAACTGGTGACCGCATATGTGCATGTGCAAAAATACACGCGCACATTAGCCATTAATGCTGACGCCAAATGGTCTATATAAAGACAGCAGCTGCACTAGTGCAGTGCTGTCTGATCTGCAGCTTTACCTGAGTCTGATCATGTATCTGCATCTATTTACCTGTGTTTGACCTGGCTTCCTTGACTACGCTTGCTTCTCTCCAGTCCTGACCCCAGCTTGCCTTGACCTCGCTATACCTGCTATTTTGCCTGATATCCTGCTGCCAACCTCTGCCTGTCTACTGACCAATCTCTGCTTAGCACTTATGCCATATCTGATCATCTGTGATTGACCCGGCTTGTCTGACCCTGCTCCAGTCTTGCTCCATCCTGCTCCATCCAGTACCTGGTGACGCTGTTCTGCATCCGCTGTGCATCTGCACCTGCTGCATCTGCTGCCAACTGCTGCTCACCACCCAGCCTTGTCTGATGACTCATCAGCTGCACATCTCTACCATCAACAAGGAATTCTGCAGGCACTTCTACATCACTGAGCCAGGGCTGTAAGAGAGGTCTCCTACACATAAGACTCTGTTACAAGGTACGTGACAGATGTGTAGACTAGTCAAGTGCAATTAGTTTTGTAACAAATCCATATTCGTCCAAATTTTGCATATTTCGGACATTCGGATGCATCCGAATTAAAGCGGTGTTCCACCCAAATTTTGAACAATATCTGTATGTATTCTCTTCCTTGCCTAGATGCTGACATGCTGTTTAAAAAAATTTAAATCGCCGTAATTACCTTTTATTTTTCTATTCTTCTTTGCACTTCCTGGTTCTCCTCCCGTGGGAGTAGGCGTGTTTCTAGCCTCCCCAGACTCCTGGGAGCTAGTCTCAGGCTTCCCAGGATGCCACTGAGCATGTGCGGGAACGAGCGGTGAATGCTGGGAGCACAGCATTCACCATATCCAGGAAATAAATGCTTGTGGGCTTCAAATGCCCACAATGAAGATGGAAACCACCTGCAGTGAATAATATAAGTTATTCTTCCCTACGAAATCTGACACAGGCGCACATATTACACACAATATGTGAGTATGTAATGCTGAGAAGAACAGTTTGTGAATGAACTCAAAAAAAAAAAAAAACGATAGATAGGTGGACCCCCGCTTTAACTGTGAATAATGAGCCTAGAATTATTGCTCCCACTCCGGCATGCACAGCAATATGTAACATGTGTAACTCGCTTGACGTTTGTCATGTGCAAGTAGGTGGTGGTGGGACTTGACATTTTTGGAGTTTAAGTGCTTGGGTGGAACTTTATTTTGTATACTTTTTTCCAATAAACTTTTTTTTCTTAAAAAAAAAAACAAAAAAACCCTATGCACTAACATTTTGCTGTGACAGATTCTCTTTAAAACATCAGGGGTCTGACCTGATGTCTCACCTGTCCTCTATTGAAACTATAGAGGCTTCCTATTCATTCACAAACTGAAGCATAGTTAACACAGATTAAGCACAGTTTCACATTGATGTGACTTGGCATGCGATTTGACATGTTAAATCTCATGCCAAATCTGTAAATATTGCTAGAAATAGAAGCGTCCGAATCGGTGCGACGCCGCACCGATTCCCAAAAGTAGTTTCTATACTACTTTTGGCAACTTTGGGTGCGATTTCAATAGACATCTGTGCAGGAACCCACACAGATGTCTCTGAAATCACCCCCCCCCTGAAGTCGGACTGACATGCGGGTATGAAATTGTGCAATTTCAATCATGCAGCAGTGTGAACCTGGGCATAGACCAGTTTTTGTTTCAGTGATGAATGAACACAGTTACTGATACCGATCACACATTGGGGCACTCAGAATGTAGCGCAGCTGTGCATAGTAGCCAGTCAGCTTCTAACTTCAGCTTGTTTAGTTGAGCTTTGGTAATAAAACTTCGAAGCTGAATGGTTTCTATGCAGAGATGTACCAGATTTTGCACTCTCCAGTTTTAGCAAATAACCCTCACTGTGTTCATTCAGGAAGGAACATGTCATGTTTATCAGCCAATCCCCCCCTCCCCACTCTCCACCCTGACACTGATCTCCTGCCCCAGCAGCAGCTGCAGCCAGTGGTAGGGGAGGAGGGGAAGCCAGCAGCTGCAGGGAAACCACAGAAGATCTGTGCTGCAGGGGGGGAATGGGCATTGCTGCAGGGGATGAGTTGTAATACTGCGCTATGTGTTATGTGTGACGGGGCAAAGTGACCCCCCTTACCCTCAAGGCTTATGTGCCCTTCACACACTTGAACACTGGATGATATGCCACTGTCCAGCACACTTCACTGGCCCCTAGTGCAGCCTGTCCCTAGCCCATGCTGTGTTACTGTATAGATTAAATGAGGCTGATTCCAAATCAGCATCAAGTAAATTACATTAACTGCATTTAAAAATACATACTTTTTAAATTTACACGTAACGGAATTAGTTACAGTTTTTAAATCTGGGGAGAGTTCAGCGGTAAATGTTTGTAAATTAAGATACAATAAATAAAAGTTTTATATAAATTAAATAAATATATAAATCAGCTTAAAAAATGTCAACCAAAAACCACAATATGTAGATGGGTGGTGCTGCGCTAATCCTAGGTGCATGGACCAATATAGCTTAAGTAATGAGCGTCGCTTGTGTTGTTTAGGTAATAAGTAAAAAATACAATAGTGGTATTAATAGGACTAATGGAGTGACTAAAGCGGTGGTGCATAAAATATAGATAATATCAACTAAGATCCTGACAAAAATATAAATGCAGCATAAAAGGTGACAGAATATTATCAAGGTAGAAACCATATACTGAAACGTAAATAGCAGTGATAATAAAAATAGCTAAAACATCGGTAGCTGACAGTAATCCTAAATAAGGTGCAAACCAGTTGAAACTATGTGCATCCACAGCTTAAGAATAGCAATGTGTATAGTGCAAACATAAGGTGCAATGTGAAAGCGTTTTAAACAGTGAGGTAGTCATTGACTACTTTTTTCATAACGTGCATAATGTGCAAATTTTCATCAAAAAGATAATAGATAAGTGTCCCAAATCTTGGAGAATAAAAAAAAGAAAGAAAAAACAAAAAAATGTATAAGAAAAAACTTTCACAAGAAAAAAGTCAGTTGAATTAAAAAATGTGACAGCAACGTCCTGGCATACACACGTTGCAGTTAGAGTGCTAAAGTGTATCACATCCAGTGCTTCTTCGTGTGCAGACACTCAGGTAAGTAATGGCCCCTTACCTTAGGGTAATAGGGCAAAAGCATGTAACCAGGAGAGCTTTTTGTAAGATCCGCCTATGGGCTCCAGTGCGTCCCTCACCAGCCTACGTCCTAGGATGGGGTTCCCTCAGATATAGTGCGGGGGGGATGTAAAAGATAATAGGCAGGAAGAAAGCCAATAGTGTAATCTCGTTTGATAGATGAAACCTCTTTTTATTGAAAATTATAGGTACTCACATTAAGATATAAAAAACAGCAAATTTGGTCCGACGAGCGGCGAGCTCGTATGCCTCTGTAGTGTGTGCAGCCTGTCTCGTCCCTACGCGTGACATCACACCTAACGTGACTTCATCAAGATTTGGGACACTTATCTATTATCTTTTTGATGAAAATTTGCACATTATGCACGTTATGAAAAAAGTAGTCAATCACTACCTCACTGTTTAAAACGCTTTCACATTGCACCTTATGTTTGCACTATACACATTGCTATTCTTAAGCTGTGGATGCACATAGTTTCAACTGTTATGCACCTTATTTAGGATTACTGTCAGCTACCGATGTTTTAGCTATTTTTATTATCACTGCTATTTACATTTCAGTATATGGTTTCTACCTTGATAATATTCTGTCACCTTTTATGCTGCATTTATATTTTTGTCAGGATCTTAGTTGATATTATCTATATTTTATGCACCACCGCTTTAGTCACTCCATTAGTCCTATTAATACCACTATTGTATTTTTTACTTATTACCTAAACAACACAAGCGACGCTCATTACTTAAGCTATATTGGTCCATGCACCTAGGATTAGCGCAGCACCACCCATCTACATATTTATCTATAAGGTCAAGTGTTCACCTTTATCGGTGCATGCAGCTTTTCCATTTTTAGCCGCTTCCATACTTGATAGCGCGGGAATAACCCACCCCTATATCAAAAACCACAATAGCTTCCCTTTTAAGGGAAATTCCGCTTTCAGTGATGACATGGAAAACCCCTCCATTTTTAAGCCAACAAGGAAGATCTCACAAATTCAGGTGTTTTCCACATAATAACTGAAAGAGGGAAAGCACTTTAATTGCTGACAACGACATATATAAATACTCACAGATTTCATACAGCTTTTCAATAGAGTCGAGAGAAGAACAAGTCACAGCCACTACAAGTTGTAAAATAATCAAGGTGCTAACTGACTGACTATACCTGCATTCTTTCACATAATCTGCTGTCAATGGAAACGTGGAGATGACTTCGTCATGGGAGGAAACAATCAGAACCGTGATTAGTCTGTAGAAAGATAAAGCTAATTAATTATTATGGCTGCTATTTCTGTATTCTGTCCCATAAACAGGTATTATACCCTGTAATTGGAAACATGAAGCTTGTTTTACTAATCTGGCACTCAGTGCTGACTTTTCCCCGGCAGAAGAGAAATACGTATAACTAAATACTTATAGCTCTGAATATTGAGAGTAATAGTTGGATACAATTCTGAAAGTTTATATTCATGTGGGGGGAATAGAACTATTAAAGAATACCGGTATATATGATACATAAATTCTGGAATGAAGAAAAATTAATATAAGGCTAAAGTAAAAATAAAATGCACTTAATATTGTAAAATATGAGTTATCAAAGAGCACTGTGCCTGCGTACATAACGCCACCAGGAGAAATCAGCAAGATACTGTACCCTGTGCAACCTCCTACTGATCAAAGGATGGTATCTGATTGGTTGGTACGGATCCATGCACTATCCAAATCATCATTGTTCGTTGGGTTTCCAAAATGAACTAGCAGCACACAGTGGCTTTGTAGTGGTTAGCACTTTGGCCCTTGGTTCAGATCCCATTCAGGACACTATCTGCATGGAGTTTGCATGTTCTCCCAGTGCTTGTGTGGGTTTCCTCTGGATACTCCAGTTTGTTTCCCTTGTAAATGGGAGGAAGGTAGGGCTTGTTGCCTGGAGAAGGGCTTTACATCTCATAGTTTGTTTCTATCTCTGCAACAAGACCAAACGGAAGGAGTTGCACATTTGAAGTTGGGTTCCCCAACAATTTGTTTATTCCTCATTAAGGAGATTCAGTTCAGATAGTGTGATCCAGTTAGGACTTTTAGCAAGGGTATCCCACAACTAGAGTGTGAAAAAAAAAGTCTATGTCATTTACCTTGCCAGCAGCCATGTGAATTGAAATATTTTTTGGGTAGGGTTGATATTTAAAATTACCAAACTTCCACCTAGGTCGTATATTCTTGGCATTTTCTGCATAATCTCTTCATATGCAAGCTACAGATTCTGTGCTGACAGCACTATTGAGTATTCATAATAGCTAACAGCACAGGCGACATCTTTTGAGATCCTTACATGTTTTTCTATGCATTATCCACAAACCTTGTGCTCCCACCCATTTTTTCTAACTTTGCTGGTTGTAACGAGTAACATAAAGCTCCCAGGTGTGCAAAACTAAACAGCCAACTGTCAAGGCTTCCTTCTCAGAGCTCTGTGATCAGCTGTCAGTTAATTGCCAGTACTCTTCTTTCCACAGTGACTCACCTGGTCTTCATTTCCTGCTCGTCAGCTAGCCCTGCTGGCTTTTTAAACTGCTTGGATCAGATCTCCTGGGCCTTCGCCTGATCAACATATCCAGAGTCTTTTGCCTGGCTGACTTCCCTTCTGGTTCCTGATTCTGTTTACTGCCTCTACTACGCTGATCTCTGGATTCCTGTTTCACTGGCTTGTTCTGACTACCCACTCTGGTTACCGAACCCTGGCTATGTTTTGACTACATTTGCTCTGTTTGTACCATTTTATTAAAAAGTGTGATTTTTACTGCACTTCTGTCTCAGTCTGATTCATGGTTCCTGACACCAACCTAACCTAATCACAATAGCCCTGCATGCAGAAATGTTGAAAAGTTTTTTTTTCTTTTCTTTTACACCCCACCCACATTTCTACAAAGCAATAAAAACTGGTACTATCTAAGCATGTATGCAATTAAAAAATGATACAAGGAATTGATAAGTGTACATGGAGCTGCTGTAAATATATAAAACACATGACATAAGATTTTTTTATTTTTTAACATGCAAAAATCAACATACAGTTTAAGGATCTACAAATCCCACCAAGTCTTGCTAGAAGCCGCCTTTTAACATACAGCCTTTTTTCCTATTGCATAAATACTGAAAGGCTAAAATCTGTCATAAAGTCCAATTATTAGCAGCTGGTCAGAAATTCAGCTGTGAGCTGTAATTAATCTACTATAATAAACAAGATTGCATCAACGGTTGTTGATGGCTTTTTTGACAGTGGGGCTGATTTACTAAAGGCAAAAAGACTGCAGTTGCACCAGAGCTTAGTAAATGAGCAGAAACTCTGTTGACTTCCATTATCCAATAACGTTCAAGCAAAAATGCAGTTGTTTGTATTTTCCTTGCATGTAATTGGGTATTCTTTTCCAAGTGAAGCTTTACCTCATTTACTAAGTTCTGGAGCAACTGCACTTGCAGAGTGCACAGTCTCTATGCCTTTAGTAAATCAACCCCAAAGGCTGTGATGTTGTTCTACTGCTTTGTAGGACTATAAATCATTGGTTAGGTATGCACAAATCTCCAAAGGTTCCATTTGGCAAACCTAAAGTTACTGGATCCATGAATCCTATTTGAAATTTGGCAAACCCAAATTTATCAGCAAATTCCGTTGATGTATTTTGGGGGATGAATCCTGTTACTAAATTCTGGCTATTTCTAGCAGGTGAAACACTATCCAAAACAAGGCTCAGGAAGCTTGAAATTGCCAAGGGGGATATGTACCAATGCAAGAATGCAAAAAACAAAACAAAAAATGTACACATGGTAGTGGGCCCCTTAACGCAGCATCAAGGGCAACACTGAAAATAGACAAATACTTTATTAGCATACTCGGGGAATGACTTAAAGCTGTTTATGGCGATAAGGAAAAGTGCAATTTTCACCGACAGTCTCTGCAATAAAGTACACTGGCAGAAAATATTTGGTGGTGGAATTGAGGATTGAGCTAAAGCATTTAACATTGAGAGGGATACATACAATAGTCCGTTTTTCTTCATTTATGAAAACTTTCATGCCAAAAAGAAAAAGAAACTGCTGCTGTAACTGCTTATAAAGTGTTAGCTAGAGTTTGCCTTCAATTTGTTATTTAGGTCCATTTAAAGCTGCTAGTGCATCTAATGCCGCGTACACACGGTCAGAATTTCCAACAGAAAGAGTCCGATGTGAGCTTTTCAGCGTATATTCCAACCGTGTGTATGCCCCATCTGACTTTTTCTGTCGAAAATTCAGACGGGCTTAGATAGAGAACATGTTCTATATTTTTCCGCTGGAAATACCGCTCGTCTGTTTGCTGTTCTGACGCACCAACGACGCATGCTCTGAAGCAAGTAGGAGACGGAACCGCTCGGTCTGGTAAAACTAGCGTTCGTAATGGAGATAGCACATTCCTCACGCTGCAAATTCTTTAATCTTTTAATGCAGACAAGAACGCAGTGAAAAACAGATATGAACTGACTACACACACTGAAGAACAGATACAAACCCCACAAGCACAAACTGAAGAGCAGTAACGGACTGAAAAGCACAAAAGCTGAAAATCACGAGTTAGTAGAGGCAAACTTCTACTAACACGAGATAAACACGAGATTAGCAGAAGGAGCCCAAAGGGTGGCGCACTGGCTATTGAACTTCCGTTTTCTAGTCCCGTCGTACGTCACTGCGTTCTGGACAGTCGGAATTTGGTGTGACCGTGTGTATGCAAGACGGCTTAAGCGGAATTCTGTCGGAAAAACCAGAGTTTCTTCCGATGGGAAAACCAGTCATGTGTACAGGGCATAACACTCCACCAGATTGACAGACTGACAATGCTGCTGTCCAAATGTACAATGCCCACTGGTGACACCCTAAGATGGGAAATGTGTTACTGGCTAGTAGACATGTGCAATTCGTTTTGTTACAAATTCGTTTTTGGACAAAATTTGGCATATTTGTTCATTCGAAAGCTTCCAAATGAACAAAAGACTCTTTTGACGAATGCATACGAAAACAAATTTTCAGAAAGGACAAAAATACAAAAATCCGAAAGAACGAAAAGAGATATACCTACGAGTTTAACGAATCGATTACATTCAGATAATTTTGTTTTTCATATTTTCTATTTTAATTGAATTATTAACTATTATTATAGTTTTTATTATTTATTATTATAAACTATTAAATTATAGGTATTAGAATTTGCTTTCAACATTGGCTAAAGTAACTGTTATGCCCTGTACACACGATAGGATTTTCCGATGGAAAATGTGTGATAGGACCTTGTTGTCAGAAATTCCGATCATGTGTAGGCTCCATCACACATTTTCCATAGGAATTTCCGACACACAAAGTTTGAGAGCTTGCTATAAAATTTTCCGACAACAAAATCTGTTGTCGGAAATTCCGATCGTGTGTACACAAATCCGACGCACAAAGTGCCACGCATGCTCAGAATAAATTAAGAGACGAAAGCTATAGGCTACTGACCCGTTTACAGTCCCGACGTACGTGTTTTACGTCACCACGTTCAGAACGATCGGATTTTCCGACAACTTTGTCCGACCGTGTGTATGCAAGACAAGTTTGAGCCAACATCCGTCGGAAAAAATCCATGGATTTTGTTGTCCGAATGTCTGATCAATGTCCGACCGTGTGTACAGGGCATTAGACTGCTTTTAAACTGAAAGCGATAGTCATTAGCGCTAAAGTGCCGCTTGATCAAACAGTGAAATTAAAGGAAAAAACACCTAAAAATGTAAAACAATCCAGCCACCACATTTAAGGATTGGCAAGCTGCAGTATATTATTTTTTTGTTTAATATCTCTTTAACTTCAGTTTGAAAAAATGGCTGTATTTGCATAGCTCCCAACTGTCCCTGATTTCGAGGGACTGTCCCTGATTTGAATGTCACTCTGTCCCTCTTTCCTCCTGGTTTGTCCCTCATTTTGGTCTGATCTATATAGTTGTATATAAAATGCACTTTTTATCTTTCAAAAAGTGTTTCCCAGTGCTAAACCTTTAATTAAAATTCTAAATGGCTGCATTTGTAAATTTTAAAAGCCAATTTAAAGGAATGGTAGTGATAAAAAAAAGCCTGTATGGATTTAATTAACCTTTTTTTGTGGTTAATTCTCCTTTAAGGGGGTGTGGCAGGGGGCGTGTCCTATGCCTACATACATTTGCTAGTAGGTGTCCCTCATTCCCATCTCAAAATGTTGGGAGGTATGTATTTTGCCAGCTTGGATCGGCAGATAGAAACTGTCCTGTAGTTCACTGACGCTGTCTCTGTTCTCAGGGATGCAAAACTGTCCTGTTGCTGGCCAATTTGTAGCAAACTCTTACTAAGAATTAAGACACCCCAAATAATACAACATATACATATACAATACGACTTTGTCCAGTACCAGGGCAATTATCAATTGCAAGGCTATGTTCAATTTTACTTGAGACAAAGAGCAAAGGCTAGGGTTCACTACGAGGATAGCTATACTGCATAGAATATAGTAGTGCATAACTGACCAGCAGCAAGACAGTTTTACATAACTGGTGTCTAACTTTTATTTTATCTATGGCAATAGGGGGTGCAGTTATTGTGAATGTTATAATAGGAGATGGTTTAAGTGTACACTGTTCTTCAATTTAGTCTTTTATAATTTCTTTCAAACAGTGCAGTGGCATACTGCAAACAAAAGGGACGACTTGCAGCAAAAAAAAATAAAATAAAGGCAATTGAACCTTAACCACCTCAATACCACCATACATACTGTATATAGCCTTGTATTGAGGTGGTTATACCAGGATCGTGGGCTGCAGCTACAAACACAATCCTGGTACTATTCTTTTCAGTGGGTCATTCTTTACAAAGTAAAAATGATCCAAATAGCTATACAGCAGCTCAATCACTTTTAGAGGTGGCAGAAGGGGGTAACTCCCAGTACCGCCTTGTACAGCATCTGATCAAACTGATCTTGGTATGTATGATCGCTTGGAGTGTAGAGGAAAGAATATGGGGTCTAATACACCCCAGATCTCTACATAATGGGGACTTGCCACTGCCCGTGCTATCACAAGCGATGTTATCACAAAGGGATCCTTTGTGATAGCAACAAAGTTGATTAAAAAAATTTGTAAGTAGGAAAAAATTAAAACAAATAATAAATATATAAATAAAGCACCCCGATCCCCCTGTGCTCACTCACAAATGCGAACACTCACGTAGATCCCGAAAACATATGTAAACAGCGTTCGCACCACATATGTGAGGTATCGCCGTTGACATCAGAGTGAGAGCAATAATTTTAGCACCAGACCTCCTGTGTATCTCTAAACTGGTAACCTGTAAAGGCTTTAAAGCATCTCCTGTGAAAAATATACCTTAGTTTGTCACAGTTCCATGGGTGTGCGCAATTTTAAAGCGTGACATGTTTTGGTATCCATTTACTCATCGTAACATCATGTTTTATATTTTACCCAAACATTGAGTATTATAATGTGTTTTTGTTCACTACAATTTATGCATTTGATAATTTGATTCATTTCCAATTAATTTTCTAGCAAAAAAAATTAGGATTTTTACATGTATGTCAGAAATGTCAGAATTGGCCTTGTTTTGAAGTGGGTGAAAAAAGCCCTCTTAATATTAAAAAAAGTTAACCCCTGCAAAATTAATAAGAAAAAAAAACACAAAATAAAGCAGAAATGGGTTGATTGCCCCAAAAGCTAGCAACCAGTATTAAAGCACGGTTTCCTAACTGACCCCAATCTCTCTGTACAGAGTTTAGTCAGCTTTCCCTACAGAAGCTAAATAAGCTTAATATTTTAACATGTATGCAAAAAAGTCTCCGGAAGCAAAAGGGTTAAAAGATAACTGTACCTATACAAATAAAGCCGTGTTAGAAAGATATGCGCTACCTTCAAGCAGCAATATATAGTACTTTTCCCCTCTTCCAGTTGTATCTGTGTGTATGTAGTGTTAAAGTGAATCCAAACCCACACTTTTAATAGGTTTTGCTATCTGGGGCTACATTAGAGAGATTTCCCCTCACTTCCTACTCTGTTGACACAGTTTTACCAGACAGGGAGTGAGGAAAACTCTCCAAAAGCAAAACAGCAGAAACTCGAAGTACCGGATGTACAAGTAACCATAATGTTTAAAGAAACAATATGCATGTGCTACTTCATCAGTGTCCATACTACCTAGCATGGCATAGGTGGGGTTTATCGTGGAGGAATGACTTATCAACAAAGGTGTGGGGCTGCATTTAGGAGATACTTCAAGTAGATCTGCCATGGTAAAATACATAGGCTGCTATTGCTGAAGTTCTTTTCTAAATATTAAATGTCTTACTGTCTCTGGCTTTAGTAGTTTTTAAGTGATTGGCCTTAAACAAGTGTGCAGAAAAGGGTTTTGAATCCACTTGTTTCATGCTAGCTCCAAGTCACTGGAAAGACATTATTAAAGCCAGAGACCTACAGGCAGCTAGCAATTTTAAAAGGAAATCAGATATAATGGTCCCTGTATTTCACTTTTAACATGTGTGCATTCAGCCAGCATAAAGGTGGTATTGCTGGGCATACCTCACAACTGTCCCGGATTTCATGGGATTCATCTAAATCCCAGAATTGCGCATATCTGGGCTGGAGTACTGGGGCTCAGTGTTGGAACAAGTTCCGGCCCTGGGCACCATAAATGTACCTCGCTGGTACCTAGGGCACCTGCCCTGCATCTCCTGTGGGGTGCCTTGGATCCCAGGTGCAGCGATCGCCCACTCTAATATTGTGACAGGCAGCCAGCGGGGAGAGATGCTGGCTGCCTGTCACAATAATGCACCTCAGAGCTTCCCGGGGGCATCTACTCTTCTCTAATATGTATCAAGACACAACAGGAGGAGGAGCCTGGGAGGAGGGACATCCCCCTGGAGGGAGTGGCACTGATCCATGGGGGAAGAGATAATTGGGGGGTGGGGTATGCTAAAAGTGAAGAGGATTTGTGCCGGGAGGGGGAAATAAGGGGAAAATTTTGATTTGTATGGGTGGGGGGTAGGATCTGTGCCGGGAGGGAGGATTTGGGGGTAGAAGGAATTGTGCTAGGAAGTGGATTGGGGAGGGGGGGTATTTGTGGAGGTAGGGGGATTTAGGGGGGGGGGTTTACTAAAAGATGGGTGGGGAGTAGGATCTGTGCTAGGGGGAGGATTTTGAGGGGGGATTTGTGAGGGAATTTCTTTTTGGGGAATGGAAGTTTGCATACAGATTAGTGCTGGATTCTTTTTTGGAGGAGGAGGGGAGTGGGGATTTTTGCTGAAAGGGAAAGTGCGAGAGAGTATTTCTTGCAGTTGGGAAGTTTTCACAGTGCTGACTCCTACACTGTGCGTTACCCACCCCTGACTCCTGCACTCTTTGTTTTGTACTCCTGAAACCTACTATGCATTTCACACTTCTGTTTCCTGCATTCTGTGCATTACACACCCTGACCCCTGCTCCATGTATGTTATGTACTCCTAAACCCTGACACTGACTGCAGCACTCTGTGCATTACATACTTCTGACCTTTGAACTCTGTACATTGCACACCCAAGACCCCTGCACTCTGTGTTATGTAATCTGAAACATGCCACTGACTGCAGCATGCGCTACATGCTCTTGGACCCTGTTCTCTGCCTTACAGACTCCTGCATTAGATATACCCTATTGAACATTACATACTTCTCACTAAAGTGTTCATTGTCTCAAAAGTTGCTGGTTGCTAAGCAGTTCCTGAATTTTTTAATTAAGTTCTTCTTCAACCACTTCAACAGTGGACACTTTCACTCCCTTTCTGCCCAGACCAATTTTAAATTTCAGCGCTGTCACATGTTACATGCTAATTACTCAGTCAACACTGTACCCAAATTGAATTTTTATAATTTTTTGAGACAGATGGAATTTTCTTTTGGAGGTATTTAATCACCACTGGGTTTTTTATTTTTATTTCAGAAAATTGTGGAAAAAAAATAATTTTTCTTCATTTCTGTTATAATATTTTGCAAATAAATAATATTTCTTCATTAAATTTAGATAAAAATGTATTCTGCTACATTTTGGGTAAAAAAATAATCCAAATCAGTGTATAATATTTAGTTTGTGTGAAAGTTATAGAGTCTACAAACTATGGGATATATATCTGAAAATTGATCAGTCCTGATGTACTGACGGCCTATCTCATTTCTTAAGGCCCTAAAATGCCAGGACAGTGCAAATATCCCCCAAATATCCCCCCCTCTCCTTTTTGGAAAGTATTTAATAAGAGGCATGGAGTGTTTTGAAAAACAAATCCAGCTGCTCCAAGTGAGTAGGCAAGGCTGCAATCCCAATGAATGGCTCGTAGGATGGGGTGTACACCCTGTCACTGCAGTAGTAATGTATGAGTAAAAGCGAAGGATGGCCACACTCCCATAAACGATGCAATTACAGTTTATTGTGAAGACAAATAAAAACAACAGCACTGAATGGTGTACAGGCAAAGGGAAGTAGGTGACGCATTTCACACGACTAGCATGCTTTGTCAGAACCTTACAAAATGCAACCATCGTACATATATCAAAACATCACATGTAATCAATTAATCAATTAGGTGATTGAACATGCAGTTTTCAACCTCTGTTCATATTCAAAAGACATACACGTAACTCCAAATACAGTATGTCAAAGGAATATTGGCTTCTCAAATTGTATCTGTAAGGATGCTTTCACACTGAAAGCACCGGCCGTTAGCGCTAAAGCGCTGCTCGCTTTTTTGGCTGTTAGCAGGGCCCTTTTAACCCAAAAAAGGGTTAAAAAATCCAGTTTTGTGCCACTTTCCAATGGGCAGGGAGTTTTGTGAGCTCTAAATACAGCGCTCCCAACATGCCCCAAAGATGCTGCTTGCACAACTTTTCATAACGTCCCACAAGTGCACCACCCCAGTGTGGAAAGACACAAAGGAAAGGAATGATAGAAGGCAGTTTTCAGGCTCTTTGCAGAGGCTATTTCTAGCGCTAAAGTGCCTGAAAACCGCCCAGTGTGAAATGGTTCTTAAAGAAAAAAGATACATTTGTATAAATATTTCTATAAACAAAAACCAAAAACAGAACGAATAAAGAAAAAACAAAGAAAGAAAAAGATACAGCAGGTGTTCCTATTAAAAGAACATACCAATTTACAGACAAAAAATAAATATGTATACGTTGCATCAATGTTTTCATATTATAGGTGGAATATGAATGAATGAATGAACGAATGATTTGTAAAGCGCTGCAAATGCGAACTGAATCGCCTCAATATCCAACCATATACTTGACTCGTATTGGATAAACCAGATGGGCCCAAAATCTACAAATTAATCATAAAAGTGGGTCAAATCCCACTCAAAATTTAGGCCCACCGGAATTCTGGTTTGCAAAGAATGTGAGTTTTTTGAAGTTGTAACTTTTTGTCAGAATTTTTTTGGAAAATTAAGAAAATAAAAAAATTTATGTTTTTTCATACTTTCACCAGTGCAGTACAGCCTCATCCTATGACTGGTGTGGCAGTAATCCGGGATACTGACTGGTGACAGTATGTTAAAAATATTGTCCTTCCAGAACAACAGTGCTCCAGCTTGGCCATCAGTAGACTATAGGCCGGGCGGGAGGTAGTTAAGATAGGCTCAAACAAATTGTTAGATCTCTGTCTACTTTCAATGTACACAAAATCATATGTAATGGCAGTGTTTCATTTATTTTATTTTTTTATTGTGCTGAGGTTTTCTACATGTCTGTGGGACATAGCAATAAAAGCATATTTTATATGTACAAGGAGGTTTGGGTTTTGTTAAACCATGCCCTCAAACCCTTCCTAATGTTAATTGCTACTTTACAACTGAAGCGATTGTCCCCTCCAGGCCACTGTAATTTAATCGCACCACTTTTTGCCACAGCATGCATAGCCTCTATCTCCCTCAAGTATCCCTAATTCTTAAGTTCTAAAGTTGAGAGGTGTGTTGCTGAGTAAAGGATCAATAAGGATCTCCTAGACTAGTGAAACACCCACAACGTGTCAACGAGTGTCAGTCGATACACATTATTAAACGTTATCACGTGTTATTGATATTCTTTAACATTAATAAATTATTCGTTAACATATTTAGGATATATCCAAAGCCATAGCTTCTTTGACTCTTGAACCAGCTGCAAACTGGGCAAACACTGTCTTTATGTCTATTGTCATTTTTACACCATGACAAAACAACAGTTACCAGCTATTCTTGTAATGTTACTAAATGTTCACTTCATCTGAAGATATATGCAGGAAAATGCACTGTGGTCAGGGTGAGTACAATTATTTTTCTTTCCCCAATCTGTTTGCCTTCCTATCTTATTCAGCAGCTACAAATCCAATGTGTGGAAGTGGCAGGTGTCCATGCGCTGAGTTGTCACTTTGGGCATGGCAGAGAAGATTCCTAGTGGAAATGCTGTGCAGTTTCAACTGAATACAGCAACAAAACAGAATGATGACAACACCCCCTCCACTTTATCTCTCTAAATAGGGATGTAAGCACGTGGTGATGCTCTATTGGTTCAGTTCTATTACACCCCTTGCATTTATTGACCTAATGCTAGCCTCCCCTGGTTCATCTGATCTACCTCCTTATCAATAGTATCTTGCTATTTATTAATTCTTTTATACATCTTTTACAGTTCAACTTATATCTTTGGTTCCTTGTCATTGTTGGTGGTGTACATGGTCGGGCTTCCATGCCGTCTGTTTGTTTTCTTGATGCGCCTTGCGGGCCTCCTCCCATCCCCCACCTCCTATGATGCCTGGGGGATGGATGCGCCATCACTGCGTGTCAACGTCACGCATTCCATGCTGGACGTGCGGAGTTCTTTGTGCGCTGTCACACCCATGCAGGTGGTTTCCACGCTCGTGAGCAACATGGGAGATATGTTGGTGCCGGTTGGCCAGGCACATACTGTAGCTGCCCGGTTGACTGCGCCCCTCCTCCCACTTTGCTACATGGCGTGATGATAGTGGGCAGTTCTGTGGTGGCGCATATATGGGCGTCTCCCTGGGCGGTCTTGGCACTTGAGGCTCTCTGCCCACTGGACTCCACACAGCTTGGGATCTCGTCTTTTTTTCCCTCTCCTCGGTGTCTTTATTCACATTAGGTAATATTGCACTCCTTATCACCGCCCCTCGGGCCTTCCACTCGCACCTCCCAGGTGCCACTGATGGGTAATCACTTCCCTCACTCACACTTCCACCCCACACAGTTTATGGTTAGGGTCATCAGTCCTCACTTCTGCACACTATTTCCTTTTTACTAGCACGGGTCACCTGCTCACTTTCTCACCCTCACTCATGTCTCTTTGAGACTTCCCAGATTCACTTCATATATTCACTTCCTACACAGGAATCCCTTGTGGTTCCATGCCTGCCCTGGTTGATGCCTGTGTGGGTTGTCCCCGCCGAGTTGTCTGCCACAGCTCCCGGTTGGAGGGGCCCGCACCATACCATCAATACACGAACTACAGGTAAGCATGCACCTGGTGTAGGGTCTTCTTTACTCTACCCCTGTTCATGTTTATATATATAAGACTATTCATATATAATAACTCTATTTTAGATACATCACGGGCTTTCTCCTGACGAGTGGCTCAAAAGCAACGAAATGCGTAAAGCTACCAGATGCCGTGTTTCTACTAATACTTACCCAGACCTTTAAGTCATTATGTAATACTCATCTTTACAGGATTAGTGAGGCCATAGGTCCTGCAGGCACCATTTCGCAATTTATGGTTTTAAACAATCTTGCTTTTGGTGAACTATGGAATATTATTGTGGTTATATTATGAGATACCTATATCATTATCATGTTAATGCCCTGTACACACGATCAGATTTTCAGACGGAAAATGTGCGATTGGATCGTGTTGTCGGAAATTCCGACCGTGTGTGGGCTCCATCATACATTTTCCATCGAATTTTCCGACACACAAAATTTGAGAGCAGGCTATAAAATTTTTCGACAACAAAATCCGTTGTCGGAAATTCAGATCGTGTGTACACAAATCCGACGCACAAAGTGCCACGCATGCTCAGAATAAATTAAGAGACGAACGCTATTGGCTACTGACCAGTGTATAGTCCCGACGTGTGTGTTTTTACGTCATCGCGTTCAGAACGATCGGATTTTCTGACAACTATGTCCGACCGTGTGTATGCAAGACAAGTTTGAGCCAACATCCGTCGGAAAAAATCCATGGATTTTGTTGTCGGAATGTCCGATCAATGTCCGACCGTGTGTACAGGGCATTATAGTTATTACCACGCTTATCGTCTATAATTGATACCAACACTATATGTATGTATATACTATATAATGATGAATACATTTCCTATATGTTCACAAATTTACTCTATTGCAACCACGTGCTTCATGTAAAGTCCCACTCTCTTGCTCTCCTCCTCATTTTTGAACACCCCAGAGACGATGGCCCAAGCAGCTTCACTTGAAAACATTTGTTTGCACCATAAAAAATGTGTTGTCTCTTCATTATGCTCTCGGAAGCTTGCTATGTTATCTTATTCCATGCTATAAGATGTACTACTGTACCACTGAAGGCTAATTAAAATGCTGTGTTTGTATAAATGTAAACTGACGCTCATCTCATATCTTTTTGCAGTCTGGGCAAGTTAAAAACTGATTAGATGCTCTGGGCATTGATTTTGCAATGCTAGGGTCCTATGTATGGAATTTATATGTTCTCCCTATGTTGCTGTAAATTTTAACCACTTCCGGATCAGCTGCCGCAGGTTTACTGTGGCAGGTTGGCTCGACTGGGCAAATCGACGTTACCTTACGTCGCTTTTCCTTTTAGCCACTAGGGGTGCGCACCTGCAGCTTGTGTCCGGAGCCGATGCAAGTGTCCGGCGGGTGCGATGACCGCCAGGCACCCGCGATCACTCAAGACAGAGCGAGAACCGGGATCTGTATGTGTAAACACAAAAATCCTGGTTCTTTCAGGGGAGTAGAGACAGATCCGGTGTTCATACTAAGTATGAACACCGATCTCTCTCTTCTCCTAGACAGTCCCATCCCCCCTACAGTTAGAACATAGTGAGGGAACACAGTTAACCCCTTGATCGCTCCCTAGTGTTAACCCCTTCCCTGCCAGTGACATTTATACAGTAATCAGTGCATTTTTATAGCACTGATCACTGTATAATTGTCAATGGTCACAAAAATGTGTCAAAAGTATCCAATTTGTCTGCCGCAATATCGCTGTCCCAATAAAAATCGCTGATCACCGCCATTACTAGTAAAAAAAATAATAATAAAAAAAATGCCATAAATCTATCCCCTATTTTGTAGACACTATAACTTTTGTACACACCAATCAATATACGCTTATTGCGATATTTTTTTAAATCAAAAATATGTAGAAGAATACATATTGGCCTAAACTGAGGAAAAAAAACATTTTTTGAAAAAAATTGTGGGATATTTATTATAGCAAAAAGTAAAAGATAGTGTTTTTTTCAAAATTGACGCTCTTCTTTTGTTTATAGCGCAAAAAATAAAAACCGCAAATGTGATCAATTACCACCAAAAGTTCTATTTGTGGGAAAAAAAGGATGTCAATTTTGTTTGGGTACAGCGTCGCACGACTGCGCAATTGTCAGTTAAAGCGACGCAGTGCCGTATCACAAAAAATGGCCTGGTCATTGAGCAGCCAAATCTTCTGGGGCTGAGGTGGTTAAGCACAGCGTAGAAAACAGTTGGTGTTTACATTTACAAGGTGTAATTGCAATTCTATATGTCATAGACATAACCCTTATTTTAAAACATGCTGCTTAAAGTGGCTGTAAACCCTTTTATATATATATATATATATACCCAGTGAAGTGACTAGCCTCAGGTGATACACTGAGATGAAACACACCCTCCTACGTAATTTGTACCTGTTTATCTGCAGTCCTCTCTTATCCAGAGCTGCTCAAAGTACAGAATTTATACAGCTTCTCTGAGCGTTGAGCTTCAGAAGGCACGGAGTGGGGGATCTGAAGTTATACTCTGCAGAGCCCAGTGAGAGCCGATTGGAGGAAAGGGACAAAACCCCCTTCACACAGCACACAGGAACAGAGCTAAGGCTGTCAGTCACAGGCTATGTGCTGGAGATCCCTCCCCTGTCACTTTTTTTTTCTTGGTGTCCGGAAATCTTGTCAGAAGTGACTCGGATAGCAGAGGAAGGAGGCAGCAGAGAGAAATGACACTCAGTGCTCTGGATTGAGACAGGTACACACTATAGAAGGATATACTTAGTTCATATTCCATGTCAGGGATTTACAACCACTTTAATGTAAACCACTCTTTATGATACATTTACAAAGGAAATAATAAGCTATAAAAACTGTTGCCACAGATGAATTATTCAGGTTACAAACAACATACACAGTTACCGGTATTTATGCCATGCTGTCCCTCACTCAGCTCATACAGAAGGTGAATCCAGGCTGCCAATGGAAGCCCATACATTAAGGACACCTCTGTCCTTGTTGTGACATTCTCATGTCACTGCTTTCCACAGACATAAGCAACCAGCAGGGGGAGACAGAAATGGGTATTTAGGCCCCTTTCACACTGGTACACTTTTTCTGTGTTTTTCCAAGTGTTTTTCCATGTTAACAAAAGTACATGAAAAATATTCACCATAAATACTATGTAATCATTCACACTGCATGTGCGGTGCGCTTAGAAAAGTCCTGCATCAAAGTGTGAAGAGCCCTTAAATCGGAGGTTCACACAAAAATTGAACCTCCGCTTTTCAGAATCCTCCCCCCCTCCGGTGTCACATTTGGCACCTTTCAGGGGGGAGGGGGGTGCAGATACCTGTCTAAGACAGGTATTTGCACCTACTTCCGGGCATAGACTCCCACGGAAGTCTATGCCTCTTCCTGTCCCGCCGCGCTGTCTGCTGGGACACACACGGGTCCCAGAGACAGCACGGACCATTCAGATTGCGCTGCGCGACTCGCGCATGCGCAGTAGGGAACCGGGAAGTGAAGCCGCACGGCTTCATTTCCTGATTCCCATACCGAAGATGGGGACGGCAGCATCCGAGGATCGAGGGGCGGTTCGGCCTCGGGTGCCGACATCGCTGGACCCTGTGACAGGTAAGTGTCCATATTTTAAAAGTCAGCAGCTGCAGTATTTATAGCTGCTGACTTAAAAAAAAATTGTTTTCGCAGGACTCCCTCTTTAAGCAGCACAAAAGTGTATCAAAAGTTCATTGGTGTGAAAGGACATGCAGGCTTAGCTGCTGACTTTTGAGAAAAAGTCAATGTTTGAATATATGTACTAGTGCTTTTAAAGACAATTGCAGTGTTTAACCACTTAAAGTGGAGTTCCACCCAAAAGTGGAACTTCCACTCATCAGATCCCCCCCCCCCCCCTCCGGTGACACAGTTGGCACCTTTCAGGGGGGAGGGGGGTAGATACCTGTATATTACAGGTATCTGTACCCACTTCCGGCATAGATAGCCGCAGAATCTGCGGTTATTTACGCCACTTCCTGCTCCCTCCCCGCTGCCTGCTGGGAAACACACGGGTCCCAGAGGCAGCAGGGACCATCCGTATTGCGCTGCGCGACTCGCGCATGCGCAGTAGGGAACCGGGAAGTGAAGCCGCACGGCTTCACTTCCTGATTCCCTTACCGAAGATGGAGGCGGCAGCACCCGAGGACGGAGAGACGGTTCGGCCTCGGGTGCCGACATCGCGGGCGACGTGGCTCCCAAACAAAATTGACGTCCTTTTTTCCCCACAAATAGAGCTTTCTTTTGGTGGTATTTGATCACTTCTGCGGTTTTTAGTGTCAATTGCGAAAAAAAAATATTTGCTAAAAAATATAAAAATATATGCTACAATAAATATCCCCAAAAATATAGAAAAAAACATTTTTTTTCCACATATTTTTGGTAAAAAAAATCGCAATAAGCGTTTATTGATTGGTTTGCGCAAAAGTTAAAGCGTCTACAAAATAGGGGATGGTTTTATGGCATTTTTATTAATAATTTTTTTTTTTACAAGTAATGGCAGCGATCAGCGATTTTTATCGTGGCTGAGACATTATGGCGGACAGATCGGACACTTTTGGTGCTATTTTGGGACCATTCACATTTATACATCGATCAGTGCGATTAAAAATGCATTAATTACTGTGTAGATGTGAATAAAGTGATTTCGCGCAAATAGTGATAGGTGTTCTAAGTAGATTAACCTATGAACTTCAGGAGAGCATTTATAATGATTTAAGTGAAGTTAAAATTAAAATGAATGATGCGTTAAATGTCTAACTGTGATAGCAAAAAGAAATATAAACGTTATATGTGTAAATAATATATACCACTCTTAACGTGTAAAATCTCACAGTGTTCGTAATATAATTGTGCATAAAAATAAAAATAAATGGCCTAGTGCGAACAAATTAAATTAAGTATATATATCCTGGTGTGGGTGAAAGTGTAATGAATAAAAAATCACTTTGAATTTCAAACAGAAATAGTGACAAAAAGTCCAGTAATTATTGTAGTGAACGGGGAGTGATGGGGTTCTGTAGTTGATGAAACAGGTGCAGGTGATTGTTCCCAATAATCCTGTTATGGCTCCCTTCTCAGTCTGGTCTCACAGGACTCTTACCTCAATATTAACATAGATTTTGCTGCACTTCTATTTATACTACACACTTATTTTACCCACTATTCCACAGTAGCGTGAAAGCACTTTAACACTATTACTGTGTAAATGTGACTGGTAGTGAAGGGGTTAACCAGGAGGGGTGCTGCAGGGGTTAAGTGTGTCTTAGGGAGTGATTCCAACTGTAGTGGGGAGGGGCTATGTGTGACACGACACTGATCACCGCTCCCGATCACAGGGAGCTATGATCAGTGTCCTTGTCATTAGGCAGAATGGAGAAATGTTTGTTTACACCAGCATTTCCCTGTTCTTCCTCTCAGTGAGATGATCGCGGGTATCCCCGTAGACATCAAGTCTGCGGGACCCGCGATCACACTCGCGGAGCTCGCGGCAGGGTCGTGCGCACGCAAAGCCACCTGTGCGCACGCGACCATGGAAAAGGGACGTACCTGTACGGCCATTTGCCTGTCCATGCCATTCTGCCAACGTAAATGATTGTGCGGTGGTCGGCAAGCGGTTAAGGTGTCTCTGGCTGTATATGGTAACAGGTAGTGATGGCTCAGTTGGAGCTTGTCTCGTCCCCGGTATTACAAATACCATAAAAAAGGCCACACCCCCACAAAGTCTTTGTGCCACAAGGTGTATTGTTCCATATGGCATTCACACTGGATAGATCCTTTTCTTGGTTGCTATGCACTTAAAGAGAGGTCAGAAAGGAATATAAAAAGCAAAGTGAGATGAGCCAAAGCAGAGTGAGATGCAGTTACTATTTCTTTACAGAGCGCTCCAAGCTTAGGTGTTCCTCAGGTGCTTATAAGGACATCCAATGCAACACTGTCATAAACATAATATAGGAGCTGTCATTGCTTATCTGAATGAAAATGCTAGTTCCAAGGCTGTTACGCTTACACAATGGCCTCAATGCTTACACAATGGCCCCAATGCTTTGTCAATCTCTGATATGGAAGCAGCATGAGGTTATAAGGTTCTAACTCGCATGCTTGTTCCAGACTTGCGATTTAGAAAGTATTGAAATCAGGGAGTCAGGTAACTAGCACTTGCATTAAAAAAAGTTTGTGAAGGCACTATGTTGTTTTAATAGAAACAAGGATGGCCAGTTATAACTTAACTTACTGTAACATCGTAACATTCGGAGCCTCGAAGAAGAAGGTGCTACCTTCGAAACGCGTCAGCCAGCAGCTGCACGTCTTGTCCATAGGTCTGGAGACTGCTATCGGTGTATCCATTATCACCATCAATAGACCATTATGCGCGATTTTTAGCTACCCTTGTGAGTAGTATTTTTATGTTTCCTTCTTTTAATAAACTTTTTTAAAGATAATGCACAAGACAAGTGTGAACCAGGCCTTAAGATGTACCTTTAATCACAGGAATAAAATGAAATTGCTATTTTTTGTCAAATGGGATCAACAGAATGAGTACAATATAGTATGGTTACTAGACATCCATGGTTCTGGGTACAGTTACCAATTTAAGTAGGCTGTCCCTGGGAAAAAAATTGCCCCTGGATTCAACCTTGTTTCTCTAATGGCGTCCCCGGTTCATGGGCTGCAATGGAATCTACCTGGCAACACTCAGGCTGATTTATCTTATTGGCTGCCTGTGTCTGGAGGAGAAGGGAGGGTAATTTACTCATCCTCTACACCAGTGGTTCTTAGCCCTATCCTCAAGTACCCCCAAAAGACCAGGTTTTCAGGTTTTTCTGTATCTTGCACAGGTGCTTTAAATCAAAATCAATGACTTGGTATTTTGGACAGCTATTTTATCTAAGAGAAATTCCCAAAACATGGCCTGTTGGGGACAGGGTTGAGAACAACTGGTCTACACTACTTACTACTGACCTTGTGTTACTTATTATTAACCTCTGCACTTTGAGTTACTTTCTAGTGAATGCTGTACTCTGTGCCACGGATGATTCCTGAAATCTGCATTACTTCTCCTAGCCCCTGCACTCTGCAATTCTTACTGCAGATTTCCACAGTCTGCATTACTTACTACTTACCTCTGAACCCTACTTAATATACTACTGACTTCTGCACTCTGCTTTACTTACTATTGATCTCTGAATCCTTCCTTACATACTAATACCCCTTGCACCCTTACCACAGTTGTCTGTTTCTTGCTTAACGATTGTTATGAATACCCATCTGTTGTCCATGTATTCTAACAATTAAAGCATAAGTGACGTATATAAAAAAAAGTGGAAGGTTGTGGCATCAGTACCAGAGGAACTCACCAGAAGATGAGTAGGCTCAGGTTTTATTTAACCATACCCCCTTCAGACCCCTCCCAATATTAGCACAATTTGGCCACACACCCCAGACAGCTACTGCTAGCATTCCCCCTACTCCACCCCTATCTCACCCCCATTTAAAGTGGGCGTGGTTAGTGGGGTAACCCCAGACTGCATTTTGGAAATCTGAACAATATGGTCAGTTGCTAGCTGTGTGAGTTGTTTTAGCAGTTTGTTATTTTTACCTAAGAATTGTATAATTTATGAGGAGGAAATCTAAGTTTCTGAAAACTTGTACCTTTATTAATTTAACGTGTAAGTTTACCTTTAGCAAAAAGCACGCTTTGCTGTCCCATATGGGTAGAGTAGCATAGAGTGCTAAACCTACCTTCCAGCCAGGACTCCCTTTCAGTAGTGGTAATCCAAAACCACATTTAAAAGAAGACTTTTTAAAATCTCATGTGATGGCTCCATCCTGAGTTATTGTAGGGTCAGAGCAGCCCTTGGGACCAACGCCCCCTAGTGTCACAGGAAGGGACGCCATTCAATTCTTTTGGGCTGCACATGAGAAGTGTGTACTCTCTCCTGTTGCAACAACTGAGCTCATCATAGGCGAGAGGAGAAAGTACACATTATCCGCCTGTATCTCTCATAGACTATTTTCTCATCATGACCCCCATCCCTGCTATGGAAAAAAAAAAAGGGACCTGAAAGGAGACCTTGCGATCTTGTGGCCACAAAATAAAACAGCAAAAAGCGATATAGACCAATTTATTTTACAAAAGTACAACATAGCACAACATAAATCCGATCATATTTAAATAATGATATTAGATGTATTACAGTGCACATTTTGAGGTGTGTATTCACAGATACTTTAATTGTTTAATTGTTACTTTATTTGTTCTAATTTTCAGCTTTCTTAATAGGAACCTCTTAGAACAGGTAAATAAGAAGTATGGGGTATAAAACACAAAAAAACGAAAACCTTATACTCACCTAGGTGGATGCAACATTGATCCGATGCTGCATCTGTCCTCCGCTGCCTCTGCACTGAGAACTAAGTGATCAAACGCCGCTGATTGCTCAGTTACCCCCTCCCTGAGCAGAGAGCGGTGACTGGCTCTCTACCCTGCCCCTCCAGTGCTCAATGAAGTGCTGGGCTGGGGAAGGGGCAGCTGGCTCAGTCTGTCAGCGGCTTGATGAGTAACGTCAGCCAACATCGTGTTGGCCCACTGTTGGCTGAAAACTTGTCACAGGAGTGCAGAACGAACTGCACTCCTGTGACCCATAGGAGAAATATAGCCAAACAAGCTTTGCCCATACTTCTCCTTTAATTCCAGTGAGCGGTTAATGATTTATTAACTAGTAAAAAATTTACAAAATTTTTTGTAAACTGGATCACAAATAGTGATAATGTAATGTGTGTTTGGTGAAATTAGTTTATCCTAAGATAAAACCTTCAATGAAATGAAAACATTTTGGCAACAGTGAAAATTACGGTAACAAATAAATCACTAATGAAAACACAGCATGCATTATACACTTTGACATCTTCATCGTGGGTGCCAAAGGACCTTGCCCTGACACTGCCTAGAACAAATTTGGAGATCAGGATCATGCCAATCAGTGACTAAGAAAGAGTTAAAGCCACTACATCACTATGACAGCAAGGCAACCAGCTTTTTGAGGAGTCCAGTCATGGTAGCCTACATATTTTAACACAAGGGTGCCTTTAAAACTGAACTTCAGGCATAACCATCCCTCACCCTCTAAGCCCCCTACCCATTTCCCTCCCCAAACCAATCTCCAGCTAGTTTAAAAAGAAAACCTAAGCTAAACCCTCCTGCCATTTACCTAAATCAGTGGTCACATGGTGTGCTAGGCCCTAAGTACTCTATCTTCTTCTCTGGGAAGAAGGAGAATCCTCCTTCAGGTGTCCACATCACTGCTTAAGTGACAGGAGCACTTCTAATCTGCTGTACAGCAGCAAGGTCACAGACTGCAAAGCTGGATCCACCAGTTTTCGTAGAGATACAGTGGGGGGGGGGGGGGGTATTTTAACCCCTGCCGATTTTGTACGTTTGTCCACCGACAAAGAAATGATCAGCCTAAAATTTTAATAGTAGGTTTATTTTAACAATAAGAGACAGAATAACAACAAACATATTCAGAAAAATGCATTTAAAAAAAGTTATAAATTGATTTGCATTTTAATGAGTGAAATAAGTATTTGATCCCCTATTAATCAGCAAGATTTCTGGCTCCCAGATGTCTTCTATACAGGTAACGAGCTGAGATTAGGATCACTCTCTTAAAGGGAGTGCTCCTAATCTCAGCTTGTTGCCTGTATAAAAGACACAAGTCCTCAGAAGTAATCAATCAGATTCCAATCTTTCCACCATGGCCAAGACCAAAGAGCTGTCTAAGGATGTCAGGAACAAGAGTGTAGACCTACACAAGGGTGGAATGGGCTACAAGATCATCGCCAAGCAGTTTGGTGAGAGCATGACAACAGTTGGTGCGATTATTCGCAAATTGAACAAACACAAAATAACTGTCAATCTCCCTCGGTCTGGGACTCCATGCAAGATCTCACCTTGTGGAGTTTCAATGATCATGAGAATGGTGAGGAATCAGCCAAGAACTACACAGGAGAATCTTGTCAATGACCTCAAGGCAGCTGGGACCATAGACACTAAGAAAACAATTGTTAACACACTACGCCGTGAATGACAGAAATCCTGCAGCGCCCGCAAGGTACCACTGCTCACGAAAGCACATGTACAGGCATGTGAAGTTTTCTAATGAACATCTGAATGATTTAGAGGAGAACTGGGTGAAAATGTTGTGGTCTGGTGAGACCAAAATCAAGCTCTTTGGCATCAACTCAACTTGCCGTGTTTGGAGGAGGAGGAATGCTACCTATGACCCCAAGAACACCATCCCCACCGTAAAACATGGAGGTGGAAATATTATGCTTTGGGGGTGTTTTTCTGCTAAGGGGACAGGACAACTTCGCATCAAAGGGACGATGGATGGGGCCATGCACCGTCAAATCTTGGGTGAGAACCTTCTTCCCTCAACCAGGGCATTGATAATGTTTTGTGGATGGGTCTTCCAGCATGACAATGACCCAAAACACACGGCCAAGGCAACAAAGGAGTGGCTAAAGAAGAAGCACATTAAGGTCCTAGAGTGGCCTAGCCAGTGTCCAGACCAAATCCCATAGAAAATATGTGAAGGGAGCTGAAGGTTCAAGTTACCAAATGTCAGCCTAAAAAAACTTAATGACTTGGAGAGTATCTGCAAAGAGGAGTGGGACAAAATCCCTCCTGAGATGTGTGCAAACCTGGTGGCCAACTACAAGAAATATCTGACCTCTGTGATTACCAACAAGGGTTTTGCCACCAAGTACTAAGTCATGTTTTGCGAAGGGGTCAAATACTTATTTCACTCATGAAAATGCAAATCAATTTATAACTTTTTTGAAATGCGTTTTTCTGGATATTTTTGTTGTTATTCTGTCTCTCACTGTTAAAATAAACCTACCATTAAAATAATAGACTGATCATTTCTTTGTCAGTGGGTAAACTTACAAAATCAGCAGGGGATCAAATACTTTTTTCCCTCACTGTAGTTAAATACAAACAGCAAAGGGGTGTAAATACATTTATTGCTTGAAATACTGAACTCACTGACTTGCCATAAGATTCTGACCATTTTAAATTCTGTTGAGCAGGGATGGCCAAGCGGATTGATTAAAATTTGGCCAATCCCTGCTGGGCCTGCCAAATTTCACTGTGCCTATGGCCAGCTTAAAAGAAATGGTATAAAGAGCACACTTATATTCAAACTTGGGGCCTTAATCAACAACAGTATAGAAATCTCATACTATGTACAGCATACAAGCAAAATAATAATTACTTAACAATTTCCCTCTATTTTTGTTTTGAAAGGAAATCCTTATGAAATACACAATACAAAGCTCTATTACAGAACATCTGTAGATTCTGGTAGATTATGCAAAAACAAGGATTTTTCAAAGTAACTTGGGTGTTGGAATGGGAGTCATGTTGAACTGTCAGAGAGAAGGAATGGAAATAAATTGTGAGATTGCATAGCAAATAACAGGACTGCATACCAGGAGCAAATAGCTGGAGGTCGGTGGGGTATGGTAGGCTAGTGTTTTTTTTTTTTTTTACTAGACAGGAAGGAAAGCTAGAGGTTATTGAGAAATTTGATATGCTTCCAGATGTGTGTTCTCATGGAACACTTAATGGTACTAGAGTGTAGGGAATCCAGTGAAAGACACCACACATTAGAAGGTAGATCTGACATGCCTCAGTGTAGGTCATTAGAAGGCCAAGTAAACCATAATATATAATA
Organism: Lithobates clamitans; assembly: GCA_037952925.1. Lineage (NCBI taxonomy): Eukaryota > Metazoa > Chordata > Amphibia > Anura > Ranidae > Lithobates > Lithobates clamitans. The sequence continues at coordinate 2,093,207 of JBBGZY010000052.1, read as the reverse complement.
ATATATATATATATATATATATATATATATATATATATATATATATATATATATATATATAAAATATATACAGTATCTCACAAAAGTGAGTACACCCCTCACATTTTTGTAAATATTTTATTATATCCTTTCATGTGACAAAACTGAAGAAATACGACTTTGCTATACAAATGTAAAGTAGTGTGTGTACAGCTTGCATAACAGTGTAAAGTTGCTGTCCCCTCAAAATAACTCAACACACAACCATTAATGTCTAAACCGCTAGCAACAAAAGTGAGTATACCCCTAAGTGAAAATGTCCAAATTGGGCCCAAAGTGTCAATTATTTTGTGTGGCCACCATTATTTTCCAGCACTGCCTTAACCCTCTTGGGCATGCGGTTCACCAGAGCTTCACAGGTTGCCAATGGAGTCCTTTTCCACTCCTCCATGATGACATCACAGAGCTGGTGGATGTTAGAGACCTTGCACTCCTCCACCTTCTGTTTGAGGATGCCCCACAGATTCTCAATAGGGTTTAGGTCTGGAGACATGCTTGCTCAGTCCATAACCTTTACCCTCAGCTTCTTTAGCAAGGCAGTGGTCGTCTTGGAGGTGTGTTTGGGGTCATTATCATGTTGGAATACTGCCCTGTGGGCCAGTCTCCGAAGGGAGGGGATCATGCTGTGCTTTAATATGTTACAGTATGTTGGCATTCATGGTTCCCTCAATGAACTGTAGCTCCCCAGTGCCGGCAGTACTCATGCAGCCCCAGACCATGACACTCCCACCACCATGCTTGACTGTAGGCAAGACATACTTGTCTTTGTACTCCTCACCTGGTTGCCGCCACACATGCTTGACACCATCTGAACCAAATAAGTTTATCTTGGTCTCATCAGACCACAGGACATGGTTCCAGTAATCCATGTCCTTAGTCTTCTTGTCTTCAGCAAACTGTTTGCAGGCTTTCTTGTGCATCATCTTTAGAATAGGCTTCTTCTGGGATGACAGCCATGCAGACCAATTTAATGCAGTGTGCGGTGTATGGACTGAGCATTGACAGGCTGACCCCCCAACCCTTCAACCTCTACAGCAATGCTGGCAGCACTCATACGTCTATTTCCCAAAGACAACCTCTGTATATGATGCTGAGCACGTGCACTCAACTGCTTTGGTTGACCATGGCGAGGCCTGTTCTGAGTGGAACCTGACCTGTTAAATCACTGTATGGTCTTGGCCAACATGCTGCATCTCAGTTTCAGGGTCTTGGCAATCTTCTTATAGCCTAGGCCATCTTTATATAGAGCAACAATTCTTTTTTTTAGATCCTCAGAGAGTTCTTTGCCATGAGGTGCAATGTTGAATTTCCAGTGACCAGTATGAGAGAGTGAGAGTGATACCACCAAATTTAACACACCCGCTCCCCATTCACACCTGAGACCTTGTAACACTAATGAGACACATGACACCATGAGGGGAAATGGCTATTTGGGCTCAATTTGGACATTTCACTTAGCGGTTTAGACATTAATGTCTAAATGTGTGTTGAGTTATTTTGAGGGGACAGCAAATTTACACTGTTATACAAGCTGTACACTCACTACTTTACATTGAAGCAAAGTGTAATTTCTTCAGTGTTGTCACATGAAAAGATATAATAAAATATTTACAAAATGTGAGGGGTGTACTTACTTTTTTGAGATACTGTATATATACTGTATATAATAAAAGGAAGGAAAGAGAAAAAGAAAGGAAGAAAAAAATGATAGAAGAAAGGAAAGTAAACAACCGAGTGATGATCAAGCTGTATAAGGCCACCTTTATGGGTGAAAAAGAACGTTTACGAAAAAATAAAAATAAGTCATACAATCCTATATACAGAATTGTATATCCACAGTTGATCCAGGAAGGCAAAAAATCCCAGCAAAGCATGATCTAATTTGCTTTCCAAGCATGATCCAATCCTTGCTGATTCCCCGAGAGGCATTCCCTGGATCAGCTTTACCTATAAATGTTAGTATCCCGTTATATTACGTACATTTAGGAAAGAATCCAGGCCTTTTCTAACTACCACCTGCCTTATAGTAAAATGACGGTGGGATCCCCTCTCATTCTGGGGGGGCGTCATATGATGTCGCCCCAGTGTCACCGCTCTTGCACGCCCACGATGATGTGGCTCTTTACCCATGCGATCGGCTGTGTCTTATCACCACGGCAAATCCCTCAGCCTCATCTGGGTCTGTACAGAGCGCAGTAGTGGCCTGGCTGAGGAAGGCAGCTGTGGCCTCATCCAGATTCCTGCTCTTCCTGGCCCTTTTATCAGGAAGGCGTAGGGGAGAGATCTGGGACTCCGTCTGGCTGCTGACAGCTGGCTCCTCCAGACTGACACTTTCCTGTGTATGAAAATGGGACATAATTAGAAACTTTTCTTAGGGTTTGGTCATCAATCACACACAATTTTGATCTTCTCACTGTTGCAAATTAAATGTGGACAAATAGAAAAGACTATCATTCTGACCCCAGTATTTTTAATTCTTGTTCCAATCATTTTTGGTCACTACTGTCTATTGATATGGAAACCACTTTGCTAAGGCAGAAATATTTTAACAATAACGTCTAGTTATTATTATTGTATTTTTGGATACAAATATGTTCAACAATGCTATACCTGGGTCAAGCTGGACTCCTCCACATCTTCTTCCTGTGCAGTAGGACCCGGGTGGACCTCAGGAGCTGTGGCCTCAGCAGATGTCGAAGGGAGTGTAGACAGCGATGGCCTGGGTTCTGTCTGGTCAGTTAAAAACCGCAGGCTGTGGTAATACCACAACCTGGGGACATATATGTAATCTGCTGATGCTCCAGATCTCTGCGAGTCCATGACCTTGTTGAGCTCCCTTTTAAAAGTACTCCTCAGGTTTCATTTTTTTTTTTTTGACATAGTTGATGTCAGCCCTGGGGTACACTGGTTTCACCAACTCGAGCAGTTTCTCCAAAGCTGCCTTCCTCAATATTTAATTGGAGTAGGCTCTACTCTTGACCTTCCAGAGACAGGGCAGCTCCCGGGACATGTCAATGAATCGGGGTCAAAAATCAGGCGCAGTAAATTTATCCGTCATGATAAATGATATGATGCCTGCAAGACATAACACAAGACAAACCATAATGTCTGGCTTAACTCATAAGCTGGTCCCAATATAGGCCTCAATCTAAGCAGTATAGGCCACTAACCACCTATGCCCCAATTTCCAATTGTACATTTGTTTTATGGCTCCTTTCTTGCGTTGGTGATCGTTCATGCTCCACTCCAAGATCATTCCTACGGCCGTTCCATCGACCGTGCATCTCTCTTTTGCATGCGACACACAGGGCAGAACATTCGGGAGGGACAACATAGCGGGTTTTGGCAGATTACAGGCAGCCCCACGGAAGTGCAGCTCATAGGAGGCACAAAGCAACCCCCATGAACAAGGGTGAGATGGTGGAGATGGTGCGCATCCTAGAGAAGCACAATTACGACTGTAAGCTGCACAATTACGAAAGACCCAACAGCCGAAAGGACATCATTTAGGAGAAGGTCATCGCCATTTTGTACCAAGAAAGGAGGCTCAAGTCACCACAAGGGACGAAGGGAGGCTATCCTCGCTCGGGCCCCAACAGGGGAGGCAGCAAGGCCATCTTCCCCCCAAAAACGTTGGTGACAACTTCAAACACACTCATTTAGCCACTGACAGGGGTGTCTTTAGGTGGGCCAAAGGCCATGGGCTTAGGTCAGAACTTAAGGGGTAAAAAACACTTTATGGCTGCTGCCTGCCTCATCAGTGCCCATTAATGCAGCCTTGCCAGTGTAGACGTGGGTAGAGGAGAGGCCCCGGGGATCACAGTCACACAGAGTCACGCCTGCTAGGATCATGATCATCATATATCTCCTTTCCCATAGGAGACAAGAGGGGTGGGGGGCAACTGCTGGACTTTTTAAATGTTGGCACTTGTCCAGTGTTTGCCCTCTTTTTAGAGGAGAGTGTGGTGAGCTCACCCAGGATGTGGGTTTGGAGGCATGGGATCTGACTCCTGGACTCAGCACAGACCTTGCCATTGTGGATGTCAAATCCCCAGAAGCGACCCAGAAGAGGAAGAAAGTATTCGGGATCCTCTTGTTTGTGCAAGTAAGTATTTTTGGAACCTTGCTTCAAAAGTGTATACATGTTGAGTGTTTAGATGTCCAAACAAATAACCCACTCCACACATTAGCAGAGTATGTAGTGCATTAACATTAGCATGGAGAAGGAAGAGGTGGAAGGAGCTGGCAGTGTTGCTAGGTACCCTGAGTTTTGGAGACCCAGGCACCAGGGCCAAGATTACAGAGTAGTTGCAGTGTGTACATTCCTATTAGTGTAAGTGTCTGAAGGGCAAGCAGGTTGCAAACAACAACAGACTGGGTAGGTATTTCCTGAATTTGATTGCAACTTAACAATAACTCACTATGTAGGGCCCCAGCCACTTGACCGTCGTTCCCTTAATACTTTTTACTCTTCTTACTAGGTCATAATCTTCCGCGATGCACTATTGGCAGAATGAGTGCAGATATGTTGCATTGTTTGAAGGATCTGGAGCAAATCAAGGAGGCTGCCACTGCTTTACAGTGAAGAATCAAAGATTTTGTGGACATGCTTGCCAAATTTTAATTTCCTCTTGCCTGTTCTGACATTTTTTGTTCCACTTGTTGGCTCCTGTTTGCCCTTTTACTATTTACCATGTTTTTCGGACTTTGAAATGTGAAAGTTTAGGGACAGAACTCAGTTTCTCCACTCCACTCTTCTAGGTGCACCACCAGGTCATGTTTTCTGTATTTTCCTCAGTCTAAAAACAAATGTGCGAATTACTAACAGTGAACATGACAACATCTAATTCAACAAATAGGTGCGCTAAAATAATATGCTTAATATATAGATAAGTAATATAAAGGTAAGTAAAATGATGGGTACATTTAGTCCATTCCAAATGTACCCATCATTTTACTTATCTTTTGCTGGATAGGGTATCACCTAGTTTTTCTTAATAGCACATATTGTCACCTACCTCACGGGTGTTTAACCTCCATACTGAGAGGTATATATATTGTCATACTATATATTAAGCATATTATTTTAGTGCAGCTATTTGTTGAATTATGTGTATTTTAGTGTGGGTGTCTTACATTTTTTAGTTGCAGCTGTATGTTACTTTATACAATCTGTATATTATCTGTACTGGTTTTTTTGGGGATAGCGCAGTAATCTTTTTGTTATAAACATGACAACATCACCTGTGCCAAATTCTACAAGTATAGAAAACATGACCTGGGTTTGCATCTTGAGGAGGAGAGTTGGAAAACACTGCCCTAACCAATGTGAATTGTAATGTTTTTGTGTTTTTAAGAATATAAAACCCAAAATTTGAAGGTGCTGCCAAGTTGTGCCTTAACATTCTTATTTCCCTCATGATCCCATGCCTAAAATGTGTGTATTTCCATACATCTAGTTTGCAAATAGCCCCAAAACACACAGTGTGTCAAAATGTGCTATCTACCATCCCTGGGTATCAATGGACGCGTTTTGGGGGTGCACCCCCTTCCTCATAACTAAAGAAGCTCAGAGGAAGGGATTGCACCCCGAAACACGTTCATTGATACCCCATGATGGGAGATAGCACATGTTGACACACTGTGTGTTTTGTGGGTTTAGAAAAAACAATGTTTGTAACTACAAACAATTGTGGCATGGGATCATAAGGGAAATGTAATTGTTATGCCTCTACGTTTATGTGTCTTTAAATTTTGCGTTTTAGAGGGGTGAGATCACCCCATATAAGAAAGGCAACATCCACACAGTCTTGGGATACTAATGTCTCATTTGGCCTTCACTTTACCAAAATCGAACTTTGTAAGTTCCTGAGTTTGGGATGTGTATCTAATGTTTTTGAACATGCCTGTTTAGCCCCAAAAAAGGTGAAATGATGCAAAATATACATGTTATACACCAAGATGTTGGTTTGTTTTAAAACCTTAAAACGCACATGTAATTGTGTTTTGCATAAAATGTTTTTAACTAAACAATGTGTGGCATATTATTTCATTGCTCAACACCAGTGTATTTAAGTTGTAGTGACAGTGCAGTGACAATGAGCTCTTAAATATGGCCAACTCCTGCAATCTTTAGTCCTCAAAAAAATGATAAGAGTTGAAATTGCATGTTTTTGAACTTCATGCATTAGATCCATTAAGAACAAAAATACTGTGTGTGTGTGTGTGTAGCAGACCCACAGCACACCATAATAGTTAGCTGAAGAAGATATTGTCACCTCATGTAGAAAATAAGGTACATTTGCACCATTGGAACAAGTGGCAAAAATAAAGCCCATTTGTGAACATAATAGACAGATAAGAAACACAGACAACAGTAGTTCAAATGAAATATGAGTTTATGATCTCAAAACTATTTTAGGCATAATCAGCTATAATTTGCTGCCAAGCCACTGCCCCTCTACCCACAAAATAATCAAGGTATTTATGCCGTAAATCTTTGGCAATTTGTGAGGGCAATCCAGCACGGGCATTTTCAATAGGCGTCAGCACGCCCACAGACGGCCGAGCTGCAGCCTCTACAGCTGGGCCTGCCACTTCAGGGTCCATGTCACTTGGCAGTTAGGCAAAATAGCTGGTCGCATTCCTCCTTAAAAAAATATGTAAAGTACAAAAGTAGAGGACCCAATGGTTGATCTTGTAGAGTGCCAGGTTGACTGGAGTCAAAAACAGCCTGAAATGACTCGCTAGGATGCCAAAGGCATTTTCGACCACCCTTCTGGCACGAGAGAGCCTGTAATTGAATATTCTCTGCTCTGGGGTGAAGGTCCTCATAGGAAACAGCTTCATCAGATGTGCCCCCAGAACATAGGCCTCATCTGCAACAAAAACAAAATTGAGGCTCTCAACATTCTCCTCAGCATGTGGCAAGTTTAAGGTCTCATTCTGGAGCCGCTTGTAGAACTCTGTCTGCATAATCACTCCTTCATCAGAATTGCAGCCGTTCTTCCCAACATCCAGATACAAAAATTCATAGTTGGCAGACACTACAGCTAACATGACTATTCTGCAAATGCCCTTATAATTAAAATAATATGAGCCAGAGTTGGGTGGTGGGATAATCCGGACAGTTGGGAAAATCCCACTGATGGTGGAACTGGGCTGCAGCATCCTGCCATTGCTCTGGGTTGGAAGGAAACTGTGGATGAAAAACAAATAAAAAACAAATTACTACTTCTGCACATAACATTGCAAGCAGATTTAACACAAACATGCTTAGCCAACATAAGGATAAAACTTAAATGAGTATTTAAAGAGAAAAGTGTAAGGTCAACTTATCTGATTCATCTCTCCCTCTGGTGGCCCATTAGCAAAATTTTAGGGTGAAATTTCCATGAAAGCTGTTTGCATAAATAATCTGTGATACTTTAGCCAACCCTTCCTTACACTAGTGGCAGCACAGTGGGCAGGTAAGAAGTGTCATAATCTAAAAATCTGGATACAAACTGTCCAAATTGCAGCACATTTTGACATTCTGAAAATACCTATCAATATAATAGGAGACTAAAACTTTCTACGTTACAATTTGTAGGTAATCAGGAAGGCCCTTGCACTACATGGTTTGGTGAATTTATACTGAAAGTTAAACACAAAAGAGGGATAGTGTGTATGGGTTTTGCAATGTCAGCAGATAGAATATTTGTATCTGTTTAACATTTTCGGAGGGGGGTCCAAATGAGTTTGGGAAACAAAAAATGGTCTCTTGCACTCTGCCTGAATTTGAGGACAATAACATTTGTACACATTTTAGGGGTTGTTTAGGGTAAGCCCCAAAATGTAGCTGACAAAAACATTGTTAAGTTACTAGGCTAGGTGTGCATGGGCCCAGGATAGCATGCTGGGGAGGTTAATTACGGAAAATATGCACGCAGGCCAAAAGAGGAGCGGGAAAATCTTACAGCATGTATGAGGACAAAGAGGACATTCACAGCATATTACAATATTGATAATTATGTAATCAACAAATTAATACAATACATTAGCAAACATTAATACATAGAATGTGATCTTAAAAGTAAAAACTTACCCTAATATAGTCCTTCTGCAGTACTTGAATAATGGCTAAGCAAGTATCTGGAATAATGAGTCCCAGAGCCTGGGGGAAGATCCCAGTGGTAAACTCGATGTCCTGGAGACTTCTCCCCATCACCAAGTACCGCAAGGTGGTTATGAGCCTTTGCTCTGGAGTGATGGCAAGCCTCATGCATGTGTCCTGCTTCTTAATATAGGGGGTTAGTGCCGAGAGTTGGTGAAAGCAGTTGTCCGTCATCCGGAGATAATTGCGAAAATCATCCGGATTATTCTCCTGGAGCTCCTGCAGCAATGGCATATGACATAATTGGTCCCGATTAAGCAACCAATTTTTGGTCCAAGAACTCCTCCTGTTCCTAGACTGGACTTGGGTCAAAGCAATAACCCCAAGCCCAATAATAGCACGTTCTCTACTCCGATTCCGCAACATGGCTGGTTGACTAAGGGCCGTTCAGAAACAAACTGAAAAGCATGAACTTAAAGTGCGAATCAACACTCACCAAACTTTTACTCACACAAAAATAGCAGAAGCAGCCCAAAGGGTGGCCCTTGAGAAATGAACCTCCTCTTTGTATTCTCGTAGTACGTCTAGTACGTCACTACGTTCATGTTTGTTGGCCGACAATTGTGTGCCGTTAGTATGCAAGACAAAATCCAGGCAAACGCCCTTTTAAAAAAAGCCTGACGCTCGGTTGGCCAACAATTGGATCACAAATTATCCGCAAATTGTCATTCAAAAAACAAGAACGTAGTGACGTACTATGAGAGTATAAAGAGGAAGTTCATTTCTCAAGCGCCACCCTTTGGGCCCCTTATGCTAATTTCGCATTCGTAGAAGTTTGGTGAGCATTGATTCACAATTTTCAGATCGTACAAAACAAATGCCTTTTAAAATAAGTTTGGCATAACTACATCAGTATCACGAGCAAAGCAGCTTCAATTATTATCCCATTAAAGAAGATGAGAATGTGTGCTGCATTTCGACATTTTATCAATTGCTGCATCACGTATGTTAATTCTAGATTACGAACAGTAGTTTACAAGACCGATCATGCGCGTTTGTACTTTTGACGTTTGTGTGACGATTTCTGTACTGACCATCCAAAAATAAGATGTTGAGTTCACAGCCAACAAAAATTTTATAGCCTGCACATCCAGTTTTTGTCTGACGAAAAAGTCAAATCAGCTGTCGAAAGCACCGTACTTACGATCTGAAAATCCACAGACAGCTCGTCTTGCAAATTTTCCCTTCTGATTTTCGTATCGTGTGTACGAGGCCTTAGACCCCATACAGTAGTTAGATTTTCTGCAGACTTTTGTCTTCAAATTTACCAAAACCATATAATATGGAGGTCAAACCTTATGAGTTTCAATGTATGTGCAGGCCCTTGAACTACATGGTTTTGGTAAATCTGAAGACAAAAATCTGCAGAAAATCTAATAGTGATGGGGTCTAAGTCCAAATTATCTATCCTTTTCCTTGTTCCAATGGCAATTGTTGTTTAAATGACATATGGGAAAAGATGGCATAAAGGTAATACAAGGTATACTTTGTTTTAAACAAAAGTCTTTACTGTACAAAAATTATTGTTTCATAAAAGTGCGGTTACATTCTGTCACATAATGTGGTCTCAGTCAGAGTCTGATCTGGCAATGAGCCATAGGTTACGGTTCATTGTCAGATCAGACTCTCTGACTGAGACCACATTATGTGACAGAATGTTTAAATATTAGGCTCCTCTCTTCACTACTTTTTTTCCTCACAAAACCATCTCATGTTGGGCATAATGTCATATGACGTTCTTGCAGCTACAGGTATCATTCGGATATCCGCTTTTTCAGCCGGCGATTCCCTACACCATAAGAATGATCATAGCAGCTGTTCCGCTGCTTGATCATTCTTACGGGCAGCGAGAGGGGACGTCCCCCCTCCCGCCGCCCTCCAGTGCTTCTACCGACTCACCGCTTCCAGATGATCGCCGGAGTCTCTATAATCGTTCGGAGGCCGGGCATAATGTTATGACGTCACGCCTGGCCTCTGCATTCAAACAGTGCCGCCTCGGCTGGGAAGCCGAGATCGTTAGTTTTTTTTTTTTATTTCGGGCTTCCCAGCCTAGAGGTGAGATATGGGGTCTTATTGACCCCATATCGCACTGTGAAGAGGACCGATCATGCCATATTCCTATTACAAGGGATGTTTACATTCCTTGTAAAAGGAATAAAAGTGATAAAAAAAAACATTTTTTAAAAACGTGTCAAACTAAAAAAAAAAAAAATTAAATTAACAATAAAAAAAAAATGTAAAGCGCCCATCCCCGTGTGCTCGCACGCAGAAGCGAATGCATATGTAAGTCCCGTCCACATATGAAAACAGTGTTCAAACCACACATGTGAGGTATCGCCACGAACATTAGAGTGAGAGCAATAATTCTAGCCCTAGACCTCCATTGCCTATAGGGATTTTTAAGTACCAAGTTTTGGCGCCATTCCACAAGCATGTGCAATTATGAAGCATAACATATTAGGTATCTATTTACTCTGCGTAACTTCATCTTTCATATTATGCAAACAAACTGGGCTAACTTTACTGTTTTTTTTTTTTTTTAAAGCATAAAACTTAAAAAAAAAAAAACGCGTTCGAAAAATTGCTGTGCAAATACCGTGCAAGATAAAAAGTTGCAACAACACCCATTGTATTCTCTAGGGTCTTTGCTAAAAAAAAATATATAATGTTTGGGGGTTCTATGTAATTTTCTAGCAAAAAAATTATGATTTTTACATGTAGGAGAAAAATGTCACAATTGGCCTGGATGGCAAGTGGTTAAACTACCATATATCATGGTGGAAATATCACCATACAAAGATATGTGGGAACTTCTGAGCTCTGCCTTTTTGAGCTGTTATCAAATTACTGGTTGGACTGGAGGCCAAAGAGACAAGAGGGCTTACCTTTCACCCCTGGATGGTGACAGGTCACACAAGGCAGGCAAAGGCATGCAGGGTACAAAGTGACATGGGATCTGGGTGGTTGATAGCTACTCGTGGAGTTGTTTAGCGAGTCCAGCTCTCCAGCACCTTCCTTCCTTGCTTCCCTCTCCTCCTCCTTAGCTCAGTTGGCTGTTCTCGTTCTTCTCCCGCGCTGGGGCAGCCGCTGCACTGACACAGACTCCCTCCCTGTTTCTGCTCCCTCCAACAGAACACAGATATCACTCTGCACTGCACAGCAGCATAAACTACTCTGTCTGTCTACTGAGGGGCTCCACTCCTTCAGCTTCCTGTTCTCCAGTGTTCAGACCTGCTCTCCCACGCTGCCTGGGCGACCGCTGCACAGACTACTTCCAGTCCCTCCCTCCAACAGATCACTCCCCGTGCAGCAGGGCTCCACTAGAGTGGGCGGCGCCGGCCGGATCTACAACAGTACTCGTGTACAGGAGGAGACTCAGCAGAGAGCAGTGAGTCAAGTTAGTAAAAAAAAAAGTCTGTGGCGGCTGTGGACACTTCAAGGACCGCTCACGGACACCAGTGTCCGTGTGCAGACACATTGAAAATCCCTTGTACTAAGTATGCATTACTGTGTCATACATTGCACAGAGGCTGCAGTCTGCGCTACAGAGGTAATGAGAGGAGAAGTACCATGGGATATATAGTCCTTAGAAACCAAAAGTCAACCAAAGGAACGAACATAGGAGAAGTTGAAAAGCATGCAGGGAATCCAGGAAGATGTGGAAAGAGCTGGCCAGCAGCCAGACAGCAATAACATGATTTTTCAAGTATCATTTTATTGGATTGTCAAAAAATAACTATCGTTTGTATTGCTATTACAACTAAGATGTTATCATATTAAAGTGTATGCTGTGTCTATATATTTCCTTTAAGAAGAGGGGTGCAAGGTGTTAACTCTCTAAGTCCATTTTACTTCTTCCACTAAAAAAAACAGTGAGTCCTGCTGTCACAGAGGAAAGGCCGAAATCTCACCCATTTGTCATTCTCAGAAGAACATCTGTCCATCTATGGCCAACTAAAAGTCAACCTGAACTCAAAAGGTCAAGATTTGATATATTATAGAAAACATTAAGTAATGGTCATTGTGCCTTAGCAGCACCATGAAAAATGTACCTTTTGTCTGGAATTCCACCAGAAAAATAGCAGTGCACTGGTATGTGAGAGTGCCTATGCGCTTGTATCCCTAGAGCCTCAGAGTTGTATGTGTGAAGTGCGAGATGTAAGGCACTACTGTCATCTATTCATATGAGATTTAGAGTGAAAATTTGGTGATGTCATCACTGTGCTGCTCACTGTTTTTCTTGCGTGACATGACTTGAGGATGCAAAACTTTGCATATAAGAAGATGGCTGCCTCCACAGAGAGACATAATGGACAGCCAGTAACAGGAAAATATCAGCTGCAAGAAGACTACAGTCAATGCTGCTATGCCTTTTTGGGGCATAGCTTCCAGAATTAAGTTCCTTTTTATGGCATAGCAAAGAACCCAGTTATGATACAAGGTTTACCAAAAGGGGGAAAATGCATTGGAAAATACAATTTTTGAATGTCTGAATGTTTTGAATTTACCGTACTTGAATATTTTATAACATGACCCACATAGCACAGGAAGCCTATGAGTTCCTGTGACCAAAGGAGCTTACACTCCACTATCCTAGATACAATAAGACCAATTTGAGAGCAAGCCATTTAACTTACTTGTATGTTTTAATGTGTGGGAGAAAACTAGAGCTCCATGCAAATAGTGTCCTTAGTGGGAAATCAAACCCAGAACCTCAGTACTGTTAGCAGTGCTATCCACACAATGTACTGACTTGCTTATGACATGTAGGCAACCTATGATAGGAAATGTGATCACAGTTTTCAGCTATAAAGCACCTTGTAGTCTGTGATGAGAAAAATACCGTAACTCATTTCTATAAATCCACTGTATCAGAAGATCTATTTTTGAAGCATGACATAAAGTTAAACAATTTCCTTTAAATGACTGTTTTGTCATTTATCATACTTGAATGCTGAGATTCATGTCTTCAGTTCAGATTACAGAGAAGAGGATAGATAAGGAGGCCTGGAGACAGAATATGGAGGAACAAGATATAAATTTATAGAAAAATCTGCAAAATGAAGTATGATTAACTAACCTAAACATAATCTGAATTGACAAGTAGCTTGAGAAGGATGAAGTTTAGTGTAAGATTTAGTAGAAAACATTTGCAATAAAATGAGAACACTGGTGCCAGACTGTAGAGAAGGGCTAAATGTATAACATCGTTCTGGGACTTGTAGTATCCCAAAAGTTACAAAACTTACATCTATTTCTTTTAATAATTTTTTATAGGTTAACGTATTCCAAAGAGTTTTGTACATTAAACAATTCACATGAAGTAATTTAGAATTAGCCCAGATGTAACGAATATGATTATTGGGTATTTGGGTTGCTGGATCTAAACTGTGGTTGGCTTACCCATTGGCTGACTGTAGTTTGTGAGGTCTGTTTCCCTAGTATGAGGCGCACAGTGTGCATCACAGAACAGAACTGTCTTTCTGGAGGAGGGAGGGCTGTGCTTCCTGTGGTAGGGCAGAAGCAGGGGCAGGACTGGGCTACCTGTGTACTGCCTCTGTATTGCCCTTGTAATTTTTTTTATTGAGGCAATTGCCCATGCATTGCCTGCTTGTTGCCATAATTGCCTATTTATTGATAGAAGTGACCATGTATTACTTTCATATTGACACAACTGCCATGTATTGTAACAGTGAAGTGTATTTGCACAGTTTACCACTACGGTGCCATCTACGGTGAGCGTGTTGCCAAGGCCTTGTTATTATTTGGGGAACGTACCCCAAATACACAAGCATGTTGGCTATGGTTCTAAGTGCGCTACATTGTAGCTGTTCTTATCTGGGCCAAATTTGACAGTCACTATCCCACCCCATAAATATCTTAGGCTCATGAAATTGCAAAAGTTCCTAAGTATACATAATAGTTCTTATCCTAACAAGCATTCCTAACATCATGTCCTTAACTTACCCAAGAGCCAATTTTATTTGTATTCTATTTAACCTATCAGTATGTTTCTGGATTGTGAAAGGAAACAACACAATCCATTGAAATTCCAAGAAACACAAACAATTGCTATCAATTTTCCCTCCTTTGGAGATTCTCCCTTTTCATTCTCAACAATGTCATTTTTTTAATGTATGATGTAAACTGTGTATCTGCAAATAGATGCGAACCATAAAGTGAACCAGAAGTAAACTATTTATTACAGGTCTGCCAGACCTGTGGCTGCCATTAAAAAAGGTCTCATTCCCATTGCAGGGTGACCTGGAGTCACAAGTGGCTCAGAATTAAAAACCCACAACATTAACTATGTCCAGGCAGTGAAGGGAAATATATTTCTGATGTACTGGAGCCAGACAGAGGGTTTAAAGAACAATGTCCGGTTTAGGTGAAAGCTTAAAACCACTATTGGAGACTCCCATGGAGTCATTTGAGCATCCACTGCTTCAGCCAGAGGACCTCTACATCTGGATACAAACTTGGGCAGTTTGAAGTTGAATCTGGAGTCCAAGAAATTCACATCTGGCAGCTCATACTGCTGAATGTGAACAACGGACAGAGTCGAAACATAGAGCTCTGACAAAGCTAGAATCCTTTCTACCTCTCTTACTGCAGCAAGGTGTCTGGTTCCTACTTGATGGCTGATGTACGCTACTACTTAGGTGTTGCCAAACTGTATTCTGATCAGATGACCTTCCAGTCAAGCATCCAGCATTGTAGGAACAACCAAATCTTTTAGAGTTCCAGAAAGTTAATAAGGAAACAAGATTCCTCTAATGACAAGGTCCCCTGCACTTACAAATTGTCTAGGATTCCTTATCTGCTCACCTCCTCAGGCTAATGAGCCACCAAGCCAGAGGTAACCTGGTTCTTGGTGTCAGGTAAATTGGTTTGTCTAGAACCTGAACTGATTTGTCCCACGATGACAGAATATTGTCTTGTAGAAGTCTGGACTGGAGCTAAACAAACAGGATGCCTTGAGGAAGGCTAATAGCAAGCCTAGAACTCCCATGTAGTATTGCAGCATAGGTTAGCTCCTGGATTGTTAGAGTAGGAGTCTGGGAGCAGAGAGTCAAAAGTTTTTTCCTCTCGAAAAAAGACTTTGGCTTGAGCTGTGTCTAGGGTAAAACCCATATACTGTTAGTAATATGTAGATTCCAGCATGGATTTCTTAAGTTCTAGGATCCACCTGAATCTTTTTAGAGTGTGGGCAGTTCAGATCACATTGTTGGACAGAATTTGAGCCAACCTTTCTCTCAATAAGGTATCCCAAAAATGGAAACATACAAAGTCTTCTTGATGGACGGATGTTATGACAGATCTGGTGGATTCTATGCAATATTTTGGACTATCTTTTGATAGAAGGAAAACATTTAAGTCCTTCAGATCATAGATGGGGTAAATGCCCCCTTTTGGCAGCAGAAAAGCTTTGAGTAAAAACCCAGAAACCTTTTTGCTGTGGTAACAATGGCAATACCTGCTAGAGCAGCACGGAGGTCTACCAGCCTGTACAGCCCAGGTGCCCAACATGTGGACCGCTGATGCTCAGCATGTAGCCAGCTGTGTGTTAGGCTGGGTCTGCCACCTGCTGGACACTTGAGTGGAGAGGGGTCTTAAAACAGCACTGCTACTGAGCACCAATGTGGTTGTTGGGGTAATACCTGTAATGAGTGGAGACCAATGGCCAACAACGTCAGGCAAGCTCAGTTCTCAGGTCTGTGAAAGATTGGAAAGTCTAAATTGCTAGACCAATGATCAGTGTTGGGGTCACAGGCTGAGATTGGTGCAGGAGAGCGTGTCATAGTTGAGGTCACAAGCCAAGGTCGATGCAGGAGGAAGGGTTTCGTAGTTGGGGTCACAAGCCAAGGTCAATGCAGGAGGGAGTTTCCTAGTCGGGGTCACATGCCAAAGTTGTTTCCAAACAGCACTAGAAGTAGCTCAAATAGTGTGCAGGATCAGACCACAATAATCTGGCAACAAGAAGTGCAGAGGTAAGGCTTATATAGGAAGTTCATGGGAGGAGCAAGGAGTTCAAGGTTCAACAGCAATCAAGACACAAGGCAGGATTTTCCAATGGATGAGGCAGGATTGTCCACTAGATCAGGCAGGAAACTGTCCAGCATCCCAGATAGCTCAGTGAGAAGAATCAATGCCAGATACAATAGAGGTCCCAAGTTCGAGCCCAGGTTCTGACAGTACACCCCTCCTCCCAGAACGTCTTAGGGCCAGGTTTTTGAGGAAATCTCTGGTGAAATTCTCTTATTGATATAGGGGTGTGAATGTGCTCCTCAGGCTCCCAGGAAACCTCCTGTGGTCCATAGCCTTTCCATCTTAATAGGTATTGTAGTTTACCACGATGCATACGGGAGTCAGGAATTTTATCCAATATGAATCCTTCTTCCCCTTGCACTTGAACAGGGTCTGGTGGGGGATGTGTACGACCAGAAAAGGGATTACTTCTGAAAGGCTTTAAAGAGCCCTATGGAAAACAGGATGGATCTTTATAGAAGGTGGTAGTTTAAGTTTGTAGGCCACAGGATTCATTCGTACAATTACTTCGAAGGGTCCAATGAACCTCATGACCAAGTTTCTGAGAAGGAAGTTTAAGTTGTAAATGTTTAGTGGATAGCCAGACCTTATCACCTAATGCATAGGGAGGAATGGTTCGTCTGTGTCTATTTGCAATTAACATATAGGATTCTTGAACTTCACGTAAGGTCTTCTTCAGTAATTCCTGATTTTTTTTGGAAAGCAGACACCCTTGCATTTACAGTTGGTAAAGATGACTTTACGGGAATTGACATCCATATTTGGCAAAGAATGGGCTTTGAGAGCTTGAACTATGGCAGGAGTTATTGTATGCAAATTCTGCTAATGGTAGATATTCGGTCCAGTCATCCTGAAGATGGCAGATGAAACAATGAAGATATTGCTCTAAAGTTCGATTCGTTCTCTTAGTCTGGCCATTTGATTGTGGGTGAAAAGCAGTTGATAGTTAACTTCAATTCCCGGAGTAGAACAGAATGTTTTCCACAGTCGTGATGTGAACTGGACTCCTTAATCTGATATTAGTTAATCTGGGAGCCCATGCAGTCTGTAAATTTCTCGTATTAATATTTCAGCCATGTCTTCAGCTGTAGGAATGCTAGTGATGGGCAAAAAATAAGCTATCTTAGTTAAACGGTCCACCACCACCACCATGGCAGTTGTAAATCCCTTGGAAGAGGGTCGGTCCAAAATAAAATCCATGGAAATGGATCCCCATGGTTGCGATGGCACCGGGAGAGGCCGTAGGTACAGGTTTCACACGAGAGAACGTAATCCTTTGCATCTTTCCAATAAGAAGGCCACCAAAAGTTACGAGCAAGGAGGTATACTGTTTTCAAAATTCCAGGGTGACCGGCAGATTCTGAATCATGCACCAGCTGAAGGACCTTAAGTCATGCCTCTTCAGGGACATACATTCTTTTTTCGAAGGTCCAGCGGCCCTCATGAAAGTCCATGTGCAAATTTCCTGGTGGATTGTTCAAGAGTGGGTCCCTATCATAAGTTTCTTTAATCTTTAAAAGAAGCTCTGCAGGGTACATTACCCCCAAAAAGTGTCTATCTTATAAGATAGTACTTACTGGTTCTAAGTTGGTAGAAGAGTCACCAGACATTCTCAACAAAGCATCTGCTTTTCTATTTTTACATCCTGGTCTGTAAGAAATGACAAAATTGAATGTTGAAAAAAAAAGAGTCCATCTTGCCTGCCTTGCATTGAGCCTCTTTGTGGATTTAATAAATTCAAGATTTTTGTGGTCAGTTAGGGGATGTGTGTTGCTCTCCAAAAGTTGTCTCCATTCAGTGAAGGCTTCCTTTATTGCTAAAAGTTCCTTGTTGCTGATATCATAGTTCTGTTCTGCAGTTGTCATTTGGTGGGAATAAAATGCACATGGGTGTAATAACATCTTTTCTACAATTTTCTGAGAAAGAACTGCTCCAATGGCTGTATTGGAGGCATCTACTTCTACTATAAAGGGAAGTTCTGGGTTAGGTTGTACCAGTACAGGTGCAGTGGTGAATAAAGTTTTTTAATGTGAGAAAGCCATTTCTGCCTCTGTGGACCACTGGAAGCGTGCCTCCTTCCTCGTCACCTGAGTAATAGGGGCCACAATTTTTGAATTTTTTTAAAATAAAACTCCGGTAAAAGTTTGCAATCCCCAAGAACTGTTGCACATCCTTTATGTTCTTGGGGGTAGACCAATCTAGGATGGCTTGGATCTTGCTGGAATCCATGTTCAGCCCTTCAGGAGAGATGATGTAGCCTAAGAACTGTAACTGTATATGGGTCTGTTCAAACTCACGTTTTTACAATTTAATATATAATTTATTTTGTCAAAGTCGCTCAAAGACAGTACGGACATGATCCCAGTGTTCCTGTAAATTGATTGAAAAGATAAGTATATCATCCACACATTGGAAAGGATAATTGTATTAAAAAAAAACTGATTGGTTAAACCCACAAGAGCTTTTTTTACCACTACTATTCCTTGATATTGACTTTTGAAATTTACAAATGCAGCAATTTAGAAATTGGATGAAAGGTTTAGTGCTGAAAAACATCTTTTGATAGATAAGCAGTGCCTTTTTTCTATACAACTATATAGGTCAAACCAAAATGACAGACAAATGAGGAGGAAAGATGGGCTGAGGGACTTTGTTCCAAATGAGGGACAGTCCGTCAAAATCAGGAAATATTGTCACCCCCCATAGCTCATACAGGCATAACAGTGTCAGGAAGTGAAATTTAAACTCCTCCCCACTTTACTGAAAAGTTAAAAATATAAACAAACAGTGGACAATTGTACAAGCATGCCTTTTACTGCATGGACCCCATGAAGCCCTGTTAAGTTACCTTTATTTAGATTTTGTATTCTAAGGCGGATTTTACCAGAAACTGGAGAAGAATGATAGAAAATAAAAAGTATAATAACACATGCCTCCTGGCAAACTAAAAAACTGCACCTTGAAAACAAAACAAGGTGTCCAAAATTGTAAATCAGTCTACAAGGCTCTAGGGAAAAGAACATCAGTGAAATAGTTTCCCTGCAGAAGGCCAAGGCCCTTATTTGAAATACAGAGAAAAGCAGCTTCTGAATCCCTCTGGTAATAAATCGATCACTTTCTCACATGCTTTGATAATGCCCTTGGACATGGCACCTAGGCACAATCCTTGACAAAACAGAAGTTCTAAAAGAGAAACAGTTGACTGAAAAAAGAAGAGACTGACAGAATGAAAGGTTTATATTGTACATATGTTAGATTTTACTTTTTCCTTGAGCAGATACTGTGCTATGGCAGTGGTAGATTAAAGAGCCCCCCAACAAAAACATTTTAGCTTTAGGTTGGTGCAGGTAGGATTACCAGGTTGTTAATATGTCTTAGGAAGTCTAACTGGGAGATCTTAGTTACAAGCACCCAGCATGCATTACAAAGGGATCTAGCTTTCCCTGTTCAATGTATAATTTATTTTTCAGAATAGTGAAAAAAAATAAAGATTTGGGCAGTAAATCCAGGAAGTCTCGCATGGGAACATTATTGCTGGATACACTAACAATATAATATATAAAACAGTAATATTTTTGGATGAACTGGAGGCCTTGCACTTAAATGCTGGATAACTAAAGAGTTTTGGGTCAGCGACTCATACAGCATTGAAGTCAAAGTAACAAAATAACAGCCAGGGTTATGAGTATTCTCAAAAGAGAGTTAATTAATGGCAGCATCTATTCTTTTTTAAATACAGTATCCTTTTGTTGCAAAAAATTCCTGTCTAGTGAGTTCCTAACTTCCTGTGTAAAAAGACTTTAACATCCAGGGCCAGGCCGTGGGGTAGGCGAAAGAGGTAGCTGCACTGCGCGCTTCAGCAGGAGTGGGGCATGAAAAGGGCAGGACCTGTAATTGATGCTTCTGAAGCAGTTTGCCGTTTATGGAGAAGAGGGAGGGGTGCAGTTTGACCCTTTCCTCTTGAATTCTGAAGGACCTTGTCCTTGCACGGACCATATCACATCACAAATCCCATACTTATAGGGGTAAAAGATCAGTAGATCAGTCGCCTTAGATGCCTGGCATATGAGATTGGAAAGGTATGACTGTATTACCTTATCCATACTTATCGTGTTTACTCTCAATATAGTTCCCCTTTAAAGTAAAAGAAGTTCACAATATAAACTTTTCATGCAGGTAACTTCTAAAACAGTGGATCTAATTGCCTAGACCAGCCATTCTCAACCAGGGTTCCTCCAAAGGTTGATAGGGGTTCCTTAAGCTGTAGCTGATTGACCTCCTATCTTAAGGTGTTTGCATAGTTCTTTTGGTAGAGCCAGTTGCATGAAGCCAACAATCTTTTAAGCCATCCATAGAGATTGCTTTTTTACCGCCACTACATGACCACAAATGTAAGGGGCATTTTTTTTTCACTGACGACCAATGAATTGGTTTTAGTAAGGGTTCCTCGAGGCCTGAACATGATTTCAATGGTTCCTCTGGGGTAATAAGGTTGAGGAAGACTGGCCTAAACCAACCATAATGCTGGGTTCACATATGTACGAACTAGATGCAGGTTATAATAATAATTTTCATACATTTAGAACTAACGCTCTGAAATCTTAATTCAGAACAATTTAAAGTATAACTAAAGGCAATTTTTTCAGTTTTTTCAGTTTTGGATAGAATTTAAAAGTCTTAGAACACCTATTAGGTTTTTATTACTGCCTGTGCCCCCCGTTAAGGAGATTCTCTCTCTGAATTGGTCTTGTTTACCATTATCATTGAAAGTGAAAGTAAAAGAAAATCCCCAAATTTGGGTTGTCCCCAGAAAAGTAATAGCAGGGAAATATTCCAACGGGAACACCAGTTCTGGTGACCGGGGGTCCCTAAGGAATTCCCTTAATTTCCAGGGATTTCCTCTCACTTCCTGTTTGGCTATGGGACAGGAAATTAAGAGAAATCTCCAAACTGCAAATTAAAGTTCTACTTTAAAACCTGGCTTCTTCGGGAAGACACCACCCAAATCACCAAAACCACACCCATATTATATGTAAGTCCTACGCTTTATGAGGACTGAGAATTGACACTGCCTTGTCAAAAAAGGGACATATGGGAGATAAAAATACACACACTCCTCCGGACAGAACGGTATCCAAGCTATTGTATGATTTTTGTTAAAATTTTCTTTAACATGCTGTCTATGTTATCTTGATATAAACTGTTTGTACCTCTCTTAAATGAAATAGAACCTAATCTTTGTATATTATAATTGCATTTTATGTGAATTAACGTTGCTCATTGGATTCATTAAGCAATGCGATATATAACAGTTGGCAAAGACCTGTTTCACATGAACAATGGCACTATAAAATCAATACGTGTTTGGTTTTTAACAATAGTTTGTGTAATATTTTGGAGTGCACTAAAGTAGAATAATTGTTGACATAGGTGGCTCACAATCTAATTTTGTTAGGAAACTTAAACAAGCAATAAAGCAAATTTCTAAAGGTCAGGGAGACTTCCCATGGGAATTGTGAGTTTTGAAGCCTTTCCTGGTCTATATAGCACAGTACCTATTTAAACTTTACTAAGAAAATCACACTGGTTCTTACTACCAATAGCAGTCTATATCCTACAAGTCATTTGTAAATGGTTCTAGTAATATGTGTTTCTGCAATGAATTTTGAAAGTCAGTTTCCAACGGAGACATACTACAGTCTCTTGAAATTCTACACACTAATAAAATTGTAACTAATTTGCATCCGAGATGGGGAGTGAGTGGCAGCGGTTGCTATGGATACCATCTCCCGAGCCCCAGCTACCAGCAACAGAGCGCAGCTGAGAGCTTAGGAGATCCTAATCATGCTCCAGCTCACGCGAGGCTGAGGCCAATTCATACTGGCCCCCTCACTCCCGCTCATATATACGACACACACTCTCTATTAAATAAGAGAAGACAGCTGCCTTTTCTGGCACTGACATTGGTGTGGATGTGGCCTTTGCTCTACCACCTCTAAAAAAATAAAAATAAACACCAGCGCCAAACACCATGGCACACTACAAAAAAAAATACAAATATTCCTGTCCATATCAAATTATATTTATTTTATTTATTCTAGTGTTAAATTCTGCAGTGTAGCACTATATATACACTAATCCTACACATCATCTTTTGTCTCCAAAGGAGCATGCACTCTAGCACCCCTACCGCAGTGAAAAACAATTATTAAACCAGTAAGTTTTGGCTTATGACAGGAAAACAGCCACTTGAAACTCATGCACCCCATCAAAGTATTATTCCTGGTGGGAACTAAAGCCATGCTGGAAGGATACATGTCAACAATCCAACTGGGATAGAACATTTTCTTCACTGAGTAAATACTCACATTTACATCCAGACCAATGAGAGTGTATATAGATGCTATTAGACCCCTTTCACACTGAAGCGCTTTGCAGGAGCTATAGCGTTAAAAATAGCGCCTGCAAAGCACCCTAAAACAGCGGCTCCATTCACTCCATTCACTCCAGTGTGAAAGCCCGAGTGAACTCACCGCTCCTAAAGCGCCCCTGCCCTTTGAAAACAATGGGGCAGCGCTGCTATACCACCGGCAAAGCGCTGCTGCAGCAGTGGTTTGCGGGCGGATTTACCTCTTTTCGGCTACTAGCGGGGGTTAAAACCGCCCGCTAAAACGACGGTAAAGCGGCGCTAAAAATAGCGCCACTTTACCACTGACGCCTGGGGCGTTTCAGTGTGAAAGGGGTCTTATACATCTTTGACACTGCTCTTATAAAAGGTGAGAGGAGCACAAGAGGTTTTTGTCAAATAATTTCACATTTGCTTGATAGCTTCAGTTGTGGAACGTGGTAGACTTGGATCTTAAAGTCTACTTAATGCTGAAGTTTAGTAAAAAGGTTTATTTCGAGATACAGCGCCATACACATTAGGTACATGTAATGGTGTGTATCCGAGCACTTGCAGATGGCTGCTTGTGCTGAAAATCCTCTCTGCTGTGCCCACCTCACAACTGCCAGATACTGGCCTGAGCAGCTTGTCTTCCAATACTGAGAAGGTTAACAGCAGCGGCCTCTAATCAGGAAAGCTGCGCCGCTCGCCAACCCCCTAGTACCTCCTCCGCTATCCATAGAACTCCTCCATTCATAAAACTCAATTTATCATGGGAATGTAGTAGGACTAGGAATGGCAGAGGAGGCAGGAAAGAGCATGTGAACAGTGCAATTTTCTAGTTAGCAGCCACTGCTGTTACCCTTCATAGCACTGGAAAGGGATGAGCAAAAACACCCCCAGGTCGGTTCGCAGCAGAACATGCGAACAGGCAAAAAATTTGTGCGAACACCGTTAAAGTCTATAGGACGTGAACGTGAAGAATCAAAAGTGCTAATTTTAAAGGCTTATATGCAAGTTATTGCCATAAAAAGTGTTTGGGGACCTGGGTCCAGCCCCAGGGGACATGTATCAATGCAAAAAAAAGTTTTAAAAACTGCAGTTTTTTCGGGAGCAGTGATTTTAATAATGCTTAAAGTGAAACAATAAAAATGAAATATTCCTTTAAATATCGTGCCTGGGGGTCTCCTTAGCCTGCCTGTAAAGTAGGGCATTTTTCCCATGTTTATAACAGTAACATAGCAAAATGACATTTCTAAAGGAAAAAATGTCATTTAAAACTGCCGGCTGTAATGTATTGTCGGATCCCAGCAATATAGATAAAAATCATTGAAAAAAAAGATGTGGGTTCCCCCCAGTCCATTACCAGGCCAGAGCCAAAAATGCAAAAAAAAATGGTGTGGATGTCCCCCCAAAATCCATACCAGGCCCTTCAGGTCTGGTATGGATATTAAGGGAAAGCCTGCGCCAAAATTAAAAATGGTGTGGGGGTCCCCCAGGCCCCATATACTCTGAACAGCAGTATATATACTATGCAACCTGCCCTATATACTCTGCAGAAAACTTGGGCCTTAGGTGTTGGTGGCGCCAGAGCACACCTCACAGTTACTCTTGTTGGGTGCAGGAATGGGCCCTGCTGTTAAATATGATATCAAAAATTGTAATTACATGGCCCAGTTAAACAGGGGCAGAAAAATTGGGCCTTTGCTTTTGGCGGCACCAGAACATGGTAACCCCTCACAGTTACTCTTGTTGGGCACAGGAACGGGCCCTGCTTCACTATTATTTCAAAAATTGTAATTACATGCCCCTGTTAAACAGGGGCAGAAAAATTAGTCCTTGGGTGGTGGTGGTGCCACAACACTGTCACCCCTTACAGATACTCTTATTGGGTGCAGGAACTGGCCCTGCTGTGAAATATTATATCAAAAATTGTAATTACATGCCCCTGTTAAACAAGGGCAGAAAAATTGGGCCTTAGGTGGTGGTGCCCTAAACCAAAAATATTGTTGGAAGCTAGCATCATCAAGATTGAGGAGGAATAGGATAGTCAGCATAGGCAGTCTTCAAGGGATCCCAGATCCATAGCAAATTCAATCATCAGTTACATCAGCATCAGGTGCTTGATAGCTGCTGATCCAAGACTGATTCATTTTTTATGAATGTGAGCCTATCAATGGAGTCTGTGGACAGGTGCACTCTTTGATCCATTACAAACCCTCCAGCAGCACTGAATGAACGTTCAGAAAGCACGCTGGATGCAGGACAGGCCAGTAGCTCGATTGCATATTGAGCATGTTCTGGCCAGTAGTCCATCGTCAAGACCCAGTAACCCAGTGGATGCTCTGTTGGAAAGGTCTCCAAGTCTGCGCTTGCCCCTAGATATTCCTGCACGATACAATGCAGATGCTGGTGATGGTTGCTTGAATGGATCAGACCTTGGCACTGAAAAATTGTTTAAAGGCATCGGTCAGTCGGCCACTTTCTTCACCGCTCTTCCTCCGACTGAACAAAGCCTCAGCAACACGTTGTCCAGCACCAGGAAATGGTAATCTCCCAGGGTCTGGAAATGCGTTACACAAACCTTTCTTCAAGGCCTCCTGAAGATGTTTCATCCTCTGCTCCCTCTGCAAAGGTAGGATGAGTTCTGCAACTTTACCCTTGTAATGTGGATCAAAAAGGGTTGCCAGCCAGTAATGATCTGTCATGTACCTGGGTGTATTTGAACTGGGATCTTCCTGGTCCCACAGCTGCAGTCTTACTTGTGCTTGTTCACTAGCCCCACCTGCTGCCAGCTGTGGACAATCTACAATCAAAGCAGCCCATAAATAGCAGCACTTCCTACCTCTCAGTGCTCGTTTGTTTGGACTAGCTTCCTGGGTGTTTTTACTGCTTTTTGACTCTGAATACCATATTTAAACTTCTGCCTGAATTCCTGACTACTCTCTAGCCTGCTGATTTTGTACTTCACCACCAGATCGTGTATGACCTTTGCCTGCCTGACCAATCTCTGGATTTCGATCGTGTACCGCTTTACCTGATCTGTTGCTGTCCTGATCTGCCTGACTAAATCTTTGCCTGAATCCTCAGCACACAAGCTCCACTTTGGACATTACCTATCAGAGGTACGCTACATGATCCCTCTCCTTGATACCACAAATCCTAGGGTCCTCTCCCAGGCTTTGCAGAATCAGGGAGGCCATGCAGCGTAAGTTTGCAGAGGCATTTCGATTCTGAATCCTCTGAGTCACTAAGGATCACATTACCCGTAACTACCTCCTCCCAGCCACGTGCAACTGCTTGGGTTTCTGGGAACTGAAAACCATCCCTTGAAGGCTGCTGCTGAGTGTTATCCTCTACATCCATGCTGACATAATTCCTCTCCTCTTCTTCCTGTGTGTTTGGCGGGCCTGCAGGAATGCTGTCTGGATAAAGGGGGCCTTGAGAGGAAAGTAAGTCCTCCTCTTCCTCCTGCTGTTCTGCCTCAAGTGCCCTGTCCATGATTCCACAAAGCGTGTGCTCCAAAAGGAAGACTAGAGGGAAAGGGTCACTGATGCATGCATTGTCGCTGCTCACCATCCTTAAGGCCTCCTCAAATGGTGACAGGACAGTGCATGCATCATTGATCAGTAGCCACTGGCGAGGCGAAAAGAAGCCAAGCTTCCCTGACCCTGTCCTGGTGCCATACTTGCACAGGTACTCATGGATAGCCCTCTGCTGTGTGTGCAGCCACTGCAGCATTGCCAACGTTATGTTCCACCTGGTGGGCATGTTACAAATGAGGCAGTTAGTGGGCAGGTTGCATTCCCTTTGAATGTCAGCCAGCCGAGCACTGGCATTGTATGACCAGCGGAAATGACCACAGACTTCTGGCCTGTCTCAGGAGATCCTGTAAGCCTGGGTACCTGCTCAAGAACCGCTGGACCACCAAATTCAGGACATGTGCCAAACATGGAACATGGGTCAAGTATTCCTGTCGGAGGGCGGAGAGAAGGTTGGTGCCATTGTTGCATACAACCATTCCTGGCTGAAGCTGGCGTGGCACTAACCACCTCTAAGTCTGCCCCTGCAGAGCTGACAGAATCTCTTTCCCAGTGTGGCTCCTGTCCCATAGCAGACCAACTCAAGCACCACATGGCATCTTTTAGCCTGACTGCTTGCGCAGCCCCTTGAACGCTTACGGAGCACTGCTGGTTCAGAGGACAAATCTGCAGAAGAGGCCATAGAGGAAGAAGAAGAGGAGGGGGTGGAGGAGAGAGCTGTGGCAGAAGCATTTTGGAGGCATGGTGGTGGAACAATCTCCAACACCACTGAATCCTGTTCTGCATCCTTCCCAGCTGCGAGCAGAGTTACCCAGTGTGCTGTGAAGGAAAAGTAACGTCCCTGCCCATGCATGCTGGAACATGAGTCAGCGGTAATATGAACCTTACTGCTGACCGCCCTGTCCAACAAGGCCAAAACATTGCCTTCCACATGCCGGTAGAGAGCCGGAATAGCCTTCCGTGAAAAGAAATGGCGTTTTGGAAGCTGCCACTGAGGTACAGCACATTCCACAAATTCACGAAAGGGGGCATAGTCTACCAGCTGAAAAGGCAGCAGTTGCAATGTTAGCTTTAGACGCTGAGCATGTGGATGGCTGGGACCAAATTTATTTTGGTTCAGCAACTGGGGTAGGGGAATTTGCCTGCTAAAATCAATTGGTGGTGTACTGCTAGCAGATGCAAGTACTTGGGACACCTATTGCTATACCTTCATTCCTCTCAGTGCAGGTTTTTGAGAGGACTGGAGGTATAGTAGGGTTGGAGATCCCATATGAGGAGCAAGGAGAAGTCTGCCTTTTTCTATGATGTGGGTCTTTCAAGTGCTGTTGCCAACAGACTGCATGGCAGGTTGTCATATGTCTGGTCAAGTATGTGGTGCTCAAACAGCTGCTGTTCTGGTCACACTTGATCCGCTTCAGACATAGGCTGCAAACAGCAACAGTGCAATCTGCTGCACACATGTTGAAAAAAGCCTACAAGGAACTTTTAAAAGTCAGCGGGGAGTCAGCAGCGCCCTGCACCTGTGGAGCTCTGCAGTGTGATGCATTAGGGAGGCTGTCCTTAAGCTGCCCCCTAGAGGACATCCTGCCTTGTTGGAGTTGTGCCTACTCCTCCTCTCTTCTCTCAGGCACCCAAGTACAGTGAGTGACCTCATCATCCCCTCCCTCCTCGTCACTGGAGCAAACTTGGCAGTATGCTGCAGCTGGGGAAACATGACTCCCAGTTTCTTGTCCTTCTGTAGCACCCCCTCTCTCTAGGCTCATGTTACTCCCTTCCTCAACCTGTGAACCAACATCGGAGCCTTCAAATCGTTGCGCATCCTCCAGCAGCATATAACCGGCACTGTAGTCGGATAATTCTGGGGACTGATGCATGATGGTGCATGATAGTGGGGCTACGGAAGGAGTGACTGTGGACAGGGAGCCGGTAGAATAGGCCACTTTGGCAGCTGCGTTGAAAGGCAAACTACTCTGAGCCTGGGTGACAGAGGATGAGGACGGCATTGTTATCCACTCCACCAACTCTTCTACAAGTTGTGGCTCAATAACACAGCCAGCAGCAGAAAAAAGGACAAGCATGTACTACGGCCACGTCGACTTGGCCATGTGTTTTGGTTTATTGTCATGTTGGAATGTCCAAGTACGTCCCATGTGCAGCTTCCTGGCTGATGAATGCAAATGTTCCTCCAGTATATTTTGATAACATACTGCATTCATCTTGCCATCAATCTTGACCAAATTTCCTGTGCCTTTGTAGCTGACACATCCCCAAAACATCAGCGATCCACCTTTGTGTTTCACAGTAGGAATGGTGTACCTTTCATCATAGGCCTTGTTGACTCCTCTCAAAATGAAGCGTTTATGGTTGTGGCCAAAAAGCTCAATTTCGGTCTCATCACTCCAAATGACTTTGTGCCAGAAGGTTTGAGGCTTGTCTCTGTGCTGTTTGGCATATTGTAAGTGGGATACTTTGCGGCATTTGCATAGTAATGGCTTTCCGTCTGGCGACTCGACCATGCAGCCCATCTTTCTTCAAGTGCCTTCTTGATTAGAGTTTGAACACTGCTGATTGGCATTATTAATTCCTTGGATATCTTTTTATATCCCTTTCCTTTTTTATACAGTTCTACTACTACAACTACCTTTTCCCGCAGATCCTTTGACAATTCTTTTGCTTTCCCCATGACTCAGAATCCAGAAACGTCAGTGCAGCACTAGATGAAAGATGCAAGGGTCTGTCAGAAGTCCAGAAACTCATTGACCTTTTATACACACACACTAATTACAAGCAAATAGATCACAGGTGAGGGTGTTTAACTTTTAATAGCCATTCAAACCCCTTTGTGGCAACTTGTGTGCATGTTATCAAGCCAAAATCACCAGGGTATGTAAACTTTTGATCAGGATCATTTGGGTAGTTTCTGTTGTGATTATGATGTGTTGTGATTATGATTTAAAAAGAGTAAACACAGTTGATTGATAATACATGGCTTCAGCCAAACACTAACCATGAGTGAAAGAAAGAAAGAAAGAAAGGTTTTTGTGTTATCATTCATATTCTCTGAAAAATGGGCAAGAAATCATAAATTCTGCCAGGGTATGTAAACTTATGAGCACAACTGTGTATATATATACTAGACTGCATATATATATTAATACACCGCCTGAAGTGTAGATAGATATATATCAAATACAATGCCACTAACTGAATAACCTGTCTGCTTAATCTAACTCAAGCTATCTCTCTGTCCACGCCAACAACACTACATACGGCTGCTATGTAAGCAGCCTTATATAGTGTGGGGCATGGACTTAGTCCCCCTGAGCCATGATTGGCCAAAGGCATCTTGCAGAGTGCACTGTGACAACAGACCTGCATGCTTTGGCCAATCATCATACAGCAATGCACTCAGGAATTCCACGGCGCTCTAATTTCCCACAAACGCCCAATATGTTTGTTACCTATAGTTACAAAGTTAGTAAGGTTGAATAAAGACACCAGTCCATCCAATTCAACCTGAGTAAGTGTGGGTGCATGTCCGCAATTGTCCCATTGTGTCTCATTAAGATGCTCATCTATTATATTATTTATGCAGCGCTCCACACATACATCGCACACTCACATCGGTCCCTACCCTCAAGGAGCCCACAATCTACGGTCCCCAATTCACATTCATATACTAGGGACAATTTTGGACAGAAGCCAATTAACCTACCAGCATGTCTTTGGAATGTGGGAGAAAAGTGGAGCACCCAGAGGAAACCCACACAGGCACAGGGAGAACATGCAAACTCCAGGCAGGTAGTGTCGTGGTTGGGATTCGAACCAGCGACCCTTTTTACTGCTAGGCTAGAGTGCTACCCACTACACCACTGTGCCGCCCACAGTTTGTTTTAGAACAAATGAACAAATGAACAAACGAACAACCGATGTTCGAGTCAAACTTACATTCGACTTGAACCGCAGGCTCATCCCTAGCACTGGAGGATAGCTGATCAGGCAGTGTCTGATGGCTAAGAAGGAGACACAGCACAGAGGATTTTGAGCAGAAACAGTCATCTACAACTAACACTATATTCACCATTACACATATCTATGGTTTGGTGTATAACCTGGCAAATCCACACACCTATGAACTCAAAGCTACAGATATTTCATCAACTTACTGCTGTGCCGTACAATGCTACATATAGCACTTCAAAATGGCAACAGCTGAATGAACATTTATAAAGATTTTCCAGAGTACTGAAAGGTTTCTAAAACTTTACATTCAATGTTGGTTTCATATACAGTAAAACCTTGGTTTGAGAGTAACTTGGTTTGAGAGTGTTTTGCAAGACAAGCAAAATTTTTTTGACTTGATAAACAAGCGATGTTTTGATATACAAGTAGCGTCATGTCACAACTGAGCATAAAAGAGAAGAGAGGCGCCTCTAAGTGTAGCAATATGGTTACATTTAATATAGGTACAACATTTAGAAACTCACATGGTTGATGATAAAAACAGGCACATCTAAAAAGCAGGCATCCGGGATAAAGTTGTCTACATAGATCTTCCTCCCCACTACCACCATCAATGTCATCCCTTCCACGCTGTGTTCCACAAGCGCTTCAATCCTCAAGTCTTAGATCGCTTTACTGCAGAGTAGTCTTCCAAGTCACGATTGCAGACTGAGAGCGGTGAGAGCCGGCGGTGCGGAGGAAGGTCTATGTGGACAGCTTTACCCCGGATCCCTGCATACTTAGATGTGCCTCTTGTAATCATCAACCATGTGAGTTGCTAAATGTTGTACCTTCATTAAATGCTACACTTAGAGGCGCCTCTCTTCTCTTTTTATGCTCTGTAGCTCCTGCTGGATTTTGCTTCTAATCCCCTTGTGGAGGCTGCCATTTGTGGATGGACATGTTGTGGTTACACAACCTGGTCACATTGCTATAATCTTTTTATATGGACTATAAACTGAAAGACCTATGAAAAAATGGTTTTGGAACAAATCATCTAAGTTTCTATTATTTCTTATGGGGAAATTTGCTTTGATATAAGTGTTTTGGATTACAAGCATGTTTCCAGAATGAATTATGCTCGTATTCCAAGGTTTTACTGTACTACCCAAATATTACTATTACCCTCATAATTGTATGGTATGATTAGTCTAATAAATAGCCCAGTGATCATTTAATTGTATCTATATTGAGTATCAATGGTCGCTCACAACTTCCAGCTGTCCAAATCACTCAATTTTTTTCCTCCAATAGGAGCCCTCTTCTACTGATAATGTGTAGATCAATATAACTAAATTTAAAGAAAACCTGTGATGAGAGAAACATACTGCGGATGCTAGCATTGCTAAAATCAACTTCTTAAAGTGGAGGCCCGCTGAAAAAAAAAATATTAAAAACCAGCAGCTACAAATACTGCAGCTGTTGACTTTTAATATATGGACACTTACCTGTCCAGGGAGCCCGTGACGTCGGCAGCCGAAGCCGATCCGTCCTTCGGCTCTCGGCTGCTGCCGCCGCCATCCTCGGTAAGGGAATAAGGAAGTGAAGCCGTGCGGCTTCACTTCCTGGTTCCCTACTGCGCATGCGCGAGTCGCGCTGCGTGTCCTCTCAGGTCCCTGCTATATTCTGTGTCTCACAGAATACAGCGGGGGAGGACGGGGTAGGCGCCGGAAGTGGCATAGGTCACCGCAAGCACAGCGGTGAGCTATGCCAGGAAGTGGGAGCAAATACCTGTATTAGAGGATTGCAAAAAGTGGAAGTTCCATTTTTGGGTGGAACTCCACTTTAAAAAAGAGGGAGCGGGGTGTGTCTATATATGAAAAATTATTTAACCACTTGCTTACTGGGCACTTAAACCCCCCTCCTGTCCAGACCAATTTTCAGCTTTTAGCGCTGTCGCACTTTGAATGACAATTGCGCGGTCATACAACACTGTACTCAAATGAAATTTTTATAATTTTTCCCCACAAATAGAGCTTTCTTTTGGTGGTATTTGATCACCTCTGTGGTTTTTATTTTTTGTCAAAAAAATTGAAAAAGACTGAATTAAAAAAAAAAAAATTATATATTTGTTATATTTTGTTATAAAATTTTGCAAACAGGTAACTTTTCTCCTTCATTGATGTACGCTGATGAGGCGGCACTGATGGGCACCGATAGGTAGCAGTGATGGGCACTGATGGGTGGCAATAATGGGCACAGATCGCTTACACTGATGGCAGCACTGCTAGGTGGCACTGATTGGCACCACTGGTGGGCATTGATAGGTGGCACTGGTGGGCATTGATAGGTGGCACTTGTGGGCATTCATAGGTGGCACTGCTGGGCACTGGCAGGTGGCAATGACAGATGGCACTGGTAGGCTCAGATGAGGCATATGTGCCTCCTTCCTCTTCGGGACCGATGTCCCTTTAACATAAGCCGGTGATCGGCTTTTTTTTCTCCTCACGCTATCAGCGTGAGGAGAAAACGAAACCGATTACCGAGCTTTTGTTTACATCATGTGATCAGCTGTCATTGGCTGACAGCTGATCACAAGGTAAGGGGTCGGGATCTCTGATCATCCGAGTCTCCGTGACTCGTGATCACAGCGCCCTGCAGCGTGCGCGTGCACAGGGGAGGACGTCCCATGACGGCCTCCCGGAAATTGAGGTCCACGCTGTGGCCGTCGTTCGGCTATGGCCCGGACCTCAAGTGGTCAAAGGAGAAGTATGGGAATGCAAAAATAGGTAGTACATGCTTCCCTCATACCTTCATTGCATTTCTTACTTTCCTCAGCCCTTTAGTTTTTGCAGAATAGTCTTTTGAAGATTCCAGAATCACCCTATAATGCCACGTACACACGGTCGGATTTTCCGACGGGAAATGTTCGATGTGAGCTTGTTGTCGGAAAGTCCGACCGTGTGTATGCTCCATCGGACATTTGCTGTCGGATTTTCCGCCCACAAATGTTTGATAGCAGGTTCTTAAAGTCCGATCGTGTGTACACAAGTCCGCGCACAAAAGTTCACGCATGCTCGGAATCAAGTACGAGCCGGAAGTCTTGTAAAACTAGCGTTTGTAATGGAGATATCACATGACTATTGAACTTCCTTTTTATCGGCTCGGCTTACGTGTTGTACGTCACCGCATTCTCATGTTCGGAATTGTTGGCCTACATTTGTGTATACAAGAGTATATATGCCTTTAAGTTCCCTCAGGCCTTTTCTGCACCTCTGTTTGGTCATCTCTCCCACGGGGGAGGAGGGGATGTTGGGTTAACGGCGGGCTCCCTCCTGGGTCTGCACACACTCACACCACTGGGGGTCTCCTGAATGGAAACTTAAAGGCATATATACTCTCGCATGTTTTTAAAGTTACAACCATTGGAATATTGACCATACTGTTAAAACACCTGAATATAGTTTCTACTTGCTTATACCCCTGAAGAAGGAGACAACTTAGTACTCTGAAACGCATTGGGTGCAAGAAATCACAAACTGTGTTGTATAATTCTGTATTGACAGTGCAAAAATTGTAGATGTGTTAAAACATTCCATGTTTTTATAAATACCTTTCCATATATTTTCTAAATAAATATTTTTTTAAACCATCATAATACTTTACTAAAAATCCTTTGAAAAATTACCATGCCTTAAAAGTCCACCACTTAGGGGATTTCTTTCCTTTCTCTGCCACATTTGGCATGTAATTTTTTTTTGGGGGGGGGGGGCGGATACCCTCTTTTTAGAGGCATCCACCTTCCACTTCCTCCCGGGGCTCCACGGTGCTGGAAGGAAGTTCACCTCTCCCCCCTCCCTACCTGCAATCTTCTGGGACATGTCACAGGTCCCAAAAGATTGCCCGGCCAATCAAAGCACGCAGCGCGGCTTAGGCATGAGCAGTGCGTGCCCGGCTGTGGAGCCACAGCCGGGCGCCCACAGTAATGGTGCCAGTGCCGCAGAGAGGATGTGGAGGGGAGCGGGGGTTCGTTCACCCACATCGCTGGACCATGGGACAGGTCAGTGTCCAATTAGTAAAAGTCAGCAGCTACACTTTTTGTAGCTGCTGACTTTTATATGGGTGGAACTCTGCTTTAATGAAGATAAATGTAGGTTAATGCACTTGGGAGCTAAAAACATAAATGCAAACTACTCACTAGGGGAGAATCTCTGGGGGAATCAAGGATGGAGAAAGATCCGGTGTCCTAGTAGATGACAGAATGTGCAATAGCATGCAATGTCAAGCAGCAGCTACCAAAGGCCGGCAGATTTTTGGCATGCACGAAAAAGGGGATATACTCCAGAGATAAAACTATAATCCTGCCACTTTATAAAACTCTGGTCAGGGCGCATCTGGAGTATTTCATCCAGTTCTGGTCACCAGTCCTCAGAAGGGAAGTGCTGGAGCTGGAGAGAGTCCAAAGAAGGGCAACGAAATGAATAAGGGGACTGGAAGACCTCAATTACGTGGAAGGACTACAAGCACTAAATTTATTCTCTCTGGAGAAGAGACGCTTGAGGGGGGACATGATAGCGATTTACAGTTAAATCAGTCCCTCTTACCGAGGCAGGTTATGTCTGTGTGGTCTGTGTGTGAAAGGCTGTCCCTGTGGTGGGGCACTGAGAGAAGCCATAGACACTGCATTCAACCTTGGCCACTATACCACTCCAGCCACAAACCCACATTTTCAATGAGGTGTTTGCTCAGATATATTCCGTTTGGCCAGGAGTTTGGGAGACTTGCCTTAAGGGTCAGAACTGTCCCAAAAGCATCCAATTTAGGCACTTCTCTGAACAAAGCCTTGCTCCAATATGGTGGCATTTGGTTGCTATGGGCAACACAGCTCATTTATGTAATACATTATTCAGACTTTTGTCCATGAACGCTTTAAAAAAGCACCAGTTAGATTTTTTTAATACAATAATTTTGACTGATGTAGGTGCTATAAAAAAGAAAATGTAGGTTGTTGTTCATAAATACTGAATTAGTAATACCTGTATTAGAGTAGTTCAACATTTTGGCATTAAATTTAATTCTTATCACTTTTCAAATTTTGTACAGGAATAGCATTTATGAGACCTTCACTTGAAAATGCTGTAACTGCAGTTAGTCCTATTCTATACATATCACTGGTTAGTTTTACAATCTGTTGTAGTTAGCTCTTCTACAATAACACTGTGATATCCATGCTTTGTGGGTTTCTTTAATTTTTCATGAGCAAGCTGCAGCAGGAAAACTTTGTGCAAGAGATGCAGAGTTCTGTATAACAGCTTATCAAACCGCCAAGCATATCATCAGTGCGCTGCAATGTTTTCTGTAGATCTCTTTAAATATTCACAAAAGCTTAGCAGCAGTCTTTAAAACTCCCACGTCCACCCGAGAGACAGTAATCTGAACTTAGTGGCAAACGAAAGGCTTCAGGCTGAGTAGCTCAGCCCCAATTATCCTCGCAAGAGCGACGGGAGAATCTGCTTATGTTGTTGTTCCGTAGTTCCATGCTATGGCACAGCAGGTCTGGAGTCTTATCCCTCGTTACTGACACCAGTCTTTTGCCAATTTTCACAAGGGTCAAGCACAGGTGAAAATAAAAAGGCTTCAAGGTCGAAAGTTTTGCGCAGTGTCAAACATACACAAGTTGCATACAGAGTGCAGAGACTGCTGTTCAGCTATGCAGGCAATGTAAATGTATCCCAGGCCATTTCTCTACTTACCTTCATAAGTAAGAATTATTATGCCACATGGCTTGTTTATGAAGCCTAGGACAAGGCATTCACTATACTCTAAGACCGACATGATGTTACCGTTTTCATTTCTGTAGTTGCTGTATTTTTCCTGTATTCATTACTTCAAGTAGAAGATCTTTGCAGTGTAATCTGATGACTATGGACATGATACTTTTATTAAACAATTTGTTTTTACATTGTTGGCTGCACCATTCGGGCCTGTACAGGAATTTGTATAAATGTAAACTCAAAATCAGCTTATCGTACCTCTATAAATGTTTTTTGCTGATATATTAAAGAAGATCACCGCTCCAAGTAATGACAAGCTCAACATTTGTATGTAGATAATGTAACACATGGCACAATAATATAAAAAAAGCAACGATTATTTGGACATCAGAAAAGGCAGTACTCAGAACTCTGGAAAATGATTTTCAAGGACCCAACATCAGAGTTCTTGGCATGGAATAACTGTTCTTAAAAAAGCTATATATGTATACAGTATATTTAAGATAGGTACTTATATACAGTTCCTTGAAAAAGTATTCATACCCCTTGAAATTTTCCACATTTTATCATGTTACAACAAAAAACGTAAATGTATTTTATTGGGATTTTATGTGATAAACCAACACAAAGTGGCACATAATTGTGACGTGGAAGAAAATGATTAATGGTTTTCATTTTCAATTTTTTTCACAAATAAATATCTGAAAAGTGTGACGTGCATTTGTATTCAGCCCCCCTGAGTAAATACTTTGTAGAACCACCTTTCGCTGCAATTACAGCTGCAAGTCTTTTTGGGGATGTCTCTACCACCTTTGCACATCTAGAGAGTGAAATTATTGCCCATTCTTCTTTGCAAAATAGCTCAAGCTCTGTCAGATTGGATGGAGAACATCTGTAAACATTGCCAACATTGTAAATTTGCAAGTCTTGCTACAGATTCTCAATTGGATTTAGGTCTGGACTTTGACTGGGCCATTCTAACATGAATATGCTTTGATTTAAACCATTCCATTGAAGCTCTGGCTGTATGTTTAGGGTCATTGTCCTGCTGGAGGTTAACCTCCGCCACAGTCTCAAGTCTTCTGTAGACTTTTCTTCTAAGATTGCCCTGTATTTGGCTCCATCCATCTTCCCATCAACTCTCACCAGCTTCCCTGTCCCTGCTGAAAAAAAGCATCCCCACAACATGATGCTGCCACCAATATGTTTCACGGTGGTGATGGTGTGATCAGGATGATGTGCAGTGTTAGTTTTCCAGTGGTCGTCTTGGAGGTGTGTTTGGGGTCGTTATCATGTTGGAATACTGCCCTGCAGCCCAGGGTCCGAAGGGAGGGGATCATGCTCTGCTTCAGTATGTCGCAGTACATGTTGGCATTCATGGTTCCCTCAATGAACTGTCGCTCCCCAGTGCTGGCAGCACTCATGCAGCCCCAGACCATGACACTCCCACCACCATGCTTGACTGTAGGCAAGACACACTTGTCTTTGTACTCTTCACCTGGTTGCTGCCACTCACCCTTGACACCATCTGAACCAAATAAGTTTATCTTGGTTTCATCAGACCACAGGATATGATTCCAGTAATCCATGTCCTTAGTTTGCTTATTTTCAGCAAACTGTTTGCAGGCTTTCTTGCGCATCATCTTTAGAAGAGGCTTCCTTCTGGGTCGGCAACCATGCAGACCAATTTGATGCAGTGTGCGGCGCATGGTCTGAGTACTGACAGACTGACCCCCCCACCCCTTTAACCTCTGCAGCAATGCTGGCAGCACTCATACGTCTATTTCCCAAAGAGAACCTCTGGATATGACGCTAAGCACGTGCACTCAACTTCTTTGGTCGACCATGGCGAGGCCTGTTCTGAGTGGAACCTGTCCTGTTAAGCCAGCTGTATGGTGTTGGCCACTGTGCTGCAGCTCAGTTTCAGGGTCTTGGCAATCTTCTTATAGCCTAGGCCAGTGATGGCGAACCTTGGCACCCCAGGTGTTTTGGAACTACATTTCCCATGATGCTCCACTGCACTGCAGTGTAGTGGAGTATCATGGGAAATGTAGTTCCAAAACATCTGGGGTGCCAAGGTTCACCATCACTGGCCTAGGCCATCTTTATGTAGAGCAACAATTATTTTTTTCAGATCCTCAGAGAGTTCTTTGCCGTGAGGTGCCATGTTGAACTTCCAGTGACCAGTATGAGAGAGTGAGAGCGATAGCACCAATTTTAACACACCTGCTCCCCATTCACACCTGAGACCTTGTAACACTAAGGAGTCACATGACACCTGGGAGGGAAAAATGGCTAATTGGGCCAATTTGGACATTTTCACTTAGGGGTGTCCTCACTTTTGTTGCAAGCAGTTTTAGACATTAATGGCTGTATGTTGAGGTATTGTTGTATTGAGGGGACAACAAATTTACACTTAATACACGTTATACAAGCTGTACACTCACTACTTTACATTGTAGCAAAGTGTCATTTCTTCAGTGTTGTCACATGAAAAGATATAATAAAATATTTACAAAAAATGAAAGGGGTGTACTCACTTTTGTGAGATACTCTAAATACATATTTTCAAAAGGATTCTATTTGATTTTACCCAAAATGAGTGAAAGAGGTGCAAAACATAACAAGGTACATTTGCCTACTGGCAATGATGGATATGATTGTGTAACCAGCAGCTATTTTGACTGGTAAACACATCGATTCATGCAACAGACTCCTCCTATATCGCAGGAAACCCTGTACCATTCCTACTGGCATATTAAAACCTCCAAAAATATATATACCCACCATCACCAATGTCAGGGTTGCCACAAATAAGTGTTTTTTCAATGTACTCATTTATGATCCATGCTGGTCATGAAGAAGGATGCTAGAGGATGGATAATTAGCAAGCTATCTCACTTTGGAATGAAGCTGCTTTAGAGCACCAGTGAGCCCAGGGCAATAATAAAATGAGTGGGCCCACCTTAGGCCATTTAGCAGATGAGTACCAGAAGTGAATGGTACCAAGTTCATCAAATGAGTGATGTTTATATAGGTGTCTTAATGATAATGTTTTCTGAACCATAAAAAATTAAGGAAGTACGTTTGTGGCTCTGGTAATATTGAGAACGTTTTAGAACTTTGCTTTGGGCTTATTCTTTTAGTTAATTTACATAACTACATTTTTAAAAATTGTTTCTGAAGTTGGTATCTTGGGCTTATGTTCATGAAAGGGAAGATGCTCTTCCTTACAATGTGTAACTACTGTTCTTAAAGTGGTTGTAAACCATTCCATATACCCAGTGAAGTCACTGGTCTCAGGTGATACACAAAGATGAAACAAATCCTCTTACATAGGTTGTACCTGTTTATCTGCAGTCCTCTCTCCTCTATATCTCTTCAAAGTCCAGAATTTATACAGCTTGCCTGAAATTCTAGAAAGCAGGGGGTGGGATCTGAAGTTACATACTGCAGAGCTCAATGAGAAGAGATGAGAGTTGATTGGAGGGAAGGTACACACCCCTTTTACACAGCATACAGAAACAGAGCTGCGGCTGTCAATCACAGACACTGTGCTGGAGCTCCCTCCCTGTTACATTTTTACCTCTTGGTGTCAGCAAAACTTGTTAAAAGTGACTCATTCTGATAGCAGAGGAATAAGGCAGCGGACAGAAAAGACACGTAGTGCTCTCGTATGAGACAAGTACACACTATAGAAGGGTATGCTTCATTCATATTTCATGTCTGAAGATTAAAACCATTTTAAGCCGCCAAATGGCAGAGACCCAAACACTTTAACCACTGGCCAAAGACCAGAGCACTTTTTGCAATTCGGCACTGCGTCACTTTACCTGACAATTGCGCGGTCGTGCGACTTTGCTCCCAAACAAAATTGACGTCCTTTTTTCCCCACAAATAGAGCTTTCTTTTGGTGGAATTTGATCACCTCTGCGGTTTTTATTTTTTGCGCTATAAACAAAAAAACGCATTATTTTTTTACTTTTTGCTATAATAAATATCCCCCAAAAAATATATTAAAAAAATATTTTTTTTCCCTCAGTTTAGGCCGATACATATTCTTCTACATATTTTTGGTAAAAAAAATCGCTATAACCGTTTATTGATTGGTTTGTGCAAAAGTTATACCGTTTACAAAATAGGGGATAGATTTATGGCATTTTTATTAATATTTTTTTTTTTTACTAGTAATGTCGGCGATCAGCGATTTTTATCGTGACTGCGACATTATGACGGACACATCGGACACTTTTGGCGCTATTTTGGGACCATTCACATTTATACAGCGATCAGTGCGATTAAAAATGCACTGATTACTATGTAAATGTGACTGGCAGTGAAGGGGTTAACCAGGAGGGGGTGCTGCAGGGGTTTAGTGTGTCCTAGGGAGTAATTCTAACTGTGGGGGGGATAGGCTACGTGTTACCCGACACTGATTACCGCTCCAGATTACAGTGTCACTGGGCAGAACGGGGAAATGCTTGTTTACATTAGCATTTCCCCATTTTTGCTCTCCGTCAGATGATTGCAGGTATCCCCGCGGACACCGAGGCCACAGGACCCGTGGTTGGACTCATGGAGCTCGCGGCGGCCACGCGCGCGCGCCTGCTATTCAGGCTTTGCAAGATCACATACAATAACGTGGTTTCGCGCTGCGGACCCAACCTGCCGCAGTAAAACTGCGGCGGCTGGTCCGCAAGCGGTTAAAACAACTATGAGGCTTTATATGCAAGAAGTCTGCTAGCAGATACAATATTCTGCTTACCTTTGCACAAATGCCTTCATTTGCAATGGAGAGGTTGCTGATTGGCACTGTGCAGGCTGCATTAATTTGCAGTGGTGAGGCTGCTGAAGGGCAATGTGCAAGCTGCATTAATGGGCAATGGAGAGGCTGCTGATGGGCACCAATCAGGCTGCATTGATGGATTGTGATCCTTATTTTGCTTCAAAGTGCTTTATTTAAAATCTACATTTTTTTCCTGAAATTTCCCTCTTAAAGTGAAGGTGCGTGTTATACCCTGTGCGTCTTACAACGCCAATAAATACGGTATATCCAAACAACACGCCTGAGCTCATCCTTAGTCCTGAGTGGCGCTCGAGGATTCTTTGGGGGTCACAATAGATATATATATACATACATATATATATATATATATATATATATATATATATATATACGAATAACACGCCCAAGCTCATCTCTTCACTACACACAGCCATAAAGGCAAGAGAATTCTTGTTGGGCAGTGGATTAGTGCTCGGACAAACACACTTAGACTGAATTTTAATGGTTCAAAGAATGTCAGGCAAAATGGTCAGCCCTCATGCATGTTCACTTCATCAAATCTGGCCCTCTTTGAAAAAAGTTTGGACACCCCTGATCTACAGTGTATTTCCATACACACCTGCTCTCTTCACCCCCAGCCATGCCCACTCTCTTTTCTTTGGACATTTTTCTTCTTCCATCTGTTCATATTCTTTCTCCTCCTACTGTAATTAGACATGTGCAGAATGGAAAAATTTGTTTCGTTTCGAATAGATTCGTTATGTTACTAATTTTGTTTTGTTGATTTGTTTCAGAATTTGTTTAGTTGCCTTTTGTTTCATTTTGTTTCATTTAATAATTTTCTAACAAATTCCATATTCTCTGACCGATACAAAATTTGTGTGAAGAATAGGTGGTTGTTAAGGAGTTGGGCGAGAAGCCGGCCTCCGTGTCTTTAACAACCGCTGCCACATCAGCGGACTTCCCCACTGAGAGCTGAAATGTAAACAAAAGAATGCCGGCTATGAAAAATTCAGAAAAATTTAGCATGAGGTCCCCCCTCAATCCATACCAGGCCCTTCAGGTCTGTTATGGATTATAATGGGAACCAAAATTAAAAACAAAAAACAATGTGGGGTCTCTCCCAAAATCAAACCAGACCCTTATCCGAGCATGCAGCCCGGCAGGCCAGGAAAGGGGAAGATTTATACACAACAAAAAAAAAAAAATCCATCATCAATCACCCGAAGGGCCTAGCATGGATGGGGGGCCCACTGTATTGTTTCAGAATTTTCTATTGGTGGCGTTCTTTTGTTTACATTCATCTGTCAGCAGGGATACCTGCTGAAAGCTGATGAGTCAACGGTTGTTAAGGACGTTGCGGTCAGCCTCCCGGCCCACTCCATAACAACCAACTATTCACAGAATCGGTTGATTACTTTCTGACCAATCCGAATTTGAAACATTCAGAAAATTTGGAATTTGTTAGAAAAACAGATATACAAAACAAAATTAGGCACATTTTAACAAAATTCGTTACTATTTCATTCGGAGATTCGGATGTATCTACCAAATATACCAAATTATAACCAAAAATTTGTCCGAATTGACATTCGGACCGAAACGAATTGCACATGTCTAACTGTGATCATTCTCCTTTGCTTTCATCAATGATAGCTCTGCTCTTGGGTCATTTTGCTTCGCCACTGTCCATGACCAGCCAACAGTCATTCTCCTTCACTTCCATGCATACCTTTTGTTCTTTCTGGTCATTCTCCTCTAATTCCATCCATGCTTTCTCTACTTAGTTACCATTTTCCCTACTTTGATTATTGCCTGCTACCCTCTACCATCCTTTTTCTCCACTCCTATCCATACCTACTCTTCTTTCTGTAATCTTTCTTTCCTTCTTCGATCCAT
Source organism: Lithobates clamitans (assembly GCA_037952925.1). NCBI lineage: Eukaryota > Metazoa > Chordata > Amphibia > Anura > Ranidae > Lithobates > Lithobates clamitans. Next base: position 2,050,636 of record JBBGZY010000052.1, on the reverse strand, counting down.
GCCTGCTCTGCTTTTTTCTTCCTCTTCTGTTCCTGACCATTTCCTTTCTACTGTGACCATTCTTTTCCACTTCCATCCATACATACTCTTCTGCCATATGTAATCATTCTACTTTACATTCAACCATGTTAATTTTTATTCTCCTGTAATCATTCTACATTGCTTCCATCCATGCCTGCTCTCCTTACCTATGTAATCATTCTTCTCTGCTTCCATCTATGTTTACTCACCTTCCCTTTGTAATAATTTTACTTTACTTAAATACATGTCCACTCTCCTTTCTACTTCCATCTATGCCCACTCTTGTTCCCTCTGTATTTATTTTACACTACTTTCACCCATGCTTTACTCTCCCTCTCTCTCTATGATCATCTACTCTATTTCCATCCATGCAATTCCTTCTTCCCTCGGTAATCATTCCTCGCACACTTTCCTTCCCTATGAACCCCTAAGACAAGGGTAGGCAAACTTTGAGAGGCGGAGATCTATCTGAACAACATGAAAGAGATCAAAGATCCCCGGGTTTGACTCCTCTATCTTTTTTAAGAAATTAACTAGCAGGCCTATCTAAATAATAACGAAAAGTTATAAAAATATAATAAAACAAATACCACTGTAAAAATAAAAACTTACACTACCTTAGAAGTGGACAATGTCAGTCAGTAGAGCAGTGGACAGTGTCCGTAGGGCAGTGGATGGTGTGTGTCAGTAGGGCAGTGGTTGGTGTCAATAGGGCAGAGGATGGTGTCAGTAGGGCAATGGATGGTGTCAATAGGGCAGTGAACAGTGTCAGTAGAGCAGTGGACAATGTCAGAAGGGCAATGGATGTGACAATAGGGCAGAGGATAGTGTCAGGATAGTGGATGGTGTTATTCAGTAGGAAAGTGGATGGTGTCAGGAGGGCAGTGGACTTTGTCAGTAGAGAAATGGATGCGTCAATAGGGCAGAAGTTAGTGTCAGTAGGAAAGTGGATGGTGTTAGTCAGTAGAGCATTGAACAGTGTCAGTAGGGCAGTGGATGTGTCAGTAGTTTATTTCTTTATCTATTTTTTTTACCATTTTCTTTTTTTTACATATTTATTTTTTTTATTATTTTTTACATTTTTTTAAAATTACTTTTAAAATACATTTTTTACATTATTATTTGTATTTATTTATTTTACAACTTTTGTAGGAGCTATTTTGGGGGGCTTTTGTGAAATATCAGGGGTCTAAACAAATCTCTGATGTTTTAATTTTGGGACAGGGAAAGGGACTGAGGATAGAGATTTCCCATTCCCTTTCTCTGCAGCCTCAGCTGCACTCAGGGGCGGATCCAGAGTCTAGTCTCGGGAGGGGCACTGCCAGAAAATTCATTTTTTTGGGGGGCAATTTATCAGGGAAATGGCTGATGTTGGAGCTTCAATCATCACGGCACCATGGTTATTATAGTGTCAGGATGTTTGAAACACATTATTTCTATTATTACATTGTTATGGAAAATGAAATACTTCAACTCACCATAATGCAGAATCAGTGGGAGCCCCGAGTGTGTCACTTGCCACATCGCCTGCCACCAGATGCAGATTATCACTTGCCACGTCACCTGTCACACGTTGCAAATTGTCCACTATCACCTGCCACACATTGCTGATTCTCCACTTGCCACGTCACCTGCCATAAGTTGTGGATTGTCACTTGCCACGTCACCTGTCACACATTGCGGATTGTTCACTTGCCACGTCACCTGCCACAAGTTGCGGATTGTCCACTTGCCACTTCACCTGCCACAAGCTGCGGATTGTCACTTGCCACATGTTGCAAATTGTCCACTATCACCTGCCACACATTGCTGATTGTCCACTTGCCACGTCACCTGCCACAAGTTGTGGATTGTCACTTGCTACGTCACCTGTCACACATTGCAGATTGTTCACTTGCCACGTCACCTGCCACAAGTTGCGGATTGTCGACTTGCCACGTCACCTGCCACAAGCTGCAGATTGTCACTTGCCACATGTTGCAAATTGTCCACTATCACCTGCCACACATTGCTGATTGTCCATTTGCCACAAATTGCAAATTGTCCACCTGCCACCCATTGCGGATTGTCACTTGTCACAAGTTGCGGATTGTCCACTTGCCACATCACCTGCCACAAGTTGCAGATAGTCACTTTCCTGCTAAGGTGGGGAATGGGGATTGTCAATTCCTGCGTCCCAGTCTGAGTCAGGCAGCAGAGAGATAATGTAATCTCTCTGCTGCCTGCACAGTGAGTGAGGGCAGAACTGCCAAGATGCAGGGCGGGCGCCGGGCGGTGAGAGATGATGTCATCTCTCTGCTCCGCCACCCACTGATTGGCCAGTCCACCCACCGAGCCACCCGGTAGCTTCCCGTCCACCCCCCCCCCTCTCAGTGTGACTGTACAAGTGCCGTACTTACACGACTGTTTTGAGGCTCCAGCAGGCAGCTGCGTCTGACCTGTCACAGTCACGTCGGCTTTCAGATTCAAGTCCGAGTCCGACGTGACTCACTGACGTCACTCGTTGCTAGATGCCAGGCGGCCCTGGCGTTAGCAACGAGTGCAGGGAAGAGGCTCCACCCAGGTCCTCCTCCTCCTGGTATCCTGCCATGTCAGTGCGAGTCTCTCTCTCAGCGTTGATGATCGGCTGATGTGAGAGAGAGACTCGGGTAGAGGCAGCGGCAGCCGCATTAGCACTGGCTTCAAGTTCAATGACATGTCAGTGCTACTATTTTGGGGGGGGGGGGGGGCAATTGCCCTGTTGCAGCTCCACCCCCCCTGGATCCGCCCCTGGCTGCACTGGGCAGTGAATTAATTGAAAGTGCTCTGTGCTGAGCAGCGTTCTGTTCATTCACAAACTGAAGCCCAGTAAACATAGTTTACTATGCTTCAGGTATGTATGAACACAGTGAGTGATCAGTACCGGTCACTAACTGTGCTAATTCACAAAAGGAAGGGGTCAGTAATGACTCTCTTCTGTGTCAGTCTACACCAGTCTTTCTCAAGCAGGGTTCCATGGATAGGATTCCTCTGGAAGTTGTTAGTGGTCCTTTGAGTCATAAACAATTTAAGCCTCTCACACCAATAATCATTTCAGTTATCTGTGGGGAGAGCATTCTTCCCACTGACCACCAATGTAAGGAAAATTCTTCTCGATAACCACCAGTATCAGGGGTAATTTTTCCATTCAACATTATTGGAGGAGCACTAAAATTTGCAGTGACTGTATTTATTTCTGGCAATTATTATTATTTGCTTAATTTTATTATTATTACTGAAAATAATTTGGCTGCACAGCGCAAGCCTGTATGTCAAATATGCTAAGTATGCCGCATTCGTCATTTTTTTATTTATTCTTATATCTACAACTTACTTTTCATGCTAATGTCTCATGAGCTGTATGTAAAATAGTTATCAGAAGGGGTTTTCTGAGATCTGAAAAGTTATTTTAAGGGTTCCTCTGTGTTAGAAAGGTTGAAAAAAGGTGATCTAAACTACTACATTAGCATGGGAGGAAGTCTGACACTGCATTGCAGAAATCCAGGTATGTACCACTTAAAGCGGTATTGAAGTCTTAAAAAAAAAAAACACATTCCCTCTGCAAGTTAATGGCGCATTATGACAGACCTAAGCCTAGTATACACTATCAGTTTTATTTTCTTTCAATCCAGCAGGCTTTACAGAAAAAAGCACGCCGCACTCCGCAAAGGCTAACCGCCGACTGTGTGCTCCCTCTGACAGTTCCTAAATAGGTAAGGGGCGGGGCCACCTAGGTGACGTCAGCACCCGATGCATGTTGGGGCGTTGATGGCACAAGCGGACGGGGCCACCCGGGGACATCACCTGGGTGGCCCCACCTCTTACCTATTTAAGAACTGTCAGATGGAGAAGCAGGCTGTAGGCAGTTAGCCTTCGAGTAGAGCTCTTTTTTTTTATGGGTCTGGCAGGCGGCGTAATTGACTATGAATCTACTTCAGGGGACATTATTTTTGAATTTTTAATAAAGGAATTGTCAAAAACTGTGTTTGTGTTTTTTTTTTTCTATGTGACACTTTTTTCGGTGAATGGGTAGGATACAATGTAGCCCATACCCATTAACATGGGGGGGAGTGGCCCCAGGATCTGTGGACCCCCTTGTTAAAGGGGAACTTTAAGATTCTGACAAGCCCTCCACCCACAGACCCCCACAACCACAGCCCAGGGTTGTGGGGAAGGGGCCCTTGTCAGAGCACCCCCATGTTGAAGTTATGTTGCCTGGTATGGTTCAGAAGGGGGGGGGACAGTCACTCATCCACTCCCTTTCTTGACCTGCTGGGCTGCATGCTTGAATAAGGGTCTGGTATCCCCACACCATTTTTTTTTTTTTTTGGCGTAGGGTTCCCCTCCAAATCCATACCAGACCCGAAGGGCTTGGTATGGATCTGGGGGGAGGACTCCACGCCATTTTTTTCACGTGAACCCTGCAGACAGCTGATGACTCATTGGTTCTTATAGACGCGGCAACCAGCTTCCTTAGCAACCACATATATACAGTGTTTTTAAGGGGAAAAATATGCATGAAAATTGCATGCAAAAATGCATCAAATCTGCTGGTTTAAAAAACGCAAAACGCTGCGCTATCAAAATTTAGGATCAACCTACAAAAATCAGAGGCCTGAATGTCTCCCTGTCGGAGTCTACCACGGCGAGACTATGCCCCCTTTTTTTTCCATTCAAATGGGCTACCTGCTCGATTCAATACTTGGGAACAAAAATTTCCGCAAATCTGAGCGATATTTCTCCTCTCAACTACCAGACTTTTTTATCAACGTTAACCGTGGATCTTAAAAAGTGGGACTCCTTGGCCCTGTCCTGGTTCGGTCGATGTAATGTCCTTAAGATGAATGCGATGCCCAAACTCCTGTACTTATTACAAACACTGCCTATCAAAATACCCCAGTCTTATTTTCACGTGGTTCCATCAGCATTTATTAAATTTATCTGGAGAGGTAAACATCCACGGCTCAGCAGAACGTTGTTGTTAAGACCCAAGCTCAGAGACGGTCTTGGATTCCCGGATCCTGCTGATCTGTATTACACTGCGACACATTTGGCCAGGGTTGTTAACTGGTGCCGGTATGGCGACATGAAATTGTGGGTAGCACTGGAACAGGAAGCTGCCCATGTCCCACTCGCTGGTTTACTGTGGGTAGAGAAAATTCACACTACCCATCTGACAGCTCACCCGTTGATTGGCCCTACTCTTGTGGAAATGGATAGGTTTTCTCGTCTATCTTCACTGAGCAATTTTCCCTCCCCAATGAGACCACCTGTTGGACATCCAGGGTTTACACCTGGCCTCACTGATCCAACCTTCCATTCGCAAGCCCCACAGGGACTCCTACCTAAGGGCTTCCAAATTTTTGCAGTCTTCCGGCTGGTTCCCTGCAGAGACTGTGCTCTCTGGCTGAGCTCCTCTAATATTAGATCACTGGAGGACTATTCAGTTCTCACACTTTCTTGGCTCATTGCCTAAACCAGCACTATTCATTAGAAAACTTCACTCTTTTGAGGAACTATGTTTGGGGGAGGGCCCAATCCGGGGTTCCCTTTCTACCTACTATAAATCTTTGTTGGAACTCCATGCTGCTGGAGATCCCCCGAACCTGGCAAAATGGGAGAGGGACTTGGGAGTTACATTCTCAGAACCCCAAAAAGAACGCATACTCTTCTTCGCACAGAAGTCTTCTCTATGTAGCAAATATCAGGAGACCACATATAAAATAATTACACGCTGGTATAGAACCCCATCAGTCTTGGCAAAGATATTCCCCAATCAAACGGATTGCTGCTGGCGCATTGTTCTTCACCAGGGAACTATTTTGCACATCTTCTGGGAAGGTCGTGTGCTCAAAACTTTTTGGGAATGTCGCGGATATTCCACTATACTCTTGCGCTATTAAGCGCCCTTTCAGCATAATGGTATAATGCATCTCTAAACAACCCATGTCTCCGGCATTTCCCCAGTAAACAGACATAATCATCATCTTAGCTCCATCGTTCCTTCATCTGCCTGCCGAGCAGTGCACTGGCTCTTTTATTCAAAGACAACAAAAGTAATCACAAACAGGAAGCCCTGGCCCCAACAGCCAATTGCTTCCTTCACAGGATATGCCCTCACAGGATATGACCAAACAGGATATAAGTTTATACAACCAATGACTACTGTTCCTGCTGATGAGAGATTATCTGCAGGTGTATGCCATGGCACCTCAAATATGTTGATCAGGCATACAGGGGTGACACAAGCGCACATCCACTAAACCGATAATGTCTTTGCAGAGCGAACACATCCCCCCCAGACGAACGTCTGTGCATCGCACAGGGGCCCTTTCACCGGCGGACATATCCCCACTCTACAAACACCTCTCTCCAACCTCAGGAAGTTTTCCACCACCAAATGGATTTCAACCAGCGTCAGTCTGCCCCAGTCAGCTCTTTAGAGCGGGTTGCGGGAGAACTAACACTGGGAGACACTATGGGGGTTATTTACTAAAAGCAAATCCACTTTGCACTACAAGTGCAAACTACAAGTGCAAAGTGCACTTGAAATTGCACTGAAAGTGCACTTGGAAGTGAAGTCTCTGTAGATCTGAGGGGGACATGCAAGCAAAATAAAAAACAGCATTTTAGCTTGCACATGATTGGAGGATAAAATCAGCAGAGCTTCCCCTCATTTCAGATCTACCACTCAGATTTACAGCGACAGCACATCCAAGTGCACTTTCAGTGCAATTTCAAGTGCAGTTTGCACTTGTAGTTTGCACTTGTAGTGCAAAGTGGATTTGCTTTTCGTAAATAACTCCCTATGACAATACATATTAAAAGACATCTTCATAAAATTTCCACAACAGGAACCAGTCCTCAAACTCATACATACATTTACTGACATTTCCCTACAGGATGACCCGGCCGCGGTCCTACTAAACCTTACCCCTTTATCAAGGAAACGTTATCATAAATCCCTCCTCAAACACCTTCTTAATGCTGCATGAGCGTGCATCCCGCCTCTATGGAAACAACAATCTGCGCCAATGGTGGCTCAATGGTTCGCAAGGGTGAAGGATATAGAGCAAAAGGAAGACTTGACCTCTGTTCTGCAAGATAAGTCGGAGGAACATAAGACCAGATGGTTTTATGGGGTTCAATTCCACTTCTCTGATGAATTTCTCCAATACACATAATCAAGATTATTGCCAGTGAATTCTACTGTTCGACTACTTCCTGATGACCCTAGCTCCCGGGAGATGACATCTCCCACCTCCTTGCAAACCCCCGCCCCCCCTCTCCCCCCCCCCCCCATCTCTCTTTCCTTCTAGTATTCTTTCTCTCCAATCTGTCTATCTCTGACCACTATCTGATTTTATGTAATAATAAAAAAAAAAAAGAGTGGTGCGCGCAGAACCTAGTAGTACATACCGTTATAGACTTCCCACAGTGACCTGGCTGATCTTTATTTTTCTTCAGAAAAGAGAAAGAGATTGCCTCTAACACAGACTGGTTGGAAGAGTCACGGCATTATTTTATAAGCATTATTTCTTTCTTGTTGCCACATATATATGCTTTAATCTTCCACAGTACATCTTGTGGTATTGGTTATGCTAATGATGTTTACTACTGATTATATGTTTTCGCAAAGTTACCATCTTACTGTATCCGCTGCATATCCTTAAATTAAAAATAAATAAATAAATAACGCAAATTGCACTGCAAAACGTGCCTGAAAAATGCATCAACTGCAACCGCATACACTTATTGTTTAGGTCTGCTCTGTGGATTTATCTATGGACCTTGCCCATTATAAATCATAGATTTTGGTCTACTCCATCATCCTAGTTTATTGTCTTTTGAACTTGATTTGTTCGCTCTTACAGAAGAATTGGCTAATTTTATTCTGTATCTGATTCAAGAGATGGCATATTGAGCAGGTTTCAGAGAGCTTAGGATTTCTATGGACATTAGCACCAGTAAATGATCAGACATTAGCAGAAGATGTCCTCTATCTGATAATCACATACACAGATTTGTAAATAAAAAAAATACTTGTAAGTGACACACACCCCAATACTACTCTTAGTTTAGATAAAAAGCCCATTTCATGCAGTCCAGAACTTTAATATATTAGAACAAATTTTGTATCAACAGGTCATGACCTATTTTTGCCTTCTATATATAATGTATATTCCATAGGCCTGGACACTGGCCTCTAGTTTACAGGACTGAAAGATACATGTAATCTATTAGAGCAGGGGATGGCAACCCATTGACCGCGGGCAGGTGACAGGTAGATCACAAACACGTTCCTACGTTGCCGACTCTCTCATCCAGGGATCACTAAATGACGGGCTGCAGTCACTGTTCCGTTTGGACCGCTGCAGTCACGCCACTTAGGTGCTGGTCCTTCTCTCCAGCCTCCAATGCCATTATCCTCACAGCAGAATGGAGAGCAGGAGGCAGCACCATTCTGGAATGAGGGCAGCAGCTTCCCCAGTTAACATTTCACGTTAACCAGCAGGTGATTGGTTGCCTCCCACTCTCCGCTTGTGTGTACACCCGTGTAAGGTAGAAGAGTGAAGCTAGGAGCTAGGACACTGCTGTGTATTTGTGTGTATGTGGGGGGGGGGGTGGGGTAGGCTATGGGGGGGTACAGGACACTATTGTTGGGGGGGACTCTGCTATGGGGTGCAGAGGACACTACTGTGTTGGGGGGGTGATATGAAAGTGGCATAGGGCACTTCTATAGGGGCACAGAGGGCACTACTGTGGGGGGGACAGAGGACACTGCTATGGGGTGAAGAGATCACTACTGTGTGGGGGCAGAGGACACTAATGTGGTGGGGGGGAAGCAGACACTACTGTGGGAGAGATGATGTGAAGGGGGGCCGAGGATACTGCTATGAAGGGGCAGAGGACACCACTGTGAGGGGGGGCTGATGTAAAGGGGGACAGAAGGCACTGCTATGGGGGGCGGATGACACTACTGGGGGGAGGGAGAGAACATTATTGTAGGGGGATGATGTCAAGGAGGGCAGAAATCAATACTATAGGGAAAACATTACTGTGGGGGGTGATGTGAAGGGGGGCAGAGGATACTACTCTGGGAGGTGATGTGAAGGGTGCAGAGGATACTACAGCTTCCAAGGCAAAATAATACCACTACTACTGGGAGCATGACTTGTTGCATGGTAATGGTGGCAATGCCTTTAATATACAGGGATACAGCATAACAGAGAAAACAACTTGCACAGGCAGCTGCACACAGCCTGACTGTGAGGTTTGGTCCAGTAATGGGTAATGATTTACTAAAAAAACTATAGAGCCCTTTAGACCTGTCTCCCAAGCTCCAACATTAAAGGGCCAATCTAACTCAAGCACCCCAATGCCTTACTGTATTTTACTGTAAAAGCCACGCCATGCAGACCCTGAGACCTGTGTAGCCACAACTCATAGCTGACCAGGCCTGAAGAGGAAAAAAAAAGCCCATGGGGAATGTCCTTCTTGAGCTTCATTTGTAAGTTATGATAATGTAATATTAGGGGGAGGCATAGACATTTATCCTTTGCTAATTTGCATATCATGAACCCTATCGTCTTTGGGAGCTTAAAGTAGGACTATAAGCAAAACTTTTTTTCCATTTTGGATAGAATAAGAGAAGGTTATAACCCCTGTCAGTTTCTTTTGCCATCTGTGTCCCATTGGGGAGATTTCCCTTCACTTCCTGTCCCATAGCCACACAGGAAGTGAGAGGAAATCCCTGCAAATTAAGGGAATTCTTTGGGACCCCCAGGTCACCAGTACTTGTGTCCTCATTAGAAGATTTCCCCTCTATTACTTTGCTGGAGACAACCCAAAATGTGTGATTTTCTTTTATTTTCACTTTCAATGTTATTGGTAAGCAGAACAAATAGCAAGTGTGAACTGGAACACAGACAGCAATAAAAACCTGATAGGTGTTGTAAACCCTCTCCATTCTGTACAAAATTAAAACAAATGCTTTGCATTTAGTTATATTATATAAAGTAGCTCTGCCATTAAAACTACAGAATAATGTTTCTGTTAGGACTGGAGACTTTGGAGATTTATGAAATTTGAAAAATAAAGCTAAAAGAAATAAGAAAAAAAAAGAACAATCGTCTAAAAATCTCCCTGTTCGTGAACAGTGAATGATTGCATCCACAGACAACAGGAAACAAATCTTTAGATGACTAAAGATATCCCAAATAAAACATAGATGAACAAAGATAGCCCAGTAGTCTCTATTACCACCTCAAAGGCACTAAATGGATATTGCCCAAAGCTATGCATGTTAGGTGAAGGGAACCTAATCCAGGGGTATGTTTCCGTACAACTAGATCCACTAGGAAACCTTGTCAGGGCTCTAAAGACTTAAAACTGTCAGGTCCCTGCAAAAGAAGAGCCATTTCATTCATCTTTCTGGTGGCTTTTGTGTCCTACCTCCCCTCCATTCTAGTGCTGCAGTCTCCATCAGTAATTTCAGCATTTGATACTTTGGGGAGTGAGAGAGTCCCCCATAGCGTCACAGCTCCATCCTCCAAATCCTACATCACTGTTGAATCCTGTAGTTATGCAGAAGTCAGTGGAGGGCCATTTTTTGATTTGCATTGGTGGGGACATAAGCAATCAACTCCTGGAAGTGTTGAATGCCAAAAACATTGGCAAAGGCAGGTCTGAAATGAAGGGAAGGTAGGACACATGGGGCGGTGGAGAGTATAATGGCTATTGTCTTGCAGAGACCTGATGGTTTCAATTATTTAAAAGAAAACCTGTAATGAGAGGGACAAGTAGGGTCATTAACAGAACGTGTATTGAGATGAATAGGTTGGCTACCATTGCTGATCTCCATCGAAATACGCTGGCTGTACTTTCAATACGTTTGTGTCACTAACCTTGAACAAGCATGCAACAAGTAAAGTCAGAACACCTGATATGCATAATTGTTCATGATCAGTAACATATTGAAGCTAGAGGGTTAATATAATAGCCAGGCAACCAGCATTTTGATATGTAGATGTCAGTAAAAGAAGCTTATATATTAGTTTCAGAATAGGCTTCCTTAAAGGGTAACTCCACTTTCGTGGGGCAAAACAATAGAAAATAAAGAAAAAAATAATATAGTGTATACAATTGCGACACAAGTCATATTGTAATTGAATTAATAAAAATTACTTTTCCTTTTTAATCTGCAGAATGTATACAGAATGTCCCCCAGAAACATAATTTCCTGCTTGTGTGATTGGGTCACTGATTTACCCAGAATCTGCACTAAGGTACAAGTCAGATTTCTCCTCTGCAACAAAAATGTCATTTTTGGTGAGATACTCCCAATAGGAAATCCCGGCTAAAGGGATGCAGGCCCTGCAATGTTCCTCATTAGAGGCCTGCAGGTGAAGCAGCTGGTTGATAATTACGAAACCACTCCCATTAGATTCACTCAGCAAAGGCTCAAAGAGGAACATTGATTTATTCAGAATAACAAAAGGTAGGAATCTGCAACAAAGTTTGTTAAAATCCTTGCAATGTACATAGATCACCTAGAGGGGAATTTTTTTATCTCAATAAAAGTGGAGTTACGCTTTAAATTGTCAGATCTGGTAGTTGAAGACTCTTCAGAGTGAATGAATAAAATACCTCCATTACACAACTGAATTTAAAAGAAAAACTGGAAAAAAACATTTCCTAACAAAATGAAATAAATAACTGTATGGGGTTTATTTACATATCTCTGCAATTGAAAATGTGATATCTAAAATAATTAAATCTCAGTACTTATGACTTGACTGACAATATAGCAGCAGAATCAGAACGTACCAGTTTAAAGCAACCAGCAGTTTTTTTTTTTCTTTTGTGGATTTTACAAACTATAACTGTAATCTTATTGCTGTTCCCATAGAAGCATGTCCTGCTTGTCACACTGTTAAGTAAGCACGTGTAGCATGACTTTACATGGTTGATATACACCCAGGCCATTAGGGGTGTGCTGTTACATACAGACAGTGAGAATCAAATATCAGGCAAGCCATCTCTTGATCTCCTCTGTGCTCCGTGCCAGGCCGCTACAGGCAGACTAGTCACATTGGTTGAGCTGCACTGAACAAATCAAGAAGTGATAGTGAGCAACCTCTAGTGAAAAAAGCTGACAAAACACTGGGATTCCGATTTCTATGTAAAACATAGGAATCTGCAGTCATCTGCTCCCTGCTTGCATTATTTCTTTCTCCAAATCTGGAAAACTCAGGATCATAATAACTGTGACATCTTGAATTTTACCTTACAAATTCACATTTATTTTATCAGCTCCTTATATAAAAACAAAAAACAAAGATTTTAAATTAAATCAGGGATAAATTTATATCCTTTTTAGGCTTACAATATTAATGTTAGTGAACACACATTACTCTTTCTTATTGCATGTTCCAGAAGGTTTTTCAATCACAGGAGAATCAATTAATTCATTATTCTAACAGTGTAAATATATCTAATTAATTCAGATAGAGCCATGTAGGCTAGAGCTATACAGATACTAAAATCTCATAAGATCGCTCTTTTTATATCACAGTTTCTATAATGCGAGCTGCTACACAAGAGATCTTCGGCATTGCGACTAATTGATAGATCCCCTATGATCACCCAATGTTACAATTTAATTGCATAGGAAAATAGTTTGTGATTGTTCTGCCCTCATAGATTTGAACAGAGGGATGAGATTAATGTCTCAACAATTGCACATTTTTCAGACATTGAGTGATTTTTCTATCCGAAGATATGCATGCCTATGAGGTTAATCTGTTAGACTACTAATCTTCCAAAGATAGCCTGCGGAAGAAATAAATAGCAATTTTTACGATATTTTTTTACAAACTGATGTGTGTCATAGCCTTAATTGAGAAAAAAGGCTTATGACAGTCTCTACCAGTGGCGGCTGCTCCATTAGGGGCGCAGTAGCGCCGCCCCCTAATCCATGCACCCTGCCCCTAATCTATATGCAGGGTGCCGGACGCATGGATTTCAGTGGGGTTTTTCTTTTTCTTTTAAGCACAAGATTAGAGCCTGAGGCTCTAATTGGCCTCAAAAAAGGGTGGGCTCGGGGTGCAGAGCACTGCACCCTGAGCCCACCCAGTTGTGTGACAATAGCAAATAAATATTCTTTATTGTCTTCCTGCTTCTCCTCCTGGCCAATCAGGAAGCGGTTTTTAACACCGGTTGGCTGAGAGGAGAAGCGACCGGCCAGGAGAAGGGGGGAGGCACAGAGGAGGGGACACAGGGGGAAGCCGCTGAAGTTGCCCGCGGCCTGGATGGGGTAAGTGTGGGGCTGATGGGCAGATGGACTATTGGCCGAGCGACGGGGGGAGGGACTTGACCGTTTGTTTGCCGCCCCCCCAAAAAATAGAGCACCAGCTGTCACCTGTTTCTACTAAGATGTCACTTCTGTTTATTCAGCCTGCCCACTGGAAGAAACAATGGCATTACCACTTCTGTCCAAGAGCAGGTAGGTGACTTTACATCCACTTTAATGCCCCGTACACACGATCGGACTTTCCGCCAACAAAACCGTGGATTTTTGTTCGAAGGATGTTGGCTCAAACTTGTCTTGCATACACACAGTCACACAAATGTTGGCCAACAATTACCAATGTGGGAATGTGGTGACGTACAAGACATACGACGAGTTAAGAAAAAGGAAGTTCAATAGTCAGTGCGGCTCCTTCTGCTTGATTCCAAGCATGTGTGAACTTTTGTGCGTTGTACTTGTGTACACACGATTGGAAATTCCAACAACAAAGTTTTGTTGCCGGAAAATTTGAGAACCTGCTAGCCAACATTTGTTGGTGGAAACAAATGTTCGATGGAGCATACACACGGTTGGACTTTCAGCCAACAAGCTCACATCCAACATTTGTTGTCGGAAAATCCGATCGTGTGTACAGGGAAAAAGTCTTATATTAAGTTTTTAAGTCTTATATTTGCTATAGGGTTAAAGTAACAGTCCTATAACAGAACAAACCTGTCTTACCTTTCCACATCACTGGTCCTTGTATGAGTCCAGGCTTTACACACCATGGTTGGCAAATCCACGGAGGGGTCTTAGAGGTCTGGGAACCATAAGAAATAAACAGTCCTGAGCCTGTATAGCATCTCGCAGCTAACTACACATGTTGCACTAAGTCTAAAGGTGAGCATCCAAGCAGGATCCAGTGCCTGAAGCAACAATACAGGCTGTTTTTGTTATCACAGCATGGGTCTGGGTACGGTTCCCTATGTTTTACCAAGATTGCACCAGTCCGGATACACTGCTTCTATTGTTGCTGAAGATGGCAGTAAAAAAGGTTCATTGAAGAATTTATTGAAGAATTAAAAGTAAATAAGAACTAGTTAAGCATAGAAACGTCTTCAAAAGGGAGAAGAGGTCCATCACATGTCCAGCATGTCCAAAAGCTTTGTCAGTGTCCAATCACCTAAAGCCCATATAACCCAGAGTATATGAATATCCAGCCTGTACTGTATAAGTAGGATAAATAATTTTAAAAAATCTGTATATATAAACATGATGTTCAATGTACAATAAATGAATGTACTAAACATTCTAAAAAATAAATAATAATAACTTCTAAAGATGAGGTTGTGAATAAAGCTCTCAGTAATTTATACATATATTTCACAAGTGCCTGTCATGTGTCAGATTTTCCATCACCTACAGTCTTTCTGCCACCCTGTCATGTTATGTAGCAATAGGGAACACTGTGCATGGCGCTTGGCTGGCATTACGAGTTTTCACAGTCTTGACCCAGAAAATTCTTTCAAGCTATAAAGGCAAGGGTGACAAAATGCCTACTTTAAGGCAATCCCCCTTCCTGCACTGATCAGAGTGTCTGTGCAGAAGCCGATGCAACCTACTTTGATTTATTAAATATATGAATATGTATAAGTACAGTATTTATGGTTTTGGTAACCTAAAGAATACGTAACTCGCAGTGCTATTTTTATTTCTACGTAAAGGATATGTCCACCCATTTTCTGTTCAATGTAAATGGCAGAAGACAAGTAAATTTGATACTAGAGGCCAGAAGATTCTCTACAGGCACCACCTCCCCTAAAAATATTCAAAAAGTACCAAGAAACAAAATTGGGAGTTTTGAGGTGCAAAAAATCAAATCAAATTGATATTACAAATTTCATAGTTTTATTTAAACAAGCAGGGTTAAAAAGAGAATAACATTTAAAACTGGAGCATGGAAAATCTTACGGTCACAATACAAAAGTTGGCTGCCTCTACATGTTTCAACACAATCGCGGCTTCTTCTGGAGCTTTTGTAGGACCTTAATACAATGTCACCCAAAAGTGATCAAGGTTCCAAATGGTCCTCAGGCCCACCAAGAGGTCCAATGAGGTATCCGTGTGCCATAAAAAAGGGGGGACAATAGCCCTACGTTCACACCCTGTTGTGATAAGAAGTCAAGGAATTCACAGGTTGGTAATTATATCACTCCCAAAACGTATACTTCATATACTTATGGTAAGCTTCAAGGGGACTGTGCCATCTAAACACTTCCTTCATTGAAGATAACCGTATTCCTTTCCTTAGTATCAATATGATACCATTGAACCAGGGAAGATCAATGTTGATTAATCTATCCCAAGGGAGTATCCCTTTTCACCTTGGGAAAAATCCTGCAGGTACCATAGCGATTCTAGAGAGCATTACTAGGGAGCTCTGTCCTCAGTCATCTAATTGGCTGAAGAAAACCTCTGACACTTTCTTAACTGTGGCACAAAGTTACTTTTACACTTACTGCTATAGTTGCACAACACAGGGTTGCTATCATTCTTAAAAAGATACCTCACCCCTCCTCCCAGGGTTAGTTAGTTTTTATCCCCCTTACCTTTTCACTTGTCACTGTGGTGGATCCCACGCTGCTATCTTCTTTCCTTATGTCATTGGTAGTCGGCTTTCTCTTCCAGGTTTTGGTCCCCTGATTAAACACCTCCAGGTCCATCTTTCTCTAGTCACTCTCTGTAAGCCGATACCTCTTGGGATATCTGATATGAATATTCCAAGAGACTGCTGGAGCAGAGTACACATCATTATCGCCTACAATTATAGTATAATGGAGATAGGGCGAGCCAGAGCAAATAATAAGAAAAATAAGGAAAATGAACAAAACATCAGCTTTGAGGATTGCAAAGGTGCAAATCGTTTTTTGGGAGTAATGTTCAGCTTTAAATATCCAATTTTACAGTCATAATGAAGTGCAAATCCTAAATAAATTGGGACATTGTCATCTAATGTATGGTATATGGGCACACAATGTGCGTTCCATTACAATTGTTTTGGTCTTTGAAACAATACCTGCATATGTCTCTCAATTGCGTTTTTTATGGATGTTTGGCTGGAGTTGTGCTTTAGGAGCACTCTGTATCTTTCCTACACATTGTCAGTATTAGATTGCTAGACCTTGGGTGGCTGGATGTGGTAATGCCTTATGCAGTCAAGCAACTTATAAGGTTTCAATCATGAGTATATCTGAAAAGGAAAGGGAACAGGGATATTGCTCTGAATTCACACCCATGCTGACCCCGGTCTGCAGAGTTCTACAATCAATACTGAAGAGGCTCTTTCATTTTCTTGATGTGTTCTTCTGATGG
Organism: Lithobates clamitans; assembly: GCA_037952925.1. Classification (NCBI taxonomy): domain Eukaryota; kingdom Metazoa; phylum Chordata; class Amphibia; order Anura; family Ranidae; genus Lithobates; species Lithobates clamitans. The sequence continues at coordinate 2,033,934 of JBBGZY010000052.1, read as the reverse complement.
ATAGAAAAATCAATTTTTTTCACAGGAGAGAGCAGGAGAGTTTTCAAAAGGGAACGGAGAATGAGAAAGCTTCTACAGAGGAAACCATCCTCCCAGTCAACTGAGGCTCATTAGCCAAGCTGGTAATCCTACCCTGGAGGAACACAAATTCTGATGCCAGATTTTTATACAATGGAGCTAATTCATGGAAACTTGAGGGGAGAAAAGTCATTGTGTTGCCCACAGCAGCCAATCAGGTTCAAGCTGTTACCTATCTAGTTCAGGTAAAAAAAATAGCATGGTTGCTATGTGCAACACCTTCATATATTTCCTCACTTTAAGTGGCTTGCCTAGATGAGGATATTTTAAGCAAAGAAACGTGAAAGAGTTAGCCACATCAGATTCCATGTTTAATTTTTCCCTGTCAGTTATTTGCCACACTGATCACTATCACTCTTGAGGTTGGTGAATAAATTCCACATATATTCAATGTTTAGTTGTGTTCAGTACGAAAGGATATTTTTCTAGGATTTACGCACTATTCTTTTTCTTTAAGTAAATTAAAATAGGTTGGGGGGACGTGTCCAAGATGGCGATGTGAGCGGCTGCTTTTGCTCAAGCTCCCCTGGGTCACTAGCTTTTATCTCCACTGCAAAACTACCTTGATAAGACGCAGATCATCGGGCACATCTTTTGGTAAAGGGAAAAAGCTTCATTTCTTTCTGATTATAGTGGACTCACCGCCGCCCTCCTGCTCACACGTGGAGGCAGTACAGCTGGACGTCGCCCTTTTGAGGCAGGATATGGACAAGCTCCGCTCTAGAGTGATGAAGACTGAGCAGAGGGTCAGCTACACGGAACACAATGACGTTTTCCGCACTCTCCAAACCCCTTAAATACAGGGCTGGGGACAGGAATAAAAGAGGAATAACCTCTGCATTGTGGGTCTGGCTGAAGGGGCAGAAGGGGTGAATCCAATGAGTTTTGTGGAGGACATGCTGCGCACTCTCCTCACCTTTCTCTTTCCGCCTAGGTCCGGACCCCCAGGAGCTCCCCGAGGACATTTATCCAGGTGCAGGATGGTGAGACAACCCGCTTTTTCAACTCGCCGAGAGAGGCTTCAGTCTGGCTTGAATCCCTGCCACCTACCCGCTGATCCAGGGACCCGTGAGTTATTGGCTTTGGCCTCCAAGCTACATTTGTTTTAGGCTGCTACTTGAGCCTAAGTCACTGGGCCCCACTAGCCTTACCTAATGGAGGGGTGCCTCAATTGCACCTGTTGTGCCTTTTGGGAAAAGTCCTTGCAACCTAAGTGTATGCCCCTGACTTAGTCAGGAGATCCCAGTGTTCTCCCTTTCTTTTTTTCTGTTTGCTGGGAGCGGCAGGGGAAGACAGGGAAATCTTAGACGTTCTTCACTTCTTACACCTACCTACCTGATGTCCCAGGGAACTCTGTTGTAGAACTCAGTTGGGCAGCGGTGAGCGTGTGTTTCTCTTTGGAGGGCAGGCTGGACGGACCAGTTAGTCACAATGGCCCTAAGGGTTTGTTTAAACCCGCTCTGATTGCGCATCTGTTTTGCCTGATTGCAGCCTGTTTTCCCTGCTCCAATGGTCATGTATATGGAACTGACTGTAGGGGTGTAAATTTAAACTCAAATATATGTTTACACGATTCAGGTCTATGACTCAGCTGTTCTAAGTCATATCACCACCCCCCCTCCTCCCCATATTCTTTGCATCATCCCTTTATGGCTTTTCAGCAAATAATATGAACAATAGAGCTTATTTTATGGCATTTTGAGCCACTGGCTCTCTTCCTATGAATATCCAGAATATTTGCAATATTGCATCATCCCTTTATGGCTTTTCAGCAAATAATATGAACAATAGAGCTTATTTTATGGCATTTTGAGCCACTGGCTCTCTTCCTATGAATATCCAGAATATTTGCAATATTAATGGATGTGAACTTTTGAAGTTTTATGGGTGGGTGAGACTATTTTTTACGGATCCCTCCCCTTGTAAGATAGTGAGACCTGTTTTCTCTCCAACAATCCCTGAGTGTGTCCTGACGAAGCTAGACAGTAAAATGCGTTGACGCACAGGGGCTCACTATACTATATATGTTCTTTTTTGTTATGTGTTATATATATGCTTTTTTAACTCTTCAAGCCTTTTTGTACCATGTATTGCTATAAACAAACATTGAAATTATTTTTTATATCCTCCACTGTTCATTGTGCCCTTACAGTCTGACCTTTGGGCTACTTCTGTGCCCTTTTTCTCCACTTTTTCTCTGTAAATCTTTTAGACCCCTTTCATACCTGACAATTTTTCAGGTTGATTCCCTACAACTGGCTACAACATACAGAATTCCATTCTTTCTAATGGACCCTGTTCACACTCGTACCGTCAGGATGGGTTCACACTTATGTGAATTAGATACGGGTTCCCCGCATCCAATTCGCATGACAGGAGAGTGTAACTGGCTCTCAATGGAGCCGGTTCACACACTTCTGGGGCAGCCATGGTCTGCACTGGAAAAGGGTCCTGTGCGTCTTTAGCTCCATTTCAAGTTCGAATTCAGGCAAAAATTCGGACCTGATTAGCCCCTGACATCAAGAACAGGGATGCACCGGACCCCCTGCTGCCAAACGCGGCCGCAGCTAGTGTGAACCGAGTCTCAGTCACTCTACGCACTACAAAAAAAGACTTATTTTTCTTTTAACCACTTTAAGAAGAAGCTTTTTCTGGAACTTTTTGTTTACAAGTTTAAATTAGTATTTTTTGCTAGAAAATGATAAAAAATTTTTTAGCAGAGACCCTAGAGAATAAAATGGCGATTGTTGCAATATTTTATGTCACACCGTATTTGCGCAGCAGTCTTTCAAACACAATTCTTTTGGAACAATATACAAATTTTTGAATAAAAAAAAAACAAAAAAACAGTAAAGTTTGCCTTTTTTTTGTATAATGTGAAAGATTATGTTATGCCGAGTAAATAGATACCTAATATATCATGCTTTAAATTGCATACGCTCATGGAATGGCAACAAACTACGGTACTTAAAAATCTCCATAGACGCTTTAAAATTTTTTACAGGTTACCTCTTTAGAGTAATGCCGCGTACACACGGTCGGACTTTCTGGGAAGCTAGGTCCGACGTACTTGCCACCAGACTTCCGGCGGACTACCGCTGGACTTTATGAACGGACGGACTTGCCTACACACGATCGGACTTTCCGGAATCCGGTCTTACCGACGGACTTTCAGAATGAACAGACTTGCCCACACACGGACAAGCCCATTAATTTTGAATGTGACTCGGGTACGACGGGACTAGAAAAGGAAGTCAATCTTGCCGCTTTTATCGGCGAGATTGACACCTTGCGAGCCCCGTCGCAGGCATAAGGGGGCGTGGTCACTGGATGATGTTGACCATGCCCTGTTATGCCGTCACAGTCCCAGCATGCCCAGAGACTGTGACGGCATAAGGGGGCGGGGTCTCCACCTATATAAGTCACATCGGAGCGCTCAGAGAGCATTCCAGCCGGAGAGACCGTCGTGTCAACATCGGAAGAAGAGAAGAGGGAAGAAGACAAGAAGCCAGAAGTCCGGGCCTCCGCTGGCAAAAGAGCGGCATGAAGATAGCGGAGGAGCCGGCAGAAGAACTGGAACACCGGGAGAAGAGGTCGAACACCGGGAGAAGAGGTCGAACACCGGGAGAAGAGGCCAGAGAGAGCGGAGAAGAACCAAGCGGACGCCGGGAGAAGAGGAACCGGAGGGACCCCTGAAGTCGGAAGAAGACCCCCGAAGCCAGAAGAAGACCCCCCCGGAGCTGTCTAATAAATTACTTTAAAAACCTGTGTAGTGTGTTTTATTATTGACACTTTTTCCCTAGGTAAATGGGTAGGGGTACCATGTACCCCATACTCATTCACATAGGGTGGGGGGCTGGGATCTGGGGGCTCTCTTATTAAAGGGGGCTCCCGGATTCCGATAAGCCCCTCGCCCGCAGACCCCGACGACCAACGGCCAGGGTTGTCGGGAAGAGGCCCTTGTCCTCATCAACATGGGGACAAGGTGCTTTGTGGTGGGGGGGCCCCGCAGGGCGCCCCCCTCCCTCAAAACACCCACCCCCCCATGTTGAGGGCATGCGGCCTGGTACGGCTCAGGAGGGGGGGCGCTCGCTCGTCCCCACCCCCTTTCCTGACTGGCATGCTCGGATCGGGGTCTGGTATGGATTTTGGGGGGACCCCACACCGTTTTTTCGGCGTAGGGGTTCCCCTTAAAATCCATACCAGACCTAAGGGCCTGGGATGCCCCGCGCTTGCCGCAATAGGAAAATTATTTTTTCCTATTGCAGCGAGCGCGAGATGCAGTACCCTGCTCCTCCGTTGTATCTGGTCCATCGGACTAGCATACAGACGAACGGGCTTTCCATCAGGAACTGAGTCCGGCGGAGTTACGACCGAAACGGTCCGTCGGAAGTCCGATGCAGACCACACACGGTCGGATTGTCCGCCGGATTTGGTCCGGCGGCTTTTTGTAGCCGAAAAGTCCGACCGTGTGTACGCCCCATTACAGAGGACATCTAGTGCTAGAATGTAAACATCCCTTGTAATACAAATAAGCATGACAGGTCCTCTTTATTGAGAGATCTGGGGTCAAAAAGACCTCAGATCTCTCATTTACCTTTAAAAGCAAACAAAAAAAAATAAAAAATGAAATTTTGCTTTTAAGAGAACAAAAATCATCCCTTTAAGGCCGAAAGGCAGGAGTGACGTCAGATGTTGCTCCAGTAGGGCATAGAGCTGAGTGGGGGTTATCTTGCCCTCACTCGGCTTCCTGCCCAGGCACCTGAAAGATCAGATCGACTCTAGGCTAACCGACAGGTCCGGTAAGCGGACGGGAGGGGGCACCTCTCCTGCTGCCATAACAACAGTATTTAACGTAAAAATAATGGCGTATCTATACTGTGGGCAGTCTTGAAGTGGTGTTTTTTTATTGTACATCAATATACACACATTGTGCATTTTTACAACATACAAAAACAAAAATAGAAAAAATCAATAACGCAGATTTTACTGTATACCTATAACACACTGCATCTCAAAGCAGCTCAAAGAAGCTGCTCCTACAGACTTTTGAGCTTTTTTGAGCGCTTATATTCGTCTGCTTGTTTTTGAGCTGCAGTGCACATGAGCCTTAAGTGTTCAATGAAGTGAACAGCCTTTCACAACATATTACCACTGTAATAACATACTATACACCTATCAATATTGTAGTTCAATACAATGAACCTGTTTTGACAAAACATATATTTTTCAGCTACAGTTATATTTTCTTTACCCGTGGTTTAAAAAAAGGAACATTATTCAAAAAGATTATATTGGCGCCTATTTACTCCCTATAGGGATTCAGCTGTATTGCTTTTATGTATACCTTGTTTCAATATCAACTCAAGTATTAGACCACTTTCACATTGAGGCCGCGGCCGCGTTAGCGGTAAAGCGCAGATCATTTTAGCAGTGCTTTACCGCTGTGTAAGCAGCTCTTTTCCGAAAAGTTGCCGAAAAGTTTAACGCCATACATTTCGCCATACATTTCTGTGCATTAGTACGCATTTAACCAGTATATTTCAGTGCGTTACTGCATGTTTAACGCTGTATATTTCAGTGCGTTACATGCCATTTAACGCAGTATGTTTCTGTGCGTTACTGCAAGTTTAACGCCATATATTTCAGTGCGTTACTGCAAGTTTAACGCTGTATATTTCACTGCGTTACGCGCCATTTAATGCAGTATATTTCTGTGCGTTAGTGCACATTTAACGTCAATTTTAGTGCGTTACCTTCTGTTTAATGCAGTATAGTTCAGTGCGTTACTGCAAGTTTAACGCCACATATTTCAGCGAGTCACGTGCCATATAACGCAGTATATTTCTGTACGTTATGTGCCATTTAACGCCGTATATTTCTGTGCGTTAGTGCACTTTTAACGTAGTATATTTCTGTGCGTTAGTGCATGTTAACGCAGTATATTTCAGTGCGTTACTGCAAATTTAATGCCGTACATTTTTCTGTGTTACCTTCCATTTAACGTCATATATTTCAGTGTGTTACCTTCCGTTTAACGCAGTACACTTCAGTGCATTACTGCAAGTTTAACGCTGTATATTTCAGTCTGTTACGTGCCATTTAACGTAGTATATTTCTGTGCATTAGTACCAGTTTAACCACTTGCTTACTGGGCACTTAAACCCCCCTCCTGCCCAGACCAATTTTCAGCTTTCAGTGCTCTCACACTTTGAATGACAATCACTCAGTTATACAACACTGTACCCAAATTATTTTTTGTCTTTTTTTCATACAAATAGAGCTTTCTTTTGGTGGTGTTTGATCACCTCTGGGTTTTTTATTTTTTGTGCTATAAATGAAAAAAGACCAGAAATTTTGAAAAAAAAAACCGCATTTTTCTTCGTTTCTGTGATAAAATTTTGCAAATTAATAATTTTTCTTCATAAATTTTGGCCACAATTTATACTGCTACACATATTTGGTATAGAATAACTCAAATTAGTGGATATTATTTGGTATGTGTGAAAGTTATAGAGTCTACAAGCTATGGTGCAAATCATAAAAAATGTATCTCATCTGATGTACTGGCGGACTATCTCATTTCTTGAGAACCTAACAAGCCAGGAAAATATAAATGCCCCCCAAATGACCCCTTTTTGGAAAGTATGCATTCCAAGGTATTTAGTAAGAGGCATGGTGAGTTTTTTGAAGTTGTAATTTTTTCCCAATGTTTTACAAAATTAAGATTGGTTTTATTTTTTTTACCACAAAATTGTCATTGTAATAGGTTATTTCTCACACATGGCATGTGCATACCACAAATGACACCCCAAATTACATTCTGCTACTCCTCCTGAGTATGACGATACCACATGTGTGGGACTTTTTCACTGTCTAGCTACATACAGATGTCCAACATGCAGGGAGCACCATCAGGTGTTCTAGGAGCATAAATTACACATCTAACTTGTTGACTACCTATTACACTTTTGAAGGCCCTGGAACACCAGAACAATGGAAACACCCACAAAATGACCACATTTGGAAAGCTAACACCCCAACGTATAATCTATGAGGTATAATGAGTCTTTTGAATGGTTCATTTTTTTCCAGAAGTTTTTGGAAAATGTGGGAAAAAAATGAAAACGCATTTTTTTTACACAAAGTTGTCCGTTTATAAGATATTTCCAACACATAGCATTTACATAGCAAAAACGACACCCCAAAATAGATTATGCCGAGCAAAGGGTGAACAAAAAACTACCTGTGGTTTTAGTAGTGCAGTTGTTTACAGGAGGATAGCACTGGTCCAGGCAGCAGGCAGAGACTTGGTCAGCAACAGCGAACACAATTGTCCAGGCAGCAGGCAGGGATATCCATATACAGTACAGAGTCAGTGCAGGCAGAGATATTGTCAGCAGTGCCAAAATATTGGTCCTGGTAGTAGTCAGGAAAATGGTCCATGTTGTGTGGTCAGTGCAACAGACAGAGGCATGATGGCAGTAAGTCCTACAGGCATCAGGCAGAAGTAGGGCCTTGTTCAGGACAGAATGGCACAGGGGTAGAGGCTTCCCCCACCCAAATCTCTTTGAAGCCTCCGAGTCTCCAGACCCTAATCTAGGAATGAGAAAACAAAAAAAATAATTTTCTTCATCCAGAGAAACAATTCTGGAGCCCGTCACATATGTGAGACCCCTGTGTTGAATCCCACTAGTCCAGTAGCAGGGTACAACATCAGTCCAAGAGGCAGGCAAAAAACATGGTCAAAGAGTCCAGGGTCAGTTCCAGATCAGGCAGAGGTATGTACGGAATGGGTAGGCAGAAGCATGGTCGAATAACAGTCCAGGGTCAGTTACAGATCAGGCAGAGGTATGTACATAATCTGCAGGCAGAAGCGTGGTCCAATAACAAGCCAGGGTCAGTTACAGAGCAGGCAGTGGCATAAGGGGTGTGAAGGTAAAGGGCAGGAACTCAGGATTACGTTTACCATACTTCACTTATAATTTACTGAAGTATGGTAACCGCTGAAACAGTCACCTATGCAGAGGCCTGGTTGGGTAGGACACTGGGGACAATAATAAGATGCGTCTCGTCTGACTCCTCCACACCTTACATTCTTTTTACGTCTTTGGCCTGTTGCTTTGGGAGGGATTTTATTGGAAAAGTGGCGCTCGGAGAGTTGACTAAGAACATCTGATTGAATGTTTTCTGGTGGGGCGTTCGGGAATATAAGGGCAGTGAAAATTTCCTCCTGGTAGCCGAAGAAGGGTTGGGGGTTTTGGGTGAAGTTGCAGTAAATTATACAGGAGTTGTATATGGCCAAATGAAAAAAATAAATTGCTACTTTTTTATACAATGGTATGTCCGTCTTGGCAAAGTAGGGTTCGAGCATTTGGTCATTGAAGTTGACCCCCCCCATGAACAAATTGTATTCATGGACGCATGTTGGCTTTTGGATGGGGCCATTCCTTCTGGGGATTTCCACTAAGGTATTATTGTGGATCGAAGACAGCATGTAGACATCCCTTCTGTCCCTCCACTTCACTGCCAGAATCTCTTTGTTTCGCAGACTCACGGTCTCTCCTCTTCTCAACTTCATATTGACAAGCCTTGAGGAAATCCATTCTGTTTCATTCTTACAGTGCCACATGCTGGAGTATTCTTCCGGTGAAGGTTATAGAACAGGGGCAGACTCGTGTAAAAAGCCTTTCTTAATTTGGGTAATTTCAGAGAGGGCACTGGGTATTATCATTGAAATGTAGGAACCTCATTATCATGAGATATCTGGTTCTGGGCATTACTGCGGAGAAGATCGGCATGAGGTGGATGGGGTGGGTTGACCAATAGGAAGGCAATTCATCCATGTGAGGCCCAAAAAAACCTTCAACTCCTCCACTGTTAGGTCTCTCCACTCATAGGAACGGGCATAATGGGATCTTGGATTATTCAAAATAGATTGTTGTGTATACAGGTTGCACTTGGCCACAATTGATGCTAGCATGTCCTCCATAAAAATTAAATCAAAGAAATTGATTGGGGAAAAATTCTCCATGTCCACCTGGACTTCTGGCTGGGCAGTGAAAGGGGGAATGTTAGCTTCTCCCGAGTTAGAAGGAAACCACAAGGGGTTCTGCAGGGCATAGGGAAGGCTGGCATGGGTACTCAGACCCTTTGGGGCTGAGGTGACACCCCACTTGGTACTTGGCCTTTCTTGCCGAGGTACTGCAGTGCTAGTGGATGGCACTGTGGTGCTGGTGTTGGTGTCACTGCTGCCTCGCCCGAACGCCTTCATTTGGCGGGCAAAATATCTTCCTCCTCTGAGTCTGTCAGTGTTCCAATACTTTAGGAATGGCTCGTAATTTATGTCAGACTCAGAATCCGAATTTGAAAGGGAATCCGAAGAAGAGAGCTCCCTGTTGCTCTTGTCGGCCACAGAAAGTATTTGGTATGCCTCCTCGGCGAAAAAGGATCTTTTGGACATTGTTGCTGGTGGTGATGAGACTGCAAAGGTGTGTGCTAAGCCTGCACTCATGGGCACTGATGAGGTGGCACTGATGAGCCTTTACAGATGTGTGCTAATAATCCTGCACTGATGGGGTGGCACAGATGTGTGCTAAGCCTGCACTGATGGGCATTGATGAGCACAGATATGCACTGATGAAGCGGCACTGATGTGCACTGATTGATGCCACAGATTTGCACTGATGAGGCGGCACAGATGGGCACTGATTAATGGCAGATATGCGCAGATGAGTTGGCATAGATGTGCACTGATGAGGCGGCACTGATGGGCAATGATTAATGGCACAGATATGCACTGAGGTGGCACAGATATGCACTGAGGTGGCACAGATGTGCACTGAGTTGGCACAGATGGGTACTGATGAGTTGGCATGGATGTGCACTCTTGAGGCGGCGCAGATGTGCACTGATTAATTGCACAGATATGCACTGATGAGGCGGCACAGATGGGCACTGATGAGGTGGCACAGATGGGTACTGATGAGGCGGCACAGATGGACACTGATGGGGCGGCACAGATGTGCACTAATAAGGTGACACAGATGGGCACTGATTAATGGCACAGATATGCACTGATGAGGTGGCACAGATGGGCACTGATGAGGCAGCACAGATGGGCACTGATGAGGCAGCACAGGTGTGCACTAATTGATTGCACAGATGGGCGCTGTTTGGCACAGATATGCACTGACTGATGAAATTACACAGATGGGCACTGATGAGGTGGCGCAGACGTGCACTGATTGATTGCACAGATGTGCACCGATGAGGCGGCACACTCGGGACAGATCCTCTCTCCTCACATGCGGTCTCTGTGTGAGGAGGGAGGGTTGTCAATGAGAGATGATCTCATATGTTTACATTTGAGATCGTCTCTCATTGGCCACGTCGATTGCGTGGTAAATGGCCACAGTGATTGGTCATTTACCGCGATCTGTGATTGGCTGTGTCCAAGGGACACAGTCAGCACAGATTTTTCAAGATGCGCCCTCGCGGGGGAGCGCAGGGAGGGAGGAAAGGGGAGGACGTCTATTGACGCCATTCCGGCAATGTAGGTCCGCGCTGTAGCCGTCATTCGGCTACAGTGCGGACGAGAACTGGTTAACGTGCATATTTCAGTGCGTTATGGCAAGTTTAACTCCGTGTATCTCAGTGCGTTACTTGCCATTTAACGCAGTATATTTCTATGTGTTAGTGCGCGTTTAACGCAGTATACTTCAGTGCGTTACTGCAAGTTTAATGCAGTATATTTCTGTGCGCTATACACCATTTAACGGAGTATATTTCTGTGCGTTAGTGCACGTTTAACGCAGTATACTTCAGTGCGTTACTGGAAGTTTAACTCAGTATATTTCAGTGTGTTACTGCAAGTTTAATGCTGTATATTTCGCTGTGTTGCTTTCCATTTAACGCCATATATTTCAGTGCATTATCTTCCATTTAACGCAATGTGTTACGTGCCATTTAACACAGTATACTTTAGTGTGTTCCTGCCGTTTAACGCCGTATATCTCAGTGCATTACGTGCCGTTTAACGCCATATATTTCTGTGCTCCAAAGCACCCTTCCCAAGTTGAGGGCAAGCGGCCTGGTATGGTTCGGGGGGGTGCTAGCCCCCCCTTTCCTAGCCTGCCATGGCTGCTTGCTCAGGTTCTGGTATGGGTTTTGGGGGGGAACCCCACACCATTTTTTTAAAGTTTGGCGTAGGGTTCCCCTTAATCGCTTCCCGACTGGCTTCTGTATATATACGGCAGCAGAATGGCTTTCCTGCGCAAATTGCCATATATATAAGGCGGCTCCTTTAAGAGCCATAGCAGGCGCACAAGCCCGCTTTACGGCAGGGGACCCGATGCGCGTGGCTGGTGGGCGCGATTGCCTCTGGCTACCTGCAATCATGTGTGCGAGAGCAGAAACAGGGATTTATGTGTGTAAACACACAAATCCCTGTTCTCACAGGGAAGGAGAAACAGATTGTCTGTTCCTACTAATAACTAGACAATAACTAGTAAATAAATAAATAAAAATGCCATAAATCTATCCCCTATTTTGTAGACGCTATAACTTTTGTGCAAACCACTCAATATAAGCTTATTGCGATTTTTTTACCAAAAATATGTATAAGAATACACATTGGCTTAAACTGATAAAGAAATTTTTATTTTTTTTTAAATTGGGGATTTTAATTTAGCCAAAAGTTAAAAATATTGTGTTTTTTTTTCAAAATTGTTGCTCTTCTTTTGTTTATAGAGCAAAAAATAAAAAACACAGAGGTAATCAAATACCACCAAAACAAAGCTCTATTTGTGGGGAAAAAAAGGACGTAAAATTTGCTTGGGTACAACGTCGCACGACTGCGCAATTGTCAGTTAAGGTGACGCAGTGCTGCATCGCAAAAAAAGCTTGGTCAGGAACAGGGTAAATTCTTCCGGGGCTGAAGTAGTTAAAATCCATACCAGACCTGAAGTGCTTGGTATGGATTTTGGAGGGGATCCGATTCCCCACACCATTTTTTTTTTTTTTTTACATTTTGGCATGGTATGGACTGGGGGGGGGGGGGGGAACTGCATGCCGTTTTTTTTTCAATGGTTTTTTTTATCTATATTACCGGGAGCTGACAATACTTTACAGCCACGAACAATTTTAAATGAAATTTTTTTCTTCAGAAATGTCATTTAGCTGACGTACTGTAATAAACATCAGAAAGATGCGCTACTTTACAGGCAGACTAAAGGGACCCCCCCCCCAGGTATGATATTTAAAGGAATATTTCATTATTATTGTTTCACTTTAAGCATTATTAAAATCACTGCTCATGAAAAAAACGGTTGTTTTTAAAACTTTTTTTTGCATTGATACATGTCCCCTGGGGCAGTACCTGGGTCCCCATACACTTTTTATGGCAAAAACTTGCATATAATCCTTTCAAATTAGCACTTTTGATTGTTCATGTTCGTGTCCCATAGACTTTAACGGTGTTAGCATGTTCACACTAATTTCGCATGTTCTGGTGCGAACCGAACCAGGGGGTATGAGGCTCATCCCTATTTAGAACCTGGAGCTTAGAGATTTCTTAGAGAACCGTGTGGGATGAAATCTCCAATACTGGGTTCAAATTTTCAAAACTGCCAACACACTAATTGGTCAGGTGTGTGTTGGTCTTTTTGCACACACCTGACCATGGTTCTGGGCTTCACCCTCTGTGGAGATGTGACCCTGTGTCACAGGTGCATACAAGCAGTGTATGCCTGATTTTGGTAGGCTTGCTAACTGCATACCTGTGCGCTGGCTTCATAATCACCCCGGATCCTCACAGTTGGTGGAGAAATTGGCGTTGGGCATAGATTGCACTGGTCCAGATTCTCGCATGCCAAAAAAACATGAGTGTCAAGAGACTGTTTTTATTGCTGTTGCTGTGTGAAGTAAAGTGATGGGTGCTGTGTTCCAGCTGTAAGGAGACAGTACGCCAAAAATATTTCTGTGCATCTGTTGCTGGAAAGATGCATGTTGTTGCCCGTAGCAACAAAGTCGCGGTCGATCGTGAGACCTATGGTGGAATGACGAGAGTCCTGGCTGGTGGGCTCAAGAGGAACTGTTACAGCCAGTTGGAGAGGGCTGGACAAGCTCTGCAGGGAGAATGTGGTCTCCCATGGTAACCAGAGATGAAGTATCGTCTGGGTGGTGGGGCTGCTATGAGGAGGTTGCTCACTGTTCCCACAAAGAGGGCTGGGATGCCTGAGAGTCTTTCATTTCACCTTGTGATCACTTGGGGAAATACAGCAGGAGAAAGCAACAGGCTGACTGGAAGTTCAAGAGGAGAGCGGTGGTTGCCCGTAGCAACGCCTGTGATTCCAAGTCTGCAGACTGGGTGAGAAAGGCTGACTATGTGACTGTGCACATGGGAGTGGAAGTGACCCCAAATGGGAGATCCCCTGTTTGTGCTAAAAAGGACTTGTCTTGCTGCAGTGCCCTGTTCAGTTGGGAGGCAAATCTTAAAATCAAAAATGATATGTGTGATAATGCAAAGCTTGATGTCTGCAATGAAATGCCATCTGCTCACGGTGGTGAGGGTGGGGTACTGCAACATGGTGTGGTAAAAAATGTGTTGCCACAATACAGTTTAAAACAGTGATGTGTTTAATGTGTCTGCTGCTGAGCCACTCTGTCCTGTGTCTCCTTGCACAGTTGGAAAGGTGCTGTGTACTACCTCTGATGGGAGTTCAACCAGTACAGACTGGGATGGTATGGCCAGATGGATATTAGCATGATGGAAAGAACTTTCTGTTGGTAAAGGTGTACTGGACACTGGCTGCTGTGCCAGGAGAGGTGTCTGCAGAACAGCTTGTAGACCATAGTGCATTGGCTGTTGCAGAGATTAACCCTCTCATGACTGAAGGTCCGAGCAAGTGTAAACACACAGCGGAAATTGTGTCCACAATGCAAAAAGGGAAAAATGTGTATTTTGTGACGGTTAAGCTTAAGGAAATGTTAAAATCATGGAGTGTACAGCCAGTGTCCCAGTCCTCTCCTGTGTTTGGAGAACTGGTACCATGGGGTACGGCTGATTGGTGCTGGATATTGCAAGCTGTACTGTGTAGAAATCGCAAATGGTGGAATCGTTTAATGCAATGTTTTGTATTAATGTGGAAAGTTGTCTTACAGTGTGCTGGACTGCTTCATACAAAGATTGTGTATGAGAGGCACTCTGGAGCCCTGTTAGACAAGGCAGAGGTATCGGAAATACCAGCGGTAACAGAGATGGTAAAAACTGGTGTGGAAAAAAGTGTTGTGCAAAAACAGTAGCTGATGGAGTGTTGGACAACTGGGGGCAATGTGAAACTATGGGAAGGTCCCATAGAGAGTAACTGCTTCCCTGTGTGTGTGGTCCCTCCTCAGACACTGTCCTAGCAAGCGATGGGACCAGAGTTCCTGGTGGTTTTGAACTGGGTAATTTTAAGAATGCGGTTGCCAGGGATAACCACACAGGTATCAGCGAACCTGAAACCCAAAAAGTGATGGGTAAAGTTGAAACAGGTGTCAAAGTAGGACCCCTACAGTCTTGGGAGAGTAGATCTGGGGGAGAGGAGAAAAAATGTAAGCTTCCAAAAATTAGTAAGAATTGTGCATGGAAGCACACTGTAGGTGGAGTGCCCCTTTAGGAAGAAGAGTGTTGCATTTCTCCCTCCGGTGCAAAACAGGGGGGAGGATATGTGGAGATGCGACCCCATGTCACAGGTGCATATGAGCAGTGTATGCCTGATTTTGGTAGGCTTGCTAATTGCACACCTGTGCGCTGGCTTCATAATCATCCCAGGAATAGAGGTCAGTGCTCATCCTCATGCCGCGTACACACGATCGGACTTTACGACATACTTGGTCCGGCGTACCGGATTTCGTCGGACAATTCGATCGTGTGTGGGCTCCAGCGGACTTTGTTTTATCAAAAGTTTGACGGACTTAGATTTGAAACATGTTTCAAATCTATCCGGCGGACTCGAGTCCAGTCGAAAAGTCCGCTCGTCTGTATGCTAGTCCGACGGACAAAAACCGAGGCTAGGGCAGCTATTGACTACTGGCTATGAACTTCCTTGTTTTAGTCTGGTCGTACCTCATCACGTACAAATCCGTCGGACTTTGGTTGATCGTGTGTAGGCAAGTCCGTTCATTCGGAAAGTCCATCGTAAAGTCTGTTGAAAAGTCCGCTCGTGTGTACGCGGCATTAGAGACAGCTCTGCCCGTCAGACAGGAGTTCTGGCCTAGGAGTCAGGAGGGAGCCAGTGCAGCACGAAGCTGCAAGCACAGAGGTACTGAACGTCAGGTCTGGGGAAGACAGACCAAGGCCTAAGGTGTAGGGCCTGAGCAGGAGTGCTGTGTTTTTAGCCAGGAAGGCTGAATGCTGGTTGTTCTGAAGCAGGACTGTAATGCTGAATACCCCTGCGAGGGAATCTGATGTTTATTTTTTAACTTTGTTTCTTTTACATAAAAATGGGCTGCCATGCCCTTGAAAATGCATTCGGGACTGACACGATTTCTTTTCTGTCTCAAGTGAGACATCAGGGGATTATTTTGTTTAGACCTCTGATATTTTACCAAAGCCCCCAAAGTGATTCTACCACTTTCCGAGCCCTAGTGGCGAAATAATTGGTTCATCCCAAATACCCCCATACTGGAACACTTTTACTGTTTTTTTTCCTCCTAAGTGCCAGGTTTCCATCTACTGTTTTTTTTTTTTTTTTTTTTTTTTTTAGTTGTTTTTAAGCACATCCCACTTGTTGCAGGGCTAGTGTATATTTTTTATATTGTTTCATTCTTAGATTCTCTGTACTAGTACTGTTCTTGTTATGGTATTGCAATCATATATACTTTTGTATGTAAGCAATTGAAAATAATATTGTAAAAATAATTTTAAAATAAAATTGTAAAACATAATAAAAATTAAAAAAACTACCTACACTGTCCACTGGCCTACTGACACCGTCCTCTTCCCCGCTGACACATCCACTCTCCTGCTGACACCAACCTCTGTCCTACTGACATGTCCACTGCTCTGTTGACACTGTCCTACTGACAACGTCCATAGTCTGTTTGTTTACATTTATTTATAAGTGTGTGTGTGTATTTATACATTTTTTTTTAAATGTATATGTATATTTTGCACACACATACTGTATGTATGTATATATATATATATATATATATAGGGCCAACCTCAAAAATCACCATGCCCGCTATGACCTCTAACAGTTGGGGACCTTGAACCTATAAAAAATACCTCAATGCTTAGGGGACACTGGGGTCTAGTTTGAGTATATTCCCACACTTGACCCCCCAGAATATTCCCCTTAATATAAAGTTTATAAAAGACCTATGCGAGAGGGACCATTCACAAATAATTGTGTTTTATTTATATATAGATATCTCTATGACATCTATAGCAGAGTGTATTTATGGCTATATAAATACACTCAGATACAAGTATCACAGAGATGTAGATATATAAATAAAAACACAATTATTTGTAACTGGTCCCTCTCACATAGGTCTTTTATTACCTTAAATTTAATTTTTTAACACTTATTTTTTCAAGTACAAATGGTAATAAACAGGCTCTCCTCTGGGAACTTAATACATGGTGAGGAACTGCAATGTGTAAAGGACTTCCACATCATGCTTTAATAAATGTACACATTAGTGACAGAGAATTCTGCTATAGTCAGACAGGTGCATGTTGCATATCTGTGAGGAAGACTATTTTAGCGGGCAGTGTTGTTCCTAACAAGAAAACTACTATAAACCCGAGACAAATTTGTCCCCAGGGCCTGCAGCAGAATCTCTGCTGTTTATCCCTTGTGCTTCTGCTCCCAAGCACCTGTAATCCACCATTGTGAGGTTCTTCCCCTATGGGGTACTCACAGAAAGGATGTGAACTGGGGGCCTCAGTGTGCCTGGTATGCAGGAATCGCAATAACCCAGGTGCTAACGGAGTGCCTGTGGCTGGGTCCCCAAGAAATCAGGCAACAGGTCAGATGATAAATGATCAGCTTGCGTCCTTGGCAGAAATAGTGGCCAGAAGTGTATAGTCAGGAGACTTTTGTGCACTACATCACTAGAAAAGACAATGTTCCAGTAGTGAGGTGGAAAAAAGACCGCCAATTTTAAATACAGTGGGTACAGAAAATAATCACCACCCTTTAAAATAATCACATGTTGTTGCTTTGCAGCCTGAAATGACAACAGACACAGTTTTTGTTTTATCCAGCTGTATTTACTCAGTGCAATGTATAACACCCAAGTGAAAGATATAACACCAACATGTAATCCCCCCCTTCCTAAAAATGACTTGTAAACTCAGATGCAGATAATCACCTTCACATAAAGCCATTTGATTTTCAGCTATGATCAGCTGTGGTCATTTTGATTAGCTCAGCATGAAAAGAGCTTTCCTGGAGCATTTCAGTCCCTGGTAGTGCAACTGACACAAACAATTAACTATGAGTGGCAAGGCACTGTCAAAAGATAAAGTTGTGGACAGGCACAGGTCAGGAGATGGATACAAAGGCTTTATTAATTTCTAAAAGCACAGTGAAATCTTTTATTAAGAAGTGGAAGGTATTTGGTAAAATGTAGACCCTCTCTGGATAAGGACGTTCCTGCAAACTGGATGAAAGAGCCAAGAGGAAACTAGTCAGAGAGGCTTCCAAGAGGCCTACAGCAACTTTGAAGCAGTTGCAAGAATGTATGACAGAGTGGTCATTGTGTGCATGTGACAACAATTTCACATATTCTCCACAAATGTAGCTTGTATGGGAGGGTTACAAGAAAAAAGTCATGCCTCAAGAAAGGCCACAAGCAATCACGACGAGCTTTGCCAAAACACACCTTGAAGATTCTGAGGCCACATAGAAAAAGGTGTTATGGTCAGATGAGACTAAAATTTAATGATTTGGCCTTAACACCAAATTATATTTCTGGCGGAAATCCAATCCAGCTCACTATCCAAATAACACCATTCCTACAGTAAAGCATGGAGATGATAATATTCTGTTATGTGTGTGTTTCTCTGCAGCAGGGACTGGAGTGAATACAGCTTGACAAAACAAAAGCGTTGTCTTTATTTCAGGCTGCAAAGCAACAAAATGTGATTATTTTAAAGCCGGGTGATTCTTTACTATACCCACTGTCGTTAAACATTATAACAATGTTACGTATAAGGCCAAGTAAGCAAAACAGTAATATTCAAGGGAAAAAAATCATCACCGTCTAGATTACCCCATAATCTGTGCCTTCAATACCGCTTTTGTGCTTAGCACTGTGGTATAGCTTGTAGGATAAAAGGATATAATGTAATATCTACTACATATACAACAAGATATGTGTAGCCAGGAATCAGTAGGGATAGGAGTCTTCAGGATCTGAGTTCCATTAGCATGGACCATGACCCTGCACATGTATATCACCCTACGACTAAGTCACTCATTGCATCACATATCAAGGTGAGTAGAAAGAGCAGGACCCAATGACCAAAGCAAATATTACAGGCTAGCCTTGCTCTTGCAGAATCAGGGTACAGTTCCCAAAAGGTACATTGCAGGTTACTAATCCTGAAACTGCTATTGAACCATAAGGTAAAAAGTGGTCAGATCTTGATAGAAGTATAAAATAGTGAAAAACAAAATAAAGTCTTATGGAGTGAGCGGGATTATATGGATACACTGGGCAGAGGTTCCCAGCAAAGCTTTTACCAGTGTTCAATTACCTGGCGGTAGTGGCATATAACCCATGGTCTAATAGGGCGTACACACGGTCTGATTTTGTTTGGACATTCCGACAACAAAATCCATGGATTTTTTCCGACGGATGTTGGCTCAAACTTGTCTTGCATACACACGGTCACACAAAGTTGTCGGAAAATCCGATCGTTCTGAACGCGGTGACGTAAAACACGTACGTCGGGACTATAAACGGGGCAGTGGCCAATAGCTTTCATCTCTTTATTTATTCTGAGCATGCGTGGCACTTTGTCCGTCGGATTTGTGTACACACGATCGGAATTTCCAACAACAGATTTTGTTGTCGGAAAATTTTATCTCCTGCTCTCCAACTTTGTGTGTCGGAAAATCCGATGGAAAATGTCCGATGGAGCCCACACACGGTCGGAATTTCTGACAACACGCTCCGATCGGACATTTTCCATCGGAAAATCCGACCGTGTGTACGGGCATTAGAATCAACTCTTATGTCCTGTACTGTTCAATTAAGATCATCTGTTTTCATAATGTTCCATTTTTCAATAGTTAATAGGGTCAGATGTTTGTACTTATAATGAAAATTGAAGGAGAATTTTTTTCTGAAATGAAAAAAATGTTAACAGTGAATGTGGTTTTCATTCGGGGAAAATCATACTTATTGTGATGCATATGTGCATCTCAAAATTGAATGTAGAATTAGAAACATTGGCGCGGCAATCAAACAAACAATTTTTTTTTTTTAGATTTTTTTAAGTAAAATTTGTCAAATCTATAATGGTACCATAAAAAGCCCTGGCAAACAATTTTCTGAAGTTTCCACACAAACATATGAATACAATTCTACTGGTGTATGGCCAGCTTAAGTCAGGTTTCACTGTTGTATGAGAGATTCTGCTGACTTCCTGTCCCCATGACAACGAAGAAGGTGAGGGAAAAAAATTTCTAATAGGGACATACAGGAAAAAGAACTCATCCCCATTCTATTTAAAACTAGCAAATTTAAAAACTGTCTTTACAGACAAAACATGTCAAGCAACTAAGGATGTGCTTATCTCGCTTGCATTCTATATATAAATCTTAGAATGTTTTAATGTTTTGAATAAAATACTACCTGAAAAGGAGATTTTTTTTTTCTAAACTGTTATCTTCCGTTATTTGGCATTGTGTTAAGACGTAGCCATGTGCCAATAACCAATACAGTAGGCCTCCAATAGTAGAGAGCTGGATCAGCTAAGCTCAATAGTGTAGCAACAGGAGTTACAGAGATTACTGTATCATTTGATTTAAGGGATCATGAGGCAGCCTACAACCACCTGCTGCTACTTCTTAATTTCCCTCCATTAATATTCAGTGACATCACAATCACAATGATGTGACGTGCAGAAGGACAAGGTTAGTCATGTGTATATGGTGTCTATTCTCTTTCTAAAGGTACCCACAGGCATGGGAAGACAGCTGGATCTGGTGACCAACTAGAATTGAGATACTGCAGCTCATCAACTGTTCAATAAATAACATTTTCCAACAGCCTCCAAAAAAAAGGCACTTGGATGTATCCATGCACATCTCCTCCAATGTCTTCCATAGCAAAATCGAGGGTTATGGAGTGTTCGTATTTTGTTGGTACCTGGCAAGGCTAGATTGCTCTTGCATGTCCAATTGCCCATTGTGGTATATGGGCAACTTTATGTTTATATGGATTCTTGAAATTAGAACTGCAGATAAGGCAGAACATTGAGTAATAACCATGTGGAGTGAAACTCTATACATGTTTGCGCTTGCTTTGTTTTTGAAATGACCGTTTATAAAGGAAACTTATGTGCTAAAACATTTTTGACCTGTAATAAGACATCCTCCCTGCAGCATGATGCTGCTTCTGTGTAGTAATAACCCCTATCCACCCTGGAAAGTGTAGATAATGTGCCATTGGTCCCTGTCAGGGCTGGGCTCAGCCCTTCCTTCTCTGAGCTGGCCGCTCAGCTGTCGGCTAATTGCCAGCTCCTATCTCTCCACAGTGACTCAGCTGTTGATGATCTGCTTGTCAGTCCTGCCTACTTAAATCCGTCCAGCTCACTTCATCTCTGTCTTTGCCTTTGGTCACATCTCTGAGACTTTCTCCTGCGTTCCTGTTGAAGACTTGCTCGGCTGACGTCCCTTCTGGCTCCTGATCCTGCTTGCTGTACTACTACATTGATCTCTGGCTCTCTGACATTGGCATTGGATGATTTCCCGATCTGGTTACTGAACTCTGGCTATGTATTGACTATGCTTACTCTGTTTACATTTTTATTATTATTATACAAGTGTGATTAACTGTACTTCTGTCTCGGTCTGATTCATGGTTTCTGACAGTCCCCTCTTCTCAAAACACCAGCTACCATGTTTTTTAAGAATATCCAACTACCACGACTGTTCAGTTGAGGGGACATATACAGCTCACAAAGAAATACCAATAAATACATAACCTGATATTAAATTAAGTTTACTGGTGATTTTTATCCTGACTAGTTCTCCTTTAAAGTTTAAAATGCTGTGGAATGCAATGTAGCACAAGAGGTCAGACTAGCGTATTTTAACTGGCAGAGCATAGAAGAATCCATTGTACTTTTAAAATTTTAAAATTGAATGTTGTGGACAAAAATATACCTTTGTTCAACAGATTAATTGTATCTTTTTATATGGATGGTTTTCTTGTGAACCCAACTTTATTTATTCTGGAAAAAGGTGTCTGGGCTTCAATAATCCTTTTTGTAATTAACCTTGCAGCATTGTGTAAGGGGTCAATATTTTTCCTACTCTGTAAGAAGCTTTCACAGACACAAGGAGTACTTCCAATACAGGTTAATCCTAAGAACCACAGTGCTGTAATAAATAAAATGCTTCTTCACCTCTGCAGATTACTACATTTGTAACCTGATGCTACCATTTCAGGAAGATGAAAAACGCTTATATATAAACTGGAAACAAATTAATGTGAAGGTGTTGTAAACCAAAACCTTTACAGTTGTCATTTTCTAGTGCAAATCACAAAATGAAAGAAGACACCTTAACTGCTCCTATTATGTCAGGCCCAGTCCAGGCTGTAAGGCTAGGACGCTGCTTCTGCCAACTCATTGGATATACCGGAGGCCCCTTTCTGAGGAACGATTTTATTACTCTAACCCCCACCAGGCACCTAATGCGTATAAACTACAGAGAGGGTTTAGGACACTTGGCTATAAGGGGTACACTTCTGTTTATGGCAGATTAGGTGCCTTTATCCCTTTTTAGCAGGGCTAATGCATGGCACATACGCACCAACTAGAAATAAAGAGTTACTGGATCTACTGATTACCAACAATACAGACCTGATCACGGATTTGGAAATACGGGGCAATTTAGGAAACAGCGATCACAGGTCAATTGGCTTCAGTATAAATCACACAAATAGGAAACATAAGGGGAATACAAAGACACTGAATTTCAAAAGAGCCAACTTCCCTAAACTACGAACTTGTTAGAAGGCATGAATTGGGATAAAATCTTAGGAACAAAGAACACGGAGGAGAGATGGGTTTGCTTTAAGAACATATTAAATAAGGGCATTAGCCAATGCATCCCATTAGGTAATAAATTTAAAAGAGCGAACAAAAGTCCTGGATGGCATAATTCCAATGTATAAATGCAAAGAAGAAGGCCTTCACAAAAAGACAAGGTTGAGGGATCATCATCAGCATTCAGACTTTATAAAGAATGCAACAAGAAATGTTAGGGTGGCTAAGATAGAACACGAAAGACACATAGCGGTGGAGAGCAAAAAAATCCCAAGAAATTCTTTAAGTATGTAAACAGTAAAAAAAGGAGGACAGACCAGATTGGCCCCAAAAAGAATGAAGAAGGACATCTGGTTACAAAGGAAGGGGAGATGGCGAAGGTATTGAATTTATGTGCGATGGCTCGGTGTTAAGGTCCATCAACCCTGAAGCCACATATATGCCTATAGCTGGCGGGAACTGGTTAAATGCCACCCCCACACACACATAATGTACACATGTGAACTACACACATTGTGGTAATGCACATTTTGCACGGTACACCAACATACTAAGGCTTGTCTACATCAGCGGCTTTGCATTATGGTGCACATAACGCACTTGCTGATGTGCATTGTGCACATGTACTGCAGTGTGTTGTTATGACACATCACAGTGGTGAATTTTACCTTTTTTTCTCCTTGTTTAAAAAATTACATTAAATCAATGCTACATGCAGAAACACATTGTGATGTCTTCCCGCCCAGTGCTGCGATAAAATTTATGCCTGAAACATTCTATTGCAACGCACACCAATCACAAGACAAAGTTTATTTACAGCTTTGCATATGTTTGATATTCACTGTTTTGAAAAATGGCACAATTTAAAATTTACACATAATTGTGTTTTTAAGGAGAAGCTTTTTTGGCCATACTCCTCCTATGGATCACAGGAGTTCACTTAGCTGTGGATCTGGTTGCTGTACAGGCAAGAGGAAAAAGGAGGGGATGTATGATAGTCTAGAACTAGTGCAACTGGCAATACTCATTTGGAAGATGCAGCACGAATATATACAAGTCAAATAACTAGCACTCAATAGACTGGATATGCTGGGGATGGATAAGCCATTGAAAGGGAAAAACCAAGCTATAATATAAAAACAGTTCTGTTTATTTTCCAGATAGTAAAATCATACAGTAGGTAAAGGTAAACAATACCACACTGATGTCCTGGGCATTGATGGGCTAAAAGAATCTAATCTGGCCACCAGGGGTGCATGGAGGGGCGCCAATAACCATGCCAAGGGGGTATGGATGGCTGTTGTCCAGAGAGTCCAGCCGGGACATGCCAGCGCGCCCGGATAGCGTCACTGTGAGACGACAATAGGAAGTGAGGAGTCGAGATGGACGCCTCGAGAACCAGCGTGGAACGCAGTCTGGTCTGTTGCCGTGATGACATGTTTCACGCGCATGCGCTTTGTCAAAGTCTCTCGCTGCGATTCCCACAGAGGTGTGAACCAAGCCTTAGGTATTGCGTCTTTTCACCATTTTGCAGGTGAATGCAATTTTCAAGCTTGACATACTTAGTATTTATTTACTCTACAGAGTCTTGTTTTTGAAGTTTTACAAAAAAAATATATTGTGTTTGTGGACCTGAAATTCATTTTAGTGTATTTTTACTGAAAATATAGGTTTGATAATTGAATAATTGCACAAATAGAGTGCAACATACAAATGTGCAACTACCATCTATTTATTTTAGATGCTTTCAGAGAATATATATATATTGTTTGGGGATTTGACATCATTTTAAAGCCAAAAATGTGGACTTCACGTCTGCAAAAGAGGAAAAAATTATTCGAGCAGCAGAAGGAAACCCTAACTGGTAATGATACCCTGCTGAGTTAATACCACACAAAAATTAACACAAAAATACTACTGAAATTGTTTATACCTAAGTGGATATGACCAGTAGTGACCATAACATAAATTATTTAAATGGAATGTTATCAAAATTATAAGAAAAGCAAGTATACACCAGAAAGACAAATCATTTAGGACCCATTTACACTTTGCTGTTCTTGACATAGGTTAAAGCACGCACATTAATAAGGGACCACATAACCTGAAAGCAAAACGGAACATGCAGAATTTTTTTCACACATACCGCACCACAAGACACTAATGATGTAATGTGTGTGTGTGTTGCCTTAGTGCACAGAGGTGCCATTTAAAACGGAAAATTGAATACTTACCTTTCCGTAATTTTCCTTTTCTGGTGCCTATCCATGGCAGCATACACCTGGTTGGTTACCCCGCCCCTAACCCACCCACAGGACCAATTTAACTCTATAAAGAAAGAGTCAGGCTCCCCCATGCGCCATTCTTGTAACTAGACTAAAACATTTAAGGATTATATAAAAAGGGAGGGTGTATGCTGCCATGGATAGGCACCAGGAAAGGAAAATTACGGAAAGGTAAGTACTCAATTTTCAGTTTTCCTTGTGCCTTCATGGCAGCATACACATGGTTAATAACTCGCTCACAGGGAGGGTTGCTGCAAAAAACATTTTAATTTATAGAGCAGACAACTGCAACGCTTTTTTCCTGAAGTCACGAGAAGTAAGCGCGACTGGATCTAGATTATAGTGGGTCATGAACATGGTAAAGGATGACCAGCTTGCCGCATGACAGATAGTTTCTGGCGGGACTAGTGCCGCCCAAAAAGATGCCATACCCCGCGTTGAATGTGCATTGATTGATTTCGGAACCGGAAGACCACTAGCCCGATATGTTCCCTGAATAAGACGTAGGATCCAACTTGCCAAAGTTGTCTTTGATGCTGCGATTCCCCTTCTTGCACCCTTAGGGATCACAAAGAAACGTTGATCTTTACAGAAGTAGGATGTTAGTCTAATGTAATGACTGAGAGTCCTTGCTACATCCAATTCGTGCAGCCGTGAGGTTGCTGGATCTTCCCTAAAGCCTGGGGGTACCCATTCTTGTTTCATATGGTAAACAGAGGGAACTTTAGGGACGAATTGGTGAATTGGCTGGAGGACCACTCTATCTGGAAAGAATGTGATGTAGGTGTCCTCAGCTCCCAACGCTTGGATCTCTGAGACTCTTTGGCCGGAGGTAATAGCGACTAAAAATGCTGCCATAAGAGTAATGTCTTCTAGAGAGCATTCTTCCGTAGGAGTGAATGGAGGAGCCGCGAGTATGGAGAGTACCAAAGGAAGATCCCACTTTGGACATAGCTGCTTTCTTGGAGGTTTTAATCTAAGAACTGCCCTTAAAAAACATTTTATTAGTGGGTCGAGGGCCCATCTGGTGTCTGTTAGGACTGATAAAGCTGAGACCTGAATCTTCAGTGAGCTAAGTCCTAGTCCTAGATCTAATCCTTTTTGAAGAAATAAAAGAACTTCATGGGTTCTTGGTTTTAATGGGTCGAAACTGTTAGCTTCTGCAAATTCCAAAAACTTCTCCCAAACCTTATAGTAGGTGCTATTGGTGGAAGCTTTTCTAGCTTGAAGTAATGTCTGAATTACTCTGTGGGAGCAACCTAATTTCTCCAGCCTTTCCTGCCCAACCTCCAGACCCTCAAATCCAGAACCTCTGGATGTGGATGGAAGAGGTTCTCCTGGAACAGAAGGTTGTGTGTGACCGAAAGTGTTAGGAGATTGCAGAGGGAGAGCCTGGACAGCAGAGTAAATCAGGGTCTTCTTGGCCAGTAGGGGATGACTGCTAGGTTGGTTACTCGTTCTTCTGCTAGGCGTTGAAGGAATCTCAGAATCAGAGGGGTCGGAGGGAATGCATATGCCACCTGGAAGTTCCATGGTTGGAAGAAGGCATCCACTCCCGCCGAACCTCTGACTGGAAACCTCATGAAAAAGCGGGGTGTCTTGGCATTGAGAGGGGATGCAAGAAGGTCCACTTGAGGACTGCCACATTGGCGGAAGTGGATGCCTCATTGGAAACTTCCTGGTTCAAGGACCACTCGTTGTTGTCGATGAACCTCCTTGATCCGCCAGGTGATTCTCGAAAGCTGCGATATAAGATGCTCTGAGGTTGCTGAGGTTCTCTTCGGCCCAGAGCATTATCGGGGCCACCTCGTTGGACAACGACCTGCTGTGTGTCCCCCCCTTATTCTGGACATAGGCCACTTCTGACTTCTCGTCCATCTGGGATAGGGAGCTTGTCATGAAAGACGTCCTGTTAACACAGTTGCCGGCAGAAGATCTGTGCACAGAATTCCTGCCAATAGAGCCAGTGGGCGCGTGTGGGTGCGCGCAGACGCGCAGTGTGACAACGCTTGGCGCCAAGAGGCCTATTTAAAGGAGCCTGTCAGCATGCTTTCTTGCTGTCCGGTCTACAGCGTTTCCTGTGACCCTAAGCTACTAGTAAACCTGCCTACCTGATTCCTGTCTACCCGGCCTGCTCCTGACTACTCCTGTTTGCTGTCAGTCCCCGACCCCGGCTTGCTTGACTACTCTCCTGCCTCTTCCTACGGTTTGTTTGCTGCCTGCCTGTTGCCGACCCGGTCTGTACTCCGACTACTCTTCTGCCTCCGCCTGGTACCTGCTCTGCCCGCCAGTGTTGACCCGGCCTGTCTGACCCTGCTAGTACGGTCTGCTGTTCCAGTGTTCCAGGCGAACTACAGAACACCTCCTCATTGTCTGCTGTTCCTGCTGACTACAGAGCTTCTCCTCACAACCAGCTGTTCCAGTGTTCCTGCCTAGTTCCAGTGCACCTCTTTACAGTCTGCTGTTCCAGTGCTCCAGTCGAACTGCAGAACACCTCCTCACCGTCTGCTGCTCCTGAGTTCCTGCTGTCTACAGTGCTTGTCCTCACAGCCAGCTGTTCCAGTGTTCCTGCTTAGTTCCTGTGCATCTCCTTTCAGTCTGCTGTTCCAGTGCTTCTGCCGAACTACAGAACACCTCCCCGCTGTCTGCTGCTGCTCCAGTGTACTTGCAAGCTCTCCTTCAGCCACATCAGAGGTCCGGATGAGCCCTTACATCTGCCACCTGCCAGGCACTTGTGGCCCCCTGCGCTCTTGAGTCCCTGTTTCCTCTATCAGGGGTTCCTGAGCCAGAGGCATACGAGAGGCCACTCCCTGCATTCTGGGCTCCGCCACCAGGTACCGGACAGCCACGTCTGAGCTCACGCAGGGAGCCTCTCCCATGGACGAGCTCTGCCGCCATCTTGCCGGACTTACTCAGGCAGTAAAAAGCCTACAAGAGGGCTATACTTAACTGGAAGGCCGAATCCAAGCCCTAGCAGCATCCACACCTCCTGCTTCCAGAACTTCTGCTGCACCCTGAGTGGTGATAATGCCGCCAGAACCTAGGGTCCCCACGCCTGAAAGATTCCCGGGCAACCGGAGTAAATTCAGGACTTTCCGTAACTCATGTGAACTCTTTTTTGCCCTTGCCCATGGGAGAGGCTCCCTGCGTGAGCTCAGACGTGGCTGTCCGGTACCTGGTGGCGGAGCCCAGAATGCAGGGAGTGGCCTCTCGTATGCCTCTGGCTCAGGAACTTTCTCCCTGGAAGCCACCAAGGTGGGGTTCGTTATTTCACTGTAGTCAAGTGAGCCCCAGTCCTGGGCCCATCATCTTCTGGAGAAGAAGGATGCCTCACTTGATACCTTGAACACCTTCTTTCAGGCCATGTCGTTAATGTATGAGGACCCACAGCTAACCACTACTGCAGAGGCAGCTTTGCACGCCCTACAACAAGGCCGCAGACCTGTGGAGGACTACATGTCGGAATTCAGACGTTGGAGTTCCGACACGAATTGGAATAATGCTGCCCTATGGTACCAGTTCCGTATGGGCCTTTCGGAATCTTTAAAAGACGATCTGGCCCGAGTGGGCATTTCAGAGACTCTAGAAGCCCTCCTTGATATCTCTATTCAAATAGACAGACGCCTGAGAGAACGGCGTACGGAGCGATCCTCTGGTTCTTCTCGTCCTGACTGCACGGCCTCTACGCCAAACCTGAGAAATGTGTCTTTGAACAAGAGAGTATCCAGTTCCTTGGCATAATTATCTCTGTGGAGGGCATTAAAATGGACCCTCAAAAGATCTCCGCCATTCTGGACTGGCCCGCTCCTACTGACAAGAAGGGAATCCAACATTTTGTAGGTTTCGCAAATTTCTACAGAAAGTTCATCAAAGGATTTTCCACCATCATTTCTCCCATTACGAGGTTAACCAAGCAGGGTCTTAAATTCCATTGGTCTACCGAAGCTCAGGCAGCCTTCACAACGCTAAAAGATCTGTTTGTCTCAGCCTCAGTCTTAAAGTACCCTGATTCTACTTTACCATACATTTTGGAGGTGGACACCTCGGAGATAACGGTTGGTGCAGTGCTTTCCCAGAGACAGAGGCCTAGGGCTCTTCTGCACCCAGTCGCTTTTTTTTTCTCGCAAACTATCTGAAGCAGAGAGGAACTAGGATGTTGGCGATCGAGAGTTGTTAGCGATTAAAGCCGCGCTTGAGGAATGGCGATATCTCCTTAGAGGGAGCAGCTCATCCAATTCTTGTTTATACAGATCACAAGAATCTGGAATACTTAAAGACTGTCAAGAGGTTAAGACCACGACAGGCCAGGTGGGCACTTTTCTTTACCAGATTTTCATTCCACATAACCTATTGTCCCGGGTCGAAGAACGCCAAGCCCGACGCGCTGTCACGAATGTACAATGGACCTGAAGAATCTTCATCTCCAGACACCATCTTGTCCTCAGGAAACTTTCTCTTGCTTCAAGAGGATCTACTTTCACAAATCAAGCAAGCCTCCAGGGGCGCCTCTGCTCCACCTGATACAGCTCTACAGGCCAGAGATGATCTTCTATGGCTTAAGGACAGGATCTTCGTACCCCAGGAGATGCGAGCGGCGGTTCTTAGTTCCTGTCATGACCACATGTTGGCCGGCCATTTCGGCGTGCACAAGACATCTGAACTTCTTCAGCGCACGTTCTGGTGGCCGCAGTTAAGGAAGGATTGCAAGGACTATGTGGAAGCATGTGCCACCTGTATTCAAAACAAGGGCAGCAAGTCTAGGGCTTGGGGTCTGTTGAAGCGACTACCCGTCCCAGAGAAGCCATGGAGGATGATCTCCATGGATTTTATTGTCGAGCTTCCACCTTCTGAAGGATACACTACAATCTTTGTAGTGGTGGATAGATTATCCAAAATGGCTCATTTTTTACCAATGAGAGGCACACCCACTGCTGCTAAGACTCCAAGGACATTCATCAAGGAAGTGGTGAGGCTTCATGGCATCCCTGCAAATATCACTTCAGATCGGGGGGGGTGCAATTTACTTCCAAGTTTTGGAGGGCGCTTTGTGGGTCTCTGAAAATTGACCTTTCTTTCTCCTCTGCCTATCACCCTCAAACAAATGGCCAGACGGAAAGAACAAATCAGACGCTGGAACAGTATCTGCGCTGCTTTTATTCTTTCTCCCAGGATGATTGGGCTCCGCTGCTACCTCTTGCCGAATTTGCTTATAACAATTCTGTTCACTCTGCCACAAAGCAATCACCGTTCTTTGCAAATTATGGTTTCCATCCTCTGTTCCTGTCTAATAACATCCCGGAGTGCCCAGTACCAGCTGTCCAAGAGAACCTAAATTTCTTCGAGTCAAATAACAAACTCCTGCAGGAGACTATGGCAAGGACTCAGAATTACAATAAGGAGGTGTTTGACAAGAAGAGAAGGGGGGAGCTTGATCTTAAGCCCGGGGATCAGGACTGGCTGTCTACGTTGAATTTAAGACTGGCATGCCCTTCCAAGAAATTGGGCCCTAAGTTCGTGGGTCCCTTCCCAGTTCTAAGGAAGATTAATAATGTGGCCTATGAACTGAAGTTACCAGAATCATTCCGGATCCATCTGGTCTTTCACGTGGCCCTACTCAAACCCGCAGTTTCTGATCCTTTTGTCAATCGGAAGGTCGGTCCCCCTGAACCTGTGATCATCGACGGAGAAGCTGAATTTGAGGTTGAGTCCATTCTGGATTGCAGGAAAAGATGTAACCAAGTCTAGTTTCTGGTAAAGTGGAAGGGGTACGGGCCCGAGGAGAACTCCTGGGAGCCAGAGTCAAACATCCATGCTAAGAGATTGATTCTTGCCTTTAAGAGGTCCCATCCAAGTAAGATGGCACAGTTGGGCATCCGGAGGCTGCCCCTGAGGGGGGGCAATGTCATGAAAGATGTCCTGTTAACACAGTTGCTGGCAGAATATCTGTGCACAGAATTCCTGTCAATAGAGCCAGTGGGCGCGTGCGGGTGCGTATGGTCTGTGCACGCAGTGTGACAGCGCTTGGCGCCAAGAGGCCTATTTAAAGGAGCCTGTCAGCATGCTTTCTTGCTGTCCGGTCTACAGCGTTTCCTGTGACCCTAAGCTACTAGTAAACCTGCCTACCTGATTCCTGTCTACCCGGCCTGCTCCTGACTACTCCTGTTTGCTGCCAGTCCCCGACCCCGGCTTGTTTGACTACTCTCCTGCCTCTTCCTACGGTTTGTTTGCTGTCTGCCTGTTGCCGACCTGGTCTGTACTCCGACTACTCTTCTGCCTCCGTCTGGTACCTGCTCTTCCCGCCAGTGTTGACCCAGCCTGTCTGACCCTGCTAGTACAGTCTACTGTTCCAGTGTTCCAGCTGAACTACAGAACACCTCCTCATTGTCTGCTGTTCCTGAGTTCCTGCTGACTACAGAGCTTCTCCTCACAACCAGCTGTTCCTGTGCATCTCCTTTCAGTCTGCTGTTCCAGTGCTTCTGCCGAACTACAGAACACCTCCCGCCGTCTGCTGCTGCTCCAGTGTACCTGCAAGCTCTCCTTCAGCCACATCAGAGGTCCGGATCAGCTCTTACATCTGCCACCTGCCAGGCACTTGTGGCCCCCTGCGCTCTTGAGTCCCTGTTTCCTCTATCAGGGGTTCCTGAGCTAGAGGCATACGAGAGGCCACTCCCTGCATTCTGGACTCCGCCACCAGGTACGTGACAGAGCTGCTCTTCCACTGGAAATCGTGATGAATTGGAATATGAAGCTACGCATCTCTGAGGTCTAAAGAGACCATCCAATCCTCCAGCTGTACTGCTAGAATTACCGTATTGAGCCATTCCATTTTAAAGTGTTCCAGACTTAAGACTTTGTTTAAATGTTTTAGATCCAAAACCGGTCTCCAGCCTCCTGTTTTATTGGGAACCCAAAAAAATTGGGGAATAGAACCCCAAAAATATTTCAGACTCTGGAACTGATGATATTACCACCTCCTGATATATTAGTGTTTGAAAGTTCTATGGAACTTGGGATCTTGGTGGGCGGAAACGAAGAATGAGATGGGTGCCGCCTGAACCTCCAGAAGTGGCCGTGGAGGACAGTGGACGTGACCCACTGATCTCTGCAAGGTTCCACCCAAACTTGAGCGAAGGCCCTGAGACAAGCCCCCACTGGACTGGTTTGGGCAGGCAGAGAGTCAAAAAGATTTTTGGTTTTCGGGCGTAGTAGATTTCTGTTTGCCCATTTTCAAGAAAGTCGCCTGGGAACCTCTCCAGCTTCTTCTATATTCTCTACCTGGCCTATATGACCCGGTATCCTTGTTGCTCTGTTGAAAGGAAAGGCGAGCTGTAAACTTTTTCCTCCTGTTCCTATCCTGGGGTATCAGGCCACTCTTTCCTCCTGCCACTCGTTTAATGGCGGTGTCAAGTTTTTCGCCAAAAAGTGCTTTTCCATCATAAGGTATTCGGCACCATGTTTGTTTGCAAGAGGGATCTGCTGACCATGGTTTTAACCAAAGTGCTCTTCTGACAGTAACTGAATACAAAATGGCCTGTGCAGAACATCTTAATATATCAATGGCCGCTTCAGCCATAAAGTCTGAAGCTAACTTTAGTTCATCAAAGGCATTGATAATTTCGTCTTATTTGATACCCTGTCTCAAGGCTAACTTGATGTTACCTGTCCAAGCTTTTGCTGCTCTGGAAACCGAAGTTAGGGCCACCGCTGGTTTACAGGACCCACCAGCCGCTTGATAAGCTTTCTTGAGGTCTGCGTCAATCTTGCAATCAAGCACGTCCTTAAAGGAAACTGCATCCTCTAAGGGCAGAGTGGTATTTCTTGCCAACCTTATAACAGAGGCGTCTACTGAAGGTAAAGAATCAAATAGCTGAGTGTCTGCGTCCGATAAGGGATATAACTTATGAAAGCAGTTATAGGCAACTGGCCTTTTTTCAATCTTCCGCCATTCCGCCTTCTACTTCCCTTATCTCTTCCATAAGTGGGAAGGTTGGTGCCTTTTTCTTCAAATGAGGGAAGTACTTCCTAGATTTGGCAGGAGGTTCGGGGGCTTCTTCCTATTGGATCGCATCCTTCACTGCGACTACAAACGGCTCAATTAAACCAAAGTCAAAAGAAGAACAATGCTCTTCTGTTGCGTCTTTTTCATCATCCGAACTGAAATCAGCGATTGTTTGTTGAACTGGGGCCTCCGCAGAAAACTCACTCGTTGACAGAGTTGCCAAATCCTGAGATGAAGCTAACTCCTGGATTGAGTCCTTTATTAATCTTTTCATAATGTCTATGGACACTTGTTTTTCCTTTTCTTTGTCTCCTGCTGCTTCCAAAAATATGCCTTACAGACCAATTTCTCTGAAAGTGCTTCTCTTCCGCAGACCCAGCAGGTCTGGTCTCTGGGGCGGGTGGAGTGATGAGGAGAGGAAGTTCCTCAAGGAGATCTGTGGCTATGAGATCCATGGGTTGAAGAAGAGTGCTCCCTTCTAGAGGTACTGTGACCCTTGGACCTCCTATCCGGCGAACTTCTGCGGGATGACTGACGTTGTGGGATGTATGAAGAAAAAGACAGGAAACCTGTTTTTTTCTGAGAAAACATACCCGAAAGCTCTTTTAATGCACTTACCTAGATTTGCAGCCCCTTACCTAGTGGTATGCTGAGGATCTTTTTGTGATACTGGACTGTGGGGGGCGGCTGCCAAAGAGAAACCAAAAAGAATTTATATATATATATATATATATATATATATATATATACACATACACTTTTATATATATATATTTTAAAAGGATTTTTTTTAAATATTATATATCCTTTTTTTTTTTTTTAAACAATTTAATTGCAATTAAACATTCCTTTGCTTATTTAAATACCTTGGGCTGGCTTCATCCTGTCACAGCACGAGACTGCCAGGAGATGTTCCCACTGAGAGCCTCTGCCATAATGAAAGCACATAGCTCACTTATATAGCCAGCTTATGGCCAGGGTGCACCAAGATGGCCGCTGATGGCTTCACAAGGCTACCGCACATGCGCTGGTGACGTCACACCCCGGCAACGCCTCTGCAGGAAATAAAACAAGCACAGGAGAGGCGCGCGAAGCGCCGAGATGTAGACAGAGCGAGGGAAAGCAGGTGGGCGCCGTTTTTCCAGTCACTCCGGTTTGTAGCGCCATTACAGCCATTCCCAGTGTGTTATTTAGCCGCAGCCACCGCTAGCCAGAGCAAAGATGAGGAAGCAGGAAACAGAGGAAAGCCCGAACAAGTAGGGGCTGTCTCAAACCAGGAGCAGAATACATGCAAAATCGCAAAAGGGAATGCCTGGGCTCCTAAACCCCCAAAAAGATCCACAGAAAAACTGGTTCCCAAACTTTTTGGCGCCTTTAGCAGCCTAAGTATTGGGACTCCATATACAGGGGAGCATGAACCTGCAATGGTGTACAAACATAGTGGTATGGTAAGGGCTGTATCCGTGATCCATGATCCTGTAGGTTTGAAGACAGAAGAAAGAATGGCTCTTTCTTTATAGAGTTAAACTTGTCCTGTGGGTTGGTTGGGGGTGGGGTAACAAACCATGTGTATGCTTCCATGAAGGCACCATGAAAATGAATGGCACTGAAACATACTAAACACATGTAACATGCATTGCTGGGTGTGTAAGTGCCACAGTCTGAGAATTTTATGTGCTAATAGCACAGGGTTTTTACACCTCTGCCGCAACACTTAGTATAACTCTGAACTGAAAAAGAAAAGTTCAGCCATTTTTACAAATTAGGGGCTGCCTTTTGTTTCACTATAGTCAAGCTTTGCTGACTGGATCATGTAGAGAAAAGGACAAGTCTCAAAACATTTTCAGGATGTCAGGTCCTGGACTGCAAATTGCCTATTTTTCATTGCAGGAAAGCACATAAATTTAATAATTATTTCTATTTAATGGATTTAACAGATTTTCATCCATGAGACCAGAGTTCCTATTAAAAGTAGAACTATGGCCTCACATTGAAAAAAAAGTGCTGTTAAAGGCTCAGTTCACCTTTTTATAGAAAAAACGTAAAGGTGAACACCAGACACCCCATCCCCCCCTCTTCGGTCTGGGGAGTGTCTGGTGTTAGTTCACCTTAAAAAATATTCTGTAAAGGTAAACTAACACATAAGTGCTTTTTGTATTTTCATTTTTATGTTAGTCCCCCTGCAAAGTCCCATAAATACCTGTTTATCCTACCAGATAGGTCCACCTAATACAGCTTTCTATTATGGCGTGGCAACAATGCTGCACTGCTCCAGAATTCAGAGTAGAGTTGCCACTTTCATGCAGGCTCTGCCTGACTGCAATCTAGTGGGATGAGAAAAGGGGCGTAGCATTCGCCGGTGCATTTAGCCACACTTCAGAAATGCAGCTTAAAGATTTTGTTTTTTACCTTGTGTGGTTAGTACATCACATAGCACTGGATTTGGTACTTGATTAGAGTGTCTTAGAGAAGCCTTTAGTTGTCCTTTAATGTACTCGATTGACATGTTTTCTCAATAGCCAGAATAGTCATAAAGACAAAATAAAGGTAAAATATGCAGCAGATTGTTGTTGCTAATGTGTGTGTGTTTTTGCTCACGGCCTTTGGTGCTGCCTAAAAAGTCCTTGCACTTACGTCCTTTTGCTTTAGGATCACATGCCTCTCTACCTGCACGCAGGTTGAAATGAGATCAGGGTGTGGATAGTCACATGCTTTGTCAGGTGGCTTTACACAGTAAAGAGTGATAATAAAAACAGCCAACAGATCTCATACACAAGAACGTCCGAATAGATCTTTGTTACATCTAAAAACCTGTTATATTCTTACTTACTTCCGTTGTCTAAATCACAGTTTTCAGTTCTTTGTATGCACACCTTGGAGTAATTTTGTTCAGTCGGTACTTCAAGTTCTGCAACAGCACTTTGTAACTCAGAATCTACATTTCTGCAAGTAAGAAAACATATGCACGGCACGTTATAATAGGTATATTTTTATCCTTAAGAAAAATCTGAATCGTTTTAGGTATCCTGGCACTAAATTTATCAGCATCTTGGATTACTTAAATATATGCATAGCTCCCAACTGTCCCTGATTTTGAGGGATTGTCCCTGATTTGGAACAAAGTCCCTCTGTCCATGTTTCCTCCTCATTTGTCCCTCATTTTGGTCTGATCCATATAGTTGTATATAAAATGCACATTTTTATCTTTGAAAGAGTATTCCCCAGTGCTAAATCTTTCATCCAATTTTTAAATGGCTGCATTTGTAAATTTCAACAGCCAGTATAAAAGAATAGTAAGGTAAAAAAAAAAGCACTTGTGGGTTTACCTAATCATTTTTTTTAGTATAATTCTACTTTAAGGGTGTGTCCTACGCCTACATTGTTAATAGGTGTCCCTTAGTCCCATCTCAAAAAGTTGTGAGGCATGTATATGGATCTTATATACTTTGCAAACATATAAAAGGGCTTATACCCCATAGCTCAGGGATATGCAATTAGTGGACCTTCAGCTGTTGCAAAACTACAAGTCCCATCATGCCTCTGCCTCTGGGTGTCATGCTTGTGGCTGTCAGAGTCTTGCTATGCCTCATGGAACTTGTAGTTCTGCAACAGCTGGAGGTCTACTAATTGCATATCCCTGCCATAGATTTTCAACACAGGTTGTTAGAATTATGTGCATGGCATAAAATGAATGCCATTTAATTTGGCATTGATTTCCCTGTGCATTTGCCCACTTCCAATCCTAGAGTAAACTCCCCTATACCTCCCAGTCAGACAAAAAAAACACTTTCAAGTGTATTTCAAGGCGAAAAAGAAAAAATATGTAGCTGGATCTCTGGAATATTTATACATTTCCCCATGTTTAATCTCTGTAAACATGCTGCAAACACAGAAAAAAATTATTGATGTGCCAGAAGTATAGAGTGCTTCTACCTTACTCTTTGTCATGACAACACTGCACTTTCGGCTCTGAAAAATACGTTGTCAGCCCTGCCTACATTTCTGATGCATTACAAAGAACACAGACCTCTCTTCCATCTCCTCCATCCTTCTCGTCTATTAGCTCACATAATTTCTGGCAAAATCCACAGGTATTTTTTGCACTTTTTTAACAGGTATTACAAAGCATTTCCAATGCCATGTTTAGCTGTCCAAAAGGGAGCAAATAAGAGAAGTTCCCTGTTAGGATTTACATACACTTTAAGCATATCTAAACTTAAACACAAAAAATGTCATATATTAAAGCCTACCAATCCTTAGATGTGGTGGCTGCATTTGTTTTCTTCAAGCCAAGTACATTTTCAGCAAGTACACAAAATATCTGTTGATCCTGCCTAAAATGCTGTGTTCTTCCAGCACGGAAGACAATGTGGATTAGATACATCAAGGATGACTTAAGCCAACAGCAACTGACCATCAATGCCGCAAGAAATATCGCCACCTATCGCCAAAGGTGGAAACGTATTATGAACAACACACAGAATCCAGCGGTACCTACAGCAGTGTATTAGTTAGTTGAGCTGCTCCCCAAATGCCAGCTAAGCATTAAAGAGGAAATAAGTGGGAGAAATCTAGTCCCATCAATCCACCAAGTAAAGGAGTTGAACAAAAGCAGACATGTTTGAAATCCAGCCTGCATGACAAGGTAGACACAGTAATACAGTGCAGAAATAAAGGCAACAACAAAGTAACAAGAAGTATGTTATTTGCACGCTGCAGTACAGGGCAGTTGTGAAGCTGCCCCATTCACCTAAATGGGTCACGTTCACCAGTGGCACTGCCCACCGAAGGCAACAAAGGGAAAAATATTTGCTGCAGCCATGGCAAATGTACATACCCATCTGGCTGCCTTTGCAGCTTAAGGCCCCTTTCACACAGTGTGTTTGTGTACGGACTCCGCTTTGCTCAGCAGGGATCGCTCCGTTGATCCCCGCTGAGCAGACGGATGACACTGTGGAGAGACGGACCTGTCAAAGCCGCGCTCTCCTCTATGGGGGATCGGATGAACCCGGACCGCCTGTCCGTTTTCATCCGATCCGCCAGACGGATGGAAAATAGGGTTTCCATCCGTCTGGATTTAGCGGATCGGATGTCAGCGGACATATCACCGCTGACATCTGTCGCTCCATAGACCTGCATGGAGCATCCGTTCAGGTCCGCCTAAAAAACTGACAGGCGGACCTGAATGGTCCACTCGTGTGAAAGGGGTCTTAGGGGGCTCAACCACATGTTTTTACAGTCCCCCAGCTGCAAGTGTAAATGAGACCTAATACAGCCCGACATCTAAGGACTAGTAAACTGCAATATAGTATTTTTTTAGGTTTAGATATGATTTATTGACAGTCCCAGACTAAAAGGCATCCATCCTTGGCCTGTAAGCACTCCACTGACTAAAGACACCCCCAGACTGCTGACAACTCCCCTCCATACTTTACAAACAGAGCTGTGAAGGGAAGGTTCTCGTCTGTCCTTACAGCTATGGCTTTATCATCTGACTTAAAGCGGAGTTCCACCCAAAAGTGGAACTTCCGCTCATCGGATTCCTCCCCCCCTCCGGTGTCACAGTTGGCACCTTTCAGGGGGGAGGGGGGTGCAGATACCTGTCTAAGACAGGTATCTGCACCCACTTCCGGGAATAGACTCCCATGGGAGACACGCCCCCTCCCGCACTCCCCCGCTGTCTCCTGGGAAAGACACAGGTCCCAGGAGATAGCGGGGACCATTGAGAAAGCGCAGCGCGACTCGCGCATGCGCAGTAGGGAATTGGGAAGTGAAGCCGCAACGCTTCACTTCCTGATTCCCTCACTGAGAATGGCGGCGTCAGCACCGAGGATCGAGGGACGGTTCGGTCTCGGGTGCCGACATCGCTGGACCCCGGGACAGGTGAGTGACCTTATTTTAAAAGTCAGCAGCTGCAGTATTTGCAGCTGCTGACATCTAAAAAAAATTTTTTGCGGGACTCCCGCTTTAAGCTGGCCATACAGTGAGGGAAACAAGTATTTGATCCCATGCTGATTTTGTACATTTGCCCACTGACAAAGAAATGATCAGTCTATAATTTGAATGGTAGATTTTTTTTAACAGTGAGAGACAGAATAACAACGAAAAAATACTGTAATGCGCATTTCAAAAAAGTTATACATTGATTTGCAATTTAATGAGTAAAATAAGTATTTGATCTCCTATCAATCAGCAAGATTTCTGGCTCCCAGGTGTCTTCTATACAGGTAACAAGATGAGATTAGGAGCACTCTCTTAAAATAAGTGCTCCTAATCTCAGCTTGTTACCTGTATAAAAGACATCTGTCCACAGAAATAATCAATCAGATTCAATTCAGATAAAATGCTGCAGCGCCCGCAAGGTCCCCCTGCTCAAGAAAGCACATGTACAGGCCCGTCTGAAGTTTACTAATGAACATCTCAGGGGTCTCAAACTGGTGGCCCTCCAGCTGTTGCGGAACTACAAGTTCCATCATGCCTCTGCCTGAGGGAGTCATGCTTGTAACTGTCAGCCTTGCAATGTCTCATGGGACTTGTAGTTTTGCAACAGCTGGAGGGCCACCAGTTTGAGACCCATGACTGAATAATTCAGAGGAGAACTGGGTGAAAGTGTTGTGGTCAGATGAGACCAAAATCGGGCTCTTTGGCATCAACTCAACTCGCCGTTTTTGGAGGAGGAGGAATGCTGCCTATGACCCCAAGAACACCATCCCCACTGTCAAACATGGATGTGGAAACATTATGCTTTGGGGGTATTTTTCTGCTAAGGGGACAGGACAACTTCACTGCATCAAAGGGACGATGGACTGGGCCATGTACCGTCAAATCTTGGGTGAGAACCTCCTTCCCTCAGCCAGGGCATTGAAAATGAGTCGTGGATGGGTCTTCCAGCATGACAATGACCCAAAACACACAGCCAAGGCAACAAAGTAGTGGCTCAAGAAGAAGCACATTAAGGTCCTGGAGTGGCCTAGACAGTCTCCAGACCTTAAACCTATAGAAAATATGTGAAGGATGCTAAAGGTTCGAGTTACCAACCGTCAGCCTCAAAACCTTAATGACTTCAAGAGGATCTGCAAAAAGTGGGCCAAAATCCCTCCTGAGAGGTGTGCAAACCTGGCGGCCAACTACAAGAAACGTCTGACTTCTGTGATTGCCAACAAGGGTTTTGCCACCAAGTACTAAGTCATGTTTTGCGAAGGGGTCAAATACTTATTAAACTCATTAAAATGCAAATCAATTTATAACTTTTTTTGAAATGCGTTTTTCTGGATTTTTTTGTTGTCAGTGGGCAAACATACAAAATCAGCAGGGGATCGAATACTTTTTTCCCTCACTGTAAGGGGTTCTAATCTTGGCTTGTTCAGCAGGACCCGGCCGAGATTCGAACCATGTATGGGAAGGCTGAATGTACCCAAGTTGATCGATCAATCAACCTGGGTACAACAAGCCTGTTGGATTTTACATGTGATTATAAGGGGGCAGCTCCCCCATCCCTCTCCCCGCTGGGAGAACTCAATTCACCTCTATGGAGCGGCGGATGTCAGCGGTGGCATGTCCACTGACACCCACTGCTATCCGATCCAAACCTGTCCATAAAATCCAGACGGATGGAGACCCTATTTTCCATCCGTCTGGAGGATCGGATGAAAACGGCTCTAACAGGTCCCTCTCTGCACAGTGAGCAAAGACGGACCTGTCATCCGCCTGCTTAGCGGGGATCAACGGATCGATCCCCCCCACTGAGCAAAGCGGAGTCCTGTGTGAAAGAGCCCTAAGTGTATCTTCTAATACATTTAACATGCCCCTCTGCCCAGATTGACAATGCTGCTGCCTGCTGTGCCTCCTGTGCTCATCCCCCCAGTTGTGTCTCATCAATACAGGAGGTGTGTTACTGGCCAGATCACCAGGTGAAAACAGAGGGGAAAAGCCAAAGAAAAGAAAACTGATGCAGCCACCACATCTAATGATTGGTAAGCTACAATATAATAAATTTTTGCTTTTGGGATTAATATCGCTTTAAAGGAACGTGTGTTACTGCAACCGCAGCCTCCTTGCTGCTTCAAAGACCTAATCTGGTCCATATGTACTGCATTGCTTTTGAAAATGTGCTCTGCTAACAGTGATAATCCCAAAAATCACACTACCACATGAACAAATGGGACAAAGGGGGTTATTTACCGAAGGTAAATCCACTTTGCAGTACAAGTGCAAAGTGCACGTGAAAGTGCAGTCACTGTAGATCTGAGGGGGACATGCAAGGAAAATAAAAAACAGCATTTTAGCTTGCACATGATTGGATGATAAAATCAGCAGAGCTTCCCCTCACTTCAGATCTACCCCTCAGATTTACAGCGACTGCACTTCCAAGTGCACTTTCAGTGCAATTTCAAATGCACTTTGCACTTGTAGTGCAAAGTGGATTTGCCTTTCCTAAATAACCCCCATAGTCATTTATTCATGAAAAATCTAAGAAAGCAGGGCTGAACATATGAAAAGTTGCAATTAATTGCTC
Organism: Lithobates clamitans; assembly: GCA_037952925.1. Classification (NCBI taxonomy): domain Eukaryota; kingdom Metazoa; phylum Chordata; class Amphibia; order Anura; family Ranidae; genus Lithobates; species Lithobates clamitans. Next base: position 1,992,775 of record JBBGZY010000052.1, on the reverse strand, counting down.
TATAAATGAATCTTTTCTCAAACTGTTTATAGGCTGCTACCTGGCCTGCATAATTTTTTTTATAGTATTCATGCCAGGTAAAAGACCATGGATAAACAATTTTGCGTAGTATACGTCATATATTATTCTTGCCTTTATCTTTACTCTTCAACCAAACATATAGTAATAGACTGTAAAACAGAGAGTACTAAAAATTCTAGATCTGAATACAAACTTGTGGGATTATACTTTTTCAAAAGTCATCATCCTCATGTAAATGTAAGATAGCACAGCATGCAGTAAATGGGCATTATACGATTGGGGTACCTGTGTAAAAGAGCACCCTGATTACTTTTATTTTGCCTTCACTTGTATGCTATACATATGCAAGTGGAATGCAGAGGTGGGGGGAGTAGTTTTAGCTTGCTCCAGATAAGCCTCAGCTGAAAATATGACATTTTCATGCTATCTTTAAACAGACTTTCCAACATGAAGAGAGAAAAAGTTGAAAAGAAACAGAGGCAGATATGCCTTTCTGGCAAGTTCAGTGTTTTTTAGAAGGAGATTTTAGCTGCGTCGTGAACAGTTTGTGGATTAAAGCTACGGGCTTCAAAAGGGAGTTGACGAGGAAGCATAAAGCATGCTAAGGGCTGTAGTCACTACGGCTTAAAGAGAATGCTTGGTATAAATAGCAGCTTGCTTTACTGGAACCCTAATGAGTACACATCTGTAGAGCTACACATCTTTCCCCTCGTGCTTTATTCTAACTTATTAGACAACAATGATCTTGTGAAATGGAGAAATTGTGTTACCCAGTAATGAAATCAGTAGTAGGCAGTGTAACATCCATGTTGTAGATATACTACAGCGCCTTTGTTAAAGTGTACCTGTCACCTATGTAGTGTGGTGGGAGCCATCTTGTCTGCTGAAATACTTTTGTTTTTAGCATGCAGTTTTTTATTTCTTCTGTAAAAGTCTACCATTGAGGCAGTGATTTTGTCAGCAGAACCATTGTTTCTGAGCATGCAGGTTATACTTCTTCTGCAAAAGTTTTATTAAACAACATTTGACACCTGGGTACAAAGAATACAGGGAATTATTTAGGGAGCCTATTTTGTGTTTCATAGGATGCAAACTGCTGTAAAGGGTCCTCCTAAAGTGTATATTACTTTTGTGATATACAGTGAAGGCGACAAGTTAGTATACCGGGGCAATGATTCAGAGCAGCGATCGGCAACCAGTGGTCCGTGGACCAATGATGGTCCATGAGATACTGTTGGTGGTCTCCAGGAGATCTGCCACAAATGAACATTGTGGCGGATGTATACCACCCAATGTTGTTTCCAGTGTTGTTCTTAATGTGCGCATTGATACCTGATGCCTCCTCTGTAGTTTCGGTCTCCTTTTGAACTCAGAGGGAGGCGCTAGGAGTAGTGCAGAGAGTGGAAGGTGAAGAAGGAAGGGGCTTTCAATGGCAGCGCTGATCACATACTGTGGGAGGGAGCACGAAGCTTGAGCACATGGTTGCATAAGGAGGTGCAGTAGGATGCATAGTGCGTGTGTGTGTGTGTGTGGGGGGCAGAGAGTCAGAAGATTGCCTGCCTGTATAATCAGCAGTGTGATCCAGGGGGAGGGGGGCACAGAGCCGGAGCATTGTGGGTATAAGGCATGTAAAATTCATGTTAGTGGTCCACGGGATTCAAAATTGTGAGTATAGTGGTCTGTGAGGTCTGAAAAGGTTTGGGACCACTGATTTAGCGGATCCATGTTTTTCCTGTAGTAGAGAGTCAGAGATAAAGTATACATGCCATTTATACAATTAAACTACACAGTAGGCTGAGGCTGTGAGAAGAAAACCTACAGAGCACTTATAGAGAACCTGTACTGTGGAAACTGGCCAAAAAATGCTAACGGAGGACTAGTCACTAGTTTTTCTTGTAGGGTCCTCACCAATGACCTTTTCTTTTTTTTTTTTCTTTTTTTTTGAAAATTCATTGTAAGTTTCAAAAGTTTAGTACAATGCAGATCCTATTGGGCATACCCAGGCTCGTGGGAACAAACCAGCATCAAACAAGAAAAACAAAACAAAAACTAAACAACACAAAAACTAAAAAGTACGCTCAGACCACAGAAATGGATTGAAATCACAGTGGGTTCATACCTGAAATCAGGGCTTAGGGACAAAGGTGGATGATAAATAAGGCACCTTTCCAGGTGTAATCACCTAGCCAAGTACTATATCACAAAGAGCAAAAACACAGTATACCATGTCTCTGGAACACTTTAATTACAAATGGTATATGTGTTAGTCGGGCATATAAGAATCAGCATTCATATACATGGATTCTACCCAAATCTCCCATATTTGTGGAACTTTGTGGCGCAGCCACGAGAAATGTAAGTAGCCTTATAGAGTGGTAAAGCTAAATTAACCAGATTTTTCTAAAAGTTTACCAATGACCTTTTCCCCAGCAAGGCAACATGTGATGATGCAAGTTCTGAACAGCAACTCAACGCACCTTTATTGCAACGCAACACAACAGATGGTAATGCACTACAAATCGTTTTGGTGTGCTGTGTTGATAAAAAATAGTGCATGCACCTTTTCTGGAACATTTTAGTGCATTAGGAAGCCCATTCAAATTAATAAGTTGCCTTTAAAGTGATTGTAAAAGTTTTATTTTTATTTATTTTTTAAAAACAAACAAGTTATACTTACCTGCCCTGCGCAATGGTTTTGCACAGAGCAACCTCGATCCTCCTCTTCTTGGGTCCCCAGCTGCTGCTTTCGGCTTCTCCCCCCTGCCGAGTGTCCCCATAGCAAGTTGCTTGCTATCTGGGCACTCGTGCAGGCGTGATCCCCCCACTCTCTGCTCACTGGCTCCTGCTGCTGTCTCTGAGCCTATGAGGATAAAGAGAGTGCAGAGAGCTAGTGCTCTTGTGCACAGTGCTGGATCGAGATTGTGCTCAGGTAAGTATAAGGGGGGACTGCACACAGAAGGTTTTTTGCCTTAAAGTAGTTCTAAAGGCAGGTGTTTTTTTTTTCTTATCTTAATGCATTCTATGCATTAAGATAAAAAACCTTCTGTGTGCAGCAGCCCCCCCAGCACTCCCTAATACTTACCTGAGCCCCATCTCGATCCAGTGATGTTGCACGAGAGACTCGGCTATCCGGGACTCTCTCTCCTGATTGGCTGAGACACACAGTTGGTGCCACTGGCTCCCGCTGCTGTATATCAAAGTCAGTGAGCCAATGAAGAGAGAGAGGAGGTGGGGCCAAGCCATGGCTCCATGTCTGAATGGACACACAGAGCAGTGGCTTGGCTCAGGTGCCCCACAGCAAGCTGCTTTTTTCGACTTTTGTGTGTCAAGCCGTTGTCTGCCGAAAATTAACTAGCCTGTCATTCAACATTTGTTGGCCGAAAACTGGACAACAATTGTCAAAAGCAGCTTGTCAAAAGGAGCGTACTAACGGTAAGATTTTAGGACAACATTTTGTCAACAGACAATCCTCTGCCAGAAATCGTACTGTGTGTGTGAAGTATGCTCCTTTTGACAATTGTTGTCCAACAAATGTTGGATTACAGGCTGGTAAATTTTCGGCAGACAATGGCTTGACGTCAGATTTTCGTATGGTCAGTACACAAATCCGTCACACAAAAGTCAAAAGTACAAACACGCATGCTCGGAATCAATGCTCACCAAACACAAAATTAGCAGAAGGGGCCCAAAGGGTGGCGCTCAAGAGCTGAAAGTGCTCGTAGTACGTCACTACGTTCGTGTTTGTGGCACGACAATTGTGTACCGTTAGTATGCAAGACAAGATCCTAGCGCACGCCCCTTTTGACAAAAATCAGACGCTCGGTTGGCCAACAAACGTAACGTGTGTATGAGGTTGTAGGCACAATCACATTTCAGGAATTCCACTACTATTTTTCTGGAGGAATTCAAGGCAAAAGGTATTTTTTTTACTTGAATTGCTTAGGCGAAATGAACATTTATATATACTCCCTATAGGCCAGAAAATCTTAACTTTTTGAGTTCAGGTCCACTTTAAAGCATATATCGTGACAAAAAATATACAAATAAAAGTATGTAATACATCTTTGCAAAACATGTACATTTCCCTATGTTTTATCCCGTTAAAGCGGCTCTTAACCCTCTGCAGCATGATCCCTTCTCTCCACCCCTCCTCTGGATCTGAGCATGTTACAGCACTGTTTTTTGTTTATTGACTGCTACGTCCTACCTAAATTGTCTGTCCACACATCTCTTTTCCTGTACTGGTGACACCTGCATGTAGGGCAATTCTCATGAATGAGGACGCACAAGCATTCTCATTCATGAGAAGGCTCCAACAGTCGCCACCTGCTGTTAGAGCTGACATTCATTTGTCCTAGAAGCACAAGTATCATTGGCCATACATCACTTCCAGCAGTGACTAGCTGAGGCTAATAAATCATACACCCACTGGCCACTCTGTGTTCACATCTGTAGGGAATTATTGCTAAAGAAAACTCAACCACTCCCACTCTGATCTCTACAACATAAAAGCTAACCATTTAGTAGTTGGGGCTGAACGAAAAAAACTGAACCAACTCCCCCCATCCACACATTCATGGCGGATGGGGGAATCCTCCCCACTGCACTACTGTATGACAGTGGAGAATCTCCCCCGCTGTCAGAATACAAAGATCAGCGCTGCAGCCACTGATTGTGCGGCTTTTATCTTATAGGGCGGTTGAACTGAAGTTGATCTATAGATCAACTTTTGTTTAACTGCAGTGGCCACACATGGATCAAAATACAGCTGGTCACTGCTGAACCAGCCAAATTCCAAACCATCTCTGGCCACCTTAAGGGTGCATTAACACCGCTAGTTTTAAACAAGCCCAGGAACAATTCACCCCCTTTGGTCTGGTTTGTTTGTGTAGTGTGAGTGATCCAAAATGTGCCCAGGAACAGTTAAGTTTATCATGTCTGGGTACACTTGGAGGAGGTGGTCCTTGACATGGTTCACTTTTGTTCCGCTACGATTTACTTCAGTATGAGTGCAAACCATGCCTGAGTACAGAATTCTCCATAGATAACTGAGCACAGTGTGGTGGGGAACACTTGCTTTTAGCCCAGTGTAAGTGCAGACCAGCAGGGGAGTGAGAATGGGGGGGCAATCAAACTCGGGCATTGCTCAGTTCAACTATTTCTAGTGTGAATTCACCCTACAATAAGAGTCAGGAGGGCTCTTTGAGAAAGCACATGAATTGTGCAGAAGATACAGGATGGCTCTGAATTTCTGACAAAATCAACAGGTATTTTTTTGGACTTCTCAAACAAACAGACATAAAATACTTTTAAAGATATGTTTAACAGACCAAAAAAAGACCAAATATAAGTTAATTATTATGGTTTACCTACACTAAGGCCTGGTTCACATATGTGTATGCGTTTTTGCATGTGCACGTTACGAGTAGAGCAGCCATTAATTTCCATGGGCTGCCCTACCTACAAGAAATGTGGGAAAAAAGTCCCCTACCCTCTTTTAAAATCATGCTGCACCATGCAGTCTGGCGTTCATGAAAATGTGCCGCAGGTGCCATTATGAGTTAATGGCAATCCTGCACATCTACTAAATTGCAGCATGTTTCCCTATGGGTCAGGACTGTGTGCAATTTTGTGAACCTTTACTATGCTTGCAATTGTTACAGAGCATCTTTGACAGGTGGCTGGGACAATGACTAACAGCTTTGTGACCTTGCAGGAAACTGAAACTGAGAAATGATAAGAACTCTTCTTTTAGTTAGAGCCTAACTGTAGTTTTGAAGAATAAACCTCAATATACCCTCTTTCCCTGCCAGATTAGCAAAAATTATACCTGTTAATCAGAGTCTTGCGTTGCCTGATTGTAGGTCTATAAGGCATGTTATTATGTTTTACTGCAGACAGTCAGCAAATATGCAGCACAGCAGAAACGCTGGCTTCCAGGGTATTAAAGTCTTTGAAGACATGAGCTAGCCAGACAACAAAAATCAAAGAAAGAGGTAGAGTGCCCTCCTATTTAAAATGTTGTAACAGAAAAAAACCTACTTACTTATGACAAGGATACAGTCTTAAGTATTATAATAATGCAAGTTTACTTATGAAAGATTTTTATTTGTATTTTATTTAGTTTTACTTGACACTACATTTCAGAGGTAACCTGAATCTGACGGAAGTTGTCCTGTAAACCGACTAACTTTGCACACTCTCCCACTAGCCCTAAAACAGGTCAGAGTAACAGGTTGACTGCTTAGCAGATCCCCTCTGCTGTTGGTACTTACCTTCCAGTTGCTTCCCCACCAATCCATTCACCGACTGGAGTCGCCCCCCTCAATCTCTTTTTAAGATTGACTCAGAACTGAGCCGGAACTTACAAAAGGCTAAGGCTTCTGCATAGGGGCACCAGGCAGGGGTGTCTGCTCTCTCCAATTCTTTTTGCTCTTGCTGTGGAACCCTTGCTGCAGCCAAGTGTGAAAATCCTAACATCATTGGATTTGGAATGAGCAAAACAGGAAAACCTAACTTTATGCGCAGACGATGCCCTCCTGTTTCTGGGGATAGCAAAACATTACTTGAGTCCTTGATGCGATTAGTCAACTAATTTGGATCCTACTAAGGGTTTACGATAAAATGAAATAAATATACTTTACTACCCTTAGAATTGGTCTTGGACCCTCACCCCGCTAGTACTGCCTAAAAATTAAAAATAGTAGACTAATTTGTTTACTTGGGTATTACATTCACTCAGAGATCTCCAAGTATAGGTAGCATTGAAATTATTGCCTCTTTTAACTAAATTTAAAAAAAGTCAATGAGTTGGTGCAAACTACCACTTTCAGTGGTTGGACGAGTGAATTTGATTCAAATGATTTGGGCTCCACAATTATTATACGCATTGCACTATGCTCCCTTGTGGCTCCCATTAAATATTTTTAGAAAGTTTGATACTCAGCTTCGAGAGTTGACATAGAAAAAACAAAGCCCCCAAATAAGCATCCAAAGCACTTAGGAGGGCTTGCAGTCCTTAATATCTATTTATGTTATTTGGCTCACATGTGCAACACTCAGCTGGATGGAATATGAATAATGAGGCAGACCCTATTATGAATATAATACTTAACATATTTCTTAGGGAGCCGCTGCTGGATTGCCTAGAAGCGGGAGGATTTAGACAGGTGGCGGGTGCTCCCACCTTTTGCATGATGGATAAACTATGGCCTCAATCTTTCCTTCAGTACACAGGATTTACAATTTATACTGTATACTTACGGAATTATAATGATATAGAACTTCTGAGATGGGGGGAGTTTTGAGACATGGATTGAGCATGGACTTCCCTATATATCTCAGCTTTAAGATGGCCTAGTCCTCAAAACCTTTGAAACCCTACAGGACAAATATGACTTGCCTAGACATTGCTGCTATCAGTATTTACAATGACACCATGCTTTAACTGCAAAATCAAAACATACTCACTGATACCTCGTTGATATTCCGTTACTTACCCAAGTGGTAATGGCTCTAAACAAACGTGGTTTAATCTCAACAATATATAAAACTTGGTCCTATTTTATCTTAATCGCAATAACTAGAGATACACTACTTCTTAAAAGTATACCTGGCCTCTCTGCATGAAATGCTTCTGCTGTAGGGTGTGTAACTAAATACTTTAACATACTTATGGGTTGATGATATTTCCTATAGCTGGCCAATCAAGTTCTCCAGTTTTATTTTCTAGCTTGTGAGGAAGGGACCATACTCGAACAATATGGTTAGGATTGCTTTTATGCAAAAATCCTTCTTTAACCTGTTTTTTCTTATTAACACTGATTCCATTGCCCATTTGCGCAATGAAATGGGTGAAATCCTTGTGGCTAGAGCTCCAAAGGGAAAAAAAACATAGGTAAATTAATAGTGGGGGTATGCAATAGGCCCCCTACCCTGAAGCATGAAGAGGAAACCAATCTCTTTTCACAGAGACAGGGCAATGATATCATCATGGGGGACTTCAAATATCCAGATCTTGTCTTGGGGGACAATTTTTTGTGTCAGTTTGTGGATTCTCCAACTAGAAAAAGGGCTCTACTTGGCCTACTAATCACAAACAACCCAGAGCTGATAGTGGATATGAAAGTAAGGGATAACTTAGAAAAGAGAGATTGCAGGGCAATAACGCTCACTGTTAAAGCACAGGAAAAGCAGACATAAGGGTAAGACAAGTACATTAAATTTCAAGAGAGACAACTTTACCAAATTGCACTCCGCACTAAATGGGAAGATATTCTAGAAAGAAAAAACACAAATGAAAAGTGATAGTGCTTAAAGAACATTTTAGGTAATGGCTTTAGCCAGTGTATTCCAATAGGCAACAAATACAAAAGAACCAGGTTAAACCTCGGTGGCTAAATTTGAGCGTAAAAAAGCAAATTAAAGGTAAAACGCTGTCCTTTAAAAAAATATAAGGCCGAGGGGACACCGTCAACATTCCAGTGCTAAAAAGAATGTAATAAAAACTGTAAGAGCACAATCAGGCCAGCAAAAATAGACCACCAGAGACACATAGCAGAGGAGAGTAAAAAAGAATCCCAAAAAAAGTTTAAATATATTAATAGTAAAAAAGCAAAGCCAGAGCATATTGGCCCCATAAAGGATGATCAAGGAATGTTGGTTGCAGGTGATAAGGAGAAGGCCACTGTATTAAGTACATTTTTCTTCTCAGTTTTAGTATGGAAAAGTAGGGTTATAATAGACAAGACTGTATTGTTAACAATAGTACCCTTGCAGCTAACAGAAGCTGGTGTTTAAAAAAAGACTACAAAAAGTTTGTGAACAAATCACCAAGACCAGATGTTTTGCACCCGAGCGTTCTCAAAGAACTTAGCCAGGTCATTGCTAGACTATTATTCCCAAACTTTAGGAAAGCTTACTGACCCGAATGCTACCAGCGGATTGGCAAAAGGCTAACATGGTACCAATATTCAAGAATGGGCTGAGATACATATCTAGAAACTACAGGCCAGTCAGCCTAACATCAATAGTTTGTAGACTGTTGGAGGGGTTGATAAGGGACCATATGTGAACATTTGCTGATAAAAATAGTATGCTTAGTAGTAACCAGCATGGCTTTATAAAAGATCGTTCTTGCCAGACCAATCTTTTACCATTCTATGAGGAAGTGAGCTGTAATCTGGATAAAGGAAGGCCTTTGGATGTAGTGTAGGTCGATTTCCCCAAAGCATTTGACACAGTTCCTCAGAAACGTCCAATCCCCAAATTGAGATCTGTTGGCATTGACAATATTATTTGTATCTGGATATAAAACTGGTTACAGAGGAGAGTCCAGAGGGTGCTGATAAACAGTGTATCTTCTGAATGGTCTGGAGTTATAAGTGGGGTACCCCAGGGCTCTGTCCTGGGACCAATCCTGTTCTACCTGTTTATAAATGATATAGAGGATAGAGGTAGGGATAAATAGTTCAATCTCAGCATTTGCTGATTATACAAAGCTAAGCAGGGCAAAAACTTCACAACATGATACAGTAGCTGTATAGGAAGACTTTAATAAAATAGAGAGGTGGGCAAACGCATGGCAAATGAGGTTCAATGTAGAGAAATGCAAAGTATTGCCCTTAGGGGATAAAAATATGAATGCAAGCAACACACTCACTGGGGGGAGAGGGGGGAGCCTCTGGGGTAACTGAGCATTGAAAAAGATCTGGAGGCCCTAGTTGATGACAGACTCAGCAATAGTATGCAATGCCAAGCTGCAGCAAGCGAGACAAGCAGAATATTAGCATGCATTAAAAAGGGTATTTTACTCAAGAAATATGATAATTCTGCCACTTTACAAAACTCTGGTTTGGCTGCATCTTCACTATGCCGTCCAGTTCTTGTCACCAGTCCTCAGAAAGGGATGTTGGAACTGGAGAGAGTACAGAGAAGGGAAGCAAAATTAGTAAGGGGACTGGAGGACCCCAGTTATGAGGAACAATTACAAACATTAAACTTTTCCCTGAAGAAGAGATGCTTAAGAGGGGATATCATAGTGATATACAAATATCTTAATGGTGATTCCAACATTAAAGGAAACTTTTCAGTCTCAAATAATTCAGGAGGACACGTGACCACTCAATGAAGTTGGATGAAAATCAGTTTAACCTTAAACTTTACAGAGCGGTAAGGATGTGGAACTCCCTTCCACAATCTGTGCTTTCAGCGGGAAGTGTCACCAATATAAAAAAAACTTTTAGATAGGCGTCTTACTGAACACAATATACAGGGATATGTGAAGCGGTAGAGACATAAATACACACACATACGTTGAACTAGATGGACTGATGTCTTTATTTAACCCTACCAACTTTGAAACTATGATTGAAAATTATGTATGGAAGCTTTGTATTACAACTGTGTGATATGAGACTGTGTAATGAAGTTCAATTTCTGTATTTTCCCTTTTGTACCTTGTACTTGTTTTCCTTTGTTTATAATTGAAATGTATCAAAAATACAAACTATATCAGTAAAAAAATTACGTGATCAAAAAAAGTGCTAAGGACCCTACTATCTGCACCCTTGTAATAGCAAATTATCCTTCCCCCATTGTATAGTGCCACACAGCTACCACCCCTGGTGTTGTGGTCTTTTAGTGGTTAAAACAGGCAGTTAACAGGCCTTATAATGTCTCCTCACCACCTGTCAAGCGCCCTCTGAAAAGCAATTCACCATGGATTCCTCTTCAGGGAGTCACTGTTAGTGTAAATGAGCCCTAAAGGTGCAAGTGCCATCTTAGTAACAGCTCAAAAACTTAATTTCACAGCCAGATTCCATGGTGTCATCTAAGTTATCAAGCCTTATCTGCATTTTCTTCCAGGCACTAAACCCCTTCCCCTTGCACAGCCAGACACATTTTCTGCACCTCTTCTAGGTTCGGGAAGCCAGCCCCTGATGACAAGCACCATCTCCACCCACTGTGACTAGGCTATCCCAGGGGAATGAGGAAGCAGGACACATCATTCTTGCCTAAAGAGGAATGGTGGCAGGGGCCACCATTCCTTATAAGAAATGTACTGCATGGTAAGGTAATTGTGCCTTGTGCTTTTGGAATAACAGATTACTGAATTCTTTAAGGCCGCATGCACTTTAGTTATTTAGACCCTGAGCATAAGATTCCAGCGTTTTCATGCAGGTGGCAGGCACAGCCTAAAAGCTATTGTGAAATGAAGGGGCTGGATGTTACTAAAGTTTAGGTTGGTATGCTCCCAGGGTTGAATGCCCAGACTGCAAACTTCTTGCTAAATGCCCAATGTGCATGAGCACTAAAGTGTATTTAAAGCCAAGAAAAAAAGTAATATATTGCAGCTTACAAGACCTTAGATTTTGTGACTGCCATTAATTTTATTTTTCCCTTCATTTTCACTTGGTTCTCCTGCCAATAACACACTTCCTCTTCTAGTGTGACAACAGTTTACTCATTATTCTGTATCTATGGAGGAGCAGTGTTGTCACCCTAGAAGAAGATATAACTGCTTGAGATAGCATGGAAAGAGTAAACAGGACAGCACTACATTTCTGACAGGATCAGCTGACAGATATAAGACCACGCTTTTAATAGAAAAATTAACAGACTGAAAAGTATATATGGGGGAAGGGAATGGCAATTACCTTTTTGCCCCACTGCAGCCATGAACAACGGGCACATGCCATAGTCTAGTTTCTTAAAATCCCCTGAACTTAGAGCTCAACATGCAAATCTTGAATTTCTGCCATGAAACCAAGGATCTTTATTGGTCGGAAAGGCTTAGATCATTGAGGAATGTGCAACAGCAGATCTCTGATTTCAGAGCTCAATACAACCATGGATATGGAGTGGCCCAGGCTCCCAGGGCATTGTGAAAGATACAACAAGATATGTCTTTGCACTTCTCTATGTCTGCTTCTAACTGGTAATGTCGACCCAAATGCTTTTTTTTAAGTCTATGGCGCTTTAATCTGCAGTATGCATTTGTGAAGAGAAAGCATGGGATGGTTTAGGTCAGGGCATGGGGCAAAAAGGATAAGTACACTGTATTCGAAAGGGCACTTATCCTTTAAGCTGTGATCTTTCTATCTTTGCTTTGATTTAGCACGTAAGCTGTGAATGGCTTTTTTAGAACTATGCATTCAGGAGTTAGTTTAGCTATGAGCAATTGTACTGGACCAAACAATAAGCATCAATGTGTATTTGTATTATATTTAATACAATAAAAAAAATATTAAAAAGTATTCTTCTAAAACATTTGAGCGATATTTAAAGTCGGCTCATGTTAACAAATACAGCTTGACTAGTTTTGCCTGGAAAAAGAAAAGAAGGTGGGGGAAAAAAAAAGTTCACCGGCAGTGTAGAAATACCGGATTTTCAAGCTGTACAAAATCTGCAGCCTCTCTTGCTCACAAGGATGGCTCATTAATCACTCGGCACTTCCACAGAAAGAAAGCCCCTGCACCGCATTAGCCAATCACAGAGCTGTTACCACAGGGACGACCTTTACCCTTGAGAGGCTTCATAGATTTTTTTTTTTTATTTCTGTTTTTTTTCCGGGAATCATTGGCAGGCTCAGATGTGAGAGAAAGGAGGATGATTACCAAAATAACAAGTCGAATCGCGATGGCACAGCTCGGAGCTCGAAATGCATATGAGAAATACGAATAAAACAGGATATACGGAGCAGAATTTAAATGCTGTAAATTGTTTTTGACATTCTAGCAAAATATTGATGTCTGTTGTTTTATTGTTTGTATTTTCTTTTCCTTTTTCTCCTTTAGCCTTCATGTTTGCTTCCTTATGGTAGAACGCTCTTGTGTGCACAGGCAGCTCGGAGAAAAAAGAATGCATCGATCAATGTGCTCCAGAGGGATAAAAAACTAAGGTCAAAGGATGCCGCAAGATGGTTTGAAAGGACCAGAAGGGCTTATAAAAGCAAGAGACGAGCAGAAAAATATATAAATATTCTTAGAGTGAGACCAGAAACCGTGACATTAAAAGAAGGTTAACAATTACAATGATTTGAAAATGGCTAACCTGAAAAGAAAAACTTGCATTTCATGGTAGAAATAACAATGTAGAAAAATTATAGCTGAAACCTTTTTCTGTTTTGTCACTTTTTAAATCAAATATTGCCCCACTAACAGAAAGACAAATATACAGAACAATTTTGTTGCAGTTATGTCACAGTCTTTTTGTATAAACCAGGGCTGAAGACAAATAGGATCTAGGAGAATAAAAATGATCAACAGATTCCCCATTATTCACTGCTGAGGATGCATAAATGAGCTAGTTCCAAGTTCATGTAGTACAGAGAGCTCACCCAACGCGTACTGAATACCAGATGTGTTGGTTGCAAAAGGATCTTGAAATGTATGATCAGTTCTCTTCATGTGTGTCTGCCTTCCTAGTAATAAAGTATCACAGTCTATTACTGCGCTGGTCTGATACAAAACATTACATTCAGGCAATGTGGAGGTGTTGCTTAAAGTGGTTCTAAAGGCTGACATTTTTTTTACCTTCATGTATTCTATGCATGAAGGTAAAAAACCTTCCAAGTTCAGCTCCACCCCTAATACTTATTCGAGCCCAAACTCGATCCAGTGATGTGCAGGAGAGCAGCTGTTCTCCTGGCTCTCTCCCTCCTCATTGGCGCACACTGCTATCAATCACAGCCGGTGAGGAGTAAGCATGGCTGTGTGTCAATGCATACACATATGCACAAGTGCCCCCACTCAGCAGGGGGGAGGAACCAGGAGTGCCGGTAGGGGCCAGAGAAGAGGAGGATCGGGCCTGCTCTTTGCAAAACCATTACAAAGTATAAGATGTTTGTTATTCTTTTTTAAGTATCACTTTATCCTCTTAGAGTCGGTGCCTCCTGGTCCTTTAAGAGGTTTATGACGCCGGGAGGCGGGGCACAGCTTAAGATCACGTGACCGCCATGATTGGCTGTCACGGCAGCCACGTGGTCTGAAAACTCCCAATCGCAATGAGCAATCCGGAGCTTTCAGTTAGGGGACGGTAACTGTGCTGGGAGCATGCAGCGCGGTGCATACACAGCAATTCATGCAAATATGTGGCCCCTCAGCACTAAGGACCGGGTGCCACATATTTGTGTACGGCCAGAGTCGAGGGTTAAAGTGTAACTTTAGACAGAAAATTAAGTCCTGCTAGATCATTTTGGGATGGCCCCTTTTGCAGGTATAGCTATGTAAAACATTAAAAATAAGAGCTTATATTGTTTAAAATCCAGTAATACTCTTTCTCACTCTGCTCTGCACATGCTCAGTTGCTCACTATTTTTAGGCACTGTGAGAAAAATCAGAGCCACTAGAAGCTGATCTGCTGACTGCCTAAAGATTTACTGCTGCTAAGGGGCTCTGGGCTTCAGCAAAATGGCAGCTTCCAGCAAGAAGAAACAGGAATAATGCTGGAGGCAATTTACAGCACACGTTCATTTTGGTAGCAAATGTATGTTCTTTGCTAAGGAATCAAGTTGTTATATGTAAAGTTCTGCTTTAAAAAACAAGTAGATTTCAGGTGTTATGTTGATCAGATTTGTTGGAAGGGGCAACACACTTGTGCGATACAGGAACCCTGCGAATCCACTGCGGGTTCCTGCATCGTACCCGACTCGCACAGCAGTTCACACTGCCATATGTGAACTGCGGGGAGTGTCAATACATTGTTAATGACACCCCCATTTCAGCTCACATATCGGACATGAACTGGATCGCATAGTTGTGAACACCCATGTGATCCGATTTTGGTGCGGACCAAAAAAAGGGTTCTGTGCGAGTGTAGTCCGAATGCGATGCGATTTCAGTCATATTATCTGTATGGCTGAAATCGCATTGCACGGACATCGCATGTGATTTGCACTGCGGTGCTATACTGATTTCCAAAAGTAGTTCCTGCACTACTTTTGCCGATTTCAATAGACATCTGTACATGAAGCCACAAAGATGTCTATCAAGTAGCACCTGAAATCGCGCTACTTCAAGTGAATGGTATATATAATATAAAAGTGCAGGCAGGGCACTGGACAAAGCACTAGGGACAAAAGGGAGGTGAAATGGTTTGATACAGTAATGTACAGTGCCTTGCAAAAGCATTCACCCCCTTGGTATTTTTTCTGTTTGTTGCCTCACAACCTGGAATTAACATGGATTGTTTGAGGATTTGCATCATTTAATTTACAGAACATACCATACATGTCGAGTTTAGTCCGAATGCGATGCGATTTCAGTCATACTATCTGTATGGCTGAAATCGCATTGCACGGACATCGCATGTGATTTGCACTGCGGTGCGAACCACATGCGATCTCGCACCACGCAGCAGTGTGAACAGGCCCTAAAGCAGCTGTAATCTAACAGAATCTCCAAAAGACTTGACACTTCCCATAGAAAAAATTCTACAGCATAACTGCTCTTTTATTCTCATTAAATGTTTTCAATTAAGGAGTTTTTGCTTCCAAATATTTCAATTGACATACAAACATGGCAGACTTTAGCTTAAAGCATTTATCAATTTTTGTATATTCAAATTTTTTTTTTAGAGAACTGTACATGTAAAGTCTAAAGACAAATCTTTTTTTTTTTTTTTGACAGCATGGTGGGGAATTAGAACACCTGTCAGGTTTTTATTGTAGTCTGCACATGTGTTAGGGACATTCACCCTCACTATTTATCATGTTTAACCTTATCACAAAAGTTAAAGAAAATCCCAAATTTTGGGTTCTCCCCAGAACAGTAATAGAGGGGAAATGTTCCGATGGGGACGCTAATTCTGGTGACCAGGGATTTCGTCAGTTTGGGGGTGTTTCCTTTCACTTCCTGCTCTGGCTATGGGACAGGAAATGAAGGGAAATCTCCTCAACTGGACACAGATGTTAAAAAAAAGTCTGACAGGGGTTATAAGCTTCCCTTACACTATCCAAAATGAAAAAAAAAAAGTTTTTGCCTTCAGTCCTACTTTAGGTAAGCTTGGTATAGGACTTGATACAAAGCCTGAGGGCTGAACAAGAGAAATCAATAGATTTTCCCTCCCATTCATGCTGAACAGTCTCCCCTGGCTGTCAGAATAATCAAACAGTAAGGTTGATTTGCTAAAACTGGAGAGTGCAAAATCTAGTGTACCTCTGCACAGAAACCCATAAGCTTCCAGGCTTTTTAGTCAAAGCCTAATTGAACAAGCTGAAGTTAGAATCTCGCTACCATGCACAGGTGCACCAGATTTTGCAGTCTCCTGTTTTAATAAATCAACCCCAGTGACTGCATCTAATTTGTGACAGTTACTAGCTAGGCCTAGGTTCACATTGGAGCTATTTGTCGTGCGATTTGAGAGACCAAATCGCATAAGTCGAAACTTATTGGAGGCAATGGCACTGTTCCAATCGGTGCAACACCGATTTTGCGGCGCCGTACCGATTTCCAAAAGTAGTTCCTGCACTATTTTTGCCGATTTCAATAGACATCTGTGCATGAAGCCACAAAGATGTCTATCAAGTAGCACCTGAAATCGCGCTACTTTAAGTGAATGGTATATATAATGTAAAAGTGCAGGCAGGGCATTGGACAAAGCACTAGGGACAAAAGGGAGGTGAAATGGTTTGATACAGTAATGTACAGTGCCTTGCAAAAGCATTCATGCCCTTGGTATTTTTTCTGTTTTGTTGCCTCACAACCTGGAATTAACATGGATTGTTTGAGGATTTGCATCATTTAATTTACAGAACATACCCACAACTTTGAAGATTTTTTTTTCTTTTATTGTGAAGCAAACAACAAATAGGACAAAATAACAGAAAAAGTCAATGTGCATAACTATTCACCCCCCCCTAAAGTCAATACTTTGAAGAGCCACCTTTTGCGGCTATCACAGCTCCAAGTCGCTTTGGATAAGTCTCTATGAGCTTGCCACATCTTACCACTGGGATTTTTGCCCGTTCCTCCTTGCAAAACTGCTCCAGCTCCTTTAAGTTGGATGGTTTGTGCTTGTGAACAGCAATCTTTAAGTCTGACAACATATTTTCTATTGGATTGAGGTCTGGGCTTTCACTAGGCCATTCCAACACATTTACATGTTTCCCCTTGAACCACTCAAGTGTTGCTTTAGCAGTGTGTTTGGGGTCATTGTCCTGCTGGAAGGTGAACCTCCGTCCTAGCCTCAAATCACACACAGAGTGGTATAGGTTTTGCTCAAGAATATCCCTGTATTTAGCACCATCCATCTTTCCCTCAACTCTGACCAGTTTCCCAGTCCCGACAGCTGAAAAACATCCCCACAGCATGATGCTGCCACCATCATGTTTCACTGTGGGGATGTTGTTCTTTGGGTGATGTGATGTGTTGTGTTTGCGCCAGACATAGCGTTTTCTTTGATGGCCAAAAAGTTCAATTTTAGTCTCATCAGACCAGAGCACCTTCCTCCATACATTTTGGGAGTTTCCCACATGCCTTTTCGCAAACTCAAAATGTGCCATTTTGTTTTTGCTGAAAGTAATGGCTTTCTTCTGGCCACTCTGCCATAAAGCCCAACTCTTTGGAGCGTGTGGCTTATTGTCATCCTATGTACAGATACTCCAGTCTCTGCTGTGGAACTCTGCAGCTCCTCCAGGGTTACCTTAGGTCTCTGTGCTGCCTCTCTGATTAATACCCTCCTTGCCCGGTCCTTGAGTTTTGATGTGTGGCCGTCTCTTGGCAGGTTTGCTGTTGTGCCATGTTCTTTCCATTTGGTTATGATAGATTTGATGGTGCTCCTAGGGATCATCAAAGATTTGGATTTTTTTTATAACCTAACCCTGATGCCCCGTACACACGGTCCGACTTTGTTCGGACATTCCGACAACAAAATCCATGGATTTTTTCAGACGGATGTTGGCTCAAACTTGTCTTGCATACACACGGTCACACAAAGTTGTCGGAAAATCCGATTGTTCTAAACGCGGTGACGTAAAACACGTACGTCGGGACTATAAATGGGGCAGTGGCCAATAGCTTTCATCTCTTTATTTATTCTGAGCATGCGTGGCACTTTGTCCGTCGCATTTGTGTACACACGATCGAATTTTCCGGCAACGGATTTTGTTGTCGGAAAATTTTATATCCTGCTCTCAAACGATGTGTGTGTCAGAAAATCCGATGGAAAAATGTCCGATGGAGCCCACACACGGTCAGAATTTCTGACAACACGCTCCGATCAGACATTTTCCATCGGAAAATCCGACCGTGTGTACGGGGCATGACTTGTACTTCTCAACAACATTGTCCCTTACTTGTTTGGAGAGTTCCTTGGTCTTTATGGCAGTGTTTGATTAGTGGTGCCTCTTGCTTTGGTGTTGCAGCCTCTGGGGCCTTTCCAAAAGGTGTGTATATATAATGACAGATCATGTGACACTTAAGATTGCACACAGGTGGACATCATTTCACAAATTTTGTGGCTTCTGAAGGTAATTGGTTGCACCAGAGCTTTTTTTGGGCTTCATAACAAAGGGGGTGAATACATATGCTCATGCCAATTATAATTTTTTTATTTCTAAAAAATAGTTTGATGTATATATTTTTTAAATTTTACTTTACAAACTTAGACTATTGTGTTCTGATCCATCACACATCACAATTCAGATTGAAAAAACATTGAATTAAAGGCTGTAATGTAACAAAATAGGTAAAAAGCCAGGGGGGTGAATACTTTTGCAAGGCACTGTAAATCTTACAGATTACAGTGTATTGTGTGTGGTATGTTTTGTGTACTTTTTTTAATTTGCCATCGGCTCTGCCCCCATGAGTAGTGACGCTCGCAGGGAATGGAACCCGGAACATTGATGAATCGGGCGGAGGATACAGCAGGGGGACAATACAGGATCCTGGGGACAAGGTAAGAAACCTGTACCAGGATACTGCGATGCAATCTCGAGTGTGGCTCGGGGTTACCGCTCTTTGTACTGAAAATTCACTCATAGCCACACTCGGGAATACCGCCAGGGAGGTTAAGCCAGGTGGTTCCAACAGTCGACTCATGCGTTGCATTTTGATTAATTTAATCAGAAATCAGCCAAAGCCATACAGTGCCTTGAAAAATTATTCATACCCCTTGAATTTTTTCACATTTTGTCATGTTACAACCAAAAACGCAAATGTATTTTATTTGGATTTTATGTGATGTACCAACACAAAGTGTCACTTAATTGTGAAGTGGAAGGAATATGATAAATAGTTTTCATTTTTTTTTTACAAATAAATATCTGAAAAGTGTGGCGTGCATTTGTATTCAACCCCCTTTAGGCCTCTTTCACACGGGGCAGATCAGTCATGATCCGCCCCGTGAACATCCGCTTGCTCAGCGGGGATAGCTCCGCCGATCCCCGCTGAGCAGGAAGATGACAGGTGCATCGCTGCACGCTGTGCAGCGACGGACCTGTCAGAGCGCCGCTCTCCCCTATGGGGGGATCGGATGATGACGGTGCGTAGTGTCCGTCGTCATCCGATCCGATCCGAAAACGGAGGAAAAAGTAGGTTTTTCCTCCGTTACACTTTTCGGATCGGTGCGGGTCGGATGTCAGCGGACATGTCACCGCTGACATCCGACGCTCCATAGGGATGACTGTATGTCCGTTTTTCATCCGAAAACGGATGGATGAAAAACGGACATACGGATCATCCGTGTGAAAGAGGCCTTACTCTGATACTCCTAACTCCTAACTAAAATATAGTGGAACCAATTACCTTCAGAAGTAACCTAATTAGTAAATAAAGTCCACCTGTGTATAATTTAATCTCTGTTTAAATACAGCTGTTCTGTACAGAGGTTTGTTAGAGAACCTTAGTGAACAAACAGCATCATAAAAGCTGAGGAACACACCAGGGATAAAGTTGTAGAGAAGTTCAAAGCAGGGTTAGGTTATAAAAAATATCCCAAGCTTTGAACATCTCACTGAGCACTGTTCAATCCATCATCCGAAAATGGAAAGAGTATGGCACAACTGCAAACCTACCAAGACATGGCTGTCCACTCAAACTGACAGGCTGGGCAGGGAGAGCTAAGAGGCCCATGGTAACTCTAGAGGAGCTGTAGAGATCCACAGCTCAGGTGGAAGAATCTGTCCACAGGACAACTATAAGTCATGCACTCCACAAATCTAGACACAATGGAATAGTGGCAAGAAGAAAGCCATCAGAAGTCCCTTTGCAGTTTGCGAGAAGCCATGTGGGTAGACAGCAAACATGTGGAAGAATGTGCTCTGATCTGATGAGATCAAAATTGAACTTTTTGGCCCAAAAGCAAAACGCTATGTGTGGTGGAAAACTGACACTGCACATCACCCTGAACACACCATCCCCACCGTGAAACATGGTGGTGGCAGCATCCTGCTGTGGGGATGCTTTTCTTCAGCAGGGACGGGGAAGCTGGTCAGAGTTGATGGGAAGATGGATGGTGCCTCTTGCTTTATAAATACAGGGCAATCTTAGAATAAAACCTGTAATGCCATGTACACACGAGCGGACTTTTCAGCATCAAAGGTCCGACGGTCTTTCCGACGGAGTTACTGCGGACTTTCGAATGACCGGACTTGCCCAAACATGAACAGACTAAAGTCCGTTCGAAAATCCGTTCGTTTGAACATGATGACGTATGAAGGGACTAGAATAAGGAAGTTCATAGCCCGTAGCCAATAGCTGCCCTAGCGTCGTTTTTTGTCCGTCAGACTAGCATACAGACGAACGGATTTTTTCCACCGGACTAGAATCCTTCGGAAAGATTTGAAACATGTTCTAAATCTAAAGTCCGTCTGATTTTTCGACAGTAAAGGTCCGATGAAGCCCACACACACGATCGAATTGTCCTGCGGATTCGTTCCTTCGGACCTTTGCTGTCGAAAAGTCCACTTGTGTGTACATGGCATTAGAGCCTTGTCAGGTCACCTGTATCTAGGCGACAGATGCACCCTGTTGGGGTCAGGAGTGCACCGCTATGATAGTGGACCCTAAGGCTGACTGCTGCAGATGGAACTCGGGGTGGTTCAGGAAGGCAGGTCCCCTGGAGCACCAACACGGATCCCACAGTGAGTTAGAGCATAGATTCTCCAGGGCGCGGAGTCTAAGAGCCAGTTGGTGTTCACCAGAGCCTCTAGTGGTGAGGATGGACTGGGCTGCAACTGGCTCCAGGTCGCGGCCCCCAGGGTCTCCCAGCTCACGCTCATGGTAGGCTACAGGAGGATGGAGAGGAAACAGCAGCCCAGGACAGCAAGGAATAGTAAGGAGGTAGCCAAATGTGGGGGCGACTAGCAGACAAGGATAACAGAGAGACCCAAAAGTCAGGGTCACAGGCAAACAGGGATAGTCGAGAACGCGCCAAAGGTCAGGGTCACAAGCAGACAGGAATAGTCGGGAACACGCCAAGATCGGTAACAGAGACAGAGACAAACTTAGAGCACTTAGGTCTATAACATAAAGTCCCAATAAAATACATTTACGTTTTTGGTTCTAACATGACAAAATTTGGAAAATTAAAAGGGCTATTAATACTTTTTCAAGGCACTGTATATAACCAGCATTGAACATCAGATTTCTATGACTCACGCAAACACTGCCAACTGATATCTGCAGCATTGCTCCCCCTTTACCTTCCATTGACTAAACCTAGTCACCCTCAATGAACCAGATGAAATTCGAGGTGTGGGTGGCCATGTCAACATTATCCCACCCAACATGCTTTAGTCGAACAAATAGAAGGGGCAAGGCAGAAAACTGTCAGCAGAATAGCAGATGCAGCCACTGTTTGGGTAGTCTGTCAGCACAGGGGAGGGGAGATCCTCCATCCACACTGTTTAGCATGGCGTGTGAACAGTTGCCCAAGCCAACCATTTGTGTTTAGGCATGCGCTGCTATTAAGCATGCTTGAAGAAAGTTGAATTGTGTGTGGGTATCTGACTACTCTTTAGTGTCTATGGCCAGTTTTAGTTTTACCAAGAGTGTACTTACACACATCCACACATGCTAGACTTTTTACATACATGTATACAATGGCAACTCATTTTTATTAAAAAACTTCAGCCAAGAAAAAAGTCACTAAATACAGCCCATTAAGAGCTGTATGATGTTGAACAAGGGTGGTTGCATATTTTAATATGAGTTTATTAATAAAACAACATGCCATTTATTTCTTTACATAAAATCCAAATATCTACACCATTAAGTTCTTTCACAAATAGGATTGTAGTTTTCTCAAAATTACAAGCAGGATAGTGCAGAGGATAACAGCGAACACGCCAAAAGTCAGGGTCACAGGCAAACAGGGATAGTCGAGAACGCACCAAAGGTCACGGTCACAAGCAGACAGGAATAGTCGGGAACACGCCAAGATCGGTAACAGAGATAGAGACAAACTTAGAGCACACGGCAAACAGGAAGCCAAACACACAATATTGCACGACAAGGCAGGCTTGGAGAATACGGTGTTAAATAGTGGTTCCTGTTGAGGCTAGGGTGGAGCCACACAGAGGGAAGATTACTTAAGCATGCAGGTGTGAGAGTACAAACCTCAAGGCTGATACACAGACCAGGTAAGAGACAGACAGGTCAAGAATGTATTACTGCAAGGTCATGACAGTACCCCCCTCTTACGAGGCCTCCCCCTCCCCCGCTTTGGACCAGGCTTGGAGGGGAACTTCAAATGGAACTTCCTCAGAAGACGAGGTGCGAAGACTTCAGATGCAGAAATCCAAGATCTCTCCTCAGGACCGAAACTTTTCCAATCCACGAGATATTGAAGGACACCTTTATAGAAGCGAGAATCCAAAATTTTACTAACCTCGTACTCCTGATCATCTTCAGAGACTGGAGCCAAGGTAGGGAGAGGTCGAGAGAACTTTTTGAAAACTAAAGGTTTCAGAAGGGATACATGAAAGGAGTTTGAGATCCTGAGGCTTTTAGGGATCTGGAGTTTAAAACAAACAGGATTCAGTTTAGAAATTATATTGTAAGGACCAATGAATCTTGGGGCAAACTTGAGAGAAAGAACCCAGAGTCTGATGTTCCTGGTAGAAAGCCAGACTTTGTCTCCTGGCTGTAAAGAAGGCAGCTTACGCCTGCGACGGTCAGCAAAACTTTTGAACTTGTTGGCAGCTTTCTGGAGGGAATCATGAACGTCAGCCCACAAGGAATTGAATGATTCCTGAACAGTAGCCAAAGCTGGGATGTCAGAAGAACAGGTCATAGGAAGAGGGAGCTGAGGATGTCTTCCATAAACAGTGACAAAGGGTGTTTTCTGAGAACTGACACTGACATGATTGTTGTGGGAGAACTCTGCCCACGGGAGTAATGAGACCCAATCATCGTGATGAGCCGAGACCAAGGTACGGAGAAAGACCTCCAATTCCTGATTAACCTTTTCAGTCTGGCCATTGGATTGGGGATGGTAAGAAGAGGTAAAATCCAAGGTAATGTTGAGGGATTTGCAAAAGGCTCTCCAAAAGCGAGAAGTAAACTGAACACCCCTGTCTGAAATTACATGGGAAGGGACACCATGAAGACGAAAAATCTCTCGTACGAAAATGGGAACCAAGGCAGGAGCAGAAGGGAGACCAGGAAGTGGAACAAAATGGACCATCTTGGAGAATCGATCAATTACCACCCAAATGACCGTATTCTTCTCAGAAGGTGGAAGATCGGTGATGAAGTCCATGGCTATGTGAGACCAGGGCTCCTTGGGAATGGGCAAGGGCATGAGAAGATCAGCAGGAGCCTGCGTGGAGGACTTAGACTGGGCACAGACATGACAAGCCTTAACATAGTCTTTGACATCCGAACGGAGACTAGTCCACCAGTAGTGGCGACTGATGAGGAGGAAGGATCGAAGAAACCCAACATGACCTGCCACCTTGGAGTCATGTCCCCAACGAAGGATCTTAGCTCTTAGCTCAGTGGGGACGAAGGTCCTGCCAGGAGGAATTTTTAACTTCAGGGTGGTTGAATGGGCAAGGATGCATGAAGTAGGGATAATCGGCTCAGGTTTAATGGTAGGCTCCTCATCCTGAATGTCAAAAGATCTAGAGAGTGCATCAGCCCGACTGTTGCAGGAACCAGATTTGAATGTAATGGTGAAGTTAAAACGGGAAAAGAAGAGACTCCACCTGGCTTGTCTGGGAATCAATCGTTTGGCATTCTGTAAGTACTGCAGATTTTTATGGTCAGTGAAAATTGTTATGGAATGTGGGGAACCCTCCAAGAGATGACGCCACTCCTCCAACGCCAATTTGATCGCAAGAAGTTCCCGATCACCAGTAAAAAATGGATCCCTCGGGTCAGGTCGCCTCAACAAAGGTCCAGAAATGAAGGCCTATTTCAAATCATGAAAGGCAGAGACAGCTTCGGGGGACCACTCCTTGGCATTAGCACCCTTCTTGGTCAAGGCGATAATTGGCGCAGCAATAGAGGAGTAATTCCTAATGAACTGCCTGTAATAATTAGTGAACCCAGGAAAGCGCTGCGTGGCCTTGAGGCCGGTGTCTTGCCGAATAAGTTCCTTCGGCGGATAGGTTCCCCCCTGTACTGCGCAGGCGCAGCGCCTGCGCAGTACGTACTACTGTTGGCCGCCGGAGATAGCCGAAGCTCAAACGCTTCGATCAGCTGTACACGGCGCCTGCGCTCTGGGTCCAGATTCCTTCCCCTCTATCCAAGTGGACCTAGAGGGGGAATCTAAAAGTGCCGAGCGCAGCGAGGCCGTGCCCGAAGCGTGGCGAGCGAAGCGAGCCCGCGAGGGGCCCTCTTACAGGCGCCGTGTACAGCTGATTTTCAGCTGTTCCGCTTCGGCTATTTCCGCCGGCTTCTACTGCGCATGCGCAGTAGAGGGGGGAACTAATCCGCCGAGCGGAACTTTCTCGGCAGAACACCGGCAGGAAGAGGCCAGTTGGTAATGGCCGAGACCTTCCCAGGATCCATACGAAGACCGAAGTTAGAGACGAAGCATTCCAGAAACAGGACTTCAGAACATTCAAAAGAACATTTCTCCAGCTTGGCGTGCAGATTATTTTCTCGAAGGCGCTGAAGTACAATCCGGACATGGTCTCTGTGAACCGACAGACTATCCGAAAAGATGAGAATGTCATCCAGGTAGATGACAACAAATTGGTAAAGCAGATCCCTGAAGATTTCGTTAATAAAGTTTTGGAACACCGCTGGGGCGTTACACAAACCAAAGGGCATGACCAAGTACTCGTAATGCCCATCTCTAGTGTTAAACGCAGTTTTCCATTCATCCCCTTCCCGTATTCGGATCAAATTGTATGCACCCCTGAGATCCAACTTGGTAAAAATGGAGGCACCTTTCAACCTGTCAAATAGTTCCGATATTAGGGGTATCGATTTTTGATTGTTACTGCGTTTAGGCCTCGGTAGTCAATGCAGGGTCTTAGGGTACCATCCTTTTTGGCAACAAAAAAGAACCCTGCTCCTGCAGGCGATGAGGATTTCCGGATGAATCCTTTTTCTAGATTTTTCTAGATTTTCTGCAACATACTCAGACATGGCCTGGGTCTCTGGGATGGACAGAGGGTAGGTACGACCCCTGGGTAGAGCTGCTCCGGGAACAAGGTCAATGGCACAGTCAAAGGTCCTGTGAGGAAGAAGCACCTCAGCTGATTTTTTACAGAACACATCCCGGAAATCGCTATATGCCGCGGGAAGGGCAGAGGATACTGAGGTGGTAGCCACGGGAAGTCTCCCCTTAGGGGCAACCTTGAGTAGGCAGGAAGAGAAACAGGAGGGACCCCAACCCAGGATCTGCCCAGAAGTCCAGTCAATGTGTGGAGAGTGGAGCTGCAACCAAGGAAACCCCAATACGATAGGGGTTGAGACCTTAGGAAGGATAAGAAAGGATATCCACTCCTGGTGGAGTATCCCTACCGACATCTTAACAGGAGGGGTCTGGAAGCGGATAGGCCCCCCTGGAAGAACAGTGCCATCAATCGCCGAGACCACCAATGGAGTGGTGAGGGGTAAAAGGGTAAGGTTCATGGAAGATGCAGTTCTCCAGTTCATAAAGTTGCCAGCGGCTCCCAAATCCAGATAAGCCAAGGCAGAGTGGGAGGAAACGCCAACATGAAGAAACACCGAAAGAAGGAGATGAGAAGATGACTTTTCTGGGTCCAATACTCCACCTTCCAGATGTATTACCCGAGCTTTTCCTGGACGAAATGAGCATGTGTCACAAAAATTACCTTTGCCCCCACAGCAGAGACACAGGCCCAGAGTTCTGCGCCTAGCACGTTCCTCGGGGGATGGCCTGGTCTGGCCCAGCTGCATGGGTTCCTTAGTTGGCAGGAGATGCTCCACAGGACGAAAAGAGGGGAGCTCGGGCTGACTAAGGACCGAGGAGTGCTGGCGTCCCTTTTCTAAGGTCCTTTCCTGAAAACGAATATCTATCTGGTTACACAGGGAGATAACTTCGTCCAGATCAGTGGGGATGGTTCTTCCTGCTAATTCGTCCTTCACGCTATCAGAAAGGCCATGCAGAAAGGTTGCGACTAAGGCCTCATTGTTCCAGCTCAGCTCATCCGTCAGTATGCGGAAACAAAGAGCATACTGTCCCATAGAAGCAGACTCTTGGCGGAGACGTAAGAGGGCGCTGGCCGCTGAAGAGACATGACCCGGTTCCTCAAAGATATTCCGGAAGAGTTTCAGAAAATTAGAGAGGCTGGAAACCACTGGGTCTTTCCTCTCCCACATAGGGGCAGCCCAAGCTAAAGCCTCGCCGAACAGGAGAGAAACAATATAGGCTACCTTTGCCCGATCAGACTTGAAGTTTTGGGGTTGGAGTTCGAAATGAATAGTACACTGGCTAAGGAACCCTCTGCAGGCCTTGGAATCCCCAAAGTAACGTGACGGAGCTGGTAAGTGCAAAGGGTTAGCGGCTGCGTCTGTAAGCGGAGCTGATACGGCAGCCGATTGCGGTTGTGGAACCGAGGAGCCTAAGGAGGCTTGAAGTTGTTCAAAGCGGGAAGCCAGATCCTGAAGGAATCGCAACACCTGGGTCTGATTAGATTCCTGGGTCTCGAGTCTGTGGACTATGCCCTGCAGCTGATCATCAGCAGGTAGCGGCACATCAGACGGGTCCATGGCCGTGCAAACTGTCAGGTCACCTGTATCCAGGTGACAGATGCACCCTGTTGGGGTCAGAAGTGCACCGCTATGATAGCGGACCCTAAGGCTGACTGCTGCAGATGAAACTCGGGGTGGTTCAGGAAGGCAGGTCCCCTGGAGCACCAAAACGGATCCCACAGTGAGTTAGAGCATAGATTCCCCAGGGCACGGAGTCTAAGAGCCAGTTGGTGTTCACCAGAGCCTCTAGTGGTGAGGATGGACTGGGCTGCAACTGGCTCCAGGTCGCAGCCCCCATGGTCTCCCAGCTCACGCTCACGGTAGGCTACAGGAGGATGGAGAGGAAACAGCAGCCCAGGACAGCAAGGAATAGTAAGGAGGTAGCCAAATGTCGGGGCGACTAGCAGACAAGGATAACAGAGAACACACCAAAAGTCAGGGTCACAGGCAAACAGGGATAGTCGAGAACGTGCCAAAGGTCAGGGTCACAAGCAGGCAGGAATAGTCGGGAACACGCCAAGATCGGTAACAGAGACAGAGACAAACTTAGAGCACACTGCAAACAGGAAGCCAAACACACAATATTGCACGGCAAGGCAGGCTTGGAGAATGCGGTGTTAAATAGTGGTTCCTGTTGAGGCTAGGGTGGAGCCACACAGAGGGAAGATTACTTAAGCATGCAGGTGTGAGAGTACAAACCTCAAGGCTGATACACAGACCAGGTAAGAGACAGACAGGTCAAGAATGTATTACTGCAAGGTCATGACAAGCCTGCAAAAGACTTGAGACTGGGGCGTAGGTTCGCCTTCCAATGACCCTAAACATACAGCCAGAGCTACAATGGAATGGTTTAAATAAAAAGCATATTCATGTGTTAGAAGTGCCCAGTCAAAGTCCAGACCTAAATCCAATTGAGAATCTGTAGCAAGACTTGAATATTGCTGTTCACAGACGCTCTCCATCTAATCTGACAGAGCTTGAGCTATTTTTCAAAGAAGAATGGGCAAAAAATTCACTCTCCAGATGTGCAAAGCTGGTAGAGAGATACCCAAAAAGACTTGCAGCAAGTAATGACTCAGGGGGGCTGAATACAAATGCACGCCACATTTTTCACATATTTATTTGTAAAAGAAATTTGAAAACCATTTATCATTTTCCTTCCGATTCACAATTATGTGCCACTTTATGTGTTGGTCTATAACATAAAGTCCCAATAAAATACATTTGGTTTTTGGTTCTAACATGACAAAATTTGGAAAATTAAAAGGGCTATTAATACTTTTTCAAGGCACTGTATATAACATTGAACAGCAGATTTCTATGACTCACGCAAACACTGCCAACTGATATCTGCAGCATTGCTCCCCCTTTACCTTCCATTGACTAAACCTAGTCATCCTCAATGAACCAGATGAAATTCGGGGTGTGGGTGGCCATGTCAACACCATCCCACCCAACATGCTTTAGTCGAACAAATAGAAGGGGCAAGACAGAAAACTGTCAGCAGAATAGTAGATGCAGCCACTGTTTGGGTGGTCTGTCAGCACAGGGGAGGGGAGATCCTCCATCCACACTGTATCTACACCATTAAGTTCTTTCACAAATAGGATTGTAGTTTTCTCAAAATTACAGCAGGATAGTGCTAAGTTGTACACATGGGCAATTCACATTGAACAGAGGATACATTCAATGAAAACACATGTCAAAATAACCGACAGATGAATAAACAGCTATAGTTATACGCAAATCTTGATACTTCTTGGAAAAGATACGTTTGGTTCTGCTCTTTCTACCTCGCAAGCCTTCTTTTTGGTTTCTCCAATGATGGGTGGTCTAATAAACAGTATGGATGGCTCTTGAAGCAGAAAAAAAAACTTTACTTTCAAATGATAATGCAAGATTTGCATGTAAATTCAGTTGTTCATATCTCTGGATCTACTGCTCATTTTGACATACAGTTTTAAGTAAAGACATTTTGTGCCTATAAGTTTTCTTATCATATGCACAGCATGAAATTCCCAGGTTTGTGACAGGTTTACTTTAATCTTCAACATTAGGACTCTTGGAGCTCAAAATAAAATGTAAAAACACGAAAAAAAAAACCCCCAAAAAAACACAAAGTGTTTTATAAACCCATATATTTTCTGACAATGTTTATCCTGACTGGAAGATGGACACATCTCATCTCATAAGGTGTTAGATATTTAAAGCAATCATCTACAATCAGAAAAAATATGAGTGACAACTGGAAGTGAAGTTTTCCTTAATCTTCTGTTGCACTGCAAATGGTTAATGGGGTTGCAAATAGGAAAAGCCAGCAAGGAAACCTGGTGTATAAATCATTACTTGTATTACACAACTAGGGTCACTTTGGGATGGTATTAAACTATGGCAACATGCTGTGGCAGTTTTGCATCCCTATTGCACAGTGATGTGTTCCTATTAAGGGATTTTCTATGAATTGCAAGAACAGATGAAGCTGCACGTCAGCTCTTTTGCATAAAATACCAGCGATTGGCTCCATGTCATGGGCAAATTACATTTAATGGTTGAACCAGTTGTGCCACATACAGGAATGAAAACCCCCAAGCACAGCATCCTTGTACTCAAGCTATTCTGTGGGGTCCTTTATTAAAACTCAGAGTAAAGAAAGGATATCTAAGCTGATTTATTATAGGCCTTTTTTTAAACCAGGTCAGGAGGGAATTGATCAAACATTACAATCAAATTCAGGGAAATTTCGGATCTTTTAACTCATCTGTTCTTAAATAATTGTCCCAGGGTCATTGTTATTTAAAAAATCCCTAAGCATAGTCTTATAAGCATTGCACAGAGCTGCAATGATCCTTCTTCTATCAAGTCCTCCGCCAGTGGCTCCTCCTCTTCTTACTGTGGTACGTTTGTGGGCTCGATTCCCGAGCAGCGCTGCCTGCGTCTATGGACATGGACAGTGAGGCTCGGCCCTGCCCCACATTCTCTCATCACAGAATTTGATTGACAGCAGCAAAAGCCAATGGATCCCACTGCTATCAAACTGCCCTGTGAGGAGGGCTATAGAGGAGAGAGACACTGCACTTGGGCACAGTGCTGGATCGAGATAAGGCTCATGTTAAGTATATAGGGAGGCTGGAGGGGATCCTGGGATCCTGCAGCACAGAAGGGTTTTTAGCCTAATACAGACAATATATTAGGGTAAGAATCCTTAAAGGGGTTGTAAACCATCTCATATACCCAGTGTAGTGATTGGCCTTATGTGATAGACAGAGATTAACCACTTGCCGACCAGCCGCCGTCATTATACTGCGGCAGGTCATAGTTTCATAGTTACATAGTAGGCGAGGTTGAAAAAAGACCATCAAGTCCAACCTATGTATGTGATTTCATGTCAGTATTACATTGTATATCCCTGTATGTTGTGATCGTTCAGGTGCTTATCTAATAGTTTTTTGAAATTATCAACGCTCCCCCTCGGACCCACTGCCTGTGGAAGAGAATTCCACATCCTAACTGCTCTTACAGTAAAGAACCCTCTATGCAGTTTAAGGTTAAATGGCTTTTCTTCTAATTTTAGTGAATGGCCGCTTGTCTTATTAAATTCCCTTTTGCGTAAAAGTTTTAATCTCTATTGTGGGGTCACCAGTATAGCATTTGTACATTGAAATCATATCCCCGCTCAATCGTCTCCCCTCCAGAGAGAACAAGTTCAGTGCTCGTAACCTTTCCTCATAACTAAGGTCATCCAGTCTCTTTATCCATTTTGTTGCCATTCTTTGGACTCTCTCCAGCTCTAGCAAATCCTTCCTGAGGACTGATGCCCAGAACTGGACAGCATACTTCAGGTGCGGCCGGACCAGAGTCTTGTAGGGTTGGAGAATTATCATTTTATCTCTGGAGTTAATCCCCTTATTAATGCATGCCAATATTCTGTTTACTTTGCTTTCAGCAGCTTGGCTTAGTATGCCATTGCTGAGCCTATCATCTACTAGGACCCCTAGGTCCTTTTTCATCCTAGATTCTCCCAGAGGTTCTCCCCCTAGTGAGTAGATTGCATTCATATTTTTGCCACCCAAATGCAGTATTTTACATTTTTCTACAATAAATCTTGTTTGCAATGAGGTTGCCCATTCCATTAATTTGTTCAAACCTTCTTGCAAGGTTTCCACATCCTGCAAAGTTATTGCCCTGCTTAGCTTAGTATCGTCCGCAAATACAGAGATTAAGCTGTTTATCCCATCCTCCGGGTCGTTTATGAATAAATTAAATAGGATTGGTCCTAGAACAAAACCCTGGGGAACCCCGCTTTCCACGCCAGACCATTCTGAGTACTCCCTATTTATCACTACCCTCTGAACTCACCCCTGTAGCCACTTTTTAATCCATGTACTCACCCTATGGTCCATGCCAACTGACCTTACTTTGTACAGTAAACCTTTATGGGGAACTGTATCAAATGCTTTTGCAAAATCCAGATACACCATGTCTACAGGCCTTCCTTTATCTAGATGGCAACTCACCTCCTCATAGATTGGTTTGGCAAAAACGATTCTTCATGAATTCATGCTGATTACTGCTAATGATACCATTGTCATTACTAAAATCTCGTATATAGTCCCTTATCATCCCCTCCAAGAGCTTGCATACAATTGATGTTAGGCTAACTGGTCTGAAATTCCCAGGGATGTATCTTGGCCCTTTTGTAAATATTGGTGCTACATTGGCTTTTCTCCAATCAGCTGGTACCATTCCAGTCAGTAGACTGTTCGTAAAAATTAGGAACAATTGTCTGGTAATTACTTGACTGAGTTCCTTAAGGACCCTTGGGTGCAAGCCATCTGGTCCCGGTGACTTATTAATGTTAAGTTTTTCAAGTCTATTTCTAATTCTGTCCTCTGTTAGCCATGAGGGTGCTTCCTGTGACGTGTCATGAGGATAAACATTGCAGTTTTGGTTACTGAAGCCCCCATTTCCCTCCTGAAGACTGAGGAGAAGAATAAATTCAATACCTTCGCCATCCCGCCATCCTTAGTAACCAGATTCCTTTCATCATTCTTTTTGGGACCAATATGATCTGACTTTCGTGTTTTAACCTATCCACCCTGATTGCACCCTTACATTTCTTACTGTCAGAGAGGTTACCTCGTTGGGCTCCGGTGCGTGTGTTCCTGTGCGCGCTGGTGCACACATTTTCGCCCGAGAGGCCTAAATATTGAGTTTGACCTGAACTGCTTTCTCAGTGATTTCTAAATATCCTTGGACTAGTTTTACAGTATATGTAACCCCCCCCCATTTATCGAATGTAAGATATGGTCTATGTTTCCCAATCTGGCTATTTTTTTAGGTAATTCATGTATTTCTTATGTCTTTTATGTTTTTCAGCACTTTTTTAGTGTTCCTCAGTATTTTAGCATCCTTAAAGCACTGTATATCCCCTCTCTAGCCCACTGCATTTATATTCATTTTAAAATGCCCCATTCTATTTGTTTAGTATTATATTCTAATTTGTCCCTACCTTTATTCCCTATATTAGATGTGTGTTTATATTTTTTTGAGACTCCCGATACATTTTAATCTTCTTATCCTGTATTTGTAATACTGCTGTACTTCAATACTATAGGGCTTCGATGGATCACTCCCATTTTTAGTTTTGTGTATTTACTTATATCTGTGTTACACGCTGATATCAGTGGAAAAGCTTATTCCATCCGGCTTTTTATTCTTATATTTAATTTATTTTTTATGAGCTTTTTAAATTGTTTGCGATTAAAAAATTGGTTTTATCCCCTTCTTTTTATTTATGGCCCCTGTGCCCCCTGAGGGACTGAGACATATATCTAGCCTTGGATCCAGTATCTACGTGAGAAGGAGCCGGTATCAGCGGTTTTGTTTTATGCTGTGACCTCAGTATTATAAGGTAAGGGGCCACTTCTTAGTAGTGTAGGATTGGTGCATGAAGAGGAGCCACTATCCCTCTCTGGTCTATACACTTCGCGGTTTCCACCTATCTTATGGAATGCCCTATGGAGAAATATCGTTTTATGTATTAATTCACTGATTGGCACTACATGGACTGATTTGCTATTTAAGTCACTTGATTTATTGCACATGGCACTTTTTTTGTTTTTGTATTTTCTTTGTTGCTTTATATCATATATTAGTTAACTTTATAGATTCATCACTGATTCTGTTTGCACTGGACACTTTGATATTATAGTGCGTCCCGAGGTGTGTTTGGATGCACAGCACTGTATTGGCTTGCACTGAATGATTTCTACTTCTCACTAGTGTTATGCCGGATCTACCAGCATTTTGAGTATATTTGCACTAAGATCCATTAAGTTGTAATGGTATGTCATTTTGGAGGATGTATGCACCTTATTGCATCCTGCACTTTATTTTTTATATATCTATATCTATATTAGCAAGCTAATTTTATATTTAGTGTAAACACAATTAGTTTATCTCACTCTCCCATAGGGATAGTTCTACACTTACCCATATTGTGACTCTTAGCACAATTTTTAATTATTTCTGGATTAGCGCAGCACCATACTTGATACTTAAGAATACATATTGGCCTAAACTGATGAAGAAATTTTTTTTTGGGGGGGGGGGATATTTATTATAGCAAAAAGTAAAAAATATTGGTTTACAACCACTTTAAACCTTTAAAACCAATTTAAAGAGCATCTAGACCCATAAGCAAAATGTTATTATATTGCAGTCCTTACCCTAAGTGGTGAGTTTGTTTTTACTTTTTAGGCAAAGACAATACAGAAAATACCTGTTGATCTTGCAAAAAAGTGTCACTTTTTGCGATCTTTAACGAAAGCACAAAGAACCTTATCTACCTTGTGTGAACTACTGGTAATCCACCATATAATAGGGATGAACAAAGGCAGGCTTGTCCAACCTGTGTGACAACGATGGCTCCCTCCATGAAGAAAAAGTAGAAATAGACACTAAAAGATCAAACCGACTATTAACGTTTCTAGCTAGTTATATACACTCTGATCAGATGGGCTTTCTGCCGCATAGACAGGCAGCCAACCAGGTTTGTAGACCAATCGACCTCATATCCATACTTCACTCCTCCTGGGATCAGGGCTGGTGCTACCACTAGGCAAACTAGGCAGCCACCTGGGCGCACTGCAGCCTAGGGCGCCCGGCCACTGATGCTTCAACTCTCTTCTCTCTGCAGCAAGCAACTAAGTCTCAACATCAGCAGGCAGCAACTGCCCCGTTTGCACATAGTCTCAGAGGCACAGCAGCGGCGGAGGACTGTGTCTGTGTCCCGACTCCCAAATGAATGGAAGCAAGCAAACATTCAATGATGGGCACTGGTGAGGCTGCATTTGATGGGTGCCTTATTAAAAAGGTGGGGTATGATGTCATAATGAGACGGAGGGGAGGGAGGGACCGGATGTGAGGTTGTGTAGGAGCTGTGTCTGAGCCCGTGAAGCCCGCGAACCTCCCCCACGAGATGCCTAAGTAGGGTAGGGACGGCGATCTTCGTTCCACTACCCAATCGGGATCCATCCCCCTGCATATGGCAGGTACTCTTGCCATCCCCCCGCCGCTAACTCGGACCACCCTGCCGCCCCGGGTGTGACAGAAGGGAGGAGGATCCCCTCACTCCCGAGTTACCAGCCCTGAACGCTAACAGCAGGAAGAGAGAGCGTGCCGGCCGGGATACAGCTGACAAGACGCAGCGTCTGCAGCGTGGAGTCTTCGGAAGCAAAAGAGAGCGAGAGAGGTTGGAGCGAGGTGGAAATCTCACTACCCACAATCCGCAAGTACCAGGGGTATTACCCACAGACTATAAGACCAGACTGTGTAAATATAGAAGCTGTTAAGAATTGCTAAAATATTGCTATTAGAAATAGCTAAATGGTAACGATTGACAAGAGGCATCCCCGGTACGCTATTGGTTCCCTTGTAGATGAACTATTGAATATAAAGATATATACATGCTGAGATATAGATTCCTTATTTGTGACTTTATCGGGGCTTTAAGTAGATATGGCTGCGAAGATCTGCTGAAATTTTTAAATAGAGTGGGGGATGGGGAAAATATATGTTTAAAGGAGACAGCAAAATAAAAGAGGGTTTTGTTTATACCAAAACATCCAGAACTCAACACTCACTTTGGAGGTTGTGTGGTTCCCAGTGTGCAGGGCTCCCGGCGGTGGTAGGGGAGAGCGGCGGCGGTTAGGCTCTGCTGGGAGGAAGAAAGGAGGGCCAATTAGCCCTGGTTAAAGCCCCAGGAGGGTTTAGAGTCCCTTCCCCCGGATAGGAGAGTTCATTGGAGTCACCTAAATGAAACACTTGAGGAAGCACGCATGTTTGATTGAGAAATGAGAGGCAAAACTGGGAGAGGATCTGCAGTGAACCCACCCCATTCCACTATGCAGCCCAGGATAAGTGCAAGTCCAGAAACCATCAAAAAGAATATGGTGCAAGAAGGAAGCAGAGAAGGGAGCAGAGAAAGCCCAAATAAACAGGGGACGATTAAAAGTAGAGTGACAGAAGGCACCCAAAAATCGGTGGTAAGAAAACAACTGGAAGCTACCGAATCCAACCTGGTGAGCAGTGACATGCTAGCGGCAGCAGAAGAGGAAGTTAAAATGGCCTCTAAACAAAAAAAACTGCTTCCAACCAAGAGCGAAATGGCAGAGATGTTTGCGAGGTTGGAAACATCCATAAAAGGAGAGATCGCAAATCTGCATGAAGATATGCACCATATAATAACAAGAGTAGAGAACACCAAAGAGCAGGTTGGACACGCAGGGGGAAGAGATAAGAAACCTCAAGGCTCAAGTAAATAGGATCCAAACGGATCAAAGATACATACTATACAAAATTGAAGACCAAGAAAACCAGAATAGAAAGAGGAACCTCAGGATAAGAGGCTTGCCGGAGACACAAGGAGAAAAGGAAGATCTGCAAGAAAAAATGGAGGGCATTTTTGGACACATGGTAAGGAGAGGGAGTAACACCAGCAAAATTAAATTTGAAAGAATACATCAGGAAACTCCCTGAGATTGCTGGGGATGTACCAAGAGATGTCATCGCCAGATTCCATAACTTCCAAGACAAAGAGCAGATCAGAGTATGCCTGAAAAACAACCAACTGGCAAACTACGGAGAAACCACCTTGCAGATCTTCCCAGATCAGGCAGCTGAAACTTTAGCCAGAAGAAGAATTTTACAACCCCTGCTGGTTCAACTTAAAGAATGTAATGTCCAATACTCTTGGGGATGCCCTGCGTGCCTGACAGGTCGCAAAGACGAACGCTCTGCGGTGTTAAGATTCCCAGAAGATACACCAAACGTTTGCTAACTTTTTCTAAATGTACCTATAATAGAGATTCCAGGATGGTGGGAGCGGACTAAGGATTCAGTGGGTCCTGAAGTATTACAATCCTGGCAACCTGTTATTTATCCAAAAAAATCAACAGGGAGAAAGAAAATACATATCTGGGACTGTAAACTGTGAAAGAGAGGGGAGGGAGCTGTTTTTTTTTTCTTTTCTCTAACTCTTCCCATCAGGGAATAGTAAACAGTGATTGCGGTGGGAGGGGCGCGGGTGGGTGGGGGTTGGTGCTGAGGGGAAGCGGGATGGGGGGAGGGGAACGGGCTGGGGTATCCCCCCAAAAAAAACACCTGTGGGGGAAAGACAGCTCAGACCACGGCCTAGCCGAATTCAACCTCCAGGGGATTTACCGGGGGCTCAGGAGAAGTAGGTTGGCCTCGGTTTGCTAGATCATGAAGAGATCTAATTACCCCGGGGGGGGGGGGTGGGAGGGGTGGGGGAGGGAGGACGGGAGGGGGAAACAGGGTAGGATTGGGGTTCAGATCTATGACTCCTGCTCCCTTGAATGCGCTCTAAAAAAGGGAGGAAAAAAAAAAGAAAAGAGAAAACAATGTCTAGTGTAAATATAATAACATATAATGTTAGGGGGTTGAATGCCCCCATTAAGCGGGCTAACAGTTTCTGAAAGCTGATGTAGCACTGCTACAGGAGACACACCTGTGGATGGGCAGTTGTCAAAAAATTTACTCTAAAGATTTTCCAGTGTGGTTTTATGGTGACTCACCGACTAGGGGTGCAAAAGGGGTCACCATAGGGTTTGCCAAGAAAGTAAAGTTCGAGCTCGAGACTAGACTGATTGACCCCTATGGGCGATACCTCTTTTTGAGAGGGAAATTAAACGGCTTTGAATGCTCATTGGCAAACATCTATGGACCAAATAAAAAGAAAAATAGATTTGTAATGGGTGTTTTGGCGAAGTTTGAAGAATTTAAGAGGGGGGGGGGGGCTACAATCGCAGGGGATTTTAATTGCTGCTTGGACCCAGTGAAAGACAGTACGTCCCACGCACAGGGGACAGGAGAAGGTTGGGTGAATAAATTAAAAAAGAAGTTGCACCAATATCAATTGGTTGACGTCTGGAGGATGCAACACAAGAATATACGTGATTACACATACTACTCCCCCGTGCATGCGACATACTCGAGGTTGGATTTTTTTCTGTTGGACCATAGGTTACTGGAAATGGTCACCTGTACAAGTATTGGTACCGTGACTCTCTCAGACCATGCGCCGGTGAGCTTACAGATAAAAATAGGGGAACAACAGAAACGGTGCAATAGTTGGAAACTTAACGAATATTTACCCCAAGACAAAGATATAGACAAGAGAATAAGAGAAGAACTAGAGCTGTACTTTAAAATAAACGGGTCAGGGGAGGTAGCCGAGGAAATGGTCTGGCAGGCTCACAAAGCCTACATAAGGGGTATTTTTATGATGGTGGGGGCAGAGAAAAAGAGAAGAATGATGAAAGATAGGATAGCTCTAACAAAAGAAATCTATGTGTTAGAACAATAACATAAAAAATTGGGGGATGGGGCGTTGTTGGTATGCCTTCATAGGAAGAGAGAGGACATGAGGGACCTGGTAGAGCAAGAAACACGGAAGGTCTTCAATCCAACGAAGAAAGAAAGATATAGAAATGGTAACAAACCAGGCAAACGTTTAGCAAGGGTCGTGAGAAAAAAAAAATCTATTAACTTTATTAAAAAAAGGTGGGGTATACATGGGCATGTCAAATGGGGTGGAATCAGGGGTGGAGCCAAAGGGGGATGGCAGCAAAATTAGTTTTTACCTAGGGTGCCAAAAATCTTTGCACTAGCTCTTATCAACATGGAATTTCAGTCCCAAGTTCTTGGCCTCGCTACACTCATTATACAGCTCACCCATAGCCCAGATAGTTATGCTTAGCCATAGATAGGGTCTTATACAAATCTCATTGGGTACTCGGCAGGGATGCCCGTTATCTCCAATATTGTTCGTTTTAGCTATTGAAACCCTTGCAATAGCAATAAGTAAAAACTCAGACATTTTAGGAATAGAGAGTGGGGGAAAGAGCCCTAAGTGCGCTTTATTCGCAGATGACCTGTTGTTCATCACCTCCCCTCACACTACTCTACAAAACCTATTGTCTCTCCTAAACCATTTTGGGAAAATTTCAGGGCTCATGGTTAACCAGGATAAATCGGAGGCGTTGAATATAAATTTGCCAACCTCAACTTTGCGAAATATCCAGACTCAATACCCTTTTCAGTGACAGCAGACTTCCCTTCCCTATTTAGGAATCTGACTGACCCCCACCATCTCTTCTCTTTACAAAGCTAGTTATCTGACTTTTTTCACTAAGCTATTAGAGGATATGCAGGCATGGTCTGATGTTAATCTGTCATGGATGGGTAGAATCGCCTCTATGAAGATGACAGTTCTACCTAGGTTACTATATTACTTTTGTACTTTGCCTATCCAGGTCCCTGTTCATGCCACACGACAGTTTCAATCAAAAATCTTCCATTACATTTGGGGAACCAAAGGTTCCAGGATAGCTTGGGCCACAATGTATCCCCTAAGGATTCAGGCGGACCAGGTATGCCTGATTTTAAGAAATACTATGTGGCTGCACAGCTTGCCCAATTATGCCAACTTCATAGCCGACATTATCAATCAGATTGGGTTTCTATAGAGGCCCAGGCGTGTCCTCCACTTAGAAATAGATCTTGTCCCTTGTATTCCACCAAATCATTGTAAAGCTATACTGTGCCCTACGCTCTTCCAATCATAACAAGTGTGGGACACGAGCTGTAGGAGATGGCCTTTGTGCTAAGCACATATTGTGGTAGCTCCTCTTTTTGGCAATCTCGTTTCCACCAGGTGAGCAACCTGAAAGGTTTGGCTGGTGGTTAACCAAGGGATTGTACCGTATAGGCAACTATTTCTAACATAGGGGCATACGCACCCCTCCTATTTCACTGGAAGCCTGGAGATGCCCCCTGTGGTGATCTTCCATTTGCAACAAATTTACCACTTTCTCAAATCATTGCAGAAGAAGAGCTTTTTTCAGTCCAAACCGTGTTCCAAAACAGATGCATGCAGGATGCTGCACTGCGAGGGGACGTCTCCATGCTATACAAACTGTTTGTTGACTCCACTGCTAGATTATCTTATCAGGTGGCTTGGGAAAGGGACCTGTCCATAACCCCTGAGATGGAGGACTGGTGTAAATGGAGTACATGAATCTATAAAGGTATCCTTAATGTTGCCTTTATTGAGGCATGTTACAAAGTTCACACCAGATGGTATTTAGTGCCAGAGCACCACCTGTCAAAGACCCAGGCACCTCGGCTACCTGTTTCAGGGGCTGTGGCCAGATAGGCTCACCGTTGCATGTGTGGTGGTCGTGCTCCAAGGGTCGTCGTTTTTGGATAAGGGTTCACTCATTTATTTTTTCAGTCACAATGGCCAACATCACTAAAGATGCGAGTATTGCCCTACTAAATAAGCTTGTTGAAAATTTTAGAAGACACACTCAGACCTTAATTTACTTTATGTTTCTAGCAGCCAAAATCGCTATAGCGACAGCGTGGAAAAGCTCTGTTATAGACATTGCGATAGAAAAATAAAAAAATTGTGAGTGTCCTATGAGATAAATAATCAATTATTGACAAAATATGGTCCCCTTGGCTTGCTTACTTGCAGATCCCGGATGAATGAATCTAATCGTAAGAATGGATTGATGCAGGATCCCTGGACGGATCCATTTCCTTTCTTCTTCTCTTTTCCTCTTCTTATCTCTTTCATTGTTTCCTTGACTCATGCCAGCCTTGGCATCACATTCTATTAGCTTTTTCTTTTCCTTTCTTATTTAAGTTACCAATGTTTACATTTGGGGGCCCGGAGTCCCTTCTGTGGGACCATTACAATGCTTGGTAACGAATAATACTTTATGAACCGTGGTCGCTGGACGTGGGCTTTCCTACCTGGTGGGCCTACTTCCAGTGATTACGTTTTAAGTTGGTCTCGACCTTGAAATCTTGGGTTTTATTGTCCCACATTATGATTCAAGGGGTGATCATATGGATTACCACCTCCCAGTGTTCATAATGTTTTATATCCATGTTATAACACAAAACATGTTATAAGATGTGGACATTCCTGTCCACATCTGTTTGTGGCCAAATGCTCACCTGTGAGCTTAGAGAAGACCTAACCCAATTGCCAAGATTTTCTGTTGTTTTGTTTCCCCCCACTACCATTTCTTATTGTCTATTCAGAACATGCAAGGATTGTTCGCTGCTCTGCACAGTGCTCTTATTGCATTTACTCTTCTCAAAATCTTAATAAAAATGATTGAAACGGTAACTAAAAGAAAGAAAGCTTGTTATTTGCATGATCAAAAAGGGAAAAAAAGGGAAAAAGCCTAAAAAAGAAAACTGATACAACCACCATATTTTGTATGATACTGTCACCCTCAAGTCCTGTGTTAAGACTTTATCAGAGCAGTTATCTTTACACCACAGTTTTTTTCCATGCTTTCCCCTTATAAAGTATCCAAAGTATTCAGTAATACTTCAAAGTCTGCATCTAGATGAAACATGATATGAAGTGGTGGTATATTTTAGCTACCTTGGAACCTGATTTGCAATTACTTGTCCTATGTAATTGACTCTAGTAATTAAAGTATGACTAAAGGCAAAACTTTTTTTTTAGTTTTGGATAGAGTGGAGAGGGATTAGAAAACCTGTCAGTTTGCATTGCTTTGTCCTGTTTACCATTATCATTGAAAGTGAAAGTAAAAGAAAATACCAAATTTTAGGTTGTTCCTAAAAAAGTAATAGAGGGGAAATCTTCCAATGGGGACACTAG
Source organism: Lithobates clamitans (assembly GCA_037952925.1). Classification (NCBI taxonomy): domain Eukaryota; kingdom Metazoa; phylum Chordata; class Amphibia; order Anura; family Ranidae; genus Lithobates; species Lithobates clamitans. The sequence goes on along the minus strand of JBBGZY010000052.1, from coordinate 1,951,408 downwards.
TTCTGGTGACCTGGGGGTCCCCAATGAATTTCCTTAGATTGCAGGGATTTCCTCTCAGTTCCTGTGTGGCTATGGGACAGGAAGTGAAGGGAAATCCCCACAACGGGACACAGATGGCAAAAAAAAATCTTACAGGGATTTTAACCCTCCCTTCGCTCTATCTAAAATGAAAAAAATAAAAAAAACAGAAAATTGTTTCATACTTACCGTAATTTTCTTTTCCTGGTGCCTATCCATGGCAGCATACCTGTGACAAGCTCCCCCTTGGCTCCTCCCCCAGGACCAGTGAATATTATAAAAGAAAAGGATTAGTAAACTCCCAGCATTCTACGTAATATAGAATACTGAGGGTGGGATTGTATGCTGCCATGGATAGGCACCAGGAAAAAAAAATTCCGGTAAGTATGAAACAATTTTCTGTTTTCCTGGTGCCTCCATGGCAGCATACCTGTGACAAATAACTAGCTGAAATGGGTGGGATGATGCATAGTAAAAGATTTATTTGAAAACGAATTTAAAATAGGAAAATGCCAGCCTGATAGCCTGTCTACCAGTTTCTACAGATGAGAAAGCTGCCGGGTCTACTCTGTAACGTCTCGTAATCGCATGTTGGGATGACCACGATGCTACCCTTTAGATCTTTTGATGGATACGTCTGCTCTGGCTTTTCAAGAAGCAGAAAACAACCAGGTGGCATACAGCCCAACTGAAGAGGGGTTTCCGGTCCCCTATCCCTGTACACTTTCTTAACCAACTTGATTATCAATGAAACTATTGTAGTAGAGCAGGGATCTGCAAACTATGGCTCCCCAACTGACGCAGAACCACATGTACCATGAGGTAATGTAAAAGTCTGATATTCACAGACGTGACTAGACATAATGGATACTGCAGTTCCAGAATGGCCAGAGGGCCCCAGATGATGATTTCTTTGCCCCTGTCTTTTTTTTTTTTTTTTTTTTTGAGTATTACAAATAGGTTAGATCAGTGGTTCTCAACTCCAGTCCTCAGGACCCACCAACAGGTCAGGTTTGCAAGATAGCTGAAATACATCACAGGTGATATCATTTGCTGCTCAGTGATTGCCGTATTCTAGTCTGCATCTCCCCAAGGTAATACTTAAATTCTGGCCTGTTGGTGGGTCCCGAGGACTGGAGTTGAGAACCACTGGGTTAGATGAAAGTCTGAAGGGAATTGTGGCTTGAAGATAGTGTTTTAGTACCAAAGTAATATTGTCTTCGTGATGAAGGTCAAAATTGGATCTGAAAAGATTGGGAGGGTCCAAGGCTTGGCGATAGCAGAGGAAGAGGAGAACTTAGGGATGAATCCATGTACCATTCTAAGTTCTACTCTATCCAAGTAAAAAAAATAATATTATTGTCTTCTGATCTCAGAGCCTGAAGTTCTGATACTCCCCAGCCCGATGCCACAAAGAAAATAGTTTCCAAGTGATATTCCACAGGGATGCTGATTTAAATGGGGCAAAATGCTGCTTGGATAAGGGCTCCAGAGTGATAGAGAGATCCCAAGTGGGAAAGATTTGTTTTAATGAGTGGGCTTATCTTCTTGACTGTCTTGAAGAATTTGATTATTAAAGGATCTTCGGCCCATCTCTTGTTGTCACAGCAGAGATTGCCACCAGATGTACCTTTAAGTTGCTTAATCCTAAATCAAGGTCTGCTTGCAGGAAGTCAAGGAGTTGGGAGGAAGAGGGTACATCAGGATTGAAGTTTTTCTGTTCGTGAAAGATCTAAACTTATTCCAAACCCTGTCCCACGTATTGTTCATTGAAGGCTCCTCTGCTTTGAGCAAAGTTGAAACAACTCTGGAGGAACATCCTAATGATTAAAGCCTCTGTTTTAACATTCTAATGTGAAGGTTTAATCTGTGAGGATTCTGATAGGTGTGATATCTCGATCTGGAAGAAAGGGTATCAGAGGAATATTTACCGGAGGCTGGACACTAAGAAATATTGCCCTAGGGAATCATGGGTCTCCCTGCAAATATAGCAGGACTGTTACTACCGTTTATTGTTGATATTGCAAGTCTCGAGAGAATTTTCGAGGTAGGAGGCCGGAGGAGGCCTAAATTAGATTGCATGCCCAAGGACTTGACAGGGCATCTATTGCTTTTGCCCTAGGATGAGGTAGATGTGAAGTAAACCTCCGCAGCTCGGTATTGCTTGCTGTAGCAAAAGGATGCAGTTCAGGAAAGGTCCACTGGCCCATAATCCAACTAAATAACTTCGGTTGTAGGGACCATTTGTTGGGATCCAGGAATCCTTGGGATAGGTGATCAGCGTCTGTGTTTAAGTAGGCTGGAAGATAGACTACTCTTAGGTCCTTCAGATTCCCCTCTGCCCAAATGAAGATGGGTTTCACTTCCCTTAGTAAGGAACTGTTGTTGGTTCCACCTTGGTAATGTATGATATTGCAGCTCTGTTGTCTATCCAAATCAGAACTAATTTGTCCTCGATCTGAGAGAGCAAATGCTGTCGATGCGAGATAAGCCGCTTGGATTTCTAGGATATTTGCAATGATGTGTGCCGCATTGAACGCCCATCTCTCTTGAACCAATATCTGGTTGCAATTTGCCTCCTAGCCTATTGCATTGGCATCTGTCGTAACTGTGGTCCAGAAGACATGCCTTAATGGACGTGGCTTTACAGGCATCTCCCTCTTTGTCCACTAGTGCAGACTCCTGTGCATCAAACATGTTTCATATGTGGGCTGGGATAGACAATTTGCTCCATTGCTTCAGGAATTCTAGCTAAAAGGTGCCTGAGGTGTCCATGGGACCATCTGGATACAAAAAGACAAAAAACCCTATTAGGTTGAGTTAGCTTGAGGCTGTTATGTAGAACTCTCCTTACTTTCTGAATGATCGCCCACACTTTCTGAGATGGTAGGGACACTGTCCATTTTGCTGTGTTAAATAAGGTGCCTAAACTGGAGAAAAGATTACTCGTTTGATGATTTACCATCCAACCGTATCTTGATGGTGTAGGCCACAGCATCCACCTGTGTTCCACTAGCTGGGCTGGATCTTTTGATAAATGGAGGTTATCGTCTGGTTAGTGATAAGAACTGAGACCCAGCTCTCATAAAGAAGCCTGGATAGTGATCCGAGCCCTCGTCAGGGCTCTAAAGGAAATGCAGGGCCCGAAGGGGATACTCTGGAATTGTAGATGGGCCTGGTTGACCAAGAATCTCAGATACTTCTGTAACAGTTGTAGTAGTAGTATGGGTGCGTGCAAGTAAGCATCCCTGAATCCCCAGGTACATCTAATTCTGCAGTTCTGGGGAATAAAGTCTGACTTCCCTCCTGTGAGGCGGGAAATGGCTTTCTGTAACCTTTCTGCAAAGGGTAATTTACCATCAAAAAATGGGTATTTATACTAATTTTGTTTTGACACAGTGTCAGCTGCCAATAGTTCCGACCACAATACCCATATGGCTATCACAAGTAGTGACATTGATCTTGCGAAGTAACTAATTGTATGCATCGCCGTCTCACCAGTGAAGTCTGCTGAGAGCCATAATTCGTCCAAAGCCTTGACTATATTTTCCCTAGGAACATTTTGATGAATCACTGTTTCCATGTTTTTGGTCCATGCCCACAGGGCTTTGGATACAGATAAGGCAATTGCTGACTTTCAGGTGTTTACCCGCCATTTGGTAAGCTCCTTTAAGTTGGGGTCTATTCATCTATCTAAAGGATCCTCAATTGAGGCTGAATTATCAATTGGTGAGATGAAATTCTTTGTTATATGAACCACTGACACGTCTACCTCCGGCGGACCGCCTGGCATTGCAGAATCTTGTTCCGATCGTGGATAAAGTTTTCCTAGGCAATTGACAGGAAAAAACATAATTTTTTATTTTTTCCTTTCCTCTTCAACAATGTTTCTGATATCATCCATCAGAGTAAGCCTATGTTTCCACTATTGCGACTATTTGCACAATTTTGCAATGATTTTGATGCGACTTGAAACAATGCCTGTGTATTCTTGAGGTCTTAAGTCGCATCAAAGTGGGACCAAAGTAGTGCAGGGACTACTCTGAAGTTGTTGCGACTTGAAATTGCACAGATAAACAGTACTTATTGGAAATCATGGGGTATGACTTGTCATGCGACTTTGCAGTCCCAAGTTGCATGACAAGTCGCACTAGTGGAAACCAAGCCAAAAGAAGGAAACCTGCTTCTTTATAAATGGCAAGTACGCCTTTTGACTATTCAGATGTAGTGTCAGCTTTCTCCCAGCCAATAGCTGGCTTTACAGGCTGGACATAGGGCTGAACTAGGAAAAAGTTGAAGTCCAAGCTCTTCTGAGGTATCCTCAGATGTCCCCCCATCATCCAGATGTCTAGGAGGGATACTTTCTGCATGGTGAGAGGATTCTCTTGAGGATGGGCCAAGAAGAGTTAACTTCTCTGGAGGAGATTGAGCTAATTGCTGCAATAGAACTGCTGTTGCTAGTTCTGCTATGTATCCCCTGCCCATCTTTGAGTAGGACAGCTTACCTGTTAACCCTCTGACTCTCTGTCTGCTGCATAGACTCTAAAACAGCTTTTGCAAACCAATTGGCTGGTAATGGGATGACCCCGCATGCTCGGCATTTAGGGATTTGAGAGTTGGTGAATGTGAAGAACTATGTCTTTTCATGGATGAACCCTCGCTGTTTGCATGGTATCCTGATCTGGTTGGGGCCATCATAGGTTTGTTTATGTCACCTTGATGTCCGCTTGCACTACTTCTGGCGTACAAGGCTGAAATACATAAACGTACCATCATAAGTGCTCTCTTTTTTTTTTACTCACCTGGACGACAGTTTCCCACCTTAAATATTGGAGAAGGTCTTGTTCGGGTGGCATACTGCTTACTTTAGGCAACAGACAGAAAAAGCAGCTAGAGAAAGATAAAGGAGTTAGCCTCTGGTATTTCAGCTGGAGCAAGGAAACGGTATTCCTGAGTATAGAAAAAGAAAGAAATTGCATTTACCGTTGGCAAAAACAGGGTTCCCTCCAGGGGCTCCACATAGGCAACCTCCTCAGATGACAACAGGCTGCCATGCTGAAAGCCCCCAGTAATAAACAATGGAGAGGGGAGGGGCACCTGTGGAAGATACAACCCTCTAAAAAATTATTTTGGCAAACAAGCACAAAAAATTTAAAATTTGCCCCTATTCAAGACGGCCACCATCTCAGGCCAGACCGCGCATGCGCGGCCGGCGGCACTAGGACCTATGCGGTCCGCCCGACTCAAAGGAACACAAAGAATCGAAAGTGAGAGAGAATGGATGACAGGAGGGAGAAATGGAAGGATAAGGCTAAGTGGAAAATAGATATAGCTGCTTTCTTTGCTGCAGGCTTGAGCAAATGCCAGTATATAAATGCAGATAGGAGCTCTTAGTTAAGAGACAACTTCTGTCCCAAAACCCACAAAAGGGACTCCCTATCTTATCAGCGCATTTAGCTGCCCAAGAATAGGGACTGCATCTGGGAGAGGCTTGAACCCAGCTGGAAGCTGCCGACTGCAGAGGTAAGGGACGTTCGACCAAAATTCACTGACCATAAGGTATGAGGGAAAAAAAGGAGAATGCTGGGAGTGCACTTATCCTTTTCTTTTATAATATTCCCTGGTCCTGAGCCAGGAGCCAAGACGGAGCTTGTCACAGGTATGCTGCCATGGAGTCACCAGGAAAAAGTTTTGCCTATAGTTCTACTTTAAGGAAATATTAAAAGCTTCAAAACATGCACTTTAAAAATACAATGGCACCTTCCATGGACCTTCCCTAACCAGTTACTTTTAAATATAACAGACACCTTTGCTTTTTACATTTTTAATAGATGAAATGATATTGAATCTCTTTCGATTTACTAAAACTGGAGCAGACAGAATCTGGAGCAGCATCCCCTAGCTTCAGCTTGTTAAGTTTTGAAATTGAAAGTTTGAAGCTGATTGGTTGCCATGCACAGTTGCCCCATATTCTGCCTTCTCCAGTCTTAGTAATTTCCCCTCAATGTGTATTGCTATAATTAATCAACATTTTGCAACCAATCAGACATTAGCTTTTTATTAAGGTAAACTCTAAATGGTTGCTATGGACCAACACGGGTCTTTTCCTTTCTTCAGTTTTCAATAAGTTACTATTATAATGTTTTATTTGTAGGGTGGTAAAGTACAATAAACCACTTTTTGTTCAACTTGGTAAAGAGTGAACATATTTTATGGACTGGGATATCAAGATGCTGAAGCATCTGTATCTGTAAGTAGCTGTCTGTCTGAGCTATGCTTGTAGCCCACAAGATGTAGTAATGAAGGTGGGTTGTAATGCCCTTGGTGGCGGGATGTTAAGCTGGATCCCGTTTTAGAGCCTACTGTAATGTTTGCTTTGGCTCCACTTGGTTTAGACTCTAGGGACCTGTCAGGAAATACACTGCTTGATTAAGACTTAATTGTAATGGTGCTCAGATGCATGGTTGCAGGCTTGGTTTGATGGGTGTATAAATCTATAGACCATTTAAGAGCAGCAGCGACCCAGTCTCATAGCACCTAACTTTGCGTTAGTGATTTGACACAATTTTAGACAGGGAACTTGTCACCACTGTCAGGCTGGCCAACCCACTGTTTCCTGACCAAGCCAGTCTCATTGCCCTTGCTCATCCTGTATTATTGGATTACTAGAGCGTATTTGTGATCAATCCAGCACTTACAGTAGTATCCTCTACCTTCTTACCAAGCTGAGCTTGGATTCCTTCATGCTGGCAATTTTTACAGGACACATCACAGAGATGAAGTCCAAAGAATTAACCTAAAAGTTTCTTAAGGGTAGAACAAGCAAATTGCTCACCAATGGTCAGGTATCCAAAATTATCTTTTGAAAGTACTTTTCATTCTTGGCTCCAGTAGGGGTCGCTGTGCCAGGTCTATGGGATGACTGCTGAGGGGCAATTTTCCTTTGGCCAGAAGAGTGCCTTTGTGTAATATGTGATATACTGTATATATACAGTATATACTGTATGTAAGAGCCACACCGAAATGGTTGACTAAATTCAGTGCCTATAAAAAGCACTGGGTTTCCCAACATGGCCAGTGTACAGCACAAGTCAGTTTTCTGCTGAGTTCCCAGGTGCACAGAGCACAGCAGCGGTCTTGTGACCCATTTATGACTCTATACATAGCTTTAGCCATTTCAAAGTATCCAGTTGCCACTTTATAACAACCGGGTGAGGTGGTCTGCCTTTACCAGTTAACACCCCATTACAAAAGTCCAGACAAATACTGGGCTACATATTCATCATCAAAAATAAAGTGTCAACAGAATGTATTTGATGTAGAATACTTGTTTTTAACTAATATGCTACTTTCTGATTAGCGTTCTTCTTACAAGAAGAGCACACTATTGTGTCCTGTAGTGATCTAAGGTTAAGGGGTAGGCAGCAGCAGGAAACACTGAGCACATCAGGGGACTGAGGAAATGGACACTCTCAGAAATATTGGTTTCTGAAGAAACATCACTTGACAATTTCTCTTCAATGGATGAGCATTCAGCAGTGCGGGCAACAGGAGATGTGTTTACTTTCTCCATTGCAGTTTCTTTTTTTTATTGGCAAGGTTATTTAAAGCTAAACTCCAGGCTAACAGTTAACTAGTCCCGAGATTTACAAAGCTCTGCCACACATTACTGCCCTGTCTTATCTAATTTTTCTCTGCTGATAAATAACTACAGGTCTTGTTCTTCCTCTAACCTGTGATTGGACAGTGAACAGAGAAGCGCCAGACTAATGAGCTCATCTCTCCACTCTCTCCTATCAGTATGTTCCTTGTTAGCACATGAACAGAACAGAACAACTGACTGGCTCCTTGTGCTGCTGCTCCCTTTCTCAGTCTAAGCCTAAGTTAACATTGCAGCGATTTGGCATGTGATTTTACATGTCAAATCACATGCCAAATTAGCGGCTATTGCCAGCAATGGCACCGTCTGAATCGGTGCGACGTCAACTTTGCGGCACTGCACCGATTCCCAAAAGTAGTTTCTGTACTACTTTTGGCCACTTCGGGGTGCGATTTGTATAGACATCTCTGCAGAAAAACACACAGATGTCTCTGAAATCGCCCTCTGTCTAAAAAAGTCAGGACTCACACGCGGGAATGAAATTGTGCAAGTTCAGCTGAAATCGCACAATTTCATTATCGCTGTCCGTGTGAACCTGGGCTAAACTCTGTTGCACAGAGATTGTAAAAGGCTGATACGAGGTAACAAGAGGCACTTACACTGCATGCATTCCAAAAATATATATTTATTAAGATATTAATGAATACAGAGCTGCCTTCATTTGAGTTTTTTATATAAACCTTGAGTTCAGTTTTATGTAAAGCCTCGTACATGCGGATCAATTGTTGTACGACCGAGCGTCTGATTTTTGTCAAAAGCGCGTGTGCAGCATTTTGTCTAGCATACTAACTATCCGCAAATTGTTGTTCGACGAACACGAACGTAGTGACGTACTACGAGAGTATAAAGGGGAAGTTCATTTCTCGAGCGCCGCACTTTGGACCCCTTCTGCTAATTTCATGTTAGTAGAAGTTTAATAAGCATTGATTTGCGATTTTCAGATTGTTCCTGATCTTCAAATGACAGTCCCCACAGCCCTCTCCTGGATCGGTGAGTGACTCTGCACCCCTGGCCTCCCCTGGGTCCACAGCCTCCCAAGATAGAGGATCAGACATAGCAGACCTCATGGATGATGGTGACATTAAAAGGCACATCTGGTCCTTTCCCACTAGGGAGGACCTGGAGAGGTTTACCACCTGGATGAAAAAGGCCTTTAAAGAGGACATTGCACAGCTTAAAGGAGGATACCACACACCTGGGGACACTGGAGCAGAGGCTAGATGAAGCTCTCCCCACAATATCTGCTCTGCAGATGAGATGTATTTCTCAGGTGTGATTTTAGCCCATTCTTCCACACAACAGTCTGCAAATCTTGAAGATTCCATGGGCCTTTCTATGAACTCTGATCTTTAGTTATTTCCATAGATTTTTTTTATTGGATTCAAGTCGGGTGATTGGCTGGGCCATCCTAGCAGATTTATATTCTTTCTTTGAAATTGAGAGTTTCCTTGGCTTTGTGTTTAGCATCATTGTCTTGCTGAAATGTCCACTCTCATTTCATCTTCATCATCCTGGTAATTGGCAGCAGATTTTTATCAAGAATGTCTTGGTATATTTTTCCATTCGTCCTTCCTTTAATGATATGAAGTTTGCCAGTACTGTATGCTAAAGAACAGCCCCAAACCGTGATGTTCCCACCACCAAACTTCACTGTTGGTATGGGGGTGTTTTTGGGGTGATGTGCAGTGTCATTTGACTTCCAAACATGGTGTGTATTATGGCATTCAAGGAGTTCAATTTTGGTCTCATCTGATCAGACTGTATTCTTCCAGTATTTCACAAATGTGTCTAAATGTTGTACAGCAAACTTTAAACGAGCTTCAACATGATTTTTCTGCAGCAATGGAGTCTTGCGTGGTGAGCGTGCATACAGGCCATGGCGGTTGAGTACATTACTTAGTGTTTTCTTTGAAACAATTATAACTGCTAATTTCAGGTCTTTCTGATGTGGTCCTTGTCTCTTGGACAACCCTTTTGATAATTTGTTTCACTCCTCTGTCAGACATCTTGTGAGGAGCACCTGGTCGTGGCAGCTTTATAGTGAAATTATGTTCTTTCCACTTCCGGATTATGGCCCCAACAGTGCTCACTGGAACATTCAGAAGTTTAAAAATCCTTCTGTAAGCAATAAGTTCTTCAACAATAAGGTTGCAAAGGTCTTGGGAGAGCTCTTTGCTTTTACCCATCATGAGATGTTTCTTGTGTGGTACCTTGGTAATTATTATTATTATTCAGGATTTATATAGCGCCAACAGTTTACACAGCGCTTTACAATATAAAAGGGAGACAATACAGTTATAATACAATAAAATACAAGAGGATTAAGAGGGCCCTGCTCAGAAGAGCTTACAATCTAATAGGGTGGGACAGGTGGTACAAAAGGTTGTAACTGTGGGGAATGAGCTGGTGGAAGTGGTAGGAGATTAGTGGGAGACATGATAGGCTTTCCTGAAGAGATGAGTTTTTAGGGATCGCCTGAACGTAAATGAGACACCTTTTCATAGGCCATCAGTTGAGACTGAACCAACTGATATTAATTTGCACTGACAAGGGGCGGGTAGGGAGGATTTTTATTTATTTAATTTTTCGACACAAAAACAGGGTCTGTCCATTCATACAACAATTAAACAATCTAAAAACATTTCAATTACACACAGGCAGACCCTTTTTACATTGCAGCTCCCCTTTACATCACAGTCCATCCCCTTTACATTGCAGCCCCTTTCACAATTTTTGTTACCTGTGTCTGGACCTGTACTATCCTATCATTATACATTTTAAGTGAGGTCTCTAGAACTGGGCACAGTATTCTAAAGGAGGTCTAAATAAGGATGGGAGATAGGGGAATCAAGGCTTCCTTCCTCCTAATGGTGATACCTCTAGTGATACACTCCAGAATTATATTTGCTTCTACCATTGCCTGGACTCTATTTGATCCTTTTTGTTAACACCTGAAATAAGTTCCCCCAAATCTTTATCCTCTGTAGGTCTGGCCAACACTGTACCCCCAATATTGTAATATCTGTCTGCTTTGACCAATCTTCCAGCAATGCCAAATCATGTTCCATGTTATGTTATCAACCCTATTGCATCAACAAGGGGATAAGCAAAAAGACATTCCATACCCACCAAACTTTCAAGCAGATTAAATTGAACAGAACCTCTCTGTTCTGAATGCACCCCATTTACAACCACACTCTGATATCTATTCTCCAGCCAGCTATATATCTACTGAACTACCCAAGGGTTAAGTCCTAGCTTGTACAACTTTTTTAAGAGCTCATTATGTGGAAGTGTATCAAATGCTTAGCTGAAATCAAGATATGCTGTGTCCACAGCACCACTGTAGTCCAAAACATTTGTGATATTATCAGAAAATTGAGTTAGATAAGTCTGACATGATGTGCCCCCGTTCACACCGGTATGACTTGTCATGCAATTTGACAGTTCCAAATCGCATGACAAGTTGCACCCCATTGCCGGCAATGGAACCGTTCATATTGCCATGACTCACATCACAGCAATTATGAAAAAGGTTCCTGCACTACTTCTTACCGATTTCATTGCGGCTTGCATAGACTTCTGTTATATGAATTCACAAGTAAATAAACAGTGCAAATCGCACTGACGTGCAGCTTTGAAATTGCGCTGAAGTAGCGCAATTTCAAAGCCGTGCCAGTGTGAATGGGGGCTTAAGCCAAGCTGATTTGGGTCCAGCAAGTTGTATGTTTTAAAGCAGGGGTCCTCAAACTACGGCCCGCGGGCCACATGCGGCCTGCCAAGGACATTTATCCGGCCCAAAAGACCCAGGGCCGGATTCCTGACAATCCAGGCTCGGGCCGGGGCCGGCTCGGCTTCGGCAGGGAGCATATCCGCTCCGCTCCGCTCAAGCCGCCTCCCCCACACCAGTAATGGAGGGCTCCGTGTGCTGCGCTGCATGCTGGGAAGTGTAGTTCCCAGCACAGTCCCGCACGCCGCACGGAGACAGGAGGCGCGAAGAGTGACAGAGAGCGGAGGCTTCAAGCAACAGCCTACGAACAGGTGAGGACCCCACTGTCCCCCTGTCCACCCCTCTGTCCCCCTGTCCACCCCACTGTCCACCCCTCTGTCCACCTCACTGTCCCTCTGTCCACCCCACTGTCCCCCTGTCCACCCCACTGTCCCCCTGTCCCCCCTCTGTCCACCTCACTGTCCCTCTGTCCCCCTGTCCACCCCACTGTCCCCCTGTCCCCCCTCTGTCCACCTCACTGTCCCTCTGTCCCCTTGTCCACCCCACTGTCCCCCTGTCCACCCCACTGTCCTTCTGTCCCCCTGTCCACCCCACTGTCCCCCTGTCCCCCCTCTGTCCACCCCACTGTCCCCCTGTACACCCCTCTGTCCCCCTGTGCACCCCACTGTCCCCCTGTCCACCCCACTGTCCCCCCTCTGTCCCCCTGTCCACCCCTCTGTCCACCCCACTGTCCACCCCTCTTTCCCCCTGTCCACCCCACTGTCCACCCCTCTGTCCCCCTGTCCACCCCACTGTCCCCCTGTCCACCCCACTGTCCCCCTGTCCACCCCACTGTCCCTCTGTCCCCCTGTCCACCCCACTGTCCCCCTGTCCACCCCTCTGTCCCACTGTGCACCCCACTGTCCCCCCTCTGTCCACCCCTCTGTCCCCCTGTCCACCCCTCTGTCCCCCTGTCCACCCCACTGTCGCCCCTCTGTCCCCCTGTCCCCTCCTCTGTCCACCCCTCTGTCCCCCTGTCCACCCCACTGTCCCCCCTCTGTCCACCCCTCTGTCCCCCTGTCCACCCCTCTGTCCCCCTGTCCACCCCACTGTCCCCCCTCTGTCCCCCTGTCCACTCCACTGTCCCCCCTCTGTCCACCCCTCTGTCCCCCTGTCCACCCCTCTGTCCCCCTGTCCACCCCACTGTCCCCCCTCTGTCCCCCTGTCCACCCCTCTGTCCACCCCTCTGTCCCCCTGTCCACCCCTCTGTCCCCCTGTCCACCCCTCTGTCCCCCTGTCCACCACACTGTCCCCCCTCTGTCCCCCTGTCCCCCCTCTGTCCACCCCTCTGTCCCCCTGTCCACCCCTCTGTCCCCCTGTCCACCCCACTGTCCCCCCTCTGTCCCCCTGTCCACTCCACTGTCCCCCTGTCCCCCCTCTGTCCACCCCTCTGTCCCCCTGTCCACCCCTCTGTCCCCCTGTCCACCCCTCTGTCCCCCCTCTGTCCACCCCACTTTCCCCCTGTCCACCCCACTGTCCCCCCTCTGTCCACCCCACTTTCCCCCTGTCCACCCACCTGTCCCCCCTCTGTCCACCTGTCCCCCCTCTGTCCACCTGTCCACCCCTCTGTCCACCCCTCTGTCCCCCTGTCCACCCCACTGTCCCCCTGTCCACCCCACTGTTCCCCTGTCCACCCCACTGTCCCTCTGTCCCCCTGTCCACCCCACTGTCCCTCTGTCTACCCCACTGTCCCCCTGTCCACCCCTCTGTCCCCCTGTGCACCCCCCTGTCTCCCCCTGTCCACCCCACTGTCCCCCCTCTGTCCCCCTGTCCCCCCTCTGTCCACCCCTCTGTCCCCCTGTCCACCCCTCTGTCCCCCTGTCCACCCCTCTGTCCCCCTGTCCACCCCACTGTCCCCCCTCTGTCCCCCTGTCCGTTCCACTGTCCCCCTGTCCTCCCTCTGTCCACCCCTCTGTCCCCCTGTCCCCCCCTCTGTCCCCCTGTCCACCCCTCTGTCCCCCCTCAGTCCACCCCACTGTCCCCCTGTCCACCCCACTGTCCCCCCTCTGTCCACCCCTCTGTCCACCTGTCCCCCCTCTGTCCACCTGTCCCCCCTCTGTCCCCCTGTCCCCCCCACTGTCCACCCCTCTGTCCCCCTGTCCACCCCACTGTCCCCCTGTCCCCCCTCTGTCCCCCTGTCCCCCCTCTGTTCACCCCTCTGTCCCCCTGTCCACCCCACTGTCCCCCTGTCCCCCCCACTGTCCCCCTGTCCACCCCACTGTCCCCCTGTCCCCCTGTCCCCCCTCTGTCAACCCCTCTGTCCCCCTGTCCACCCCACTGTCCCCCTGTCCCCCCTACTGTCCCCCTGTCCCCCCTACTGTCCCCCCTCTGTCCACCCCACTGTCCCCCTGTCCACCCCACTGTCCCCCTGTCCACCCCTCTGTCCCCCTGTCCCCCCCTCTGTCCCCCTGTCCCCCCCTCTGTCCCCCTGTCCACCCCTCTGTCCCCCCTCTGTCCCCCTGTCCTCCCCTCTGTCCACCCCTCTGTCCCCCTGTCCACCCCTCTGTCCCCCTGTCCACCCCCTCTGTCCCCCTGTCAACCCCCTCTGTCCCCCTGTCCATCCCCTCTGTCCCCCTGTCCACCCCTCTGTCCACCCCTCTGTCCCCCTGTCCACCCCACTGTCCCCCTGTCCACCCCACTGTCCCTCTGTCCCCCTGTCCACCCCACTGTCCCCCTGTGCACCCCACTGTCCCCCTGTGCACCCCACTGTCCCCCGGTGCACCCCACTGTCCCCCCTCTGTCCCCCCTCTGTCCCCCTGTCCACTCCACTGTCCCCCTGTCCCCCCTCTGTCCACCCCTCTGTCCCCCTGTCCACCCCTCTGTCCCCCTGTCCACCCCTCTGTCCACCCCACTTTCCCCCTGTCCACCCCACTGTCCCCCCTCTGTCCACCCCTCTGTCCACCTGTCACCCCTCTGTCCACCCCTCTGTCCACCTGTCCCCCCTCTGTCCCCCTGTCCACCCCTCTGTCCCCCTGTCCACCCCACTGTCCCCCTGTCCCCCCTCTGTCCCCCTGTCCACCCCTCTGTCCCCCTGTCCCCCCTCTGTCCACCCCTCTGTCCCCCTGTCCACCCCACTGTCCCCCTGTCCCCCCTCTGTCCCCCTGTCCACCCCTCTGTCCCCCTGTCCCCCCTCTGTCCACCCCTCTGTCCCCCTGTCCACCCCACTGTCCCTCTGTCCCCCTGTCCACCCCACTGTCCCCCTGTCCACCCCACTGTCCCCCTGTCCCCCCTCTGTCCACCCCTCTGTCCACCCCACTGTCCCCCTGTCCACCCCACTGTCCCCCTGTCCACCCCTCTGTCCCCCTGTCCCCCCCTCTGTCCCCCTGTCCACCCCTCTGTCTCCCTGTCCCCCCTCTGTCCCCCCTGTCCCTCTGTCCACCCCCCTGTCCACCCCCTCTGTCCCCCTGTCCACCCCCTCTGTCCCCCTGTCCATCCCCTCTGTCCCCCTGTCCACCCCTCTGTCCTCCTGTCCACCCCCCTGCCCCCCCCCTGTCCACCCCACTGTCCCCCTGTCCACCCCACTGTCCCCCTGTCCGCCCCACTGTCCCCCTGTCCGCCCCACTGTCCCCCTGTCCGTCCCCCTGTCCCCCTGTCCGTCCCTCTGTCCCCCTGTCCATCCCTCTGTCCCCCTGTCCACCCCTCTGTCCCCCTGTCCACCCCTCTGTCCCCCTGTCCACCCCTCTGTCTCCCTGTCCATCCCTCTGTCCCCCTGTCCATCCCTCTGTCCCCCTGTCCATCCCTCTGTCCCTCCCTCTGACCCCCTGTCCACCCCACTGCCCCCCTGTCCACCCCACTGTCCCCCCCTCTGTCCACCCCCTGTCCACCCCTCTGTCCCCCTGTCCACCCCACTGTCCCCCTGTCCACCCCACTGTCCCCCTGTCCACCCCTCTGTCCATCCCTCTGTCCCCCTGTCCATCCCCTATATATATTATTATTTATTATTTACTCTTTTATTCTTTTGCACTACAAAAAAGATGTGTGCAAAGGAATTTAGGAATTAGTTCATATTTTTTTTAAACTATAGTGCGGCCCCCCAACAGTCTGAGGGACCGTGAACTGGCCCGCTGTCTAAAAAGTTTGAGGACCCCTGTTTTAAAGTGATCAATAATCCTTCTTTTTAGCAGTGATTCCATTAATTTGACTACAACAGATGTTAAACTCACTGGCCTGTAGGTGCCAGCTTCTACCTTGCTGCCCTTCTTTTGGATAGGTACAATATTAGCTGTCCGCCAGTCATGGGGAGCTTCTCCTGCTTGATTAAGATTGATTAAATAGATCAGTTAATAGTCCAAGTTCTCCTAAAACTCTGGAATAAATATCATCAGGGCCCATTACTTTATTAAAGTGGTATTAAACCAAAATGCAAACATTTATTATATTGCATCTTACGAATTCTTAGATGTGATGGCTGCATTAGTATTCTTTCTTACGCTTTCTTTCTCCTATTTTTACCTGGTGATCCAGCTAGCAAGTCTGTTGTTTTTCAAAAGAACAAGCTTTCCAGTAGAATGCATCAGTTACAGCAGAAATATGCAATTAGCGGACCTCCAGCTGTTGCAAAACTACAAGTCCCATCATGCCTCTGCCTCTGGGTGTCATGCTTGTGGCTGTCAGAGTCTTGCTATGCCTCATGGGACTTGTAGTTCTGCAACAGCTGGAGGTCCGCTAATTGCATATCCCTGAGTTACAGCATCAGTTACAGAGTGAGACAAGCCATTTGCCACTGACAGGGGTGCTTATAATCAGCTTTTGTTTATTTATGTAAAACCTTTATAATAAAAGGAAAAAAAACAGTTTGATGTTATTGCTTATAAAGTTTTAGCCAGTGTTTGGCTTCAATGTGTTAGTGTATTAGTACAGCTAACACCACCCTGCCCCCAGACTGACAATGCTGCTGTCCAAATGTGCCTCCTTCATCCAGAATGTAGGTACCCTAATATAGGAGGTGTGTTACTGGTCAGATCATCAGGTAAAAACAGAGAGAGAAAGGCCTATGAAAAGAAAAGGAATGCAGCCACCACAGCCAATGATTGATGCTGCAATATATTACATTTTCAATTTTGGGTTTATTATCGCTTTAAACTTTAACTGGGCCAGTTCCTCAGCTACCTCTGTCTCTAGAAATCCTGAGTATGAAATAAACATATTCAGAACTCGGTAGTGCCAGTAAAAGCAACCAGCAGATAGGAGGCTTCTTTTATATGCGTGTGACCAAAGTTCATTCATATTCCACACTTGTTTTGCACTCTTATGCCAATAAATCTTTAATGCGTGAATATGCAAGCTTTAAAAATCAAATAAAAAATCAGTACTGGCTCCCTAACTTAGAGCTCCACCTCATCTCTTTAAACCCGAACACATATGAATTACACAGGTTCTGTGGCTAATTAGGGTAGTGTTTAAACTCACTTGGTGCCTTATCTGCATTAAACTAGCCTCAGAACCTGTGTAATTCATAAAGGGATGAGGTGGCAACCCTACCCTAACTTGATGTTTGTACTTTATCTGAGTGTCCTCTGCTTAAGCTCTGCTAGCTAAGCCTGCTAAAACTTATAGGGGGTGATTTACTAAGATGAATGCGCTGTGCCAGTTCATACCTTAATTGGTGCACCGGAAAAGTCATTAACCGAATGTGCGAACCGGCGCACTTTGAAGCGCAAAACAATAATAAATATGCAAATTGCAACTGATGCTAGGGTAACTGCGGTTTTCTCATTGATAATAGCACACGCCCAATACAATTGGTTCATTTCATCTCATTGGATGTGCCTTGTTAGGCAATTAGTAGGTGTTCTCAATTAATTAACCCTTTTGATGCTAATCTCATTCCTATTACTTCTAATATATCTTTGAAATGTGTTTTTTTTTTCTATCTGTACCCAAATCTTTCAATACATTACAAAGAACAAAGAAGTGATTCTAAACCCAATAAATTAATATTTTCAGATCTTGATCTTTAAGGGTGACCATACACTGCAATCAGTTAGATCTTAAAAAAATGATTTAGTGCAAGAGCCTGTTTGATTTCCTATAATTTGAATTAATTGTTGTGCCAAGTGCGTCTTCCTATTACCTATTTTGCCGAAATATTGAGTTGGACAGAGATTGGCCAATCAGATTGCATAGTGCATGACCATCTTAAGTGCCAAATTTGGAATGTAGATGTGCCATGACCCACTTGTATTTTTCAAACTATATTTCTTGGGCATTATACAAGGCATATGAAAAAAACACCTTTTTTTATGACATGCTAGAGTGATCAGAAATCTTCAAACTATGGCTCTCCAACTGTTGCGGAACTACACATCCCATGAGGCATTGTAAAACACAGACATTCACAGACATTACTAGGCATGATGGGAATTGTAGTTCCTGAACAACTGGAGGGCCGTAGTTTGAAGACCCCTGTGCTAGACCATTATTATGCCTCCAGAATTGGGAGTGTGGCATCTACCCAACTTATCTCTGCTGGTGGACACAAGAACCTACATCTAGGGATATGTATTTGGGCAGCACAGTGGTGTAGCGCTTAGCACTTTCACCTAGCAGCAAAAAGGGTCACTGGTTCGAATCCCACCCGCGAAACCACCTGCCTGGAGTTTGCAGGTTCTCCCTGTGCCTGCATGAGTTTCCTCCAGGTATTTTCCAGTTTCCTCCCACACTCTAAAAACATGCTGGTAGGTAAATCGGATCCTGTCTAAATTGGCCCTAATATGTATGAATGTGTGTTAGGGACCCACACAAACACCACCCCATGTTAAAAAATAAATAAATAAATAAATTTCTTAGCAGCAGGACAAGCAACTTCCTGTAGGGGCGTGATGTCATTCCTGTGTGCTGGCCACCGCTTCCGGGAACCAGATATGCACCACGGGCACATACCTCCGCGCACGCACAGCAGTTGCGCATCTCACATACACAGCAGTAGCGCATATAGATGCAGGAACCTGATTTTTAGGGAAAGTAATAGTAAAGCAAATGCAGATTTCCAGGACTGGACTCAAAAATGTTTCTAGTGAAAGGCAACTGGTGTTTTCTATTAAACAAGGTCTAAATGGGCCATTGACATGCATCACAGTTAAACTTAGGAATCTTTCTTTGTAAAGTTAAACTAAATTAAATCCTTTCTTCTAATTTTTGCCCCCCCCAATACATAGATAAAGGAAGGCTTGTAGACGTGGTGTATCTGGATTTTGCAAAAGCATTTGACACCATTCCCCATAAACGTTTACTGTACAAAATAAGGTCCGTTGGCATGGACCATAGGGTGAGTACATGGATTGAAAACTGGCTACAAGGGCGAGTTCAGAGGGTGGTGATAAATGGGGAGTACTCAGAATGGTCAGGGGTGGGTAGTGGGGTTCCCCAGGATTCTGTGCTGGGACCAATCCTATTTAATTTGTTCATAAATGACCTGGAGGATGGGATAAACAGTTCAATCTCTGTATTTGCAGACGATACTAAGCTAAGTAGGGCAATAACTTCTCCGCAGGATGTGGAAACCTTGCAAAAAGACCTGAACATATTAATGGGGTGGGCGACTACATGGCAAATGAGGTTCAATGTAGAAAAATGTAAAATAATGCATTTAGGTGGCAAAAATATGAATGCAATCTATACACTGGGGGGGGGGGGAGAACCTCTGGGGGAATCTAGGATGGAAAAGGACCTGGGGGTCCTAGTAGATGATAGGCTCAGCAATGGCATGCAATGCCATGCTGCTGCTAATAAAGCAAACAGAATATTGGCATGCATTAAAAGGGGAATCAACGCAAGAGATAAAATGATAATCCTCCCACTCTACAAGGCTCTGGTCCGGCCGCACCTGGAGTATGCTGTCCAGTTCTGGGCACCAGTCCTCAGGAAGGATGTACTGGAAATGGAGTGAGTACAAAGAAGGGCAACAAAGCTAATAAAGGGTCTGGAGGATCTTAGTTATGAGGAAAGGTTGCAAGCACTGAACTTGAGAGGGGATATGATTTCAATTTACAAATACTGTACTGGTGACCCCACAATAGGGATAAAACTTTTTTGCAGAAGAGAGTTTAATAAGACTCGTGGCCACTCATTACAATTAGAAGAAAAGAGGTTTAACCTTAAACTACGTAGAGGGTTCTTTACTGTAAGAGCGGCAAGGATGTGGAATTCCCTTCCACAGGCGATGGTTTCAGCGAGGAGCATTGATAGCTTCAAGAAACTATTAGATAATCACCTGAATGACCGCAACATACAGGGATATACAATGTAATACTGACACATAATTACACACATAGGTTGGACTTGATGGACTTGTGTCTTTTTTCAACCTCACCTACTATGTAACTATATATGTACTATGTAACATACAAGGTCATTTAGGTCTGTTAAGGCTTAAAATGAGAACCCCCACGTGAAAAATCCCACCCCAAACTAAAAGAATATTGTGCCCCTCCCAAATACCAACAAACCCCTAGCCAAACACACAGCAAGCCAGCCCATGAAAGGGGGGGTGGATGCTTTGGGGCAGGAGGGGCTCGGGCACTCCAAAAGTCAACCACCTTGTTCCCATATTCAGGGGGACAAGGGCCTCTTTCACACAACCCTAGGCTGGGGTTATGGGGGCTGCAGACAGGGGCTTTACGGAATGTGGAAAGCCTCTTTAAACTAGTGGGTACAAGGTGCTTTGTGGTTGGTATTGGGCTGAGCCCAACATGCCTCAAAGGCAGCCACCTATGTTGAGTGCATGTATGTGGCCTTGTATGGTTCAGCAGGGGGTTGGGCGATAGCTCTTCTCACCCCTTTCTTATCTGGCCCTGTTGTATGCTCTGAAAAATTATGTGGTTTGGATTGGTGAAGGCAGCTCACAGCTTTTTGAGAATGGAGTGGAGTTCCCCTTTAAAAGCAAAAGTTAGCCCATGGAAATCCAAGGGGTTAGAGGGGGAGACAAGAGAATTGGAGAATGGAGTGTGGAGTTCCCCTTTAAAAGCAAAAGTTAGCCGAAATAAATCATATTCATTAGAGATTGCATTCTCCCGTGCGCCGAGATCGCTAAAGTAAGCGGGGGATTCGCGCTCTGTTCGGAAATATGAAAATGTGCTTTGCGCCTCGCTGTGCGCCTCTACTGATGGAGCACGGCTTTTGTAAATCACTCCCACAGTGTCCTTACCATAAGTAATTTTTTTCAACACAGCTTAGATATCTGTTTTCTTCCTTTTTCTAATGCCAGTATTGGTTTGCAAATTAGTTATAGCCTAGCTCCATATAATATCAGCAGGACCTTCAGTGCAAACAGAGACATTCCTCTTTAGTAGACATCTCAAGGTTTGCTCTTCATCTGACAATGCTTACATCTCCCTTAATGACAAAGCTACACTTATATATTAATGTGGTTAGGAGTTGAAGCCTCTTAAAGCAACCTTGAGTCCAATGACACTTTGTATATGGTTACCGTTAGAAAAAATGAATCCATCCACTTTTATTTTTTTTCCAATAAATACAATATATCCTGACATACTGTTCACACAAAGGGCACAGTGGTACACCATAATCTTTATGTCCAATTAGATGGACGGAGAATTGTTTGTTATGCACTAACATTGTTGAGAGTCCACTTGCCTTCACTGCTGAAATCAAAATGCCCGCTGCCTGCTGGTTTTTAACTAAAGCAACAAGTTAAACCAATCAATGAATTGCTAATGTTCTCTTGGAAACTGTGTGTTAAACAATTGTGTCAACTTTGGACATTCATTCAATTTAATTTTATTGTCTCTGTTTTGTATAATCCTTTGTAGCTACGTAGATTGAGCAGGCTTTTCTCGGTGCTTCTGTGTTGGCCCGCAGCCTCTTGTCATATGACTCTTTGCAATTCCCTTATCTAAAAACTACAGTGGGTGCTGCTTGGAACCAGGGAACACATTTTCCTTCATTTTTACAATCTTGGATTCAATGAGCATAGCAGCAACCAAAATAATATACTATAATGAGCAGCCAGCTGTATAAGAGAAAAGCCAAGTTGAAAATTACATCCACTAAACTTTGAAGGAAAATACAAAATATTTGACTAGTCTGAACCTCTTTTTTCTAAAGGCCGGTTCACACTACAAAAATGCAGTCCGGATGCGTTCCTGCATGCACGTTTATAACACATTTTTGATGTGTTAAAGTGCATTTTTTCCTTTTTTTAAAACAATGTTTACCTTAAATAGGGACATTAGTGTTCCCGTGCATTTTTGGTGCAGTTAGATGCATTTCATCGCATTTTTGATGCTTTCTCAGTAGAGTTCAGTGCCGAAGAAATGTGTATATAAAAAAACAATATAAACCAATGCTAATGAACACAAAATGTAT
The DNA here is from genome assembly GCA_037952925.1 of Lithobates clamitans. Lineage (NCBI taxonomy): Eukaryota > Metazoa > Chordata > Amphibia > Anura > Ranidae > Lithobates > Lithobates clamitans. The sequence goes on along the minus strand of JBBGZY010000052.1, from coordinate 1,929,635 downwards.
ATAATAACACTCTGAATGAGTCCATATAGTCCTATGAAAGTTGATAAGTCCGTAGAAATCACATAATATAAAAATATATTTGAAATACAGATAATAAAATACAATACATAATTGAATGGCATACCCAAAGCATTATGTCCCATTCGATGTTTAAACCTAAGGGAAAATGACACTGGAGCTCGTCTATCCAGAAAGTCTCGAGGCGTGAAATGCCCCTGGTCTTTGCCCCTCCTCTCTATGGAGGGATGTATCTATCTATAATCAGAAATTCAGTACCCTTAGGGTCTCGATTATGGAACTGTCGATAATGTCTAGGGACATTATGTTTGGCATCTCCTTTTTTAATAAGGGTTCACACTATGTGGAGTATTTGTTTCTTTTTTGGCCACACTGTTTGACTACATGAGAAAGACTCTGCTCATCTTGCTGGTTACATCTGTGAAATATCTATCTGAGTCATCCATTGGACGGAGGAATCATCTTACACTTTGGTCAGAAGTACAGGCACGGATGTTTCATGTATTGGTGTTTAAACCAAAAGCCTTGTTGACTCATTAAGCGTATGCCCATTTGAGTCCATTCACTCCAGTAAGCCTCTTCACAACCAGTGGTGGTCGTACTGTACACTCACTCAACACTGATGTCACGAGGTACCTGTTTTTTTTCTTCTCTTGATCCAGTTTATTTCTTTTTATCACTATTCTTGTACGGACTTATCAACTTTCATAGGGCACTATATGGACTCATTCAGAGTTTTATAATATATAATTTTGTGTTCATTCACATTGGTTTATATTGTTTTTTATACACACATGATTTTGTAGCTGTACAGAGTTTTTAAGCGCTGCACATATTATTTTATTTATAGTTTTATTAGCATTTGTTTATTGCTCTGCCGGCTGCTTTTTGAAAGTTTTTTTGGTGTCAGCACGATATACATACTTTCCAGTGCAGAAGAAATGCACTCGAACTGACTGCAGTGGTGTGAACTATGCCATTGGAAGCCATATAACCTACTATTCATACATTTTTTATGCAGAAAAAAATGCATTAGACTGCATGTGGTGTGTTTACGGCCCTTAAAGAATTAGATTCTGCCCATTTTGCCTCTGTAGGGGTGCAACCTGGTATGCTGCTACCAATGTCTGAGGCCCCATTCACACCTGAGTGACATGGAGCCATTTTTTAGTGCATTTTTTACTGCACAAAACCATATGGAAGACTATTCACGTGAATAGTCTTCCCTACATGCGACAAATGGGCAAAAAAAAACCTCATTACCTTTTTTTGGCACTGAGCGTTTTGCTGCATTTGTGTCGTGCGGCAAATACGTGACAAAAAGCTGCACTGCTACCTGTGTTTGGGGTGCCAATAGGAAATAATGGCACTGCTTTTATTGCATTTCCATTTATTTTTTTTAAACTGCGTGCATTTCCTCTTCTGCCTGCATTTTCAGGTGTGAATGCAGCCTGAGTTTTTGTAGAGTACCAAGGCCTGTGTATATGCTGTTTTTTTATATATATATATATACAGTATCTCACAAAAGTGAGTACACGCCTCACATTTTTGTAAATATTTTTTTATATCTTTTCATGTGACAACACTGAAGAAATGACACTTTGCTACAATTTAACCACTTGGCATCCGCGATATAGCCGTATAATAGCCACAGCGCGGACCTGAATTTCCGGGAGGCCATCATATGACGGCTTCCCCTATGCACGCTCCCTGCGCGCTCCCTGCAGTGTGCGCGCGGCGCGTGCTGTGACCACCGAGCCACTGAGACTTGGGTGATCACAGATCCGAGTAAGGGGCTGATCCCGGCCCCTTACCACGTGATCAGCTGTCAGCCAATGACAGCTGATCACATGATGTAAACAAAAGCTTGGTAATCGTTTTTTTTCCTCCTCACGCTGATAGCGCGAGGAGAAAAAAAAGCCCATCCACGGCTTATGTGCAAGGGACATCGGCCCCGAAGAGGAAGAGGCAATTCTGCCTCATCTGTGCCCACCAGTACCCCCTGACAGTGCCACCTGCCATTGCCAGTGCCACCTATCAATGCCCACAAGTGCTACCTATCAATGCCCACCAGTGGTGCCAATCAGTGCCACCTAGCAGTGCTGCCTATCAGTGTAACCAACCAGTGCCCATCAGTGTCCATTATTGCCACCCATCAGTGTCCATCACTGCCACCCATCGGTGCCCATCACTGCCACCTATCGGTGCCCATCAGAGCCGCCTTATCTGCGTACATCAATGAAGGAGAAAAATTACCTGTTTGCAAAATTTTATAACAAAATATAAAAAAATATATATTTTTTTTTTTTAAATTCGGTCTTTTTAAATTTTTTTTAACAAAAAATAAAAACCGCAGAGGTGATCAAATACCACCAAAAGAAAGCTCTATTTGTGGGAAAAAAATTATACAAATGTAATTTGGGTACAGTATTGTATGACCGCGCAATTGTCATTCAAATTGCATCAGTGCTGAAAGCTGAAAATTGGTCTGGACAGGAGGGGGGTTTAAGTGCACAGTAAGCAAGTGGTTAAAGTAGTGAGTGTACAGCTTGTATAATGCCCCGTACACATGGTCGGACATTGATCGGACATTCCGACAACAAAATCCTAGGATTTTTTCCGACGGATGTTGGCTCAAACTTGTCTTGAATACACACGGTCACACAAAGTTGTCGGAAAATCCGATCATTCTGAACGCGGTGACGTAAAACACGTACGTCGGGACTATAAACGGGGCAGTAGCCAATAGCTTTCATCTCTTAATTTATTCTGAGCATGCGTGGCACTTTGTGCGTCGGATTTGTGTACACACGATCGGAAATTCCGACAACGGATTTTGTTGTCGGAAAATTTTATAGCCTGCTCTCAAATTTGTGTGTCAGAAAATCCGATGGAAAATGTGTGATGGAGCCCCCACACGGTCGGAATTTCCGACAACAAGGCCCTATCACACATTTTCCGTCTGAAAATCCGACCGTGTGTAGGGGGCAAAACAGTGTAAATTTACTGTCCCCTCAAAATAACTCAACACACAGCCATTAATATCTAAACCGCTGGCAACAAAAGTGAGTACACCCCTAAGTGAAAATGTCCAAATTGGGCCCAAAGTGTCAATATTTTGTGTGGCCACCATTATTTTCCAGCACTGCCTTAACCCTCTTGGGCATGGAGTTCACCAGAGCTTTACAGGTTGCTACTGGAGTCATCTACCACTCCTCCATAATGACATCACGAAGCTGGTGGATTTTAGAGACCTTGCGCTCCTTTACCTTCCATTTGAGGATGCCCCACAGATGCTCAACAGGGTTTAGGTCTGGAGATATGCTTGGCCAGTCCATCAGCTTTACCCTCAGCTTCTTTAGCAAAGCAGTGGTCGTCTTGGAGGTGTGTTTGGGGTCGTTATCTAATTGGAATACTGCCCTGCAGCCCAGTCTCCAAATGGAGGGGCTCATGCTCTGCTTCAATATGTCGCAGTGCATGTTGGCATTCATGGTTCCCTCAATGAACTGTGGCTCCCCAGTTCCGGCAGCACTCAAGCAGACCCAGACCATGACACTCCCACCACCATGCTCGACTGTAGGCAAGACACACTTGTCTTTGTACTCCTCATCTGGTTGCCGCCACACACGCTTGACACCATCTGAACCAAATAGGATTATCTTGGTCTCATCAAACCACAGGAATGGTTCCAGTAATCCATGCCCTTAGTCTGGTTGTGTTCAGCAAACTGCGGGCTTTCTTGTGCATCATCTTTAGAAGAGGCTTCCTTCTGGGACGACAGCCATGCAGACCAATTTGATGCAGTGTGTGGCATATGGTCTGAGCACTGACAGGCTGACCCCCCTCCCCTTCAACCCCTGCAGCAATGCTGCCAGAACTCATACCCCTAATTGCCAAAGACAACCTCTGGATATGACGCTGAGCACGTGCACTCAACTTCTTTGGTCGACCTTGGTGAGGCCTGTTCTGAGTGGAACCTGTCCTGTTAAACCGCTGTGTGGTGTTGGCCACTGTGCTGCAGCTCAGTTTCAGGGTCTTGGCAATCTTTTTATAGCCTAGGCCATCTTTATGTAGAGCAACAATTCTTTTTTTTAGATCCTCAGAGAGTTCTTTGCCATGAGGTGCCATGTTGGACTTCCAGTGACCAGTATGAGAGAGTGAGGGCGATAACAGCAAATTTAACACACCTGCTCCCCATTCACATCTGAGACCTTGTAACACTAACGAGTCACATGACACCGGGGAGGGAAAATGGCTAATTGGGCCCAATTTGGACATTTTCACTTACTCACGTTTGTTGCCAGTGGTTTAGACATTAATGGCTGTGTGTTGAGTTATTTTGAGGGGACAGCAAATTTACATTCTTATACAAGCTGTACACTCACTATTTTACATTGTAGCAAAGTGTCATTTCTTCAGTGTTGTCACATGAAAAGATATAATAAAATATTTACAAAAATGTGAGGGGGTATACTCACTTTTGTGAAATACTGTATCTGACAATCGATCAATCCTGAAAAATAGGAAAGAAAATGGAAAGGCATACCTATTTTTACAGCATTTTGTTCCTCTAGGCTTTATTCACACTTAGGCATTCTGAAAACATGGGCATGAAACACGTGTTTCTGCCCACATTGAAACATGCTAAAAACACGGCTTATCTCCTAATGGCACCCCAAGCACGGGAAGCAGTCCAACATTTTGTTGCATGACAAACAGTACCTTCACTGGGTGATTACCACACCATGTAGGCATGTAGGATTCCTTACCACAACCAGTTATTCAGAATTACATTACATGATGTTTCCACATCTGCCAGCAAAGCCCATCTACTATAGTTATCATAGATTTTAAATGGCTTGTATTGCTGACTAAATGTTAACCCACCATGTGGTTCCCATTGAAAGTTCCAGATAAATATTAGGAAGTTTTAGTAAAATTACACATTACAATGGGCATACAGCTTTCACAAGTGTGTAGATGTACCCTCAATCTTTGCTCTTTCATGTATTATAATATTTTTTTTTTTTTTAAAGAAAATTGTAACAAAAATGGTGATGGAAACAAAAAATTATATACACACAGCTCTGAATGTAAACCAACTGGAAGTCCATTTCCCATTAAAAAATCATAATTTGCCATTGTTTTTGTGCATTAGGTTTTACTTTTAATTACGTTAATTACACAAGTCCTGAGTACAGTACAACTTGGTAAATTTCTTGGTACCCAACCATCCCTTTCAATAAAAAAATAAAAAAGCCCACAGTAATTTTGCTGGTCTCGTATTTTTCTATAAACAGTTTTGCATATATTTAAATTCCACCGCTGATTTTTTTTTTCCTCCTCCTTTTCTACTCTAAACCCAATATCAATCCTTACACCGAATAAATTACACAAATCAGTCTTCTTTTTTTTTTACTCCCCGCACCCCCATCTATCAGAGTTTAAAGGCAAGTCAAGTCGAATGTACTTTGGAGCAGAAGACGTGGGGTTTAATGGAAATCTGCTCCTGACTGTGCAGTGCCACATCGAAGCTAGGACAGGAGCTGGCGCATTTGCATACATATTAAACGAAAGCTGTAAAAATGCATACATGCAAACCACTTGGACTAGGCTCGCCTCAGTAACGCGCCTGCCGGGGAATCAATCTTCTTTCCTGTAAAAGGAAGCCCACCATGGAAAGAAGAAAATAAAAACAGCCTCTCTCTGGGGAAGAGATTCAATTGCTGGGAAGCCCCCCACTTTATGAATCCTATTTATATATAATTCCTTGTGATAATCCTATATCAAAATATTGTTGATGATAAAAAGGAAACATATTCTTTTTCTGTTTATTAGCTCTAGTAACCTGAGCCATAACACTCTGTATGTAGAGTTTATTATCCATTCATAGTGCTGCGTATATGTGTTTTGCTACTAATTGTCAGCAGTTATTTATGTAAAATTGGGTATCATTGTCACCCATTTTGATGCACAAATTTTCCTTCTCTCCCAAGTGCATACTGATAATTAGAGTGTTGTTATGGAAAGGATGACTTTTTGTAAAGTGGGGTAATATGACATGCAATTAAAAAAACAAAAAAAACCCCAAAATGATTCAGTTAAGAAATGTTTTACACAGCTGCGTGGTACATTTATAGGACTCACACAAACTGAAAATTAGCCAATATTTGGGTTTTACCAGCAGCATGGAGTTACGTATTGTTTACTTTGCAAAATAGGAAAAACATGCTTATTGTATATCAATAACATACATTAGAAAAATACAAGCTGAAGAACTGTACTGAAGTTGCTTCATTGTGAGATATTTTTCTAAAAGCAAAGCAGGCTGAGCACTGGGTAGTTGTTGAATTCTCTCTAAAATATGTAATTTTTATATATATTATACAAATAGTAGTATGCAATTGAGAATAAAAATACACAATTGAAATGAAAAAAGAAATCATATAATTCCAGAAATTTCTAGATTATGGTTGTTCGTCCATCCGTGCAGAATATGTTCATCAATCCAGGAAATTCTGTGGTATGAGGGTTCCTACCAAATTTTATGACAGTGTGCAGCTTGTATGGGTAGTTGTTAAGTTGAGGGGTATTTAAGAAAGTTCTTGCTGCAAGCTGCGATAAGTATAAGGGGGTGGATGTAATCTGTAGTTTCTTATCAGCCTAGGACAGGGCAAAATTGGGATTGCTTGTTAGTTCAAGAGGGAAAAGGTAGCAGGCGCTCTTCAGTCCCAAGGCTGTTGTGTCAACAATAGGTAGTAAGTTATCAGGAGGTTTGTAGGTGGTGGAGGAAGAGGTGAGTGTAATTATGAATCTAGTGAATTATTATATTATTATTATACAGGATTCATACCATATAGTGCTTTACAAATGAATGAATGTAAATGGTTGTGTGTTGAGCAAGTCAAAATGAATGTGGGAGGCCAGGGCCGTCTTTAATATTGATTGGACCCTGGGCAAACATTTTCTTGAGGCCCCCCCATGGAATTCCCCCCCCCCCCCATGATTACACAGGACTCCCTCCCCCATACTACCTAAATCACTACATAGGACCTCCATTCCCCATACTACCCTCGTAATTACAGGACCCCCTCCCACATCATTACACAGGACCCCCTCCCCCGTACTACGCCCATCACTTCACAGGCCCCCTCCCCCATACTATCCGCCATTATTAGACAGGATCCCTCCCCCACAATACCCCCATCATTACACAGCCCCCCTCAATACTACATTGCCACTCATTAACCATCAGCGCGCTGCTGTTTCTGCAGAAAGGAGGGGGATTGCTGAGGGTGAAGAAGCATGGAGGGGGGTTATTATTGAGGCTGGAGAAGTAGAGAGGGGGGTCATTATTAAGGGTGGAGAAGTGGAGGGGGGTTTTTATTGAGGGTGGAGAAGCAGGGAGGGGGGTTATTATTGAGGGTGGAGAAGTGGAGAGGGGGGTTATTATTGAGGGTGGAGAAGCGGGGAGAGGGGTTATTATTGAGGGTGGAGAAGTGGAGAGGGGGGTTATTATTGAGGGTGGAAAAGTGGAGAGGGGGGTTATTATTGAGGGTGGAGAAGCGGGGAGGGGGGTTATTATTGATGGTGGAGAAGCGGGGAGGGGGGTTATTATTGAGTGTGGAGAAGTGGAGAGGGGGGTTATTATTGAGGGTGGAAAAGTGGAGAGGGGGGTTATTATTGAGGGTGGAGAAGCGGGGAGGGGCTTATTATTGAGGGTGGAGAAGTGGAGAGGGGGGTTATTATTGAGGGTGGAGAAGTGGAGAGGGGGGTTATTATTGAGGGTGGAGAAGCGGGGAGGGGGGTTATTATTGATGGTGGAGAAGCGGGGAGGGGGGTTATTATTGAGTGTGGAGAAGTGCAGAGGGGGGTTATTATTGAGTGTGGAGAAGTGGAGAGGGGGGTTATTGTTGATGGTGGAGAAGTGGAGAGGGGGGTTATTGTTAAGCCCACAGCTGTCAATCACTGCCCTGCACTACAACACACAGCAGCCCTGCACTCCCCCAAGAAGTTCTGCAACAGCTGAGATTCCCTAAAGTTATCAGAGGTGGTGGGAGGGGGAGCCCGGCTCAGGACAGCACACAGTGTCTCCGAGGGGGACAGTATACTCACTGTGCAGAGCGATGTAGTCCCGCAGCCCGCAGAGGAGGGATGGGAGGAATGGGAGGGGTGGAATGCAGCATGTCCCTGGGGAAGAGACTCAGTCCACTCAGACTGAGATAAGGGGTGGGCCAGTAGAAGAGACACTGTGGGGACGTGACTTCACTTAACCTGTGCCGAGCTGGATAGAAAGAAGGAGAAAACGAATGCACTTGACTTATCAGCGTTTGAGGCCCTCAAACATTGAATGGGCCCTTGGGCAGATGCCCCATTTGCCCTGCGTTAAAGACGGCCCTGTGGGAGGCTGTAAGTGGCCATTCTTCTTTCGAGAGAAACGTCATTGTCAGTATGGTTGATTTACTAAAGGCAAAATGACTGTGCGCTTTGCAAGAGCAGTTGCTCCAGAGCTTAGTAAATGAGCAGAAGCTCTGCTAAGTTCCATCTTCCAATCATGTGCAAGCAAAAATGCTGTTTTTTAAGTTTTCCTTGCATGTGATTGGGTATTCTTTGCAAAGTGAAGCTTTACCTCATTTATTAATCTCTGGAGCAACTGCACTTACAGAGGACATTAGTATTCAAATTGAAAAACACTTTCCTGAAACGCTTGAAAAACATACATATACCATGTTCAGAGAATCTACAATTATACCATACTAGTGATAATTGTATACATCTGTATACCCAACTAATCATCAAACAAATAAACACAAATTGCAAATGAAATTAAAATTGTTAAAATAATGTGAAAATTCTCCAATTGAGTTGCATGAAAAATAAAGTCCACTCTTAAAGTCTTACATAGTTCAAGCCTCTTTTAAGCACTTCAATACCAGGCACTTTTACCCCCTTCCTGCTCAGACTAATTTTCAGCTTTCAGCGCTGTCGCACTTTGAATGACAATTGCGTGGTCATGCAATACTGTACCCCTTTTTGGAAAGCAGACCATCCAAGGTATTTAGTAAGAGGCATGGCGATTTTGTTGAGGTTGTAATTTTTTGGCACAATTTTTTGGAAAATTAAGTTCCATTAAATTACTTTTTTTTTTTTTACAATTTATATACCGTATTTATCGGCGTATAACACGCACCCCAATTTAGGAGCGAATTTTAAGGGAAAAAAAACTTTTAGGAGGGAAGTTGAAGGGAAAAAAAACTTACATTTAAACGCCCATCATTGCAGCCTTGTCAGTGCAGCCTTGTCAGTGCAGCCATGTCAGTGCAGCCATGTCATTGCAGCCTTGTCAGTGCAGCCTTGTCAGTGCAGCCTTGTCAGTGCAGCCATGTCAGTGCAGCCTTCCCCAGTGTAGCCTTGTCAATGCAGCCTTCCCCAGTGCAGACTTCCCCAGTGCAGCCTTGTCAGTGCAGCCTTCCCCAGTGCAGACTTCCCCAGTGCAGCCATGTCAGTGCAGACTTCCCCAGTGCAGACTTCCCCAGTGCAGACTTCCCCAGTGCAGACTTCCCCAGTGCAGCTTTACCCAGTGCAGCCTTCCCCAGTGCAGCTTTACCCAGTCCAGTCTTCCCCAGTGCAGCCTGGGCTTCAAAATCGCCGATCGCGATTTGAAAATGGCGCCGCCGGCGCCGAAATACACAGAGCCGGTCCTCGGCTCTTTCCGGCGGCTGTCGTTCATTTTCGGCTCCACTCGTAGTCCCGAGCGGAGCTATCCGAACCTAGCCGAGTAGGTTCGGATAGCTCCGCTCGGGACTACGAGTGGAGCCGAAAATGAACGACAGCCGCCGGAAAGAGCCGAGGACCGGCTCTGTGTATTTCGGCGCCGGCGGCGCCATTTTCAAATCGCGATCGGCGATTTTGAAAATATGACAGGTCGGATCGCAGGGGATCGGCGTATAACACGCACCTGCGACTTTCCCCTGATTTTAAGGGGAAAAAAGTGCGTGTTATACGCCGATAAATACGGGTATTTACATACTGTCACCAGTGCAGTCCAGCGTTATCATATAATGGGTGTGGCAATAATCAGGGACACTGACTGGTGACAGTATGTAAAAAATAATAATAATAAAATAATATTTTTTCAATCTTTTTTTTCTTTTTTATGATTTCTTGAACACATTGTGACCAGAGCAATACAGTGTTACCATTACTGGGGAAGTGATCCAGATTTTTTTTTTTTTTTTTTTTTTACAAATTATGATTGTTTTTACCAGTGAATTTCACTGGTAAAAGCAACCGTTTTTACTTTAGTAAAAGTTTTGCCTTTACTTTTACTAAAGGCGAAACTTTTTTTTTAGTTTTGGATAGAGTGGAGAGGGATTAGAACATTTGTCAGTTTTTATTGCTGTGTGTGCCCCCATCCGGGAGAGTCACCCTCTCTATTTGTACTTTTTACCATTATCTTGAAAGTGAAAGTAAAAGATAATCCCAAATTCTGAGTTGTCCCCATAAAAGTAATAGAGGGGAAATCTTCCAATGGGGACACTAGTTCTGGTGATCTGGGGGTCCCCAAGGTATTCCCTTAGTTTGCAGGGATTTCCTCTCACTTCCTGTTTGGCTATGGGACAGGAAGTGAAAGGAAAATCTCTGCAATGGGACACAGATGGCAAAAAATAATCTGATGGGGGTTATAACCCTCGCTTACTCTATCCAAAATCAAAAAAAAAAAGTTTTGCATATATTTCTACTTTAACCTCCCTGGCGGTATGATTATTTCGGATTTTAGGTGCTGAAAGCGGTACAATTATTTTGCATGGAAATTTGGCGTTTTATATTGTAGGTCTGTAATTCTTAACAATAACACACTTAAATCTGTCCAAACAAGAGTCTAGTAGATATCCCGGGTATGATAAAGTTTGAAACACAAAAACATAAATTATAATATAATAAATAAAAATAAATAGTAATAAAATAAATTTCCCCACGATTCACTATCGCTCAATTCTGCAAGTGTTCTAATTTATTATCGCTGTTTTCTAGCTGGTCTAAAGCCACTTTTGACGTAAAGGGACACTTTTTGGTTGCTATGGACAATCTCCAGTTTCCAGGCAGAAAGAACAGTATATATCACATAAAACTGCATGCAGGGCATGGGCCAAAGCACTGGGGACAAAAGGAATGTGAAATAGTTTCATACAGTACTGTAATCTGTAAGATTACAGTACTGTAAGTGTTATGATTTTTACTTTTTTTTTAAATATGCCGCCAGGCTCCGCCCCTGTGTGTCGCGGCGCTTGCAGGGAACGGAGCCTGGCACGGAGAGGCTTCGGAGGAGGACGGAGCCCACGGACACTGCGGGGGACATCGCAGCATCCCGGGGAAAAGGTAAGTAAAGCCACACCAGGATCCTGCGATGTAATCCCGAGTGTGACTCGGGCTTACCACTAATGGTCCTGAATTTTAAACCCGAGCCACACTCGGGAAAACCGCCAGGGAGGCTACTTTTGAAATGTGAACACTTGATGTGCGTTTTAAATTTAGAGAGAAAATCAGGCAATGGCACTCATCTGCAAAAGCAGCTACAGGTAGGGATGGAGAGGCCAGCAATGTTAGGATAACAGCAGAAGAATTCTTCCTCACCTAGTAAAGGCATACCTGAAGCGTGCGGATAAGTGTACATGGCTCCTCTTGTAGCTTGGGAAGGGTGGTTATGGTTATTGAGCAGTTTGGCAAGGTTGTATATTTTGGAGTAGTATGATCTAAAATCTTTGGTAATATCTACAGAGCAGCAGGCAGTTTAGAGGCTGTCTATTTTAATATGAGGAATATAATTCCTAGCTAATGTGACACAGGGCTCTGGTGGGTATTCTAGTCATAAAACATTTGTTTACATCTAGATAGGTGTGTTTTTACCTTGTTAGTTAAGGATAGGTTTGTCTTGTCTGTAAGACCCCTTTCACACTGGGGCGGTTTTCAGTTGCTTTAGCGCTGGAAATAGCCTCTGCGAAGTGCCTGAAAACCACCTTCTCTTCATTCCAGTGTGACTTTTCACACTTGGGCAGTGCGCTTGCGGGACGTTCCCAAAAGTCCTGCAAGCAGCATCTTTTGGACGGGTTGGGAGCACTGTATTTAGCGCTCCCAAAACACCCTGCCCATTGGAATGAATAGGCAGAGCTTCCCAAGCGCCACAACACAGGAGTTTTTAACCCCTTTCTTTTGGCTTAAAAGCGCCCAGCTAGCGACCGGAAAAAAGCCACGGCCCCAGTGTGAAAGGGGTCTTAAGAATTTAATTTGGGTCACAGTCTACTCCCTCATAAGAGGAAAATTTTGGAGAGCAAGTTTAACAGTGTTTTTACTCCAGTGGAGTAAACTTATGTCAGGTTGATACACTTAGTGAAGTTGCGCCATGTAAGTTCATGATATCTATAAGATATGTGAGGGATCTACTGTATATAGTGGACTACTTTTGAGTGAAAGCTTATAAAGAGATATCAATTTTATAATGAATAATCCTATATATGTATAGACAACTTTTTAATTTAATTTAATTCAACTTTTTTTTTAATTGTTTAATTCTGATTCATCTCCCTTATGTCTATTGGGGAAAAAATACCCAATTGTACAACTAAGTACATTATCAGATCATCATTACATGATTACGCACCTAGAGTACGCTGTCCAGTTCTGGGTACCAGTCCTCAGGAAGGATGTACTGGAAATGGATCGAGTACAAAGAAGGGCAACAAAGCTAATAAAGGGTCTGGAGGACATTAGTTATGAAGAAAGGTTGCGAGCACTGAACTTATTCTCTCCGGAGAAGAGACGTTTAAGAGGGGATATGATTTCAATTTACAAATACCATACTGGTGACCCCCCAATAGGGATAAAACTTTTTTTAACAAGACACGTGGCCAATCATTAAAATTAGAAGAAAAGAGGTTTAACCTTTAACTATGTAGAGGGTTATTTACTGTAAGAGCGGCAAGGATGTGGAATTCCCCTCCACAGGTGGTGGTCTCAGCGGGACTTGACTTGATGGACTTGTGTCTTTTTTCAACCTCACCTACTATGTAACTATGATGATGGTCCCGAGAAAGCATGGATACATCTGTGATGCTGGACTTTCTCATTGTCTTGGAGACTATTTAAACGTTTTCCTTTCTGGTGGCTGGTGTTCTATCTTCTTACCAGCTACCCTATATACTGTATGAGATTGTGGATTGCTCTGATTACCTGTTGTTGATCCGGATCACCTGCCTCCAGCCCCTGTTGCCGACTTTTCCTCTTCTTGTGGCTTAACTTCTGCTTGCTCCCTGACTATTCTCCTACCTGAAGCCTGCCTTGACCTCTGATGGGATCCCAACTATTCTGTTTCCTGGTGGGCTCTGGTAAACACCATACTGTTGCTTAAAATCCTCATCTCAGGGGAGACCACATTACCTGCTAGGGGTGTCACCCATAAACGTAAGAACCTGAAATGAGTCTGTTAGCAGGGAGGTCAGAAGTTTTCTTGTCCCTTACACAGTACAAGTTCAAAGAGATGCCCTCATATGTTGCCCCCTTTTCTTTCCAGCAAGGGTCCCTGCAGCTTACATATATGAAGAGTGCTTCTGGAGAGGTCAAGCACTATGTAGACTTGGTGACCTTCCATGTCCAGTGGTCCCTTCCTCCTGGCCTTTTGCGCGATTGTTTAATTAAGCATTAAAAAGTGTTTAGTGGCCTGTTTCTATCTGTGGCGTTTTGATTTTGGACCCTATGAACCCTATCGATTTTGATTTCACTAGAGGGGTCTCTGTCAGGTAGGGTTATTTGCAACTGAGATAACTGGTATAGAAATGGACAAGGAGTTTTTCATAGTGCCACAAATATATACAAATTATAAATGTTTTTCAATAAAAGAACGTTATTATAAACAGAAAAGTATAAAAAGAGACAAAATGAAGATAACTCTCCGTGACATACACCAAATCATCAAAAATTGATAGTATATGTAGACAGTATATGTAGCTATATAAATGCCTGTTAGGCTCTACATGTTTCACTGTAGTGCTTCTTCAGGAGCTGTAAGGCATAAATTGGCTACAAAAAATATATATATACTGTATATATATATATATATATATATAAAGAATATATATAAGCTATATAGAATAAATAGGAATCAAATTATAATATATAGAACATATAAATGAATAACATTGAATGAAATATATAAATGAAAAAAGTGTATGAGAAAAAGAAAAACATAATGGGGAAAAATACACACCCCAACTGAATTGGTCTCGGGCTATTGAGGGTCTCAAGGAGGGCAATGAGTATACTGGTAATGGGAAACTTACCTATCATATACAGTGCCTTGCAAAAGTATTCACCCACTTCACCTATTTTGTTACATTACAGCTTTTAGTTCAATTTTTTTAAATCTGAATTATATGTGATGGATCAGAACACAATAGTCTAAGTTGGTGAAGTAAAAATAGAAAAATATATACATAAAACTATTTTTCAGAAATAAAAAAATGATAATAGGCATGTTAGTATGTATTCACCCCCTTTGTTATGAAGCCCATAAAAAGATCTGGTGCAACCAATTACCTTCAGAAGTCACATAATTAGTGAAATGATGTCCACCTGTGTGCAATCTAAGTGTCACATGATCTGTCATTACATATACACACCTTTTTGAAAGGCCCCAGAGGCTGCAACACCTAAGCAAGAGGCACCACTAACCAAACACTGCCACGAAAACCAAGGAACTCTCCAAACAAGTAAGGGACAATGTTGTTGAGAAGTACAAGTCAGGGTTAGGTTATAAAAAATATCCAAATCTTTGATGATCCCTAGGAGCACTATTAAATCTATCGTAACCAAATGAAAAGAACATGGCACAACACCAAACCTGCCAAGAAACGACTGCACACCAAAACTCACAGACCGGGCAAGGAAAGCATTAATCAGAGAGGCAGCACAGAGACCTAAGGTAACCCTGGAGGTTCACAGCAGAGACTGGAGTATCTGTACATAGGAGGACAATAAGCCGTACGCTCCAAAGAGTAAGGCTTTACGGCAGATTTGCCAGAAGAAAGCCATTACTTCAGCAAAAAACAAAATGGCACATTTTGAATTGGCAAAAAGGCATGTGGGAGACTCCCAAAAATGTATGGAGGAAGGTGCTCTGGTCTGATGAGACTAAAATTGAACTTTTTGGCCATCAAAGAAAACCCTATGTCTGGCGCCAACCCAACACATCACATCACCCAAAGAACACCATCCCCACAGTGAAACATGGTGGTGGCAGCATCATGCTGTGGGGATGTTTTTCAGCAGTCGGACTGGGAAACTGGTCAGAGTATTCTTGAGCAAAACCTATACCACTCTGTGTGTGATTTGAGGCTAGGACGGAGGTTCACCTTCCAGCAGGACAATGACCCCAAACACACTGCTAAAGCAACACTTGAGTGGTTTAAGGGGAAACATGTAAATGTGCTGGAATGGCCTAGTCAAAGCCCAGACGTCAATCCAATAGAAAATCTGTGGACAGACTTAAAGATTTCTGTTCACAAGTGCAAACCATCCAACTTGAAGGAGCTGGAGCAGTTTTGCAAGGAGGAATGGGCAAAAATCCAAGTGGTAAGATGTGGCAAGCTCCTAGAGACTTGTCCAAAGCGACTTGGAGCTGTGATAGCCGCAAAAGGTGGCTCTACAAAGTATTGACTTTAGGGGGGTTGAATAGTTATGCACATTGACTTTTTCTGTTATTTTGTCCTATTTGTTTGCTTCACGATAAAAAAAAAACATCTTCAAAGTTGTAGCCATGTTCTGGAAATTAAATGATGCAAATCCTCAAACAATCCATGTTAATTCCAGGTTGTGAGGCAACAAAACACGAAAAATGCCAAGGGGGGTAAATATGTTTGCAAGGCACTGTATGTGATAATTGGTTATATTGAACTCCTATTGTTCAGATGAAAAAGGCAGATAAGGGAGCATCAAAGTCCAGCCATGGGGATCGCAGGGTGAGCACCAGAAAAAATATATTTCAAAAGTGTTCCTACAAAAATATATATGTAAATAATGAATACAGTAATAGGAAAATTCCCTCCTGTATCATTGCAGAGAATACTCAATACAAAACATTATATAACAGCCAATACCAAAAGGAGAGGGAAGAGGGAAAAAGGGGGGGGATTCTGTCTGCATATCTAGGTATCATACAGAAGCGTGGGTTGTCCCCCCTCGCGGGCCTCCACTGTTTGACTAACAGTTGAGTTTCTCCTTGTCCCTCTTCTCACCTTGGGACTCTGGTGGATCGGAATTTCCATTTCTCTTCCCTTTGTCATTCTGGAGTTGATGGATTTTTTCCCCATCCCTTGGGTTTGCCTCAAGCCAGCTGCCCTAGTTCTGGTTGTTGGATCCTGTTGGTTTGCCCTGTTTGGGTCCCCTGATTGGGGCTGACTGGCACCTATCTCACCCAATGATTCCATCCAGGGCGGTTTGTGGGAATCAGCCTCTCTCTATGGATATATGCCTTTGAAAAATTTTCCAAGATGGCGGTAGCGGACTCAACGCACCTGTGTCTGATGTCACGGCCCTGTGACCTTCGCACATGTGCAATTAGTCTTTTCGCATCCGCGATCCACCAGTGACGTCAGACGGAGGCTGATCGGGGTGAGCCCTCTTAAACAGGGCTGCTGATGGATTCATCACAGCTCCTGTTGCCAGCAGGATGGACGGAGTCATTTTCCTCGCTTGGTAGGCTGACTGGTAAGCGATTTGCTAGTCATTTCTTCAATGGATGATATGTTCTCAAATTTTGCATTTGATTGAGTTTATTTCCAACTTTGGGAATCTCTTCTTGACATTTATACCTGTGTATATATCATTATGTTTGTAGATTCAGTTTGACTAGTCCTGGCTGCACTGTTGTCAGAAACCATGAATCAGATCGAGACAGAAGTACAGTTAAATCACACTTGTTTAATAATAAAAGTAAATAGAACAAACGCAGTCAAAACAGTCAGACAAGCCAGAAAGTCAGGAAGCCAGGGATCAGCATAGTGGAAAAGCAAGCGAGATCTGGAGCCAGAAGGAATGTCAGCCAAGCAAGTCTTTAACAGGAACGCAGGAGATAGTCTCTGTGATGTTGACCAAAGCGAAGGCAGAGATCATCTGGGCTGGACGGCTTAAGTAGGCAGGACTGAGGAGCAGGATATCATCAACAGGTGAGCCACTGTGGAGAGATAGGAGCTGGAAATTAGCCGACAGCTGAGCGGCCAGCTCAGAGAAGGGGGGGCTGAGCCCAGCCCTGACAACTGTCTGGGAGTTCTTGCCTGTTCCAGATTTGGTAGTTTTTTTTCTAAAAGCTGTGTTTTCCCACTTCTTATCACATGTTTTTAATATGATGTGATGTTAAACCTGCATTCTGGGCTTGGTTGTATTCTTGAATACAAAGTAATCCAACGATTGATCCCCCCGTTTTCCTTCTCCTCCTTCCTCTTGGTATTGGCTGCTATTTAATGTTTTTTATTGAGTATTCTCTGCAATGATACAGGAGGGAATTTCCCTATTACTGTATTCATTATATACATATATATTTTTGTAGGAACACTTTTGAAATAATTTTTTTTCTGGTGCTCACCCTGTGAATCCCATGGCTGGACTTTGATGCTCCCTTATCTGCCTTTTTCATCTGAACAATAGGAGTTTAATATAATCAATTATCACATATATGATAGGTAAGTTTTCCATTACCATTATACTCATTCCCCTCTTTGAGACCCACAATAGCCCGAGACCAATTCAATTGGGGTGTGTATTATTCCCCATTTTGGTTTTCTTTTACACTTATTCTCATTTATATATTTCATCCAATGTTATTAATTTATATGTTCTATATATTATAAATATAGATTTGATTCTTGTTTATTCTGTATGCCTTATATGTATTCTTTATATATTTTATTTTTTTGTAGCCAATTTATGCCTTACAGCTCCTGAAGAAGCACTACAGCGAAACACGTAGAGCCTAACAGGCATTTATATAGCTACATATACTGTCTCTATCAATTTGTGATGATTTTATGTATGTCGTGGAAAGTTACCTTTATTTCCTCTCTTTTTATACTTTTCTGTTTATAATAAAATTATTTTATTGAAAAACATTTTGTCAGGTCACCTTGAGGCTAGGTGACAGATGCACACCGTTGGGATCAGGAGTGCACCGCAAGGCAGTGGACCCTACGACTGACTGCTGCGGATGGGAGTCCGGGTATAAGGAAGGCAGGGTCGCTGGAACACCAACACGGATCCCACCGGGGTTAGAGCATAGGATTCCCTGGGGCGCGGAGTCTAAGAGCCAGCAGGTTTTCACCAGAGCCTCTGATGGTGAGAATGGACTGGGCTGCAACTGGCTCCAGGTCGCGACCCCCAGGGTCCCCCAGCTCACACCCACAGTAGGCAACAGAAGGATAAGGATAGTAAAGGAATAAGCCAAGGTCAGGGCCACAAGCAGACAAGGACAACAGAGTACACGCCAAGGTTCAGGGTCACAGGCAAACAGGGATAGTCGGGGACACGCCAAAAGGTCAGGCTCACGAGCAGACAGGAATAGTATAGAACACGCCAAGGTCGGTAACAGAAATAAATGTAGAGCACACGGCAGGCAGGAACAGGAAGCCAAACACACAAAGGTTGATCAGCAGGGCTGACCTGCAGTGCAGAGGTTAATATAGAGTTCTCTGATAGGAGCTGAGGTGGAGCCATGCTAGAGGAGAGTTAATAAAAGCAGTCAGGTGAGAGACAGCTGGTCTTTGCAGATGAACACATGGAAACAGGTAAGCTGACAAACAACCTCTATTGCATAACCATGACAGTACCCCCCCTCTTATGAGGCCTCCCCCTTCACCGCCTGGGACCAGGTTTAGAGGGGAACTTCAAATGAAACTTCCTCAACAGACGAGGTGCAAAGACCTCAAAAGCCTTGATCCATGACCTCTCCTCAGGACCAAACCCCTTCCAATGCTTGAGGTACTTGAGAATGCCTCTACAGAGTCGGGAATCCAAAATTTGCCTAACCTCGTACTCCTGATTATCCTCAGAGACCAGCGCTGTGGTAGAGAGAGGACAACAGAATTTATTGAGGACTAAAGGCTTCAGAAGGGCAACATGGAAGGAGTTAGAGATTTTGAGGGAATCTGGAGCTTGAAACAAACCGGATTCAGCTTAGAAGTTATGGTGTACGGACCAATGAATCTTGGGGCAAATTTGAGAGAAGGAACCCGAAGTTTGATGTTCCTGGTGGAGAGCCAGACTTTGTCTCCTGGCTGAAGAGAAGCCGGCTTACGCCTGCGACGGTCAGCAAAACTCTTGAATTTGTTGGCAGCTTTCTGGAGGGAATCATGAACGTCAGCCCACATGGAATTGAATGATTCCTGAACAGTAGCCAAGACTGGAATGTCGGAAGAACAGGTCATAGGAAGAGGGAGTTGAGGATGTCTTCCATAAACAGTAATAAAGGGTGTTTTCTGAGAACTGACGTTGACATGATTATTGTGGGAGAACTCTGCCCACGGAAGTAGTGATGCCCAATCATCGTGATGAGCCGAGACCAAGGTACTGAGAGAGACCTCCAACTCCTGATTAACCCTCTCAGTCTGGCCATTGGATTGGGGATGGTAAGAAGAGGTAAAATCCAAGGTAATGTTAGAGGGATTTTCAAAAGGCTCTCCAAAAACGGGACGTAAACTGAACACCCCTGTCCGAAACGACATGGGAAGGAACACCATGAAGGCGGAAAATCTCTCGTACGAAAATGGGAACCAAGGCAGAGGCAGAAGGGAGACCAGGAAGAGGAACAAAATGAGCCATCTTGGAGAACCGATCGATTACCACCCAAATGGCTGTATTATTCTCCGACAGTGGAAGATCGGTGATAAAATCCATGGTGATGTGAGACCAGGGCTCCTTAGGAATGGGCAAGGACATGAGAAGACGAGCAGGGGCTAGTGTGGAAGATTTAGACTGAGCACAGACATGACAAGCCTTAACGTACTCTTTAACATCCGAGTGGAGGTTAGGCCACCAGTAGAGACGACTGATGAGCAGGAAGGATCGGAGGAACCCAGCATGACCTGCCACCTTGGAATCATGTCCCCAACAAAGGATCTTAGCTCTTAGCTTCGTGGGAACAAAGGTCTTGCCAGGAGGAATTTTTGATTCCAGGGTGGTGGAATGGGCAACAATGCATGAGGTCGGAATGATCGGCTCAGGATCAGGGGTGGACTCCTCGTCCAAAGTGTCAAATGACCTAGAGAGCGCATCAGCCCGACCGTTGCAGGAACCAGGTTTGTATGTAATCGCAAATTTAGAACGGGAAAAGAAGAGACTCCACCTGGCCTGTCTGGGGTTCAGACAATTAGCATTCTGTAGGTATTGTAGATTCTTGTGATCAGTAAAGATCGTAATGGAGTGAGGGGAACCCTCCAAGAGATGACGCCACTCTCCCAACGCCAATTTAATTGCGAGAAGTTCCCGATCACCAATGGCATAATTTCTCTCTGCCTGAGAAAATTTTTGGAGAAGAACGCACATGGTTGACGTCTCTTCTCAAAGAACTGAAGAAGCACAGCTCCCACCCCCATCGAAGAAGCGTCTACTTCAATAAAAAATGGATCCCCAGGATTTGGTCTCCTCAAGAGAGGTCCAGAAACAAAGGCCTGTTTCAGATTGTGAAACGCAGAGACAGCCTCAGGAGGCCAGTCTTTGGCATTCGCACCCTTCTTGGTTAAAGCGATAATAGGCGCGGCAATGGAAGAGTAATTCCTTATGAACTGCCTATAATAATTTGTGAAGCCAAGAAAGCGCTGTGTGGCCTTGAGGCTAGCAGGGAAGGGGCCAGTTGGTAATGGCCGAGACCTTTCCGGGATCCATGCGAAGACCCAAACTAGAAACAAAACATCCCAGAAACAGGACCTCAGGACATTCGAAGGAACATTTCTCCAGCTTGGCATAGAGATTATTCTCTCTAAGGTGCTGAAGAACGGTGCGGACATGGTTTCTGTGAGCAAGCAGATTTTCGGAAAAGATGAGAATGTCATCCAGATAGATGACAACAAACTGGTACAGTAGATCCCTGAAGATTTCATTGACAAAGTTCTGGAACAAAGCTGGAGCATTACACAAACCAAAAGGCATAACCAGGTATTCGTAATGCCCGTCCCTAGTGTTAAACGCAGTCTTCCATTCGTCACCTTCCCATATTCTAATGAGATTGTATGCACCTCTGAGATCCAACTTGGTGAAAATGGAAGCCCCCTTCAACCTGTCGAATAGCTCAGATATTAGAGGTAAGGGGTATCGGTTTTGATGGTCACTGCGTTTAACCCTCGATAGTCGATGCAGGGTCTGAGGGTACCATCCTTTTTAGCAACGAAAAAGAACCCTGCTCCTGCAGGCGAGGAGGATTTCCGCATGAAACCTCTCTCCAGATTCTCGGCGACATACTCAGACATGGCCTGGGTCTCTGGAATGGACAGAGGGTAGGTACGACCCCTGGGCAGAGTTGCTCCAGGGACAAGGTCAATGGCACAGTCGAAAGATCTGTGGGGAGGAAGCACCTCAGCAGACTTCTTACAGAACACATCCCGGTAATCGCTGTATGCCACGGGAAGATCAGAAGATATGGATGTGGTAGCAATAGAAAGTCTCTCCTTGGGGACCACCTTGAGATGACAGGACGAGAAACACGAAGGACCCCAAGCCAGGATCTGCCCAGAGACCCAGTCCACATGTGGAGAGTGGAGCTGTAGCCAAGGAAGGCCCAATACAATGGGGGTAGAGGCCTTGGGTAGAATGAGCAAGGAAATCCACTCCTGGTGGAGTATCCCTACCGACATCCTAATAGGTAGCGTCTGGAAACGTATAGGACCCCCTGGGAGCACAGTGCCATCAATTGCCGAAACTACCAGTGGTGTAGCGAGGGGAGAAAGGGTAAGCTTCATAGAAGAAGCAGTTCTCCAGTCCATAAAATTGCCGGCAGCCCCGGAGTCCAGATTTGCTAGGACCGATTGGGGAGAAGAGCCTACATGGAGGAACACCGGAAGAAGAAGACGAGAAGGTGATGTTTCTGAGTCCAATACTCCACCTTCCAAACGTATTAGACCCTGAGCATTTCCCAGATGAAGCGAGCAGGAGTCACGAAAATGACCCTTGCCCACACAATAAAGACACAAGTCTAGAGTTCTGCGTCTAGCATGTTCTTCGGGGGTTAGTCTAGTCCGGCCCAGCTGCATAGGTTCCTCAGCAGGCAGAGGATGCTCCACAGAGCGACGGGGGAAGAGTTCTGGCTGACTAGGACCTAGAGGGTGCTGGCGTCTTTTTTCTAGGGACCTCTCCTGGAAACGAATGTCGATCTGATTGCACAAGGAGATTACATCATCCAGACTGGCGGGGATGGCTCTTCCTGCTAATTCGTCCTTCACTCGGTCAGAGAGGCCATGTAAAAAGGTTGCGACCAGGGCCTCATTGTTCCAGCTCAATTCAGCTGTGAGGATACGGAACTGAAGCGCATATTGTCCCACTGAACAAGATTCTTGGCGAAGGCGTAAAAGGGCACTAGCTGCTGAAGAAACCCGAGCTGGCTCCTCGAAGATATTACGAAAAAGCTTCAAGAAGTCGGACAGGCTGGAAACCACCGGGTCATTCTTCTCCCACAGGGGGGCAGCCCAAGCTAAAGCTTCACCAGAGACTAGGGAAATGATATAGGCTACCTTAGCCCGATCAGACAGAAAGTTTTGAGGCTGGAGCTCAAAATGAATGGTGCATTGGCTGAGGAAGTCCCTGCAGGCCTTGGAGTCCCCAGAGAAACGGGACGGAGCTGGCAGTAAATATGAATGTGTGGCTGCGACTGGTGTGATAGGTGCAGCTACTAATTGTACTTGAGGCTGCAAGTTCGGGTTTCCCAAGGAGGCCTGGAGCTGCTCGAAGCGGGAAGCCAGATCCTTAAGGAATAGCATCACCTGAGTCTGATTAGATTCCTGGGTCTTGAGTCTGCGAAATATGCCCTGCAATGGATCGGCTGCAGGAAGCGGCACGTCAGCCGGGTCCATGGCTGATCAAACTGTCAGGTCACCTTGAGGCTAGGTGACAGATGCACACCGTTGGGATCAGGAGTGCACCGCAAGGCAGTGGACCCTACGGCTGACTGCTGCGGATGGGAGTCCGGGTATAAGGAAGGCAGGGTCGCTGGAACACCAACACAGATCCCACCGGGGTTAGAGCGTAGGATTCCCTGGGGCGCGGAGTCTAAGAGCCAGTAGGTTTTCACCAGAGCCTCTGATGGTGAGGATGGACTGGGCTGCAACTGGCTCCAGGTCGTGACCCCCAGGGTCCCCCAGCTCACACCCACAGTAGGCAACAGAAGAATAAGGATAGTAAAGGAATAAGCCAAGGTCAGGGCCACAAGCAGACAAGGACAACAGAGTACACGCCAAGGTTCAGGGTCACAGGCAAACAGGGATAGTCGGGGACACGCCAAAAGGTCAGGGTCACGAACAAACAGAAATAGTATAGAACACGCCAAGGTCGGTAACAGAAATAAATGTAGGGCACACGGCAGGCAGGAACAGGAAGCCAAACACACAAAGGTTGATCAGCAGGGCTGACCTGCAGTGCAGCGGTTAATATAGAGTTCTCTGATAGGAGCTGGGGTGGAGCCATGCTAGAGGAGAGTTAATAAAAGCAGTCAGGTGAGAGACAGCTGGTCTTTGGAGATGAACACATGGAAACAGGTAAGCTGACAAACAACCTCTATTGCATAACCATGACACATTTATTATTTGTATATATTTATGGCACCATTAAAATCCCCCTTGTCCATTTCTCTACCATTTACGTATTTAGGATGTGGGTGTCTTGATATTTTGAGTTATGCCTCATACACACAGTTGGATTCTCCGACGGAAAATGTTCGTTGGGAGCTTTTTGTCGGAAATTCCGACCATGTGTAGGCTCCATCAGACATTTTCCATCAGAATTTCCGTCGCACAAATTTTGAGAGCTGGTTCTCAAATTTTCCGACAACAAAATCCGTTGTCAGAAATTCCAATCATGTGTACACAATTCCAACGCACAAAGTTCCACACATGCTCAGATCAATCAGAAGAGCAGCACTGGCTATTGAACTTAATTTTTCTCGGCTCGTCGTACGTGTTGTACGTCACCGTTTTCTTGACGTTCGCAAATTCCGACCAACTTTGTATGACCATGTGTATGCAAGACAAGTTTGAGCCAACATCCGTCGAAAAAAAACCCATGGATTTTGTTGTCGGAATGTGCGATCGTGTGTATGCGGCATTAGCGTTGTCATTTCAATGAGGTAACTGGTGTTTGAGGTCCTCACCTGTTTTGATTTTGGGATGCCTCTTATTTTTATGTAATTTCTTCTGTTTCTGTTTGTAAAGGTGTCCATTAGAAGTAGTTGCATGTTGGATCTGTGATCTAGTGCTGCTTCTAGCTATTCTATGTATTTCTGGAGTTTTTCACCATCAGCTTCTAAGGTGGACACTGTCATCTGTTTGGTGCATGTCCCCGCGTATGTTGTCTAGGTCCTGTCAGGGAGCTATCTCTATACATTCTGAGACTGCCTCTAGGTCTTGCTTGGTGGGTAGGTAGTAGGATGGCTTGCATCTCCCTAAATGTCAGGGTAGCCTTGTGGGCCAGCAGCTCTTCTAAAGAGGGTAGATAAGTGCTTTTTTGTGGTTCTCTCTTGGGATGTTTGCAGCAGCAGCAGTACCACAGTAAAGACTTAAGTAAGGTTTAGTGAGCAGAGTCCTGGGTTTGCACTGTGTGGCCTCAGGCTAAACAAGTCCTACATGGTTGCAGGCACAGCCTTGTTTGGCAGGGGGTGCTGGAGAGTCAAAGTACTGCTGGATTAGTACTGCTTTGAGTAGCTGGCCTGATATGATAGGCACCAGTCTGGGGGACTCCTAGAAGTATATGTACGGTAAAAGTTGTGCCACGGGCGTGGAGCTCTTGAATAGTATGACTTTGCCAAGCCAAGCTTGGCCCCAAAATATCAAAGAAAGTTTTTTTAATGCTGGTCATTTACATTATTGATATGTTCAACTTTTATGATTGTTTTAAGACTCTCAGCATGCCGGTGGAGACCATATTCTGAACCTGCAAGCTGGTTGGAGTTCCCCTTTAACCTTGGCTGATCTATCCAGCATCATTTCAGTTCCTTACTCGATGTTCTGCCTGAATCTCCGAGCCTACTTCTGCCGCAAGCTCTGAAAGCAACACTTACAGGCACTCGTGTTCCTCCTGACCCTAGCCACCATCTGTTCCACCATCGGTGGGGCCTGGGCTGGAGATACAAGAGAGGCTGACCTCTTCATTTCAGTCTCTTATCAGCTATGTGACACCAGCACAAAGGCTGAGCTGTTAAAGATAGCTCTTGGTGTGGACTAAAGTTCGGTAGCTGGCGGGACTGGCTTCCAATCATGTGACCACCAGTTGTCACATGATTAGTGGTCACATCTGAATGTAGCCCAGGCATTCAGAATTGTTTAAAGGGGTGCTGGGGTGGGCGGAAAGGGGTTAAGTAGCACACAGAGTCAAGGGTCAGGATTAAGTAGCTCACAGTGTTCAATTCCCTCTGTGTTTACCAAACACCGTAATTGTTATTGTGGCATTCACACTGCCACTCATACTTATTTTTACTTATAATTGTTTACATATTTATTATTTTTCTCTTCATCATTGTTTAATGTTAATTTTATTGTTTTGGTGATCCCTGGGTGCCTGGTGCGGTTCGTGGCTGCCTATGCCTCCCTTAGCGGCGGACTTGTGTGTCTCCTGGCAGGGATGACTTGCCTTGTTTATCCCTTGCTTGCTCTCGTCGAGCCCAGGGCTCTCTGCCCACGGGCTCGCCTTGAACGCGCTAGCGCAGTAGCGCTGGTCGCGCACCTGCGCAGTGCGGAGAAACTGACCCGGCGACGTCAGGCGCCGCCGGATGGCGACGTCAGACGCCGCCGGACGGCGGCGTCGTGGGCGTCTCCCCGTTGGGGAGCTCACTTAATGGGCCCTCTGGCCTTTTGGGTGAGCAGTGCGGCTCTCCCCACTGAAGACTTGCACACGTGGGGCTTGGATGGAAGGGACGCCTCCGCTGCCTTACCGGGGACATCTTTGGGTACGTTTATCCTCAATTTTTACCTTTGGATACTATCCTTTACCCCACGTTATCTACTATTGATACCGTCTCACGGATACTATCCTGTATCTCATGTTATATGTGATACGTTTTCATTGACAGATTTCCATGTTACCCTGTGGGTATCCCCTCATACTGCTGGGCTCCCACACCCATGTACCCCCTTTGATGCCCTTCTCGGTGGACACAGTGGGTGCTCTTGCTTCCTACGGGCCATCTGACCTCTGCGTTATCAAGAAGCCTCTATGTGGCTTGGTACCTTATCACCCCTTGGGCTAATAATCATGGTAAGTTACACCATATGCCTCAATATCACTAGCTAGGGTGCGGGTACTTTATCCCCCTTTCTCTCCTTTGTTTCTGTGCCTTGCCTGTCCTATCTTGTCCCCCCCCCCAACTCCTCTTTCCTGATCTTCTCTATCTGTCCTCCCCTTCCCCTCCCCCTCCCACCTCCTGTCCCCCCTCCCTCCCTCCCCTCCCCCGGCCCCTTCCCTTCCTTCCCCCTCCCCCCTACATCCTCCCTCCCCACCACCTTCCTTGTCCTTCCCCCTCTCCCCTCCTTCCCTGTCGTTTTTCCCCTTCTCTCCCCCCTCTCTCTCCCCCCCTTTTTCCTTCCCCTCCCCATCCCAATCATCCCTTCCCCTATTTCCCTCCCCTATTTTTATCCCTCTCCTTTTTCCTTCCTTATTCCCTTTCTTCCTTTCTGCCCTTATCTCCCTCTCCTATGCTAACGGCTAATCTTCTTTTACCCTTAACCAGCTGACATACTAGACCCCTCAATTGCTATTTTTTATCCATTCAGGGAATTCCGTACAATCCCCCTTGTCCGCCGCGGGGGAGTAATGTTTGGGCAGCTGGGTGCCGCACATATTCACCTAAATATAGGGTAAGCCATTTCTGTATTTACCTCTTAGGTTATGTTGTTTTTTTACATGCTGCATTATGATTTTTGTATGTATTATGTCTGTATTATTTTTATTATCTGTCTCATAGATTGGTCCTCTTGAGGAAGCCGTAATACCGCGAAACTAGTCGAGAACCAGACCATTCTATACCCTGTAACTACAGATATCCCTTGGGCAATCCCGAGCCTCTGTTTTTGCAATTTTAACAAGTACACTATGTATTTTCCTTCTTTGTAATAAACCTTTTAATTAATTATTCATTGGTGTCTATCTGTACCGATATAGTCCAGTCATTTCCAGGGTGGGAATATTACCGGGCCAACATCAGCCTCTGTCCCCTTGTTCCCACTCTTCTTTGTTTTTGCATATTAATTTGGATGATGGTACGTTTTTATAAAAAAATTGTTATTTTCGATTACATGAGGCTATACACAAAATGTGAGTGTTCAAGGGTCACAATTAAGTAGTGCATAGAGTTTAGGGGTCAGGATTAAGTAATGCACAGATTTCAGGGGTCAGAATTAAAGCTGACATCCAGTAATTCAGTTACTTTGTAAAATTCTGACCCCTGATCTTTGTGCATTACTTAATCCTGACCCCTGAACTGCATAATAAATTCATACATTTATTATGCCATAAAGGGGTGATTTTTTTTATTTTAAAGTATGGTATATACACAGCGGGTAAGATAAGTATTGAACACGTCACCATTTTTCTAGGTAAAGATATTTCTATAGGTGCTATTTAGGTAACAACCCATGCAATCTATACATAGAAAGAAACCAAAATAAATAAATTCAGAAATTAAGTTATGTGTAATAAAATGGAATGACACAGGGAAAAAGTATTGAACATATGACGAAAAGGAGGTGCAAATAAGCATGGAAAGCCAAAACACCAGCTAAAATCAAATCAGTAATTAGAAAGCAAACCTGCCCCTTGTCAGTGCAAATTATTATCAGCTGGTTTAGTCTCAACTGATGGCCTATAAAAAGGTGTCTCATCACCAAGGTGTCACACAAGAAACATCTAATGATGGGTAAAAGCAAAGAGCTCTCTCAAGACCTTTGCAGCCTTATTGTTGCAAAACATACTGATGGCATTGGTTACAGAAGCATTTCTAAACTTCTGAATGTTCCAGTGAGCACTGTTGGGGCCATAATCCGGATGTGGAAAGAACATAATTTCACCATAAACTGGCCATGACCATGTGCTCCTCGCAAGATTTCTGACAGAGAAGTGAAAAGAATTATCAGTAGTGTTGTCCAAGAGCCAAGGACCAATTGTGGAGAGCTTCAACAAGACCTGGAATTAGCAGGTACAATTGTTTCAAAGAAAACAATAAGTAATGCACTCAACTGCCATGGGCTGTATGCAGTCTCACCACGCAAGACTCCATTGCTGAAGAAAAAACATGTTGAAGCTCGTTTAAAGTTTGCTGCACAACATTTAGAGAAGCCTGTGAAATACTGGGAGAATATAGTCTGATCTCATGAGACCAAAATTGGAGGTCAAATGGCACTGCACATCACCCCAAAAACACCATACCAACAGTGAAGTTTGTATATGGGAACATCATGGTGTGGGGCTGTTTTTCAGCATACGGTACTGGCAAACTTCAATTCATTGAAGGAAGGATGAATGGAAAAAAGTACCAAGACATTCTTTTTTTAACTCAAAGTTTTTACTGAAAAATATTTTTTGCAAGCACTTCAAGTCATTGAACCATTCCAGAGAAATTAAACTGATTGTAAAGGCTCTTTTTTTATTATTATTTAAAATAACAAACATGTTATACTTACCTCCACTGTGCAGCTCGTTTTCTACAGAGTGGCCCTGATCCTCGACTTCGGGGGTCCCATGGCTCCTCCCCGCATCAGATAACCCCCTAGGAGAAGTGCTCTCCCGGGGGGTTACCTTGCGGGAGCGCTCCCGAGTCCAGCATTCAGCGTCCATAAACATGAATGCCGGACTCGGCCCCACCCCCCGGAGCCTGCATCAGTGGATTTGATTGACAGCAGCAGGAGCCAATGGCTGCGCTGCTATCAATCTATTCAATCAAGATCCGGGACCCCGTGCAGAGAGGGACAGTGCGTCTCCGCCGAGGGAAATACAGGGCTCAGGTACGTAAAACGGGGGGGGGGCTGGGGGGCCGGTCACTGCCAGATGTTTTTCCACCTTAATGCATAGGATGCATTAAGATGAAAAAACACGAGTGTTTACAACCCCTTTAACACAAACGTACCATGGTATTAGTGACAAGTCTAACATTGTCACAAAGGAATGATTTGTTTTACATTTACCGATTTTAAAGCGTAACTCCACTTTTGTTGCGTAAAAAACATTCCCCCTGGGTGATCTATGTACATTACAAGGATTATAACAATCTTTGTTGCAGATTCCTACCTTTTGTTATGGATTAATAAATCCATGTGTGTTTGTCTGTGCCTCTGTGCTCAGTAGGTCTAATGGGAGTGGTTTCATAATTATCTATCAGCTGTGGCAGCTGAAGAGCACTAACGAGGAAAGCTGCTGGGCCTGCAAACCTTTAGAGGTGTTCCTATTGGAAATATCTCACCAAAAATTACATTTTTGTTGCAGGGGATGCCTGAAATCTGACTTGTATCCTAGGCAGACTTCTGTGAAAATTGGTGAGCCAATCACACAAGTAGGAAAAGATGTTTCTGGGGAATGGTCAGTACACACTCTGTGTACAGAACAACTCCAGGTAGCCATATTGCACTGCATTTACAGAAAATTACAGCAGTTGCAGATTGAAAAGGAATGGTAATTTTTAATAACATTCATTTACAATATGACTTGTATCGCAATTGTACACACTATATTATTTTTTCTTTATTTGCTATTTTTTTTCCCACGAAAGTGGAGTTACCCTTTAAGTGTCACATTACAAACACACCACATTGACACCATATATAAACATTCAGAATATGAGACTGCTACCTGTACAAGACTCTATCCAGAATTAAGTCAACCGGTGCTAATCCAGGGGTATCAAGCCAAGGCGACCACACTGCTTGAAATTTATGTGAGTTACCCCTATGCTGGTAGATATATTTTTCCAAATGGATTGTTACCAAGACATTCTTGATAAAAATCTGCTGCCATCTACCAGGATGATGAAGATGAAACAAGGGTGGACATTTCAGCAAGACAATGATCCCAAACACAAAGCCAAGGAAACTCTCAATTGGTTTCAAAGAAAGAAAATAAAGCTGCTAGAATAGCTCAGCCAATCACCTGACTTGAATCCAGCAGAAAATCTATGGAAAGAACTAAAGATCAGAGTTCATAGAAGAGGCCCACGGAACCTTCAAGATTTGAAGACTGTTGGTGTGGAATGGGCCAAAATCACACCTGAGCAATGCATGCGATTAGTTTCTCCATATAGGAGGCGTCTTGAAGCTGTCATTACCAACAAAGGATTTTGTAAGAAGTATTAAATACATTTCAGTTAGCATGTTAAATAATTTTCCCTGTGTCATTCCATTTTATTACACATAGCTTAATTTCTGAACTGATTTGTTTTGATTTTTTTGTGTTCAACTCTGATTTTATTGAAAATTTTTAATTTACATAACAAAAACATTATCCATATACTAAAGATAATGATAAAAAACATACCACATTACATGGGGATACTTTAGACCGTTCAGATTTTTAAACCCTAAGAAAAATAACCCTGCCTTATCTTCCTTCGTCCAACTAGATAAAATATATAGTTTCCTACTCCCTGTCTTAAACCCCCACAGTGGTGTTAGATATATCACACAAAACACAACACTAAACAAACACAGAAAAAAACAAAAAAAAAAAGAGGGAGGATTACTAAAATATATATATATATATATATATATATATATATATATATATATATATATATATATATATATATATATATATTATGGTCGGAGCCCTATGTCCGATATGGACATAGATAACACTTATAGTAAAGATAAGACTTACCATCGGAAATAGACCTGAAAGTGTGGACTTACCATATGAAATAGACCTGAAAGTGTGCCTTGGTCTAATGGCCGGTATGCCAAAATAAGGGGGCATACCCTGGTTTAAGAAATGATTATTCTGTAAGAGAAATGAATGAAATGAATAGTTGAGAAATGCTGTGAAATGGGGATGGGAGGGTGGGTATCGCGCACAGGAAACCGACAAGCACCACAGGTGAGCGGGCTGCTTAAATACCCCCCGGGCTCCTCCCATAAATTCAGGCCACCATACTGGCCTTCCTACTTATGGTCGGAGCCCTATGTCCGATATGGACATAGATAACACTTATAGTAAAGATAAGACTTACCATCGGAAATAGACCTGAAAGTGTGGACTTACCATATGAAATAGACCTGAAAGTGTGCCTTGGTCTAATGGCCGGTATGCCAAAATAAGGGGGCAAAAACATTCAGGTAGGGTTATAATTTTTATTGGTTTTCAGTTATTTATTGAGCCAATTTGGAGAATGCCTGTGCCATCTCTGTTTGTGGATTGGGGATGTACCGGGCGAAGCAGGCTGATTTCCACCTGCCTAACCTTTTGATGATGTGATCTGGCACCCCGTGGCGGGATGCCGCGGAGGCTGCTCCGATGCGGAAAGAGTGTCCGGAATACTGACTAGGGTTAAGGTGGAGATTGCGGAGAAGTATTCTTATGTGGCTCACAAACTGAGAGGCATTTAAGGGTTTGACTGGGAATGGTAGAAGGGGACTGCTGTCTGGTTGTTCAGGCAGGAGAGATAGGAGTCGGTTGAGTACAGCGACTGGACACCAGCTGTTGTTGGTTCTGTAGAGGTGGATGTTCACTCCCGAGCCAGTTTGCTGGGTTTTAGAGACCTCGAGATGCAGGATAAAGTGGTCTTGGTGTCGAAGCAAGTGTCGTCTGCATAGTACTAGGTCTGTGGGTTTGTTAGTGGTGAATTCGCCAGGCCGCAAGAACCCGTAGTAAGCTAAATATATGGCTGCTTGTAGGACCGTGCTGGGGAGCAGACCGAATGGCGAAGTAGCCAGTATGTTTGACATGTCCCTAAAGATGGGCCCCGTAATGGGCAAACGCTTAGTGCTGATGACTGGTTGTTGTTTCTGTATTCCCCTTAGGATGGCTCGTATAGCGTGGGATGAGAACAGTGACGACTTCGTCGGGTCTTCAAGCGCCATGAAATGTTGAATGCCGGCTAGGTATAACCGGATGGTGTTGTAGGATAAGGCCAGCTGCGTGTGGCAGTGTGCCGTGAAGGCCAGTACCTGTTTGATATCTGTTGGTTCTTTGCGGCAGGGCGTGAGGAATTTGTTGAAAGCCTTCCAAGCTGTCTGGTAGGCTTTGAGTGTGTTGCGGGAGAGGGAATTATTTATGAGTTGCGTAGCTCCGTGTAGATGTTGCACTAATCCAGGGTCAGTTGTGACCAGACGGGGATAGGGGCCGACATTGGGTCGGCATCGGGAACCTGTTTGAAAAAGGAGGGATAATTGAAACGTGATAGTGCGTCAGCTGCTGAGTTGTATCTGCCGGGTATAAATTCACAGTGTATGTTGAACTGATGTTGTAAAGACAGTTGAACCAACCTGCGCAGGAAGGACATGACTGCTAGGGACTTGGACCTGCCTCTGTTGATGATGTCTGCCGTGGCCTGGTTGTCGGTGGTGAAGACTACGGTTTGTCCTGTCCAGTGGTGGCCCCAGAGTTGTGCGGCTGCCACTATGGGATAAAGCTCAAACAGGGCAGATGTTTGAGAAAAGCCAGGTATCAATAGTATCTGTTGAGGCCAGGGTCCTGAAAACCAATGATGGCCAAAAATTGCCGCGAAACCTGTGGAGGCTGCAGCGTCAGTCACTACCTGGGGTGAATGGATCGAAACCATAGGTATGAATAAAGATATGCCATTCCAGGCGGACAAGAATTCCTCCCACATTGATAGGTCCGCTATAGCTGCGGAGTCTAATTTCAAAATTTGATCAGGGTCTTGAGTTTCTGACAGAAATCTAAGTAGGCGTGATACGAATGTGCGGCCTTGTGAGATAATTCGCATAGCGAAGTTGAGCATACCTAGGAGAGACTGCAACTGTTTTTTGGTACAGCCCTTGGTGTGTGTAAACTCGTGAAGGACTGCCCTAATGCGTGTTAATTTGTCGGGGGGGAGACTGGCCTGCATTGCGCAGGTATCCAAGCTGACCCCGAGAAAGGTGATGATGTTTGCTGGACCGTCGACTTTGTGCTCGGCGATAGGAATGTTGAGGTTTCCAAAAATTACTCTCAGTTTGTCAAGATCTCCTGGGGGCTTGTTGGGCGGTTCTATCAGTAGGAAGTCATCCAGGTAATGGATGACTTCATGGCATTGGCCCTTGTGTAATAGTATCCAAACAAGGGACTGTGCGAACGTGTCGAAGAGCCACGGGCTACTCTTCGAACCGAAGGTGAGTTTCGTAGCAAAATAATACGCTTCCTTCCATTTGATGCCATGCCAGCACCAAAGGGATGGGTGGATGGGCAGGAGCTTGAAGGCATCCGAGATGTCGGCTTTGGAGAGCCAGGCACCTGTGCCTGCTTTGATGATCGCTTGTATTGCCATGTCCACGGAGGAGTATTTTAGGGAAAACTCTTCGGAGGGGATCAGGGAATTGAGACTGGGTATGTGCGAAGAATGAGGCGCAGACAAGTCGTACACCAAACGCAATTTATTAGAGAATTTGCCCTTGACAAGCCCAATAGGGCTGACTCTCCATGTGCTGAAAGGGGGGCAAGTGAAAGGGCCTATTACATAGTCTCGATCTACCTCTGCCTGTAAGAGCTGATCTATGGCCTGTTCGTCGATGGCTGCCGAACGAAGATTGGCGCATTCGTGAGTACTGTGGGGCAGTGCAATGAGGCCGGTGTGAAAGCCTATTGTGAAGCCTTGGATAAGGTAGGTGGCCAGGGAAGGGGTGGGGTGTGAAGTGAGATACAGTCCTAGCCATAAGATGTTGATTCGGCTTAGTCATGCCCTCTTGTTTTGCTTGACTTCACACAAATTCCTAGGGTGTGCTCTTTGGCATAAAGTGCAGATGTGAAGTAGGCGGCATTGGCTGAAGTTGCAGGACCCGTAGTTGTAGTTATTACAGATGGCTGCCCCTCCCACGGTTCGGACTGGGTGTCCGAGTTTGTCCACCTGAGGCGTTGGTTCAGGGGGTGACTGGCCCTGTACTGTACCTGAGGTAGAGGGGAACTCGAAGGGCCGTCTGATCGCCGTATTGGCGCACCAGGTGGCAGTGTGGGTGGAAGACTGTCAAATTGCACACAGAGGTGAGCGTAAGCCGGCAAAGTGGCGGCAGAAGAGCTCTGTGTCCATGAGACTCCAATCTGTCGCGATCTGGAATTGTGCGAATCTGGCGGCGGCCTTGGCTGAGAAGGAACGATGATAATCGTAGAAAGCGAAACCTCCATACTTGTGGCCCAAGTCTACCACAGTATGGAGGTATAAGTCCAGCTCTTCCCGCCTGCTGGGGGTGGCTGAGCACAGGACATCTCTGAGCATGCCAAAGGCCAGGGTAAATTCGGGGACTGATAGCTTGCGGTTCAGCCTGGGGTCTTTGGCTTTAATGACCACCGATATGTCGCCCCAGGAGTAGGCTTTATTTTCTGCTAAATCATGCACGGAGATAAGGAGAGAGGCCAGGTTGACGTCCTTGCCGTCCAAAATGTCCTTCCTGATACTGGTTGGGACCAGGTGGGAGGGGTAGACAATGACGCTTGAGCCTGAGGTACCTGTAGGAAGAGGTGTCAAGGTCTGAGTTGCCGTTGGGTCGGGGACAGCTGTGGCCGGTCGGGCCTCCAGAAGTGCCACCCTGGCTTGGACGTCTGCAACTGAGGTGGATAGAGATGATACCATTGTGTGTAACTGCGAGATGGCCGATGATATGGACTGGAGGGATGCCTGTTGGGTACTGGGTCCTGCTGCTGGTGGGGGGAAGAGGAGTTTGAAGAGCTCGCCTTTCCTCGCTGTGGCGGGGAAGGGGACACCTCTGCGTCTGAGCTCTGCCGTCAGTCTGGGGATAGTCCATCCCCTGAGGGATTGCACGCTGCCGCTTTCTGAGACCGGAGTAGGTGATAGAGGGGCCGTGAAGTCTTCACTGCCGGCCTGGGACATGGTTGCTCTGGTGAGGATCTCTCGAGCTTTATCTCCTGGTTGACTGTAACCTATTGGGGGTGAGATGGATTTCAAGTTTTTCTTTGATCCGCTGCGTCATACTTACCCGACTTGTTCTCCCTCTTTTTTTTTTTTACCTGGGGGGATATCGTCCAACCTGGTGCAGGGTGGACCTACTGAACTTTGACTGACCTGAGGAAGATGAAAGGTGACAATTCGTGAAGGGATTGCTAAGTAACTTGAAGCAATGATTTGTATGGTGCTTGCAATTTGTGACAATGAAATGGTTCGAAATGTTTGCCTTGATTGTGAAATGAATGAACTGCATGACAGAGGTGCGGCCTGGTCGTGTCACGATTTGTTCGACCGTGGACCGGGCTCTGGAGCATGTATTGAAATGAGGCAACTAAAATACTGATGCTCCTGGGTCGAATCGGTGCTTGTTTGCTGCATCTGGATTCGAATAGGAGTGCGGTATTGAATAAATGAGAGAAATGATTGTTTTGACCGAGGCTCGTATTGGTTGTGCCGTGTTAGCGACTGGCAACCAACCGAGCTCTGGTGTGGGTATGAAATGTGATCGAAACCTGTGATGCATGCCGTGCCGAATCGGTGCGCCTTGGATGCGACTGGTTTCGAAACGGTGATACGTTGTGAGAGTACAATGGTAGAAATTGCGTGACAGAGATATGGGTCAATCCCCGGTGTCTGCGATTCAGCTGTGATCCGGATTTCTGGAGCATGTATCAGAAATGTGGCCAATCCTGGGGCACGCCGAGACGAATCGGTGCATTTTCATGCGACTGAATTCCTGTCGGAACGTGATACGTGGGAATGAAATGATAACCATGACAGAGGTACAAATGACTGATAAGGTAACTCTGGAGCATGTATAGAAATGAGGCCGATCCTGGGGCACGCCGAGATGAATCGGTGCATTTTTTATGCGACTAAATTCATGTCGGAACGTGATACATGGAAATGAAATGATAACCATGACAGAGGTACAATTGACTGATAAACGTAACTCTGGAGCATGTATAGAAATGAGGCCAATCCTGGGGCACGCCGAGACGAATCGGTGCATTTTTTATGCGACTGAATTCATGTCGGGACGTGATACATGGGAATGAAATGATAACCATGACAGAGGTACAAAATGACTGATAAAACGTAACTCTGGAGCATGTATAGAAATGAGGCCAATCCTGGGGCACGCCGAGACGAATCGGTGCATTTTTATGCGACTGAATTCATGTCGGAACGTGATACATGGAAATGAAATGATAACCATGGCAGAGGTACAATTGGCTGACAATAACGTAACTCTGGAGCATGTATAGAAATGAGGCCGTAATAACTGGGGCACACCGGGACGAATCGGCGCATCTTTGGTGCGATTGGATTCGAATCGGAGCGCGGTAGGTGACTGAAATGAGAAATGATTTGAAATGTCAGAAATGGGTTTTCAGAAATAAGAAATGATTTGAAATGTCCGAAATGATTTTTTAGAAATGTTGTTCCAGAAATGAGAAATGATTTGAAATGTCCGAAATGAGTTTTTTGAAATGTTTTAGAAATGAGAAATGATTGGTACCGAACTAACTTGATTTGATAATTTTACAAGCTGCGACTGGCTATGGCTGTCTACTAATACCGACATGCTAGAAATGATGCGACGTCAGCGTCGCTGTGCTATCGAATTGTAACATATCGAAAGTACGAGCGATATACATTGCAGTTTTGCGATGCGGGTGAAACGAAATTTGAACTCACGGTTAAGTGACATGATATGAAAAACGAAAAGTCCGACGGGACCTTACCTGCGACAGCCAAGCCAGACGCGTGGTACAACTATAAACGAAAACGCGGACTTCGAAAGTTTAGAGTACGGAGTATCGAATACGGGAACTGCGAGGCAAGAACTTGCGGACGCTGGTATATCGAATAGTCGGCTCAGTGACGTATATCGCGCACAGGAAACCGACAAGCACCACAGGTGAGCGGGCTGCTTAAATACCCCCCGGGCTCCTCCCATAAATTCAGGCCACCATACTGGCCTTCCTACATATATATATATATATATATATATATATATATATATATATATATATCTGAAATAAAATATAAATAAAACTACCAGAAATAGCTACACAGACCAAAATCAGCCCGCTCAAACCAACTCTGAACCAACTTCATGTCCTACCGCCAACCCATATATAGATCCTGCAGTTCAAGGGATTCCCTTAGCACCTTCCAAGGGAGCCAAATTTGGCAACGTTGTTCATAAGTGTCCAATTCCTTTAACAGAAGAGTTTCCATCATCTCGATATGGTCCATCTCTGAAACCCACTCAATCAACGATGGAGCATATGCCGACCGCCAATGAGCAGTATAACCACTCTTGCAGCTGTCAACCAATGCCTTAAAAGGCCTTAATGCTTTTATATGAGCCTGGTAAGATAGATAGCAAAGTAATTTGTGGCGTGTTGGGAATAGATACCCCAGTTGCACGAGTATGAAGCTGGAGTATCATATCTCAAAAATTATGTACAGATGGACATTCCCACCAGATACTCAATAGCGAAACCTTAGCAGAGTGACAGTGCCAACAAAGGTCTGAGACATCTGGATATATCCGGTGAAGCAACAGCGGGCATCTTTACCAAAGAGAAAGGGGCTTGAAATTCATCTCATGTGCCTTAGTTGCTGAAGACATACTATATGTAAGGATAAATGCTTTTTCCCACTCGGCTTGGATGGAGTCTAAGAATAAGAACCCTATACACTGCAGACAGAATGTGCTCTAGTATAATATCTTGTAACAGAAGAGACTCAAAAGTATCTGGCTCCCTATTAAATACATCCCTGGAAGGAAAGGAGAAAAGAAAAGACGATAGTTGCCGATATTCCAGCCAGTGTCTAATTGATTGCTGCTGTATAGGAATCAAATTTGATAGCAATGGAAGAGTTCCCTGGCAAAGGATTTGAGATATTCGACGATTTGACTCCTTACTCCATAACAAGAAATGTCTCCATGCTGCTGCCGGAGGGAACCCTGGGTTACCGAACAGGGGCATCATTAATCCCACTTTAGGAGAAAGTCCTAATTGGGTTTGAAATCTATCCCAAATACGCAGTAAATGTGCTGTAATAAAAGATAAAGAAGAAAGTGGACCAGGGACAGAGATATCTAGCCAGGAAAGCGCCTGAAGATCAAAAAGGGCAATCGACTGTTCTATGTGTACCCATTATTTAAGGTGAGAATGATGGAACCAGTTTACTAGTCTAGTTAACACCGCTGCAACGTGGTAATAATATAGATCCGGTGACCCTACACCCCCCCCTTTGCTTTAGGGAGAGATAGGATTCTCCTTTGTAATCTAGGTCTATTGCAACCCCAAATAAACCTTGTGAAAGCAGATTGTAGAGTAACAAAAAAGGAACGAGGGGCCACTATGGGTATAGTTTAAAAATGGATATAGTACCGCGTTTTCTCTATCTTTTTCAAAGTATTGATCCTCCCAAACCATGAATAATGGGCTTTTTTAGATCTTGTATTGTACGCTGCATAAGAGGGTAATAATTTTCTATATATAACTTCGTAAGATCTTGTGGAATTTTTATACCCAGATATTTAAGTGTCAAAGTACAAATCTTAAATGGGAAATTTTTCCCAAAAGCCTGGACTTGATGTGGTGACAGAGATACGTTAAGAATTTCTGATTTGCACAAATTAACTTTAAAATTACTCAGGGCCCCAAAACGCTGAAATTATTACAAAATAGAGGGCATGAGACATGTGGATTGGTGACATAAAGTAGCAAGTTGTCAGCAAATACTGTCAACTTTACCTCCTACCCATCTAATGGTATGCCTGTAATACAAGAGTTTTGTCTAAGAGCTGTTACCAGATGTTTCATTACTAAGACGAACAGAAGGGGAGACAGCGGACATCCCTGACACGTACCATTTTCAAATGGAAAGTTAGAAGACAACGAATGATTAATCCGTATTCTAGCTCTTGGCTTAGTATAGAGTGCCATGATTTTTCTTAACAGGACTGGTCCTAGTCCTATTTGAATCAGAGTGTTTTCCAAAAATGGTCAACCAACAGGATAACCAACACGATCAAATGCCTTCTCTGCATCAACAGAGAGAAGGCAAGCTGGTATTTTTGCTGACTGAGTATGATCAATGAGTAAAAGGCATTTAAGCGTGTTATCACATGCTTCTCTCCCCTGTACAAACCCAACTTGATGTAAATGTACCAGATTTGGAATATGGGGTTGAAGACGTGAGGCAATCAATTTAGCAAAGATCTTAAAGTACTAGTAGTAAAAAAGTAGTAAAAGTACATACTAGCTCATTATGAATTACTTACCTGAGATCGAAGCCCCCTGCAGCCATCCTCATACCCCACTCCGGCGGGCGTAGTTACTTCCCGGTATCGAGGGCTCCGGCACTGTGATTGGCCGGAGCCGCGATGACATCACTCCCGATCTGACATAAGGGTTTCATTTAAACGCCATGACCAATTGGAACGTGGGGTCTGAGGAGGTTGTATTGTCAAAAAAAGAGGTGAGTAATCTGACCAAATAAAAGACCCAATATCCATAAGTGGATTCCATTCCAATAAATGTGATCCAGTTTTAAAATAATCTAACCTACTATAGGATTGGTGAACTGAAGAGTAGTATGTATAATCCCGATTTTTAGGATTTAAGGTAGACCAGAGATCCAGCAATTGGTGTTCAAACAACTCTCTTTTAAGGGCTCTCAGCCGGCTGTAAGAGATATTTGATCGCTGAGAGGAGGTATCCAGATGGGGTTCTAGTACCATATTAAAATCTCCTCCTACAAGAATCGTACCTTCTGCAAATTCTGTCAAAAGGTGAAGATATTGTGTAATTGCCTTTATTTGATCATAGTTTGGGATATAAAAAATGGCGATTGTATAAACCCTATTCCAAAGCCTATATTTAAGAAAGAGATACCGGCCATTGGAGTCCGTTACATGCTCCAAGGGCAATATTGGTAGACACTTGTGGATAGCGATGGAGACTCCCCTACTCTTGGAAGAGGACAAAGTACTATGAAACCATCTCGAATAATATCTTTGTGAGCATGCTGGAATACAATTTACTTTAAAATGGGTCTCTTGGAAAAGTATAATGTCTACCCTAGCTTTATGAAGGGCATATAGAATTTGGCCTCTTTTGGATTGATTATTAATACCCTTAACATTATATGAACAAAGTTTCAATGAGGACAGCGAGGATAGTTTGGTTGCCATTTCCTGGCTTTAAAAAAAATGATGTATTTGTATGTATGGATTACATGGGTTGTTACTGACATGTGGTGAAAATTTCACGTCAATAGCACCTTTAGAAATATATTTACCTAGAAAAATGGTGGCGTGAACACTTATTTTACCCGTTGTATATGAGAGAATAGCCATAAAAAATAAATGCTTTAATTGGTCGTGCAAGCCACCTTTAGCTTTCTAGTCTAATAACTATGTCTTTTGATATCAAATATCTGAGATGGAACACTTTGCCATACAGGAGAACTGTTTGCATATAGCATATGTTTCTTTGTTTGCAATTAAACATCCATTTTTGTAAGATTTGGCCATCATTGAAAGAGGGCAAGTCTACTGAAGACCAAGTAATGCTCTGCTGAGAAATTGTAGACAGCCTTATTTGCCCATGTAAAATGACATTTAAAATAAAAAACACCTTTCCTTAAAGGGTAACTCCACTTTTTTGGGAAAAAATATCAAATAAAAAAATACTTACAATTACAATAAATAAAATTGCTGCACAAGTCATATTGTAATTGAATGTTATTAAAAAATACCTTTCCTTTTCAATCTGCAGCTCTGTAATTTTCTGTAAAATGCAATATGGCACTCTGAGGGTGTGCTGTACACAGATGGTGTACAGAACCCACACCTTCCCCAGATTTGTAATGTCCTGCTTGTGTGATTGGCTTACTGATTTTCCCAGAAGATACAAGTCAGATTTTGGGCATCCCCTGCAACAAAAATTTAATTTTTTGGTGAGATACTCCCAAAATCATGTCCATAGGGATGCAGACCCTGCCACTTTTCTCATTAGAGCCCTGCAAGTGCAGTAGCTGATTGAAAATTATAAAATCACTCCCATTAGATTCACTTTTCACATAGACACAAACTGTTATTTCTTCAGAATAACAAAAGGTAGGAATCTGCAACAAAGTTTGTTAAAATCTCCACAATGTACATAGATCACCCAGAGGGGAATGTTTTTTTCTTAACAAAAGTGGAATTACTCTTTAAGACCACATCACACTAGCGATTCTGTCTCAGACAATTTGTTACCAGTGACAAAATCACTTGTGTAACATGAAGCAAGTAAACCATGTAAAAATTGCAAAGGGTTTGTACGAGATCTATCACCTTCTCCTATGGTGCCGGCTGGTCCAGCAAGACATTGCTATGATGCTGCTGAATCAATTTTATGAAGCATTTAAAACATCTGTTAGCTAAAGTAGAATTTTTCAAATATACAATATACCTGCATTGCACCATGGGATATAATAAGGGCGTGTCTATGCCCAACTTTTCACATTTTTTGTAACTTTCCAGAATTTTAACTTTTTGAGCCTTCTCAGGTATGTTGGAGTCCTACTGATTTTATCCAGAAATATCTGAAGGCATTAGTGCTTGCTGTCATCATATGACACCAATGTTTTACTATACAACTCATGACAGGTTCACATATCTATTTTTTGTAGATATAAGATTTCTTATTCTGTTTGGCAGGTACATAAGACTGCACCCAGCATGAATATTATAAACTACAAATCAGATGTACATCTTGATAAGTGCGCCATACTGTGCTTGCACAACTGCAAATAAATGTTTCATTTTCTCCCCACAGTTTGCTTCGGTGACATAAAAATGCAGGGCTGGGATAGAGAGAGAGAAATATACAGGGCTTCATGGGCACGTCTACAATCTTCCTGACACAGTCACACTGGTGGATTACTCAACCTAAGTATCACGTAAAAGTTGTTCTTCAACTAGCCCTACCTCCCACAGTCTCTCTGCATTACATACATTCAGTCCCAACTCTGAGTTCAACCCATGTAATGAGGAACTGAAACAGGAGCAACAGTTAGTGCAGTTAACTCCTTGCAATCCCTTAGTTTCTGCACTCTTCTTAAAATTCATTTCAAAAGAACACTTAAAGAAGCTGTTAGACCCTATATTTCAAATATTGAAAACATGCAGAAATAATGCAAACCTAACCACAGAAATAAAAACACACTTTAGTGCTGGTTCACACTGGTGCAATTTCTGATGTGACTTGAGTCGCACAGAATCACATGACAAGGGAAATCACAATATTTTCAACGGTGCCTGTTAATATAAATGCGACTCTGTGTGGTGCGATTTTGGAAAAGGTTCCTGTGCTACAATTTCAGTGCAAT
Source organism: Lithobates clamitans (assembly GCA_037952925.1). Classification (NCBI taxonomy): domain Eukaryota; kingdom Metazoa; phylum Chordata; class Amphibia; order Anura; family Ranidae; genus Lithobates; species Lithobates clamitans. The sequence continues at coordinate 1,886,881 of JBBGZY010000052.1, read as the reverse complement.
TTGGCTCCATAGAATATGCTAGCCACATCCAAAGTCGCAATAAAGTCGCACTACATATCGTACTAAAAATTTTATCAAAAGTGCATCGCAGTACTTTGAACCAAGCCTTAATTAATTTATGTTTTTAAAATATTTTAAACATTTCAGCTGGCGTAATTATCTGAAAACAGTCTTTCTACTGAACTGCCATATGTCAGCTTAAGTTGAAATTAGGCTTACAGTGGGAGGGCTTTCCTATTAGACTCTGAGGAGAAGGGAGAGGTAATTAGAAGGGCTTCAATAAAAAGAAAGTGCTTAGAGTAGGTATCTCACGATCAGACAAAGCATAGGCAGGAGGTTGGGCATTGGTACAAAGTATGTAGAATAGCAGGCTCTGTACAGTGCAGTCACTGATAGGAGCTATACATTTTTAACAAATCCTCCAGCAGTTACAACAGTTTCTACTTAAATGTTCTATTAATTTATACATAGAAGAGATACTGCTTGACCATATCAACCTGGCTGTAATACAATTATGTGCTTACTGGTCATGTAGACCTAAACATGCCTGCTCACTACCCTCTTCTGCCCAGTTTCATCCTTTTGTTCCTCAGAAACAAACTCTCACATAAAACAAAGCATTGCTCTGCACATGCAGCCCCATGGGAACAAGGAAAGTCAGTCCTGTGTAACTTCTGTGTCACTACAGTCAGATAGTCAGAACTTACATAGGACTGATGACTTTCTACCCACCCCAGTGTAACAGTGCTTTGCCAATGCCCAAGTAGCAGTTCTATCACATTAGAGGAAGGCAAGTGAGTTTGGGTTGCCATCTGTCTGGGTTCACCTGGACTGTCTGGGTTTTGAATCATGTGTCCGGGTTTCAGCCCGCCTGAAACCCGGACACATTATTCAGCCCTTCTGGTCGCTCACTGTGCCTAAGCTGTGCCACCATGGCTGTGTCCCAAGATCAGGTCCGCAGTGACAGATACATTGTCTCTGCTCCTGCTACATAATGAATGCTCCACCGGGCCAAGGTTTCTCACTCCCCGTCTACCCACTGCACTCTCAGCACTTTCATCAGCTCAGTGTGCTCCAGAGCTGGCTGGAGGTGGCTGCTCTGTTGAAAACTGTGTGTGCAGATCATGCTGGGAGATTGTAATATGTGAGGAATTCAACAAAGGGTGTTAAGGTGGCCAAAAGGTTTGGGGGTGAGGGAGAGCAGGATGAGTTTGTGAGGAGGACAGCTATAGAAGGGAGTAAAGCTAGTACTGATGCTGTGTGCCTGCAGCCGGCTTAAGTTGCTCTGTGCATGCCACTCTACAGTGGCCTCTACAGCGATGGGGGAAATGGATTTTGGCTCGTTCACACTAGTGGTTGGGGGGAAGTAGGACCCTGCGCTTGAGTCACACTTTTACTGCCCCTACCCCCAACCGTTACCCCTTTGGCTGCAGAGGCAGCAGCTGGGGGTGTGATCTTTTTTACATACTTTCTTTATATACACATATATATGTGTGTGTTTATGTATACACACGCCTAATAGTTTTTATAACAGTTTTTTAATATATTCTTATATATTTTGTTCTAACCAATTATGTGTTTAACTTCACATTTTTCCTTCTGTATCACTACCAATGGAATAGTGTGTTGTATGTATTCTTTGTAGAGCTTATGACATGACACTTTTTAATATCATTGTTTATTATATGCCTTTGTCAGAGATAATTTTAGGTATGTTTATTGATCCATGTTTTCTGATATATTTGACATGGGTGGATTGGAGGATTATGGATGTTATATAGTTGGTAAGGTTGAAAATAGACCATCAAGTCCAACCTGTGTCTGTGTGCTTTTATGTCAATATTACATTGTATATCCCTGTATGTTGTGGTCGTTTAGGTGTCTAGCTAATAGTTTTTTAAAATTATCTATGCTCCCTGCTGAAACCACTGCTTGTGGAAGAGATTTCCACATTCTTACCGCTCTTACTGTAAAGAACCCTCTATGCTGTTTCTGGTTAAATTGCTTTTCCTCTAATTTTAGTGAATGGCTGCAAGTCTTTTTAAATGCCCTTTTGCGGAAAAGTTTTATCCCTATTGTGGGGTCACTAGTACGGTATCTGTAGATTGAAATCATATCCCCTCTCAAGTGTCTCTTCTCCAGAGAGAATAAGTTCAGTGCTTGTAATCTTTCCTCATAACTAAGATCCTCCAGACCCGACCTAGAGAAGAAACTTGAGACACATGAGGGAAATTATGTGGCTGACCCAACTCCTTCCAACTATGGCTCATGGCAATTTTCTCTTCGGGCGGTGGAACTTCATAGACTTGACATGACCAAAAAATCAATGCTCAGCACAGCGCAAGGGGTATTTGAATATGGAGACAAAAACGGCCCCCCTGGTGAATCCTGAGGATGTTAATCGTTGCTTTATGCAGTAATATAGGAACTTATATTCTACTAGGGTGGACTACGAGATGGTAGACCTGGAGAGATATCTAGATGGGGTAGAGCTTCCTACTCTATCCCATAAGGCTAGTGAACGGCTAGAGCAGGAGATAACCTTAGAAGAGGTCCAGAAGGCTATGTCCCAGTTACAACCTGGAAAAACCCCTGGGGCAGATGTGATCCACATCGAATTTTACTCCACGTATCAAGAATTTCTCGCCCCTAGATTTACCCGATTGTTGGGAGAGCTCTCCGGGGGGGGGTTCCCTCCCAGAGTCTATGTCTGAAGCAGTGATTGTGCTGATGCCCAAACCGGGTAAGGACCCCGAGGACTGTGCGTCATATCGTCCAATTTCATTAATTAATGTGGACGCCAACATACCGGCAAAAGTTTTGGCCAACCGCTTGTCACAGGTCCTAGATGAGCTTATCCATGTGGATCAAATGGGGTTCATGCCTGGGAAGGGCACTGATATCAATCTAAGACGCCTTTTTCTAAATCTGTCCATTGCTCATGACAATAGCGGCTCCAGGGTCATTGCTTCCTTGGACGCCGAAAAGGCGTTTGACTCTGTGGAGTGGGGCTACCTCTGGGGGGTGCTGGCCAGATATGGGTTTGGAGCTCAATTTTTGACTTGGCTTAAACTGCTCTATCAGTCTCCCAGTCTATACGCACTAATGGCAGGATCTCTGAGAGCTTTCCACTGCAGTGGGGTACACGCCAGGGTTGTCCCCTCTCACCCTCCCTTTTTGCCTTGGCTTTGGAGCCGTTGGCCATATTGCTCCGGGCATCCCAGCAGGTGGTGGGGATGAAGGTGGGGCCCTTGGAGGAAAAAGTATCACTTTATGCAGATGATACTCTACTCTATATGCAGAATGCGGACTCCTCCTTGAGATCTGTCCTGGTCCTCTTCGATGAGTTTGGGCGCTTTTCGGGGGTCCGGATTAATTGGTCCAAGTTAGTGTTTTTTCCCTTGGATAGTATGTTGAGAGTCACGGCGGCCAACACCCCCTTGAAGTGGGTAGATACCTTCAAATATCTGGGCGTACATATTCATCTTGACCTGCATACATTTTATGACCTTAATATAAGACCAGTGATGGAGCAGTTGAGAGCTAGGTGTGTTTCTTGGGGGAATCTTCCGTTGAACCTGTTGGGACACAATAACCTTATCAAGATGGTTTTTCTCCCTAAGTTTAATTATCTTTTCAGGAATTCACCGGTTTGGCTGCAGAGTTCCTTCTTGCAAGACCTAGATAAATGTATTGGAACTTTTATTTGGGGGGGCTCTTTGCGTTTGGCTAGATCCACCTTGTGTCTACCTGTGCGGTGTGGGGGGTTGGTGTTGACTAACTTTCAGTTATGCTATTGGGCAGCCATTTTGGTATTGGTCCACTGGTGGTTTGTCCACTCAAGAGCCAATGCAGCTGTGTGCCTGGAAGCGAACCTCCTGGGTTCTCTCAGTGAGTTGGGAAACCTGGTGTACCGGGGTCCCAGGGCCTACGCCGACCTCCCGCTCCCGACTAAAACGACTCTTAAGGTATGGGGGGTGGTTAGGAAAGGATTTCGCAGGCCGAACTCCTGGTCTCCATTTCAGCTGCTCTGGGGGAACCCTAATCTCCCACATTTTCGGACCATTCCGGGTCCGCAGGTGTGGGCGAAACATGGCATCCAAATTCTTAGGGATATCATGCCGTCAGGATTTTTACTTGATTATAAGGACCTATTGGACAAGTTCCAGTTGCCTACATGGATGTGCTTCCGTTATTGGCAATTGCGCCATGCTGCCAGAGCCCAATTTGAGGGACAGATAGCCGTAACTACGCATCCCATAGAGGAACTCCTGACCCAAGAATCTTTATCCAAACCTCTCTCTTCTCTCTATTTGTCGCTACTCAGCTTGGAATCTCCTAAGATGGAGTGGCTCTGGGGGGCATGGAGCAATGATATTCCCACACTGGAGAGAGAGGATTGGAACGAATGTTTTGAGGACAGCTTAGGGCTGGTTATCTCCTCCAGAGATAAACTAATACAAACTAAATTCTTACATAGGGTATATTATACTCCGCAGAGACTGGACAGATTGTTCCCCCAGAGGAATCCCTTATGTGGTAGATGTCGAACGCAGACTGGCACGTTTTTGGGTGGCAGTTTTTGAAGTCATTAATGAGCGTCTTCAGCTGTCCTTGGTGATGTCCCCAGAGTTGGCCTTACTTGGAATTCAGGAGGATGACCAGAGGCCCCGCTATACTAAGCTTTTAGTTTCTTATTTATTATACTATGCAAAAAGAGTCATACTACTGAAATGGAACTCCCCCTCACCTCTATCAGTAACACTTTGGGAAACATCTATCAATAATGCCCTGCCACTCTATAAAATGACCTATCTTAATAGGAAATGTCCCAAAAAGTTTGAAGGGATATGGTCGCCATGGACGGCGGGGGGTTGCTAGATGACTTACCATGTGCGAGGTGGCTGTCCGCCCCCCCCTCTCCCCCCTTTCCCCCCTACTTTCCCTTCCGCTCCCCCTTACCTGATCCCTATTCTCTTGCTCTCCCTTGCCGCATTGACTTTAATTTGAGTGATCGTCTCTGGCTGTCATTGGGAACCGAATGTCAATTTTCATAGTTACGTTCAGTTGGTAATGGTATAGATCGCGTATTGTTATATATTCGGTAATGTTTTACTGTAGCTAAATGCATGTATTTCTCTGCAGTTTTGTATCAACCACCAATGCCTTAACTGTTGTACCATAATTGACTTTTCTATAATAAACTGAAATTTTCAACCGTGAAGATCCTCCAGAACCTTTATTAGCTTTGTTGCCCTTCTCTGTACTCTCTCCATTTCCAGCACATCCTTCCTGAGGACTGGAGCCCAGAACTGGAAGGCATACTCTATGTGCGGCCGGACCAGAGTCTTGTAGAGTAGTAGAATTATTGTTTTTTCTCTGGAGTTAATTCCCTTTTTAATGCATGCCAATATTCTGTTTGCTTTGTTAGCAGCAGCTTGGCATTGCATGCCGTTGCTGAGCCTATCATCTACTAGGACACCCAGGTCCTATTCTATCCTAGATTCCCCCAGAGGTTCTCCCCCCAGTGTATAGATTGCATTCATGTTTTTGCCACCTAAATGCATTGTTTTACATTTTCCACATAAAACCTTATTTACCATATAGTTGCCCACCCCATTAATTTGTTCAGATCTTCTTGCAAGGTTTCCACATCCTGCGGAAAAGTTATTGACCTGCTTAGCTTAGTATCGTCTGCAAATACTGAGATTGAGCTGCTTATCCCATCCTCCAAGTCATTTATGAATAAATTAAATAGGATTGGTCCCAGGACAGAACCCTGAGGGACCCCACTTTCAACATTGGACCATTCCGAGTACTCCCCATTTATCACTACCCTCTGAACTTGCCCTTATAGCCAGTTTTCAATCCAGGTACTCACCCTTTGGTCCATGTTGACAGAACTTACCTTGTATAGTAAACGTTTCTGGGGAACTGTATCAGATGCCTTTGCAAAATCCAGATACACTATGGCTATGCGCCTTCCTTCATCTAGATGGCAGCTCACCTCCTCATAGAAGATTAGTAGATTTTTTGACAAGATCGATTCTTCATGAATCCATGCTGATTACTGCTAATGATACCGTCCATTTGTGTTTTTTTTCTTCTTTTAGCCATTTTTAATTTTTTTTTTTTTTTATAACACATTGGGGTTGATTTACTAAAGGCAAATTGACTGTGCACTTTGCAAAGTGCAGTTGCACTCTACAACAGCAGTTGCTCCAGAGCTTAGTAAATGAGCAGAAGCTCTGCTGACTTCCATCATCCAATCACATGCAAGCAAACATGCTGTTTTGTTATTTTCCTTTGCATGTGATTGGGTGTTCTTTGCAAAGTGAAGCTTTACCTCATTTACTAAGCTCTGGAGCAATTGCACCTGCAGAGTGCAACTGCACTTTCCAAAGTGCACAGTCAAGTTGTCTTTAGTAAATCAACCCCATTGGGTCTTTACAAAAATTATCCTTTGGTGAATCCTTTCTCGCTCCGTCCAGATCGCCATTATCTAGGTGTTTTACTTCAGACAGCTTTTGTCCTGCCCATCCCCTCCCTGATTAGCCCTATTGCTGTTGGTGTGACAGTACATATTTTCCCCTCTTAACAAGGGGCTGGTCAGCCTGAAGGAGGCGGGGCCTCAGAAACGCATTGCGGCCCACCCCCTCACTAATCTGTGTGCCTTGTCTTTCCATAGTTTGAGAGGCGCGCAAGATCCGGTGACGCTGTCGTTTCTCTGTCCATCCACACTGTGGGTCCTGGCTGCTCAGCCAAGTGTGTCCACCCACAGTTATTCTGTGTTCATTCTGTAACTCATTGACGCTGTCAGTCTCGGTTGTTGCCCCATCGGTTTTGGACGTTACATAGCTGTCCTCCAGTCCACCTTGTCAGCCATCCGAGGACACCGCATACAATACAACAGCACCCTTCATATGCAGCTTGCAAGGTTTTTACATGTAAGTGGATATTGAATAAAGCATTGTTGTTTTCACGTACACTGACCTGGCGCCCTTCTCTCTCCTTTCTATTTCGTTCCTGAGGGAATCCCAACCTCTACAAGGAGCTGCCGTCCTGTGTATATCCCATCCAGTCATCATCATCTGTGGTTTCCTTCCCACTGGCCCCTTTCCTGTTTATGGACTAAATAGATTTTTATTCATTACCAATTTTTATCCACTGTTATTCATTTTCATTTTTGTTTTTTGTTTGCACTAGTTCTGCTTATATTTATCTATTTCTCTACTAGTACATACCATCTGATGTCAGTGAGCGCTGACTCTCTCGCTTTTTAAGTGGTGAATTGTTTGCTACTTGCCGCGGCCTCGATGCTCTGCTTTGCGCCCATAGTAGGAATTACTTGTGCTCATCTCCCTTTGAGGGCTCTTTCACACTAATGTTGCTCTCTGAAGAGTGATCTGTGTTTGGATCTTTCCTGAGAGGGTATTTGACAGGCTGTGAGGAGGTATTGTTTCACCTGTACACTGCCCGCTTTAAACGTCACACTAGCGTGGCTGCAGAGTGGCCCTATTCACTTGAAAGCAAAGCAAATAGTTTCAGCCACAACATACCCCCAGCTGCTGAATCTGCAGCTAAAGGGGAACAGTTAGGACGTGGTAAAAGCATGGCTCAACTGTAGGGTTTTACTGCCCCTCAACTGCCATCATATCCTCCACACTCCTCTCCTGTACATACTGCCCACTGTCATACCCTCCACACTCCTCTCCTGTACATACTGCCCACTGTCATACCCCCACACTCCTCTCCTGTATAATTATAATTATAATTATATATTTTTTTATATAATTCCCCCTGTCATAACCTACACTCCTGTATATAACTGCTGTCATACCCTTCACACTCCTCTCTTACACATAACTGATGTCAATCCCTCATTAGTTAGTTTAACTACTAAAGCTGGCCATATCCTGTGTGAATTTCCTTAGGAACTGGTTGAAATTGTTTCAGTGGGTGGCCCTGCCGACACTGCTGCGTTCAACAAAAGTTGAACACTCAGTCTACTTTTGTCGAAAGTCTGCTAGAAAATTTGCAACTGAACAGTGACTGCACCCAGTTAGGTGCAGTTGCTGTTTGGGTAATTCAACAGCTGGTGGGGCTGGCTGTCAAAATACAATAGCTGCAGCAGAAGCTTTGTTCATTGGTGCTGTATAGCATGGATGAAGCCTGTAGGCTGAGCGAAAAAAAAAGGCTAGCCATACATGTTAACATTTCCCTCATTCAGCCCCACAGGCTGAACTAGAGAAATCAATAGATTCACCCATCCACACAGGTTACCTATGTACCCAAACAGTGGCTGCGTCTGACAGGAAGCAGTCACTTTTGGACAAGAATTTTCAACCTGGCTCCTTCGATTTTCAGATCAAACTTTGTCAAGCTTGGTGGTTCCGACAGGGCCAACAACAGCTTAAAGTTTGTCCAAGTCAGCATTAATAACAAATAACAGATTATGAGAAGCCTGACAGTCCTTAAACAAATTTCAGGCTGCTTATATTTCCATCCGATATAAAGGATGCAGAGTACTTACAGAAAAAGCCATTCTCTTTTCTGTGTAGAAGAGTAACTGCTGCAAAATAAAGATAAAAAACAGAAACTACTCACTATGAGGTCTATTTATCAAGATTTTCACCCAAGATTCACACAACTTTCACCCAAGAGTCACAATTGTTTTTTTACAAATTTGTGATTTATTTGTAATTGTGTCTTCTCTCACAGCACAAGGTAATCACATTCTGCCTAAATGAAATCTGAGGTGTGTTTATGTCCCTGTATGACTGTGATAGGGACATAAAACTGCTTCAGAGCAGGGACCAGTGTTAGTGTTTTTCTTTCGGGTAGAGTGACTTTGTCCCATGTTGTCTTTCTTTTAAGGAAATCTTTCAAATGTGAAGCATGTTACAGAACATACTGAAAAAAATTTGACAATTTGTGCTGTCACTGCCATAATCAGTTGTTTCAGCACCACCTATTTGAAACGTTAATTCTAATATTTTTTCCCATATTTCTACAGCCCTGTTATGTTACACAACACTTATATATAGATATATACTGTATATCATACTCATCTGAAAGAACCAACAGTTCCTTTACAATTCTTACTCTAAATAAAGGCGAGCATACAACATAAGAAAAATATACATATACTGTACCTGGTGGGCACAGCTCCTAACCATCTCAGTATAAGGCCAGTATAAAGAAAAAGTAGAGGCAGTGTGGGTTAAATAATCAAAGTTTGTATAATAATACTTCCTGTATCAAATAACAGGCACATGGTAATGGGACATCCTTTGCTTTCATAATTTGCTTTCATAACTCTAGAACTTAGAAGTGCCAGGCAACCATGTTACAGAGGTTGCTCACTCTGGAATTTTTTTTTAAAAAAGTCAGCAACTACATCGTAGTTGCTTCGTCCCATCTCCTTCATTGCAGCCACATGTGTCATTTTTAGGTACCTGGGTCACCCAGCATTATTTGGCAGATTAATCACTGATTTCTATGTCAAGCCAAATGACAAGATTCAGCATTTGCGATTCTAAACCAAACATCAATTATTGGTGAAATAATCTATTTCCTGGAATTGGTTGATAGGGTTGTGGAGAAAAACATCTCTGTAAATGACTGAAAAAGTTATGCAACCTATACGGAATACGGCATAGGAGTTGAGCATTCAAGAAAGTCAGTCCAACAATTACAAATACCCTTTGTCCCTCTGATGCAGTCATTAGGATCAAGCCAAGATCCTAATGATCCTTTTGGTGATAGAGGCGAAGGAGAGGCAAGACTGATGCAGGGCAGAGCTTGAACAAAGGACATTTAGATAAGAATGGGTTGGGGAGGTGTTGTTTAATGGTTAAAGGGGCAGGAGGGCTTGTCAGGGTAGGATATATGGGCTAGATGTGAGGGAGGAGTAAAGAGAAGCCATCTTTTGGCAGTTTGTGAGTCTTGCCCACTCTCCCCATTTAGCTCAATGGGCCTGTTTTCTTAGTTAGTTGCTACAATGGGTGAATTGGGGAGGAGGGACAAGCGTCCTGGGTAGCAAGTTAGAGCTTTGCTTGGGTTATTCTTATAAATGTTCTAGAGAAAGACATAGCGAACATATATTTTTATGAGGTTGATCTTCCAGATGGCCAGGTTCCTAACGGTGACAGATATCCAAAACAAAAATCTGTCTGTCTGTAAAATCAAAGGAATGGAGTGTAAGGAAGTCAAATAGGTGGGCCTACTGGGACTGATTAGCTTCTGTAGCTAGTAAGGCTGAATTTTTGGAACTTTTTTTTTTGTTTTCCCAGCACAAATTTATAATTATTTTATGACTGCATTAAAAATTTGTAGTCTTTCACATGTAAGCAAAACTTAAATATTTTTGGGGTTGTTTGATGTAGTGCCAGCCGAACAACTTGTCTATCTGTATCAATGAAAGGCCAGCATCAACCTCCAGAAACACACTTCCCCCTTAATAATTTTAACACGTGGAAATAGGTGCACACTGCCCAGTTTTCATGGGAAAATGGTAGCTCACAGTCCATATCGGCAGAGGAATGCACACAACCAAATGTCCCATTCATGTCTTATGCCTGTATACACGATCGGACATTGATCGGACATTCCGACAACAAAATCCATCGGGTTTGGGCCAAACTTGTCTTGCATACACACGGCCGCACAAAGTTGTCGGAAAATCCGATCGTTCTGAACGCAAGGACGTAAAACACGTATGTTGGGACTATAAACGGGGCAGTAGCCAATAGCTTTTGTCTCTTAATTTATTCTGAGCATGCGTGGCACTTTGTGTGTCGGATTTGTGTACACACGATTGGAATTTAAACATTTTGTTGTCGGAAAATTTTATATCCTGCTCTCAAACTTTGTGTGTCGGAAATTCCGACGGGAAAAGTCCGATGAAGCCCACACACGATCGGAATTTCCGACAACACAATCCGATCGCACTTTTTCCATCAGAAAATCCGGCCGCGTGTACAGGGCATTAGTGTTGCATGCTTCTTAAATGAGGTGTAAATAAATACAAAATTTGATTGTTTCCTTTTCACATTCAAACTCTAGCACTTCTGGTTTTGTGAATCAGCTTGTACGCGCTCTAACCTTACTCTTATTTTTCTAATGTGTACGATTGTTCCAGGTCAGTCTATTAGCTTTAAAACCAAAGAGAGCTGTGCAACCTGTATTTTCAGAATGAGGTTGGCAATAGCAGCTTCAGATATTTTCTTTAAAACGGAAGCATCATGGACTATACTAGATGTATCAGCTCTAGGCACTGTAGTCTAAAGGGATGAATAGAGATTGTAACATTCATTTATTTCTGTATATATTTATTGGGTATTAAGTATCACATTTAATATGTTTCCATTTTTCCTATATTTTTCAGCCACATCTACCCCAAAACACAACAACTTCATATAATCTCATATCCTGCATTTGCAACCACATCACTACCCCCTTCCTTCTCCCGAAATCTTATTTGTCTCATTTGCAGCCACAAACCTTTTCCTCACAAAATGTCCAGGGACAGTTGGTCGCCTCCTTCCAACTTCCAAGTGACATATTTCTCCTGTGATAGCAGACTAGATCTTCAGCAGACAGTTCCTCAGACAGCTCTCTGTAGCTTCAGCATCCAGGCCCTCAGGTTACCCACCTAAGGCCCTTACAATAAGCAGGCACATGGCATTGTTGCTCTGGAGGGCTGCTGGACTGATCCTCTGCAGGGAAAGACCTAGAAGCTCAGTCTCTCAGAGCATTTATGCAGTTTCCCAGCAGCCTTCAGGGCCCTGCTCCCTGAGATTGGACAGGGCTGCATAATTATGCATACTGCCATCTGCATAGCTCCACACCTATGCTGAGAATTCTCACAGCTGATTCCTGCTGAACAGGCAGATGACAGGTCTGTGTCCGTTCCACTGATGCAGAGGGGACACAGACACAGCCCGCTTTCCTCTAGGGCAGTGGTTCTCAACCATTCTAGTGCCGTGACCCCTTGATAAAATTTCCCAAGTTGTGGGGGCCGTTAAACAGTAAAATTATTTTCGCAGCGTGGGTTGTCAGCACCCGAATCCCAGAGGTATTTGCATACGATAGATTTCAACACTGTGAAGAACCCCAAGGGGATCTTGTAAGGGATCATTTGGAACATAAAGAGCAGCCTGGGCAAGATGTTCATCTTCACAACGCTGATTCTCCCCAACCATGAGTATGCTAGCTGGGTCCATTTATGCAGATCTGATCTAATCAAGTTCAGTAATGGAATAAAGCTTACATGAAACAGAGAAGCTGGGTTAGGTGTAAGAAATATGCCAAGATATTTCAGTGCGTGTGGTTGCCAACTAAAGGGAAAGGATGGTTTCAATTGAGCCACAGTTTTATGTGGAATCGAGATGTTTAATATTTCGGATTTGGACAGGTTCATTTTAAAATTGGAGATGGTTCTGAACACTGTAACGGTCGACATAAGGTTAGGGAGTGAAATAATGGGGCGTTGAACATAAAATAATATGTTGTCTGTGTATGCCGCATATTTATGCTCCGTGGTGCCTATTTTAATTCCGTGAATGTTGGGGTTGTTCCATATCGTCGAGAGGAAGGGTTCTAACGGAAGGGCAAATAAGATAGGGGAGAGGGGACAACCCTGACAGGTGCCATTGTGTAAAGTGAAAGGTTCGCTTAGGGTGCCGTTAATTCGTAGTTGTGCTGTAGGGAAATTATAAAGTGCTGAGATCCGGGAAAACACGGACGGGCCAATGCCCAGGTGGGATAATGTCGACATCAGATAATCCCAGTCCAGCCTATCAAACGTTTTTTCAGCATCTGTGGATAGGATAAGGGTGGGCTGGGAAGATCTACGAACGTAAGAGATCAGGGATAAGGTTCTTAGGGAGTTGTCACAGGCCTCTCTGCCCAGGATGAATCCAGTTTGGTCTCTATTTATCCACTGAGGTATCAGGGGAAGGAGCCTATTCGCGATGGCTTTAGCATACAGTTTGGTGTCTAAGTTCAATAAGGAAATTGGTCTATAACTGTCGCAGATGCTGGGGTCTTTACCAGGTTTAGGGAGAATAGTGATGTGAGCGCGAAGAGTTTCTGGTCGGAGAGCACTACCTTCAGAAACCGAGTTAGCATATGGCGTTAAACGAGGAAGTAATTTATCCGGGAAGGCACGATAATAGGTTAATTGTTAGACAATCTGGTCCTGTGGTTTTACCATTAGCCTTGGTCTTAAGCGCTACTTGTAATTCCGAGGTAGTGAGATCCCCTTCCAGTGCTTCAAGAGCGGAGGTGGGTAGTTTTGGTAGGTTAGCTTGTGCGAGATACTCTTGCATAAGGGCTTCTCTAGTCCCCTTATCTACTGTAGTATGGAAGTAATGTATCCGCAAAGGCACGGTAATAGGCTATTCTTAGACCATCTGGTCCTGGGGCTTTACCATTAGCCATGGTCTTAAGTGCTACTCGTAAATCCGAGGTAGTTTTGGGAGGTTAGCTTGTGCAAGATACTCTTGGATAAGGGCGTCTCTAGTCCCCTTATCTACTATAGTATGGTGCATGTGATAGAGTTGCTGATAGAAGGAGCGGAATTCTTTAGCTATGGCAGAAGTCTCATGTACCAGGGTATCGGAGGGTGTCTTAATTTTAGCTATAAATTAGGCAGTTTTTTTCTGTTGTAGCGAGCGAGCAAGGAGCCGACCTGGTTTATTACCCCATTTGTACAAGTGTTGGGAAACTATGCGGAATTGTTATTTTTGGTTCCGAGTAAAAGAGGGCTTTAACTCTTCTCTCTTCAAAGTCAGAGAGTGAAATATTGTCTGGGATTGTAATGTTTTGTGATTTCTCTCTAAGGATCCAATTTCCCGGATTAGCTTAGATTGTATATGTGTTCTCTCTCCCTTTTTTCCCTAGAACTAAGTTCTATGAGCTTCCCACAAACGTGTGCCTTGTGGGCCTCCCAGAGTATGCCAGGTGAAACATCTGGGGTCGTATTGTCTTTGAAATAAAGAGAGAGGTCCTCTCCAATCTGTTTTTTATCAATGTCTTCGTAGATAAGGGTATCATTTAGTTTCCAGTTTGTAGTTTTTAAGGGTAAGGAGGAAATTTTCAATTTGAGACTGATCAGGGCATGATCTGATACTGTTGAGGTTTCAATGTCAGAACAGAGTGACAAGGCTAAGTGGTGATGGTCAATAAAAAAATAATCTATCCTCGAGTAGGAACGGTGAAGGTGCGAGTAGTGTGTATAGTCTTTTTCTCGCTGATGCATCACCCTCCAAACATCCATGAGTTGAGCGTCATGGAATCGTTTGCGGATATAAGTCAAAGGTTTGTGGGAGATACTAGATCTGCCCTGTGAGGTGTCTATGGCAGGCTCCAGGGGAGTGTTAAAATCCCCTGTCAGAAGAATGCACCCGCAAGCAAAATCTCCCAATTTGGTAAGAGTGACAGCTATGAATCCTGCTTGATCATGTTTGGGGGCGTAAATATTTGCTAAAGTGCACAGCATATTACCCAGGCTGTCACTCAAGAATAAGTATCTTCCAGAGGGATCACTCAGTGCTGTTTCGGACGTGAAAGAGATTGCCCTACGGAGTCCAATGGCCACTCCTTTTGCCTTATTGACATCTGATAGGCTGTAGTGCAAGTTGGGTAGTTTTTGGAAAAATGCTTAACAGAAGTCGTGTGGGTAAGGTGAGTTTCCTGCAAGAAAACAATGTCCCCTTGCAGGCGATTAAGTTCTCTATAGGGGTTAGAAGAGAAGGAAGAGAGGCAGAGAGAGCAAAAAAGAAAATACAAGTCAAAGTCCAGAAAGAGCAAGTTGAAAACTTCAACCAATATATATGATTGTCTAGGATTTGCACGCAAAAACTTGCTGTGTGTAGACAGGGCAGGTGGGGGACCCAACACCCCTGAGCAAGTCACCCAGCAAAGGGCAACGACATGTGGTCATGGGGTCACACAGTGCCCCGTAACGGGGGGGGGGGGGTTGCAGCCCCAGACATCAGCTAGCACATAGCAAAAGGAAGTGTTCACCATCTGAGTGCTCTGGCACGAGCACTGTGCATAAAACAATTATATGTTCATAAAATATAACTTTAGGCATAGTAACTAAAGCGTATACCACTTAGTAAACAGTAAAAAAGTCATAACCAAACCACTGGTGGGCAGTGATTATAATGTCCAACCAAACAGTAGGGACAGAAAAAACAGATAAATCTACCGATATGGTACTTGCGTGTGGTAATCAGGGGTGAGACCCCTGCACAAGGGCCATGAGACAGCAACATAGGGGATTTACCCCATCTGTGATGAAGAGTCCGGAGTGGCAGAGCGGCGTTTCCAGGCCACTTTCTGCCAGTGTACCTCAGAGGCAGTAGGGAGCAGAGGGATGGCACCCTGCCAACCAGGGAGTTCCGGAGGATTGATGTTGAGATCCATGCAGAACTTGTCTAAGTCCTCTGGAAAATGAAGTACAGCGGTTTTGCCATCCCTGTTCGCTATGAGGGCAGCCGGGAAGCCCCATCGGTAGTTGATAGAAGCAGAGCGCAGCTTTTCTGGCCTGGCCAGATCACAAAGAAAGACAGGGTAACTCCATCAAATTCTAGGGTGGCTGCCTCCCTTGCCCTGATGAGCTCCTTCTCCTCGAAGTAGTAGACCCTGCAGATGACGTCTCTTGGGGTGTCTGAAGACATGTTGCGGCAGTGGGGGGCCCAGTGGACTATCCAATTTCAAAGGATGGTCGGCCGGGTTGCCCAGCAGGCTGTTAAAGATGCCATGGATAGAGGTGAGGAGATCATCTCTGGTGGCCTCAGGCAGGCCTCTGATCCGTATATAGCTATCTCTGTCCAATTTGGCAGAAGAAGCTGGAGACCGGTGTCTGGATTCAGGCCTGTGTCGGGAGGCAGAGCCAGAACCTGTGCCACGTGGAGAGCGGCCTAGGCCATCTGTCTCAATGAAATCCTCCGATTCCGTGGCCAGGAAACATTTAATGGAGCCCGTAGAGGTGTTTTTCAGGCAGGGTCTTACCCGTTCTCTTGCCCATAATGTCCATATGGTAGTAGCAGCTAAACATCAAGGTAATACTGATAACTCGGGTGCCAGCGCCGTAGCTCACAAGAGAAGCATCCTCACTGCTTCATGCTGAAACCACGCCCCCATGGCATGCCCAAAATGAATTTCATTACATTGTAGTATTATTTCAGCAACTGAAAAATGTACATTGTCTGTTACTTTAATTAAATAAGTGCTCCATGTCTAAATTTACCTTTCTTCAGTGTGGAGTCCCTTTTTAAAGCATCATAAAAGCAGTTGGTGTACACTCTTTTAAACAATGGAATTTTGCTGTGTTAAAAACTATTATTGCGGTTTACATTTGTTCAAAATTTTCTACAATCAAGAATATAGTTTTGAACCAGGACTCATGTCACTAATAAGAGAGAATGTAATTATTTTGGATGAAATCAACATACGCTAAAGAACTCTCATAGTCTGAAATGCCACTTCTAATCGAGTTTGCAGTGCACAGGCTAAATGCGAGAAAAATCAGACAAAGCATTTCAACAAAACGAAAAAGTGTCTGGTTTCAGCGATGGCTAGGCAGTAAAGCTGAATATCTGGATGTAAAGTGATTGTAAAGCTTTGTTTTTTTTTTTAAATAACAAACATGTCATACTTACCTCCACTGTGCAGTTCGTTTTGCACAAAGTAGCCCCGATCATCGTCTTCTGGTGTCCCCCGGCGGCACTGGAAGCTCCTCCTCACATCGTATAACCCTCTAGGAGAAGCGCACCCCCGGGGGGTTTACCTTGCGGGCGCGCTCCCGAGTCCAGCATTTGCGTCCATAGACGTAGAATGCAGGACTCGGCCCCGCCCCCCGGCGCCCCGCTGCTATTAATCTATCCAATCAAGAGCCGAGACAACGGGCAGAGGGGAAGAGCGTGTCCCTGGCGTGGGAATTACGGGGCTCAGGAGAGTAAAATGGGGGGGCTGGGGGGCCGGTCGCTGACAGAAGTTTTTTCACCTTAATGCATAGGAAAAAATGAAAAAAACAAGAGGGTTTACAACCCCTTTAAAACGTGTTTCTCCAACACTGACCATACCACAAGGTTGCAGCTATTCTGTGGATGGGCGAGCCCAAAGCTTGTCACTCTGCTTCTTCAAGATCGTATTTTAATGTTAAGTTAAATCTAGTATCTAATCCATACAAAGATTCTCCTTAAAGGGGAAAGATATTATTATTATTATTCCTATAATGCAACATTAAAGAAAATCAGACAATAAAAAGGATGCAATGACATGCAGCAATTAATTATTAGATAAAATAATCTTTTTGTTCCCAAAATCGCTCAATATCTGTTAAAAGTAAACCCATGTTACTAATTTGTGGGCTGCTATTGCTAACATCTCTTTCTGAAAATGCTAGCTACCTGGCTGTTGTACTAATGCTAATCCATTGGCTTTAATAGTTTGAGTCACAAACCTGAAACAAGTATACCGATTGGTTCTTACTGACTCTGACTACACCTACTGCTTACTTATTCTGTACGAAACCCAGGACCCTGCATTCACAATATCTGGTCTCCCACAGTACACGGAACATGGAAATGCAATTATTTTAGTAACTATAAACGGCTAAATACCTTTTCTCATAAGCAGTATATATCAGTATGGTGACTTCTATCATTGCCTGGTTAAAGTTTGTAGGAGGAGTTTTCATTCTCCCACAATTGTCCTATCAGGATGCAGAACCCCTGACCCTCTGTCTGGACAGTGCTGGTTGGCCCTGTGCTGATCACATGCACCCTCCCAAGAAAAAAAATAACTCTCTAGCAATACAAACCAAACTGAGCATGTGCAGCCTGACTCCAGTAACTCTGTCTTATCAGGAGATTTTTTGGAGTCAGTGGAAGAAGGGGAGAATCAGAGAAGACAGGATCAAACAGCCTTTTTACACAATGCAGAGGATTAAAGTGGATGTAAACCCATGACTCACCCAGTATAAACTAATAGCGCAGTACTAATGTATATATACATGCAAGCCTCCTGCATGTAGCCCTACCTTGCAAATGTCACCCCCCTCAGCAGTAGGAGCCCTGCAAAACTTTGGAATCGGTGGGTGGGTCTGCTTGCGGGAGTTCAGTGGGTAGAGTAGTGATGTCACAGGGCTCCCTGCCCACCTCTACACTCTCCTATTCCTGAGTTTTGAGTAACATCCAGTCAAAACTCAGAAAAGGCACCACATAACTTTAGCATGCCCAATCATGCTGAGGTATGGAGCAGCCAATCCTGGGAGAGCTGGAGAAAAAATGAGGGGGGATGTGAAGCTGGAATCGTAATACTCTCTATCTGCTCTCATGCTGTTCATGAGATAAAGAAATAAGATGTCAGTTACAGCAGTGGGGGATGTGGCGACACAAACTTATCAGTGTGTGTTTTTTTTATCTTACTACAAAAAGACAAGAGGATTGCTCAGTGCTGGACTAACTCTTCGTGGCAAGACTGGGCACAGATGACTTGACATCTTCTACTGTACCAAGTAGAAGTCTTCATTAAAAAACAACTTTCAGGTTTACATCCATTTTAACCCCTTAGGTTCCACAGTGAGTATAACAAGCATGCTTTACTGCATATACAGACTGATTTTACTGTTGTGGGATTAGTAACACTTTAAATATGAAAGCTAGTTTAACTTAAAGAGCAGTATGGCCATACTAGGATGTGAAGTGAAGTAGAACTACGGAACATCATCTCCTTTTCTAAAAAATAGGCATTGCCGGCAATAAAAAAAATGCTGTGGGGTCCCCCTCAATCCATATCAGGCCCTTTGGGTATGGTATAGATTTTGAGGGGAACCCCACGGCAAAATAAAATAAAATAATACAAATTGGTGTGCCCCCCCAATCCATCCCAGACCCTCATCCGAGCATGCAGCCCGGCAGGTCAGGAAAGGGAGGGGATGAGCGAGCGCCCCCTCCCCCCCGAACCATAACATGCCACATGCCCTCAACGTGGGGGGGGGGTGCTCTGCCTGCTCCCCCCCCACCCCAAAGCACTTTGTCCCCATGTTGATAGGGACAAGGGCCTCTTCCCCACAACTCTGGGCTGTGGTTGTGGGGGACTGTGGGCTAGGGGCTTATCAGAATCTAGAAGCCCCCTTTAATAAGGGGGCCCCCAGATCCCGTCTTTCCCCTATGTGAATGAGTACTACATCAGAGAACATTGTTTTTTTTTTATTTTTAATAAAGGACTTTTTAAAAACTGTGTTTTTTTTTTTTTTACACTTTTTTTGGTGAATAGGTTGGGGTATGGTTTACCCCATGCTCATTCACATGGGGGGGGGTGGGATCTGGGGGCCCACTGGTTGCAGAGCCCCCCCTGCCCCAAAGCGCCCCCCTATGTTAAGGGCATGTGGCCTGGTATGGTTCCAGAGAGGGGTGGGGCACTCGCTCGTTCCCTCCCTTTTCTGACCTGCCGGGCTGCATGCTTGGATAAGGGTCTGGTGTGGATTTTGGGTGGGCCCCACACTATTTTTAAAAAAAAATATGGATTGGGGGGACCCCACGCTGTTTTTTCGCCGTTTTTCTTTATTGCCGGCAATGCTTGCGTTTACATTCAGCTGTTAGCAAGGAAGCCTGCTGACATCTTATGGCTCATCGATTGTTAAGGACACGGTGGCCGGCTTCCCGGCCAGCTCCTTTGCAACCAGCTATTGTAGGCATTTGTGGTGCGGTTTTAACAAGCCAAAAGCGCTTGTCTACTGCTCCGCAAACCTGCATAGGGCAATTGGGGGATAGTTTTTAATGCTCATTTAATGCTATAGGAGCGTTTAATAAGAGTCAGTATTTTGACCAAGTGTGAACGAGCCCTTAGATTCATTATATATACACTATATATCTAATGTAGCAAGGTCCCTGGCCTCCTTTAGTCTAATGAGAACCTCCAGGGCCAGAGATAGTTGACATCCTTCTGTATATGATGGGTTGTGAGGCATAGTGGGTGCAAAGTAGTTAGAGTCAATTGGCGCCAGACACTTCTTGAATGCAAAAGAGATTTTATTTTGGGAGAAGGGGTTAGGGCCTTAGGTAGTTGCAAGATTTATTGGCAGACTCCGAGACTTCAACAGGTGGACAGCCATGCAGGGAAAAGCATCCAGCAAGATGCCACATCTGCATGTGTAGGAATGCTGTCTTCTATGACAACAGTCTTTTTAACAGTTCCTAACACAAAGTGTAACAGTTCCTTCGCTTCCACTACAATCACTTCTTGTAGTTCTTCAGCCCACTGAGCTCCCAGTCTCTCTCACTAGGCTAGTTGATTCACTGCCACTGAATCCCTTGAGCTCCTCCAGTTTTCACGGTAGCATCTTCCTCAAGCATCACCCCCGCCTCGCTGCTGGGTCCCTAGCTTGGCACTCAAGATACTTCTCAAGCTTCACCCCACTGGCCTGCTCCGTCCCCGGTTTGACACACAAGGCTGCTCTGCAAGCGTCACCTCCTCTGGCTAGGTCCTTGGCTTGATACCCACTGAAGTTTCCCGATTCTTCACCGCCCCCCGGTTGGTGGGAATACTGCTCCGGTAATTGCTTCAGCTACTCACTGTGGTCCCTGGTAATAAGGTGGACGGTCCCTTAGTGGCGACAGCTTCCCCTCTACCTCTGACCACAACAGGTTCTCCGGCCGGCAGAACTGTCACTTCTAGTTGGGCTGCAAGCCACAATCCCAACCCTGCACTGCGCTCTTGCTACTGGATAGGCCCCCAGACAGCCTAGCAGCCAGATGTGCCCGGGATAGGCCCAAACTCCGGCCTAGCAGCACGAGCAATACAACACATGTCCACCCAGACAGCCGTCCAAGTAGCACAGAACACCGATCACCTGACTCCACCTAAATATATAGGTTCTCCCAGCAGGCCAAGGGATACACACACACACATACATTATATACATGTGTATGCCCGCCCAAGTATATGACTTTCTTTACTTCGCTGCTATGGGCTCTAGCCCCAGATCTTTTGTAGACCTAGCAATGCCCCTGCCGTTAAGCCAACACCTGTACATCACTAACCATCAGCTCCAGTTTTGTGAGCAAGCTATAAAAGGGCCAATAGGATAGGGGAGACCTCGATGGACTTCAAGAAATAAAATTACAGCAAGTACAAAAAGTCTGTTTTCTTTAACATCCATCGAGGGACACAGGAATTCTTGAATAGTCAGGATGTACAAAAGCAGTCCAACTAAAGGGGTGGGCAATAGTATCTAAAAAAATTCAAAGCCTGAACAAAGACTAGATGAAGAAATGGGGCATACCAAATATGAAATTTGGCGTCACCAAAATGGCACTGAGGATAAACCTGGCACTACAGACCAGGAGAGACAACCACTATTGAAGGAGTAACCAATTAACGACTATAGAACAAGAGGAACAACACACTACCTGAATGAGAGCAAACTATACCAACAACTGTTGTAGCCAGCAAGCAAGAAGTGTTTACTGTGCCAAGGCCCAGAGAAAAAAAGAACTGATCTCTGAGGGGAGGTTCGAACAGACACACTTATGCCGACGGAGTTCCAACGAAACGGACTTGCCTACACACGATCACACCAAAGTTCGATGAACGTGATGACGTACATCGTACGTACAGCTGTTCTATGATGGTTCAATGATATATACCTTACTATGTAATAAAGTTTCCTTGATCTATTTTAATTTACTGTTTATGCATTTATTACTATGCAATACGATGCGGTCGCATTTATGGTGCAATTATCAGACATTCATATCATTACCATGTTGTGTTACCTTCCCAGCTGCATGTCTCATTTAAAGTCCCAAAAAAACCCCCAAGTCTCTGTTTTTTGTATGCATTTTGGGGATGGAGGTACATTTTTGTAAATGTCCTCATATAAAGTCCCATTTAGTTAGTTTTCCTTTTTTTCAAAATATCAGGGATGGAGACATGCATGCTACTTTTCATATTTATTACTTTTATTGGTGGCATTCAGTGTAAGTGCTATTTAGGTTTTTACTTTTTGAGTAAGGTTTTTAATTTTACTGTGGATAGGATCGTAGGTTTTATCATAACGTCTATTATTTTGGCATCTTCCATCATTAGTACCTAAATGATTTAAAACTTTTGGCTACAATTCTCTTCCTTTTTGAGGCTTCTTCCCAGAGACAGGTATTTATTTAGTACCTATATTACCCACTTTAAACCTTGACTCGTTTATACCTCCTTGCGGACACTACCCTGTGTGGGGGGGTGTGGTCGGCCTTTGGGTGGGTCTCCTTGCCGGGATTCGCAATCTCGGGAGCTGCGATGCATGCTGGGAGCCCTCCCCATCCCTTGTCACTTGGAGGGTGGGGCGGACTTCCCATCACGCATCGACGTCACGCTCCCAGTGTCATGCGTGTGACGTCGTTATGACGCCATCACGTCGACACTGTATGCCGTCCATCCTAGCGTCTATAAGAAGCGCCAGCTGCGGGCTGGCTTAGTTCGGCTCTGACAGCTGTCACCCTTCTTTATTTTAGCCGCCCACGTGGCGTTGGCAGTTACCTATTGGTGGCACTCTAATCTATATCTACTCCCCCTTAATGGATACACATTCCCCGCTAAACACCTCCTACCGGTGGCCACTTAGTTGGAATTTTGGTGTTCTGGGAATCTCAGGTAATACTATGGCTTTTTTTGGCCTCCACTATTGCTGTTCTACTTTTTCCTATGGCACTGGCATTTACATGCAACCCTCTTTCTCCTGACTATATTCCCCCTGTTCGGTCATTATATTATCACTTATTTGTACAATTTTCACTGTTTCCCCAGTTTTCCCTCAATACTGCAATCGCTATTCCTATTGGTTTAATCGGGCATTCACACACACTTTCTCAATGCTAAATATTCTACTTCATATTTATTTATTTCTATAGTTACTTTCAATTCTCTCATCCTTTTAGAACATGAAGATGTGATTTTCACTTTCAACAATTCCTCACAAGTCGCCCTTTAGGTACCGCCTCAGCTCCCGGGGTTGTTTGATTTTTATCCCTGACAGGCTCACACCCTCGGTGCCCTCCACCCATCTACATAGGTTCCTTGTAAGTAACCTGTTATGGTTTTTTACCATCATTGCCAATTTAAGATCATATTACAACAATTTTCTCTACCTGCCCTGTGATCAGCCCCTGAGAATTTCTTTAATATCTTTTATAGACATTTACATTGCATCTGCTCCTGAAGATTGGAAAGATCCATGAAACGCGTAGAGCTCTTAGATGCTATTCACATTAACAGCCCCTCTACATTTTTACCAGATTACGCCGCTTGGACTCCACCAACTGCTATGTTATTATATTACTGTGAAGACACACAACTTCAAAATTGAATTGTTTTTATCTCACCATTGCGTTCCACATCGTGCTGCTATGTTGATGGATCACCTTGTTATTTTGGTTCATACTTATGGAATATTTATTCATATGTCATACTCTTTTACTCTGTATACATGCAAGCTATTTGGTCACTAATGTGGTCCATTCACCAGACATTATTAATACTATGATGCAGTCATATGCAAATATTAGTCTGATGAATTCTTACTATGGTACCACATTGACCATAATAGGCTGCTATGCCATTATGCTGTTCTATGATGGTTCAATGATATATACCTTACTATGTAATAAAGTTTCCTTGATCTATTTTAATTTACTGTTTATGCATTTATTACTATGCAATACGATGCGGTCGCATTTATGGTGCAATTATCAGACATTCATATCATTACCATGTTGTGTTACCTTCCCAGCTGCATGTCTCATTTAAAGTCCCAAAAACCCCCCCAAGTCTCTGTTTTTTGTATGCATTTTGGGGATGGAGGTACATTTTTGTAAATGTTCTCATATAAAGTCCCATTTAGTTAGTTTTCCTTTGATTCTAGGAATCATTCAACATAACCCCTGTTATTAGCAGAAATCTCTGCCAAGGAGCGAGGGGTAGGAATCCTAGTACTAGTTCTAGGGAGACTTCCTCAAATGACTTCAGTTCCGCTATAGGAGTTTGCAAATAGCACCAAAGGATCCTTGTTGTAGAGACCAGCTTAGTGCCTTGCCTAAAATCCAGACTGTACAAGAGGGGAGGACCACGCTAAATAGGGATTTCGCAATGATCCCACAAACCCCAAAAGAGGAAAAAGCCTGCTATACAAAAGGAAAGGGTCAAAGGTCCACAGGGAATTGATTTTCTTAGTAGGGGCTTAAAACAGCAGCTCACTTAAAGGCAACCCAAGATTACTAGCTAGTTGGCAATTTGTATCAAGACAAGGTTTTCAGATAATAGGACCTTCCTACTTACATGAACTGGAAGATTCTAGAAGCTGACTCTCTTCAGGAAGGTCTCCTGAGCATTCTACTATGGGCTAATGCTATGAACAGGTTCTGTAACTGCTGGAGGACACTGAAGAATGAGGTCCTTACTAAAGCTAGCCATACACCGCAACAGATTCCCCCATCAGGGATTGACGAATCTGCAGTGCTAACACGGCATTCTGTCAGCCAGCACCGAACAATGGCTGCATATGATTTTTTAGCCTAAGGATGTTGGGCAGGAGTGTGCAGACAGGGTCACCCACAAAATAAATTTTGGCTGGTTCATAAGGAACTATCCAACGTTTACTCAGTGTATGGACAACTTAGGGAAATGACAAGTGAGCTGCTGGCTGGTCAAGAGTTCCCTCATGAAAGGGAAAGGACTGAGAAGAGTCAAGCAGTGCAGGGGGTGCAAGCATCTGAGTTTGAGTGGAATACTTTTCCCAAGGACAGACTCCTAACAAAGTAAGAATCAGCAGTCCTAGGGGGTGGCAAGCAAACCTGGGAAAATGTACAGTGAGGTGCAGTAATTCCAGAAGGGTGAGGAGGCGCAGCAAAATGAGGTGTCTGGCTCAAGGCTAGAGTGGGGGCTACATGGAGAGGTCTGAATGATTAGACTGCAAAGAGGTATACTACCAAAGAACCCAGCAGATGAAAATAAAGCTTCCAACTTGCAAAACTGGGGCAAAAGGCTGAGAGACGAAACAGGTCCTCTAACTTTAAGATTTTCAGCATGAATAGAAAGTAGACTCTATTCTTCTTTGAGGTACCACTGGAGTGGTAGAGTAAGGTTGGGGTTCCTGAGTTAAGGTAGGCATACACCCCAAACACCAGCGGCATTAGGAATTACAGTGTCAAGAGCATGTCCAGAGAGATGACTTCCCTTAAATAGCAAGTGATTCGGTTGCTCCTTGAGCATCCCCGATATGCAGCCAAAGTGCCTTAAGCACAGATATGGACATCACCCCCATGTGAGATACAAGCTTATATGCTTTGGTGCCATCACAACGAAAGTGCAAGGCATTTGTTCCAAAAGCTCTAGGACATGTCCTAGTGATGGAGGGGTCAGCATTAAGGGATTTTAAGTGGCATGATTTCACATATCAAAGTCACTGCCAAAAAAGGATAGTGAGTCACATTAAATTAAGACCTAAACATTCTGCTTGTCAGTCAAATCCCAAAAGGCAAAATAAAAAAAACATCAAACTTTTTGGTTGTATGTTTGTTAAGGGGATTCCTATTGAATCTGATTAAATTCATTCTGGGTGTAGCCCTGTTAGCACCCAAAAGTAATCAGGTGGAAATCTGTTATGAGCACCTGCATCCATTCAAATGGAAGAGCTGTTTAGGTATTCTGGCAGCCACGGGTGGCAGCTGACAGAATACAATAACCAGCACTGCAGATTCATCTATCCATCCTGTTTAGAGTGGATAGGGGGGATCAAGTGATCTGTCTCATTTAGCCTGCACTATTGAACAGGAGAAATCTTAATCTACTGTATATGGCCATCTTTATTAAACTCTGCAATGCAGATGGCAACCAGGGTGCACGTACAGTGCCTTGCAAAAGTATTCACACCCTTTGCATTTTCAGTGTTTCATTGCCTCACAACCTGGAATTACCATGGATTGTTTGAGGATTTGCATCATTTAATTTACAGAACATGCCCACAACTTTGAAGATTTTTTTCTTATTGTGAAGCAAACAACAAATAGGACAAAATAACAGAAAAAGTAAATGTGCATAACTATTCACCCCCCTAATGTCAATACTTTGTAGAGCCACCTTTTGCAGCTCAAAGTCACTTTGGATAAGTCTCTATGAGCTTGCCACATCTTACCACTGGGATTTTTGCCCATTCGTCCTTGCAAAACTGCTCCAGCTCCTTCAAGTTGGATGGTTTGCGCTTGTGAACAGCAATCTTTAAGTCTGACCACAGATTTTCTATTGGATTGAGGTCTGGGCTTTGACTAAGCCATTCCAACACATTTACATGTTTCCCCTTAAACCACTCAAGTGTTGCTTTAGCAGTGTGTTTGGGGTCATTGTCCTGGTGGTACAGGTTTTGCTCAAGAATATCCCTGTATTTAGCACCATCCATCTTTCCCTCAACCCTGACCAGTTTCCCCGTCATGACTGCTGAAAAACATCCCCACAGCATGATGCTGCCACCACCATGTTTCACTGTGGGGATGGTGTTCTTTGGGTGATTTGATGTGTTGGGTTTGCGCCAGACATAGTTTTCTTTGATGGCCAAAAAGTTTAATTTTAGTCTCATCAGACATGAGCACCTTCCTCCATACATTTGGGAGTCTCTCACATGCCTTTTCCCAAACTCAAAACGTGCCCTTTTGTTTTTTGCTGAAAGTAAT
The DNA here is from genome assembly GCA_037952925.1 of Lithobates clamitans. Classification (NCBI taxonomy): domain Eukaryota; kingdom Metazoa; phylum Chordata; class Amphibia; order Anura; family Ranidae; genus Lithobates; species Lithobates clamitans. The sequence goes on along the minus strand of JBBGZY010000052.1, from coordinate 1,860,146 downwards.
GACTTTCTTCTGACCACTCTGCCATAAAGCCCAACTTTATGGAGCATACAGCTTATTGTAGTCCTATGTACAGATACTCCAGTCTCTGCTGTGGAACTCTGCAGCTCCTCCAGGGTTACTTTAGGTCTCTGTGCTGCCTCTCTGATTAATGCCCTCCTTGCCCGGTCCATGACTTTTGGTGTACGGACGTCTCTTGGCAGGTTTGTTGTTGTGCCATGTTCTTTCCATTTGGTTATGATAGATTTGATGGAGCTCCTATGAATCATCAAAGATTTGGATATTTTTTTTATAACCTAACTCTGACTTTTACTTCTCAACAACATTGTCCCTTACTTGTTTGGAAAGTTCCTTGGTCTCCATGGCAGTGTTTGGTTAGTGGTGCCTCTTGCTTAGGTGTTGCTGCCTCTGGGGCCTTTCAAAAAGGTGTGTATATGTAATGACAGATCGTGTGACACTTAGATTGCACACCGGTGATCATCATTTCACTAATTATGACTTCTGAAGGTAATTGGCTGCACCAGAGCTTTTTATGGGCTTCATAACAAAGGATCATGATTTAAAAAAAATTGTGAAAAAATAAAGATAAAAAAATTACAATAAAAAGGCTAACGAGCTGGTCAGGACCTAGAATCACTTAAGCTACTGCCAGCAATACTAGGGGTCTGCATTCTAGATTTAAAAGAGGTCTCCTATTCCAATATGTTATACCCCACATATGTTCTTTTTTGTTGCAAGAAACCCATCTGACGGGTAACAAGGTATTATAATTGAAGAAACCATTGGTCAAAAAGGCATTCCATGCTACATACTCTTCATATTCCAGGGATGTATCCATCTTACTCAGTAAATCTTTGAAGTGCACTGTAGAGGCAGTCCACACGGACCCCAGTGGTCAACTTGTGCTTTTAGTATTAAATACTTGGAATTACAGATATCTTCTAAATAATGTGTATTTACCAGCACCCTTCAGCCCAGGCCTCCTATATACATTATTGGATAAAACCAGCTCCTGGGCGCTTTTAATACAATTCTATCCCCAGACCTGGATAGACCCTCCCTGCCTATCTCCCTAAAGGGGATGAAACAAAGAAAGCCACTCCAGGTGAGTGAGTCTCCAGTTAATCCCCACATACACTAGCAAGGTGCTAGCCCAGCTCGCATGCTGTGTATCATAAAGCAAAAATTCCGGACGACTCCACTTCCAAAAAACCTCTTTATTGAAGCTTCATGTGACAGGTGGTTAACAAATGGAGCAGGGGACAAAGAAGTAGATGTGTTTCGTGCAAATGTTAGCCCTTAGTCATTACAGGAGGACCGGGCTACCTGGGCACAAGCCTCTACCTTGACTGAAATTTGGAGATGGTGACATCCCTCTGATAGAGCATACTCGTGTTTTTTTCCACCTCCTACAAGACCACTTCTTAGATAGATTTGGCTTTTGTTAACCTTTCTATGCTATATGATGTTGAGGACACTTCCTATCTCCCTGGAGGCATCTCAGACTGAAGCCCTTTATTATTGTCCCTCTGTACTAGCAGGGTCTGCAATAACTCCTTGTGGAGATTAAAGTAACATTAAAGGCAATTTAAAAAAAAATTAAAAAAACACACATGTCATACTCCTCTTCTCGGGTCCCCAGCCAGCACTCCTGGCCCCTCCCTCCTGTCAAGTGCCCCCAGAGCAAGCAGCTTGCCATGGAGGCACCCAAGCAGGTGCATTCCCAAACCACTGCTCTGCATGTCCATTTAGACCAGGAGCTCTGCCCTGCTACCTCTCTCTCCTTCTCCATGAAGGAAAAAACTGTCAGCCTTTAGAACCACTTTAATGGATATCTCACCCCATGTCTGTCCAGAGGGAGCCAGATATCATATGAATCAGATAAAATGCAAAATGTGGCCAAAATACAAATCGCATTTTTACCTCGATTTTGCAGCGATTTGTGGCCCATCAGTCAAAACGTTCCTATCCTGAACACGATTCTTCCACATTCAGGAGAGGTAGATTTACACTCATCTAAATGTGGCAGCTCCTAAACTCTGCTAAAAGCCTAAGTGTACATGGACACATAATAAGCTTTTATGTATTTGAGTTTAGGAGCTTTGGCAAAAAAACGCCAAGAGCTCCTAAACTCAAGTTTAGGAGTTGCCAGGAGCTGCTAGTGTACATGAAGCCTTAATGTTGACTGAGGCTTCCCTGCTTTGGTCTGGGACGCTTTCAAGGCATGCATATGCGACCACTACATCTCTTTGCAGAAAGCCAAAATATCTGAACAGGCTTCCCGTACCCACTCCCTGCAGGCAGCCAAAAAAGGCGCAGTCTGATAAGTATATTCTCTCCAACACCAGAGGATATTGACTTGCTTATGTTAGTAAGGTGTGAATTACAGCTCTACATAGCGGAGGCCACTATTGCTGACTAATACAAATGTAAACAAAGGATAAAAAGAGCAGACCACTTGCTATGTTCTCTAAAAATGACCAGCCTCTCACTGTTATTTCTACCTTACAATCTGAGCAGGGAGACATATTGCACACCCAGGTGGATATACTGTTAGAACTCTCCAATTACTATGCTACTATTTACACTCCTCTACTCTTCCACTAGATTTCAGCTCTACTGATACCTCTGTTCTATTAGATCCCACAGCTTTGAGCTGGCTGTCAGCCCCTGAGCATGACCTCCTTGTGCGCCCCATTACTGCTGAGGATTAAAATTGGCAGTCTCCCCCTTTACCAATGGTAAGGCCCCAACAGAATTCCGAGTTCTATAACAGATGCCTTGCCCCTCTCTTAGTTGCTGCCTACACTACCTGCTTGGAGGCCAATGCCCTTCCGCCATCTATGAAGGAGGTGCATATTATTCTAATATATAAACCATGTAAGGATCCCTCATTTTGTGCCTCCTACAGACCTATTGCACTTCTAAATAGTGACCTCAAAATACTTACCAAACTGCTAAACTTTAGACTAATGCATCTGTTACCTTCTATAATTGACTCCAACCAGACGAGATTCATTCAACACAAATCTACAGATATAAACATCCATGGGCTCTTTACAAATATCTAGAGCCAACATTCCAACATGGGTTTCAGGGTGGTGTCCTCCCTAGATATCTAAAAACCCATTGATACTGTGGAGTGGCCTTATTTGTGGGAGGTGTTAAGAAGAATGAGCTTCCCTCTACTGCTTTTTTCTAGACATGTGTACACTGAAATATTTTGTTTTGGAATTTCATTTCCGCCCGAAAAATACATTTATTTAGTTACTCCCAAAATTCGTTTGTATTTATTTTGTTTTTCATTAAAAATTGCATTCGTCCGAAAATACAAATTAATTAAGGTCGAATCTGTCATTGAAGGCTTATGGTGTCTGTCGAATGTTCAAAGAAGATTCGACGGAGCAGCAAAACTATACATGTACATTTCCGGTCAATTTTTACACCTTCAGGCTAGCTGTAGTAGAATTCTAATGTTGTATGACTGGTAATAATTATATTTATTAATTATTTTACTAGTCAACCAACATTAGAATTTTTCTATAGCCTATGGGCGGATGCATTTGTCTGGAAATGTACGATTGCAGTGTCGTACAGTTTAGCTGCTCCGTCGAATCTTATTAGAACTTTCGACAGGCACCATAAGCCAATGATTCGACGTTTGTATGTTTTTCGTTGCTTTGTCGAATCTTCGTCGTTCATGTTGAATGGTCTACTCTACCCCAACAGTCAGCCAACTTTCACATTCATTTCTCAATCTCCAAGTGCAATGGCGGGCGCGGCATCCGATGTTGTGTCAGATATTGATATGGCATTATAATATAGAATCTATAATAATAAATCCCCCCCCCACAACACGGGCAGCCTCTGAGGCTATCACAACACTAGTATCACTATCAAGTTCACAACACAATAGCAGCAGATTATTCTGAAAAAGTTAAGTTGAACTGTAGCTTGCTTCACTATTGTTCTGCTGCTGTGCTTATGCTTAATTGCTAAATAATTCAGGTTCTCTGACAATCGGACCAGCTAAGATTGACTGTCTTCTAAAATGATTCAGTGTGTGTGTCTCTCTCTGCTAGCAAATCGTAAGTGAAAGTAAGTTGGCTGTAAGTGTGTACTTAGTTCTAGCTATTTTACTGCCCCTCCTCCTTGGTTACAATCGGCCAATAACATTCATCATCATCATTATTTTTATTTTACTTTCCCCACCCAATTCCAGCAGCGATCTTTTTTCTCTATGTTGAATCTTTTCTCTCTATGTCGAATCTTTTCTCTCTATGTTGAATCTTTTCTCTCTATGTAGAATAATCTTGGACTAATAGAGTTAAGGTTAGGCACATTCGACCACAAGTTCGATAGACACAGATTGCTATTGTCAGCGTCATGTCGAATCTCCTATCTATATCGAACTGTTGTCGCAACGAAAACGAAAATAAAGCATTTGTTTATGTCGGAACTTTCGGTTTTTGTATTCTGCACTTTCGTTATTGTTTGTTAAAATGATAACGAAAATACCTGAAAATGCATTCGGACGAAAACGAATGCACATGTCTACTTTTTTCTAGGTTACAACTGTGCGATGGACCTACTGCGGCTGTCCATCTGGAGGACTAGCTCTCTCCCTTCTTAACACTACATACAGGCAAACGCCAGGGGTGCCCTCTGTTTTCCAGCACTGTTTACTACAGCTATGTAGCTGATGGCAAAGGCCATGTGTGTCCCTCCGGGCATCTGTGAACCTGCACTTCAGTTGGCTGGAAGAAAACGTTGCCTTATTTTCAGATGAACTTCTATTTTTCCTTAAAGCGGAGTTCCACCCAAAAATGGAACTTCTGCTTTAAATGTTGGTGACCCCTTGACAAGCCACATTTGGCATGTAATTTTTTTGGAGAAGGAGCGGGTACCCTGTTTTTACAGCCACCCTGCTCCCACTTCCTCCCCTGGCTCCGCGGCGTCGCAAGGAAGTTCACCACTCCCCCCTTCCTTCCTGTAATCTTCTGGGACACGACACAGGTCCCAGAAGATTGCCCATGCATTCACAGTGTGCAGGGCAATCGCACATGCGCAGTGCGCCCCGGCTGTGAAGCCACAGCCGGGCGCCCACAATTAGAATGCTGGTGCCTCGGAGAGGAGGGGGAGAGGAGCAAGGCTTCCTGCACCCGCATCGCTGGACTGTGGGACAAGTGAGGGTCTGATTATTAAAAGTCAGCAGCTACGCTTTTTCTATCTGCTGACTTTTAAATGGGTGGAACTCTGCTTTAATGACATCAGACCCTCATTGCAAGCAGCTATCAGTCCTCCAAAATTGTCCATGAATCTTTGGCTTAGGAATCAACTGGCAAAATTCTCTCCTCTTCCCAATTGATCTAGATGCTCCCACCTTGGCACCCAGGGATTTGCAGCTGCATTGCGCCCACTCTATCTCATATTCAGGTGTGGTGGTCTCTCACAATGCCAGAATGTTCATTGACCTAAATTTGGTTACTGTGCTTAAGGAGGTTAAAAACAAGCTGAAGGGATGGGCAAATCTGCCCTTATCTTCAATTGGTCATATTAACCTTCACGACATGAAGGTCCTCCCCAAATTTGCATACCTTTTCTGTAATTCCCCCACTTGGATGCCCAGATGCTTTTTTTTTTTTCCCTTTCTTTCCTGTGGTGTACCTTGGGCACCTAGTTATAAACTAGCCACTCTCACAAGATCAACTTTACAGGGCAGTCTGGCTACGCCGGACTTCTATAAGTATTTTGTTGCCACACAGCTTGTAACTTCTGTCATGCTGGAAGTAGCCATCTTAAACTCTGTGGCAGCCTTACAAAATCCCCTACTTTGTGGTGTCAAGGCCCCCTACTCCCTAACCCCCCTCATGAAGACTACGATCAAGATCAACAGCACGAGATACAACAAAGGAACACAGAAAGAAATGTAAATTTCATAAAGTTAAGGTTGTTTTAAAGCCCAATTTCAGCCAAAACCTTTTTTAAAAGGCTTAGGTCCACCTTTGTGACTGTGTTTCATGTCACATTTCCAATAGTGACAGGCCCCGCCCATATTTACAATAGTGACAGGCACCGCCCACATTTCCAATAGTGACAGACCCCGCTCACATTTCCAATAGTGATGAGCCCCGCCCACATTTTTAATAGTGACAGGCCTGCCCATATCTCTTTTTTTTCATGTTTCTTGTATAAAGAGTCAGCAATCAAGCCTAAAATGTGTTTCATCATCAAAGTGCAATGTCCTCAGGAAAAGATCTGTTCTTTGTTTTGCCTGGATTTTAGCTTTAATATCTAAGCAGGTTCTGCTTTTTTTTTCACAGTCTATTAAAATAATATTAAAGCCAAAAGCATTTACATTTAATTTTATTGCAGCTTACCAACTCTTATGCCCTGTACACACGATCAGATTTTCCGACAACAAATGTTGGATGTGAGCTTGTTGTCGGAATGTCCGACCGTGTGTATGCTCCATAGAACATTTGTTGTCGGAAATTCCGCGAACAAATGTTTGAGAGCGGGTTTTCAAATTTTCCGACAACAAAACTTGTTGTCGGATATTCCGATCGTGTGTACATAAGTCCGACGCACTAAAGTCTATGCATGCTTGGAATCAAGCAGAAGAGCCGCACTGGCTATTGAACTTCATTTTTCTCGACTCATCGTACATGTTGTACGTCACCACATTCTTGATGTTCGGAATTTCTGACAACATTTGTGTGACCGTGTGTATGCAAGACAAGTTTGAGCCAACATCTGTCGGAAAAAAAAAATGGATTTTGTTGTCGGAATGTGCGATCGTGTGTACAGGGCATAAGATGTGATGGTTGCATTCGTTTTCTTTTTTAGGCTTGCTTTCCTTTATTTTCATCTGGTGATCCAGCCAGTAAGTCTGTTGTTTATCAACAGAACAAGCTCTGCAAATGTTTCAGTTAAGAGGATTGAGAGGATTGAGAGAAACCATTTACTACTGACGGGTACTTACAATGATCAGTTTTTACTTCTTTATTTAAAACCTATCCCAAAAGAAAAAACTGTTTGCAGTAACTGCTTAGTGTGAACTGGAGTTTGGCTTCAGTTTGTTAGTGTATCTAAATCTGCTAGTACATCTACCACTCCTCTTCCCCCAGACTAACTGGGTGCCCCTGTGCACCTTCATCCAGAGTGGGGTATACAGTGGTCAGTAATACAGAAGGTGTATTACTGGCCAGATGACCAGGCGAAAACAGAGGGAAAAAGCCTTTAAAAAAAAAATGCAGCCACCACATCTAACAATTGGTAAGCCGCAATACATTATATTTTTTGGTTTTGGGTTTAATACCACTATCAGTTTAGCAAATAAATAGCAATTGTACATCTAAATTTGCATGAATATAGTATGTGTATGTATGAATGTGAGTTAGGGACCTTAGATTGTAAGCTCCTTGAGTTAGGGACTGATGTGAATGTAACATCTATATGTAAAGCGCTGTGTAAATTGACAGCGCTATATAACCTGAAATAAATAAATGTGCCATTGTTGTTTCTCTGCACTGCAAGATGTTGTGTTAAATTTCTTTTCACTGAAAATTTGAAAAATGTAAGATCTGGTTTTAAAGTGGCTTCTACTGGAAATCAGGGGACGCAGAAAACCCTGTCCTAAACAGCCTAAAATACTACATCAAAGAGAAATATCAGCATGTAGTGAAAGATTTTCCACTTTCAAATAGAAGCTGGAAAACCTCTGGGTATGTTTGCCTGCTGCTGACCGGTGGCAGTTTCCCTGCTTAGAACCCCTAGTGATCAGCTGTTCGAATAGCGATGCATAGCTTTAAAACTGTTGGTATCTGCTTGCCTTTTTACCACATGAATATGGATTTCCAAGGCCAGGCTGATTTATGGTAAAGAAAGCCAAGCAACCCCAAGCAGTGATTGCCTAGGAGTTGCTTGGTGGCACTATTTAACCACTTCCATACCGGGTCTATTCTGGCACTCCTTTCCTACATGTAAAAATCATCCCATGGTTACATGCTATATTTGTATTTTTTATGTATGATATTTTCAATAAATTTATTCTATTTTTTCTACAACTTTTTGTTTATGTGGTAGTGCCTCTAAAGTCCCACCTTTCTATGTCCTATTGGGATGTGGCACACCTGTCTGAACAGTTCCCATCAGAAACCCTTTTTCCTTTTCTTATTAGGGAACACTTCACCATATCTGTTGTCTTGGGCCTTTCAGTATCAGGCATCTGTTTCTTAGATTGCAAGGCTGCCACCTGATCTTCTGTTCACACGTTTGCTACATTCTAAGTAGAAGTTCAGGTCCCCTATAATGCCAGTTTTGGACAAAAATTTCTCTAGGTGACCCTGCAAGCTTCTCGAGTCTCCCTTGTTTGCCTTGGTTACTTGGGGCCTTTTAGCATTTTGTTTGCTGTCTTGCCCACCCCTCAGATGGATAGCTTTTGGTTTATTTAAGAAAATAGGATTTTTGACTTACAGTACCTGTAAAATCCTTTTGAGCACAATACAGAACATAAGTCCCACCCCTCTGCTTTTGGGACCATCCTACTACTGGTTGCTACAAAACTAAGGAGGGGAGGTTATGCTGGGCTGTCCTAACAATTTTATTTGCCAATATTTAAATCTCCTGAAGGTAGCTGCATAACCCAATGTCTTTGACTCTTCCATGTCTCCGGTACTATACTCCAAGAAAAGGATTTTACAGGTAAGTCAAAATCCTATTTTACTTGCTATAATAGCAAAAAGTCCTAATCTTTCTATGTTCCAACAGCTCAGAAGGCAAAGTTTTATCTATAATTGTGAGTGATTATTGCTTTAATTGGCATTATCAAGACACAAATATGGCAGAAAAAAGATATAGATATAAATTTAGCTGCTTATATCTCTGGATAAAACAATTGTTCTAGGATACAGTTTTTACAAAAAGTAACCTCTACTGATGCATTTTATCATATACTGAATTTAATTTGCCAGACTTTGTAACAGGTTTACACTAAAGTGACCAAACAGTCTTGTAAGGCGCTAGACTGACTCTAACACCACCTTAATGAAAAGTCCAGCGCCATGATTGATGCAGATATCAGTAGTCATTTATAAGGGCTGCCTCAGAGTGACCACTGGGATAGTGGCGAGACACACATGAGAACATAACACTGACAAGGCGCTCCTAAAATGACATGCGGGTGTTATATATACACGATATGATTAAACCTTAAAGGGCTGACTGGCAGTGACATCAAAAGCCAAGAAGCACAAAGGGCAGTGCATCCATTAAAACAGCCTTGGTTTATTCCACACACGGTTAAAAAACAATTAAGATGAACAGTGGTTACCAGTTGATGACCAACCAGGTTACCGAAGAGGACCGTGAGATCCATGTTGGAACATTCCCGCCGACCGCTGCAAGGAGGCGGCCGGATCCATGTCACCAGAAGTGACGTAGCCAGAACCAGTGGTGGTGGACACTCAGACTGGGACACAGCAGGGAATCATGCTGGTTGCCAGGATAACATGTTTCAGGGTACACCCCTTTGTCAATTCCTGGCAGGTAACCAGCAAGCCAATGTTTATATCTGTGTATCGACACCCATCAATTAACAGTTAATCCAGCATATCCCTCAGCCCAAGGATGGTCTGGTCAACTGCTAATGGGGAATGCAACATTAACACTTAATAGACCTTTAAAAAAAAGTTGTGCTCATAAGGTTACATACCCTGGCAGAATTTATGATTTCTTGGCCATTTTTCAGAGAATATGAATAACACAAAAACATGTCTTTCACTCATGGTTAGTTTACTCTTTTTAAATCATAATCACAAACAGAAAGTGCCCAAATGACCCTGATCAAAAGTTTACATACCCTGGTGATTTTGGCCTGATAACATGCACACAAGTTGAGACAAAGGGGTTTGAATGGCTATTAAAGGTAACCATCCTCACCTGTGATCTGTTTGCTTGTAATTAGTGTGTGTGTATAAAAGGACAATGAGTTTCTGGACTCCTGACAGACCCCATCATCTTTCATCCAGTGCTGCACTGACGTTTCTGGATTCTGAGTCATGGGGAAAGCAAAAATTGTCAAAGGATCTGTGGGAAAAGGTATTTGAACTGTATAAAACAGGAAAGGGATATAAAATGATATCCAAGGAATTGAGAATGCCATTCACAAGTGTTCAAATTCTAATCAAGAAGCAGAAAATGAGGGGTTCTGTTGAAACCAAACCACGGTAAGGTAGACCAACTAAAATTTCTGCCACAACTGCCAGTAAAATTGTTCGGTATGCAAAGAAAAACCCACAAATAACTTCAGGTGAAATACAGGACTTTGAAAACATGTGGTGTGGCTGTTTCAAGATGCACAATAAGGAGGCACTTGAAGAAAGATGGGCTGCATGGTCGAGTCACCAGAAGAAACCATTACCTTCTGGCACAAAGTCATTTGGAGTGATGAGACCAAAATTTAGCTTTTTGGCCACAACCATAAACACTACATTTGGAGAGGAGTCAACAAGGCCCATGATGAAAGGTATACTATTCCTACTGTGAAACACGGAGGTGGATCGCTGATATTTTGGGGATGTGTGAGCTACAAAGGCACAGGAAATTTGGTCAAAATTGATGGCAAGATGAATGCAGTATGTTATCAATAAATACTGGAGGAACATTTGCATTCATTAGCCAGGAAGCTGCGTATGGGACGTACTTGGACATTTCAACATGACAATGATCCAAAACAAAAGGCCAAGTCGACCCGTCATTGGCTACAGCAGAATAAAGGGAAGGTTCTTTAGTGGCCATCTTAGTGTCCTGACCTCAATATCATTGAGCCACTCTGGAGAGATCTCAAACGTGCAGTTAATGCAAGACAGCCCAAGAATTTACAGGAACCGGAGGCTTTTTGCCAGGAGGAATGGGCAGCTTTACCATCTGAGAAGATAAAGAGACTCATCCACAAATATCACAAAGACTTCAAGCTGCCATTGATGTTAAAGGGGGCAATGCACTGCATTAAGAACTGGGGTATGTAAACTTTTATCAGGGTCATTTGGGTAGTTTCTGTTGTGATTATGATTTAAAAAGAAGAGTAAACACAGTTGATTGATAATAAATGGCTTCAGCCAAACACTAACCATGAGTGAAAAAAGTTTCTATTATCATTCAAATTCTCTGAAAAATGGGCAAGAATTCATAAATTCTGCCAGGGTATGTAAACTTATGAACACAACTGTATATGTAGGAAGGCCAGTATGGTGGCCTGAATTTATGGGAGGAGCCCCGGGGGGTATTTAACCAGCCCGCTCGCCTGTGGCCTTTGTCGGTTTCCTGTGCGCGGTACGTTACGTCACTAGGCCGACTCTTCCAACTCGTTGGCGTTTGTGAGTTGCGTGTTCGAAATTTCAGCGGCTTTCGGTTCCCGTTCGCAGTTTCTGAGAGGCTTCCATTCCCGTTCGTAGTTTTTTGTACAGACGTGTCTGGCTCAGCTGTCGCAGGTAGGGTTTTGTTGACATTTTTTCATTTCATGTATCACCATTTGCTAGATACCATGTTTCGCTCAAACCCCGATACGGAACTTACGAGTCATTCGTTAAGAAACCCTGCACGTAGCCGTAGTACTCAGCCACCGATTCGTGCCTCTATCATTTCTAAAACATTTTTATTCATTTTTACGTACCTCACTCTGATTCTAATCCAGTTGCGTCCGCTTCGCACCTGTTTGTCCAGCTGCGTCTCACTTGTTCTTGTCTCATGTTTTAAACCATGCTCCACAGTCCTGTTCGTTATCAGTCGCAATTACGGCACACAGATTCGTGCCTCTGTCATGGCTTATCATTTCAATCATTTCACTCATTTCACCGTCATGTACCGCGCTCCGATTCGAATCTAGTCGCATCTGTGATGCACCGATTCGTCCCCGTGTGCCCCAGTTGTTATTTGTTCTCATTTCAGTACATGCTCCAGAGTCCGGTCATTGTCAGTCGCAGTTTGCGGCTCACCGATTCGTGCCTCTGTCATGGGAAATTATTTCACTGTCACATGTCACGTTCCGATTCTAATCCAGTCACATCCGTGATGCACCGATTCGTTCCGGCGTGCCCCAGTTATTTTTTCGGCCTCATTTCAGTACATGCTCCAGAGTCCAGTTCGTTGTCAGTCGCAGTTTGCGGCTCACCGATTTGTGCCTCTGTCATGGGAAATCATTTCACTGTCACGTATCACGTTCCGATTCGAATCCAGTCGCATCCATGATGCAACGATTCATTCCGGCGTGCCCCAGGTATTTTCGGTCACATTTCAGTACATGCTCCATAGTCCGGTTTGTTGTCAGTCGCAGTTGCGGCATGACCGATTCGTGCCTCTGTCATGGCACGTGCCTCTACCATGACAAATCATTTCATTCATTTCATCATTTCACTGTCACGTACCACGCCCCGATTGGAATCCAGTAGCATCCGAGATGCACCGATTTGTTCCGGCGCGCCCCAGTTGTCTTGGCCTCATTTCATTTGTGCTCCACAGTCCGACTCGTCGTTTGTCGCAGTCGAGAAAAAAAAAAAAAGTAGTATAAATAAATAAATAAAATGTTTCCGCCTCATCCAACACCTGCATCAGAGCTTGGTTAGCTGTCTATCGCAGTCGCGGCATGACCGATTCGTGCCTCTGTCAGGGCAAACATTTCACTGTTACATACCGCACTCCAATTCAAATCCAGTCGCATCCGTGATGCACCGATTTGTTCCGGAATGCACTAGTGTTTTTCCTTTTGCCTCATTTCAGTACATGCTCCAGAGTCTGGTTCGCTGTCAGTCGCAGCTGCAGCACGACCGATTCGTGCCTCTGTCATGGCGAAACATTTTCATTCATTTCACTCTAAGGAAAACATTTCATTCATTTCGTTGTCACATGCCGTGCCCCGATTCAAGTCTAGGGCATCTGTCAGGCATCGATTCATCCTGGCAAGCCCCAGTTGGCTTGGCCTCATTGGCGCAGTCACGGCACACCGATTCGTGCCTCTATCATGGCATAAACATTTCACTCATTTTATTTAATTTCATGCACCTGTCGCTTAAACACGTTACAAGTTACTTTTCAAGTCAGGTAGTCAAACCCTTCACCGGTTGTCGTCTGTCATTTTCCTCTAGGTCAGTCAAGTTTAAAAAAAAAAAGGAAAAAAGGCCACACCCCGTCTTCCTTCGAAGTTCAGTCATGGTCCCGATTCAATCGTTGAAACCTTCGCCTCACTACTATCCCCCCTCATAGTCACACAATCCGATTCATGTTGGTTTCATTTCATATACTTTACAAACCGATTCATTTCAGGATTCGTTGTATACAACATAAGAATGATTTGTATCGGTTTAATTTCATACACGCTACAGTTCAATTCAAATCTAGTCGCGTCGGTGGCACAGCGATTCATATCGGATCCATATTTATATTCTCCACAGTCCGATTTTATATTGGATTAATTTTCATACACTCTACAATTGGTTCGTATCAGATTAATTTAATACAACCGATTCATATCGGATTAAATTTCATACACATTCAAGCACAACTTCTTGCAATCATTGCAGGCACGCATCGAATCACAGCTTCTTGCAATCATTGCAAACACGCATCCAAGCACAACTTCCCGCAATCGTTGCAAGCACGCATCCAAGCATAAACTTCTTGCATTCGTTGCAAGCACACATCGAAACATAACTTCTTGCAATCGTTGCAAGCACACATCCAAGCACAACTTCTTGCAATCGTTGCAAGTACACATCCAAACATAACTTCTTGCAATCTTTGCAAGTACGCATCCAAGCATAAACTTCTTGCATTCATTGCAAGCACACATCGAAACATAACTTCTTGCAATTGTTGCAAGCACACATCCCATCACAACTTCTTGCAATCGTTGCAAGTACGCATCCAAACATAACTTCTTGCAATCGTTGCAAGCACACATCCAAGCACAATTTCTTGCAATCGTTGCAAACACGCATCCAATCATAAACTTCTTGCAAACGTTGCAGGCATGCATTCAAGCATGACTTCTTGCAATCGTTGCAAGTACACATCCAATTACAACTTCTTGTAATCATTGCAAGCACACATCCAAGCTTAACTCTTGCAGTCTTGCAAGCACATGTAGTAATACAAACTTTTCACAGTCACTACAAACACATCTCCAGCGACATAAACTCCCTTGCAATCGTTGCAAGCACACATTTAAGCACAACTCTTACAATCATTACATAGACACGCATCTTAGCATAACTTCTTGCAAACGTTGCAAGCATGCATCCAAGCATAACTTCTTGCAATCATTGCAAGCACGCATCCAGTCACAACTTCTTGCAATTGTTGCAGGGACACATCCAAGCATAACTTCTTGCAATCGTTGCAAGCACGCATCCAAACTTAACTTCTTGTAATCATTGCAAACACGCATCCAAGTATAACTCCTTGCAGTCCGTGCAAGCACATGCAGTAATACGGACTTCTCGCAGTCACTGCAAACACATCTCCATTGACACAAACTCCCTGGCAATTGTTGCAAGCACGTATTTAAGCACAACTCTTGTAATCATTGCAGGGCTCGCATCTTAGCATGACTTCTTGCAATCAGTACAAACACATTCCCAGTGGCACACAATCAGTCACACATCATTCTTCAGTGGCACTTAATCGGCCAGTTGTCTCCAGTGGTATCTTCATACGAGCCACTCATCATTTTTTGTATCATTTCTCGCTTAGGTCAATTGAGTTCAGGTTCCATCCCGCACCAGGTATCGTATTGCCACACACGCTATACCTAGCCAGCATCCAGCATTTCTTGTCCTTACAGGACCCCAGAGAGTCGTCCGTGTTTACGGCCCATACAGTAAGATCCCTTCTACGTGGCATCCAGAAGCATCAGCCCATAGCTAACGGCAAACGCTTGCCCATCACAGCTACCATCTTTAGGAACATGTCAAAAACCTCAGACATTCCCCAGTCTAGTCATCCAAGCAGCTATCTACCTGGCCCTCTGTGGTTTTCTACGGCCTAACAAATTCACTTTTACTGGCACTGGCAGCCAGGTACTATGTAGACACCACTTGACTCACTGGTAAAACCATTACGTCCTTCAGCTTGCAGTCTCTAAAACTCAACAATCCGGAACCGAGGTCTACAATAACCTCTTCCGAACTAACAACTCCACGCAGGCCAGCCTCTCCCTTGACAAGCTGACCCGCATTAGGCCAGTTCCCCAAGACTTCACCCATACACGGGTGTGTACTAAGAAGTAGCTGCAGTCTTTCCTGAGAATGCGGACCTATCAATGTCAGAAGGTTCCTGTACTACGTGGATCGGTATATCAATGATTATACCATCTACGTCGCCCTTATCACCCCACGTAGTGACAGATGCCACAGCCTCCACAGGCATCGCTGCAATTTTTGGCCACCATTGGTTTACAAGAACATGGCCTCCAGAGACACTCCTAAACCCCGGGTTTACCCGGACTTCCTCCATCTTCAAGCTATACCCGGTCATGACAGCCGCTCAACTCTAGGGTCTTATCTGGACAGGACAGGCCGTGGCTTTCGCCACCGACATCCGGTCCGAGGCGATCCTCTTAATGAAGCCAGGTCCGCATCGCTCTTTTATGTCCTTCCTGCGCAGGCTGGTGTAATTATCTTGGCAACACCAGTTTAATGTCCACTGTACGTTTGTTCCAGGCTGCCATCTTCTGGGACATGTCTACTATCTTAACCAGTTCGCCATTTGGCCTTCTCCCCAGTTTGCTCATACAAGCAGTGATTTACTTAGCCTACTAAGGGTTCTGGCGGCACCGCGAGTTCACCCGCAGCAATCCCGCAGGCCAAGTTCTGTGTAGTTGTCTCGCTGCCAACACCATTTCATCCTCCACCTTGCAGTGTCTGAAACCCAGCAATCAAGCTCCAGGATAGACATCCATCTCTATAAAATAAACAACGTCCGGTGTCCAGTAACCATACTCGACCGCCTACTGTCACTCCTACCGGAACACTCAAACTCTAGTCCCCTATTACCTTTTCGGGCAACCCTTGAGTGCCTGCCAGTTCATCAAACACCTGGGGGTTCTTCTACGCAGCCTACACCTCGACCCCAGTCAGCACTCCGGTCACTCTTTAGTATTGGGGCAGCCTTGGCAGCATTTCGGCATGGGTCCCAGACCACGTCATTAAGAGACTTAACAGGTGAAACTCTGCCTACCTCGCCCGGTACGTCCCCACTCCTTAGGTGGAAATGGCACAAGCATTCACCAAACTTGCTCAATAAATAAAGCTAAAACTAATAAAACTACACCCCTACCTGAATGTTTTTGCCCCCTTATTTTGGTATACCGACCATCAGACCAGGGCACACTTCAGGTCCATTTCATGTTGTAAGTCTTATGGTAAGTCTAATTGTTCATATCCGTATCGGCCATAGGGCTTCGACCATAAGTAGGAAGGCCAGTATGGCCCGGGGGGTATTTAACCAGCCCGCTCGCCTGTGGTCTTTGTCGGTTTCCTGTGCGCGGTACCCACCCTCCCATCCCCTTTTCAGGGCATTTCTCAAATTCATTTCTCTTCACAAAATATTCATTTCTAATCTAGGGTATGCCCCCTTATTTTGGTATACCGACCATCAGACCAGGGCACACTTCAGGTCCATTTCATGTTGTAAGTCTAATTGTTCATATCCGTATCGGCCATAGGGCTTCGACCTAATATATATATATATATATATATATATATATATATATATATATATACACACACACCCACAGTATCTCATGAAAAAAGTGAGCACACTCCTCACATTTTTGTAAATATTTTATTATATCTTTTTATGGGACAACACTGAAGAAATGACACTTTGCTACAATGAAAAATAGTGAGTGTACAGCTTGTATAACAGTGTAAATTTGCTGTCCTCTCAAAATAACTCAACACACAGCCATTAATGTCTAAACCGCTGGCAACAAAAGTGAGTATACCTCTAAGCGAAAATGTCCAAATTGGGCCCAGTTAGCCATTTTCCCTCCCCAGTGTCATGTGTCTCGTTAGTGTTACAAGGTCTCAGGTGTGAATGGGGAGCAGGTGTGTTAAATTTGGTGTTATCGCTCTTACTCTCTCATACCGGTTACTGGAAGTTCAACATGGCACCACATGGCAAAGAACTCTCTGAGTATCTGAAAAAAAGATTGCCAAGACCCTGAAATTGAGCTGCAGCATGGTGGCCAAGACCATACAGCAGTTTAACAGAACAGGTTCCACACAGAACAGGCCTCGCCAAGGTCGACCAAAAAAGTTGAGTGTACGTGCTCAGCGTCATATCTAGAGGTTGTCTTTGGGAAATAGGTACATGAGTGCTGCCAGCATTGCTGCAGAGGTTGAAGGGGTGGGGGGTCAGCCTGTCAGTGCTCAGACCATACACCGCACACTGCATCAAATTGATCTGCATGGCTGTCGTCCCATAAGGAAGCCTCTTCTAAAGATGATGCACAAGAAAGCCCGCAAACATTTTGCTGGAGACAAGCAGACTAGGTACATGGATTACTGGAACCATGTCCTGTGGTCTGATGAGACCAAGATAATAGGATTTTTTATAACAGCTTACCTGTAAAATCCTTTTCTTTCGATGGACATCACGGGACACAGAGCCACAGTAATAACTGATGGGTTATGTAGGTACCTTTAGGTATTGGACACTGGTCACACACTAATCAGGAAGTTCAACCCCCTATATAATCTCTCCCCTTCCAGGGATACCTCAGTTTTGTAGCAAAGCAATATAAGTGTATTAGAAGAGGGGCAGGACCTCTGTGTCCCGTGATGTCCATCGAAAGAAAAGGATTTTTACAGGTAAGCGGTTATAAAAAATCCTATTTTCTTTCTCGGAC
Source organism: Lithobates clamitans (assembly GCA_037952925.1). NCBI lineage: Eukaryota > Metazoa > Chordata > Amphibia > Anura > Ranidae > Lithobates > Lithobates clamitans. Next base: position 1,842,241 of record JBBGZY010000052.1, on the reverse strand, counting down.
ATCACGGGACACAGAGCCACAGTAATAACTGATGGGATGCCCCAAAGCAATGCCAACTGAGGGGGGGGGGGAATCACAACCAAGTAGGGTGCAATCAGACCTGAGGACCCTGTACCGCTGTCTGCAGCACACTACGCCCAAAGGCGATATCCTCATGCCTTCTCACATCCACCTGATAAAATCTGGTGAATGTATGGACTGAAGACCAGGTTGCGGCCTTGCAGATCTGAGCCATAGAGGCCTGGTGATGCACTGCCCAAGAAGCACTAATAGCCCTTGTGGAATGTGCCTTGATCTGAAACGGAGGAATCTTCTGTTTCAAACCGTAAGCCTGAATAATCAATTGTCTAATCCATTTAGAAATGGTAGCTTTTGATGCTGCCTGTCCTCTACTGGGACCCTCTGGCAGCACGAACAAAACATCCTTTTTTCAAATTTGAGCAGTTGCTCCCAGATAGGTCTTGACTGCTCTTACTACATCCAAAAAATGTAGTGACCTCTCTTCCAAAGAACAGGGATCTGGAATAAAGGAAGGCAGAACAATGTCTTGGTTTAGATGAAAATCTGAAACCACCTTCGGTAAAAAACTAGGATGGGGGCGCAATACCACTCTATCCTTGTGTATAATCAAATAAGGCTTTTTACAGGAAAGAGCTGCCAATTCTGATACTCTTCTAGCAGAAGAGATGGCTACCAGAAAAATTAGTTTCCTTGTCAGCAAGACCAAAGGAATCTGACATATTGGTTCAAAAGGTTGTTTCTGTAACACTGACAGAACCAAGTTCAAGTCCCAGGGGTTTAGAGGTGCCTTAACCGGAGGATTAAGACGCATCACCCCCTGCATAAAGTTTCGGACCAAAGAATGCGAAGCAAGTGGCCGTTGAAACAATACTGATAAAGCCGAGACCTGGCTCTTGATGGTACTCAAGGCCAGCTTCATCTCTAATCCTAATTGTAGAAAATCAAGAATTCTACCTATGACATATTTTCTGGGATGCCAACCCCTGGATTCACACCAGGATACATAAGCTTTCCAGACTCTATGATAAATCATTCTGGAAGCTGGCTTCCTTGCATTGATCAAGGTAGATATGACAGGACCTGAAAGCCCACGACTCTTCAGAACGTGGGTCTCAATAGCCAAACCGTCAAATTTAGCGTTTGTAAGGCAGGATGGAACACTGGACCTTGAGATAACAGGTCTGGGCATACCAGTAGGGTCCACGGGGAACCCACCGTCATCCTTACTATTTCTGCATACCAAGTTCTTCTTGGCCAAGCGGGGGCCACCAGAAGTACCGACTTCCTTTCCTGCCTGATCCTGCGAAGGAGTCGTGGCAGTAGCAGAATAGGCGGGAATGCATAAATCAGTAGGAACCGATGCCACGGAATCACCAACGCATCCGTTCCGCATGCAAGAGGATCCCTCGTCCTTGCCACAAATCTGTCTATCTTTTTGCTGAATTGGGATGCAAAGAGATCTACATCTGGGACCCCCCACCTTTGGCATATGGCCCAAAAGACGTCGGGGTGCAGAGACCATTCCCCTGGGAGTAACTGCTGGTGACTTAGATAGTCCGCCTGCCAGTTCTCTATCCCTGGAATGAAAACTGCCGATATGCATGGCACATGCATCTCTGCCCAGACTAGGATCTGGTTCACCTCCTTTTGAGCAGCTCGGCTCCGGGTGCCTCCCTGATGATTGACATAAGCCACTGCTGTTATCGGACTGGATCCTGACCGGGCAACCCTGTAGCCTGATGGTCCAGGCTTTTAGGGCTAGGTATACCGCTCGGATCTCCAGAATGTTGATGGGTAAGTTCCTCTCGGTCCTGGACCATAGCCCCTGGATCGCAGACTGTTCCAGAACTGCTCCCCAACCTGACAGACTGGCATCTGTTGTTACCACCATCCAGGTAACCGGTAGAAACTATTTCCCCTTCTGCAGGTTTTCGGGTATGAGCCACCAATTGAGGCTCTGATGCACGGCATGCGACAGGTGCATCGGAAAGTCTAATGCATGAACCTTCTTGTTCCAGGCTGACAGAATACTGTGTTGCAGTAGTCTTGAATGGAACTGAGCACAGGGAACTGCTTCGAATGAAGACACCATCTTCCCCAGCAGCCTCATACAAAGGCGGACAGAAGGACCCTTCTTGGTCCTGACTGTCAGAATCAGCTCCCTTAAAGCAGTGATCTTTGCCTGAGGAAGAAATACTTTCTCCTGGCTTATATCTATGATCAGACCCAAATACTCCAGTCTTCTTACTGGCTTTAGGAAAGATTTTTCTAGGTTGAGGATCCAACTTAGATGTTCCAGATACTTGACCGTGGTCCTCAAGTTCCCGTTCAAGGAAGCTACCGATCGGTCTATCAAGAGCAGGTCGTCTAGGTATGCTATGACAGTTATACCCTGAGCCCTTAATCTGGCCAGAGGAGGAGCCAAGATCTTTGTGAACACTCGAGGTGCAGTGGCTATTCCAAAAGGCAGAGCCACAAACTGGAAATGGCACCCTCCTATCTCGAAGCATAGAAACTTCTGATGAGCCGGAAAAATGGGCACATGTAGGTATGCATCTCTGATGTCTATCGATGCCAAAAATTCTCCTCCCTGCAGGATGGAGACTACTGTCTGAATTGATTCCATGCAGAAGGACTGAATCCTTAGGAATCGATTCAGATCCCTTAAATCCAGAATGGGTCTGACATCCGCATTTGGTTTTTGGACCGTAAAAAGGTTGGGATAGAAGCACAATCATTGATCCTTTGTGGGAACCACCATAATGACCTCTTGCGACAAAAGTCGCTCTAACGCTAGAAGGAGCAACTTCTTCTTCTCTGGGTCTCTGGGAACACTTGATCTGAGGAAACGAGGAGAGGGAAATTCTTGGAACCCCAGCTTGTACCCTAAGGTTACCGTGAAGATTACCCATCTGTCCTGGAAGTCCTCCTGCCAGAGCTTTGAGAACTGTAGCAGTCTTCCCCCACTCGAGCGAGCGGGGGCGCCCCTTCATGAAGAGGTCTTAGTGTCTTCTCTAGAAGACTTCTTCCCCCAGGACTTCTTTTGTTCCTGGGGTTGACTCTTGTTTCTTGCCCCAGACGGAGGAGGCCGTCGTGACTGCCTGGAGGCTGAAGCCCCTGATCCTGCTAAGAAAAAAAACATCCTTTAATAAGGATTCCATCTTTTTATCCACAGGATCCCTGAGCATCTGAGCATTGTCTACAGGACAAGTCAGACTACTATTTATAGAGGAAATGGCCGCATCAATGGCCGGCATTCCCCACATCTTAATACATTTTTCTTCTATAGGATAAAGTGTTGAAAACTTTTTCGGCGGAAGAAATCGCTTATCTGGGTGATCCCACTCAGAATAAAGGAGCTTTTCAAGCAAATTATGAACAGGAAAAGCATGTGCTGCCTGGGAAGGTTTCAGAGACCCCAAAGCAGGAGAGGATTCTTTAACAGCTTCAGGTATGGGCAACTTAAATGTGGAGTGGACCAATCCAGTAAGGACCTGCACTAAGACTTTCTCCTCTTGGGAAGTCACAGAGGGTCCCTCTCCACCTGATTCCTCCGAAGAGGAATTATCTGTTCCATCCATATCCTCTGAAAGGGATTCATCTCTTTTATCCCAGAGCTCCTCTGCTTGAGGGTCTTGGGAAACAGAGGAAGGCCTAGTACATTTTCTTCCACTGAGTGAAGCTGTAATCACGGCCATTAATCTTTCCTCTAACCCAGTAATGGTTGTGGAAAAAACCTCTTGTGTAATGTATACAGGGGCTGAAGTGCCGGAAGCAGGTATAGCCCTAGACCCCAACGGCTCTCCCTGTCCAGCAGTCCCTGGCCCCTCGGGGGGGGAGGATGTAGCAGACAGGGGGTCCTCAGAACCTGAACAAGATCCCCTAGTGTCTCTGGTTCTGGGGGTACTTGAACCTCTTCTACCCATAGTGCAAAGCAACAAGGTGTGAGGTATCCAAAATGAACACTGACTGCTGAGCGATGTAGTCTGGCAAAAGCCTTGCTACCAAATGCCCAGTCCGGTGTTACCTTAGTAAATGCAGCCTAGGAGAATGCCTGTGTCCCACCTTACATGCTACTGTCAGCTCTGTGTCCCTCCAAGGCTCAGAGCACCTGTAGAGTGTGCTTTAAGTAGCCATGCGTCTGGCACTGTGGGCGTCTGAGCACGCTGAAGCTGTGCTGACGCCCCGCCCCCCCCTTGTTTTTTTTTAAAACGAGCGCAAGCCTGACCCTTCTGGAGTAAGCATGGAGGAAGGCTGGGGGTGGAGGACGAAGGAGAGAGGCCGACAGCGATGGGACCTGCTTAGATGCAATGGCGGCCTGGCGCCAGCGGCGGCGACAGTGCGGTATAAAAACCGCCTTACAGCCCACCTGTGGCCTCTCCTTGGCCTGGGAACATTCCTAAGGAGAAATTCCCCCATCCCATCCTACCTGGAGCCGGTCGCAAGAGCTGTGCAGCGCGGAACGCTGAGACAGAAACAGCATGAGAAGGTATGTGCTCTTGGGAGACCCCGGTGGTCACACTAGGCATAGCATGCATCTACCTTAATGGAGAAAACCTACTAGAATTCAAAATTCTGTGGAATCTCCTCTTACCTTATCCAGCCGCAGGGTGCTGTATACACAGACCCAATCTTCACCTCTCACGGTGGGCTCCATTTGAAAAAAAACGCCAGAGACTGGGCCCCCTACGAATAGGGGGATCCTGCAGTTCTGGCCCTGTAAAGCACCCAGCCAGAAATTAGGAGGTTTAAAGCCATTTTCTGGTCTGCGGGGTCCAGCTCTCTAAAAAGAGAAGCATTACAGGTAAAACCTCCTTTCTTCGGACACGAGGCCCGGGTACCATCCTATTCGGCCATGAAAAGACACTTTGAATGGATCCGGTTCGCCTGGCTTGCCCCAGTATAGGATATCAGGATATTCTCTTTGGAGCTTCAGCACAGGACATAAAAAACTGAGGTATCCCTGGAAGGGGAGGGATTATATAGGGGGTTGAACTTCCTGATTAGGGTGTGACCAGTGTCCAATACCTAAAGGTACCTACATAACCCATCAGTTATTACTGTGGCTCTGTGTCCCGTGATGTCCGAGAAAGAAAAACTTATTTGGTTCAGATGGTGTCAAGCGTGTGTGGCGGCAACCAGGTGAAGAGTACAATGACAAGTGTGTCTTGCCTACAGTCAAGCATGGTGGTGGGAGTGTCATGGTCTGGGGCTGCATGAGTGCTGCCGGCACTGAGGAGCTATAGTTCATTGAGGGAACCATGAATGCCAACATGTACTGTGACATACTGAAGCACAGCATGGTCCCCTCTCTTTGTAGACTGGGCCGCAGGGCAGTATTCCAACATGATAACGACCCCAAACACACCTCCAAGATGACCACTGCCTTGCTAAAGAAGCTGAGGGTAAAGGCGATGGACTGGTCAAGCATGTCTCCAGACCTAAACCCTATTGAGCATCTGTGGGGCATCCTGAAATGGAAGATGGAGGTGCGCAAGGTCTCTAACATCCACAAGCTTCGTGATGTTGTCATGGAGGAGTGGAAGAGGACTCCAGTGGCAACCTGTGAAGCTCTGGTGAATTCCATGCCCAAGAGGGTTAGGGCAGTGCTCGAAAATAATAGTGGCCACACAAAATATTGATACTTTGGGCCCAATTTGTACATTTTCACTTAGGGGTGTACTCACTTTTTTTGACATTTAGACATTAATTTCTGTGTGTTGAGTTATTTGGAGGGGACAGCAAATTTCCACTGTTATACACCCACTACTTTACATTGTAGCAAAGTGTAATTTCTTCAGTGTTGTCACATGAAAAGATATAATAAAATATTTACAAAAATGTGAGGGGTGTACTCACTTTTTTGAGATACGGTGCATACGGTGTATATGTGTATATATATATATATATATATATATATATATATATAAAAATTGGCATAAACGGTGAACGCCGTCTCACGGCTGCATTCTAACATACATGTAAATAATTTTTATACTGAATAACACACTGATATTGATGATAGAAAAAGAGGGAAACAATTAAGAAAGAATTGAATTAAAATGAAAATACATTTATAAGAGATAATGGGGTGACAACAGGTAGACCATATAAAAATACTGTATTGCGGACCAGTATGGTCTATAACAAGATCAAGATACTTAGCCAATAAATTATACTTTGAATCTCTGGATCCTCATTAAGGCCACTGGGAGTCAAATTATCTAATTTGTGGATCCAAAGGGTCTCACGTTTACACAATAGCGAGAACTTCTCTTTAGCCGTAAGGGACCCATCGTATGCACATTCAATGGCGAATACCGTCAAGGCCACCGTGTCTCCGCCATGACACTACGTGAAGTGGCGTGGGACTGTCAGGAACACCTAGCAGGCAGACAGTGGTGCAGTGCATGCACAGACGCAATACCGGGGCTACCAACCAGAATGGGCATAGGCGCACAGATGTGCGCATGCGCAGGAATATCTGCCAGAGGTGAATTAGATGTTCTTGCCACCAATTGGCACATAAACGGATGACAGCTGCACTAGGGCAGCACTGTCTGATCTGCTGTATCCTGTTCATGTGCCTGTCCGTGATCTTATTTTGACCCGGCTTCCTGACCATTCTGATTCTCTCCAATCCTGACCCCGGCTTGCCTTTGACCTTGATTTATATGCATCTACATAATTCTCTGTTGCCAGACCTCTGCCTGAACCTTGACTATTCTTTTTTTTTTTTACATAAAGTTTATTTATTTTTAACAAACAAACAAAAGATAAATCAATATATAAAACCTTTAGACAGATGTTGTACATTAATAGGGTATACAGTATTGAGTCAAGTGAGTATAGTGACAGTGATATACAATAAGGTTGTGTCCATTGAGTGTATTAAGAATTAAATGGAACATAAAAAACAAAGGGAAAACCATGGGGGGGGGGAATATGGTCCAGGAAACAGCACCATTCAGAACATATCTTCTTGATGGTCAGAACTGGTGTAGATGAAAGATCAGAAGTTAGGGGAGAGGTAGACACTCAGGATTAAAGGGGTAGATACGTGGGGAGGTCCTCTAGTTTCTACTCAAGGTTCAGGTGTCTAGCTTTCACCCAGGCCGCCCAGATTTTTTAAAATTTCTTCGGACAATTCCTTCCTAAATATGTTAGTTTGTAGAGGGGTAATGCTGCATTAAATGAGGGAAAGCCAAAGTTGTTTAGTGGGGGGTTGAGCCTGGTTCCATTGGAGGAGGATCGCCTTCCTAGCGTATAATGCAGTTTAAAAGACAAACAATTTTTTCCTCTGGGGGCCTCAAGAAAATCACAGATGCCCAAAAGAAGGGGAATAGGACTGTTCGGGACATTTAGCTTTCCTATGGAATTAATATCATCCAGGACCACCTTCCAGAAACCCTCTACTTTTGGACAGGCCCAAACTACATGGAAGGAATCTGCGTTACCTGAGCCGCATTTGGGACACACTGCTGATCTGTTAGGGTAGATTTTTGCTAAACGTACCCGGGAGTAGTAGGCTCGGTGTAAAAATTTCAGTTGGGTAAATCTATCCCTTGACGAGATGGTCAAAGTTAGGTACTGTTGTATCCCTTCCTCCCAGTCATCATCAGTCAATTCAGGGATGTCACGCTGCCAACACAAGAACAATTGGGAAACCTTAGATGTGTCCAGCCAAGCAAGCATGTTATAGATAGTCGAGAGCATTTTGCTACGTTCAGGGGACCGGAGCTCCATTTCCAAGTCTGACATCTGTAGGGTAACCAAGTTGGGGCATTAGGAGCGGAAAGCATGCCGTATTTGGAGATATCTAAAGAACATTTGGTTTGGGAGGCCCCTGATACTCTTTAGAGTGTCAAATGAGGTCAAATGTCCATGGGACACTATATCTCCTAAGGTTATGATTCTGTGTCTAGCCCACACAACTGGGTCTGGTATAGAGTGAAAATGGGGTAGTTTTGGATTGCCCCAAAGTGGTGTTTCAGGGGACCATGTATTTAGTTTCCCAAATTTCTGACTGACAGTATCCCAAACTCTAAGGGTTGTCTTCATAGGGGGAGTCACCTTTGGATTAGATCGGAGGCCTCTATGTATGAGGTTTCTGAATTCTGAATAGGAACCTAACAGAGCAGCCTCCACAGTGGATGCCGGGTTAGCAGGCTCCTCCGCCAACCACCACTTAAGTGTCACCAGGACCGCGGCTGAGTAGTATTTTAGAAAACATGGAAGTGCTAAACCTTCTAGTGTGACCGGTAGTTGTAGAGTTGTTTTCACTATCCTAGGGACCTTCCCATTCCAAATAAAAGAGTTGATAATACTGCCTAGCTTATTAAAAAAGTAAATAGGTATAGGGACAGGAGTCTGTCTAAAGAGATAATTGAATCTAGGCAGGATTGACATCTTAATTAAGTTCATTCGTCCTACTGGAGTGAGGGGGAGAGACCTCCATGTTGTACACTGATGAATTACCTGAGAAACTACTGGGATCAGATTGAGGGTAAAAAACTGGTGGAGGTCCCTATGTATCTCCACTCCCAGGAATTTGAACTGGGACACCCTTTTGAGCTGCACATCTGAGTGTAGAGGATCAGTTCCAGAGTGAAGCGGAAACAAGATAGATTTCCCCCAGTTTATGCATATTCCCGAATATCGCCCGCATCTGTCTATGACCCCAAGTGCCTGTTGTAGTGAAATTCCGTCATCTCTGAGATACAGTAAGGTGTCATCCACGTATAGTGACACTTTCTCTTGAAGGGGACCTATGTCTATACCTTATATCTGAGGAGTGGATCTAATAAGGATAGCCATAGGTTCAATTGCAAGTGCAAAAAGCCCTGGTGACAGCGGGCAGTCCTGTCTCGTTCCCCTTCTCAGGGGGAAAGGTGAGGAGAGAACAGTTCCAGTACGCACCTTGGCTGTCGGAGATCTGTACACAGCTTCAACCCAGGAGATGAAGACGGGACCAAAACCAAATCTGCGGAGGACCTCCCATAGATAGTTCCACTCCACTGAATCGAAAACTTTTTCTGCATCCAGGGAGGCCACTACCGTATTATCAACGTCTCCAGCCCCCGAGGTCAAAACTGCATACAGTCTCCAAAGATTGATATCTGTTCCCTTGCCCGGCATGAAGCCTGATTGATCTTCATGGATTAAAGTGAGTATTACTTCATTAAGGCATTTAGCGAGAATTTTAGTCAATATTTTGGCATCCGAATTGAGGAGGGAAATAGGCCTGTAAGATGAACATAGTTGAGGGTCCTTCCCTGGCTTAGGTACCACCATAATTATGGCTTGTGCCATGGATGGGGGGAGGGCGCCCTCCTTTAGTGTCTTTGTGAACATATTGTAATCTAGGTGCTACATCCTCCATGTACTGCTTATAAAACTCTGGTGGAAACCCATCCATACCTGGAGCCTTATCCCATTGTAGGGAGCCTAATGCTTGCTGCACCTCCTCTAGCGTGATTGGGTTATCCAGGGTTTCCCTTGCAGCCGGGGTGAGAGTTGGGAACATTACCTCGTCAAGGAACTTAGATAGCTCTTCACTAGAATATCCTGCTCTGGAGGAGTATAGTTTGGAATAGAAGACCGCAAAGCAATTGTTAATGTCTGTAGGATCTGTCATTATTGTCCCATCTCCTGCCTGAATTCTAGCTATAGTGGAGGTCGGGGACTGTTCTCTAGCAATCCAAGCTAGTAGCCTACCTGTTTTTTCCCCTTGTTAAAATATCCGTTGTGTTTGGACTAGTTGTCTTTTATGTACCTTGGCCACTCTCAGGAGCATCACTTCTCTAAAGGCCACTTTCATGTCCTGGCCCGTGATAGGGTTAGCCGTGAGGGCATAGTGAGATTCAAGGGATTGGGCTTTGGCTTTGGCTTCCTCCAATGTAATCTGATCATTTTTACGTTCCCTAGCTATAGAGGAGAGATAGCATCCCCTGATAAAGGCCTTAAAAGCATCCCAATCATTCCCTGACGAGGTGGTCCCAGCATTTGTCAACCAGTATTGTCTAATCATTGTAGCAATTTCAAACTCTATAGTGGGATTAGTTATCCAAAATCTGGAGAGGCTCCAGATTCTGTCGGTTGGGGGCGTCGTTGTTTGTACATTACAAATCAGTGGTGAATGATCGGATATACCTAAGGGAAGGATACTGATTTCCCTAATTTTAGGCAGCATGGTGACACTGGCATAGAAGAGATCAATGCGAGATAATGTGTTAAAAGAGAGGGAGTGGCAGGTGTAGGAGCGTTCTGTGGGGTGTTTCATTCTCCACACATCTTCCAAGCCAAACAGTCCCGCCCATCTAGAGAGGGCCGAGTCCGTAGCAGGGTCTGGGGTGAGTCTATCCAGGGAAGGGTTCAGAGCAATATTAAAGTCCCCCCGCCAAAAAGACACCATCCGTGGGGTGTTGGGCCGGGAGGGGGATGGTACCCTGGAGGAGGGAGAGGTCAGCCGAAGGGGACAGCTACACACCCACCACCACCATCTCAACCGTTTCTACACATGCATGGATCAGGACAAACCTTCCCCCAGGGTCCAACTTAACATCTAGTAGCTCAAAATTAAGGGACTTGTGGATCAAGATACTAACTCCACGGGAATATCCCGAGCGGGTAGCATGGAAATGACGCCCTACCAGGGGACGTTTAAGGCTTAGGATTTTACTTCCCACTAGATGCGTCTCCTGTAGGATACATATATGAGGGTTGTATTTTTTAAGGAATTCAAATACTAGGGAACGTTTAATTTTATTATTAAGTCCCCGGACATTCCAGGAAAGGACCTTTAGTGGGGCCATGGTTTGGGGGGGCAGGAATATCTAACGGAGAATTCAAAATAAGCTGGACACTGAGACAGCAGCACAGTCGCTGGTGCACTGTTAGCACAGGCCCACCACCCACAGAAGCGGTTTAACAGCAAGGCCCCAAACAACATTTGCAGTGTACATTCACTATCACATATCTGTCTGATATAAAAGAGGTTAACACATAAAAAAACAAATCAAAATATGAACACCCATCCCATCCCTCCCCACACCCTGCTGAACATAGCACTGGGTGTCTAAGTCCCCAAACCAAACTAAACAAGAAAACAAACAACCTAGATAGGAAGGTCTCCTATGGGGGCAATGTGTCACAGATAGCACACCAGGGACACACTTCCTACCAAGGGGAGGGGAGAGGGAGGCTCTGCATAGCGCTTTTTCTGGAGGCATCACATAAATAGGGGATCACATCATGGGTAATCTAATGCCACATGGTGAGCAGTAACTTTCTCTTAGCTTTTACTAAAGGCTCCAACTTGGTTGCATTGACTTTTAAGGCATCCAATGTGAGTAACAAGGGTTTCTTCCCATTAACATCTTAACACACAAAAGAAGAACCATTAACCTCAAGTATAACTAGGGATATGCATATCTGCGGGGACCCCCTCCCCCCCCCAACCGGCACCGACAGGGCGGGCAAATAGGCCCGGGTCCGGGAGCAGACTGGGGGGGAAGGTGGGCAGGCAACTAGAAAAGTCATTACCCTCAGGTATTGCCGCATAGGCCCTGGCACCCCGGTCTCGCAGTTGCCCCCCCAGGCGATCCACCCGGGCAGTTAATAATGTCCATCATGCTAGCCATAGACTAATGTTAAGGGCCATCCGATAGTCCTGTGAGTGGTAGACTGGAGCAGCCCTGTGGATGGTGTCCGAAAGGCATCCAGGTTACAGCACTAGTCAAAAGGCATCTCCAGCCAGCAGCGTGCACAGGAGGACCCGTTGAATCATTGAGCCGCGGGGAGGCTGTTAGCGGTCCTGGGGAAGAGATTCGATCCAGCGGGATGCCTCCTCCGGGGATGTAAAGTACTTAGTGGTCTCACCATCCACTACTCGCAGACGGGCTGGAAACATCATATTATATTTCAGACCTTTGGTGCGGAGCTGGGCCTTAACCTGCACCGGAGCCGCTCTGTTTCCACTGAGTAATCCGAGAACAACATGATTTTAACATTATTATGGCGTAGCTGTCCTGTCTTCCTTGCCTCCCTCAGGACAAAATCACGATCACGAAAGTTTAACAATTGGGAAGATGAAGGTTCTCGGCGGCGCTGCAGGTGGACCCCTGACCGGTGGCATCCTGTGTGTTCGTTCGATTGCGAAGTAGGGAGAGAAGGCAGCCTGCGGCAGGAGCGTGCGCAGCAATTGTTCGGTATAGGCCGCTGGATCCCGGCCATCAACTCCTTCTGGGAGATCCACCAGGCGAAGGTTATTTCTCTGATTCCTATTTTCCTGGTCCTCCGCTCGGGATTCCATTGCTTTCATTTTAACTTGCAGGGTGCGGAGAGAGTCGACATGTGCGCGGATCGTGTCTTCCGTGTCTCCTAAGCTCCGTTCTGCCTCAGAGAGTCTGTCATTGTATTTATCCATGTCACGTCTGATCAGACCCCTCTCCATCTGCATTTGCTCTATCTTCGCCGTTAGTGTGGTCTGGCAGCCCGTGATGGCTTGCATGAGGGCAGTAAACTGTTCATTACCCATAGGAGAAGGCTCCGACTGCTCAGTTTGGGACGCCATGTTGGAGAGGTATGACAAACGTGGGCGCCGGGGAGACGGAGGGGTTTTCTGAGCCGACTGCCGCATGCGTTGCGAACTGGAGTTCCCCCTTTTCATGCCCGGTGATAAACAGCTCCACTTCAGTAAGCTAGCGGTAATATAGATCCTTAAAAGCCGGATAATTAGCCATCCAGGTGCGGAGCTCCAGTCACACACATCCACCTAGGTCGCCATCCTGACCGCGCCCCCCAACTTTGACCATTCCTTGCTTGCTGTCTCTGATGTGTCTGATCCCCCGTGTATTACCTGGCTTGTCTGTTTCTGCACCAGTCTCCACAGCTTCCAGCAGCTTCAGCGTACCTGCATCCGCAGAACACCTGTATCCACAACGTGCCTGAATCCGCAGCAAACCAGCACCCTCTACTACTGCCACCTGCTTCTCCTACCTACCTGCAAAACTGAGAAGATCGCAGGCACTCCTACCTCACCACGCCCTTGCGGCTGCTGTTGCAACCTCAGTGGTCCTTGAACCGGTGCTGTACGAGAGGCCTTCCTCTGCTCGTCAGGCTCTACCAGAAGGTACGTGACAGGGACACTGTACTTGTTTGAGCATTCCTCAATAAGCCTATAGTGTTCACCAATCCTCTTGCGAAGTGGGCGTATGGTGCACCCCATATACAGTAGATCAACTTAGCACCGTAGTGCATAAATCACACGGTCTTTAGAACAAGTAAAAAACAGTCTTATTTCATAAATGTGGCCGGCCCTATACCTAAACAAATACCACTAAAAGAAAGCTCTATTTGTGGGGGGAAAAAAGGACATAAATTACATCTCATAAATGTGGCCCGCCCTATACCTAAATTTTGTCTGACCCTGCACAATAAACTGGCAAGTGAGGCATCCTCCCTTCCCACACCTGAAAATGCCCGTTCTTTTGTCATAAAAGAACCTGATAACCTCCCATTTGACCTAAATGTCACGTGTCACCTTACTAGGCTCAATAAGTCTTTAGAGTGCGCGTTCTCCTGAAAGTAATGCGAGGCACATCAGAAATAGCAGATTTAGGACCTGCTGTTTCAACTTTGGGGCTCCCGTCTAGATTATGTAACGATGTCCCTCAAAGGATATGTCGCTGCTACACTTGATTTTTCTACTTATACAATACTTTTATATATATTTTTTTGGGTGTGTGTGTGTGTGTGTGTGTGTGGGGGGGGGGGTACGACAATTAACCACTTGACCACTGGGCACTTAAACCCCCTTCCTAACCAGACCAATTTTCAGCTTTCGGTGCTCTCACATTTTGAATGACAATTACTCAGTCATACAACAAGGTATCCATATGATATTTTTGTCCTTATTTTCACACAAATAGAGCTTTCTTTTAGTGGTATTTAATCACTGTTGGGTTTTTTATTTTTTGCGCTATAAAAGAAAAAAGACTGAAAATTCTGTAAAAAAATGAATTTTTCTTTGTTTCTGTTATAAAATTTTGCAAATTAGTAATTTTTCTTTGTAAATTTTTGACAAAATTTATACTGCTACATATCTTTGGTAAAAATAAGTACAACTTGGTGCCAATATCTGAAAATTGATCACACCTGAAGTACTGACGGCCTATCTAATTTCTTGAGACCCTAACATGCCAGAAAAGTACAAATACCCCCCAAATGACCCCTTTTTGGAAAGAAGACGTTCCAAGGTATTTAGAAAGATGCATGGTGAGTTTTTTTGAAGTTGTCATTTTTTCCCATAATTCTTTGCAAAATCAAGATTTTTTTTTTCTTTTTTGTTTTTCACAAAATTGTCATATTAGCAGGTTACTTCTCACACACAGCATATGCATACCACAAATTACACCCCAAAACACATTCTGCTATTACTCCCAAGTATGGAGATACCACATGTGTGAGACTTTTACACAGCCTGGCCACATACAGAGGCCCAACATGCACGGAGCACCTTCAGGCGTTCTGGAGCACCCAGGCCAATTCTGACATTTCTCTCCTACATGTAAAAATCATCATTTATTTGCTAGAAAATTACATAGAACCCCAAAACATTATATATGTTTTTTTAGTAAAGACCCTAGAGAATGCAATGGCGGTTGTTGCAACTTTTTATCTCGCACTGTATTTGCGCAGCAATTTTTCCAACGCGTTTCTTTTGGGAAAAAAACAGTTTTGTGCTTTAAAAAAAAACAAAACAGTAAAGTTAGCCCAATGTTTTTGCATAATGTGAAAGATAAAGTTACGCCGAGTAAATAGATACCTAACATGTCACCCTTCAAAATTGCACACGCTCGTGGAATGGTGCCAAACGTACCTACTTAAAAATCTCCATAGGTGCTTTAAAATTTTTTACTGGATACATGTTTTGAGTTACAGAGGAGGTCTAGGGCCAAAATTATTGCTCTCGCTCCAACGTTCGCAGCAATACCTCATGTGTGTGGTTTGAACACCGTTTTCATATGTGGGCAGGACTTGCGAATGCATTCGCTTCTGCATGAGAGCACACGGACAGGGGCGCTTTAAAAAAAAAAAAATTATTGTTCATTTTACTTTATTTATTTTAGTTTGACACTTTTTTCCCCCCAAAAAATGTTTTCATCACTTTTATTCCTATTACAAGGAATGTAAACATCCCTTGTAATAGGAATACGGCATGACAGGTCCTCTTTACAGTGAGATAAGGGGTCAATAAGACCCCACATCTCACCTCTAGGCTGGGAAGCCTGAAATAAAAAAAAAATGATCCTGGCTTTGATCGTAGCGGTGAGTCGGTAGAAGCACCGGAGAGGGCATGTCCCCTCTTGCCTCCCGTAAGAGCGGTCAAGCAGTGGAACAGCCGCTATAATCATTCTTATGGTGTAGGGAATCGCCGGCTGAAAAAGCTGATATCTGAATCATGCCTGTAGCTGCAGGCATGATTCAGATATCCCTGCACAAAGTCAAGGACGTCATATGACGGCTATCGGGCGGGAAATGGTTAAAAGTTGCAGAGTATTGCGGAGTATTGCAGAGTATTGCTGGGTATTGCAGAGTATTGTGGAGTACTGCAGAGTATTGTGGGGTATTGCAGAGTATTGCGGGGTATTGCAGAGTATTGGGGGGTATTGCAGAGTATTGCGGGGTATTGTGGAGTAGTGCAGAGTATTGCAGAGTATTGCAGGGTATTGCAGAGTAGTGCAGGGTATTGCAGAGTATTGCAGAGTAGTGCAGGGTATTGCAGAGTATTGCAGAGTATTGCAGGGTATTGCAGAGTAGTGCAGAGTAGTGCAGAGTATTGCAGAGTAGTGCAGAGTATTGCAGAGTAGTGCAGAGTAGTGCAGAGTAGTGCAGAGTATTGCAGGGTATTAGAGTATGGAGGGATGGCTGAGCATGGATGGATGGATGTGACTGCAATTGTCACAGAGCAGCAATGTGGGCACTACACATCCAGCCCACAGCGCTGCTGCCATCGGATCCCATGACATGACGCCGGTATGTTTACATGTGATCGCTCCGTCATTTGACGGAGCGATCACATGGTAAACGGCCGTGATCCTCTGGACCCGGCGGTCACGGATGTTCTCGGTGTGCACCCCAGGGGGCACGCGAGAGTGGGATTCTGGGAGGACGTCCATGGACGCCCACCCAGAATAATCCGACTGCGCTGCAGCCGTCTTTCGGCTTTCAGCATGTGGTTAAGTTCAGTGTTGGATGACATAATGGTCACTATGATTGTAATAATTTCATTTTTATGCTTATAGGTTGCCTAGATAGATGGGTGGGTGGGTGGGTGCTGTCCTACTTGACCCCTCTGCCGATTGCACAAAGTTGGCCCCATGTAAGGCCCACGGGTTGTTTGACCTATTAGTGACATATAAACTAATAAGTTTCTCAATAATAGTTTTCTTATAAGTTGACCACTATGTCACAGTCTCTGATTCCCACTGGCGGATCTCCATGGATTCAGGTCTTAATCCTTTAGCTTTAAAACATGCTATCGATGACTTGTTGTTGACTGCTCATGTCGTCAGAGCCATTTTGCACTCTTTTGTATAAAATTACAATTTTAACTGTAATTCTAAAAATTGACTAAACAGATTGAAAACAGAAATGGAAGATTTAGGGTCCATTTTCAAAATGTGCCAGTGTTTCTGAAACACCTTCTCAATGGCACCGTAGTCATTGAGAATGTGTTAAATGTTGTAATGAAATGTCGTAATGAACAGCCTGACATTAGATTCAAGTGGTTTGTATCTTTTAGATGTTTTATCCAGGGGGTATTCAATCATTTTGAATAAGCATCCGCACACCCCTGCCCCACACAACCCTGCATTTAAACAGGAAAGCCGCTGGAGTGCTGTATGGCTGGAGATCATCACAGGGTCATATTCAGCACACTACAGCACTCTGTGACAGGAGGATTGCAGGGTCAGCTAACAATCGATCCAGACCTGTAGCCACTTTATACAAGCTGCAACTCCTTCACCAGCCAGTGTGAAGGTCCAGATGACCAACATTAACAATGAATACAAAAAAGAGGTTTGCCCGTGGGACTTTAAATGAGTTGGTCATAGAGGTCATAACAAATAGAGTTTAATAAATTTCCAAACACATGTAGAGACATGAACATAAAAAACATCATAAGACATCGTTTGACCATTGAAATGTTAGGTATGGTGGTATATTACATAGTATACATATACAACTTAGTACTCGACGCGTTTCGCGAGCTCCGCTCGCTTCCTCAGGAGTTGGTGTATATGTGAGGTATCTAAAAGATAATAGGTATCAATAAATAATGGCATACAATGGTAGTTATGGTCACAGAAGAAGTATGTGGCTTCATAGAAGCCTTCCATACTTACATATGGTCAAATGGTCCATAGGGCTGGATAGCAAGGGCAGCAGCGGAAAGTCCTCCACACGGGAGCTGAAGAGGCGTAGCCCGCAGCAACCAGAGCAGGGGCCCAGCAGAGGGCGGACATGGCAAAGAGACAGATAGGGGTATGGTGTGTCCTGAAATGTCCAACTAGCCACCTGGGTCATATTAGCTGTAATCAGATTATATATGTATCTATGTCAACAATAAAGTTTTATAATAACTGGGAGTAAGAATAGTGTGACATTACTAATATGTAGAAAGGACCTTGGAGAGGTGGGCAAGGATAAAAGTCAGGAGAAAGAGAGAAGAATTGAAAGAAATTCGGAGGGTGCAGGGGAGGGAATAGAGAAATAGTGTAGCACTAGTGTGTCAGGTAACACATATACAGTAGAGACAACAATGGTATTAAAATATATTGAGTATAAATGTAATTACCATAATGGTATGAAGATGTAAATGTCATTATAATGTACATGTTGTGTACTGAAATGGAACACATACAACCCATGGTAGATAGAGGGGGGGATTTGATAAGTGAAGGAAAGACCAAATGAAAAGAGAAAAGAGGGAAAGCAATAAAAAACATCTCCTAATAATGAATAGTGTATGATGAGTGTGTGGTTAACATATTAGGTGTGCAAGTATAATTGGGCAAAGTAAAGTGACATGGTAGATATCTGGAGTGTGCTTACCCTTGTGCAGAACTTCTCAAGTGTGAGACGACAGTCCAAGTGAGGAGAGGAAGAAAAGTTTGCCATGTCAGCGTACTCACGCTTAAATCCCCGAGCGGGATCATTGGGCTACGCCTCTAACGCCATACGAACGTGGCTACGGCAGACGCCCACGCTGCGCATGCGCAGGCATCTCCAGCCAACGTAGATGACGCACTGCACATAAAAACGTGGAGCCGCTGAGTTGCGGAGATCACACGCTGGGTGCAGAAGTATGGCGCCGATGTAACGGTGGCCCCGCCCCCCACACACACAAAGGGATGCGGGAGGGAGGGGACAGCAGGAGGAAAAAGCCTCCCTTTATACATCGCAGCTCCCGATGAGGAGAATTAAAACCGCGGCCACCAGTGAACACAGCACACAGGAACCAATTCCATAAATGACTCAAATAGCATAAGGAAAGATGTAATGCTCATATCTAAAACGTATAACAGTAATATAGTAATAATAATGAGTATGACCACGAGAACAGCACATGGACCAAATGGGCTAATAGGTGTCTTCCACCTTGGTAATCTAAAAAAAGGGAGCGGTCCAGGTACTGTCTCTTAATATGGCACAACTCCATCCCTGTAACATATAATACAAAAAAGAGGTTTGCCCGTGGGACTTTAAATGAGTTGGTCATAGAGGTCATAACAAATAGAGTTTAATAAATTTCCAAACACATGTAGAGACATGAACATAAAAAACATCATAAGACATCGTTTGACCATTGAAATGTTAGGTATGGTGGTATATTACATAGTATACATATACAACTTAGTACTCGACGCGTTTCGCGAGCTCCGCTCGCTTCCTCAGGAGTTGGTGTATATGTGAGGTATCTAAAAGATAATAGGTATCAATAAATAATGGCATACAATGGTAGTTATGGTCACAGAAGAAGTATGTGGCTTCATAGAAGCCTTCCATACTTACATATGGTCAAATGGTCCATAGGGCTGGATAGCAAGGGCAGCAGCGGAAAGTCCTCCACACGGGAGCTGAAGAGGAGGACTTTCCGCTGCTGCCCTTGCTATCCAGCCCTATGGACCATTTGACCATATGTAAGTATGGAAGGCTTCTATGAAGCCACATACTTCTTCTGTGACCATAACTACCATTGTATGCCATTATTTATTGATACCTATTATCTTTTAGATACCTCACATATACACCAACTCCTGAGGAAGCGAGCGGAGCTCGCGAAACGCGTCGAGTACTAAGTTGTATATGTATACTATGTAATATACCACCATACCTAACATTTCAATGGTCAAACGATGTCTTATGATGTTTTTTATGTTCATGTCTCTACATGTGTTTGGAAATTTATTAAACTCTATTTGTTATGACCTCTATGACCAACTCATTTAAAGTCCCACGGGCAAACCTCTTTTTTGTATTATATGTTACAGGGATGGAGTTGTGCCATATTAAGAGACAGTACCTGGACCGCTCCCTTTTTTTAGATTACCAAGGTGGAAGACACCTATTAGCCCATTTGGTCCATGTGCTGTTCTCGTGGTCATACTCATTATTATTACTATATTACTGTTATACGTTTTAGATATGAGCATTACATCTTTCCTTATGCTATTTGAGTCATTTATGGAATTGGTTCCTGTGTGCTGTGTTCACTGGTGGCCGCGGTTTTAATTCTCCTCATCGGGAGCTGCGATGTATAAAGGGAGGCTTTTTCCTCCTGCTGTCCCCTCCCTCCCGCATCCCTTTGTGTGTGTGGGGGGCGGGGCCACCGTTACATCGGCGCCATACTTCTGCACCCAGCGTGTGATCTCCGCAACTCAGCGGCTCCACGTTTTTATGTGCAGTGCGTCATCTACGTTGGCTGGAGATGCCTGCGCATGCGCAGCGTGGGCGTCTGCCGTAGCCACGTTCGTATGGCGTTAGAGGCGTAGCCCAATGATCCCGCTCGGGGATTTAAGCGTGAGTACGCTGACATGGCAAACTTTTCTTCCTCTCCTCACTTGGACTGTCGTCTCACACTTGAGAAGTTCTGCACAAGGGTAAGCACACTCCAGATATCTACCATGTCACTTTACTTTGCCCAATTATACTTGCACACCTAATATGTTAACCACACACTCATCATACACTATTCATTATTAGGAGATGTTTTTTATTGCTTTCCCTCTTTTCTCTTTTCATTTGGTCTTTCCTTCACTTATCAAATCCCCCCCTCTATCTACCATGGGTTGTATGTGTTCCATTTCAGTACACAACATGTACATTATAATGACATTTACATCTTCATACCATTATGGTAATTACATTTATACTCAATATATTTTAATACCATTGTTGTCTCTACTGTATATGTGTTACCTGACACACTAGTTCTACACTATTTCTCTATTCCCTCCCCTGCACCCTCCGAATTTCTTTCAATTCTTCTCTCTTTCTCCTGACTTTTATCCTTGCCCACCTCTCCAAGGTCCTTTCTACATATTAGTAATGTCACACTATTCTTACTCCCAGTTATTATAAAACTTTATTGTTGACATAGATACATATATAATCTGATTACAGCTAATATGACCCAGGTGGCTAGTTGGACATTTCAGGACACACCATACCCCTATCTGTCTCTTTGCCATGTCCGCCCTCTGCTGGGCCCCTGCTCTGGTTGCTGCGGGCTACGCCTCTTCAGCTCCCGTGTGGAGGACTTTCCGCTGCTGCCCTTGCTATCCAGCCCTATGGACCATTTGACCATATGTAAGTATGGAAGGCTTCTATGAAGCCACATACTTCTTCTGTGACCATAACTACCATTGTATGCCATTATTTATTGATACCTATTATCTTTTAGATACCTCACATATACACCAACTCCTGAGGAAGCGAGCGGAGC
Source organism: Lithobates clamitans (assembly GCA_037952925.1). Classification (NCBI taxonomy): domain Eukaryota; kingdom Metazoa; phylum Chordata; class Amphibia; order Anura; family Ranidae; genus Lithobates; species Lithobates clamitans. The sequence continues at coordinate 1,821,207 of JBBGZY010000052.1, read as the reverse complement.
TCGCGAAACGCGTCGAGTACTAAGTTGTATATGTATACTATGTAATATACCACCATACCTAACATTTCAATGGTCAAACGATGTCTTATGATGTTTTTTATGTTCATGTCTCTACATGTGTTTGGAAATTTATTAAACTCTATTTGTTATGACCTCTATGACCAACTCATTTAAAGTCCCACGGGCAAACCTCTTTTTTGTATTATATGTTACAGGGATGGAGTTGTGCCATATTAAGAGACAGTACCTGGACCGCTCCCTTTTTTTAGATTACCAAGGTGGAAGACACCTATTAGCCCATTTGGTCCATGTGCTGTTCTCGTGGTCATACTCATTATTATTACTATATTACTGTTATACGTTTTAGATATGAGCATTACATCTTTCCTTATGCTATTTGAGTCATTTATGGAATTGGTTCCTGTGTGCTGTGTTCACTGGTGGCCGCGGTTTTAATTCTCCTCATCGGGAGCTGCGATGTATAAAGGGAGGCTTTTTCCTCCTGCTGTCCCCTCCCTCCCGCATCCCTTTGTGTGTGTGGGGGGCGGGGCCACCGTTACATCGGCGCCATACTTCTGCACCCAGCGTGTGATCTCCGCAACTCAGCGGCTCCACGTTTTTATGTGCAGTGCGTCATCTACGTTGGCTGGAGATGCCTGCGCATGCGCAGCGTGGGCGTCTGCCGTAGCCACGTTCGTATGGCGTTAGAGGCGTAGCCCAATGATCCCGCTCGGGGATTTAAGCGTGAGTACGCTGACATGGCAAACTTTTCTTCCTCTCCTCACTTGGACTTGTCGTCTCACACTTGAGAAGTTCTGCACAAGGGTAAGCACACTCCAGATATCTACCATGTCACTTTACTTTGCCCAATTATACTTGCACACCTAATATGTTAACCACACACTCATCATACACTATTCATTATTAGGAGATGTTTTTTATTGCTTTCCCTCTTTTCTCTTTTCATTTGGTCTTTCCTTCACTTATCAAATCCCCCCCTCTATCTACCATGGGTTGTATGTGTTCCATTTCAGTACACAACATGTACATTATAATGACATTTACATCTTCATACCATTATGGTAATTACATTTATACTCAATATATTTTAATACCATTGTTGTCTCTACTGTATATGTGTTACCTGACACACTAGTGCTACACTATTTCTCTATTCCCTCCCCTGCACCCTCCGAATTTCTTTCAATTCTTCTCTCTTTCTCCTGACTTTTATCCTTGCCCACCTCTCCAAGGTCCTTTCTACATATTAGTAATGTCACACTATTCTTACTCCCAGTTATTATAAAACTTTATTGTTGACATAGATACATATATAATCTGATTACAGCTAATATGACCCAGGTGGCTAGTTGGACATTTCAGGACACACCATACCCCTATCTGTCTCTTTGCCATGTCCGCCCTCTGCTGGGCCCCTGCTCTGGTTGCTGCGGGCTACGCCTCTTCAGCTCCCGTGTGGAGGACTTTCCGCTGCTGCCCTTGCTATCCAGCCCTATGGACCATTTGACCATATGTAAGTATGGAAGGCTTCTATGAAGCCACATACTTCTTCTGTGACCATAACTACCATTGTATGCCATTATTTATTGATACCTATTATCTTTTAGATACCTCACATATACACCAACTCCTGAGGAAGCGAGCGGAGCTCGCGAAACGCGTCGAGTACTAAGTTGTATATGTATACTATGTAATATACCACCATACCTAACATTTCAATGGTCAAACGATGTCTTATGATGTTTTTTATGTTCATGTCTCTACATGTGTTTGGAAATTTATTAAACTCTATTTGTTATGACCTCTATGACCAACTCATTTAAAGTCCCACGGGCAAACCTCTTTTTTGTATTATATGTTACAGGGATGGAGTTGTGCCATATTAAGAGACAGTACCTGGACCGCTCCCTTTTTTTAGATTACCAAGGTGGAAGACACCTATTAGCCCATTTGGTCCATGTGCTGTTCTCGTGGTCATACTCATTATTATTACTATATTACTGTTATACGTTTTAGATATGAGCATTACATCTTTCCTTATGCTATTTGAGTCATTTATGGAATTGGTTCCTGTGTGCTGTGTTCACTGGTGGCCGCGGTTTTAATTCTCCTCATCGGGAGCTGCGATGTATAAAGGGAGGCTTTTTCCTCCTGCTGTCCCCTCCCTCCCGCATCCCTTTGTGTGTGTGGGGGGCGGGGCCACCGTTACATCGGCGCCATACTTCTGCACCCAGCGTGTGATCTCCGCAACTCAGCGGCTCCACGTTTTTATGTGCAGTGCGTCATCTACGTTGGCTGGAGATGCCTGCGCATGCGCAGCGTGGGCGTCTGCCGTAGCCACGTTCGTATGGCGTTAGAGGCGTAGCCCAATGATCCCGCTCGGGGATTTAAGCGTGAGTACGCTGACATGGCAAACTTTTCTTCCTCTCCTCACTTGGACTGTCGTCTCACACTTGAGAAGTTCTGCACAAGGGTAAGCACACTCCAGATATCTACCATGTCACTTTACTTTGCCCAATTATACTTGCACACCTAATATGTTAACCACACACTCATCATACACTATTCATTATTAGGAGATGTTTTTTATTGCTTTCCCTCTTTTCTCTTTTCATTTGGTCTTTCCTTCACTTATCAAATCCCCCCCTCTATCTACCATGGGTTGTATGTGTTCCATTTCAGTACACAACATGTACATTATAATGACATTTACATCTTCATACCATTATGGTAATTACATTTATACTCAATATATTTTAATACCATTGTTGTCTCTACTGTATATGTGTTACCTGACACACTAGTGCTACACTATTTCTCTATTCCCTCCCCTGCACCCTCCGAATTTCTTTCAATTCTTCTCTCTTTCTCCTGACTTTTATCCTTGCCCACCTCTCCAAGGTCCTTTCTACATATTAGTAATGTCACACTATTCTTACTCCCAGTTATTATAAAACTTTATTGTTGACATAGATACATATATAATCTGATTACAGCTAATATGACCCAGGTGGCTAGTTGGACATTTCAGGACACACCATACCCCTATCTGTCTCTTTGCCATGTCCGCCCTCTGCTGGGCCCCTGCTCTGGTTGCTGCGGGCTACGCCTCTTCAGCTCCCGTGTGGAGGACTTTCCGCTGCTGCCCTTGCTATCCAGCCCTATGGACCATTTGACCATATGTAAGTATGGAAGGCTTCTATGAAGCCACATACTTCTTCTGTGACCATAACTACCATTGTATGCCATTATTTATTGATACCTATTATCTTTTAGATACCTCACATATACACCAACTCCTGAGAAAGCGAGCGGAGCTCGCGAAACGCGTCGAGTACTAAGTTGTATATGTATACTATGTAATATACCACCATACCTAACATTTCAATGGTCAAACGATGTCTTATGATGTTTTTTATGTTCATGTCTCTACATGTGTTTGGAAATTTATTAAACTCTATTTGTTATGACCTCTATGACCAACTCATTTAAAGTCCCACGGGCAAACCTCTTTTTTGTATTATATGTTACAGGGATGGAGTTGTGCCATATTAAGAGACAGTACCTGGACCGCTCCCTTTTTTTAACATTAACAATGAATGTACTACAATTTCTGTACACATCGCATGGAGCCGAGAGCGTTGTGATGTGGATGGGAACACCACTAGAATAGAGGAGAATCCACCATCTGTCATGTGACACATCCACATCTGTCATGTGACACATCTCCCACACAATCATCGCTCACTATATAAACCCACCACATGATACAGAACATTTTCTGTCTTCCAAGGCTTTGATGAAGAGGAATTCTCTCAAAACGCATTAGCCATTGATTTAGCATATATCCTTGCATGAGTCTTAGAATAACTTCCACTATTTTATCAAATGAGAGTATTGTAACCTGTTTTAATGAACACGTAGTAATTTTCATTGTATTTATTTATTTTTTTATTTATCAACTTGATATCCCTTATCACTCAGCTTTTCCAGACTTCCCCCAGTCAGTTCAGGCAGCGGGACACACATGTTCTATTCATATAATATATTATATTATTTTAAAATACTACCTAAAACTGCCAGCACCTATCCGATATTAGCACCCTAGGGTAGCCCTTATTTATACATTTTTGTTTGTTCAAAAGCCTACTCTGTTCCATGTAATCCTCAGCTTTTGAAGAATTCCTTCTTAGCCGGTGGAACTGGTCAGAAGGAATATTGTTCTTCCAGGTGGGGTGGTGGCAACTCATGTAGTGCAAGTGTGATTGCCCCCAACTGATTTACTACCTCTCTCATGAGTTAATTCTAGGTCCAAACATATGAGACTAGTTGGGTCTAGGACGTGGGTGAACTTTAGGCCAAAACTATTGTTGTTACAATAGGAGACAAAGGATTCCAACTCCTCGTCCATCCCGCTCCAAATAATAAGGACGTTATCAATGTAACGTCCAAAAAAGATTATATGTTTAGAAAAGGGGTTATTACACTAAAGTGACATTAACAGCTTACCGACCAGCTGCCGTCATTATACTGCAGAAAGTTGGCACGGCTGTGCGAATCGCCGTATATGTAAGTCGGCCGCTTTAAGAGCAATAGGAGGCAGGCCCTCTCTCCTCCTCTAGTCAGTACACTCCCCCCACAGTTAGAAACACCTCTCTAGGGAACACGTAACCCCTTGATCGCCCCCTAGTGCTAACCCCTTCCCTGCCAGTGACATTTATACCGTAATCAGTGGCAATTTTTAGCTTTGATCGCGGTACAAATGTCACTGGTCCAAAATAGTGTCAAAATGCTCCGATCTGTCCGCCGCAATGACGCAGTCCCGCTAAAAAAAATTTTAAATCACAGATCGCCGCCATTACTAGTAAAAAATAAATAAATAATCAAAATGCCATAAATCTATCCCCTATTTTGTAGACGCTATAAGTTTTGCGCAAACCAATCAATATACGCTTATTACGATTTTTTTTACCAAAAATATGTAAAATACATTTTGGCCTAAACTGATCAATAAATTGTTAAAAAAGAACAAAAGGGGGATATTTATTATAGCAAAAAGTAAAAAAGTTTTTTTTTTCAAAATTGTTGCTCTTTTTTTGCTTATAGCGCAAAAAATAAAAATTGCAGAGGTGATCAAATACCACTAAAAGAAAGCTCTATTTGTGGGGGAAAAAAAGGACATAAATTACATCTCATAAATGTGGCCCGCCCTATACCTAAATTTTGTCTGACCCTGCACAATAAACTGGCAAGTGAGGCATCCTCCCTTACCACACCTGAAAATGCCCGTTCTTTTGTCATAAAAGAACCTGATATCCTCCCGTTTGACCTAAATGTCACGTGTCACCTTACTAGGCTCAATAAGTCTTTAGAATGCGCGTTCTCCTGAAAGTAATGCAGGCACATCAGAAATAGCAGATTTAGGACCCGCTGTCTTATCTTTGGGGCTCCCGTCTAGATTTTGTATGTAACGATGTCCCTCAAAGGATATGTCACTGCTACACTTGATTTTTCTACATATACAATACTTATATATATATATATACATATATATATATATTTTTTTTATTTTTTTTTATTTTGGGGGGGGGGGTACGACAATTAAGTTCAGTGTTGGATGACATAATGGTCACTATGATTGTAATAATTTCATTATTATGCTTATAGGTTGCCTAGCTAGATGGGTGGGTAGGTGCTGTCCTGCTTGACCCCTCTGCCGATTGCACAAAGTTGGCCCGATGTAGGGCCCACGTATTGTTTGACCTATTAGTGACTTATAAACTAATATGTTTCTCAATAATAGGCTTCTTATAAGTTGAACACTGTGTCACAGTCTCTGATACCCATTGGCGGATCTCCATGGATTCAGGTCTTAATCCCTTAGCTTTAAAACATGCTATTGATGACTTGTTGTTGACTGTTCATGTCGTCATAGCCATTTTGCACTCTTTTGTATTAAATTACAATGTTTAACTGTAATTCTAAAATTTGAATAAACAGATTGAAAACAGAAATGGTAGATTTAGGGTCCATTTTCAAAATGTGTCAGTGTTTCTGAAACACCTTCTCAATGGCACGGTAGTCACCATAAAAATGTCGTAATGAACCGCCTGACATTAGATTCAAGTGGTTTGGATCTTTTAAATGTTTTATCCAGGGGGGTATTCAATAATTTTGAATAAGCATCTGCCCACCCCTGTCCCACACAACCCTGCATTTAAACAGGAAAGCCGCTGAAGTGCTGTATGGCTGGAGACCATCACAGGGTCATATTCAGCACACTAAAGCACTCTGACAGGAGGATCGCAGGTTCAGCCAACGATCGATCCAGACCTGTAGACACTTTATACAAGCTTCAACTCCTTCATCAGCTGGTGTGCAGGTCCAGATGACCAACATTAACAACTAATGAACTACAATTTCTGTACACACTGCACGGAACCGAGAGAGTTGTGATGTCATGTGACACATCTCCCACACAGTCATCACTCTCTATATAAACCCACCACATAATACACACCATTTTCTGTCTTCTAAGGCTCTGATCAAGAGGAATCCTCTCGAAATGCGTTAGTCATTGATTTAGCCTATACCCTTGCATGGGTTTTATAATAACTTCCACTATTTTATCAAATGACAATATTGTAAACTGTTTTTATGAACACGTAGTAATTTTCGTTGTATTTATTTATTTGTTTAGAATAAACTTTATTTATCAACTTGATTCATGCGTTAGGTCACGCTCCTCCTTTCTCCCTTATCACTAGGGATGAGCCGAACACCCCCCCCCCCCCCCGGTTCGGTTTGCACCAGAACGTCCGAACATGCAAAAAAGTTTGTTCGAACACGCGAACACCGTTAAAGTCTATGGGCCACGAACGTGAAAGATAAAAAGTGCTAATTTTAAAGGCTTATTTGCAAGGTTTTGAGCTAGGGCCTTAGGTGTTGGTGGTGCCAGAACACTGTAACCCCTCACAGTTACTCTTGTTGGGCGTAGGAACAGGCCCTGCTGTTAAATATTATTTCAAAAATTGTAATTACATGTCCGTGTTAAACAGTGGCAGAAAAATGTGGCCTTGGGTGGTGTTGCCACAACACTGTAACCCCTCACAGTTACTCTTGGTGGGCGCAGGAACGGGCCCTGCAGTGAAATATTAGATCAAGAATTGTAATTATATGCCCCTGGTAAACAGGGGCAGAAAAATTGGGTGGTGGTAGTGGTGCCACAACACTGTAACCCCTTACAGATACTCTTGTTGGGCGCAGGAATGGGCCCTGCTGCTAAATATTAATTCAAAAATTGTTATTACATGCCCCTGTTAAACAGGGGCAGAAAAATTGGGCTTGGGTGGTGGTGCCACAACACTGCAACCCCTCACAGATACTCTTGTTGGGAGCAGGAACGGGCCCTGCTGTGAAATATTAGATCAAAAATTGTAATTACAATACAGTGCAGCCGTAGTGCAGTTGCTACTACTTTTCTGGTGGTGTACACAGTACACAATACAGTGTAGTGCGGTGTTGCTAAAAGAAATATACATCATGTCCGGAAGGCCACCAAGGAAAGGCAGATGCTCACAGGCCACTAAAAGAGGGCAAGCAGGCTCTGTGTCTACAGTCAACAGTGCTGGTCGTGGACATGGTGCATCCTCTGCAGGTGGCTGTGGGGCACCCTTGTCCTATTTCTCTGCTGCTGGCCGTGTTATTAAGCCAGAACATGCAGAAGAGTTGGTGGAGTGGATAACAAAGCTGTCCTCATCCTCTGTCACCCAGGCTCAGAGTAGTTTGCCTTCCTATGCAGCAGTCAAAGCAGCCTTATTCCACCGTCTCCTTGTCCACAGTCACTCCTTTCGTAGCCCCTCCTTTCGTAGCCCCACCGTCATGCACGGAGGCGTCCCCCGAACTATTCAACCACAGTGTTGGGTACATGCTGCTGGAGGATGCGCAGCGATTTGAAGGCTCCGATGTTGGTTCCCAGGTTGAGGACGGGAGTAACGTGAGCCTAGAGAGGGGGTGCCCAAGAAGGACAAGAACTGGCAGTCATGTTCCCCCAGCTGCAGCATAGTGCCAAGTTTGCTCCAGTGACGAGGAGGGAGGGGATGATGAGGTCGCTGACTCTACTTGGGTGCCTGATAGAATAGAGGAGGAGGCACAACTACAAGGCAGGATGTCTTCTAGGGGGCAGCTTAAGGGCAGCCACCCTACTGCATCACACCGCAGAGCTCCGCAGGTGCAGGGCGCTGCTGACTCCCGGCTGATTTTCAAGTTCCTTGGTGTGGGCCTTTTTGGACATGTGTGCAGCAGATCCCACCGTTGCCATTTGCAACCTATGTCTGAAGCAGATCAAGCGTGGCCAGAACAGCAGCCGCTTGGGCACCACATTCCTGACCAGACATATGACGACCTCCCATGCAGTCTGTTTCCCGTATACTATATTTGAGATTTAATATCTCTCAGATATAATTTGGGTTAAATGAGAGTTTTTTGACCATGAGTGAAAGCTTTAAACACAATAACATTTATTGGTGAGTAGTTGAAAGTCTAATACACAACCATCTATCTATCGTCTACACCAAGGAAGAAAATATTAGGTTAAAATAAGAGAATTACATGAAGAAATATAGAGTATATTCCTTAAAACATTAATCTACAAACATATTTAGTTACAAGTAAAATGCAGACCTTTCCCATAATTACCCTTTGCACCAAGGTTCCATTCTGATGGCTGCTCTCCCATAAAAGTGTGTGTTTCCCTCCCATCTAGTTTGCCTATATCATTACAGGCTGATGCCTCATTGGTTGGCATAGCATGGCTCTGATTGGTGAGCTTCCCTATTCCTGGTTAAGGACTGGGTACATCTCCAATCCCTATACTTTGCATAAGTCAGCCCCCTTTAATGCAAATCCTTGTGACTATTCTGAGCAGGAGATTAACGTGAATTTTCCTAGGAAGTTAAGTATTGATTATGGGTTGGCTTCCCTTTATTGCGTATCCCAGCATGGGATCCTTTGAAGTGAGTATGTGTAAAACAATGAGGTTTGAATTCCATTGTTTGTATACACAAACCTAGGCCCGACTTGTCTGGTCTACCAGAAATTTCTGTGAAGATAATATGTTTTGCCCTACATAGATACAAGCTAAATTAAATTATTCATAATTACAATATTTTACAGCTATTACTGGAGATTTCACATAAACTCATAAGGCAACAAGTCCGTTGGCAACAGCACTTGAAAGACCCACATGAAAGAAAAAGGCGGACTTCTCCTTGCTCCTCATCTGGGATTTCCAACCCTACTATGCCTCCAGACCTCTCAACAACCTGCACTGAGAGGAATATTGTAGAATATAGCAATAGGTGTCCCAAGTACTTGCAGCCAATCTGCTAGCAGTACACCACCATCTGATTTTAGCAGGCACATTTCCCTATCCCAGTTGCTAAACCGTAAAAAGAAATTCGGTCCCAGCCATCCACATGTTCAGTGTCTGAATGCTAGCGTGGCCAAATTGCTAGCACTGCAACTGCTGCCTTTTCAGCTGGTAGACTCTGCACCCTTTTGTGAATTTGTGGAATGTGCTGTACCTCAGTTGCAGGTTCCAAAATGCCATTTCTTTTTAAGGAAGGCCATTCCAGCTCTCTACCGGCATGTGGAAGGCAATGTTTTTGTCTCATTGGACAGGGCAGTATGCAGTAAGGTGTATATTACTGCTAACTCATGGTCTAGCAGGCATGGGCAGGGATGTTACCTTTCCTTGATGGTGCACTGGGTAACTCTGCTGGCAGCTGGGAAGGATGCAGGACAGGGTTCAGTATTGTTGTAGCTTGTTCCGGCACCACCCCTCCAAAAATGCTAGTGGTGATTCTGCCACAGCTCTCTCCTCCACCCCCTCCTCTTCTTCTTCCTCTATGGCCTCTTCTGCAGATTTGTCCTCTGAATCAGCAGTGCTCCGTAGGTGTTCAAGGGACTACGCAAGCACTCAGGCAAAAAGATGCCACGCAGTGCATGAGTTACATAGTTACATAGTAGGTGAGGTTGAAAAAAGACACAAGTCCATCAAGTCCAACCTATGTGTGTGATTATATGTCAGTATTACATTGTATATCCCTGTATGTTGCGGTCGTTCAGGTGCTTATCTAATAGTTTCTTGAAACTATCGATGCCCCTCGCTGAGACCACCGCCTGTGGAAGGGAATTTCACATCCTTGACACTCTTATGCCCTGTACACACGGTCGGATTTTCAGACGGAAAAAGTGCGATCGGATTGTGTTGTCGGAAATTCCGATCCTGTGTGGGCTCCATCGGACTTTTTCCGTCGGAATTTCCGACACACAATGTTTGAGAGCAGGCTATAAAAATTTTCCGACAACAAAATCCGATCGGTTAAATTCCGATTGTGTGTACACAAATCCGACGCACAAAGTGCCACGCACGCTCAAAATAAATTAAGAGACGAAAGCTATTGGCTACTGCCCCATTTATAGTCCCGACGTACGTGTTTTACGTCACCGCGCTCAGAACGATTGGATTTTCCGACAACTTTGTGCGACCGTATGTATGCAAGACAAGTTTGAGCCAACATCTGTTGGAAAAAGTCCATGGATTTTGTTGTCGGAATGTCCGATCAATGTCCAATCGTGTGTACAGGGCATAACAGTAAAGAACCCTCTACGTAGTTTAAGGTTAAACTACTGCTTAGGGCAGGGATGTCCAAACTACGGCCCTCCAGCTGTTGCGGAACTACACTTCCCATGAGGCATTGTAAAACTCTGACATTCACAGACATGACTAGGTATGATGGGAGTTGTAGTTCCTTAACAACTGGAGGGCCATAGTTTGGACACTACTGGCTTAGGGGATAGGAGCCACACTGGGGCAGAGATTCTGTCAGCTCTGCAGGTGCAGGCTCAAAGGTGGTTGACACCATGCCAGTTTCAGCCAGGAATGGTTGTATGTGACAATGGCACCAACCTTCTCTACGCCCTCCGACAGGGACACTTGACCCATGTTCCATGTTTGGCACACATCCTGAATTTGGTGGTGCAGCGGTTCTTGAGCAGGTACCCAGGCTTACAAGATCTCCTGAGGCAGGCCAGAAAAGTCTGTGGTCATTTCCACTGGTCACACAATGCCAGTGCTCGGCTGGCTGACATTCAAAGGGAATGCAACCTGCCCACCAACCGCCTCATTTGTGGGAATGCTTCAATGCTGCAGTGGCTTCACATGCAGCAGAGGGCCATCAATGAGTACCTGTGTGAATATGGCACCAGGACAGGGTCAGGGGAGCTTGGCTTCTTTTCGCCACTCCAGTGGCTACTGATCAAGGATGCATGCACTGTCCTGTCACCATTTGAGGAGGCCACGAGGATGGTGAGCAGCGACAATGCATGCATCAGTAATACTGTCCCTCTTGTCTTCCTGTTGGAGCACACGCTTCATGGAATAATGGACAGGGCACTTGAGGCAGAACAGCGGGAGGAAGATGAGGACTTCCTTACCTCTCAAGGCCCCTTTTATCCAGATCTTATTCCTGCGGGCCCGCCAAACACACAGGAATAAGAGGAGGAGGAGGATTGTGTCAGCATGGACGTGGAGGATAACACTCGGCAGCAGTCTTCAATAGGTGGTTTTCAGTCTCCAGAAACCCAAGGAGTTGTACGCGGCTGGGAGGAGGTTGTTATGGATCATGTGATCCTTAGTGACCCAGAGGACTCAGAATCGAATGCCTCTGCAAACTTTCACAGGCTTTGCAGAATCAGGGAGGCCATGCAGAGTAAGGACCCTAGGATTCGTGGTATCAAGGAGAGGGATTATTACTGGCTGGCAACCCTTCTTGATCCACGTTACAAGGGTAAGGTTGCAGAACTCATCATGCCTTCGCAGAGGGAGCAGAGGATGAAACATCTTCAGGAGGCCTTGAAGAAAGGTTTGTGCAATAAATTTCCAGACCCTGAGAGGTTACACTTTCCTGGTGCTGGACGTGTTGCTGAGGCTTTGTTCAGTCAGAGGAAGAACGGTGGAGAAGGTGGCCGACTGACCGATGCCTTTAGAAAAATTTTCAGTCCTCAGCGCCAAGGTCTGATTGGTTCAAGCAACCATCGCCAGTGTCTGCATTACATGGTGCAGGAATATCTAGGGGCAAGACCAGACTTGGAGACCTTTCCAACAGAGCATACACTAGGTTACTGGGTCTTGAGGATGGACCACTGGCCAGAACTAGCCTAATATGCAATTTAGCTACTGGCCAGTCCTGCATCCAGTGTTCTTTCTGAATGCACATTCAGATCTGCTAGAGCAGTGGTTCTCAACTCCAGTCCTCAGGACCCACCAACAGGCCAGGTTTGCAAGATAACTGAAATACATCACAGGTGATATCACTTGCTGCTCAGTGATTGCAGTATTCTAGTCTGCAACTCCCCAAGGTAATACTTAAAATCTGGCCTGTTGGTGGGTCCCGAGGACTGGAGTTGAGAACCACTGTGCTAGAGGGTTTGTAACGGATCATAGAGTGCGCCTGTCCACAGACTCCGTTGATAGCCTCACATTCATAAAAATGAATCAGTCTTTGATCAGCAGCAGCTATCAAGCACCTGATGCTGATGTAACTGATTGATTTTTCTATGGATGTGGGATCCCTTGAAGACTGCCTAAGCTGAGTGACTATCCTATTCCTCCTCAATCTCGATGATGCTAGCTTCCAACAATATTTTTGGTTTAGTGCTCCACCACCACTGTCTAAGGACCAATTTTTCTGTCCCTGTTTAACAGGGGCATGTATTTACAATTTTTGATCTAATATTTCACAGCAGGGCCCGTTCCTGTGTCCAACAAGAGTATCTGTGAGGGGTTACAGTGTTGTGGCACCACCACCACCAAAGGCCCAATTTTTCTGCCCCTGCCCCAGCAGCAGAAAAAAAGGACAAGTGTGCCTCACGGCCAACTGCAAAGGATGCACCATGTCCACGACCAGCACTGTTGACTGTAGACAGAGCCTGCTTGCCCTATTTTAGTGGCCTGTGAGTGTCTGCCTCTCCTTGGTGGCCTTTCGGACATGATGGGGATTTTGTTTTGCAACACCACACTACACTGTATTGTGTACTGTGTACACCACCAGAAAAGTAGTAGCAACTGTACTTCAGCTGCACTGTATTGTGTACACCACCAAAAAAGTAGTAGAAACAGTACACCACGGAATGCACTGTAGATATAGGCTACAATGGATACTTCAGAGTGTATATATATATATATGTATATATATATATATATATATATATATATATATATATATATATATATATATATATATATATATATACACATAGTGGGGACGGAAAGTATTCAGACCCCCTTTAATTTTTCACTCTTTGTTATATTGCAGGCATTTGCTAAAATCATTTAAGTTACATAGTAGGTGAGGTTGAAAAAAGACACAAGTCCATCAAGTCCAACCTATGTGTGTGATTATGTGTCAGTATTACATTACATATCCCTGTATATTGCGGTCATTCAGGTGATTATCTAATAGTTTCTTGAAGCTATCAATGCTCCCCGCTGAGACCACCGCCTGTGGAAGGGAATTCCACATCCTTGCCGCTCTTACAGTAAAGAACCCTCTACGTAGTTTAAGGTTAAACCTCTTTTCTTCTAATTGTAATGAGTGGCCACGAGTCTTATTAAACTCTCTTCTGCGAAAAAGTTTTATCCCTATTGTGGGGTCACCAGTACAGTATTTGTAAATTGAAATCATATCCCCTCTCAAGCGTCTCTTCTCCAGAGAGAATAAGTTCAGTGCTCGCAACCTTTCCTCATAACTAAGATCCTCCAGACCCTTTATTAGCTTTGTTGCCCTTCTTTGTACTCGCTCCATTTCCAGTACGTCCCTCCTGAGGACTGGTGCCCAGAACTGGACAGCATACTCCAGGTGCGGCCGGACCAGAGTCTTGTAGAGCGGGAGAATTATCGTTTTATCTCTGCAGTTGATCCCCCTTTTAATGCATGCCAATATTCTGTTTGCTTTATTAGCAGCAGCTTGGCATTGCATGCCGTTGCTGAGCCTATCTTCCACTAGGACCCCCAAGTCTTTTTCCATCCTAGATTCCCCCAGAGGTTCTCCCCCCAGTGTATAGATTGCATTCATATTTTTGGCACCCAAATGCATTATTTTACATTTTTCTACATTGAACCTCATTTGCCATGTAGTCGCCCACCCCATTAATTTGTTCAGGTCTTTTTGCAAGATTTCCACATCCTGCGGAGAAGTTATTGCCCTGCTTAGCTTAGTATCGTCTGCAAATACAGAGATGGAACTGTTTATCCCATCCTCCAGGTCATTTATGAACAAATTAAATAGGATTGGTCCCAGCACAGAACCCTGGGGGACCCCACTACCCACCCCTGACCATTCTGAGTACTCCCCATTTATCACCACCCTCTGAACACGCCCTTGTAGCCAGTTTTCAATCCATGTACTCACCCTATGGTCCATGCCAACAGACCTTATTTTGTACAGTAAACGTTTATGGGGAACTGTGTCAAATGCTTTTGCAAAATCCAGATACACCACGTCTACGGGCCTTCCTTTATCTAGATGGCAACTCACCTCCTCATAGAAGGTTAATAGATTGGTTTGGCAAGAACGATTCTTCATGAATCCATGCTGATTACTGCTAATGATATCATTCTTATTACTAAAATCTTGTATATAGTCCCTTATCATCCCCTCCAAGAGTTTACATATTATTGATGTTAGGCTAACTGGTCTGTAATTCCCAGGGATGTTTTTTAGGCCCTTTTTAAATATTGGTGCTACATTGGCTTTTCTCCAATCAGCTGGTACCATTCCAGTCAATAGACTGTCTGTAAAAATTAGGAACAACGGTCTGGCAATCACCTGACTGAGTTCCCTAAGTACCCTCGGATGCAAGCCATCTGGTCCCGGTGATTTATTAATGTTAAGTTTCTCAAGTCTAATTTTAATTCCGTCCTCTGTTAACCATGTAGGTGCTTCCTGTGTTGTGTCATGAGGATAAACACTGCAGTTTTGGTTACTGAAGCCCCCCGATTCACTCGTGAAGACTGAGGAGAAGAATAAATTCAATACCTCTGCCATATCCCCATCCTTTGTAACCAGATGTCCTTTTTTACTGTTTACATACTTAAAGAATTTCTTGGGATTTTTTTTGCTCTCCTCCGCTATGTGTCTTTCATGTTCTATCTTAGCCATCCTAATTGCACCCTTACATTTCTTATTGCATTCTTTATTAATTCTGAATGCTGTGGATGATCCCTCAACCTTGTATTTTTTGAAGGCCTTCTCCTTTGCTTTTATATGCATTTTTACATTGGAGTTAAGCCATCCAGGAAGTTCATTTTATTTCCTCATTAATGTACACACAGCACCCCATACCATACCCATATTGACAGAAAAACACAGAATTGTTGACATTTTTGCAGATTTATTAAAAAAGAAAAACTGAAATATCACATGGTCCTAAGTATTCAGACCCTTTGCTGTCACACTCATAAATTTAACTCAGGTGCTGTCTATTTCTTCTGACCATCCTTGAGATAGTTCTACACCTTCATTTGAGTCCAGCTGTGTTTGATTATACTGATTGGACTTAGGATTAGGAAAGCCACACACCTGTCTATATAAGACCTTACAGCTCATAGTGCATGTCAGAGTAAATGAGAATCATGAGGTCAAAGGAACTGCCTGAAGAGCTCAGAGACAGAAATGTGGCAAGGCACAGATCTGGCCAAGGTTAAAAAAAATTTCTGCTGCACTTAAGGTTCCTAAGAGCACAGTGGCCTCCATAATCCTTAAATGAAAGACGTTTCGGACAACCAGAACCCTTCCTAGAGCTGGCCGTCTGGGCAAACTGAGTTATCGGGGGGAGAAGAGCCTGGGTGAGAGAGGTAAAGAAGAACCCAAAGATCACTGTGGCTGAGCTCCAAAGATGCAGTCGGGAGATGGTAGAAAGTTGTAGAAAGTCAACCATCACTGCAGCCCTCCACCAGTCGGGGTTTATGGCAGAGTGGTGCAACAGAAGCCTCTCATGAAACTCATGAAAGCCCGCTCATGAAAGCCCGCATGGAGTTTGCGAAAAAAAAACCTGAAGGACTCCAAGATGGTGAGAAATAAGATTCTTTGGTCTGATGAGACCAAGATAGAACTATACAACTGTACAACACAGTCCCAACAGTGAAGCATGGTGGTGGCAGCATCATGCTGTGGGGGTGCTTTTCAGCTGCAGGGACAGGACAACTGGTTGCAATCGAGGGAAAGATGAATGCGGCCAAGTACAGGGATATCCTGGATGAAAACCTTCTCCAGAGTGCTCAGGACCTCAGACTGGGCGGAAGGTTTACCTTCCAACAAGACAATGACCCTAAGCACACAGCTAAAATAACGAAGGAGTGGCTTCACAACAACTCTGTGACTGTTCTTGAATGGCCCAGCCAGAGCCCTGACTTAAACCCAATTGAGCATCTCTGGAGAGACCTAAAAATGTCTGTCCACCAACGTTTACCCTCCAACCTGACAGAACTGGAGAGGATCTGCAAGGAGGAATGGCAGAGGATCCCCAAATCCACGTGTGAAAAACTGCATCTTTCCCAAAAAGACTCATGGCTGTATTAAATCAAAAGGGTGCTTCTACTAAATACTGAGCAAAGGGTCTGAATACTTAGGACCATGTGATATTTCAGTTTTTCTTTTTTAATAAATCTGCAAGAATGTCAATAATTCTGTGTTTTTCTGTCAATATGGGGTGCTGTGTGTACATTAATGAGGAAAAAAAACTTAAATGATTCTAGCAAATGGCTGCAATATAACAAAGAGTGAAAAATTTAAGCTGGTCTGAATACTTTCCGTCCCCACTATATATATATATATATATATATATATATATATATATATATATACATACACACACACAGTATCTCACAAAAGTGAGTACACTTTACTTTACAATATTTTATTATATCTTTTCATATGACAACACTGAAGAAATGACACTTTGCTACAATGTAAAGTAGTGAGTGTACAGCTTGTATAACAGTGTAAATTTGCTGTCCTCTCAAAATAACTCAACACACAGCCATTATTGTCTAAACCGCTGGCAACAAAAGTGAGTACACCCCTAGGTGAAAATGTCCAAATTGGGCCCAATTAGCCATTTTCCCTCCCCGGTGTCATGTGACTCGTTAGCGTTACAAGGTCTCAGGTGTGAATGGGGAGCAGGTGTGTTAAATTTAGCGTTATCACTTTCACTCTCTCATACTGGTCACTGGAAGTTCAACATGGCACCTTATGGCAAAGATCTCTCTGAGGATCGGAAAAAAAAGATATTGTTGCTCTACATAAAGATGGCCTAGGCTATAAGAAGATTGCCAAGACCCTGAAACTGAGCTGCAGAACGGTGGCCAAGACCATACAGCAGTTTAACAGGACAGGTTCCACTCAAAACAGGCTTTGCCATGGTCGACCAAAGAAGTTGAGTGCATGTGCTCAGCGTCATATCTAGAGGTTGCCCTTGGGAAATAGATATATGAGTGCTGCCAGCATTGCTACAGAGGTTGAAGGAGTGGGGGGTCAGCCTGTCAGTGCTCAGACCACGCACCACAGACGGCATCAAATTGGTCTGCATGGCTGTCGTCCCAGAAGGAAGCCTCTTCTAAAGATGGCCCACAAACAGTTTGCTGAAGACAATTAGACCAAGGACATGGATTACTGGAACCATGTTCCGTGGTCTGATGAGACCATGATAAACCTTTTTTGGTTTAGATGGTGTCAAGCGTGTTTGGCGGCAACCAGGTGAAGAGTACAAAGACAAGTGTGTCTTGCCTACAGTCAAGCATGGTGGTGGGAATGTCATGATCTGGGACTGCATGAGTGCTGCCGGCACAGGGGAGATACAGTTCATTGAGGGAACCATGAATGCCAACATGCACTGTGACATACTGAAGCCGATCATGATCCCCTTCCATCGGAACCTGGGCCACAGGGCAGTATTCCATCATGATAACGACCCCAAACACACCTCCAAGACGACCACTGCCTTGCTAAAGAAGCTGAGGGTAAAGGTGATGGACTGGCCAAGCGCATGTCTCAAGACCTGAACCCTATTGAGCATCTGTGGGGCATCCCAAAAGGGAATGGAGGAGCGCAAGGTCTCTAACATCCACCAGCTCCGTTATGTCATCATGGAGAAGTGGAAGAGGACTCCAGTGGTAACCTGTGAAGCTCTGGTGTGGGGGTTAAGGCAGTGCTGGAAAATAATGGTGGCCACACAAAATATTGACACTTTGGGCCCAATTTGGACATTTTCACTTAGGGGTGTACTCACTTTTGTTGATAGCGGTTTAGACATTAATGGCTGTGTGTTGCGTTATTTTGAGAGGACAGCAAATTTACACTGGTATACAAGCTGTACACTCACTACTTTACATCATAGCAAAGTGTAATTTCTTCAGTGTTGTTACATAAAAAGATATAATAAAATATTTACAAAAATGTGAGGGGTTGTACTCACTTTTGTGAGATACTGTATATATACTAGTCTATATATATATATATATATATATATCAACCGCCTGAAGTAGATTATATATAGTACACCATGGAATGCACTGTAGAATGTAGGTATAGGCTACACTGGATGCTGCAGAGTATATATATATATATATATATATATATATATATATATATATATATATATATATATATATATACACACACATACAGTGGGGACGGAAAGTATTTAGACCCCTCTTTGTTATATTGCAGCCATTTGCTAAAATCATTTAAGTTCATTTTTTTCCCCTCATTAATGTACACACAGTACCCCATATTGACAGAAAAACACAGAATTGTTGACATTTTTGCAGATTTATTAAAAAAAAAAAAAACTGAAATATCACACGGTCCTAAGTATTCAGACCCTTTGCTCAGTATTTAGTAGAAGCACCCTTTTGATCTAATACAGCCATGAGTCTTTTTGGGAAAGATGCAACAAGTTTTTCACACCTGGATTTGGGGATCCTCTGCCATTCCTCCTTGCAGATCCTCTAAAGATTCGTACCTCTGTCATGGGAATCATTTCAACTGTCACGAATCACGTACTGATTCGAATCCAGTCGCATCCATGATGCAACGATTCGTCACGGCGTGCCCCAGGTATTTTCGGCCACATTTCAGTACATGCTCCGGAGTCCGGTCGTTGTCAGTTGCAGTCGCGACATGATCGACTCGTGCCTCTGTCATGGCACGTGCCTCTACCATGACAAATCATTTCATTCATTTCATAATTTCACTCATCTCACTGTCACGTACCGCGCCCCGATTCGAATCCAGTAGCATCCGAGATGCACCGATTCGTCCCGGCGCGCCCCAGTTGTCTTGGCCTCATTTCATTCCTACTCCATAGTCCAACTCGTCATTTGTCGCAGTCAAAAAATAAATAAATAAATAAATAAATAATAAAAAAAAACAATATACAAAATATATATATATATATATATATATATATATATACAAAAATATATATATACAAAAAAAAAAATATATATATATATATATATATATATATATATATATATATATAAATAAAGTAGTATAAATAAAACGTTTCGGCCTCAGCCAACACCTGCATCAGAACTTGGTTAGCTATCAGTTGCGGCATAACCAATTCGTGCCTTTGCCAGGGCAAACATTTCACGGTTACATACCACACTCCAATTCAAATCCAGTCGCATCCGTCATCCACCAATTTATTCCGGCATGCACCAGCATTTCTTTTGCCTCATTTCAATGCATGCTCCAGAGTCCGGGTTGTTGTCAGTCGCAGCTGCGGCAAGACCGATTCGTGCCTCTGTCATGGCGAAACGTTTTTCATTCATTTCACTCTAAGGCAAACATTTCATTTATTTCATTGTCGCATGCCGCGCCCCGATTCAAGTTCAGGGCATCCGTCGGACATCGATTCATCCTGGCAAGCCCCAGTTGGCGCGGCCTCATTGGTGCAGTCATGGCACACCGATTCGTGCCTCTGTCATGGCACAAACAGTTCACTCATTTATTTAATGCTATGCACCTGTCGCTTAAACATGTTACAATTTACCTGTCAAACCAGGTAGTCAAACCCTCCACCGGTTGTCATCTGTCATTTCCTCTAGGTCAGTCAAAAAAAAAAAAAAAAGGGGGCCACACCCCGTCTTTCTTCGAAGCTCAGTCATGGTCCCGATTCATTCGTTGAAACCTTCGCCTCGCTACTATACCCCCTCGTAGTCACAGCACATCCAAGTATAACTTCTTGCAATCGGCGCAAATACGCATCCAAACACAACTTCTTGCATTTCATTGCAAGCACACATCGAAACATAACTTCTTGCAATTGTTGCAAGCACACATCCCATCATGACTTCTTGCAATCGTTGCAAGTACGCATCCAGGCAGAACGTCTTGCAGTCGTTGCAAGCACACATCCAAGCACAATTTCTTGCAATCATTTCAAACATGCATCCAATCATAAAACTTCTTGCAAACGTTGCAGGCATGCATTCAAACATAACTTCTTGCAATCGTTGCAAGTACGCATCCAATTACAACTTCTCGCAACCATTGCAAGCACACATCCAAGCTTAACTCTTGCAGTCTTGCAAGCACATGCAGCAATACGAACTTTTCACAGTCACTACAAACACATCTCCACCGACAGGAACTCCCTTGCAATCGTTGCAAGCACACTTTCAAGCACAAATCTTACAATCATTACAAGACACGCATCTTAGCATAACTTCTTGCAAACGTTGCAAGCATGCATCCAAGCATAACTTCTTGCAATCATTGCAAGCACGCATCCAGTCACAACTTCTTGCAAATGTTGCAGGGACACACCCAAGCATAACTTCTTGTAATCATGGCAAGTACGCATCCAAACACAACTTTATAATTGTTGCGAACACGCATCCAAGTATAACTCCTTGCAGCCCGTGCAAGCACATGCAGTAATACGGACTTCTCGCAGTCACAGCAAACACATCTCCATTGACACAAACTCCCTGGCAATTGTTGCAAACACGTATTTAAGCACAACTCTTGCAATCATTGCAGGGCTCGCATCTTAGCATGACTTCTTGCAATCAGTACACATTTCCAGTGGCACACAATCAGTCACACATCATTCTTCAGTGGCACTTAATCGGCCACTTGTCTCCAGTGGCATTTCATACGAGCCACTCATCAATTTCTGTGTCATTTCTCGCTTAGGTCAGTTGACTTCAGGTTCCACCCAGCACCAGGTATCGTATTGCCACACACAGCTGGCTCCTCATAACATCATCAGGCTATACCTAGACAACATCCAGCATTTCTTGCCCTAACAGGACCCCAGAGAGTCATCCGTGTTTACAGCTCATACAGTAGGATCCTTTATATGTGGCGTCCAGAAGCATCAGCCCATAGCTAACGCTTGCCCATCACAACTGCCATTTTCAGGGACATGTCAAAACCTCAGACATTCCCCAGTCTAGTCATACAAGCAGCCATCTACCTGGCCCTCTGTGGTTTTCTACGGCCTAACAAATTCACTTTTACTGGCACAGGCAGACAGGTACTACGTAGACACAACTTGACTCGCTGGTAATACCATTATGTCCTTCAGCTTGTAGTCTCTAAAAACTCAATAATCCGGAACCAAGGTCTACAATAACCTCCTCTGAATTAACGAACACCACGCAGGCCAGCCTCCCCCTTGACAAACTGACCCGTATCAGGTTGGTTCCCCAAGACTTCACCCATACACGGGTGTGTACTAACTAGTAGCTGCAGTCTTTCCTAAGAATGCGGACCTATCAATGTCGGAAGGTCCCGTACTACGTGGATCGGTGTATCAATGATTATACCTTAACTCTAGGGTCTTATCACCTACGTCGCCCTTGTCACCCCAGGTAGCGACAGATGCCACAGCCACCACAGGTTTCGCGGCAATTTTTGGCCATCATCGGTTTACAAGTACATGGTCCCCAGAGACACTCCTAAACCCCGGGTTTACCAGGACTTCCTCCCTCTTCAAGTTACACCCGGTCATGGCAGCCGCTTAACTTTAGGGTCCTATCTGGACAGGACAGGCCGTGGCTTTGCCTCGACATCCGGTCCGAAGCGAGCCTCTTAATGAAGCCAGGCCCGCATCGTTCTGTTATGTCCTTCCTGCGCAGGCTGGTGTAATTATCTTGGCAACACCAGTTTAATGTCCACTGCACGTTCGTTCCAGGCTGCCACCTTCTGGGACATGTCTACTATATTAACCAGTTCGCTATTGGGCCTTCTCCCCAGTTTGGTCATACAAGCAGCCATTACTTGGCCTACCACGGGTTCTGATGGCCCAGCGAGTTCACCCGCAGCAATCCCGCAGGCCAAGTTCTGTGTAGTTGGCCCGCTGCCAACACCATTTCATCCTCCACCCTGCAGTGTCCAAAACCCAGCAATCAAGCTCCAGGATAGACATCCATCTCTATAAAGTAAACAACGTCCGGTGGCCAGTAACCATACTTGACCGCCTACTGTCACTCATACCGGAACACTCAAACTCTAGTCCCCTATTACCTTTTCAGGCAACCCTCGAGTGCCTGCCAGTTCATCAAACACCTGGGGGTTCTTCTACGCTGCCTACACCTCGACCCCATTCAGCACTCCAGTCACTCTTTAGTATTGGGGCAGCCTTGGCAGCATTTCGGCATGGGTCCCAGACCACATCATCAAGAGACTTAGAAGGTGAAACTCTGCCTACCTCGCCCGGTATGTCCCCACTCCTTAGGTGGAAACGGCACAAGCATTCACCAAACTTGCTCAAATAAACAAAGCCAGAACCAACAAAACCACACCCCTACCTGAATGTTTTTGCCCCCTTATTCTGGCATACCGACCAGCAGACCAAGGCACACTTTCAGGTCCATTTCATATGGTAAGTCCACACTTCCAGGTCTATTTCCGATGGTAAGTTTTATGTTAACTACAAATGTTATCTATGTCCATATCGGACATAGGGCTCCACCCATAAGTAGGAAGGCCAGTATGGAATCCTTCCTGATCCCCCAAGAGTCAATCAGATATTCCCTGGATCAATTTTACCTATAAATATTAGTAACTAGTAACATTATGTGTATTTTGGAAAGAATTGAGGCCTTAAAAACAGTCTACTGGCCAGAACCAGCTCTTGAGGGAGTCTATTCCACATTTTTACAGCTCTTATGCCGAGTAAACATGATCGGACATTCCGACAACAAAATCCTGGGTTTATTTCCAACGGATGTTGGCTCAAACTTGTCTTGCATACACACGGTCATACAAATGTTGTCAGAAATTCTGAACGTCAAGAACGCAGTGATGAACAACACGTACGACAAGCTGAGAAAAATGAAGTTCAATAGCCAGTGCGGCTCTTCTGCTTGATTTCGAGCATGCGTGGAATTTTGAATTGTAAATTTCCAACAACGGATTTTTTTGTCGGAAAATTTGAGAACCAGCTCTCAAATTTTTGTTGTCGGAATTTCCGACAACAAGCTCACATCGAACATTTGTTGTCGGAAATTCTGACCACGTGTATGCGGCATTACTGTGAAGAAGCCTTTCCATATTTGGAGATTAAATCTCTTTCCCTCCAGACGTAAAGAGTGCCCCCTTGTCCTATGTGATGACTCTAAAGTTATACTAAACCCACAACAGTAAAGTCAGTCTGTATATGAAGTAAAGCATGCTTGTTATACTCACTGTGGAACCTAAGGCATTAATCATCCACATTGTGTAAAAAGACTGTTGATCCAATCTTCTCTGATCCTCTCCTTCTTCCACTGTTGCCAAACCGTCTCCTGATAGTATAGAGCCTTGGGGCACTTTGCACATGCTCAGTTTGGTGTGTATTGCTTGTTTTTTTCTTGGGAGGGTGCATGTGATTAGCACAGGGCCAATCAGCACTGTCCAGACAGAGGGCTAGGTGTCCTGCAGCCTCATAGGACAGTCAGAGTTAAATGCAAACTCCTCCTATAAGCTTTAATCAGACACTGATAGAAGTCACAAGACTGCTATATACTTCTGATGAGAAAGAGTATTTAGCAGTTTATATTTACTAAAATAATTGCATTTACATGTTCTGTGTACTGTGGAAGACCAGATATAGTGAATGCCGGGTCCTGGGTGTAGTAACACTTTGAGATGAATAACTCTACACCAAGTTCACTATATGGACCTCTTATGTATTTTTACGTGCTTATCATATCCCCCTTGATCTCCTCTTCTCAAAAGAGAATACATTCAGTTCCTCTAAGCTTTCCTCATAGCTGAGTTCCTCCATGCCTCTTATCAGTTTGGTTGCTCTTCTCTGCACTTTCTCCAGTTCCCCGAAATCCTTTTTGAGAACTGGTGCCCAAAAGTGAACTGCATATTCCACATGAGGTCTTACTAATGATTTGTACAGGGAAAAAATTACGTATCTCTCTCTCTCTCTCTCTCTCTCTCTGGAGTCCATACCTCTCTTGCTACAAGAAAGGATTTTGCTCACTTTGGAAACCGCTGCTTGGCATTGCATGCTATTTATTAAGCTTACCAGAACACCCAGATCCTTCTCCACCATTAATTCCCCCATTTATACTCCCCCTAGTATGTATGATGTATGCATATTCTTAGCCCCCAAGTGCATACCTTTACATTTATCAACATTAAACCTCATTTGCCACATAGTTGCCCCATTAAACAGTGCATTGAGGTCAGCTTGTAAGCCGCAGACATCCTGTAAGGACGCTATGCCACTGCATAGCTTGGTGTCATCTGAAAAGACTGAAATGTTACCTTTAATCCCAGAAACTATATCATTTATAAATATATTAAAAAGTAAGGATCCCAACACTGAACCTTTGGGGTACAACACTAATAACCTTAGACCATTCAGAGTAAGAATCATTAACCACTACTCTCTGAATACAGTTTTTTTAGCCAGTAGACTTTACCTTACACATTAGCCGTGTGTGGGGAACTGTATCAAAAGCTTTTACAAAATCCAAGTATACCACGTCCACAGCCACCCTTCTGTCCAAGGTTTTTCTCACCTCCTGATAAGAAATCAGATTTGTCTGACAACATCTGTCTTTTGTAAATCAATGCTGACTGTTGCTTAAAAAGTTTTTTTTCCAACAAGAATTCATCTATGTGGTCTTTTATTAAAGAGGAGCTCCAGGCTCCCTCAGAAAAAAAATAGAGTCAGCAGCTTTAAATACTGTAGCTGCTGACTTTTAATATGAGGACACTTACCTGTCCATGGATCCAACGATGTCCTCGGGTGCAGGCGTCGGCATCTCTAGTTAGGGAGACAGGAAGTGAAGCCTTGCGGCTTACAGCCTGTTTACTTTTGTGCATGCACAAGTCACGCTGTGCCTTGTGAATGGTCCAGTAGTCTTCTTGGACCTGTGATGTGTCCTAGCAGACTGCGCGGGGGGGGTGCAAACAAGCGGAGCTTCCCCTTTTGGGTGGAGCTCCGCTTTAAGCTCTCCAGTATCTTCCCACCTATAGAAGTTAAACTAACTGGTCTATAGTTACTTGGTAAAGACTTTGACCCCTTTTTAATTATAGGCACCGCATTGGCCTTACGCCATTTCGGTGGTACTATTCCAGTCATTAAAGAGTCCCTAAAAATTAGAAACAATAGCTTTGAAATGACAGGGCTCAATTCCTTTAGGATCCGTGGGTGAATGCCATCTGTTCTAAGTGCTTTATTCACTTTTATTCTGTCTAAATATTTCTGGACCATATACATTTTGAGTGATTGTAGATCATTTGGGGCTGTGTCATCCCCATTATGGACATGAGCTCCCCATTGCTCCTTTGTATACACAGAGTTAACGTTTTTACTATTAATATATTTGAAGAATTTCTTTGGGTTTGTCTTACTCTTTTGTTTTGAATGTTTGCGGCCTTGATTTACTTTTTACATATTCTGTTATATTCCCTTTATCGATTAAATGATGATACTGTTCCTTTTTTTAAATAATTTTTAAAGTTTTTTTTTTTATCATTTATAGCTTTTTTAACTTTGGCTGTGAGACACATATGTAACATTTAAACGATGATAGTGTTCCTTCTTTTTTTATATTTTTTAAAAGCTCTTTTCTTTTTATTTATAGCTTTTTTAACTTTGGCCGTGAGCTACATAGGTTTTATTTTTAGCCTTTTAAACTTGGTGTCCATGAGAGTATATTTTGTAGTGAGTTTACATACAGTCTTTTTTAAGAATTACCATTTCTGTTCTGTGTTCATCAATGCCAATATTCCCTCCCAGTCTAAGTCTTGGGGAGCAGCCCTCATCCTTGGAAAATTTGCTCTCTTAAAGTTAAGTGTTTTTTATCTATCCAGTATGAGATTGTTGTTTACAGCTTACATTAAATGAAATCACGTTTCTGCTACACATAGGTTCTTTTTTATGAACATTAGTAATAAGCTCTGCGTGTTTTGAAATGACCAGGTCCAGCAGATTATCATTCCTAGCCGGAGCCTCAATAAACTGGACCATAAAATTGTCTTGTAATAGGTTTATAAATGTTTGCCCTTTAAAGTGGTTGTAAACCCTCTCATATACCCAGTGAAGTGAATAGCTTCGGGTGATACACCTAAATGAAACAAAACCTCCTACATAAGTTTTACTTGTTTATCTGTAGGATTCTCTTCCCTACATCCCTTCAAAAGTGCAGATTTGTGATAAAAATCCTTCTGCATCTGTGAGGAGCAGAGAGGAGGAGGTGGAGACCTGCAGCTACACTGAGCTGATTGGAGGGAAGGGACACACCCCCTCCACACACTGCACAGAAACAAAGGATACAGAACTGTGTTCTGAATAGACAAGCTCTGTGCTAAGCTCCCTCCCATCACAAATTTTATCTCATGTGTTGGGAAAACTTCTCAGAAGTAACTCATGCTAATAATAAGCACCATAGAGAAACAGCACTTAGAGCTTTGCAGATATACAAGTAAACACTATAGATATACTTAGTGTGCTTTTTTCAGATTTCATGACTCAGGTTTACAGCCACTTTAACTATTCCTGTAATGCCATTCCTCAAGTCAATCTCCAGGTAGTTTAAATTTCTCATAATTATAACTGTACCAGCCCCTGCAGCTCTTTCTATATGTGCAATGAGCTGAGTCTCCACCTCCTCATTAACACTGTGGCCTATAACTGGCTTTCCTCTACTCGCGTCTGACAGATGCGAGTAGAGGAAAGCCAATCGGGTCTCTATAGTTAGGATGATACTAGAGAGTTATTAAAACACCACATAGATCAGTTCTTGCTGGAAAAAAGTATTGTAACCACTAGCTAACTAGCCCCCGTTATTATACTGCGGCAGGTTGGCTCTCCTGGGCAAGTCACCGTAGCCATACCTCAGCCCTTTAAAAAGCCTTAGCAGGCGCACGCCCAGCGCATGACGTAGGAGCTGATGCACGTGCCCGGCGGCCGCGATGTCCGCGGGGCACCCGCGATCACTCCTGAGAGAAAGAGAACGGGGGATCTGTCAGACAGACAGATCCCCCGTTCTGTCAGGGAGAGGAGAGAGATCTGCTGTTTCTAGTGATTAGAAACAGCGATGTCTCTCTACTCCCAGTCACTACACTTCTCCCACAGTTAGAAACACCTCCCTAGGACACACTTAACCCCTTGATCCTAGTGTTAACCCCTTCCCTGCCAGTGACATTTATACAGTAATCAGTGACTATTTTTAGCTCTGTGTCACTGGTCCCAAAAAAGGGTCAAAAGTGTCCGATCTGTCCCCAGCAATGTCCCAGTACCGCAACAAATCGCAGATCACCACCATTACTAGTAAAAAAATAAAATAATAATAAAAATGCCATAAATCTATCCCCTATTTTGTAGATGCTATAACTTTTGATTTTAACTATAACTTGCGATTTTTTTTTAACAAAAATATGTAGAAGAATACATATTGGCCTAAACTGATGAATCCATTTTTTTAACCGGTTCCGGACCAGCCGCTGCAGTTATACTGTGGCAGGTTGGTCCGGCTGCGCAAAGCGTTGCAGCTATACGTCGCACGCGCGGCCGGCTGGCTGGGGGGGCACGACCAGTGGATTCGATCAGGAACCGATCAATCCCGAGGCCCAGGCCAATGATATCTGGCCTGGACCTGGTGATCGGTCCTGACGAATGAGATCCTTCCCCTGTGGTGTGTAAACACTGACAGGGGAAGTGTTGTCATCTCTCCTCGTGTCGGTCTTTTCCATTCCAGACCGAGGAGAGAAGACATCACAGAGTGAATGCACCAACACTACACTGACACCAGGTCACGTAGGCACACAATTCACCCCCCGATCATCCCCCCAGTTAACCCCTTCATCACCTGCCACTAGGTCACCCAGTACAGCATCAGATTTTTTTATTGCTGTACTGGTGTCATTAGTGACACAAATCAGCGTTAGGGCAATATTTATTAGCCCCAGATAGGTCTAGGAACCCCCCCCCCCCCAACCACCCCCAATAAAGGTGTAACCCCTTGATTACTCCCTGTCACCTGTGATCACTGTATAAGTGTCACAGGTAACGCAGTTTAGCTAGATTTTTTTTTATAGCGTCAGGGTACCCGCCGTATTTTACCCAATAAAGGTTTAACCCCCTGAACACCTGGCGGGTGATCAAAGTTAGGTTTTAGTGTCAGATAGTGTCTGCGTCGCCCAAGGTCAGATTAGTGCCAGTAGCGCTTACACCCTTGCACGCACCATACACCTCCCTTTAGTAGTATAGTGTCTGAACGGATCAATATCTGATCTGATCAGATCTATACTAGTGTCCCCAGCAGTTTAGGGTTCCCAAAAACGCAGTGTTAGCGGCCTAGTACATCCTGGTCATACATCCGGCACTGCAATAACACTTGGTGACATGGCGAGGTGAAGCTGGCGAGGTGGCAAGCAGGAATAGTGTCCCGCTGCCACCAAGAAGACAAACACAGGCCCCTTGAGCCCATAGTGCCCTTCCTGCTGCATTCGCCAATCCTAATTGGGAGCCCACCACTTCTGCAGCACCCGTACTTCCCCCATTTACTGGCTGGAATTCAGGTGGAAACAGTTGATTTTTACGTTGCTTGATTTTTATTCGCTGTTGTTCACCGAAGATCTCTATAGATCTATTGTGGACCAAAGCAATTTGTATGCTGGTCAATTAATCGCCACTAATCCCCAGCTGACCCTTGCCAGAGACTGGAGACCTATTACGGTCTCCAAATTTAAGACCTTTCTGGGCCTATCTCTCCTCATGGGCGTAACTAAAAAGAGTGAGTTGTGGTCATATTGGTCCACTGACCCAATTCACCATACGCCTGTGTTTTCTGCCTCCATGACCAGGACACGATACGAGCAGATCTTGCGGTTCATGCACTTCAATGACAATTAACTCTGTCGTCCTCGGGGTGCCCCTGGATTTGATCGGCTCTACAAAATTCAGCCCCTCGTAAACCACTTGAACCAACGTTTTGAAGCCTTGTTTACTCTCAATCAAGTTGTCTGCGTTGATAAGTCCCTGACTAAGTTTTCTGGCCGCTTGTTTATCAAACAGTATCTTCCCAGCAAGAGTGCCAGATACGGGGTCAAGATGTTTAAGCTCTGTGACAGGGCCACAGGCTATACATATAGTTTTATGGTTTACGAGGGAAAATATAGTCACGTAGAGCCGAAATACTGCCCAGACTACGTAGGGAGCGCTGGTAAGATAGTGTGGGACTTGGTGTCACCCTTATTGAGAAAGGGGTACCACTTGTACGTGGACAATTATTACACGAGCGTACCACTTTTTAGTCACCTTTTTGATTATGGATTTGGCGCATTTGGCACCGTGCGATCTAATCGCCGGGGCTTCCCCCAACGGCTTGTAGAATCCCGACTTAAGACAGGGGGGAGAGAGCCTGCTTGAAGTGTAATAATTTGTTAGCAGTGAAGTGGAGGGATTCACGGAATGTTTTCGTTCTGTCCTCGCTTCACGCAGACAAGGCAGTCCAAATTCCTATGGCGACTGGTGTTGTGGAGAAACCTCTCTGTGTCCACGAATACAACCTTAACATGTGCGGGGTGGACCCCAACGACCAGGGGTTGGTGCCGTACCTAATTGCCCGTAAGGCCAGACGCTGGTACAAAAAAGTGTCTGTTTATTTATTTCAATTGGCTTTGCTGACAAACAACAAAGTGTAGCGCTAAAATGTGATGTGCCAAAGACAGTATGGACAGTGAGTCCCGATGACACTAAGGGTTCAACAAATTAAATAAAGTAAGTTGATTAAACAAACAAACATATATATATATATATATATATATATAAATGGATCAATTGAAGTCCTTGTGAAAAGTAGTGCAAAAAATATATATATAATATATAGTCCCAGTCTATATGGTTGAAGATGTAAAATTCATCAATGGAGACCTCTGGTGTGAGGAATTATTCCAAAAGCTGGGATGTGTGATTGTGAAGAAGACCACCACCATGTGAAAAGGAGGCTTACCAGATTGGACATGTCAGAGCATATGCTCTGCCAGCCAAACAGGCTTGTATTAAGGTAGATGGACTCTGGATCAGTATCCTAGGACGGAGATTCACAATTCTCAGCCAGATGGAAACATAAGGACCATGACCTCTCGTGCGGACCAATGCTCAGAATTCCACAGATATATGGAGGGTACCAAAGGAGGAAGCAAAAGGGGACCACATAGCGTAATTCCTGTATATCAAGGATAAAATTTAATAAAGTAGGAACACTCACATGATTGAGAATAAAACAGCGCTTGTATAAAATCGATTAGCAGCAGTGGAGACCTTACCAACGCGTTTCGTCTCCAAGGACATCGTCTGGGGTGTCCCTCCACTGCTGCTCTCCACAAATTTATAAGGAATATGACCCCCATCATGAGAGACAAGCCCATGAACGTTTGCAGCGTGTATGGCAAGTACTTCCGGTTTGATAGAAATGGCGCCCCCGCGTGCGTTCCAGGGCACGTACTGAACAATGTGAGGATGCGTTCCACATGTTTCATCGCATCCACCTATAAAGAGGGAGTGAAGCTGGCAGGGGGAGGTACAACGTGGGTTCGGCCAAGCCGATACGTGCTACAAAAACATCTAGATTGACGTCACACGTCTAGACGAACTTACCGGCATGCGCGTAGCCGACCAAGGCCGGTCGAATGAATGGCGCATCTGCGCGGGTGCCACGCCATGAGTTTGCGTGCGTTCCACCTCATGTATGGCGGGACAGCGTGCGCGCCACACCATGAGAATAATTGTACGAACATCCGCAACAGCGTGATGAGATCACAACCACGGGAGGGCCGGTCAAATGAATGGCACGTCCGTGTGCATGCCACGCCATAAGTTGGCGTGCGTTCCACCTCATGAATGGTGCAGCAGTGTGCGCGCCACACCATGAAAGTAATTGCACGAACATCCGCAACAGCGTGATGAGGTCACAACACAGAAGTATTGACCGGCGTGTGTGTGACTACATGTGTATATAAACTGCAAAATGGAAACAAAAAAGCGCTGAGGATGACATCTCAGCAAACCGGGGAACATAATAAAAAAAGGAAAATTAAATATGAAACATGAGAAAAAAAGGAAATAGAAGATGACAATTGAATGTCTTCTATTGGTATCGCCAAAGGATGCTTAATTTAGTAAAAGCATACATAACTGAAAAAAAAAATTACGTCCAAAATAAAATTAAAATTGAGCCCTATTGTGTCGACTCAATTACAAAAATGAATACCGTATTTATCGGCGTATAACACGCACTTTTTTCCCCTTAAAATCAGGGGAAAATCGCGGGTGCGTGTTATACGCCGATCCCCTGCGATCCTGAGCTGCCAGAGCTAAAAAAAATCGCTGACCGCGATTTGAAAATGGCGCCGCCGGCGCCGAAATACACAGAGCCGGTCCTCGGCTCTTCTCGGCCACTTTCGGCTTCACTCGAGCGTCGCCCAAACCTAGCCGAGTGTACTCGGCTAGGTTCGGATAGCTCCGATCACAGTCACGCCCATCCCGGGCGGGACTACGAGTGGAGCCGAAAGTGAACAAGAGCCGCCGAGAAGAGTCGAGGACCGGCTCTGTGTATTTCGGCGCTGGCGGCGCCATTTTCAAATTGCGGTCGGCGATTTTGAAGACCAGTATGGCAGGGGATCACAGGATCGAAGGCTGCACTGGGGCAAGGCTGCACTGGGGAAGGCTGCACTGACAAGGCTGCACTGGGGAAGGCTGTACTGGGGAAGGCTGCACTGACAAGGCTGCACTGGGGAAGGCTGCACTAACAAGGCTGCACTGGGGAAGGCTGCACTAACAAGGCTGCACTGGGGAAGGCTGCACTGACAAGGCTGCACTGACAAGGCTGCACTAACAAGGCTGCACTGGGGAAGGCTGCACTGGGGAAGGCTGCACTGACAAGGCTGCACTGACAAGGCTGCACTAACAAGGCTGCACTGGGGAAGGCTGCACTGGGGAAGGCTGCACTGGGGAAGGCTGCACTGACAAGGCTGCACTGACATGGCTGCACTGGGGCAAGGCTTCACTGAGAAGGCTGCAATGGAGGGCATTTAAATGTAAGTTTTTTTCCCTTCAACTTCCCTCCTAAAAGTTTTTTTTCCTTGAAATTCCCTCCTAAACTTGGGGTGCGTGTTATACACCGGTGCGTGTTATACGCCGATAAATACGGTATATAAAAACGACCCACCATAATGATAGAGCTATAATATTCTGTCCACCATATGGAGGTGTGCAATGTAAACAATTCTAACCTCACCAAAGAGGTTATAATCAAAAAATGGTGAGCTAAAGGTAAATGTGAAATAGGGTATGTATACTGCTCATGGTGGAATCTCATGTGGGATCATATGTACAAAAAGTGAAACAATGTGCCAACAACATATCAAACAAGAAAGAGAGAAAATGAAAAATTAATAAACAATATGATAAATAAAGTTAAAATTAAAATAATAT
Source organism: Lithobates clamitans (assembly GCA_037952925.1). Lineage (NCBI taxonomy): Eukaryota > Metazoa > Chordata > Amphibia > Anura > Ranidae > Lithobates > Lithobates clamitans. Next base: position 1,788,159 of record JBBGZY010000052.1, on the reverse strand, counting down.
CAAGCTTGGCTAATGAAGGAATTGATGTCCCACTCTATATTCATACCGAAAGGCGAATAGGAGCGCAGTTCATAGATCCAGAAGGTCTCAAGTTGTGAGACACCTCTGGTTTTAGCCCCTCCCCTCCAAGAGGCTATGTACCTGTCAATTATCAAGAATGTAGTCCCTTTAGGGTTACGATCATGATGTTACTTGTAATGTCTGAACGCTTTTGTGCTATACCAGGCTTCATGATGGACTGGATCCTTCCTTAAATTCCAGGAAGAGATCGTCAGAGCCCTTCTGTTTCCACACGGTGCTCTTGCCCAACTTCCCAAAGCAAATGCAGTGAGCCGGATGCATGAGAGGCATTTTCCTTATGTCCTCCCTGGTACCCCTACCCAAAGAACACCCCAAAGAACATGTCGTGTCTGCAGTAAACGCGGATTTAGGCGTGACACCCGCTTCTATTGTCTCTCCTGTCCTGACCAACCTGGTCTCAGCATTGATGAATGTTTCAAATGCTACCACACACTAGTTGAGTATTAGCGTAGGGTACAGCACCACACAGTCATAGGCACACTAACACAGTCTCGGGGTCTCGAAAGATGTGATGGCCATCACATTTTGAGAGACCCTAATCTGCAACGTTCAGTTTACAGTTTTTTTACAGTTTTTATAAAAGTGAAAAAAAAACCACACACAAAAACCCAAAAAAAAATAAGATAAAAGATAAAAAATCCAAAAAAAGTTGTGGTTGTATTTTTCTTTTCTCTCTCTATTGTTCTCTCTCTTATGTTCGCTCTCTACTGTCCGCTCTACTGTTCGCTCACTATTGTTTTATATCAATCATTCTCGCTCTGTTTTATTTTTACTATGTTTTATTGTATTTGATTTGCAGGTATGGTATGTTATACTGTAATGTTTGTGTTATTGTTAACCATCATTTGTTAGCAGGTACGCCATTCAGTTGCAGCGCACGTTCATTTATCTTGACAGCAACAGCGTTTGCTCCCACGATACATAAAGCCATGACTCCAGCGCTGTTGGAGGTGATTTCACCACCACAGTTAAAAAAAAGAGCATATATGCCGAAGCATGGGGGCAGGGGTGGAGGAGCGATTTGCTCCTAACATTAGGGGTGGATTGCCACCATGCTTCGGCATATATTTTTTTAGGCACAGATTGCAATGTTTTATTTTTACTATGTTTTATTGTATTTGCTTTGCATGTATGGTAAGTCTTACTGTTATACTGTAATGTTACTTTGTTTTATTGTTAACCATCATTTGCTTAGCAGGTATGCCATTCAGCTGCAGCACGGATTTATTTATCTTGACAGCAACAGCGTTTGCTCCCACGATACATAAAGCCGTGACTCCAGCGCTGTCAGAGATGATTTCACCACCACAGTTAAAAAAAAATGGTGCATGTATGCCCATCATTAGAAGTGGGTGGATGAAGGGAGGTAGTCTAATGGTGGGCATACCCACCGATCAATCTCTTTTTAACCACTTCAATACAGGGCACTTAGACACCTTCCTGCCCAGACCAATTTTCAGCTTTCAGTGCTGTCGCAGTTTGAATGACAATTGCGCGATCATACATCACTGTACCCAAACTAAATTTTTATCATTTTTTTCCCACAAATAGAGCTTTCTTTTGGTGATATTTGATCACCTCTGCGGTTTTTATTTTTTGCTAAACAAATAAAAAAATTTTGAAAAAAAGAAAAGTTTTGCTTTTGTTTCTGTTAAAAAAATTTGTAAATAAGTAAGTTTTCTCTTTCACTGATGGGCACTGATGGGCACTGATAAGGTGGCACTGACAGGCACTGATACGGCGCCACCGATGAGGTGGCACCAATGAGCGGGCACTGGTAGGCGGCCCTGACTATGGGCACTGATATGCAGCACTGATGGGCATTGATAGGCGGCACTGATGGGCACTTATGGGTGGCACTGGGTGGCACTGGTTGGCACTAATAGGCAACACTGATGGACACTGAAAGGCGGAACTGCTGGGCACTGATAGGCGGCACTGCTGGGCACTGCTGGGCACTGATACGTGGCACTGATGGGCACTGATACGCAGCACTGATATGAGGCACTGATGGGCATCCCTGGTGGCACTGGCAGTGGTAGCCATTGGAGTGGGCACTGATTGGCAGCTGCCTGGGCACAGATTGGCAGCTGCCTGGGCACATAGTGGCATTTCCCTGGGTGTCTAGGGGCATACCTGGTGGTCCAGTGTGGATGGCTTCCCTGGTGGTCCTGGGCGGCTTCCCTGGTGGTCCTGGGTAGGATCCGAGGGGGGGCTGTGCTGATAAACAATCAGCACAGACCCCCCCTTTCAGGAGAGCAGCCGATCGGCTCTCCTCTACTCGCGTCTGTCAGACGCGAGTGAGGAAAAGACGATCACCGGCTCATTCTATTTACATCGTGATCAGCCGTGATTGGACATGGCTGATCACGTGGTAAAGAGTCTCCGTCAGAGACTCTTTACCTAGATCGGTGTTGCAGGGTTTTAGACTTACACCCCGCAACAACGATTGCCGCGATGCGCCCCCCCGGGGGCGCGCAGTGGCTCGATATTCCTGATCACGTCATATGACGTCCGGTCAGGAATATTAAACCACTTTGCTGCCTTCATTTGGTAATAGGGCGGGCGGCAAGTGGTTAATGAAAAAAAGAACATTACAATGTATGCCCAACAAGGATCAGCAACATACTGGTATGTTGCTTGACTTTGAGTGGTTATACCAGAATGATGCCTGCAGGTTTAGATATCATCTTGGTATCATTCTTTTCAGACAGCGGTTTCATATAAAAGCAATCCTAGCGGCTAATTAGCCTCTATACTGCTTTTATAAGCAGTGGGAGGGAACGTCCCCCCACCTCCCACCGTCTTCCATGGTTTTCTCGGGCTCTCCTGTCCCAACAGGGAACCCGAGAATGCAGCCGGTGGTTCAGCCAGCTGACCATAGAGCTAATCAGAGAGCAAAATGGCTCCAATCATCTCTATAGCCTAAGAAACCGGAAGCTACAAGCATTTCATGACTTAGGTTTCGCCGGATATAAACAGCGCCATTGGAAAATTGACAAAGCATTTTATCACACCGATCTTGGTGTGGCCAGATGCTTTGAGGGCAGAGGAGAGATCTAGGGTCTAATAGATCCCAATTTTTTCAAAAAAGAGTACCTGTCACTACCTATTGCTATCATATGGGGATATTTACATTCCCTGAGATAACAATAAAAATGATTTAAAAAAATGAAAGGAACAGTTTAAAAATATAATAAAAAAGCAAAATAAGTAATTAAAAAAAAAGCATCCCTGTCCCCCCCATGCTCATGCGCAAAAGGCGAACGCAAGCGTCGGTCTGGTGTCATATGTAAACAGCAATTGCACCATGCATGTGAGGTATCACCGCGAAGGTCAGATCGAGGGCAGTAATTTTCGCAGTAGACCCCCTCTGTAAATCTAAAATGGTAACCTGTAAAGGCTTTTAAAGGCTTTTAAAAATGTATGTAGTTTGTTGCCGCTGCACGTTTCTGCGCAATTTTAAAGCATGTTGTGTTTGGTATCCATGTACTCGGGATAAGATCATCTTTTTTATTTCATCAAACATTTGGGCAATATAGTGTGTTTTAGTGCATTAGAATTTTAAAAAGTGTGTTTTTTCCAAAAAAATTGCATTAGAAAAATCGCTGCGCAAATACTGTGTGGAAAAAAAAAAATGCAACACCCAACATTTTAATCTGTAGGGCCTTTGCTTTAAAAAAAATATATAATGTTTGGGGGTTCAAAGTAATTTTCTTGCAAAAAAATATATATATTCTTTCATGTAAACAAAAAGTGTCAGAAAGGCTTTTGTCTTCAAGTGGTTAGAAGAGTGATTGATGTGTGATATAAGCTTCTAAATGTTGTGCATACACTGCCTGGACAGTTCAACCCCACCCCCCAATGACCCTTTTTGGAAAGTAGACACCCCAAGCTATTTGCTGATAGGCATGTTGAGTCCATGGAATATTTTATATTTTGTCACAAGTTTCGGGAAAATTACACTTTTTTTTTTTTTTTTTTGCACAAAGTTGTCACTAAATGATATATTGTTCAAACATGGCATAGTTATATGTGGAATTACACCCAAAATACATTCTGCTGCTTCTCCTGAGTATGGGGATACCTCATGTGTAAGACTTTTTGGGAGTCTAGCCGTGTACAGGACCCCGAAAACCAATCACCGCCTTCAGGATTTCAAAGGGGTAAATTTTTCATTTCACTCCTCACTACCTATCACAGTTTTGAAGGCCATAAAATGCCAATATAGCACAACCCCCGCCCCAAATGACCCCATTTTGGAAAGTAGACACCCCAAGCTATTTGATGAGAGGCATGTTGAGTCCATGGAATATTTTATATTTTGCCACAAGTTGCGGGAAAATGAAAATTATTATTTTTTTTTTTTGCACAAAGTTGTCACTAAATGATATATTGTTCAAACATGGCATGGTTATATGTGGAATTACACCCCAAAATACATTCTGCTGCTTCTCCTGAGTACGGGGATACCGCATGTGTGAAACTTTTTGGGAGCGTAGACACGTGTCGGACCCCAAAAACCAAGCACTGCCCTAAGGCTATCTAAAGGCGTAAAATTGTGATTTTACTCCTCACTACCTATTACAGTTACGGACGCCCTGAAATGTCCAGATAGCACAACCCCCCCCCCCAAAGACCCCCTTTTGGAAAGTAGACAGCCCAAGGTTTTTGCTAAGAGGCATGGAGGCATGGTGAATATTTTGCAGATCTCATTTATTTTTGAAAATGAAGAAAGGAAAGAAAAATGTATTTTTTTTTCTTTTTTAAATTTTCTAAACTTCGCAACAAAAAGTGAGATCTGCAAAATACTCAACATGCCTCTCAGCAGAAGATAGCTTGGGGTGTCTACTTTCCAAAATGGGGTCATTTGGGGGGGGGGGGGGGTGTGCTATCTGGGCATTTCATGGCCTCCGAAACTGTGATAGGCAGTGAGGAGTGAAATCAAAAATGTACGCCCTTAGAAAGCCTGAAGGCGGTGATTGGTTTTCGGTGTCCTGTACACGGTTAGACTGCCAAAAAGTTCCACACATGTGATATCCCCATACTCAGGAGAAGCAGCAGAATGTATTTTGGGGTGTAATTCCACATATAACCATGCTACGTTTTAACAATATATCATTTAGTGACAACGTTGTGTAAAAAAAAAATTGTAATTTTCCTGAAACATGTGGAAAAATATAAAATATTCCATGGACTCAACATGCCTCTCAGCAAATAGCTTGAAGTGTCTTCTTTCCAAAATAGGGTCATTTGGGGGGAGTTTGTGCCATCTTGTCATTTCATGGCCTCCAAAACTGTGATAGGTAGTGAGGAAGTGAAATCACCATTTTACGCCCTTAGAAAGCCTGAAGGTGGTGCTTGGTTTCGGGGTCCTGTACACAGCTAGGCTCCCAAAAAGTCTCACACATGTAGTATCTCTGTACTCAGGAGAAGCAGCAGAATGTATTTTGGGGTGTAATTTCACATATGCCCATGGATGTTTGAGCAATAGATCATTTAGTGACAACTTTGTGCAAAAAAAAAAATAATAATAATTTTCCCGCAACTTGTGCGTCCATGGACTCAACATGCCTCTCATCAAATAGCTTGGGTGTCTACTTTCCAAAATGGGGTAATTCGGTGGGGGTTTGTGCTATCTTGACATTTTATGGCCTTCGAAACTTTGATCGGTAGTGAGGAGTGAAATCAAAAATTTACACCCTTAGAAATCCTGAAGGCGGTGATCGGTTTTTGGGTCCTGTACGCGGCTAGGCTCGCAAAATGTCTCACATGAGGTATCCCCATACTCAGGAGAAGCAGTAGAATGTATTTTGGGGTGTGATTCCACATAATAACCATGCCATGTGTAAACAATATATCATTTAGTGACAACTTTGTGTCATTTGTCATTTTTCAATCACTTGTGACAAAAAAATAAAATATTCAATGGGCTCAACATGCCTCTCAGCAATTTCCTTGGGGTGTCTACTTTCCAAAATGGGGTCATTGGGGGGGGGGGGTTGTACTGCCCTGCCATTTTAGCACCTCAAGAAATGAGATAGGCAGTCATAAACTAAAAGCTACGTAAATTCAAGGAAATGTACCCTAGTTTGTAGACGCTATAACTTTTGCGCAAACCAATAAATATACGCCTATTGACATTTTTTTTACCAAAGATGGCTGAATACATTTTGTCCTAAATGTATGACTAAAATTTAATTTATTAATTTTTTTATAACAGAAAGTAGAAAATATCATTTTTTTTCTAAATTTTTGGTCTTTTTCCGTTTATATCGCAAAAAATAAAAATCGCAGAGGCAATCATATACCATCAAAAGAAAGCTCTATTTGTGGGAAAAAAGGAAGCAAACTTCGTTTGGGTACAACATTGCATGACTGCACAATTACCAGTTAAAGCAGCGCAGTGCCAAATTGTAAAAAGTCCTCCGGTCATTGAGCTGCCAAATCCTCCGGGGCTAAAGTGGTTAAAAAAAAAATATTTGGGGATATTGAGTATAGCAAAAAGTAAAAAATATTGGGGTTTTTTTCAAAATTGTCGATCTTTTTTTATTTATAGCACAAAAAATAAAAACCGCAGAGGTGATCACATACCGCCGAAAGCAGGCTCTATTTGTGGAAAAAAAAGGACATCAATTTTGTTTGGTTACAGCATCGCACGACCACGCAATTGTCAGTTAAAGCGACGCAGTGCCGTATCGCAAAAAATGGCCTGCTCATAACCACCTTGATGGTATGATTATGTCAGATTTTTGCGTCTCAAAGCGGTACATTGTTTTGCATGGAAATTTGGCATTTTATACTGTAGGCCTGTAATTCTTAGGAATAACTCACTTCTTAAATCTGTCCAAACAAGAGTCTAATAGATCTATAATAATAAAATTAATTTCCCCACGATTCCCTATCGCTCAAATATGCAAATGTTCTAATTTACTATCGCTGTTTTCTAGCTGGTCTAAAACCACTTTTTACGTAAAGGGACACTTTTTGGTTGCCATGGACAGTCTCAAGTTTGCAGGCAGAAAGAACAGTATGTATAATATAAAACTGCATGCAGGGCACTGGACAAAGCACTAGGGGAAAAAGGGAGGTGAAATGACGCAGGAATCAAGCCCGGCCAGGGCTGCACTGGGACAAAAATGTGGCCCTGGACTTCATAATGACCGGCCCACTTTAATTTTGAGTGTCCCCCTTACATCAGAGTGTCCCCGACAGGGCCCCCCTTACATCAGTGTATCCCCGACAGTGTCCCCCTTACATCAGAGAGTCCCAATCAGCAGCTCCCTTCACAGAGAGTCCCAATCAGCAGCCCCTTTCACATCAGTGTGTCCCCATCAGAGAGTCCCCATCAGAAGCCCCCTTCACATCAGAGAGTCCCCATCAGAAGCCCCCTTCACATCAGAGAGTCCCCATCAAAAGCCCCCTTCACATCAGAGAGTCCCCATCAGAAGCCCCCTTCACATCAGAGAGTCCCCACCAGCAGCCCCCATCACATCAGTGTGTCCCCATCAGAAAGTCTCCATCAGAAGCCCCCTTCACATCAGAGTCCCCACCAGCAGCCCCCTTCACATCAGTGTGTCCCCATCAGAGAGTCCCCATCAGAAGCCCCCTTCACATCAGAGAGTCCCCATCAGAAGCCCCTTCACATCAGTGTGTCCCCACCAGCAGCCCCCTTCACATCAGAGAGTCCCCCCTCTCCTCCCCCTCCCACATGTACTCATAGTTTTGAAGTTAGATTATCATTCCTCTCTCCAGTCATGTGATAACAAGTTAAAAGGGGTGAAAGGAAGCAAAGTCTGCCTTCTGTCTATCTCCCCCTGCGGGCTGGAGGTAGCATAACGCCTAATGCTCTCTCCAGCATATGATGGAAGCTGCTCCTCCTGACAGGAGTGAAATCGTGATTATTTACTGTCAGAGAGGAGCGGCTCCAGGACTGCAATGGCCCACTGAGCCATCGGCCCACCGGGAAACTCCCAGTAGTCCAGTAGTAGTACATGCCTGAGCCTGGCACACAAAGCTTCGGGCGGAGGACACAGCCCACAGACACAGCAGGGGGATGTTGCAGGATCCTGGTGACAAGGTAAGTACACTGCACCAGGATTCTGCAATGCAATCAGGCACTGATACAGAGGCAGCACTCCATATTTTGGATCGGGACACCTTCAAGATACATCTACCCAGGGACCCTTGGATATTTCCCCGCCTGTCACTTGGCCCACATTCTAGGCTCCAAGGACAGTGCGTCCCATATACCTCGTTTTACATTCTCTGATATCGCAGTTGCAGTGCACTCAAAAAATTCATCCATCATAGTCTGGTGCCCATGTAACACTCAATTGAATTTAACTGCTTTTGGTGCTTTTTTAACATGGAATCATTTCATTGGAATCAATACTTTTGTAAATATTTCCAACTCTCAGCCCCTGATGAAGGTATCTGAATACTGGAAATGCGTCGGGCATCAGGGCACTTTACCCCTTGGAGAGTACATAGGATGAGCTGTATTTGTGCACCTTATTCTAGCATTAGGGATGGGACCACTATACTCCACATTTGACAAGGTGACAGTCTCTCTTTTTTCTAAGTAGAACACTTATGTTCCATTCCCTATTACTACTAGATCACAAGTGCACTTTAAAGTTGATGTATACCAGAACTCAATGATATTTAGTTTGCCAAAGCACTGTGTACCATAATCAACTGTATTTTAATGTTTTTACCTTTGATTTATCCTTCTCTGCATCATAGCACCGCTGATCTCCTGCAGCCACTTTGCAGACACTTATTGCCTATGTGCATGTAATGATAGCTACATTGCATTTCTAAGAGTAGCTTTTATAATGGTGAAAACAGCAGACCATGCCTGCATATGGTCAAAGCACATGGAGAAGATAACAACACAGGAGAACAATTGGGAGACAGATTCAAAAGTTGTTGGACAAGGATTTTTACCAGGTATTATTATAATCAACGCTGCAGATTTAAAAATATTAAAAATAACTTCTAAAATTACATTAACATGTTAAAATCTATGAGTTGTTAGAAACTGGAGTGTCAGCTACTTTAAGACCACACAGGCTACATTGCAGCATTGTCAGTAAATGGTAAAATCAAAGGTCTCCCCCTGGTTGAGAAAAGATTCCTGAAGAACACTAAGAATGCCGATAGGAGAAAACTTGGTTTGTGTACAGTTTTAATCCACACTACACATGTAAATATATAATGAAGATTTCTAACATTTTAGTTAATTCTTGTGCTTTTCATTTTGCCACAGCACCATGTGCAAAGGTTATAGCATAACCTTGCTGTACATTCCTCTACCTACTGCTGGCTCCTGGTAATTATATGCATTTTCAAACAGCCAATCAGCTGTCAGCCTGACAGATACTGATCTTTTTTATTTTTAGCTCTGTGCTTCCCCCTCTAGATGCAAAAAAATTGTGTTTTTTCCGTTCACAAGACTCAGCACAGCCTTTCTCTCAGTGCTACGCTGCTCTCTCAAGCCTGCAAGGTTGTGGGAAGCTGAAACAAGACTATCAACTATTTCTGAAAATAAAGTGAAATGCTAAAATGTTAAAATAAGAATCAACAACAATTAACAAAAATATAGCAGCTGAAATATAACAAAAAAGCTTGATTGCTGAAAGCTAATAAATTTTTAATTATGTATGGGGTTGTGAGGATAGTTTTACTATACAAACTGACTGATTCAGGGAACGTGGCATTCTTGTAGAGCCAGGAGATACATTTTATGATCTTCTAGAGTTGTGATGATTCTCTGCAAAAGATCAGCTGATCATTATGTATAAGAAACAGTATTGATACTTTACCTGTGCTCTGGTTAAAAATGTATTATACTAGGTCAAGTGGAAATGTCAATGTCCGATCAAGCATTTGGCAATTGTAGCAAGGATGGTCTCTCTTTTACTGTACATTTTAGCACAGTAAAGGCTCGTTGAAACAGAAGGTATTGACATGTCTCATCCCATCTCCTATGAATAAAAAAAAAATACCGTATTTCCCGTTTGAGGACAGTGGGTGGAGCTATGCAAATAATTCCTTTACACCCCAGAATCCAAATGCACATCGAGAACTGTTAGTGTATAATGCCAATACAGTCTAATATTTTAGAGTAGTTTATTCTGCATACAATTGTTTCAGACTATTTGACCATCATTGTTGCTGTATAGAAACCATGGCTTCTGTGGATATAAAATTAGGCTATACACTACTATGCAAAAGTTTTAGGCAGTTTTAAAGAAATTCTGTAACGTAAGAATGTGTTAAAAATATCTATTTTAATTGTTTGTTTATCAGTTTACAAAATGCAAAGTAAGGGAACAGAAGAAAAATCTAAATCAAGTCAATATCTGATGAGACTACCCTTTAGCTTCTAACCAGCATCAATTCTTACACTTGCACAGTCAGGGATTTTGTAGGATTAGAGTCAGGTATATAAAAACCAATAACGTGCTAATGATCATCAATTTCGTATGTAGGTTGAAACAGAAACAGCTTTGTAGAAAGCTTAAAACTGGGTGAGGAACAGCCCAACTCTGCTAAGGTGAGGTTGTGGAAGACAGTTTCATGTCACAGGACATACACCATGGCAAGGCGGAGTACAGCAACAAGAGAAAAGGTAGGTTATACTGCATCAGCAAGGTCTCTCCCAGGCAAAGATTTCAAAGCTGACTGTGGTTTCAAGATGTGCTGTTCATGCTCTGTTTAGGAAACAAAAAGAAATGGCAACTCTGAGGACCGTAGATGCAGAAGTCAGCCATGGAAACTTAATGCAGCAGATGAAAGACACATCGTGCTTACTTAACTTCGATATCAGATGTCCAGCAGTGCCATCAGCACAGAACTGGCGGTAACCAGTGGGACCCAGGTACACCCATCTACTGTCCAGAGAGGTCTGGCCAGAAGAATTGCGGCCAAAAAGCCATACCTCTGACAAAGAAACAAGGCTAAGCGATTCAACTATGGATGAAAACATAGGATTTGGGATGCAGAAAGATGGCAGCAGATGCTCTGGACTGATGGGTCAAAATGTAAAATATTTGGCTGTAGCAGAAGGCAGTTTGCTAAATTTCTGCAAATGGAGATGGAAATTTGGACAGGATCAATGGTGTCCTCAATGCTGAGAAATACAGGCAGATACTTATTGAGTCTGTCTGGGATTACATGAAGAGACAGTGGTTAGTTCTCAAAGATGTTTGGAACAACCTATCCGAGTTCCTTCAAAAAGTGTGTCTAGATGAATTGATGCTGTGGACACACAAAATACTGATTTGATTTGGATTTCTCTTCTGTTCATTTACTTTTCATTTTGTTAGATGATAAAAAGAAAAAACAACTGTTAACACTTCTATTTCTGAAAGCATTCTTAACCCCTTCCTGCCCGCGCTATAGCCGAAAGACTGGTGGTGCGCTGTGAATGCTGAGTCCCTCAAACAGCTGATTATGGATGTAAACAAAGCTGGTTATAGGCTTTCCTTTCCTCAGGCTGACAGGGGAGAAGAGAGACAATAACTGGCTTGTGTTAAAGGGACATGTACACTGATAACCAGGGCACTGATTATCAGTGTGTTGATTATCAGTGCAGTCTCAACAGTGCCCACCAGTGCTGCCAATCAGTTCCTTCTCATCAGTGTTACCTATCAGTGCTGCCTATCAGTGCCCATCAGTGCCACCTACCAGTGCCCCCTATTAGTGCCACCTATCAGTGCCGCCTATCAGTGCAGCCTCATCAGTGCACACCAGTGCCACCTATCAGTGCCCATCAGTGCAGCCAATCAGTGCCCATCAGCACACATCAGTGAAGGAGAAAAATTATATAACAAACTATGGAATTTTTTTTCAAATTGTTTGGCCTTTTTTCATCTGTTTAGCAAAAAATAAACAAACCCAAATGGGGATTAAATACCCCTAAAAAGAATCTCTATTTGTGTGAAAAAAAATCATAAAAATTTCATATGTGTACAGTGCTGCATGATTGCGCCACTGTCATTCAAAGTGTGACGACGCTGAAAGCTGAAAATTTGCCTGGGCAGGAAGAGAGTAAAAGTACCCATTAGGCAAGTGGTTAATTTACAGCATTTTTTCATCTCTGCCTAAAACCTTTGCATAGTAGTATATATTTACTATACAGCAGCAGTTCTGTTGGAGTGAAGGAAACATTCTCTTATTTATGGAATGGAATGAGGCTTTCTGTTTTAGGAGGGACTTTTTGTGCTGTGCACTCATTCAGCTGGAGGGCTTTGTGATTTCTTTAGCCCCTTCTACCAGGGCCAAGCTGCTCATGAGGCCAAAAAAAGTGGCTACATCAGGGGATAGTCACAGAGGAAGCTCAGTAATGCTGAGCCTGATAAAACCACAGGCTCAGCATTAGTGAGCTCCCTGTTTCTTCAGTAATGTGGAGCATTTTCAAAGTGCAGGTTCAGCATCACTGAGAAAGGCACTGCTCACTGCGGCACCTCCCACTTTGTTGAAGGGGCATAGGGTAGTAAAAGTGGATGCCTTGGGTAACATTCACAGCTGACAAAGCTCCACGTCTCACTATAATCTCTATGGATTTACTGTCTCACTGGGTACCAAACTCTACACCATAGAAGCCATGGTGTCCATACACTGCACTGATAATTTCCAGAAAGCCTGAAAAAGCTGCAGGTAGTATGGAATAGGTTGATTTTCAGCTTTTAACTTAGACAAAGTGTTTGAGTCAGAGGTTAAAAAGTAGTAAGCACCGGGCCATCTTGGCCTTGTGATATATCCCAATCATTGTATGCTGTTATTGGGATTTAGGCAAATATGAAGAAATCTTCAAAAGAGACAAATTTCCTGTCTTCCTGGTTCTGATGTACCAGAGTATGTACACATCACGAATAAGGTGCAGTTCTTGCTGACCAAAGATTATGGAAGTGAGAAGGATAAGGTGTTCCCTGTGCAAGGAATCCTTGGGATCCAGAACAAGAACATTTTAGCTTCTAATTTATAGAGACTATTTAGAGACTGTTTCAGTACCACTAGATTGATGCAAATCCAATGTAGTGCCAATATTTAAAAAGGGATCAAATTCTTCACCAATTAACTACAGACTGGTTAGTTTAACTTCTATTGTCAGGAAGATACTTGAGGCTGGGTGAACTGGATGCGGGTGTCATGGAGTCGGTTCACACACCTCCAGGGCGGCTCCGATGCAAATTGCACAGGAGTCCTGTGCGTCTTTTGGTCTGTTTCAGATCCGCATTCAGCCAAAAGTTTGGATGAAATTGGACCTGAAATGGTGAATGGAGACGCACCGGACCCCCTGCTGTGAGCCGCTCCGTGCTCCAATCTGAACCCAGCCTGAAAGTTTGGTAAAAGACCACAAAGCAATATACGGCATGGATCCATGAAAGGCAAAAATTGTAAAACAAAACTGCTTTCTTTTTATGAAGAAGTAAGCAGAAACTCAGACAATATGGATATAGCGTACATGGACTCTGCCAAAGATTTTGACACAATTCTCCACACAAGGCTATTCTGTAAGGCCCCTTTCACACGAGGCGGGCTCCGTTTCTACGGAGCCCGCCTCGGTCCGCCGGCTCAGCGGGAGATCTGTCCGTTGATCTCCGCTGAGCCGGCAGATGACAGGTCCCTCTCTGCTCACTGAGCGGGGAGGGGCTTGTCAGGCGCCGCTGCCGCCTATGGAGGGATCGGACGAAAACGGACAGTGTGTCCGTTTTCGTCAGATCTTACCCGATCCGATCCGCCAGCGACGGATCTGGACGTAGAGCCATACGTCTGCTTTTAGCGGATCGGACGGGGTCGGATGTCAGCGGACATGTCTCCGCTGACATCCGACGCTCCATAGGCTAACATGGATCGCCCATTCAGGTCCGCCGTCAAAACTGACAGGCGGACCTGAACAGTCCGATCGTGTGAAAGGGGCCTAAGGCAGTGTTTCTCAACTCCAGTCCTCAAGGCGCCCCAACATGTTTTCAGGCTTAAATTACCTGTTTTCACAGGTGATTTAATCAGTTTCACTGCCTTAGTAATTACCACAGCCGTTCCATCTGAGGGAAATCCTGAAAACATGACCTGTTGGGGCGCCATGAGGACTGGAGTTGAGAAACACTGGTGTAAGGTAAAGCTTTGGTTACCTCAACATTTCATATTGCTGATATGTGCCTGCTGTACCATGTGAAATCCCTGGTGTTCCTGCTGGTCCCCTTGTTTTTCTATTAAAACTGAACACACTAAGCAGAAGAACACACCGGGGTCAGTTTTCTAGCTATGCTGGGAACTCAGTGTGCATTCCTCCAATGATCAGACTTGTCCTGACAAGCCCCCGCTGCACAACCAGAACCCCCGGGCTCCTATGCAGCTGAGAACAAAGGGAATGTGATCACTTATAAAAAAGGGAAAAAAAGTATTTATAATGTTTTATTATAGCTATACAAAAATGTTTTGCCTTTCATTTCTATTTCTAACTAATGGGTTGTTTTACAAGGTGATCGTTTACAATCACTTTAAAGCCTTAGGCTTAGAAAATTAAGATGAAGCCTAAGTCTTAGGCTTGGAAAATTCAGTTTGTAAAATGACAGGAAACTGGCTAAAAGACTGTATTCAGAGTAGTGAATAGGGACTAATATTGAATAGTCTAAGGTTATTTGTGGTGTACCTCAAGGTTCAGTGTTGGGACTCTTAATTTTTAACCTATTTATACATGGTATAAAATGTAAGATTAAAAGTACCATATCTGTGTTTGCCGATAACACCAAGCTGTGTAGTGGAACGTCTTTACAGGAAATCTCCAACTTACAAGCAGACCGTAATGTACTGTTTAATTGGGCAACTATGTAGCAAATGAGGTTAAATGTTGATAAATGTAAAGTTATTCACTTGAAGTCTAAAACCATGTATGAACCATACAGCCTAGGAGAAGTACAACTGGGGGAGTCAGTGGTGAAGAAGGACCTGGGTGTTCTGGTAGATCATAGACTTAATGCAATGTTACTGGTGCCCCACCTCCACTTTACACGAGCTGCACCAGAGGCACATGCCTTCTTTGTCCCCCCCGTCCCAGCCCTGCCTGTACAAATCATTAGTAGGACTTCATCTAGAACAGTTTCTCAAACGCTTTTCAGTCAAGGCACCCTTTATAATGCTGGCAAATTTCGAGGCACCCAATTCCAAAATGTAAAAAACAAAACTAATAGTTTTACATCATCCAACAACATCCACAGATAGGACCCAAAACATTAGAGGTGTTTTTTTTTTCTTACAAAACAAATACACCTTTACATGTGACTCCAGTGCTGATGGAGAGGGGCAGAGTAATGGCAAATAAAAATGTCCTCTGGTGCCTCATATCCTCCTTATCAACCTATGATGTCATCGCTTTTTAGGATACCAGTGGCTGGCCCGTAAGGTGCCCAAGGTTGTAATGTTGCACAATAAAACCCGTGGCTTTGGGTAACAAAAAAAGGCAGGTTTGATCCACCTGCCGGCTTCCTGACAATTTATGGGCAATTTGGTACAATTTTTAGACATTTTGCCTATCACCCCTGAGGAACCCGGGAGGCTCTCTGGTTGAAAAAGGCTGATCTAGAAAATGCAATTCAGTTTTGGGCAACAGTTCACAAAAAGGATATTGAGGAGATGCAAATGAGGGCAATCAAACTGATAAGAGGCATGGAGGAGCTCAGTTATGAAGAAAGATTAGCTAACCGGAATTTATTCTCTCTTGAGAAGAGGCAATTAGAGGGGATATGATCAACATGTATAAATACAAAATTGGTCCATAAAGTGGTGTAAAGTTATTCACTTTAAAGTGTTACTAAACCCAGGACCCTGCATTCACTATATCTGGTCTCCCACAGTACACAGAACATGGAAATGCAATTATTTTAGTAAATATAAACTGCTAAACACCTTTTCTCATAAGCTGTGTAAAGCAGTCTTGTGACTTCTATCCATGTCTGGCCAAGCACTGGTTAAAGCTTGTAGGAGGAGTTTTCATTCTCCCCGGACTGTCCTATGAGGCTGCATGACCCCTGACTTTCTGTCTGGACAGTGCTGATTGGGCCTGTGCTGATCACATGCACCCTCCTAAAAGGAATAGAAAACTCTCTAGCGATACACACCAAACTGAAAGGCTATGTTCTATCAGCAGATGGATTGGGGACAGTGGAAGAAGGGAAGGATCAGAAAACACAGGATCAATAAGCCTTTTTACACAAGGAGGATTAACCCATTCGGTTCCACCGTGAGTATAACAAGCATGGTTTACTGCATATACAGACTGATTTTGCTGTTGTGGGTTTAGTAACATTTTAAGGTCATCAAAAATTAAAATTAAAAGCAGGCAATTTTTCTGTCTTGAAATACAGAGATGTAACCTCCCTCCACATACTGAAAGGCTTCTTCATAGTAAGAGCTATGAAAATGCCAGCTCAGTAAATTGTGTTGGAAAAGAGTTGGATACATTCCTAAATGCACAAAACATAACTGGATATTACGATTTGTAGGTAATACCAGGGATTCTTGATCCAGGTAATTTTGATTGCCTTTTGGGGAATTGGGAAATAATTTATTTCTTCCCGCTTTAGCAAATTGGACCATAATTTATAGGGGTTTTTTTTTATTTACTCTTGCTCAACAGTGGGTATAGGATTCTGTATATGGTGGTCTCCCATTTGTTTACTCTATTTGTTTATTTTTTCTGTTGGTTAAACTAGATGAACTTGTCCTTTTTAACTAATTATGTAACTATGTAAGAGCCCTTGCACACTGGGGCGGGGGCGGCGTCGGCGGTAAAACGCCGCTATTATTAGCGGCGTTTTACCGCCGGTATGCGGCCGCTAGCGGGGCGGTTTTACCCCCCGCTAGCGGCCGAGAAGGGGTTAAATACCACGGCAAAGCGCCTCTGCAGAGGCGCATTGCCGGCGGTATAGCCGCGCCGTCCCATTGTTTTCAATGGGCAGGAGCGGTAAAGGAGCGGTATACACACCGCTCCTTCACCGCTCCGAAGATGCTGCTGGCAGGACTTTTTTTACCGTCCTGCCAGCGCATCGCTCCAGTGTGAAAGCCCTCGGGGCTTTCACATTGGAATGCCAGCAGCGGCACTTTCGGGGCGGTTTGCAGGCGCTATTATTAGCGCAATAGCGCCTGCAAACCGCCCCAGTGTGCAAGGGCTCTTAGAGTATTCCATATTACAGTATAAATTCCAGCTCCCCTATGTACCAATATAGCATTAATGTACTTATTTAGCAAAAATAAAACCGCTTTGCATTAATTCTTCACAGGCTTACCTTACTCTCTTCATGGATGTTTAAACACACTGCCCTACTTCCTGGTCAGACTTTAGGTCATGACACAGGAAGAAGTTAACCAGTGTTTAAACACCCAAGTAAATAATGCTAATTTTGTACATAGAGGGGCTGGAATTTAGAAAAAAAAAAAAAACTTTAAATAAGATGTAGCCAAGTGCTGGCTATATTGCTTTTTCCACCATGGGACATTCCTTAATGAAGATTGCATTGAGATTTGTTCCCTCTAGTCCCCAGCATGGGCATTATGACATCACTTTCTGATTGCAGAGAGATAGAGACCACTGCTGAAAGCAGGGGATCATGAGACATGTGGTCTGGAAAGCCAGATTTCAATGGATCTAAAGCTGCTGCAAACTACAAGTTCTAGCTGGCTGGAGAGAGAAAGAATTCTGGGTAAACAGGGAGGGCTTTTGTGAGTGAGCCTTATCCCTGGAGGCAGATCCTTGGTCACCGGCCTCTAATCGGCAGTTTCACTATTCTGGGCTACTTCCCCCTATGCCCACGCAGACACTGCTGAATCCCTGGGTCATCCCTTCATATGACTGCAGATCCTTCAAGAGCCTGTTCTGGGACATCTCTACAAGCCTTGGTATTTCCAGGAGTGGTGAGCCAGCAGAAGCCCATCCTTAACATTACATTCCGAGACACTGCATGCAGACACCTTTAAACACCTTTAAAGGTAGAGATAGTTAGCGCGGAACATATTCCAGAGGGTAGTATTGGGGGCATTAGTGATAGGTTGACCAAAGCACATAAACCCAATGTAAGTATAGTAGCAAGTCCTAGTTGCAATCTCAGAACACCCAATAAGAGGATAATATGCAACCGGTCTAAACTACGTGGCATGTTCACCAATGCCAGGAGCCTGGTGGGCAAGATGGGTGAACTAGAGATACTGTTGTACGAGGAGCTCTCATGATTGGCTGGCAACCATTCAAGGGTATACCCTTTATCGCAAGGATAGAGAAGGTAAAAAAGGGGGAGGGGTATGCCTATATATCAAGAATAATGTACAAGTGAATGTGAGAGATGACATCACTAAGGGAGCTAGGCAAGAGGTGGAATCCTTATGGGTAGAGCTCCAAAGGGATAAAGCTATAAGGACTGCTAAGATAGAAAGACACATAGCGGAGGAGAGCAAAAAAAAATCCCAAGAAATTCTTTAAATATGTAAACAGTAAAAAAGGGAGGACAGACCATATTGGCCCCATAAAGAATGAGGAAGGACATCTGGTTACAAAGGATGGGTTGATGGCGAAGGTATTGAATTTATTCTTCTCCTCAGTCTTCACAAGGGAATCGGGGGGCTTCAATAACTAAAACTGCAGTGTTTATCCTCATGACACATCACAGGAAGCACCTCCATGGTTAACAGAGGACAGAATTAAAATTAGACTTGGGAAACTTAGCATTAATAAATCACCGGGACCAGATGGCTTGCACCCGAGGGAACTTAGGGTACTCAGTCAAGTAATTGCCAGACCATTGTTCCTAATTTTTACTCACAGTCTACTGACTGGAATGGTACCAGCTGATTGGAGAAAAGCCAATGTAGCATCAATATTTAAAAAGGGCCCAAAATACATCCCTGAGAATTACAGACCAGTTAGCCTAACATCAATAGTATGTAAACTCTTGGAGGGGATGATAAGGGTCTATATACAAGAGTTTAGTAATGAGAATGGTATCATTAGCAGTAATCAGCATGGATTCATGAAGAATCGTTCTTGCCAAACCAATCTATTAACCTTCTATGAGGAGGTGAGTTGCCATCTACATAAAGGAAGGCCCGTAGACGTGGTGTATCTGGATTTAGCAAAAGCATTTCACACAGTTCCCCATAAACGTTTACTGTACAAAATAAGGTCCATTGGCATGGACCATAGGGTGAGTACATGGATTGAAAACTGGCTACAAGGGCGAGTTCAGAGGGTGGTGATAAATGGTGGTGATAAATGGGGAGTACTCAAAATGGTCAGGGGTGGGTAGTGGGGTCCCCCAGGGTTCTATGCTGGGACCAATTCTGTTTAATTTGTTCATGAACGACCTGGAGGATAGGGTACACAGTTCAATCTCAGTATTTGCGGACGATACTAAGCTAAGTAGGGCAATAACTTCTCCGCAGGATGTGGAAACCTTGCAGAAAGATCTGAACAAATTAATGGAGTGGGCAACTACATTGCAAATGAGATTCAATGTAGAAAAATGTAAAAGAATGCATTTGGGTGGCAAAAATATGAATGCAATCTATACACTGGGGGGTGGACCTCTGGGGGAATCTAGGATGGAAAAGGACCTGGGGGTCCTAGTAGATGATAGGCTCAGCAAAGGCATGCAATGCCAAGCTGCTGCTAATAAAGCAAACTATATATTGGCATGCATTAAAAAGGGGATCAACTCCAGAGATAAAACAATTCTCCCGCTCTACCAGACTCTGGTCCGGCCGCACCTAGAGTATGCTGTCCAGTTCTGGGCACCAGTCCTCAGGAAGGATGTAATGAAAATGGAGCGAGTACAAAGAAGGGCAACAAAGCTAATAAAGGGTATGGAGGATATTAGTTATGAGGAAAGGTTGCGAGCACTGAACTTATTCTCTCTGAAGAAGAGACGCTTGAGAGGGGATATGATTTCAATTTACAAATACCATACTGGTTTCCCCACAATAGGGATAAAACTTTTTCGCGGAAGGGAGTTTAACAAGACTCATGGCCACTCATTCAAATTAGAAGAAAAGAGGTTTACCCTTAAACTACGTAGAGGGTGCTTTACTGTAATGCCCCGTACACACGGTCGGATTTTCCGATGGAAAATGTGTGATAGGACTTTGTTGTCGGAAATTCCGACCGTGTGTAGGCTCCATCACACATTTTCCATCGGATTTTCCGACACACAAAGTTTGAGAGCAGGATATAAAATTTTCCGACAACAAAATCCGTTGTCGGAAATTCCGATCGTGTGTACACAAATCCGACGGACAAAGTGCCACGCATGCTCAGAATAAATAAAGAGATGAACGCTATTGGCTACTGACCAGTGTATAGTCCCGACGTACGTGTTTTACGTCACCACGTTCAGAACGATCGGATTTTCCGACAACTTTGTGTGACCGTGTGTATGCAAGACAAGTTTGAGCCAACATCCGTCGGAAAAAATCCTAGGATCTTGTTGTCGGAATGTCCGAACAAAGTCCGACCGTGTGTACGGGGCATAAGAGTGGCAAGGATGTGGAATTCCCTTTCACAGGCGTTGGTCTCAGCGGGGGGCATCAATAGCTTCAAGAAACTATTAGATAGGAACCTGAACGACCACAACATACAGGGATATACAAGGTAATACTCACATATAATCACACACATAGGTTGGACTTGATGGACTTGTGTCTTTTTTCGACCTCACCTACTATGTAACTATGTAACCTTGCTTATTCTATTTACCTTTGCTGGTCGCCATTGCACAGCAACACCTTTGGGGACCCTTTATAGCTAGCTGAGGATTTCAGACAACCTTATTTCAAATACTCCTCCATGCAAAGAAATCAACCTACAGCACCTGTTTATCTTAAAGGGGGACTCTCACTCAGGTTTTACATATTGGGGTTGATTTACTTAAGCTGGAGTGCAAAATCAGGCTCACTTCTGCAAAGAAACCAATCAGCTTCCAGGTTATTTTTTTGTCAAAGTTTATTTGAACAATCTGCAGTTAGAAGCTAAATGGTTACCATGCACAGTTGCACCATATTCTGAGTGCTCCAGTTTTGGTAAATCTACCCCATTGTATTTTGTTGTTTCTTTTCGCCTGTGTCCTCGGGGCTTAAAGGGAGCTGACTGACAAAAAGTATTTTTTCCCCCCTCCTGTACCTGGCTCATAGGTTCCCTTAAAACTTATTGGCTGTTACCACCAGGTTCACTGTTATTGCCATTACATTGCATATCTCTGTAATTCTGTTTATGCTAAAGTTGAAATTTGGGGAATACCCACATTTTATATTGTTCTTTCCCTTGTTAACCCAAGAATATCCAGTAAAATATATATTTGCAATCTCTGTTATTTCTTTGATGTCTTTTGCATTTGTACTCTCTCTTTGAGTTATGTCAGAACCCAGAGTGTCAGAGGTGCTGGGAGGATTGCAAGGTCAGGGCAACCTCTGGGGACAGTCATCGTCCAGCAGCCCCTAAGCAGGTGGCTCTACAGGGAGATATGTGGGCAAAATTCAGAATGAGTTTGGCATATGGCTTGGTAAGCATCGGTTTGTTGTAAACTTTAAGGAAGGTTCCCACTCTCCAGTTTAAGTTGGGGAAGATCAATAGGGTCATTTTTTGATGCCATGGATATTTTTTGCAGGAATTGCAAATATGAACATAAAAGGATGGATTGCAGGGAATTGCAGTTCACTAATTGCAGCGAGGAAGGTCATGCTTCCAGACAATGCACCAAAAGAAAGAAAGAAAGGCTGGAAATGGAGAATAAACCATGGGGTGGTGGAATAGGAGGTGTGAAACAATGTTAGAAAAGAGAAAGTCCCTCCTAAGGCAACTGGAAATCAGGCACAAATGGAAAATCCTGTTGTGTCTGAGAAAGAAGAAGAAGAGCTTATTGCTGCTGCACATACTAACAATGAGTTCACAAATATTACTATAGTTGGAAGGACAGATGTAATGTAACTATACATAGGGCTGAACCAAGAAAACGGGCCTCATGTCTACCAGGGCTGTATCCAGAGTCTAGTCTCGGGAGGGACACTGCCAAAATCCGTTGTCGGAAATTCCGATCGTGTGTACACAAATCCGACGGACAAAGTGCCACGTATGCTCAGAATAAATAAAGAGATGAAAGCTATTGGCCACTGCCCCGTTTATAGTCCCGACGTACGTGTTTTACGTCACCACGTTCAGAACGATCGAATTTTCGACAACTTTGTGTGACCGTGTGTATGCAAGACAAGTTTGAGCCAACATCCGTCGGAAAAAATCCTAGGATTTTGTTGTCGGAATGTCCGAACAAAGTCCGACCGTGTGTACGGGGCATTAGTGTGACAAAATGTATGTGTCTGAAGACTCCGGTAATAAAAATCTGTCACTACTTGTACAACCGCTTCCACATTCTCTCCCCTACCACCATATGCGTATTTGGCTGCCATGCTACATGTCCATATTTGTCAAATTTGGTCATTCTCATGGATGGCCAAAACTAAGACCAGGTAGCTTGATATGCATAAATATGCCTTTAAATCTACCTATTTTCTATTTTTGCCCAAAAATCAATGATGATGTAAGAAGCTTCTACTATGATTTAATGAACTATTAAATACGGATATTCCCTGGGGGCCGAAAGCAGCCAATCCTGCACTGCCCAGTTTTGGCTTTAACAACTCAATGATTTTTCTCAGCTTAAACCCAAATAAGGCTACTGATAGCCAGTGGTTTGAAGATCTCATTGCTGGCCATTAAATTGACCTAAAAACGTTTAAACAAAATACCTGGTAATCAAAATTGAGCCATCATACCACCTCTAAAAACTAAACAATCTCCAGGGTTTACCTCTAATGCACAGCTACTCATTTTGCAATGTTACAGAAACCCTGCTACTAAGGGTTTCAAAATTAATCACATGCCCTGAACAGGCAGATCAAGCTAGCACCAGATATCAGTAGTAGTATTGCACAAATACCACTTTTTTAAGACCAAGTACCAGAGCCGATACTACCGATTACCAATATTTTTTTTTTATGTTGTGTGACAGTGGCACTAATATGCAGCACTGATGAGGCATGGGCTGTGTCAGTAGTTTTTTTTTTTTTTTTACAGTTTTTCTTTTTTACAATTTTTTTTTTTTATTATTATTTTTACAATTTATTTTATTTTTTACAATGCTTTCTTTTTTTTTTGGGGGGGGGGGGGGGGTTATGGGGGAGTGGACGGTGTCAGTGTTTTAATTATTTCATTTTTTTACAGGGATTCCCAAGTCCCTGTCTCAGCAGCCACAGTTGCACTGAAGATGAATGGACAGGGAACAGAGGCTCCTGTTCATTTGTAAACTGAAGCATCATAAACACAGTATACGATGCTCAGTTATCAATGGACAGTGATCACTGACTCTGTGCATTTGGAAAAGGAAGGAGCTAGTAAATGACAGATTTACCAGCTCCTTCCTCTGCTCTCCATCCTGACCTATCCGGGACAGGGGGGATCGGAGGAGGACTCGGGGAGGACACAGGGGACAATCGGGGATGATCGGTGCAGGCAGTTACAAGCACCAATCTCCCTGACAGCTGCGGGAGGGAGAGGAGGAGAAATAGCTGTCAGAAAAGCTATACAGGGAGATCGGTGCTTGTAACTGCCCCCACCGCCGCACCAATCATGTGTGAGACTGACCTCCCCCCCCCCCCGCTACACTGAGGACACCGGGTTTACTGGCCTCCTGCCAGGTATCGGGTCAAGCATTGGAGCATTTGCACGAGTACAAGTACTCGTGCAAATGTTAGGTATCTGCAATCAGTAGAGATGGGTTTTCACATTGGTGTGAACTGTAACCTACACAGACACACCCTGTTTTAAAAGTACACATGAAGGCAAAACTTTTGTTTGTTTTGGATAGAGTAGTGTTGGGTTAAATCCTCTATCTATTATTGCTGTCTAATTTACTTTCGCCAATTGTTCTGATCACCCGCATCTCTGGGAATGAAAGTGAGGGTAAATTCAAATATTGGTTCTTGTGACAACTGCCTAAAATGGGAAATCCATCACATTGAAAAAATAACCTCTAATTTCCTGAGTCCACAGGACAGGAAACAAAGGAAAATCTCCCTAATGAGAAACAGATGACAAAAACTACTTTAAAGAAAAAACAAAAATGTTATATATTGCAGCCCACTAGTCTGTAGAAGAATTAGTTATAAATTTCAAACCATTGCTTGTTCTAGGGTGGCAACACTCACTGTACTGTACCTACAGAGTATCTTATGAGGAGCAGCATTGTCACCCTAGGTTGCATTTGTTATTTGGACTTCTCCCCCTCTTCATATCTATGTTAACAGAGAAGAGGGGTTGTGCAGTTCACAGAGGATAGACGGGGAAGCTGATAACATTGAGATTTTATCTCAGTAAACTGGAAGTTACAAGGATACTGGATTTTCATCAGGATAAACAGATATTTTTCTAAACTTGCATAAAATGTACTTGGCCTGAAAAAAAACAAATGCAGCCACCACATTCAAGTACTGCTAATGTGCAATATATATGACATTTTTGCTTAACCACTTCTGGACCGCCCACCGCAGTTTTACGTCCTCACTTTGAATGAGGATATCTTTGTTATGGCAGCAGCTAGCTGTCATAACCCCGGCATCCTCTTCTTCAGCGGGCAGTCCGCTATAAGATAAAAGTGGTCTCTGTGGTGGATTTGCTGCAAGATCACTTTTATCGGCGCCGGAAGAGGGCCCCCCATCCCGCCACGATCCGGTGCCCTCCGCCGCTTACCGGAGCTGTCCGGTGCCCTCCGCCGCTTACCGGAGCTGTCGGTATCGGCGGAGCTGATCGGGTCTGGCCCCTGCCTGGGTATGGAGGGGAAGATGGCCCCCACCCGTCTCCATATCACTGCAGGGCGGAAGTGACGTCAAAACATCACTTCCGCCCATAGCTCTTAAAGGGCCATTTTTTTTTTTTTTTATTTCATTTTAATGTAGATATGACATCTGAGGTCTTTTTGATCCCAGATCTCATATTTAAGAGGTCCTGTCATGCTTTTTTCTATTACAAGGGATGTTTAGATTCCTTGTAATAGGAATAAAAGTGACACTTTTTTTTTTTTTTTTAAACCATGTAAAAAAAAAGCTAAAATAGATAAAAAAAAAGAATTTAAACGAGCCCCGTCCCGACGAGCTTGCGTGCAGAAGCGAACGCATACGTGACCAGGGCCCACATATGAAAACGGTGTTTAAACCACACATGTGAGGTATTGCCGGCGATCGGTAGAGCGAGAGCAATAATTCTAGCATCTCCTCTGTAACTTAAAACATCCAACCTGTAGAATTGTTTAAACGTCGCCTATGGAGATTTTTAAGGGTAAAAGTTTGTCACCATTCCACAAGCGGGCGCAACTTTGAAGCGTGACATGTTGGGTATCAATGTACTCAGCATAACATTATCTTTCACAATATATAAAAAAATTGGGCTAACATTATTGTTGTCTTATTTTTTAATTCAAAAAAGTGTATTTTTTCCAAAAAAAGTGTGCTTGTAAGACCGCTGCGCAAATACGGTGTGACAGAAAGTATTGCAACGACCGCCATTTTATTCTCTAGGGTGTTAGAAAAAAAATCTGTAATGTTTGGGGAATCTAAGTAATTTTCTAGCAAAAAAAAAAAAAAAAAACTGTTATCTTTGAGTCTATTTTTAACACTTCAACTAGTCAGAATATAGCCTTATATATTGGCTAGGTTCACATATATGCATGTGCGGTTGATGTGTTTTTGCAGTGCACTTTCCAGTGTGCTTTTCATACATTTTTAATGCGTTTTGCGTTTTTGGGGAAGTATTGATGTTGCTAGGAGGAGGTGTGTGTTGTCATGCAGGAAAAAGCACCAAAAATGCCTGTACATGCATTTTTTTTCCGTTTCTGATGCAATTCCATTGAAGTCTATAGAGCCAAAAATGCACCGTGCTGCATGTAAAAAAAGTCCATGTACCTTTCCAAAAAACACATTGCATAGATGTGAACAGGACCCATAGGAAATAAGGTTAAATGGATTGTAGTCAGGGTCAGCGCCAGCATAATGCTGCCACTTGCTGAAGTTGCAGATTTTTAATCCCTTTCTGTCGGCTGTACACACCAGTGTTTGTGCTGGGAGCATGCATAACGCAGAGACCAGGCTCTCACCGAAATCGCCTGGTCTCGTACTAACGATCGGGAACCTGGGACTCCCAGTTCTCAATCACCTAATCGCTTTGATAACCTCTGATTGGCTATCACAGTGATCAGTCACTTCGCAGCCCGCCCCTGTGGTTTTTTACCTCTGAATGGAGAGAAAGATACGTTGTATATTTTCTCCTTGCCAGGGAAGAATGATATAAACAAACAAAAGTGTGTAGAAAAAGAATAAAAATTAAAAATAAAGAAAAAAATTGCTAGATCAAGGCGTAATCTAGGTGGTGTGTCAGGGTTAGTGTTAGGATCAAGGAAAGGGTCAAAGGTCTGGGTCAGTATATTTTTGGCAGGATTAAAAAAAAAAGAAAAAGAAAAAAGTCAAATGCATATTTGCTTGTGTAGAGAAAAAGTCTTGCACCGGCCCTGATTGTAGTGTGTTTCTGTGGATCTGCAAACGCACTAAGAACGTACAGATGTGAACCTAGCCTAAGGATAAATTAAAAGTAGAAATCGTACATTCATAAGAGTTAACTGAAAGCATTCATGCAGTCTGGTGCAGCCAACACAGTCCCTGATGCCTCTCTACTTCCTGGCAACAGAGATTGGACAAACCCTCCTGCTCTAAACCCTGGTGCCAGAGTGACCAGTCCACAGGTCTGCACATTGTGAGGTAGAGGTCAATGGGACATGACAATATACGCTAATAGTAACTTCCTAAAAAGTTCTTGTTTAAATATCTAAATCACCAAGAAGTACTATAGTGCACTGATTCCTCAGCATTGCTGACAGATGGACAGATTAATTTGTCACATTTGATTTATCCACAGGTTCCCTTTAAACTTGACCCTCTTTTAGATTCTAATCTTGTAGAGTGCAGCCTTCTAGCACACCTTTTTCCCTTTTGACACCCTTTTCTGAACTTCTGAACTGACTGGTCTTCTTGATTGTTATCTGGCATTGTTTGTCTTTGAATCCTTCCTCCAATAGTCATCCATTGTCTGGCTTTCCACTGACAATTTGTAAACTTGCGATTGTGCACACAGCATGGAGGCAATCATGTACCAAACAAAAACAGGTCATTTTCCAGAGCATTTTTAATAGAAATTCAGCTCTTAAATACTAAATGCATCACTGTTAAAAATACAATTTGGTAAAACTGTAACAAAAGTAACAAGCAGTAACTTGACCCTCAGCTAAGAGTTGATATGAGAGTAATGCCGCGTACACATGATCGGAAGTTCGGCCAGCAAAAGACAGATGAGAGCTTTTGGTCGGAAAATGCGACCGTGTGTATGCTCGTAATTCCCGCCAGCAAAAGATTGAGAGCAGGTTCTCAATTTTTTGGTCGGAAAAAGTTCCTATCCGAAAATGCGATCGTCTGTACAAATTCCAATGCGGAAAATTCCTACGCATGCTCGGAAACAGTTCGATGAATGCTCAGAAGCATTGAACTTCATTTTCTCGGCTCGTCGTAGTGTTGTACGTCACCGAGTTCTTGACTGTCGAAAGTTCACAGAACTTTTGTATGACCGTATGTATGCAAGGCAAGCTTAAGCGCAATTCCGTCGGAAAAACCATCCAAGTTTTTTCCGACGGAAAATCCGCTCGTGTGTACGCGGCATAAGAGGCAGAGAGAAGAAGGTTCACTGATGCCCAAACTTGAAACAAGTCAATGGTAGAGAGGAGGGGGGGGGGGGGGGCAGAGTAGGTGAGCTGAGACCTCAACCCTGTTCTAAGCTGTTGGCTGTGTTATTGCATGCGTATCACATTGATTCTGCCGTAAGTACTCACTTTTGCACAATGGTTTTACAGCAAAAAGTATTATCTTTGATTCATAATTTCAAATCACATATACATTTATAGACAGTGCTAGTTTGACAGTTTAAACTGCCTATAAGTAAAGTACGGGTCTTGCTATTGGCATTTGCAGGATGACATTAGACTGGGAGTGGGGAAAAACAGTGAACAGTGTTGGGCTGCCCACTAAAAGATTCAGTCTGAATGTACTTAGTTTGAATTTTATCAGAAAGGACAGGTGACAAGCTTAGCAAATAAAAATAATCCTAGTAGGAAGGAAAGGAATGTATCTCTTTTTTAGGAATGAATCTTTTTTCCATTATGAAGTGAAATTATGAATTGAAATATTATGAAGTGAGTGAAATCCCAAATCTGATATTGTTATCTCTATCCAAATCTGATATATTTTAACATTGAATAGTTGGTGGCAAGATGACTTGCTTGCTTTTACTATATCTTAGATAATTCAGTAGAAAGATATACCTTACTATATGTCATCACTAAGCTAAACCACTGTGGAGTTTTCTCCACTGAAATCTGTGGCTTTTCATTTATACTCAAGAAGAGTCTTAAGGTAGAAGGTTTTTACCTTAATGCATTATATGTATAAGGGTAGAAAACCTTCTATGCTCAGCTCCCTCCTGTCAACCCCTTTAACTTGCCTGAGCTCGATCCAGCACTGTACTCGGGAACAGCAGCTCTCCGCTCTCTCCTTCCTCACAGGGCAGAGAGGCAGTAGCAGGAGCCATTGGCTGCAGCTTCTGTCAATCAAATCCTGTCATGGGGGAGTGGGGGGCGGGGCTGAACCCAGTTGTCCTCGTCAATAGATGCAGATAGCCCAGCTCAGGATCGAGCCCCTAAGTGTGCCACAATAGGAAGCATCTTTCTATAGTGGGACACCAAGAAACAGAGGAGCAAGGCTCACAGCATCGTACAAAACGTGCATAAAAGGTGCGAGTATCGAAAGATTAGTTACTGCAGTATGTCAATTTGTTATTGATTATCACTTCAGAACTTATTTAACATATAAATCCCTGATCCACCAAAATCTTCAGGTGTGCCTCAGGAATCCATATTGCTGAAACATGTACACAACAGGATCAAAACATTTTTTAAAGCAGCATCCAGTTTAAATTGATTTTCATACAGATGCTCAAGAGTTCATAATTTATAGGTTCATGAACCACTCGTTTGATGTTGATAACATTGTAGCAATGTTTTAGAAAGCTGTCCATAAACAGGCAAATATCTTATCAAAAACAAAGAAAGGTAAGAGATTTGCCCGAAAAGTACCTATGGTGGCAATTGTCCAAATGCACACAACCTAATAGGGATGAGCTTCCTGTTCGCGTCGAACATGAGTTCGACTCGAACATTGGCTGTTCTTTGAAAACCGAACATTATGGGCCGTTCGCGCCAAATTCGAGCGGCATGTAACGGCCCATAATGCACTGAGGGGGCGCAGTGCATTGCTGTATGATGATTGGCCAAAGCATGCACCATGACCTGCATGCTTTGGCCAATCCCAGCGCCCTCAGCTAAGAGAGCCATAATTGGCCAAATCATGGCTCAGGGGGACTAAGTCCACGCCCCACACTATATAAGGCTGCCTGCATGTTGGCCCTGTGTAGTGTGTTGTTGGTGTGGACAGAGAGAGAGTGTCATTTAGATTGAACAGGTAGGCAGGCAGTTTATTCATTTAGCTGCAGTGTATTTAATATATATATATACAGACATTCTCGTGTGTATATATATATATATATATATATATATATATATATATATATATATATATATATATCCACTGTATCCAGTTTAGCTATATCTGACTGCAGGCCGTTCCTGGTGTACTTTATCTAATATACTTCAGGCAGTGTACACAGTACCGTGCACCCATAGTGCAGTTGCTACTACTTTTCTGGTGGTGTACACAATACAGTACAACCATAGTTGTTATTACACTTCTGTTGGTGTACACAGTACCGTGCACCCCTAGTGCAGTTGCTACTACTTTTCTGGTAGTGTACACAGTACACGATACATACAGTGCACCCATAGTTGTTGTTAAACTTCTGTTGGTGTACACAGTACCGTGCACCCCTAGTGCACTTGCTGCTACTTTTCTGGTGGTGTACACAGTACACAATACGGTGTAGTGTGGTTTTGCTATCGACAGTGCTGGTCGTGGACACGGTGCATCCTAAGCACGAGGCCGTGGGCTACGCTTGTCCTTTTTTTCTGCAGCTGGCTGTGTTATTGAGCCAAAACATGCAGAAGTGTTGGTGGAATGGATAAGAAAGCCCTCCTCATCCTCATCCTCTGTCACCCAGGCTCAGAGTAGTTAACCTGCCAATGCAGCTGCCAAAGCGGCCTATTCGATCGGCTCCATGTCAACATCAACTGTCACTCCTTCTCTAGCCCCACCATCATGCACGGGGGAGTCCCCGGAACTATTCGACCACAGTGTCGGGTACATGCTGCAGGAGGATGCGCAGCGATTTGAAGGCTCCGATGATGGTACCCAGGTTGAGGAAGGGAGTAACGTCAGCCTAGAGAAAGGGGGTGCCCAAGAAGGTCAAGAAACTGGCAGTCATGTTCCCCGAGCTGCAGCATACTGCCAAGTTTGCTCCAGTGACGAGGAGGGAGGGGATGATGAGGTCACTGACTCTACTTGGGTGCCTGATAGAAAAGAGGAGGAGGAGGCACATCTCAAACGAGGAAGGATGCCCTCCAGGGGGCAGCTTAAGGGCAGCCACCCTATTGCATCACACCGCAGAGCTAAGCAAGTGCAGGGCGCTGTTGATTCCCCACATATTTTGAAAAGTTCTTTGGTGTGGGCCTTTTTTGACACGTGTGCAGCAGATCACACCATTGCTGTTTACAACATATGTCCGAAGCATATCAAGCGTGGCCAAAACAGCAGCCACTTGGGCACCACATGCTTGACCAGACATATGACGACCTCCCATGTAGTCCGTTGGCAACAGCACTTAAAAGACCCACATCAAAGAACAAGGCGGGCCTCTCCTTGCTCCTCATCAGCTGGGATCTCCAACCTCACTATACCTCCAGTCCTTTCAGAAACCTGCACTGAGAGGAATGAAGGTATAGAAATAGGTGTCCCAAGTAATTTCCCTACCCCAGTTGCTAAACTGTCAAAAGAAATTCGGTCCCAGCCATCCACATGCTCAGCGTCTGAATGCTAGCTTGGCCAAATTGCTAGCCCTGCAACTGTTGCCTTTTCAGCTGGCAAACTCTGACCCCTTTCGTGAATTTGTGGAATGTGCGGTACCTCAGTGGCAGGTTCCCAAACGCCATTTCTTTTCATGGAAGGCCATTCTGGCTCTCTACCAGCATGTGGAAGGCAATATCTTGGCCTCGTTGGACAGGACAGTCAGCAGTAAGGTGCATATTACTGCTGACTCATGGTCCAGCAGGCATGGACAGAGACATTACCTTTCTTTCACGGCGCACTGGGTAACTCTGCTGGCAGCTGGGAAGGATGCAGGACAGGGTTCAGTATTGTTGGAGCTTGTTCCACCACCACGACTCCAAAATGCTAGTGGTGATTCTGCCACAGCTCTCTCCTCCACCCACTACTCTTCTTCCTCTATGGCCTCTTCCTCTGCAGATTTCTCCTCTGAACCAGCTGTGCTCCGCAGGCATTTAAGGGGCTACGCAAGCACTCAGGCAAAAAGATGCCATGCGGTGCTTGAGTTGGTCTGCTTAGGGGACAGGAACCACACTGGGGCAGAGATTCTGTCAGCTCTGCAGGGGCAGGCTCAGAGGTGGCTGACGCCATGCCATCTTCAGCCAGGAATGGTTGTATGAGACAATGGCACTAACTTCCTCTCCGCCCTCTGACAGGGACACTTGACCCATATTCCCTGTTTAGCTCACGTCCTGAATTTGGTGGTGTAGCAGTTCTTGAACAGGTACCCTGGCTTACAGGATCTCCTGAGGCAGGCCAGGAAAGTCTGTGGTCATTTCCGCCGTTCATATAATGCCAGTGCTCGGCTTGCTGACATTCAAAGAGAATGCAACCTGCCATAGAACTGCCTCATTTGTGACATGCCCACCAGGTGAAACTCAACGTTGGCAATGCTGCAGTGGCTGCACACGCAACAGAGGGCCATCAATGAGTACCTGTGTGAGTATGGCACCAGGACAGGGTCAGGGGGGCTGTGGCTTTTTTTCGCCACGCCAGTGGCTACTGATCAAGGATGCATGCAATGTCCTGTTACCATTTGAGGAGGCCACGAGGATGGTGAGCAGTGACAGTGCATGCATCAGTGATACTGTCCTTCTTGTCTTCCTGTTGGAGCACACGCTTCGTGGGATAATGGAAAAGGCACTTGAGGCAGAACAGCGGGAGGAAGAGGAGTACTTCCTTACCTCTCAAGATACTAGTATTCCTGCAGGCCCGCCAGTCACACAGGAAGAAGAAGAGGAGGAGGAGGATTGTGTCAGCATGGAGGTGGAGGATAACACTCAGCATCAGCAGCAGTCTTCAAGGGATCATTTGCAGTCCCCAGAAACCCATGGAGTTGTACATGGCTGGGAGGAGGTGGTTGAGGATCATGTGATCCGTAGTGACCCAGAGGACTCAGGATCGAATGCCTCTGCAAACTTACGCTGAATGGCCTCCCTGATCCTGCAAAGCCTGCAAAAGTGCCCTAGATTTTGTGGTATCAAGGAGAGGGATCATTATTAACTGGCAACCCTTCTTGATCCACGTTACAAGGGTATAGTTGCAGAATTTATCCAGCCTTCGCAGAGGGAGCAGAGGATTAAAAATCTTCGGGAGGCCTTGCAGAAAGATTTGTGCAATGCGTTTCCAGAGCCTGGGAGGTTACAAATTCCTGGTGCTGGACAACCTGTTGCTGAGGCTTCGTTCAGTCACAGAAAGAGCGGTGGAGAAGGTGGCCGGCTAACTGATGCCTTCATATAATTCTTCAGTCCTCAGCTCCCAGGTCTGATCGGTTCCAGCAACCATCGCCAGCGTCTGAATTACATGGTGCAGGAATATCTATCAGACTTGGAGACCTTTCCACCAGAACATCCACTGGGTTACTGGGTCTTAAGGATGGACCACTGGCCAGAGCTTGCTCAATATACAATTGAGCTACTGGCCTGTCCTGCATCCAGCATTCTTTCTGAATGCACATTCAGTGCTGCTGGAGGCTTTGTAACCATTCACAGAGTGTGCCTGTCCACAGACTCCGTTGATCAGCTCACATTCATAAAAACAAATCAGTCTTTGATCATCAGCTATCAAGCACCTGATGCTGATGTAACCGATTTATTTTTTTTATGGATGTGGGATCCCTTGAAGACTGCATATGCTGAGTG
Organism: Lithobates clamitans; assembly: GCA_037952925.1. Classification (NCBI taxonomy): domain Eukaryota; kingdom Metazoa; phylum Chordata; class Amphibia; order Anura; family Ranidae; genus Lithobates; species Lithobates clamitans. The sequence goes on along the minus strand of JBBGZY010000052.1, from coordinate 1,754,749 downwards.
ACTATCCTATTATGCTGAGTAACCTCTAGGAATATTTTTGATTCGGGGCACCACCACCACTGCCTAAGGCCCAATTTTTCTGACCATGTTTAACAAGGGCGTGTAATTACAATTTTTGATCTAATATTTCACAGCAGGGCATGTTCCTGCACTCAACAAAAGTATCTATGAGGCTTCACAGTGTTGTACCACCACCACCACTGCCTAAGGCCCAGTTTTTATGCCCCTGTTTAAAAGAGGCGCGTAATTACAATTTTTGATCTAATATTTCACAGCAGGGCCTGTTCCTGCACTCAACAAAAGTATCTGTGAGGCTTTACAGTGTTGTGCCACCACCACTGCCTAAGTCCCAATTTTTATGCCCCTGTTTAACAGGGGTGCGTAATTACAATTCTTGATATAATATTTCACAGCAGGGCCCGTTCCAGCGCCCACCAAGAGTAACTGTGAGGGCTTACAGTGTTCTAGTACCACCAACACCTAAGGCCCAATTTTCCGCATAGTGTATAGGGCAGGCAGGCATAGTATATACAGGCGGTCCGACTTTTCAAACATCTGACTTACAAACGACTCCTACTTAGAAACAGAGGGAGACAACAGGAAGTGAGAGGAAATCTACCCCTAGGAAGGGAAATTCTCTCCTGTAAGAGTTAATATGGGAAAAAGGTGTCTCTACTGATGCTTTATCACCAATCCTTGTTTCCCTAATAACCCAAAATTTTCGAAATTCAATTGTCATTGGGACAGAAAGTGAGGTGAAATCTTCTGAACAGGGGTACAGACAGCAAAACAAATGTTACAGGGTGATGATAACCCTTCCCTATGTTATCCAAAAAGCTTAAAAATAGATTTTTTGGCTGAAGCTACACTTACAAAATGTACCTGTTCCAAATTACAAACAGATTCAACTTAAGAACAAACCTACAGCCCCTATCTTGTTTGTAACCTGGGGACTGCCTGTATACTGCTGCCGTTCAGAGTATATAGGGCCTAGGGACCCCACGCCATTTTTTTCTTTTTAATTTGGGTGCGGGGTTCCCCTTAATATCCATACCAGACCCAAAGGGCCTGGTAATGGGCTGGGGGGGGGGCAACATTACATTACAGCCGCAAGCAGTTTTAAATGACTTTTATTCCTTTAGAAATGTCATTTTGTGCAGGGACTGTTCTAAACACAGGAAAAATGCGCCACTTTACAGGCATACTATAGTCACCCCCCAGGCACGATATTTAAAGGAATATTTCACTTTTATTGTTTCAATAAGCAATATTAAAATCACTGTTCCCGAAAAAACAGCCGTTTTTAAAACTTCTTTTTGCATTGATACATGTCCCCTGGGGCAGGACCCAGGTCCCCAAACACTTTTTATGATAATAACTTGCATATTAGCCTTTAAAATTAGCACTTTAGATTTTTCATGTTCGAGTCCCATAGACTTTAATGGTGTTCGCACAAATTTTTTGCCTGTTCGCATATTCTTCTGCAAACTGAACCGGGGGGTGTTCGACTCATCCCTACAACCTAACAATCATCATTTGCCATAGAGATGTTGTACACATCAGTAAAACCCCTGCTTGTGACAACTGCCACTTTTGATCACCACTGGATCATTCACACAACTAGATTTTATAAATGATACATTTAGGCCTAAGAGATCAGTGGCTATTTCTATCCTCTAATGCAGTGGCCTCCAAACTGCGGCACTTTGCTTGCCTTTATCCGGCCCTTGAGGCACTATTCCTGCCACTGACACCAACAATATGGCACTATTTCTTCTACTGACACCAACAATGGGGCATAATTCCTTCCATTGACAACAAAAATGGGGCACTGTTCCTCACAATGACACCAAATCGGGCATTGTTTACCGCCCCCCTCTAAATTCTGAAGGACCGTAAACTGACCCTTTCTTTAGAAAGTTTGGATACCCCTGCTCTAATTTATAAGGCAGCATTGAAAAATGAATCATGGAATTTCAAAATAGACTAGATGTTTTCCTTACACAGTATAGTAGTATACATAGTAATAATTATGATAGCACATGAAAGCTCTGATCCAGAATTAAACTGCCATTCATGGAGTCAGGAATTTTTTTTTTACCATTGTGAATTCTAGTAGTTGCCTGGATATACACTAAACAAGAAAGAAGAGGAAACACCCCTTTCTCAAAAACAAATGGGATTTTGCAGGGAAATACTGCGTCCATCAATCGTTCTTTGGAACTGTTGTATCATGTTTTGATAGCATGTATGACCACCATATAGTTATAGCTTATCTGTTGTCTATACAGTTAATATGAATCAGTGATGTCGTATTTAGCCCTGATGAAGCGAAAAGTTCTTTGCGAAACATGTTGGCTGACAGTCATGTATGAATTCTGAAATGAACTACTGGATGGTCATATTTTCTTAAATGTTATTTTCTGTTATACATTTTAATCATGTCTAAATAAAATTTGTATATTTTATCAATTTGATTGGTCTTTTACCTACTATTGATGGACGCAGTATCTTCCTGCAAAATCCCACTTGTTTTTGAGAAAGGGGTGTTTCCTCTTCTTTCTTGTTTAGTGTATATTTAGTAGGGACTGGGAGATCCGTCTGAATTATTCCCTGGTTATAGTCCAACCACCTATTATTGTCTAGTTGCCTGGATGTTTCTTTTTAAATCTGTTATGTAGATCAAAATTGTTGGCGTCTGTAAACATCTGAACTTCATGTTTTTTTCATGCTAATATTTATGTTACTAATCCAACCACAATGTGGATTTATTCTCAAAGCCACCTATATGGATATAGAGTGTATTTGATGCCCAGGGGTTAAAGCCCCACTCTGCATATTTTAATTGCGAGCCCATGGGTTTCTTTTTTTAACAATTTTAAAGCACTACTCAACATTCCAATGATACCCTATATGCCCTTCTTTGATTCTGCTAGTTGGTTATCTTCTGGGTTAAAGTGGAATTAAACCTTCCTATCCTTTACAACCAAGGAAGCTGCCATCTTAGCCGCTCTTACATTTTCAGTTTCCATGGTGCTGTACATGTGATCAGCTATGACACCAGTTATTTGATGACAAAATAATAACAATAACAAGGAGGTGCAGAGGCCTTGTGTATCGTCCTATGAAAATTTATTAAAAGGCAAAACATTTCACGAATGAATATATTTTCATTAGATAATGCACTACGCCTTTGCGCCCCACCCCCCAGTTATTTTGTCATTCAGAAGAAAGATTTACCAAGTCGGAAGAGAGGTGCATTGGTGACGCATACCTGTTACCAAAGTGAATGATCGTGGGGATACTCCTACAGTGCATCCGGAAAAATATTCACAGCGCTGCACTTTTTCCACATTTTGTTATATTACAGACTTATTCCAAAATGGATTAAATTCATTATTTTCCTCAAAATTCTACAAACAATACCCCATAATTACAACGTGAAAGAAGTTTGTTTGAAATCTTTGCAGATTTATAAAAAGAAAAAAAATAAATCACATGTACATAAGTATTCACAGCCTTTGCCATTATACTCAAAATTTAGCTCAGGTGCATCCTGTTTCCACTGATCATCCTTGAGAAGTTTCTACAACTTGATTGGAGTCCACCTGTGGTAAATTCAGTTAACTGGACATGATTTGGAAAAGCACACACCTGTCTATTTAAGGTCCCATAGTTAACAGTGCATGTCAGAGCACAAACCAAACCATGAAGTCCAATAAATTGTCTGTAGACCTCTGAGACAGTGGCCTTCATCATCTGTAAATGGAATAAGTTTGGGACCACCAGGACTCTTCCTTGAGCGATCCTGAGCAATCGGGGGAGAAGGGCCTTAATCATTGAGGTGACCAAAAACCTGATGGTCACTCTGACAGAGCTCCAGCGTTTCTCTGTGAAGAGAGAAGAACCTTTCAGAAGAACAACCATCTCTGCAGCACTCCACCAATCAGGTCTGTATGGTAGAGTGGCCAGACGGAAGCCACTCCTCAGTAAAATTGGCATGACAGCCCTGGAGTTTGCCAAAAGGCACCTGAAGGACTCCTAGGCCATGAGAAACAAAAGTCTCTGGTCAGATGAAACAAAGATTGAACTCTTTGCCTGAATGGCAAGCGTCATGTCTGGAGGAAACCAGGCACCGCTCATCACCTGGCCAATACCATCCTTACAGTGAAGCATGGTGGTGGCAGCATTATGCTGTGAAGATGTTTTTCAGTGGCAGGAACTGAGAGACAAGTCAGGATCGAGAGAAAGATGAATGCAGTAAAGGAACAGAGACATCCTAAATGAAAACCTGCTCCAGAGCGCTCTGGGCCTCAAACTAGGCTAAAGGTTCATCTCCCAACAGGACAACGACCCTAAGCACGCAACCAAGATAACAAAGGAGTGGCTAGGGGACAACTCTGTGAATGTCCTTGAGTGGCCCAGCCAGAGCCCAGACTGGAACCCAATCGAACATTTCTGGAGAGATCTGAAAATGGCTGTGCACCGAGGCTACCCATCCAACCTGATGGAGCTTGAGAGGTCCTGCAAAGAAGAATGGAAGAAACTGCCCAAAAATAGGTGTGCCAAGATTGTAGAATCATACTAAAAAAAGACTTGAGGCTGTAATTGGTGCCAAATAATGATAAAAAGAAGGAAACCCTGGGATGGTACGGGTGAATGGGAAGGGAGTAAGCAATGGGTAAATCAAGGTAAAGGAAAAAGAAACACACTAAATATTGTAATTGGTATGAGGAATGCCCAGAAATAGTAAAAGAAAAAAATACTTTATTAGAATATACAAAACATGGTTATAAAAGTAATGACCAATGCATACAAAATACCTAAACCACGCAAAAGTGTATACTGGTAAGGGAAAGCATCCACATCAATGACCTCCTCCTGATATATATCAGCAAATCTCTATACCATCTTTGAGTTCAGACCTCCACTTTATATATATCCACACATGTGCTACTCATATCTGAATCTGCAATGAACCATGGTGATGTTGACCTGAAGTACCTGTTGGCAGACTGTCAGACCATAGCCTGTTGCTCTGTATGCAGCTAATTGTTTGAACTAGTAAGTCCCTATAATGCTATATACTATTTTGAAAAATTATGGCATATTTTGAGTTTTTAGAAGAAGGAACTGAATTTTTATTCCTATCCGAAACATGTTGGGCTCCTTCATACCACGCACGTGGATGCTTTCCATTACTAGTATATACATTTCGGTGGTTTAGGTATTTTGTATGCATTGGTCATTACTTTTATAACCATGTTTTGTATATTCTAATAAAGTATTTTTTTCTTTTACTATTTCTGGGCATTTTTCATACCAATTACAATATTTAGTATGTTTCTTTTTCCTTTACCTTGATTTACCCATTGCTTACTCCCTTCCCATTCACCCGTACCATCCCAGGGTTTCCTTCTTATTATAGGGATGTGGTGAACTGGGTATAAGTTCATTGTTACACTCATATATGGTAGTGCACCATTTTCTATTTAAACTAATTGGTGCCAAAGGTGCTTCAACAAAGTATTGAGCAAAGGCTGTGTATACTTAAGTACATGTGATTTTGTTATTTTTTTATTTTTAATAAATTTGCAAAGATTGCAAACAAATTTCTTTCATGTTGTCATTATGGGGTATTGTTTGTAGAATTTTAAGGAAAATAGTGAATTTTATCAATTTTGGAATAGGGCTGTAACATAACAAAACGTAGAAAAAGTGAAGCGCTGTGAATACTTTCTGGATGCACTGTACATTCAGGTAGATCTTAGTCTCAGCCATACCTTAGCGCTATGGTGTCATGGTTATGCAATAGTTTTGTCTGTCAGCTTACCTGTCTCCATGTGTTCATCTCTAAAGACCAGCTAACTCTCACCTGACTGCTTTTATAAACTCTCCTCTAGCATGGCTCCACCCCAGCTCCTATCAGGGAACCCTATATTAACCTGTGCACTGCAAGCCAGTAGTGTTGATCAACCATTGTGTGTTAGCTTTCGTGTGTACTTGCTGTGTTTTCTGCGTCTGATTCCAGCTACTGACTTTGGCCTGTTCTCGACTATTCCTGTCTGCTTGTGGCCCCAACCTTGGCTTATTCCCTTACTATCCCTATCCTCCTGTTTCCTACTGTGGGTGTGAGCTGAGGGACCCTGGGGGTCGCGACCTGGAGCCAGTTGCAGCCCAGTCCATCCTCACCACTAGAGGCTCTGGTGAACACCTGCTGGCTCTTAGACTCCGCGCCCCAGGGAATCTTACGCTCTAACCCCGGTGGGATCCGTGCTGGTGTTCCAGCGGCCCTGCCTTCCTTACCACCCTGACTCCCATCCGCAGCAGTCAGCCGTAGGGTCCACTACCTTACGGTGCATTCCTGATTCCTACGGTGTGCATCTGTCACCTAGCCTCAAGGTGACCTGACAGTTTGATCAACCATGGACCCGGCTGATGAGCCGCTACCCGCAGATGATCCGTTGCAGGGCTTAGTTCGCAGACTTGAGACCCAGGAATCGCATCAGACCCAAGTGATGCGATTCCTTCAGGCTTTGGCATCCCGTTTTGAGCAGGTTCAGGCCTCATTAGGACCACCGGTTCAACAACCTCAACTGCTTTCTGCTGCTGCACATATCGCAGCCACACATTCATTACAACTGCCAGCTCCGGCCCGTTTCTCTGGGGACTCCAAGGCTTGCAGGGGGTTCCTTAGCCAGTGCACAATTAATTTTGAACTTCAGCCCCAAAACTTCCTGTCCGATCGGGCGAAAGTAGCCTATATTATATCCCTCCTGTCCGGCGAGGCGTTAGCTTGGGCTGCCCCTCTGTGGGAACTAAATGATCCAGTGGTTTCTAGCCTGTCTGATTTCTTGAAACTTTTTCGGGAATATCTTCGAGGAACCGGGTCGTGTCTCCTCAGCGGTTAGCGCTTTATTACGTCTCCGTCAAGAGTCCGCTTCTGTGGGACAGTATGCTCTTCAGTTCCGTATCCTCACAGCTGAATTGAGCTGGAATAATGAGGCCCTAGTTGCAACCTTTTTACATGGCCTCTCTGATAGAGTGAAGGATGAATTAGCAGGAAGATCCCTTCCTGTTGATCTGGACGGTGTCATTACCTTGTGTAACCAGATCGATATTCGCTTGCAGGAGAGGGCCCCGGAAAAAAGACGCCAGCTCTCCCCGTTCCTTAGGCAGCCTGAGCTCCCTGTCCCTTCTCTTCGATCCGAGGAGCACCCCCTGCCCACTGAGGAACCTATGCAGCTGGGCTGGACTAAGTTGTCTCCTGAAGAACGCGCTAGGCGCAGAACTCTGGGTTGTGGGGCCAAAGGTCATTTTCGTGACACTTGTTCTCTTCGTCCGGAAAAACGATCGGGGCTAATACATCTGGAAGGTGGAGTACTAGACCCTGAAGTATCACCTTCACCTTCTGATCTTCTTCTTTCTGTGTTCCTTCATGTCGGCACTTCCTCTCGTTCGGTCTCGGCACATCTGGATTCCGGAGCCGCTGGCAATTTCATGGATTGGGAAACTGCATCTTCCATGAGACTTACCCTTTTGCCCCTTTCAACGCCATTGGTGGTCTTGGCGATTGATGACACTGTTCTCCCAGGGGGTCCTACCCGCTTCCAGACCCTCCCTGTTAAGATGTCGGTAGGGACACTCCACCAGAAGTGGATATCCTTCCTTGTCTTACCTAAGGCTTCATCCCCTATCATATTAGGTCTTCCTTGGTTACGGTTCCATTCTCCACACATTGACTGGACTGCTGGACGGATCCTGGCTTGGGGTTCCTCCTGTTCCTCTTCCTGCCTACTCAAGGTTACCCCAAAAGACAAACTTCCTGTTGCCACCATCCCAGTATCTTCTGCTCTTCCGGCTGCATAAAGCAATTTCTGGAGTGTCTCCTGAAATAGTCGGGCTGAGGCACTCTCTGGGTCATGTGGCACTCTGGATAAGGAGCCCACCTGTGAACTTGAGCCGATCATTCACCCCAGTTTGCATGGTCATTTACCTTTGCCTGTTCCTGGACCCCCTTGGACGCACGCCCAGGCCGACTCGTCTACCAGTTCTACAGTCGCTACGCCCTGTGATGCAATTCTGGTGGTCACTGCACCTGGCAATGCTGTTCAGTCGGCCTCTGCACCAGTTCAGCCTATGCTCAGTGAAGCTATCCAGCTTGACTTCTGTGACACATCACTTTCTAACCAACCTGGTCTCAGGTATCCACTGACTTCTGCCCAGTCTGATGATCCTGTGCTGGATGTCCAGCTCATCTTTAAGGGTCTGGGGGACCCTGCTCAGACTCCTGATGATCTTCTTATGCCTTTACCCATTCCTAAGAAGCCTTTAGCCCTCAATAAGTCCTCTCGTCCTCTCCCTACCTCGGTTTCGGTCTCTGAGGATAATCTTAAGTACGAGGTTAGTCAAGTTCTCGATTCCCGGCGCCGTAGAGGCATTCTTCAATACCTCGTACATTGGGAAGGGTTTGGTACTGAGGAGAGGTCTTGGATCACTGCATCTGAGATCTTTGCGCCTCGTCTGTTGAGGAGGTTTCATCTGGAGTTTCCCTTTAAGCCAGGGCCCAGGCAGGGGTGGCCTCATAAGAGGGGGGGTACTGTCATGGTTATGCAATAGTTTTGTCTGTCAGCTTACTTGTCTCCATGTGTTCATCTCTAAAGACCAGCTGACTCTCACCTGACTGCTTTTATAAACTCTCCTCTAGCATTGCTCCACACCAGCTCCTATCAGGGAACCCTATATTAACCTGTGCTCTGCAAGCCAGCAGTGCTGATCAACCATTGTGTGTTAGCTTTCGTGTGTACTTGCTGTGTTTCCTGCATCTGATTCCAGTTACCGACTTTGGCCTGTTCTCGACTAATTCTGTCTGCTCGTGACCCTGAACCTTGGCGTGTACTCTGTTGTCCTTGTCTGCTTGTGGACCCAACCTTGGCTTATTCCCTTACTATCCCTATCCTCCTGTTTCCTACTGTGGGTGTGAGCTGAGAGACCCTGGAGGTCACGACCTGAAGCCAGTTGCAGCCCAGTCCATCCTCACCACTAGAGGCTCTGGTGAACACCTGCTGGCTCCTAGACTCCGCGCCCCAGGGAATCTTACGCTCTAACCCCGGAGGGATCCGTGCTGGTGTTCCAGTGACCCTGCCTTCCTTACCACCCTGACTCCCATCCACAGCAGTCAGCCGTAGGGTCCACTACCTTGCGGTGCACTCCTGATCCCTACGGTGTGCATCTGTCACCTAGCCTCAAGGTGACCTAACATATGGTGTCAAAACTTTGGATTCACCAGTCAAAGACTTATTATTATACAGGATTTATATAGCGCTTTACAACATGAGAACAGGCAGTACAGTTACAATACAATTTAATACAGGAGGAATTAGAGGGGCCTGTCAGCGCTTACAATCTAGGATGGATGCCTTAAATCTAACTGTTTTCAGAGAGTTACAGCAAATTGGTGGGTTTAGTTCCACGTTAAATAATACTCACTCAGCCTGCTTCCTGTGAGCCCAGGGTATAATGGACACACAACCCTGGGGATGTATCATTCTACTACCAGAATTAAAAAAAAAAAAAAAAAAAGAGGAAGAGCACCCTACTCATCACACATTCAGCCAGAAGACATCAGAAAAAAGATACGTATGCAAAAAATATTTTTAAAAACTTCCAGAAGGCCTCTTTCCTGAGAGACAGGTGGCTACATCTTATGATAGTTGCTAGACACTTTTTCAGAAATGGTTCAATGCTTTACCGGCTGGATATACCATTTATATATTATTCAGATTTAGGACTTCTCTTCAAATTAGACATTTTCTGAATTGACCTGTTTCAATACAGGTGCCTTTCAGGTCGCTGGAAACATCACCTTATTTCTACCACCTATTAACTAATGACTGCTCATATCCATGTGAACTTGGGATCTTCTTGTAAAAAGTGGAAATTGGAACTGGGGTTGCAACTCTCAGAAGAGGACTGGGAACGTAAGTCCTCCCTAAATGAAAATATTTATGAAAATGGATACAAACACCCTCTCTTCTTCACAAGTTTTATCCAGTCTTGTCGAAATCACTGCTGGTGCTGTTCAGTAGAAGAAGGTACACTTCTCCAGGCAATGCCTGTGATCCAGCAGTATTGGCAATGGGTACATCAGATTATCCTGTTTGTATCCACCTTCCAGCTAAATTTTAACCCTGCCCAATATTTATTGCATCACAAATCCCTTTCTGACAAGAACTATCTGAAAACACTAGCTATGTACATGGTGAATGCTGCTAGAAAGTGTGTTCCTGTACACTGGAGGAAAACGTCAGTGGCATCCTTGAAGAAGTGGTTCAAAAGTTTGGATAGAGTCTCAGAAATGGCGGAATTCTATTATACTTTGCAGGACAGGTTTGCAGAATTCATCAGAGGCTGGGCTTATTGGAATTATTTTAAGTCAAAAGCAGTGCATTCCAACCTTATTTCCCATTTGGAACTGTGAGTGTTGCTGACAATGTCACTTATCTTCTGGTGTGCCTAATGGGAGAAGACAAGCTATTGGGTGCTTAAATATTAGGGGTGACCCTGATGGCTGAGCATCCTTTCCATTCCATCCTTTACCATTTCCAGTCCTGTGGCCCCTTTTCCTCCCCCCCCCCCATCCATTCACCATTTCCCCCTCCTTCCCCATCTCATCCCCCTCCCCCTCTTTTTTTTTTTAGCTTGCTTCGCCTTTCTCTTTTTTGCCTTTGCATTTTTCATCAATTTATCCACTGTGCTGATACACTTCTTCGTTACTGCATACCATTATTTACATACTATTATGAGCTTTTTCCCATTCCTACTTTTGTATACCTGAATGTTATTTTTGTATAGTATATTATTATTTATACTGATGGTAAAGATATTTAATAAAAATTATTATGGAGAAAAATTCTTGACATACCCAAGTGGAAGAGGTTAAAATTTGGGTTTTCATTTCTGACTCTCTAAACAGGAAAAGGAAAAACAAAGAAAACATATCTGACAAATTTCTGGGGGAGATTTACACAACTGGAGAGTGCAAAATCTGCTCTAGCTGTGCATAGAAACCAATCAGCTTCCAGGTTTTATTGTCAAACCTTAACTGAACAAGGTGAAGTTAGAAGCTGATTGGCTACCATAAACAGGTACGCTCTCCAGTTTTTAGTACATCAACCCCAATGTGTGGGCCTTTGGTGATGCCAGGGGCCACATTTGTTGCCCCCTATATCAAGAAAGCTGACCACCACTGGTTTAAATACTCGTAGAATAATTTCACTCAATGATCTGCACGCTGCTACATATTTAAACAAGCTCCACATTGGGTTTGAGAAGTCACAATTTGTGTAGCAGTTATTTTCTTACTAAAGCAATTAGTGATACATAGTAAAGAATATTTTACAATGTAGCTTTAATTGAAAGATTCTGTTCAACAAGGAAAAGAGGTAGCCTTGGAAAGGGGGGTGGTATCCAGCCAGTGTCCAATCACCTGAAGGTACCAGCCTATGACCCATAGTCTATCCGGCCTGTGTCCGGTACTGTACTATTGGGGTAGTCTTTCCACTAACAGGCCAGTTTTTTTAATCATTATTTTCCAAATGGTTTAGCTTAAAATAAATGGTAGCAAGACACACACAAACAGTGTTTTATTTTAAACTTTTTTTTTTTTACTGAAGAGTTATGCTTTGCATGGAGTTCTAATATTTCCGCATACTTTTTATTTAAACATGTATGACAGGTCCACTTTGAAATTATTAGGATGATTAATATCAATTGGCTGATCATAAATACTAATTATAAAATATTCACACAAAAACATAGCCTATCTATGATAAGTAAAGCAGAGGAAGTGAAAATTCAAGCCAGGCTGTTAGTGTCCTTTGCTCTCTAATAACACAAGGTGTCATTGTATACCCAAATCAGTTTCCAGAGCCTTGCAGTATTTATAACAATTAAAACACAAGGGAAGCAGCAGTGAGCACAAGCAGCAGGGGGAGAGAAGTGGGTGGAGAGAGAGAGAGGCAGCAGTAGAAACAAATCTCACTACATGGGCATTAGAGGTTAAAGGCATCAAGCTATAAAAACACAATCATAAAATCAGTAACTGTATATTCTAATTCTAGTCAAAAAAAATAACATTGAGAACAGGAGACTGAGATGAGCAGTGAATTTATAGAAAATATGTGTTAAGAAATGTGAAAAAGAAATGTTCCGATGCCAACGTGTGTAAATACTGATTGTCACAGAAGGTTTACACTTTTCCTGTATAAAGCGTGTGGATAGATTTTTTTAATTAATATAAATACTGAGTGTGCACTTTAGGAGCTTCAATGTTTAAATCTTTAAATTGGTCTATGTAGGTACATTTAATTTGGTCTTTATTACAACCTAAATGTATGTACTTTATAATAGGGAACAGAGTAAAAGTATTGCGGCAAGGTAAAATTAATTTAACAAGCATCTTCACTAAGTAGGGTTGGTATCTAAAATTGCATAATAACACCATAGTAGTGGAACAAATGCATATACAAAAAAACAAACATTTCATTGGTTCCCATGTCTCTAATGCCGCGTACACACGAGCAGACTTTTCGACCGGACTGGTCTGATTGACCGAGTCCGGCGGACAACTCGACCGTGTGTGGGCTTCATCTGACCTGCAGCGGACTTTTTCGGTCGAAAATCTGACGGACTTTAGATTTGGAACATGTTTCAAATCTTTACGTCGGAACTCCGCCGGACCCAGTTCCTATCGAAAAGTCCACTCGTCTGTATGCTAGTCTGACGGACGAAAACCGACACTAGGGCAGCTATTGGCTACTGCTATTGGCAACTTCCTTATTTTAGTCCGGTCATATGACATCACGTACGAATCCGTCGGACTTTGGTGTGATCGTGTGTAGGCAAGTCCGTTTGTTTGGAAAGTCTGTTGGAAGTCCGCCCAAAGTCCGTCGGATAGACCGTCGGACCAGTCCGGTCAAAAAGTCCGCTCGTGTGTAAGCGACATAACACACAGGGCACATATGTAAGTTTGAATTTTGGATCTTCAAGTAGCTCTTTACTGTTCCATGTGTTTCATACATTGTAAAAATAACAGCTACAGGCTATATTAGAGGTATAAGTATAATGTTATCACACAAGATTCACACAACTTTTACCCAGGAATAGCCTAACACATTTTTCCGACAGGATCCAGTTAACAATGTGTGCTTTTTGTATAAATATTGTGTGAAATAAAATTGTGAATTAGCTTTTTAGAAGATATATATTATCTTCAGCATTTGCCTGTTTTAGGGCGTACACACGGTCGGACTTTGTTCGGACATTCCGACAACAAAATCCTAGGATTTTTTCCGACGGATGTTGGCTCAAACTTGTCTTGCATACACACGGTCGCACAAAGTTGTCGGAAAATCCGTTCGTTCTAAACACGGTGACGTAAAACACGTACGTCGGGACTATAAACGGGGCAGTGGCCAATAGCTTTCATCTCTTTATTTATTCTGAGCATGAGTGGCACTTTGTGCGTCGGATTTGTGTACACACGATCGGAATTTCCGACAAGGGATTTTGTTGTCGGAAAATTTTATCTCCTGCTCTCCAACTTTGTGTGTCGGAAAATCTGATGGAAAATGTCCGATGGAGCCTACACACGGTCGGAATTTCCGACAACACGCTCCGATGGGACATTTTCCATCGGAAAATCCGACCGTGTGTATGGGGCATTAGTGTTTCTAAGCAATGTAAAATAAACTGGGAGCCTAGATAATGTTGGCGGTTAATGTTGGCGGTTGTGGCTAATATTGGAAAAGGTTAGAACCTCTGCCTGAATGCTATTGTTTTGTCCCCAGTGGGTAGAATTCCCTTTAGTTCTTGCTCTGGAGATACAACAGGAAGTGAGAGGATATCTTTTTTTATAGGACTTTGCATGTAAAAAAAAGTCAGTTCAAAAGGATTAACACAGGTTATAGATTCTGGCTGCTGATAACTGTGTGGTTCCATGAGGTGTCATTTGAGGAAAGCAGAAAAATAAGTTGTTTTCAGTGAATTTTCCTATAAAGGTGTTTAATAACAGCAAAAAAAAAGTGTAAGATCTTAAAATCTGTTTTACTTGATTGGGTTCGAAAGTATGTATTACTTTCCTTTTAGGGTTCTCAGAGTTCAGTTGATAGAGCGATTTTTTGACGTTTGTCATATTAAACAAAATATCTGCCTGTGTCTCCTTTTTTATATTGTAAAGTGCTGCATAAACTGTTGGCGCTATATAAATCCTGTATATTAATAATAATAATAATAATCTACATGAACCTTGTCTTGAGATGACACTGATTGCACCTGCAAAAAACAGGGATCTGCATTATGCCCAAGTCTCATTTAAAGGGAAAGTTCATTGTACATTGCATTATACCACTTTCTGTCTACTTGACTTCACAGTTGCTATGCTGGTGGCCATCACTGGATTAAGCAAAATACATTCTGGTTCTGATTACTCAATTTTACATTTCTTAAAGGGGTTGTAAAGGTAATTTTTTTATTTGCTAATTAGCTTCCTTTAAGCTAATGCAGTGCTAGTTCACTTACCTGCTCCTTCTGGTTCTCTGCTAAATGTCACAAATCCTTCTTTGAAATCTTCACTTCCTGTTGTTCTTTATGGAGCTTGCCACCGTCATTCGAGCCGTTGTTCCTGGTGGTTAGTGATTGTGCTCGCCCCCTCCCTAGGACTACAGCCCTGCGTGGAGATGCTCTCTACGTATCAGAGAGACACAGGGGCTGGGGGTTAGTGGCCGTGTCTATGACGCTGCATCGTCACAGGGGCTGGGGAGGCAGGAATGGGGAGGCGCGCTGGGAAGGCTGGGGCGGCGTGTGAACGAGAATGTTGCTCGTTCTCGTTACAAGAAATATACAAAAATGGCACTGCGCATGCGCGGTGCCGCTAAGCACATTGGGAAATGTAGTTCCGTCGTTGCCGTGACGCTGCTGTAATGCACGCGCACCGCAAACCAGGAAGGAGAAGAATGAATCGCTGTGGCATAGCCGGAGGACGATTCTTAGATACATATTTCACTGGTAACTAAAAATTTTGGGAGGAAATCATACAATTCTTATAATTAAGTATGTAATTGACAGTGGTAATAGATGAAAAAAAAATTATGTTTACAACCCCTTTAAGCTCAGTACAGACATACCAAAAGAATTTTCGGTACATGTTTACCGCTGTCTGTTCAATAGAAGGCGGTCTAATGACTGGCTTTTATCGAACAGGCCTTCTGAAAAACCAGCATTCGACTTAGCCTTTGAACCCAATGATGGCAGGCGCTGATCAGTGTACATTACAGTGGGAGAGATCTCCATATCATGCATCATTGTGTTGGATGTTTGGATGTCAATTTTTTTCTCGTTCAACCCACTGGTTGAATGAAAAAAAAAAACTGAACATGTATACCCAGCTTTACTTAAAGCTCTCTTGATCACCTTTGTTCCCCACTGAGCTCAGTGGTTTCATCTTCCAACAACTACAACTCTAAAACACGTGATGTAGGGGTCAGCAGAAGAAACCATTGTTAGTTTCTGAAGAGGCTTCAGAGGACAATTTATTTTCAGCAGAGTGAGGTTCAACAGCACAGGCAGCAGTAGTGCTACATATTTACTTGTTCATTGTAGAACTTTTTGCTGGCATTATTAGTTTAGCATAGTTGCAATAAATCATAGCTATCATTAGTAGTTCATTGATTGGTTGCATTTGGTGTAGTGGGTAGACACTACCTGCCTGGAGTTTTCATGTTCTCCCTGTGCCTGCGTGGGTTTCCTCCAGCTGCTCTGGTTTCCTCCCACACTCCAAAGACATGCTGGTAGGTTAATTGGCTTCTATCTAAATTGGCCCCTGTATATGAATGTGAGTTAGGGACCTTAGATTGTAAGCTCCTTGAGGGTAGGGACCGATATGAATGTACAATGTATATGTAAAGCGCTGCGTAAATTGACGGCGCTATATAAGTACCTTAAATAATATTAATAATTTGTTGCCTGGAATTACTCTTTAATATTGAGCAGCTGATGCTGTTTGCTAGTTAAGCCATACAGCATTTTTGATCTTCAGTTAGCTCCTTCCCTTACAGGACCAATGGTTTTACTCAGAAGTGTCCTGATTTTCCCAGACTGGGTAAAATTGAAAGAAAAAATCTAATACATATTTTTAGAGTGGCTTCACACTTATGCGTGGGCATTTCACTGCACAATACTGTGCATTATTATGCACATTACTGTATCGTAACACATGTGCTATGTATGGTGCATTGCTATTAATTTTCAACAACACAATGGACGCACATTATGTGCGTATTGAAAATGAATAGGCAAAGCAATGCAATGGAACCACAAAGAGTTCACATTTTAGAGAAAGATGAATGTGATCTGAATCATTACTCAGGCAGCAAATAGTTACTGGAAGTTGTAAACGGTGTTTTACATCATAAGAAACCGTTAAAGTTGTAAAGTAATCTGGTTCAGGTGTATGAGAGTCAGTACACACAACACACCTGCACAGACTTGTCTTAGATAAACTCTACCTTTTCCTCTTGTCTGCAGTGTGAAGAATAGTAAGGTCCTTTCCCAACCAGAGAGGATGTAGTCTTTCTGAAAAACACCATTACGAAAAAGAAAGATAAGTTAAAATCATAGGTAGTTGGTTTTTGCACCATTGAATAAAGACAAATTGGCCAGTACATCCTGAAATTTACAGCTTCCTATCTAAATTTTTTCTAGGTAAGGCTCTATACTTATCAGTACCCCCTTGTACGTCTGAGTTTTATTTGTTTTGTAGTTTTATTTTAGGCAGCACTGGTTATTATTCCTTTCAAGTATGGCTAGTCCCATTATGTATGTATGAATACATTAATTTATATAAGGCAACTGGGTATTCAATGCTTTATGCTATATAAAATGTAGAAAGCAGGGAGCAAGAATCAATAAATAGAGATGAACACAGCCATTTATTGTAGTTGAAGAATATAGAAATGCCGGCCTTGTCACGGGATTCCTAAACATGGTTGTTTACTTTCCTTACATTTGTATCTGAAGTGTGGGAGCGCTCTATCGGCAGACAATAGAATTCACAACAACGGAGCTAGATTTTTAAATAATGGGTCATTGACCCCATAATCAGAAAACAAATACTATATGCAACATGGTCGTCTGAGGCAACTCATATGGAATGTCTAAAGGAACAGAGCCACAAATAACACTTATAATAAAACTATTTACAGAAGAAAGCTAGCTAAACCTCTGTTACATAGTTACATAGTAGGTGAGGTTGAAAAAAGACACAAGTCCATCAAGTCCAACCTATGTGTGTGTGATTATATGTCAGTATTACATTGTATATCCCTGTATGTTGAGGTCGTTTAGGTGCTTATCTAATATTTTTTTAAACTATCAATGCTCCCCGCTGAGACCACCACCTGTGGAAGGGAATTCCACATCTTTGCCGCTCTTACAGTAAAGAACCCAGTTTAATGTTAAACCTCTTATCTTCTAATTTGAATGAGTGGCCACGAGTCTTGTTAAACTCCCTTCCTCGAAAAAGTTTTATCCCTATTGTGGGGTCACCAGTATTTATCAATTGAAATCATATCCCCTCTCAAGCGTCTCTTCTCCAGAGAAAATAAGTTCAGTGCTTGCAACCTTTCCTCATAACTAATATCCTCCAGGCCCTTTATTAGCTTAGTTGCCCTTCTTTGTACTCGCTCCATTTCCAGTACATCCTTCCTGAGGACTGGTGCCAAGGACTGGACAGCATAATCTAGGTGCGGCCGGACCAGAGTCTTGTAGAGTGGGAGAATCTGGAGTTGATTCCCTTTTTTAATGCATGCCAATATTCTGTTTGCTTTGTTAGCAGCAGCTTGGCATTGCATTCAATTGCTGAGCCTATCATCTACTAGGACCCCCAGGTCCTTTTCCATCCTAGATTACCCCAGAGGTTCTCCCCCGCAGTGTATAGATTGCATTCATATTTTTGCCACCCAAATGCATTATTTTACATTTTTCTACATTGAACCTCATTTTCCATGTAGTTGCCCACCCCATTAATTTGTTCAGATTCTTTTGTAAGGTTTCCACATCCTGCAGAGAAGTTATTGCCCTGCTTAGCTTAGTATCATCCACAAATACAGAGATTGAACTATTTACCCCATCCTCTAGGTCATTTATGAACAAAATAAAAAGGATTGGTCCCAGCACAGAACCCTGGGGGACCCCACTACCCACCCCTGACCATTCCGAGTATTCCCCATTTATCACCACCCTCTGAACTCGCCCTTGTAGCCAGTTTTCAATCCATGTACTCACCCTATGGTCCATGCCAACGGACCTTATTTTGTACAATAAACATTTATGGGGAACTGTGTCAAATGCTCTGTTTTAAATGGAAACTTAGGAAGACAGGAGAAATCGTATTATTTCTGTTTTCCAGTCCTGCAAAGTCCTATTTCAATGTTTCTTGGTGGAAGCTTCCACCTTGATATTTGTTGCACTTTTCTGCTTGCCCATTCCATGTCAGACAGACTCATATGCAGTTTGGTTGGCTTTTGCCATTGCGCCTGCTATTGGACAGTATAGCCAACTTTCACAAGAATTAGGCAGATGAAAAAATAGATTGCACCCAAATGTAAAGTAAATTGCACTTTGTTGAAGAGACCATATCATGCAATGCCCCTCAGTGTTGGTTTTAAACTGTAAAATAGGTAATTCTAATTTCTCTCAAAATAGTAGGTCTTCCTAATAAAGGTATAAAATAGGTAATAAAGGTGATGGGCTAAGGGGTGCAACTGTTAAATATTGACACATCAGTGGATGCTATGTTTGCTCGGGTAAAGGCAAATAAAAAAGGAATTTTGCCTTACCTGTAAATTCCATATCCTGGAGTACATTGCTGGACAGAGGCTGGATATTCAAAGACCCCGCATTAATAGCTCTGATCAATTGGATGTAAAATCGCTTTATCTTTGTTAAGAATTAGGAAGGGCTCTTTGCAGGAGAGACGCTAATTCTAAAACACCTCTGACAGACATGATAGCCAAAAATGCCACTTTGCTGTATCAGGGATCTGACCCCTAAAGGTTCTATTCCAAAGGTTTAGAATAGAATAGACAAGGCTGAAACCTGTCCCTTAAGAGTACTAGTTTTGCTCAAGTCCCAGGTGTAGTTAAAGTGGTTGTAAACCCTTACATATATCCAGTGTGGATCAAGTGACTGGCCTCAGGTGATACACAGATATAAACAAATCCTCCTACATAGGTTGTACCTATTTATGTGCAGTCTTCTCTTCTCTACGGCCTATCAAAGTGCAGAATTTATAAAGCTTTTCTTACCTCTGCAGAACTCAGTGAGGAGAGCTCTGAGAGCTGATTGGTGGTAAGGGGAAAAACCCCTTCACACAACACACAGGAACAAAGCTGTTCCTGTGTGTGGTCACCTTTTTTCTCTTGATGTAAAAAAAACTTGTCAGAAGTGACTCATGAAGATAGCAGAAAAACGGGGCAGCAGACAGAAAGTATACTAAGTGTATCGAGACAAATACACACTATAGAGGCTTTGAGTAATATGGGAATGACAGAGTCAGATATACTCCTGTCCTTCAAGACCTAGGTTTCAACAGCCATGCCCTAAAAGCCAGTGACTGAGATTCAGGATGGAGCAGGTGGCCTTGAAACAGCAGGTCTGGCCTGTTTAGAAGAGATCAAGGGTTGTCTCCTAGAGGTTTGAGTATGTTTGTGTACTAGGTTCTTCTGGGTTCCTTTGGTGCAATGAGAATCGATTTCTTCTATTCCACTATTTTGCGGAGAAATCAAGAAAAATACACACGGGAGAGAAGTCATATATTAATCTTATTGGAGTTCATGGAATTATCAGATCATCCAATGCCAGTGGTCCTGGCCACAAACTATTCCCAGCCAGTGAGGGTGGCAATTGTTGTTACCATCTTCCATGAGTGTGGGAGAAAAGACTTTCCCATTTCCAGGGCTGGATAGAAAAGCCACCAAGCAATTCACCAGGATCCATGCTTAACTGGAGAGAAGCATAGGGAAGTCGAGAGATGGAGTGTGTTTGTTTCAGACCAACAGAATGTTGTATTGGAGAGGCCTTACGTGGAACTGATTGAAGGCAACAGCCTTGACTGAAACAACCATGAGGCCCAGGACTCTCATGGAAAATCTCACTGAGTAATGTCTTTTGTATCTCAAGATCTAAGCATAGGGTCTTAGAGCTTGTTTGCCAGAGGGAAAACTTATGCCCAGGCCATGTCTAGGATAAGGCCCAAGTAGTGCAGACATAGGAAAGGTTGGAGGGCAGACTTTTGGAAGTTGATTATCCAACTTAAAGCTGAAAAACCTGAACAGTCCTTTAGACATTTGCAGACAGGGTTAAGGGAGATGACTCCTTCAAAAGAAGTTCATTTAGGTACCCTGTAATCTGGATGCGCCGAGTTCTTAAGATGGGAAGTAGGGGTCCAAGCACCTTTTGTCAATATTCTACAGCTGTACAACAAAACGGAAGTGTTTTTCTCCTACTGCGAAGAGCAGAAAGTGCTGATGAAGTGGGTAAATGGGGATATGGAGGTAGGCATCTTGGATGTCCACTGATGCCAAGTATTCACTTAGCATCAGAGAAGCTTAAGTGACCTTGCGGATTCTATATGAAACTTGGGAACACACAAAGTTACTTGTTTGGGGATTTAAGATGTAGTATAGGATGAACACACCTGTTGTATTTTGGTACTGTGAACAGATGTTAAAAGAATCCTTTAAACTTGTACTCCAGAGGGACCAGAAAAACCATTCCCTGGGATAAGAGATGGTTCAGGACAGTTTGTAATGTTGACTGTTTTTGGTCAGATTTGAAAGAAGAAAAATATGAGGGGTTAGAGTTTGAAGCTTTAATTTGAACCCCTTTGAAACCAAAGATTGAACCCACAGCATTGGGGCGTCTGTGACCCAGAGGTATGCAAACTGTAACAGACCTCCCTCCAGTCTTGGGAGTGAGGGTCCCCATTTATTGTGAATGAGGCTTCAAAGTGTTACTAAACCCAGGACCCTGCATTCACTATGTCTGGCCTCCCACAGTACATAGAACATGGAAATGCACATATTTTAGTAAATATAAACAGCTAAATACCTTTTCTCATCAGCAGTATATAGCAGTCTTGTGACTTCTATCAGTGTCTAGCCGAGCACTGGTTAAACCTTGTAGGAGGATTTTTCATTCTCCTCTGACTGTCTTATGAAGCTGCATGACCCCTGGCCCTCTGTCTGGACAGCGCTGATTGGCCCTATGATGATCACATGCACCCTCCCAAGAAAAAAGATTAACTCTCTAGCAATACACACCAAACTTAGCATGTGCAGGGTGACTCCAAAGGCTTTGTTTTATCGGGAGATAAATAGGGGACAGTGGAAGAATGGGAGGATCAGAGAAGACGGGATCAAACAGCCTTTTTACACAATGCGGAGGCTTAACTCCTTAGGTTCCACAGTGAGTAGAACAAGAATACTTTACTGCATATACAGACTGATTTTACTGTTGTGGGTTTAGTAACACTTTAAGATAGACTTGGTGGGCTTTTGTTCCATATTTTAAGGGCTTCATTTTGGCTTTGAACATGGAGCCTGAAAAGAGAGCCGTGGAGTGCTCTTGGAGCTTTCCGCTCTGGAAGAAGGACCTTCGCACCAATGACATCTTTTATGAATTTGTCATCACTGAGAGAGGTCCTTCAAAGGGCATATAAGTGAGGTGTCTTTTACAGGCAGTTTAAGCTGACCAGGCTTTTAGCCATAAGATTCTGTGCATATGGATAGAAATTTGTCATGACTTGTTCCATGGCATTAATACAGAAAAGCAATGTTTGTAAGTGTTCCACCAGAGTTTAGTCCTAGTGTACAGGATCCTGTTTATTGTTCATTTTCCTAGTCCAATTAGCTGCAGCTTGACAAACAGAAATTGCAGCAATAGCTGGTTACAAGGCTCAACCTGCATGTGAAAAAAAAGCCTTTAAGAGCATCTCAAATTTTCTTTCTGTAGAATCCTTAACCTCTTTAGGACCCCTTGCCAACATTGTACAATGGATAGACGGCTCCTACAGTCACAGTGACCTTTCCGTCACTGGCCACTTCCGGGTACAAGAAGACAAAGTAAGTGTAGTGCTAAGGAAGGGGATAAAAAATGTAGCATAAGAACTGGCAGTTCAAAGTTCAAATGCTGACAAAAACATCCTTGGAGAGAAGATGGAATATAAAGTCCTCTGGAACAAGTCTCAACCACGGTACAAATCCTCTGTGGAAGGAGCCCACACACCACCAATGATAATAAAGAGGCTTACCAGACTTGGTGGACCCGACAAGGCGTACGCCAGGTGGGGTCAATCAGGCTTAGGTGGTGCTGGGCTGGAACAGGTCCAGAAGAGCAGGGATGGTGGAATGACTTCCACGTGGCTGTGTTCCTCAGACGTAGTCCGGCTCAGAGGTCGTATCCCTCGAATCCGTGTTGGAATGAACGCGTTTCGTCTGCATAGACGTCATCTGGGGCCCTCCCAGATGACGTCTATGCAGACAAAACGCGTCGGCTAGGACCCCACTGTCGCCACTTCTTTACAGCGCTGTTTTTTAGATACTTTCCATGTGAGTGTATATTATAATTGTAATAAGTTTTTATATAAACGGATTTACACTATTTGGCCCATCCTTCTCTTCCTCCGTCCATTCCAACACGGATTCGAGGGATACGACCTCTGAACCGGACTACGTCTGAGGAACACAGCCACGTGGAAGTCATTCCACCATCCCTGCTCTTCTGGACCTGTTCCAGCCCAGTACCACCTAAGCCTGATTGACCCCACCTGGCGTACGCCTTGTCGGGTCCACCAAGTCTGGTAAGCCTCTTTATTATCATTGGTGGTGTGTGGGCTCCTTCCACAGAGGATTTGTACCGTGGTTGAGACTTGTTCCAGAGGACTTTATATTCCATCTTCTCTCCAAGGATGTTTTTGTCAGCATTTGAACTTTGAACTGCCAGTTCTTAGGCTACATTTTTTATCCCCTTCCTTAGCGCTACACTTACTTTGTCTTCTTGTCTGTTCTTTACACTTGTTGGTTGTGTTAGCTGCTTTCCATCTCCCCCTTTAGGTAGCGCAGAATTATTGTATATACACTTCCGGGTACAAGACATGTAGCAGAATACATTGTGGCCTAAATTTATGAAGAAATTTGATTTTATTTAATTTTTTTTATTTGATATGTTATATAGCAGAAAGTAAAAAATATATTTTTTCAAAATCGTTGGTCTTTTTTTGTTTATATAATAAAAAATAAAAAACCTAGTGGTGATCAAATACCACCTAAAGAAATCTCTATTTGTGTGAAAAAAACATTATCAATTTTGTTTGGGTACAGCGTTGCATGACCGCACAAATACCAGTTAAAATGGCACAGTGCTAAATAGCAAAAAATGGCCTGGTCATGAAGGGGATAAAACCTTCTGGAGCTGAAGTGGTTAAATGGAGGAACATCTTCCATAGGCACTACCAAAAGAGCCCACGTTTTAGTGTATTCTTTTTCCACTGGATATAGCTCTGTAATGATTCTTGGAGGAGTGAAAATCTTTTCAGGAAAAACACAATCCTCATAAGATGCCTATTTTATTTGTTTGTAAATGGGGAATGTCTTCCCCAGCGCTATAAAATTAAAATTGGTTGATACAGATATGCATGTACCAAAACTGGATAATAAAGTGCAAAAATGCAAATATTAACCGTGATTAGTAAACATTCATCATGTAAATCAATACAGTGCACAAAAAAAATTATGAGGTGAAAGTACAATGTATCATGAAGGTCACAAAATACACATATTCATATAATTCATAAGTGATTTAAGTTCATGGATTAAGATCCTAGTGCAATGTGAGTTCAGTGAATTGGATCATTCATGAAATGTGAAGCATAGAAAAAATAAACTTGACCACGTGAAACCCGTCACCACGGAGAAACAAGAGGCTTACCGGAAAGCCAGCAAGGCTTGTTCCTTTTCCTCTATGGCGCCTATCTGAGTTGGATTCGAAGTTGTGGCGTTGTTATTGGAGAATATCATATGTTGAAACCCAGTGGACCATACTAATCCCATTTATGGACACCTGGAGGGGTCCATTATTTCTCGTGTGTTTGATTTCTGTAAATGTGGATCACAACCATCTGGTAAGGCCCCTTTCACACTGGGGCGGTTTGCAGGCGCCATTGCGCTAAAAATAGCACCTGCAAACCGGCCTGAAACTGCCGCTGCTGTGTCTCCAGTGTGAAAGCCCGAGGCCCGAGTGGTGCACTGGCAGGAGGGAAAAAAAACACCTGCAAACAGCATCTTTGAAGCGGTGAAGGAGTTGTGTATACACCGCTCCTGCCCATTGAAATCAATGGGGCAGCGTGGCTATACCGCCGGCATAGCGCTACTGTAGCTGAGCTTTGCGGGCGGTTTTAACCCTTTTTCGGCCGCTAGCGGGAGTTAAAACAGCCCCTCTAGCGGCCGAATACCACCGCTAAAACGACGGTAAAGCGCCGCTAAAAATAGCCACGTTTTACCGCCGACGCCCCCACCGCTCCAATGTGAAAGAGGCCTAAGAGGCTTGATTACAGTGGAGGGCACTTGTGTATGGTGGATTTCCTTAACAATTCACATGGTTTTCCACTCGGTGGGATATATCATTATCTTGAGGAGAATTAGATACACCTTCATTCTACTATATGCTTTCATTGCTTTTGGCACATGGACTTATTTCCATATTGAACTTTATCGACTATTCACTGTTTGATTGTACATTAACCAGTTGCCGACCACTGATATACATCGGCACAATGGCAGCGGTGGGCAAATGGCATACCTGTACGTCCCCCTTAAGTGCCAGGGATAGCAGGCGTGCCCGCCGCATATAGTGTGACTGTGCCCGTGATCGTGTCACGGAGCCTCAGAACGGGGAAGTGCCTATCTAAACAAGGCACTTCCCCGTTCTGGCTTGTGTCATGACAGAGATCACTGCTCTCTGTCATCGAAAGCAGTGATCGCTGTCATGTGACTAGTAGCCCATTCCCCCCACAGTTAGAATCACTCCCTAGGACACACTTAACCCCTTCATCGCCCCCTAGTGGTTAACCCCTTCACTGCCAGTGTCATTTACACAGTAATCAATGCATTTTTATAGCACTGATCGCTGTATAAATGACAATGGTCCCAAAATAGTGTAAAAAATGTCTGATGTGTCTGCCATAATGTCGCAGTCCTGATAAAAATCGCAGATCGCCGCCATTACTAATAAAAAAAATTAATAATGAAAATGCCAATCAATATAGGCTTATTGCGATTTTTTTACCAAAAATATGTAGAAGAATACATATCGGCCTAAACTGAGGAAAAAAATGTTTTTTATATATTTTTGTGGGATATTTATTATAGCAAAAAGAAAAAAAAATGAGTTTTTTTCAAAATTGTCGCTCTTTTTTTTGTTTATAGTGCAAAAAATAAAAAACATAGAGGTGATCAAATACCACCAAAAGAAAGCTCTATTTGTGAGAAAAAAAGGACGTCAATTTTGTTTGGGTGCAACGTCGCACGACCGCGCAATTGTCAGTTAAAGCGACGCAGTGCCAAATTGCAAAAAGTGCTCTGGTCAGGAAGGGGGTAAAATCTTCTGGGGCTGAAGCACTTAATATATTTTTAATATTTTATTTTTTGCGTAGTAACCAGAAGCACACTATTATTTGTGTGTGTGTATATATATATATATATATATATATATATATATATATATATATATACACACTGTATAATCACATGGTACAGGCAGGGCCAATCACAGCCCATCTGTACCATGTGATTAGCTTTGACCAATCACAAATAATCATAACAAAACACACTAATGAATTAGTTTCATTCAGTAAAAATGGTTGCTTATACCAATAAAATTCACTAGTATAAACATCATAATGTGTAAAAAAAAAATCCTAATCACTTCCTCAGAGTAGTACAGTGTTACTATGTATTGCTTTGGTCACAGTTTGTTAGAAAAAAAAACATTTTTTTTTACATACTGTCACCAGTCAGTGTCCCTGATCACTGCCACACCAGTTATGTGATAACGCTGTACTGCACTGGTGACAATATGTAAAAAAAAAAAAAAAGTGAAAACATGATTTTTTTTCTCTAAATTTCTTCATCTTCCAAATAATTCTGGCAAAAAATGTACAACTTAAAAAAACTTACCATGCCTCTTACTAAATACCTTGGACTGTCTTCTTTCCCTAAAGGGGTCATTTGTACTGTATTTGTACTGTCCTAGCATTTTCGGGCCTCAAGAAATGAGATAGGGTGTCAGTACATCAGGATTGATTAATTTTCAGATATACTGTATATACCATTGTTTGTGAACTCTAACTTTCCTACAGACTAAATAATGAATACTGATTTGGGTTATATTCACCAAAGAAATGAAGCAGAATACATTTTGACCTAAATTTATGAAGAAAGATTATTTATTTGCAAAAATTGTATAACAGAAACAAAGAAAAACATGTTTTTTTTTCTTTTTTCTTTTATTTAGCAAAAAATAAAAAACCCAGTGATGTTTAAATACCACCAAAAGAAAGCTCTATTTGTGTGAACAAAATGATAAAAATTTGGTTTTGGTACAGTGTTGCATGACCATGCAATTGTCATTCAAAATGTGACAACGTTGAAAATTGGCCTGGGCAGGAAGGGGGTAAGTCTCATACTTGCTACAAGGCTACAGCATTGTTCTGATAACAGGATGAACCTGTCTTACCTTTCCATGTCACTGGTCCCTATATGGGTCCAGTCACAGTGGGCATAACCCCGGAGGAGTCTTCAGGGTCTGGGAACCAAATAGCCCTGGACCTTCATAGCACCCTGCAGATAACTACATGCATTGCATTCAGTACCAAGGTAAGCATCCAAACGGTGTCTAGTGCCTGAAGCAACATTACAGGCTGTGCCCACAGTGCGGGGTCCAAATATGTTTCCTACGGCATTACAGGGTTTGCACCATTCCAGGTGCACTGCTTCAATTCTAACAGAAAGCAGTGATAAGTTTGCTGAAGATCTCAACGTAAATAAGATAAGCATAAAAACTTAAGGGAAAACAGATCCATCACCTAAGGGCACTAGCAAAAAACTGAGGACTCGCAGAGTGGGGTAGGGTTGTAGGGCTACACCTAGTGGGAGTGTCTAATCACCTGAAGGTAGCAGCCTATAACCCCAAGGTCTATGACTAAGCTCCTGGCAGAGTGAAACGCATAAGAGGAACAGGTGAATTATTCCTTTACCAGATAAAATTAATGAAACTCATTCTGGACTTTTAGAAGGCGAGTGGCTTTTTTTTTTATGCTATAATTGTGAGCTGGTCACAGAGTGCCTGGAGCCAGCATCCATTGGTTGGTGTATCAGGGATCGAAGACTTGGAGCTGAGCACTTGGGATTGTCTGCAACTTTTTTGAGTTACTGTATATGCTCAGTAACTCAAAAAAGGGTGAGGCTGCGATCTCGGGACACAACCCAGATCACTGTATCATCGGGAAAGAGCACATAGATACAGTATCTCATAAAAGTGAGTACACCCCTCATATTTTTGTAAATATTGTATTATATGACAACACTGAAGTAATGACACTTTGCTACAATGTAAAGTAGTGAGTGTACAGCTTGTATAACAGTGTAAATTTGCTGTCTGCTCAAAAAAACTCAACACACAGTCATTAATGTCTAAACTGCTAGCAACAAAAGTGAGTACACCCTAAGTGAAAATGTCTAAATTGGGCCCAAAGTGTCAATATTTTGTGTGGCCACCATCATTTTACAGCACTGCCTTAACCCTCTTTGGCATGGAGTTCACCAGAGCTTCACAGGTTGCCACTGGAGTCCTCTTCCACTCCTCCATGATGACATCACGGAGCTGGTGGATGTTATAGACCTTGTGCTCCTCCACCTTCTGTTTACGGATGCCCCACAGATGCTCAATAGGGTTTAGGTCTGGAGACATGTTTGGCCAGTCCATCACCTTTACCCTCAGCTTCTTTAGCAAGGCAGTGGTCGTCTTGGAGGTGTGTTTGGGGTCATTATCATATTGGAATACTGCCCTGCGGCCCAGTCTCCGAAGGGAGGGGATCATGCTCTGCTTCAGTATGGCACAGTATATGTTGGCATTCATGGTTCCCTCAATGAACTGTAGCTCCCCAGTGACGGCAGCACTCATGCAGCCCTAGACCATGAAACCCCCACTACCATGTTTGACTGTAGGCAAGACACACTTGTCTTTGTACTCCTCACCTGGTTGCTGCCACACACGATTGACACCATCTGAACCAAATAGGTTTATCATGGTCTCATCAGACCACAGGACATGGTTCCAGTAATCCATGTCCTTAGTCTGCTGGTCTTCAGCAAACTGTTTTCAGGCTTTCTTGTGCATTATCTTTAGAAGAGGCTTACTTCTGGGACGACAGCCATGCAGACCAATTTGGTGCAGTGTGCGGCGTATGGTCTGAGCACTGACAGGATGACCCCCAAACCCTTCAACCTCTGCAGCAATGCTGGCAGCACTCATACGTCTATTTCCCAAAGACAACCTCTGGATATGATGCTGAGCACATGCACTCAACTTCTTTGGTCGACAATGACAAGGCCTGTCTTGAATGGAACCTGTCCTTTTAAACCGCTGTATGGTCTTGGCCACCATGCTGCAGCTCTGTTTCAGGGTCTTGTCAATCTTCTTATAGCCTAGCCCTAGGCCATCTTTATGTAGAGCAACAATTGTTTTTTTTCAGATCCTCAGAGAGTTCTTTGCCAGGAGGTGGTATGTTGAACTTCCAGTGACCAGTAGGAGAGAGTGAGAGCGATAACACCAAATTTAACACACCTGCTCCCCATTCACACCTGAGACCTTGTAACATTAACAAGTCGCATGACACCGGGGACTGAAAATGGCTAATTGGGCCCAATTTGGACATTTTCACTTAGGGGTGTACTCACTTTTGTTGCCAGCGGTTTAGACACTAATGGCTGTGTGTTGAGTTATTTTGAGGGGACAGCAAATTTACACTGTTATACAAGCTGTACACTCACTACTTTACATTGTAGCAAAATGTAATTTCTTCAGTGTTGTCACATGAAAAGATATAATAAAATATTTACTGTGAGGGGTGTACTCACTTTTGTGAGATACTGTACATAGATATAGGACATATAAATCCAGGACAGTTGGCATTTTAGTTTGGCTACTGCTAGGCGTTCTACTAATTAAAATTTGTTATATGTTTTAAACTGAATGGTAAACATAGTCACATTGTTAATGATAGTGTCACATTTTGCCCCGTCCAAAGGTAGTATTTGCACTGCTTGGTTCTCTAGTATGTAGCAGCATAAAACAAGTGCAATGGCTCAAATACAACAGAGGGGCCTGGGAAAATACAATCACACATTAGAAACCCCTTTTAATAGTAATAAATGGTAGTAACTTAATATGAAGTTATATTTTGCCTTCCTTTTGGGACTATTAGATAGTTGTAGCCAAGTATGTAATTGCCAATCAGGCACCATGACAACCATTTTCAACTGCAGAAAAATAAACTGCTCTTAAGCATTAACGGCCCCATGAAGATATTTTTCCAGTGACATTTTGGGTTACTTTGCGTAGCGCCTTGCCTTAGTGTAAAGCAAGATGAAACCATTTAACTAATTCAGAGCTCCATGATCAGAAAAAAAAGTCTACTATATAAAACAATGTAAGGTTGGGTTATCTGAACCTCAGAATTGAGCAATTTATTGGTACAACCAACTCAGCTATAATCTGTTGATGAGAAGGAATAGCCACTCGCAGGAACAAAAATTCAAACGTTTCTGAATGTTTTTTAACAGCTAAAGACAGTCAGACACATTATATTTCTTTTGAGCAGAACATTTAGTGGATTACAAGTTATGCATTCATTATAATTTATCATTTTAGGTAGAAATAGTAATTGGAAACATTCTTCTTGAACTGAAGCCATGCTTCTTAAACCGCATACACTGTGACAGGTTAAAGTTGAATTGGAGTCAGCTAAAATAAATCAATTAATGCAGTTTTATATTAATTATTATACAGGATTTATATAGCGCCAACAGATTACGTAGCACTTTACAACTTGAGGGTAGACAATACAAATACAATACACTTTAATACAGTAGGAATCAGAGGGCCTTGCTCCTTAGAGCTTACAATCTAAGAGATTAATTTAAAAATGATCACAAATGATTGAAGTGGGTTCAAGGAGACTCTGCAGTTGATTTACTAAAGGCAAATGGGATCTTCACATTGCAAGGAACTTTTACTTTCCAATGGAAATTTCTTTAGCTTATTGAATGAGGTGTCATTAACAGATAACTAAAATTTGTTTTACACTTGCAGCCAGACTGTGCAGTAAAAATATGAGATCAGGCTATGATTTTACTACCCACCTTAATCCAACTTGGCAGCCGGAGGGGGTGGTACATATGCCATGGCCATGATGTCTTTCTTCATGGATGCGGCATTTGTCAGGCAGTACTGCTGCCAAACATGACCCATTCAAGTGAATGAGGCTATGCTGCAACCACCCTGTAACTGTGTGTAATGCAATGGTTACAGCACAGTGCTGCAGGCTTTCAAGGGTTAAAACAATCATCCACGAGGCAACATATCACCTCCTAGCTGCCTGTTAATTACCCTCTGAAAAGTGATACACTGCGGATAGTTTTTCAGCAAGTGTAAACGAGCCCTAAGTAAAAACGCTCTTGTCAATGGAAATTTAAATGAAAATCTAAGGGTTGCTTCACACTATTGTGCTCACATTCTTTCATGAAGAATATGCAAAACAGAAGTGCAAAATGCGACGATGAATTAGGCCTCATGCACACTGAGCATTTGCTCAGCTCCCCCAAACGCCTTTTCTCCTGGCAGTAGGAAAATTGCTTAAAAGATGCGCTCAAGTGTTAAACAGGTCAAGCATTTTTGCCTGTCCAAAAGCTCCTCTACTGAATGGTGCTATTGATGGGTTTTTTCCTGCCTGTAAATGCTCCTCTTCTAATACACCTGTAAATGGCTACATGTGCATGGATATAACATGGGTTAACATGGATGTGCATGGGGTAACATAGTGGTGCATTTACAGGCAGAAAGAAAATGTCTGTAAGCAGCATTTTTTTAAGCCCAGTGCGCATGAACAAATGAGCTCTTAAAGTGTTTGTTCACCAATGACAGAAGTCTGCCAAGCAAAATAGGAGAGTTGGAGGCTTGGCTTTGGTGCATGAATAGAACTTTGATTTCATTGGTATTGCTGAATCTCGGTTTCATTCTTCACACGATTTTGCTGATAAAAATATCTTGGCTATACGCTCATTTAGAGAGACAGGGTAAAACGTAAAGGTGATGGCGTTTCTTTCTCTGTAAGAAGTGATTTCAAAGCAAGTGTGAAAGAGAACCTGATTGATGGGTGCGGAAGCATTATGGGTGGAACTGCATATGGTAGATCCTACAAAAGCTGTTGTGCAGTTTAGAATTGTAAGTGAAGTCTTCTTTGTGTGGATGATGTTCTCACCAGGCGTGTACGAGTCTGTGAAAAAGCAGGAGTGCGCATTTGTCCCTCAACTGTTTGCTCGTGCGGGGAAACTAATCCAGGCGTATAGCGTCTGTTGCCTGATCAGTCCAAAGCCACATTTGCCTCCTTGAGGAGCAGGGTCCATGAGCTAACTCCATTAAGAGAGCCCTGAAGAAGCATATATCTGTCGGTTGGATCTGCAATTTCCTTAGCACAATAAAAAACCAAATAGCGATGGAATGCAATGAGGACTCCCCTATGTTTCTCAGGGGCAGAGTCAGATAGAAAGTCGGGTAATGGGGAGGGTTATTTGGGGGCAAAGGAGGAGGAAAACCTGGTCTCCTGCAAGTTCAACCTGACTGGACTTGAGGGAATGGAATACTTGAGATCACTTGATTGGGGACTTGAAGCCATGGATATTGTAAGAGTATATTTTCAATGGGGTGGGAGCCATTGTGCAGAGATGAGAAATGGCAGCACTACCCTTGCCCAATGCAGGGGCCTCAATGGCCTACAAATGGCTGCAACTATGCTATGGGAAATATGGCCCGCAGATCCTGGAGAAATGAGAAGAGAGAGAAGAAGGGAGGAGGGGAGAAAAAGCAGGAGGGGGGATGGGAAGAGGTCATGAACAATTACCACTAAAGGAGTGGACCACATCCAGAATGAGGACGATAGAGGTGGGGGAGCTCTGCCGCTGGACATGTGGCTGCTCTAGGCCACTGGGGCCATCTGCAAAAGAGGAGAGTCACTTGGGGGGGGGAGAAACCAAAAGGGGGATGTAGGGGCAGGGAAAAATACGCTGGAGACCCCTCGCATCCCTCCAAAGGTTTTGCATCAAAAACGCATAGACAGTAGGTTACATAAATTTCACACCATTGCAATGTGTTCCAGTACATCCAAGAAAAGTGGAACATGCTGCATTTTTTATGCAAAGAAATGCACTGAAATGTGGAAAAATGCACCGGAACGCATCTAAATGCATCCAAAGCGCACCGGAATGCATCACAGCAAAACAAACAAAAAAGCACAAAACTTTGGGGGGAAAAATGCAATGGAACAAGTTGAAAACACATAAAAAACATGCATGCAGAATTGCATGCGCAACACATCCAGACATCCTTTTCTGTGATGTGAACTGGTCCTTGAGAATCTGATGCTACAGTGCAGTGATGGCGAACCTTGGCACTCCAGATGTTTTGAAACTACATTTCCCATGATGCTCCACTACACTGCAGAGTGCAAGAGCATCATGGGGAATGTAGTTCCAAAAAATCTGGGGTGCCAAGGTTCGCCATCACTGCTATAGTGTAACCTCTATTTCCACTGCATATCTATGTATGTTGTAACGTCATTGTAATAGACCGTGAATGTCCTAACTGTGAACTGGACTAAGGAAGGTGTCGACACCATGGAATCCTTTTGCTGGAAGCTACTGTTATGATAAAATAATAAGAATACTATTTCTGTCTTTTTTTTTTTTTTTAATAAGCTCTAGCTATCACTAAAAATAAATGAGTATTCTTATATCCTTTCAATTTAAATTTTATTTTGAAACTGCAAACTACCATAAAGCATAACTATTAGAGAAAACAAGATATATGAAATCTAAAATCATCTTAGTATACTGTTCTTTTTTTGTATTTGAATAGATGAAACAAATGTGGCCACATATTTTACTTTCGTTGAAGCTTAATCCACTGCTCATTGTTTTTTCCTCTTTCACATGCTTTCTGCTCAAGTTCCTGGTTGATCCGGAGGGACACAGGTTGGAATCTGTCAATGCAGTCAGCTAGGCTAACCAATAGCTGTCCTTAGCTCCCCCCAGGACCTTTGGTTGCTATGGAAACTCCAACCAATCAGAAAACTCAAACACAACAGGGCACGGATGGAACACTGATGCACAGGTAGATCGTGCTTAAAGCTCATATCCTCCTAACAGCTTATTATAGAAAACTTGCTAACTTCTGGGATGCATTTTCAATATACATTTACATACACACAATTACATTTATTTGCAAGATAATAATTGCATTTATACTGCAATGCAATTGAACTCTAAATCAATATCTGAAATAAAGGTTGTGTTTCAAGTAGTAAATATAACTTTTTTTAGCAGAATGTTAACAAAAAAGATCTCAACAGAAAACTGCATGTAGACTGGCATTGTATCAATATCTCAACATCAATTCAGAAAAGCAACATACCGTTCAGTGTAAAATGTTGATTGGTACAGGAGTACCCCTGCCTGGAACAGCCAGATACATGTGAAAGATTTAAAAAAAAAAAACAATTCTGTCTACTCAGACTGTTACAGCTACAAGTCAAAACAGCTAAACACTTTAAAACTGACATGAGAATTTTCAGTTACCAAATGGTTTGTAGAATAATGTACATTCATTTCACAGCAGTGCTACATGGCTATAAAGCAAATTTCAGAAATACTAAGTAATCTTGAACCTAGCGCTCAAAATGGAAATTGAATTTGTTTGCACTAACAACCGCTACTATAAAAATCTCAAATCAATACTAAAATATACTCAAATATAAAACCATAGCATTAACAGCGCTTTATATGAATTAAAAACATTAAAAAAATGATAATATCTCATATGGTGCAATATTGAAATCCGATAATAAGAATAAACTCTGCTACACCTTCACCAATCCACCGCATGCTCACCCCTTTGTGTGTTTGCTTACCAAAGGTATGGTAAGCATACACACAAAGCACGTGGTGGATTGGTGAAGGTGTAGCAGCCAATGATTCAAGCATTCAGATCTTGCTTTCATCAGAAGCCTACTATAACGTCTGCTGGTGTCTTTGGCAGTTTATTGCATTGAACTCTTTATAGGTGGAGAGGGCTGACTATACCACTCTATATACCGTATATATATATATATATATATATATATATATATATATATATATATATATATATATATATATATACACCTATGTATAGTGAATTGCTGGACATTTCAGTGGACGTTTATTCTTGAAATCATTATCATATGAGAGTTTACTCTTATTATCAGATTTCAATATTGCACCATATGAGATATCATTATTTGAATGTTTTTTATTCATATAAAGCGCTGTTAATGCTTTGGTTTTATATTTGAGCATATTTTAGTAGCGCTACATGGCTGTGTAGCCACATGAAGTATGATGTTTTTTATAGGGGGGAATACTGTATATAATTCGTTATCACTTGTAATTCTACAGGCTCTAAGCACATACCCTGCCACCTGCGTAGCCTTGCCCACTGTGCTCAATTCCTCATTTAAGACCACCTATAAACTTCTCTCCTGTCCTTTAGCTTTTAGAGCAAGCACTCCCACTGCAAGGCTAATTTCTGCTTTCACCTAGTGTAGCTTAAAGAAGGGCTTTAAGCAATTACCCTAATTTTACAGCTTTACAACATGAGGGTAGACAGTATAATTACAATTCAATACAGGAGGAATCAGAGGACTCTGCTCATTAGAGCTTACAATCTAAAAAGCGAGGGTCAAGTTATGCAAAAGGTAATAACTGTGGGGGGTGAGCTGATGGATAAAATATAAGTACAGTTATTAGGTGGAGAAGGAATTTCAGGGATCACCTAAAAGAGGGCAGAGTAAGAGATAAGTCAGACAGATTGGGGTAGAGAGCTCCATTGGATAGGAGAGGCTTGGAAGAAGTCCTGGAGGCGAGCATGGGGGAGGTGACAAGGGAGCTAAAGATTAGGAAGTCTTGGGAGGAACAAAGAGAACAATTTGGTTGGTATTTTGAGACTGGGTTAGTGATGGTGCTGGGGGCCAAGTTGTGGATGGCTTTGTAAGTTATTGTTAGCATTTCAATTTAAAGTGTTACTAAACCCACAACAGTAAAATCAGTCTGTATATGCAGTAAAGCATGCTTGTTATACTCACTGTGGAACCTAAGGGGTTAATCCTCTGCATTGTGTAAAAAGGCTGTTTGATCCAGTGGCTGTTTGCAGGTTTGCCAAACACCGGAATTATCAGGGCGTTCAACCCGATTGTTCGGCCTGCTGAATGACCACAATGCACTGCACCGACGCATTGGCCGAAGCAATGAAAGCTTTGCCCAGTGTAGAATATCAGTTTAGTGTGAATCAAGAGATAGTTCAGCCAGTGTGAGTGTAGTGACCACCATTCATCTTTACATTAGTGTGAATCTAGGAGTAGTGACCGTTTAACACAGTATTATTTATTGCGTTACAGCTAGGGTTAACGCCGTATATTTCAGTGCGTTACGTGCCATTTAACGTAGTTTATTTTAGAGCGTTACTGCAAGTTTAACGCTGTATATTTCAGGGCGTTATGTGGCATGTAACACAGTATATTTCTCTGCATTAGTGCATGTTTAACGCAGTATATTTCAGTGCACTACTGCGAGTTTAACGCTGTATATTTCAGTGCATTACCTTCTGTCTAACGCCATATATTTCAGTACGTTACTGCAAGTTTAACGCCGTATATTTCAGTGCATTACGTGCCATTTAACACAGTACATTTCTGTTCAAGGTACACGCTTAACGCAGTATAATTCAGTATGTTACTGCAAGTTTAGCGCTGTATATTTCAGCGTGTTACTGCAAGTTTAACGCCGTATATTTCAGGGCATTACCTTTCACTTAACACAGTATAGTTCAGTGTGTTACTGCAAATTTAACACCGTATATTTCAGTGCATTACCTTTCACTTAACGCAGTATAGTTCAGTGTGTTACTGCAAATTTAACACCGTATATTTCAGTGCATTATGTGCCATTTAATGAAGTACATTTCTGTGCGTTAGTGCATGCTTAATGCAGCATATTTCAGTGCATGACTGCAAGTTTAACCCTGTGTATTTCAATGTTTTAGTGCACGTTTAACACAGTATATTTCTGTGCGTTACTGCAAGTTTAACCCTATATATTTCAGTGCGTTATCTTCCATTTAAAGCAGTATAGTTCAGTGTGTTACTGCAAGTTTAATGCCGTATATTTTAGTGCATTACCTGCCGTTTAACGCAGCACATTTCTGTGAGTTAGTGCAAGTTTAACGCAGTATATTTCAATGTGTTACTGCAAGTTTAACGCCATATATTTTAGTGCGTTATGTGCCGTTTAACGCAGTACATTTCTGTGTGTTAGTGCATGTTTAACGCCGTATATTTCAGTGCGTTACTGCACGTTTAATGCCTTATATTTCAGTGCGTTACCTTCCATTTAACGCAGTATAGTTCAGTGCATTACTGCAAGTTTACCACCGTATATTTCATTGCTTTACCTTCCGTTTAATGAAGTACTGTGCGTTAGTGCATGCTTAACGCAGTATATTTCAGTGCATGACTGCAAGTTTAACCTCGTATATTTCAATGTATTAGTGCACGTTTAACACAGTATATTTCTGTGCGTTACTGCAAGTTGTATATTTCAGTACGTTATCTTCCATTTAATGCAGTATAGTTCAGTGCATTACTGCAAGTTTAACACCATATATTTCAGTACATTAAATGCAGTTTAACGCAGTACATTTCTGTGCGTTAGTGCATGCTTAACGCAGTATATTTCAGTGCATTAGTGCACATTTAATGCAGTATATTTCAGTGCGTTACTGCAAGTTTAACGCCATATATTTCAGTGCGTGACTGCAAGTTTAACGCTGTATATATCAGTGCATTACCTTTCGTTTAACAAAGTATAGTTCAGTGTTACTGCAAATTTAACTCCGTATATTTCAGTGCGTTACGTGTCGTTTAACACAGTACATTTCTGTTTGCTAGTGCGCGCTTAAAGCAGTATATTTCAGTGTGATGCTGCAAGTTTAACGCAGTACATTTCTGTGCGTTAGTGCATGCTTAACGCAGTATATTTCAGTGCATGACTGCAAGTTTAAAGCCGTATATTTCAATGTATTAGTGCACGTTTAACACAGTATATTTCTGTGCGTTACTGCAAGTTTAACGCTGTATATTTCAGTGCATTATCTTCCATTTAACGCAGTATAGTTCAGTGCGTTACTGCAAGTTTAAAACCGTATATATCTGTGCATTACATGCCGTTTAACGCAGTATATTTCAGTGCATTAGTGCACATTTAACGCATTATATTTCAGTGCGTTACTGCAAGTTTAACGCTGTATATTTCAGTGTGTTAGTGCACGTTTAACGCCGTATATTTCAGTGCGTTACGTGCCGTTTAATGCAGCACATTTCAGCGCGTTAGTGCGCACTTAACGCAGTATATTTCAGTGTGTTACTGCAAATTTAACGCAGTACATTTCTGTGCATTAGTCCACGTTCAATGCCGCATATTTCAGTGAGTTACTGCAAGTTTTTGTTCAATCTTATTTTATTGAAGGAAGCATACAAGGAAATGTATTCCACATAAACATCATTAATAATAGTAGTAGGTGATGACAATAAATCCAGTGTATTCGAAGGATACATAATGTAGTATCGTACCAAGTTCGTTATGTGTGCAGATAACAAGGAAAAAACATTGTTTTAAACATGTTGAGACATAACAAGGATAACCAAAGAGCCCTCAGAATATACGGGAGGGGATTACATGTAAACTTCATGTGTTACTACAATCAAACTTATTCCAGAAACCTGTTATGTTGTAGAGAATTAGCTTGTGGGGGGACATATTTTGCATCTGGATTCTGAGGAGTACATTTATACAAAGAGGTGAAAGGATTAGGGGGAAAGTAGGGAACCAGAAAGGTTAGGAACAGGAGTCGCTCCAGCATGGTCATGAGGTGGTACTGTCTAGATTGCCCTCTGCCCAGGAGATGAAGTCCGATGAGTAGCTTGACATGGACCACGAAGTCCAAGTAAGAGAGAACTGATTGTCTTCATTAGATTCCTCAGCCAACAGACGTTCAAGGTCTCTAATGCCGTCCACCTCAATAGCCCACTCCCCCAGGGAAGGTACAGTTCTTGACTTCCAATATCTTGGAATCACCATTCTAGCAGCGGCCAAGAAATGACGTAATACATCTTTTTTAATGGACTTGAGTGTGCTCGGGAGCATGGATAAGAGAGCTATCTCGGGTGTAGGAGAGAGAGCGGTCGCCCTGAGTTTGCAGTATAGTAGGAAGATCTGTTGCCAGAATTTCTGTATGGGGGGGCATTCCCACCAAATGTGGAGCATGGT
The DNA here is from genome assembly GCA_037952925.1 of Lithobates clamitans. NCBI lineage: Eukaryota > Metazoa > Chordata > Amphibia > Anura > Ranidae > Lithobates > Lithobates clamitans. Next base: position 1,715,942 of record JBBGZY010000052.1, on the reverse strand, counting down.
GCCCCTGGAGCTTAGACATCGCCAACAAGTATCCGGCGTTGTCAAGTTGAAGTGATGTATAGTCGAACGGTATCTATACCACCTCGTCACCAGTTTAAACCCCTTTTCTTGAGTTTTAGTGGCTAGGGAGAGCTTGTGCGTTAGGATAAAGCATTTTTGCCAGTCAATGGGGGAGATGGAATGTTAGAGATCTTTTTCCCAAGCCTTTGTGTAGGGTGGGAGGTCAGGGTGAAGAGCATTCAGCAAGAGGGAATAAAGCTGTGATACCACGTGGGTTGGAGGATCGGTTTGGAGGAGCATATCCTCGAATCCTGTCGGTTCAGCTAGAATATCTGGTATTGATGGGAAGGTTCGGATATAGGAAGTCAGTTGTTGTTTCTGAAGCCACTGCATAGGGTATCGAGAAAGCGATTCGGGGAGGGTATCTGGCATTAGAGTGGGGTCTGTTCGGAGAACCTGGGAAAGCCTCTGTCAGAGACTATACTCACCGAGGCCGAGATGCCGAGAGCGGCTCGCCCTTACGACCACGCGCACCCAGACCCCCGAAATGGGTACAGGAAGCTGGGGGCACGCGGAGGCACGGGCTTCCGGTAGATGGTAGGTTCCTAGACTGGAAGCGGGTGCTCTGGGGGTCACAGGAGAGACCGGAGATCAGGGCGGAGTAAGGCAGAGGCAGGGCTGGAATAATAAGCAGGGGTTAGGTATCTAGCCGGTAGTGATCAGGGTATCAAGTAGTCCAGTGGTGAAGTGGTTAAACAGGCCAAGGTTCGGTACACAGAGCAGGCAAGTAATTAGGGAAGTCCAGCAGAGTAATAGTTAAACAGTCCAGGGTTCAGTACACAGATCAGGCAAGTAATAAGGGCAAACCAGCAGAGTAATAGTTAAACAGTCCAGGGTTCGGTACACAGATCAGGCAAGTAATAAGGGCAAACCAGCAGAGTAATAGTTAAACAGTCCAGGGTTCGGTACACAGATCAGGCAAGTAATTGGGTAATCCGGAAGAGTAGTTGTTAGACAGGCCAATGGTTCAGTATACAAGCAGGCAGATATCATAGGTTATAACAGGTACAGGGGGCAGGGAGAGCTGACGACAAACCAGCAACCTGACTGGGTGCTGGAGCCGTCAGATATAGTCTCCCTGCCCGGCGAGCGCGTCAGTGTGACCCGCGCGCGCCGCACCATCAGGCCGCGGACGGGTGTGCGGCGAAGCGCCAATCCCCCGTGCATGCGCACCGGAGCCCGGCAAGCGGAGACGCTCCCTGGCTCCTGACAGCCTCTTATGGTCTTCTTTTCGCCAAGGACCAAAGCTTGTCACGTGCATAGCCGGTGGGATGGCTGGGGTCCCAAATGGGGGGTCATAGGCCCCGAAGGTTTAGATATGTTACCGCTAGAGATTAAGCGATTCCAAATTTGGATCATTTGACGGGTGAGGTCACAGAGGGGGTGTGAACCCCTACGAATTGCGGGTGTGGTCCATGGAAGAGTTGAGAGATCAATGGAGTTCATATGGCTTTCCAAGTGAACCCAGAGCTTGGTCGTATGGTTATGGAACCAATCCAGTATGCGAATAAGTATCTCTGCCTTATGGTACAATGAAGCGTCCGGGGCTCCAGTTCCCCCTCTCGCTTTCGGAAGAGATAACGTTCTGTATCTACTGTAATTCTAGGACGGGCTGAATTCCAAATAAATTTAGAGAACAGCTGGCGCAATTTCCGAAAATAGGAGTTAGGTATGTATATAGGGATTGTCTGAAATAGGTACAAAAACCAGGGAAGGACATCCATTTTCAAGGTGTTCACCCTACCAAGCCAGGAGAGCCATTTAAATGTGTAAGTAGACAGATCGGCTTGAGTTCTAAGAAGTAAGGGGGTAAAATTCTTGGAAAAGAGTTGGGATGCATCCTCCGGTATTTGAATACCAAGGTATCGGATGGAGGTGGATCCCGTTTTAAAGGAAAAGGCAGTGGAAAGTCTGTGTAGGTCCAACTTTGGCAGAGAAATATTGAGAATTTCCGATTTATTGTAGTTTACTTTAAAGTTACTGACTTCCCCAAATCTCTGGAACTCCTGCATCACCGAGGGCAGGGATGAGTGTGGACGCGTCACAAATAGGAGCAGGTCATCTGCAAACAGAGCAAGTTTAGTTTGAGTGGGCCCGACTGTTATTCCGTGCACAGAGGGATTGTTTCGCAAAGCAATAGCTAAATGTTCCATGGTGAGAACATACAGGAGGCGAGACAGGGGGCATCCTTGTCGTGTTCCGTTAGCGATAGAGAATGCCGGCGACAAAAGAGCCGTTCAGTCTTACCCTAGCGGATGGAGAGGAGTGGAGGGACATTATCCTTGAGTTCATGTGGGCTCCCAGTCCTATTTGTTGTAAAGACAGCAGAAGGAATTGCCAATCTACTTGGTTGAATGCCTTCTCCGCATCGACTGTTAAGAGGCATAAAGGAATATTGTGAGTTTGGTCATAGTTGGATAAAAGAAGGGTTTTCAGGGTGTTATCCCTTGCTTCTTGGCCACTCACAAATACTACTTGATCAAAGTGGATCAAACTGGGCAACAATGGTTGTAACCTGTTGGCTAACACTTTAGCGAAGATCTTCAAATCCACCCCGATCAAGGATATTGGCCTATAATTTGTACATAAAGTCGGGTCCTTCTCTGGTTTTGGAATAAGGGAAATATGAGCCTCAAGTGTTTGTGGGGGAAACACTGAGCCCTCTGATACAGAGTTGAATACTTTAGTGAGGAAAGGAATAAGAAGGGAAGCAAATAATTTATAACACTGTCCGGCCCTGGGCTCTTGCCAGTTGGTGTATTCGCAATGGCTTTCGCAACTTCATCTGCTGTTATAGGTGTTTCAAGTTCGGTAACGGTTTCCATGATATAAGAGGACTTGTGCTCCTCTGTAGTAGAGGGGGAGCCTGACGACTGGGCCGCAGGTATATTGTACACAACAAAAATTTCACAAAGACGTACCTTCCCTGAGGGTCGGAGAGATGACCAAGCAATTCAACGAGGAGAGCTTTGTGAAAAGCCACAGATACTCCCTTAGTTTTCTGGGATGGATTAGTACTATGGATCCATCTGTTGAAATATCTGTTAGAGCAAGGGGTGGAGGCTGATTGAAAGTGTGTCTCCTGTAAGAGGAGTACATTAACTTGGCATTTATGATTTGATATAGAACTTGTCCACGTTTAGAGGCTACATTGAGTCCATTAACATTGTATGAACTCAGTTTTAGTCGAGGGTGAGATAATACCGTATAGGCCATGGTGGAGCGAGGAGATGAGAAGAAATTTGAAAGTCTAGAAAAAGAGGGGGAGGCGTTTGGGGAAGAAGTGGAAAAGAGAAGGTAGTTACAAAAGGGAAGAGGGATGGAAGATGGCTAGGTAGAGGACACCTGGGAAAGGTGTCTCAAAACAAAATCTAATGTGTTCGCAGCAGCGAGACACTCCGTGAAATATCACATGCTAGGCACAAATCATGCCAAACCTATTTGGGGAGGGAGGTCGGATTAGAGAGGTCTGAGTTGTGAACCCGACAACATAGCAGGCATATATAACGTATATGTATCACACCCGTAGTATATTGAGTACTTAAAATTTTAGGTTACAGAAGAACATGGCATATATCTAATCAGTGTTTGAAAAAACACTTGAACACCCATAATCAGTCAGCTATCATCACAAGCAATAGTTTGTATAACAAGTATTTAAAAAAAAATAATGAGGTAACGTTGAGGAATTCTACTAGTTCTATGGTATAGGATCAGTTAGGCCCGGGACTGAAAGGAGACCAAGAAGCCCAGAACAGGTAATAAGGTAGCTTCTGGGAGACTCCAAGTCAGTCAGTGAGTCCCCAGGCCCGAAGAACTAGAAAGATACGTTGGCAACAGGTACCACCCCAGGAACTTAGTGGTGGGCTCCATTCGGGCCGGGCCGCATCCTGATTAAGAGAATCCTAGGGTTCTGGAGAATTGGGTAACAGAGGAAGGTTTCTTAAGGAAATAATGCTCATAGTGTTCAATTTGGTCTTGGTATGGTCCGTGTGTGGAAAAGTGTACGGCTAAGGCCAGGGACGTCCAGTGTTGAATGGAGCCCCCACGCAGTTATAAAGAGCAGCAACATTATCAACATCTAATCTACATCCTTTTTTAAATGTAACGATCCCAGTAAGAGCAACACAAAACCCCTCTCCCCGAGCTTAGTAAACTTCTATACCATCCCTGTAAGCAGAGTGGTATGGTTAGTATGAGTTCATAGAAGGAGGGTACACAGAGAACACAGTACCAATGCAAACCTGGTCAAGTCCCTTAATGAAAACTGCAGATTGAAAAGGTGTAAACCCATTGTAAAACTTTGGACAGAGAGAACAAGTAACAGTGTTGACTCACGTGGGGAGCCAAATCAGTCTTCAGGGGATGTTGGATGTCTTGCTCTAGGACCAAAAGAAGCAGATCTAGATCTCGGACGTCTGTGACGTTGCGGGAGAGGGCCCGGTAGTCGTTGATGATCCTCTGGAGGGTCCAGCCAGTTCGGGATGTTGATAGGGTCTTGTGCAAGGAAGGTGAAGAAGGCAGGAAGTTGTTCAGGGTCCGACAGAACAAACTTACAGTTATCATCTCGGGTTACCTTGATGCTGAAAGGATGGCCCCAGGTGTAGGTAGCCCCAGCCTGATGGATCAAATCCAAAAGTGGGCAGACCACCCGTCTCATGTATAAGGTGTTGCGGGAGAGGTCCGGATAGAGGGGTACTGTAGATCTGTCGAATTCTACAGGACCCAAGCGCCAGGCCTTACGCATAATCTCTTCCTTGAGGGTATAGTAATGGACCCCGGCATAGGACATCGAGGGGTCAGTCTCCCCCCATGCCTCCCACTCTATGTACTCTGTCCAGTTTAATAGGGGATGTAACTTCCCTGCTCAGGACCTGGTTAAGGATAGAGACGACAGTGGGTTTTAGATCAGTGCCTGAGGTTGCTTCCGGGACTCCCTGTATCCTAATGTTGTTCCTGCGGCTCCTGTTTTAACTGTCCTCTATGCGGAATTGGTGTTGCCGCAAGCGGGACAAATGTGATGTGGTTGCAGATTTGAGGGCCACAATACGAGCCGTATGGTCATCTTGGGTAGTAGCCAGAATGGATACAGCGGGCGGTCTCTGTTGTTGAAACCCGAAGTTGGAGGGCTTGTAGTTCTACATGGAGGGAGGCTTCCATCTTGGATGCCCAGGATTCAAAGTCCGCCCTAAAAGCAGAAAGAAGGGCTGTGGTCGCTCCACAGGGCCATCTTCGGTGGAGATGACAGGGGACATAGCTGGCCCTGTGGCAGGGGATGGAGGGACCATTGGAGGGGCTGAGGGCTCACCTGTAGTGTCCCTGCACATAGAGGAGTTCATGTGAACCAGAGAAGGAGGTTTAGATTTGCCTGGGATGCGACTGGCTGCCAGCTTGTCCTTTTCCGTGCGGTAGTCGAGCAAGAATGTACGGAGTAGGTAGCGCTGGATTGAACCTTGCTGCAGCTCAGCGGAGTCAGTCGAGTGAGAGCTTGAGGATGACATAGAGATTCCGGGTGTAGGTAATTGGTAACACAGCCTGGTAATGTTGGGAGAGCACAGAGCTCAGTAGCCCATGTCTTCAGCCATCCATTGTCAGCCAGGAAGCATGGTATCTAGTATGGGGGGTAGGACGGTCGATCCCTTCGACTCTGGAGCTAGGACTGCGTTCCCTGCTAGTCTTTTGCACCACAGAATGAGATGGAAACGTGTTGCAGAACTATGGCGAGGTAGCAAACTGTCAGCCAAGGAGTAGTTATTTTGTGAGAAGGGTTACAGGTGGCAGCTGGGTCCTCTGGGCAGCTCTGCTGACAGTGTAGGGACAGTGTAGGGAGTGATCCAGGAGCAAAGGGGTTAAGGAGACCAGGAGCAAATGCACATACTGCAGCAGGATGAAGCAAGATGGCCACTCCATGTGGCCCCAGGGGTCAGTGTTGCAATCTGCACCACAAATGGGGGTGAATATTAGTTTTAATCCCTTTCTGGGGTCACAGTCTACTAGGTCGGGGCGCCCTGGTGTTTAGGTTGGGCCTGGATTGAGCACAGTGGAGACGGGGAAGCTACTGAGGTGTAACAAGATGGCCGCCACTTACTGTGTGTGTTGGTAGTCCTTCAGGCTGGCATGCAGGGGTGGTACAGGGGAGAACGCAGGTTGCGGTCAGTAGGCTGGGCTGCCCCGGTGTCCGTGCAGGAAGAGAGCCAGGCGCAGAGTAACCAGGAAGGTCTGGATGCGGCGGCGCTGTGCAGGCCGGGTGTACCATTATGGTCGCCGCTCCCCTTGTTAAGGCCGAAGCTGCGGCCTGTATTTAAAGCGGCCGGAACACGGGACTGCCGTGTCATCGGTCCCAGGCTGAGCTGCCCTGGTGTCCGTGCAGGGAGAGAGCCAGGTGCAGAGTAGCCAGGAGGGTCCGGATGCGGCGACGCCGTGCAGGCCGGGTGTACCAATATGGCCGCCTCCGCTGCCTGTAGTGAAATCGGCCGGGACACAGGATTGCCGTGTCAGCGGTCCCAGGTGACACCTTGGTGTTCAGGGTGACCCCAGGTTCTGTGTAGGTGGCGAGGCAGTCCTGTTAGGGGGAAAAAGATGGAAATATTCCCCAAAACGGCAGGAGCTCTCAATGGGCACGTCTGTTCAGACCTCCATCCGGCCACGCCCCTGAGTTACTGCAAGTTTAACGCTGTATATTTCAGTGCGTTACCTTCCGTTTAATGCAGTATAGTTCAGTGCGTTCCTGCAAGTTTAACGCTGTATATTTCAGTGCGTTATCTTCCGCTTAACGCAATATAGTTCAGTGCGTTACTGCAAGTTTAACGCCGTATATTTCAGTGCATTGCCTGCCGTTTAACGCAGCACATTTCTGTGCGTTAGTGCACGTTTAACGCAGTATATTTCAGTGTGTTGCTCCAAGTTTATCGCCGTATATGTTAGTGCATTACGTGCCGTTTAATGCAGTACATTTCTGTGTGTTAATGCACGTTTAACGCCGTATATTTCAGTGCGTTACTGCAAGTTTAACACCGTACATTTCAATGCTTTAGTGCACGTTTAACACAGTATATTTCTGTGCGTTACTGCAAGTTTAATGCCTTATATTTCAGTGCGTTACCTTCCATTTAACGCAGTATAGTACAGTGCGTTACTGCAAGTTTAACACTGCATATTTCAGTGCATTACTGCAAGTTTAACCCCGTATATTTCAATGTATTAGTGTACGTTTAACACAGTATATTTCTGTGTGTTATCTTCCAATTAACGCGGTATAGTTCAGTGTGTTTAACACCGTATATTTCAGTGCATTACATGCCGTTAAACGCAGTACATTTCTGTTCGTTAGTGCACGCTTAACGCAGTATATTTCAGTGTGTTCGTTAACATTTAACGCAGTATATTTCAGTGTGTTACTGCAAGTTTAACGCAGTACAATTCTGTGCGTTAGTGCACATTTAATGCCGTATATTTCAGTGTGTTACTGCAAGTTTAATGCCATATATTTTATTGCATTACCTTCCATTTAACACAGTATAGTTCAGTGCGTTACTGCAAGTTTAACACTGTAAATTTCAGTGCATTACATGCCGTTTAACGCAGTACACTTCTTGCGTTAGTGCACGTTTAACGCCGTATATTTCAGTGCATTACTGCAAGTTTAATGCCATATATTTCAATGTGTTAGTGCATATTTAACACAATATATTTCTGTGCATTACTGCAAGTTTAATGCCTTATATTTCAGTGCGTTACCTTCCATTTAACGCAGTATAGTTCAGTGCGTTACTGCAAGTTTAACACTGCATATTTCAGTGCATTACTGCAAGTTTAACCCCGTATATTTCAATGTATTAGTGTACGTTTAACACAGTATATTTCTGTGTGTTATCTTCCAATTAACGCGGTATAGTTCAGTGTGTTTAACACCCTATATTTCAGTGCATTACATGCCGTTAAACGCAGTACATTTCTGTTCGTTAGTGCATGCTTAATGCAGTATATTTCAGTGTGTTCGTTCACATTTAACGCAGTATATTTCAGTGTGTTCGTTAACATTTAACGCAGTATATTTCAGTGTGTTACTGCAAGTTTAACGCAGTACAATTCTGTGCATTAGTGCACGTCCAATGCAGTAAATTTCTGTGAGTTACTGCAAGTTTACCGCCATATATTTTATTGCGTTACCTTCCATTTAACTCAGTATAGTTCAGTGCGTTACTGCAAGTTTAACACTGTAAATTTCAGTGCATTACATGCCGTTTAACGCAGTACACTTCTTGCGTTAGTGCACGTTTAACGCCGTATATTTCAGTGCATTACTGCAAGTTTAACGCCATATATTTCAATGTGTTAGTGCATATTTAACACAATATATTTCTGTGCGTTACTGCAAGTTTAACACCTTATATTTCAGTGCGTTACCTTCCATTTACGCAGTATAGTTCAGTGCGTTACTGCAAGTTTAACACTGTATATTTCACTGTATTATATGCCGTTTAACGCAGTAGATTTCTGTGCGTTAGTGCACGCTTAACGCAGTATATTTCAGTGCATTACTGCAAGTTTAACCCCGTATATTTCAATGCGTTAGTGCACATTTAACACAGTATATTTCTGTGCGTTATTGCAAGTTTAACACCATATATTTCAGTGCATTACGTGCCGTTTAATGAAGTACATTTCTGTGCGTTAGTGCGCGCTTAACGCATTATATTTCAGAGCGTTACTGCAAGTTTAACCCCGTATATTTCAATGCATTAGTGCACGTTTAACAGTATATTTCTGTGCGTTACTGCAAGTTTAATGCTGTATATTTCAGTGCGTTATCTTCCGTTTAACGCAGTATAGTTTAATGCGTTACTGCAAGTTTAAAGCTGTATATTTCAGTGCGTTACCTTCCATTTAACGCAGTATAGTTCAATACGTTGCTGTAAGTTTAACACCGTATATTTCAGTGCATTACATGCCTTGTAACGAAGTACATTTTTGTGCGTTAGTGCACGCTTAACGCAGTATATTTCAGTGAGTTACTAAAAGTTTAATACTGTATATTTCAATGCGTTACCTTCCTTTTACCGCAGTATAGTTCAGTGCGCTACTGCACGCTTAACACAGTATATTTCAGTGCGTTAGTGCACATTTAATGCCGTATATTTCAGTGTGTTACTGCAAGTTTAATGCCGTATATTTTAGGGCATTACGTGCCGTTTAACACAGAACATTTCTGTGTGTTAGTGCACGTTTAACGCCGTATATTTCAGTGCGTTACTGCAAGTTTAATGCCTGTTTATTTCAATGCGTTAGTGCACGTTTAACACAGTATATTTCTGTGCGTTACTGCAAGTTTAATACCTTATATTTCAGTGCGTTACCTTCCATTTAACGCAGTATAGTTCAGTGCATTACTGCAAGTTTACCGCCATATATTTCATTGCGTTACCTTCCGTTTAACGCAGTATAGTTCAGTGCGTTACTGCAAGTTTAACACTGTATATTTCAGTGCATTACTGCAAGTTTAACCCCGTATATTTCAATGTATTAGTGCATGTTTAACACAGTATATTTCTGTGCATTACTGCAAGTTTAACGCTGTATATTCCAGTGCGTTATCTTCCAATTAATGCAGTATAGTTCAGTGCATTACTGCAAGTTTAACACCGTATATTTCAGTGCGTTACTGCACGTTTAACGCAGTTTATTTCTGGGCGTTACTGCACATTTGATACAATAGATTGCAGTGTGTCAGTGCGCTGCAGTGTATTATAGTGTATCAGTGGAGTGTGTAGTGAGTACTCAAGTTAAAGTGCTCCAAACACCACTTTTCATTGATTAAAGTGCATCCACATCTTTATTCTATTTTGTTAATAATCTCCCCCCATCATGTCTGGGAGGACAACAAGGAGAGGCAGATGTTCCCATGGCACTGTGAGGGAGCCAGCAGCATATGTGTCCACAGGCAAAGGTGGATATGGTCAGTCCTCAGGTAGAGCATCATTTCCTCTGTATAGTGTTGTTGCCACTGCAGCCACAGCATGGAGGTGGTGGACTGGCTTACTAAACCATCATCATCCTCCGTCACCCAAGCAGAGACTAGTGTGCAGTCCACTGCAGCTGCCAAGTGGCTAAACCCACCTCCTTGTCCACACTGTTGTGTTCCTGCTGGAGCAGACATTGCATGGCATTATGGACGGGGCACTCGAGACAAAGCAGTGGGAAGAAGAGGAGGACTTCCTTTCCTCCTTCCTTTATGCAGACACCATTGTTCCTATACCACAGAACACACAAGAGGAGGAGGATTCTGGCAGTTTTGGAGGCATTGAAGCAGAGGAAGACACATGTCAAACCCTTGAGAGTAGTACGTGGCTAGGAGGAGGCAGTTCCAGATACTATAATCCTCAGTGACCCTGGGGAGTCTGCTTCTCATGCCTCTGCAAATTTGCGGTGCATGGGCTCCCTCATGCTTCAAAGTCTGCAAAAGGACCCAAGAATATGTGGCATAAAAGAGAAGGATCCCTATTGGTTGGCAACCCTCCTTGACCACCATAACAAGGGGAAATCTCAGAATTCATTCTGTCCCTACAGGGAGTGCAGAAGATGGAATCTCTTAATGACACCTTAAAGAGGAGTTTATCTAACACTTTTCCTGATTTTAGTAGGTTACGGTGTCGCGGAAAACATAGTTTTGAGGCTTCTGTTGGTCAAGAGAGGAGCAGTGGAGAAAGTGGCCACCTAAGTGATGCATTTCACAATTTTTTTAGTCCTCGCCACCCAGGGCTGTCAGCTTCCACATCCCATCGGCAGCGTCTGCATCACATGGTGGACAATTATCTATGGGCGAAAACAGAGATGGAGAGTTTACCAGTCGACGATCCACTGGTTTACTGGGTCATGAGAATAGATCATTGGCCAGAACATGCCCAGTATGCAATTAAGCTTCTGGGCTGCCCTGCATCTAGCATGCTTTCCAAACGGTCATTCAGTGCTGCTGGAGGTTTTGTTACTGGTAGTAGAACACGTCTGTCCACAGACTCCATAGACCGTCTGACATTTATCAAAATGTCATGGATTACCAGCAGCTATGAAGCCCCTGATGACGATGTCGCTGATAGTGTAGTGTGAAGTGTTTGTGGGATGTGGAATCTCTGCAGGACTTCTAGGCTGCCTAGCATTGTGGGTGTTGATTTCATCTGGAAGAATGTTTTCCTTGGGCACAATTAATACCCATAAGACCAAATTTCACACCTGTTTGACAGGTGGTCATCATTGCGATTTTTGACAGCAAGGCCAATTCTTGCTTTCATCAAGAGTACCTCTTATAGGGTTACGGTGTGAAGGCCCCACCAACACCCAAAAAACAATTTTCCCGCACCTGTTTGACAAGTGAATATTATTTCAATTTTAGACAGCAATGCCAATTCTTGCTTTCATCAAGAGTACCTCTATATGGTTACAGTGTAAAGGCGCCACGACACCCAAAGACCAATTTTTCCGCACCCGTTACTTACATCCAAAGTCTGTGGAAGATTAGGTATTGATCTCTCCCTAAAGTGCATTTCTTGAAGAAATGCTATGTCCGCTGCATAATGTTGTAATTCATGCCAAAGTTGGCCCCTTTTGTGTTATGAGCCCAAACCCTTCACATTATAGGATACAATCCTTAATGGTGCAGCCATCCTTCAAGAGAGACCAAAAAAAGGGAGCCAATACCATATTTGCCATTTGCCTGGAGGAAGCAAAAAAAAAAAAAAAAAGCAAGAAATCAAAAAGAGAGAAAAAAAAAAATTCCAACACAACCTTATACCACCCCCCTCCCCCCAGACACTCCAAAAATATCTCCCCATTCGGGGTATCCTATTTAACTGGTAAATGTTATATCTAATATGGCTGTTAGTGGCCTCTTACATTATAGGGGGTTTGGTAACACATGGAGGTAGGAGAAGGATTTTTTATTTTAGGTTTAATTGGATCACTTTAAATAAATTATTTCTTTTTCTTATTATTATTTTTTCTTTTTTCTTTTTTAGAAGTGAGGAACTAGGCCATGAATGGCCAATATATACAATTATGGAATAACTAATAATAACTACAGGGTGTGTATGGGTGGGGTGGGGGCTTTTGGGGGTTTTTTTTTTTCCTTTTTAGAAGTGAGGAACAATTATGGAATAACAATAATAATCACAGGGAATGTATGGGTGGGGTTGAGGGGGTTTTTTTTTTGTATGTTTTAGGTTTGTTTAACATGTTGGTTTGTAGGTGTTGGGAGTGTCAATGAGGAATTGGATACACAGATTGATACGCACAATTATTGGGAATTTCATCAGTCACAGGATATACCTGGTTGTCGAACACATGTCGGGTGTGGGAGGGGGTTGGGACAGACAGCGGTTTCTTTTTTTTGGGGGAGGGAATAGGGTCAGTTGTAAGAGAACGATGTTACCAGTTGGTCTCTTGTTAATGTCTAATATGTTAATCTTGTGTAGTTACTGTAAAGTATGAAATTAAGGATGTATAATTATGAATTGTGAAAAGTATAATAGAAAATAAAAAAATTTTGATTATAAAAAAAAACAAAGTCTGTGGAAGAGACACCAGAATTTACCCAAAAAATCTCTAATCTTGTTTCCAGTGCACTACATTGTGGCCTCATCATAAAGACTGCCTCCCCAAGCCGTTGCTTACAAAATAAAAAAGCTTGCAGGGAAAATGTCACTTTTTTAGCTTTATGAATGCAATTATTACAGCAGCAGCTTCTATACACAGTACAGATGTGCCACTTTACAGATAGACTAAGGGGACCCCCAGGCACTATGTTGAAAGGATTTTTTCATTTTTATGCTTTCAGTTTAATCATCAATAAATCAGTGCTCATTTAAAAACGACATTTTTTACAAACTGTTTTTTCATTGATACATTGATCCCCCAGGGCAGTACCCAGACCCCATAACCATTGTATGCCCAATTGCTTACATATAAAATGGGCACTTTTGATTTTTACAATTCCGATCCCGTAGACTTCAATGAGGTTCATTATTCGGTTCCGAACTTTTGCGATGTTTGAAAGTTCTCGTGCGAACTGAACAGGGGGTCATTCGGCCCATCCCTACTGTCCTTACTTCCAATAAAACACAAAATTCCTTATCACTGCAATAGGTCTTTTCATGGCCTAATACCAGCTGTGAAGAAGATGTATTCTCAAACAAATTATCACATGATAACAGAATGTGGATGCAGCTCCTGGTAGTGGATTGCACTTGGACTTACTGGCAGTGGGTATGTGAAATGACGTTTACATAGGTAATTAGTATTTACATGACCCACTTACATACTTTAATCTTTTGGTCTTTATTTTTATGTCAGTTTTTATTTAAAATGTCCAAACTTTTTAATTAAGCTATGGAAGGATATACAGTTGTGCTCATAAGTTTACATACCATGGCAGAATTTATGATTTCTTGGCCATTTTTCAGAGAATATTGATAACACAAAAACGTTTCTTTCACTCATGGTTAGTGTTTGGCTGAAGCCATTTATTATCAATCAACTGTGTTTACTCTTTTTAAATCATAATCACAACAGAAACTATCCAAATGACCCTGATCAAAAGTTTACATACCCTGGTGATTTTGGCCTGATAACATGCACACAAGTTGACACAAAGGGGTTTGAATGGCTATTAAGGAGTTTCTGGACTCCTGACAGACCCTTGCATCTTTCATCTAGTGCTGCACTGACGTTTCTGGATTCTGAGTCATGGGGAAAGCAAAAGAACTGTCAAAAGGATCTGCGGGAAAATGTAGTTGAACTGTATAAAACAGGAAAGGGATATAAAAAGGTATCCAAGGAATTGAGAATGCCAATCAGCAGTGTTCAAACTCTAATCAAGAAGTGGAAAATGAGGGATTCAGTTGAAACCAAACCACGGTCAGGTAGACCAACTATAATTTCAGCCACAACTGCCAGGAAAATTGTTCGGGGTGCAAAGAAAAACCCATAAATAACTTCAGGTGAAATACAGGACTGTGAAAACATGTGGTGTGGCTGTTTCAAGATGCACAATAAGGAGGCAATTGAAGAAAGATGGGCTGCATGGTCGATTGCTAGAAGAAATTACTATGCAAATGCCACAAAGTATCCTGCTTACAATACGCCAAACAGCACAGAGACAAGCTTTAAAGTCACAAAGTCTGGCACAAAGTCATTTGGAGTGAGTAAGATCAAAATTGAGCCTTTTAGCCAAAACCATAAATGCTACATTTGGAGAGGAGTCAACAAGGCCTATGATGAAAGGTACACCATTCCTACTGGGAAACACGGAGGTGGATTGCTGATGTTTTGGGGATGTGTGATCTACAAATGCACAGGAAATTTGGTCAAAATTGATAGCAAGATGAATGCAGTATGTTATCAAAAAATACTGGAGGAACATTTGCATTCATCAGCCAGGACATTCCAACATGACAATGATCCAAAACACAAGGCCAATTCGACCTATCATTGGCTACAGCAGAATAAAGTGAAGGTTCTGGAGTGGCCATCTCAGTCTCCTGACCTCAGTATCATTAAGACACTCTGGGGAGATCTCAAACGTGCAGTTCTTGCAAGACAGCCCAAGAATTTACAGGAACTGGAGGCTTTTTGCCAAGAGGAATGGGCAGCATTACCATCTGAGAAGATAAAGAGCCTCATCCACAAATACCACAAAAGACTTCAAGCTGTCATTGATGTTAAAGGGGGCAATACACGGTATTAAGAACTGGGGTATGTAAACTTTTGACCAGGGTCATTTGGGTAGTTTCTTTTGTCATTATGATTTAAAAAGAGTAAACACAGTTGAGTGATAATAAATGGCTTCAGCCAAACACTAACCATGAGTGAAATGAAAGTTTTTGTGTTATCATTCATATTCTCTGAAAAATGGCCAATAAATTCTGCCAGGGTATGTAAACTTATGAGCATAACTGTATGTTGTAACTGTAAACTATGTCTGAAGATCCCCCACCACTATTATCACAAAGACTAAACGAATGCAAGGCATTTGGTAAACTTGCATGTTTGTACCTAAGAAGGAGGGAGTGCTGCAGGCATCAACTGCCATTGAAAAAAGACCTAATAGCTGATCAACATTACCTCAATCTGGCTCAGCTACAGAAGCAACCTACAAACAAAAAAAGAGAATTCCCAGTCTGACAGCAAACACCTGGATCAGGGCAATGTTCAGCACTATCTGCAGGCACTAGAAAAGCCCGAACTCTAGCAAAGCACACGGTGAATACCACACCCATTCTGCAAAGTTATTTTTGTAAAAAGAACTTGCACTGTTAGGTCGTGTGCCTCTGTCTGAGACTTATTTTAATCATAAATTATGGTTGGTGAGCAGAGGGGAAAGGAAACTCTTCCCCTCACTGCTGGGAGGTAGCTTCTTACGTAAGGTGCCATGGGTGCGGGAGCTGTACTTGTGCAGCTTCAGCATTGTGACAATATTATATGAAAAAAGGTCACCTGTTTGCCAGTAAGGTCTCCTTGCCTCTCCTAGCAGCAGTCAGAGCCCTGTATTGACAGCATCGGTGTGCTGCTAGAATGCAAATGCCAAACAAAGAAAGAAGGCATTACTTGGCAGTCTGCATTAAAGTGATTATAAAGGCTCATTTTTTTTAATTTAAAATAACAAATATGTCATACTTACCTCCACTGTGCAGCTCGTTTTGCACAGAGTAGCCCCAATCATCCTCTTCTGGGGTCCCCCTGCGGCTCCTCCCCGCATCAGATAACCCCCTAGGAGAAGCCCGCCCTGGGGGGGGTTACCTTGCGGGCGCGCTCCCGAGGCCAGCATTCGGCATCCATAGACACGAATGCCGGACTCGCCCTGTCCCCTGATGCCTACGCCATTGGATTTTATTGACAGCCGCAGGAACCAATGGCTGCGCTGCTATCAATCTATCCAATCAAGAGCCAGGACCCTGTGCAGAGAGGGACGGCGCGTCAAAAACGAGGGAAATACGGGACTCAGGTAAGTAAAACGGGGGGGCTGGGGAGCTGGTCACTGCCAGAAGTTTTTTCACCTTAATGCACAGGATGCATGATGCATGAATCTAGGATGGAAAAGGACCTGGGGGTCCTAGTAGAAGATAGGCTCAGCAATGGCATGCAATGCCAAGCTGCTGCTAACAAAGCAAACAGAATATTGGCATGCATTAAAAAGGGGATTAATTCCAGAGATAAAACGATAATTCTCCCACTCTACAAGACTCTGGTCCGGCCACACCTAGAGTATGCTGTCCAGTTCTGGGCACCAGTCCTCAGGAAGGATGTACTGGAAATGGAGCGAGTATAAGAAGGGCAACAAAGCTAATAAAGGGTCTGGAGGATATTAGTTATGAGGAAAGGTTGCAAGCACTGAACTTATTCTCTCTGGAGAAGAGACGCTTGAGAGGGGATATGATTTCAATATACAAATACCATACTGGTGACCCCACAATAGGGATAAAGCTTTTTCGCAGAAGGGAGTTTAACAAGACTCGTGGCCACTCATTAAAATTAGAAGAAAAGAGGTTTAGCCTTAAACTACGTAGAGGGTTCTTTACTGTAAGAGCGGCAAGGATGTGGAATTCCCTTCCACAGGCGGTGGTCTCAGCGGGGGAGCATCGATAGTTTCAAGAAACTATTAGATAAGTACCTGAATGACCGCAACATACAGGGATATACAATGTAATACTGACATATAAACACACACATAAATTGGACTTGATGGACTTGTGACTTTTTTCGACCTCACCTACTATGTAACTATGTAATTAAAGCGGAGTTCCACCCAAAAGTGGAACTTCCGCTCATTGGATTCCTCCCCCCCTCCGGTGTCACAGTTGGCACCTTTCAGGGGGGTGCAGATACCTGTCTAAGACAGGTATCTGCACCCACTTCCGGGAATAGACTCCAATGGGTGTCACGCCCCCTCCTGCACTCCCCCGCTGTCTCCTGGGAAAGACACAGGTCCCAGGAGATAGTGGGGACCATTGAGAAAGCGCAGCGCGACTCGCGCATGCGCAGTAGGGAATCGGGAAGTGAAGCCGCAACGCTTCACTTCCTGATTCCCTCACTGAGAATGGCGGCGGCAGCACCCGAGGATCGAGGGATGGTTCGGTCTCGGGTGTCGACATCGCTGGACCCCGGGACAGGTGAGTGACCTTATTTTAAAAGTCAGCAGCTGCAGTATTTGCAGCCGCTGACATCTAAAAATAATTTTTCGCGGGACTCCCGCTTTAAGGTGAAAAAACACAAGGGTTTACAACCCCTTTAACATGCTGGTGTTATGCTTTGCGTCTATCTCTTAAGTTCTTGCAGTAAAACCAAGGAAGCTTAGACTTCTGTAGTGTATCAATGCTTTACTAAACAGGAAAAACTGCACATACAACTGGATACACAATACAACACAACTCATAGCTTACAAAAATATTCCTACAAATATAAGCATGTACAATATGTACGCATTGAATAAACTAAACAGTTACTCAACTTAGGGTTTAAGATGTAATGTCCTTCATGGTTCCTTGCTCAGTCCAACTCAAAAGTTCTTCAAAGTTCTCAAGCTCCTCGCATCCATGTCTTCCTCTTTGTCATTCCAAACACCTCTACCGTCCGAACACGTTTGTTTCAAAAACGAAATCTCCTCCCCCTAACTCCTGCTTACATCACATCCTGCCGATAACTTCCTGTCTCAGCTCCAAGACCTATCCAACTTGTTTCTTTACATATGAATGGAGGGGGGGGGGGAGAGCCTCTGTAAACATATGCTTTTACCAAACCTAACTCTATATTATTGCAATAAAGTCACTATACAAATGGCCATAGCAACACAGCTGGTAATGGCCACTATTGGCACTAACAGCATGAAGAAAACACCAGCTGAAGCACCAGGGTGCAAGTTTATGAGAACTAGAACACAGAGGAAGAGGCTGTGTGATATAAGGTATCATACTGCCTGGAAGTTAGCTAGCTGCAGCAGAATTTTACAGTAGTGTGGTGGCTCACAACTAAGAGCAGAGGTGAAATAGAAGGGAAAGAGTTGTCACACTGGTCCCTGGACAGCAGCATACATCCAAGAGAAAAAGATCTGGGGAGGCTAGAGTTGGGCATTACGACACATTTCACTAAGAGGCAGCAAATTCCTCCAATGACCTGAGGCACTTAATAAAGTGTATGCAAGTCCAGGATCTACAGATGCATCTCAAAAAATTTGAATATCATCAAAAATTTAATTTATTTCAGTGATTGAATTCAAAAAGTGAAACTCATATATTTTATATACTGTAGATGTGTTACACACAGAGTGATATATTTAAAGCATTTCTTTCTTTTAATTTTAATGATTATGGCTTGCAGCTAGTGAAAATCCAAAATACAGCGTCTCGGAAAATTAGAATACTACATAAGACCAATTTAAAAAAAAAAAAGGATTTTGAATAGAGAAATGTTGGCTCACTGAAAAGTATGTCCATGTACAGTATAGTATGCACTCAATACTTGGTCGGGCTCCTTTTGCATGAACTACTGCATCAATGCAGCGTGGCATGGAGGCGATCAGCCTGTGACACTGCTGAGGTGTTGCTTTGATAGTGGCCTTCAGTTTGTCTGCATTGTTGGGTCTGGTGTCTCTCATCTTCCTCTTGACAATACCCCGCGCAAATCCTCTATGGGGTTTAGGTCAGGCAAGTTTGCTGGCCAATCAAGCACTGGGTTTGAGTTTAGAGAGAAAAAAGTACAGGTTTACTTTTCATCTTGCTACTGTAGAAGAAGACTCGGTCCTAATTGGGTATTCAATGATGTTAAAGTTGAACTCCATAGCTTGTAGCCCTGCACTGGACATGGAAACGCAGCTGGACAATCCACTGCCTGTGCGCAGGGGATTGCTGCCTGTCAGGGGTCAGGGGTGCTGGGGTAAGCAGATCAGGTAATTAAAACTGATTTTCCCATCCCCTAAAAAAAAAAAATTGCATCTAACCCTTAACCCCAGTGCAAGTGCAGCCCCACTGTAAGGGAGGAACTTTCGTTTTCCCAGAGTTGAGCTTGAAATGCAAAGGAAGAACAACATGGAGTAGGGTACTACCTCATACTTGGCTATGCAGGTGACTGAAGCCATAACAGTCCACAAACAACATAAACAATCAATAAGTGATTTGGGATGCTGGCAAACTGCATATTAGTTTTGCATTGACTGACTGTTGAATGCAGTTACATTATTTCTCTATGACGCATTTATGCAGATTCCGTTTATACAGTTTTTATATCCTGATGTTAGGATGTGCCCTAGTCAACTCTGAACAGAACAAGTTAAGCTACAGTTTAAAAGAGAATACAGATTTTAAAGCTAGGGCTCTATAGACTTTCAGTGCTATCATTGTAATCCAGCCTTTTTGACTCTGATCTACAAGGAGATGCAAATGTTATGCAAATCACTGCATGTCCTTGTCTGTCCTCTTAAAGTGTACCTTTCATATGACTATAAAGCCACATGGTGGATATGAAATGTTTCTCTAACTCACCACATTTCCAAAAACAAAAGAAGACAAGCAGGAAGATCTATTTGCAAAATGTGTTTTGTTTATTTTTCCTAAAGTACAGAAAGGAGAGACCATCCTTTCTAAAGGACAACTCCAATTAAAACTCCAAAAACACACTGAATCCATTAGTAGGACAAGGACAATTCTACATTACAAATTAATTTGACGTTAAATGTTCTTTTAGAAAGTAGTTTCTCTTAGGTTAAAGTCACCACTTGCCAACAGCATACATCCAAGCATTTTCACATTTAGAATCTTCACTCAAAAGTCTGCTCACTTTGATCATGTGCAGTTGAAAAAATAAACAGGAATTTGCCTTTTAGATGTAGATAATTGAAGTGAATTTTCAATCATTTTATTGAGTGCAGATTCTCAGCTCCTTTAGTAGATAAGACTCACTATCAGCACTGTTACACCAAACAAGCATGGGTCCAAATCTTGTCTCACCAGAACAGGAAAAGCATAGAATGACCAATAGCTAAAAACCAGGAATATTGATGAGCCATTTTGCTTTAGAATTTGGCATCTCTGAATTAGTGAGACCAACAGTGTAAACTATACACAGTTAACATATGGCCACATACTGTATCATAACATTTACATTTATATATTTTTATTACCGTATATACTCGAGTATAAGTCAAATTTTTCAGCACATTTTTTTGTGCTGAAAGTTCCCTCCCTCGACTTATACTTGAGTCAAGCACTTTTCTGCAGCAAAAAATTTCATTTTCCGAACCGACTTTGGGGCCCGGTATCTCAGGGCCACTTGGTTCTAGGAACCCCAAATTTGGTGTGCAAACCCAGTGGAACTGGTACCACAACATATCCAAAGCTGGGGTTCCTAGCACCAAGTGGCCCTGAGATACAGGGCCCCAAACCCGGTTCAGAAAATGTCATTCTCTGCTGCAGAAAAGTGCTTGACATTTTCTGAACTGATTTTTGGGGCCCTGTATCTCGGGGCCACTTGGTGCTAGAAACCCCAGCTTTAGAAATTTTATGGTGCTAGTTCCACTGGGTTTGCACACCAAATTTGGGGTTCTTAGCACTAAGTGGCCCCGAGATATGGGGTCCCAAATTCGGTCAACTGTGTCCATCTGCAACAATGTCATTTCGGGAGCCTTTTGGTTCAGAGACCCCAAATTTTGGCTGCAGCTAGGGGGCATCTAGGAACCCTTAACTACTGAGTTTGAAGTTCAGGGGACCTATGGCTGCAAATGGGCACAGTGAGGCATGCAAATGGGCACAGTGATGCTGCAAATGGGCATTGTTGACCCTCTTTTCCACTTACAGTAGCTGTGCATTTCTCACCCTCGTCTTATACTCGGGTCAATACGTTTTTCCCATTTTTTTGTGGTAAATTAGGGCCTCGACTTATACTCGGAACGACTTATACTCGAGTATATACGGTAGTTTTTCAAGTATATATACCGGTATACGTTTCATACACAAAGTAGAATACAAGACCTCATACAAGACTTACAAAAATCGACAAGTGGTAATGTAAACAGTTTCAGGTAAAAGAAACATGTCAACATTGACCAAAAATATCATGTACTAATTCAGCTATAAAGTCATTGACACGATAGCCCTTTATGATAAATTTGAGGGGCCCAATATTGTTGGGTGTTGCATAGTTCTCGTCAAGAGAGAGGAACAACATAACATTCATTTGTTAGGTTACATAGATTAGTGATAAAAAAAAACAGAAAACTTTGCACAATGACACAGTATAAAAATGAACCGATGTTCGCTCAGCCCAAAAATCTGAGCATATTTTAAGAGAGAGGAGGGCAGAAACAAAGAAGGAAAGGACAGTAAGAAAGTAGAGAGCAGTCAGGGTGGTTCCCTCCACCCCACCTCAATCATCCACTGAGAGGTATTACAGATATATCCATGGTTGCCATGTTTGTTTTGTTTTTTACAAAAGTTTTTATTGGAAGATACATCAGAGAAAAATGGTACACAGTAAATTGTTATGATCAATAATACAATGTTGTACAATAATTCACATTAAAAGTGTGTTGTGAGTAATTTTTCTGATTGAGCACAAAAGGCTAAAACATCTTGCTAGGCATTTTTTTTTTTAAAGGAGGTACTATATGGACCCAAGAAATGAAAATTACAATAGCATATCAGTAGATAGAGAGACCTTAGTGATTAAGGCAGGTCCCAATATGACCGTCTTTTGTTAAAAATGTACATATTATCGTGCAGTGTGTGGTGAATTCTCTCAGTAAGTTTCATGATTTCCATCCTAGACAGAACCTCCGACCATATAAGATTGTTTGATCTCCAATTATATGCAATCATCTACAGAATGGAACTAAACAGTGAGTGTATTAGTCTGTTGCATGATGTTATAATATTTGGTATGGAGGCAAACAAAAGGCATATTTGGTTTGTAGGTTCAATTGTTTTACCTGAAGCATCTTTAATTATGTTAGACGCAGCATGCCATATTGGTTTTAGAAATTTGCAGCTCCAGAATATGTGTACAAAAGTTCCTTGCTCTGAGTATCCTCTAAAGCAATTAGGGGAAGCTGTAGGGTAAAGGTCATGTATCTTTTTAGGGGTCAAATACCATCTAGTCCAGTGATGGCGAACCTTGGCACCCCAGTTGTTTTGGAACTACATTACCCATGATGCTCATGCACTCTGCAGTGTAGTGGAGCACCATGGGAAATGTTGTTCCAAAACATCTGGGGCGCCAAGGTTCGCCATCACTGATCTAGTCAATAGTTTTAGTGGTGTCTCTCTAAATGAGATGGCGCGGTTGCTTTTACGGAGGTTATCTAACATTTTTTCCCATGTCTGTGTCGTGATTGAGCAATCTAGTTCAGCTTCCCAATGTAGCATGGGTCCAAATTTCTCTGGTAAGGAAAGTCTGTTGAGATAACTATATAATTGGGAAATTAAACCTCTATCCCTCGGGGAGGCTATACAAATGTGCTCAAAATGTGTGTTTGGAGATTGTATTGATAATGCATAATGGTTTGCAAAGAAATTTTTAATTTGAATATATCAAGGGTGTTCCAAGCAAGGGAATCCATATTTAGAGATATTCAAAGGTGGGAAACTTCCTATAACAACTTATAGATCTAAGAGAGGTTAGGTCGTTTTTTAACCATAATGTGAAAGGACTGTGATCTTTATATGCCTGTGTAAATCTAGGATCCCCCAAAAATGAGGCCAATGGTGGGACTGCTGAAGAAACTTTAAGATTATCTTAATGTCTGAGCCACAGTTGAAAGGAATGTGCGACTATTATGTTTTTTTTGTTGTTTTTTTTTAGGATATTGCGATGAGTATTTATATCGGACCATAAAAGACCCTGAAGATATAGAGGGGAAATTGAGATAGATTCAAAGGATATCCATGGTATATTGTCTATATGGGCAAACCATTGTGCCAGCTGTGAGAATCTGGCTGCTAGAAAGTATAGCCATATGTTCGGGAGTCCAAGGCCGCCCTTGGATTGTGGTCTATACATCAGGGAATAGCTAAATCTGGGTTTTTTATCTGACCAAATAAATGTATTAATTTCCCTTTGGAGTGCTTCCAATCTAGATTTGAGGATGTTAATAGGGAGAGCTCGGAAGTAGTAGCCATGGTTGCCATGTTTTATCAAATTTTGTTTAATAACTGTGGAGGATGAATGTTAATTTATCATTAATCATGGTCCTATTTAACTTTTGTTTAGGATAGTCTATTGGACTAATGGTTGGTTCCAACAATGTGCAATGGCTATTCAGGCCGCTTTTATCATATAAAAGATCAGTCGTTCCCTAGTTTTGGGGATGTCGTCGTCTAATGCCGCGTACACACGGTCGGACTTTTCGTCTACAATAGTCCGACGGACGCCGACGGACTAAAGCTGGCTGACAATCCGATCGTGTGTGGGCTTCCCCGGACTTTCAGCGGACTTTTGAAGCCTCAAATCTGACGGACTTTAGATTTGAAACATGCTTCAAATCTTTACATCGTTATTACGCCGGACCCAGAAATCCGCTCGTCTGTGTGCTAGTCCGATGGACAAAAACCCACGCTAGGGCAGCTATTGGCTACTGGCTATCAACTTCCTTATTTTAGTCCGGTGTACGTCATCACGTACGAATCTGTCGGACTTTTGTGTGATTGTATGTAGGCAAGTCCGTTCGTAAGAAAGTCTGCCGCAAGTCTGCCAAAAGTCTGCCAAAAGTCCGTCGAAAGTCTGTCGGACTTTTGTAGCCGAAAAGTCTAACCGTGTGTACGCGGCATAAGAGGGCGGTGCCTGGCTTTCTGAAGATATTTTGTCCTGTAACCAATTGAATAAGGGTAAATGTCCTGGGCATAGCCACCATATGTGGATCATGTAACCTTCTTGGCCACATTTCTGAAAACACTGGGGAGAAGCCTGCTTGTTCATCTTAGCTATTCTGGTTGGGACCATATACCAGCGTAAATAATGAGACTGGACCCGCACCGTGGAGTGAATATAGTGAGTGAAAAAAAAACAAATGTAAATAAAGTACCGTATTTTTAGTGAATCCAAAATGTAAATGTGTGTGTATGTCTGCATACACACACACACACACACACACACACATACAAGATATATGCAATGGGGCTGCCGCTGTAGTGTGAGGTAAGTACCCCCAAAAAAATGATAAAAAAGAAATTAATACTCAGCGCTACCTCTCTATATCATAATTTGCATCTACTTACATCAAATATATGTCATATAATAACTTATACAGCAAAGTGCTAAAGTGCCAATAAATTCATACAATATGATACAATAAGGTGCAAAGAATAAAGTGCAATCAACAAAGTTCCTCTATTGTGGAGTACGGAAATGGTGACACATAGTTGTAATCTTGGTGACTTCCTGTGTTCCCCTCCTGGGTCCCCACTCACCAGATAGTAAAAATCAATGCGCCTTTGTGTTTAAAGATGGTATCTTCTGTCCAGCAAAATGGATAAGTTGGTTGTACCTCAGAGAATGGAATGGAATGGAACCTTCCCTCCTCCACCGCTTGTTATGGGTCCTACATACTTTACTCAATCATAGGTGATTGCAATGGTAAAGTTCAGTGAAGAGAGAGAGGATATAGTGTAATACTGCAAGATTTATTTAAAAGGTTTAAAATCATTACACCTACATCAAAAATCTTTAAAATGTGCAAAATTGCCGCCTTGGCATCCAAACAGCCTTCACAGATAGTCCTTAGCTTGACATGTTTCTCCCCTCCTGATGACGCCCAGTGGGAGGGGCGAAACATGTCAAGCTAAGGACTATCTGTGAAGGCTGTTTGGATGCCAAGGCGGCAATTTTGCACATTTTAAAGATTTTACACTTTATCCTCTCTCTCTTCACTTGTCCGAACTATACCATTGCAATCACCTATGATTGAGTAAAGTATGTAGGACCCATAACAAGCGGTGGAGGAGAGAAGGTTCCATTCCATTCCATTCTCTGAGGTACAACCAACTTATCCATTTTGCTGGACAGAAGATACCATCTTTAAACACAAAGGCGCATTGATTTTTACTATCTGGTGAGTGGGGACCCAGGAGGGGAACACAGGAAGTCACCAAGATTGCACCTATGTGTCACCATTTCCGTACTCCACAACAGATGATCTTTGTTGATTGCACTTTATTCTTTGCACCTTATTGTATCATATTGTATGAATTTATTGGCACTTTAGCACTTTGCTGTATATGTTGTTATATGACATATATTTGATGTAAGTAGATGCAAATTATGATATAGAGAGGCAGCGCTGAGTATTAATTCCTTTTTTATCAAATACCAGTGTAGCAATGTTTTGTAGTTGGATTCAACCAAAGCTGTATTAATTGACATTGCAGACAGGTTTTTCTCAAGATCTTGCAAATCTGGCACGTCTCATTGGATGTTAAGGTCTCTTTCCCAATATTCCATTTATGGTAGTTCATGGTCCTATTTGCAACCTCAGAATACCCAATAAGGAGACAGTATGCGACCAGTCTAAACTACGTGGCATGTTCACCAATGCCAGGAGTCTGGCGGACAAGATGGGAGAACTGTTGTACGAGGAGGATTTAGAATTTGTAGGAATTTCAGAGACTTGGTTCAACAGCTCTCATGATTGGCTGGCAACCATTCAAAGGTATTTCCTATATCGCACAGATAGAGAGGGTAAGAAAGGGGGAGGGGTATGCCTGTATATCAAAAATGATGTACAAGTGAATGTGAGAGATGACATCACTAAGGGAGCAAGGGAGGAGGTGGAATCAATATGGGTAGAGCTGCAAATGGATGAAACTAAGGGAAAAGTAATACTGGGAGTATGCTATAGGCCCCCTAGCCAGAGGGAGGAGGTGGAGGTGGACCTTCTATCACAATTTGGAGTAGCGGCAAGGATGGGAAGTGTCATCATAATGGGGGATTTTAATTTTCCAGACATAGACTGGGTGGAAGGAACTGCGCATTCATCTAAGGCGTGCCAGTTCCAAAATGTCTTGCAGGATAATTTCATGGGTCAGGTGGTAAACGTACCAACTATAAACAATGCGTTGCTAGACCTACTGTTTACTAACAATACAGACCTGATCACGGATGTGGAAATATGGGGCAATGTAGGAAACAGTGATCACAGGTCAATTCGTTTCAGTATAAATCACACTAATAGGAAACATAAGGGGAATACAAAGACACTGAATTTCAAAAGAGCCAACTTCCCTAAGCTGCAAGACTTGCTGGAAGATACAAATTGGGATAAAATCTTAGGAACAAAGAACACAGAGGAGAAATGGGTTTGCTTTAAGAGCATATTAAATAAGGGCATTAGTCAGTGCAACCCAATGGAAAATAAATTTTAAAAAGCTAATAAAAGTCCTGGGTGACTTAACTCCAATGTAAAAATGCATATAAAAGCGAAGGAGAACGCCTTCAAAAAATACAAGGCTGAGGGATCATCAGCATTCTAACTTTACAAAGAATGCAACAAGGAATGTAAGGGTGCAATCAGGGCGGCTAAGATAGAACACGAAAGGCACATAGTGGAGGACAGTAAGAAAAATCCCAAGAAGTTGTTTAAGTACATAAATAGTAAGAAAGGGAGGTCAGATCATATTGGCCCCATAAGGAATGATGAAGGTAATTTGGTTACTAAGGATGAAGAAATGGTGAAGATATTGTATTTATTCTTCTCCTCAGTTTTCACGAGGGAATCGGGGGGCTTCAGTAACCAAAACTGCAATGTTTATCCTCATGACATGTTACAGGATGCACCCTCCTGGCTAACAGAGGACAGAATTGGAAATAAGTTTTTCAAATCTAACATCAATAAGTCAGCGGGACCAAATGGCTTGCACCCGAGGGTACTGAAGAAACTCAGTCAAGTAACTGCCAGACCATTGTTCCTAATTTTTAACGAACAGTCTGCTGACTGGAATGGTACCAGCTGATTGGAGAAAAGCCAATGTAGCACCAATATTTAAAAAGGGCCAAGATACATCCCTAGGAACTACAGACCAGTTAGCCTAACATCAATAGTATGCAAGCTCTTGGAGGGGATGATAAGGGACTATATGCAAGATTTTACATAATGACAACGGTATCATTAGCAGTAATCAGCTTGGATTCATGAAGAATCATTCTTGCCAAACCAATCTATTAACCTTCTATGAGGAGGTGAGCTGCCATCTAGATAAAGGAAGGCCCGTAGACGTGGTTATCTGGATTTTGCAAAAGCATTTGATACAGTTCCCCATAAACGTTTACTGTACAAAGTAAGGTCAGTTGGCATGGACGATAGGGTGAGTACATGGATTGAAAACTGGCTATGGGCGTGAATTCAGAGGGTAGTGATAAATGGGGAGTACTCAGAATGGGCAGGGGTGGAAAGTGGGGTCCCCCAGGGTTCTGTCCTGGGACCAATCCTATTTTATTCATAAACAACCTGGAAGATGTGGTAAACAGTTCAATCTCTGTATTTGCAGAGGATACTAAACTAAGCAGGGCAATCATTTCTCCGCAGGATGCGGAAACCTTGCAAGAAGATCTGAACAAATTAATGGGGTGGGCAATTACATGGCAAATGAGGTTTAACCACTTCACATCCGGGCCATTTCTGACACTTCGCTCCTACATGTCAAAAATCATCATTTTTTTGCTATAAAATTACATAGAACCCCCAAACATTATATATGTTTTTTTAGCAGAGACCCTACAGAATACAATGGCGGTCATTGCAACTTTTTATCTTGCACGGTATTTGCGCAGCAATTTTTCAAACGCGTTTTTTTTGGAAAAAAAACAGTTTCATGCTTAAAAAAAAAACAAAACAGCAAAGTTAGCCAAATTTTTTTGCATTGTGTGAAAGATGAAGTTACGCCGAGTAAATAGATACCTAACATGTCACGCTTCAAAATTGCACACGCTCGTGGAATGGCGCCAAACTTTGGTACTTAAAAATGCCCATAGGCGACGCTTTAAAATTTTTTACTGGTTACATGTTTTGAGTTACAGAGGAGGTCTAGGGCCAAAATTATTGCTCTCGCTCTAACGTTCGCGGCGATACCTCACATGTGTGGTTTGAACACCGTTTTCATATGTGGGCGGGACTTACGTATGCGTTCGCTTCTGCGTGCGAGCTCACGGGGACAGGGGCGCTTTAAAAAAATTTTTTTTTTTTTTATTGTTAATTTTACTTAAAATTTTTTATTTTGACACTTTAAAAAAATATTTTTTTTTTTGATCACTTTTATTCCTATTACAAGGAATGTAAACATCCCTTGTAATAGGAATATGACACGATCAGTCCTCTTTACAGTGAGATATGGGGTCAATAAGACCCCACATCTCACCTCTAGGCTGGGAAGCCTAAAATAAAAAAAATAAATAAAACGATCGCCGCTTCACAGCCGAAGCGGCGCCGTTTTTTTGAATGCAGAGGCCGGGCGTGACGTCATAACATCGCGCCCGGCCTCCGAACGATCATAGAGACTCCGGCGACCATCTGGTCCGCCGGAAATCTCTATGGTGAACATCCGGCGCCGGCGGATCCGCTATCCGACTCACCGATCGCTGAGGTGAGTCGGTAGTAGCACCGGAGGGCGGCGGGAGGGGGGGGATGTCCCCTCCCGCCGCCCGTAAGAACGATCAAGCGGCGGAACAGCCGCTATGATCGTTCTTATGGTGTACGGAATCACCGGCTGAAAATGCCGGTATCTGAATGATGTCTGTAGCCTCAGACATCATTCAGATATAAGCCCTGAAAGTGGAGGCCGTCATATGACGGCCTCCGGATGTCAAGTGGTTAATGTGGAAAAATGTAAAATAATGCATTTGGGTGGCAAAAATATGAATGCAATCTACTCACTGGGAGGAGTACCTCTGGGGGAATCTAGGTTGGAAAAGGACCTGGTGGTCCTAGTAGATGACAGGCTCAACAATGGTATGCAATGCCAAGCTACTGCAAGCAAAGCAAACAGAATATTGGCATGCATTAAAAAGGGGATTAACTCCAGGGATAAAACGATAATTCTCCCACTGTACAAGACTCTGGTCAGGCCAAACCTGGAGTATGCTGTTCAGTTCTGGGCACCAGTACTCAGGAAGGATCTGCTGGAACTGGGAGGGAGTCCAGAGAAGGGCAACAAAACTTATAAAAGGACTGGATGACTTTAGTTATGAGGAAAGGTTACGAGCACTGAACTTGTTCTCTCTGGAGAAGAGACGCTTGAGAGGGGATATGATTTCAATGTACAAATACCATGCTGGTGACCCCACAATAGGGATAAAACGTTTCTGAATAAGGGAATTTAATAAGACACTTTAAAAATAAAATTTCAAAAAACTATTAGATAAACACCTGAACGACCACAACATACAGGGATATACAATGTAATCCTAACATAAAATCACACACATAGGTTGGACTTGATGGACTTGTGTCTTTTTTCAACCTCGCCTACTATGTAACTATGTCCAATGTTTTTAAGAGGTTTAGTAGTATGGAAATGCGACCTTTCACCAGGTCCATGGTTTTTCGGGAACTCTCAAACACAGTAAGGAGAAGGGACAAGTAGCTTTTTTAAATTTACCTTTGATATATGATATAAGCTTTTGTGACAAAAATGCTGCGCTAATTTCTACCACCTCAGAACTTAAGCTATTGACCACCTTAAATGAATAATTATGTGGCTAATCAAAATTCAAAAACAGTGATAACCATATATAACTGAATACATGCAGTAGCTCAAACATGTGCAAAAAACAATCAAAGTCCAAAAATGATAAGATTATAAGGCTCCAAAGAAAAAGTTAAGAAAGTATGACCACATCCACCAAAAAAAGGACTTGGAAATGAAGGCATCCGAAGATAGCTGTTAAAGCCTCCTCCAGATAGCAAAATGCAGGCTCACCAGATGGAAATTAACCTCTAACTATAGAAAAGTCAAAAAGAGCATCAACAGTGTTGTTCCGTAGTAATCCCCTCTTATATGGTCTACAGAAGGCTGGGTTTAGCTGCAATTCTCACCAACCATACTGTATGTGACTGGAATCTCTGTATTCAACCATCCATCCTCATAACTCATACAAGAAATATGAGCAAATGCCCCACATAGTGTAAAACCATCAAATAATTTTTTATCATAAAATTGTTATGCACTCACATTAAAAATTCCGCAATTGCGCTTATAGGAAAAACACTTTCTGGACAGAGAAATATGGCTTCCAGGAGGACCAGTTACCTAATGACATCAACAGCAGGTGTAACCAGATCTTGCTCTTGTTTATTTTGAAAACAACAGACTTCCTGGCCGGATAACCAGTTGAAAAGAAGAAAAAGAAAGCCCCCCAAAAAACGAATGCAGCCACCACAATTCATAGGAATTGGTAAGCTGCAATTTAAAAAAAAGTTTGCTTTTTTTTTTAATTACTGCTTTAAAACCCCTAGAACATTATATGTTTTTTGAACGTGGAGGTCCTGTAGAATAAAAATATGGTAGTAGCAATTTTTTATGTTGCATGATTTTTGCACAACTGTTTATCAAATCTATATTTTCTGGAACAAATACACTAAAATAAATTTTTGTTCACACAAACACAATTTAATTCCCATTTTTTGTACAATATCAAAGATGAGGGTAGTGTTGAATAAATAGATACCAATTATGTAATTTCTCAAAACTGTGTGTGCCTGTGAAATGGCAAAACTTAAAAAAAACATAAAATGATCAATAGATGACACTTTAAATGCTATTACAACTCATCAGTTTGGAGTTAACTATAAATGAGGGGCCTAAAATTATTTTATTTTACTCTGGCTTATGCAGCATTATATCACATGTGTGGCACAATCCTTTGCATACACGTGTGTGCTTTATCTGTGCATTTGCATTTGTGTATGCGCAGGGGTGCTTTTAATTATATTAAAAATTTTATTATATTTTTGCGGTTTTTTTTACCTCTTCCGAACCACTCGCCATCATTATGCAGCGGCTCTTAGAAGTGGAATATCGTTGTTATGGCAGCAGCTAGCTGCCATAACCCCAGTATCCACTTCTTCAGCAGGCGGTCCGCTTTCAGATAAAAGTGGTCTTAGCGGCAGATTCACAGCGAGATCACTTTTATCGGTGGCGGGAGAGGCCCCCCCTCCCGCCGCGCTCTGGTGCCCTTCGCCGCTTAGCGGAGCCTGGGTAAAACAGCCTGTCCTCTGCAGGATACTAAAAAGAAGGACACTTGTTCTCTGTTCAGAACAGTGTTTTTATGCTAATTAGAGAACTTTAGCTCTAATGCAGCTGGGGTTGTGCAGGGAGACCAGAAAATCTGGGATGGGGTCCTCCATTCAGGGGGGCGGCATACCTATTCATTGTCCTAAGCGCAGCCAATATACACATTCACCAGAAAATCTGGGAAACCAACACGTGGCCACAGGACCGCAAACAATTCGAAAAAGGGTGACTGAAAAGGACTGCTCCAGTTATTGAATATCTGCTCTTATTTCTCATGCTAGTAAAATTGTCCTTGAAATCATAGCATAGAAAAGGAATTACTTGCATTGACCATAGAAAGGGAATTACAAGTTTTTCAAGCTGCCAGGTTATGGCACCTGTGACCACATTGAAAACCAGTGCTGGATCTTGAAGAACTGCCCAGAATTGTAAAAATTGTCCACATGTGCTTTATTGATTACAAGAAAGCTTTTGACTGTGTCAGTCACGACGAGCTGTGGAGAATCCTACAAGAGCTTGAGGTGGCAACACATCTAGTCAACTTGGTACATTCGCTGTACACAAACCAAGAAGCTACCGTACAAACACTATATCACCAATCAAGGACACTGATTGGTTCACAATAAAGGGGAGTGTGGCAAGGTTGCATTCTTTCACCTTTCTTGTTCAAACTGTTTGCTGAGTGATCATGAAGAAGCTGGAAGAATCAAAATTTAGAGTAAAGATTGGAGGAAGGAACATCAATATTCTACTATATGCTGATGTCACAACACCTTATGAGACTACTCTGCTTTATTGTTGCATATAGTTACATAGTATGAAAAAAAGACACAAGTTCCTCAACTTCAATCAATGGTAATTTTAAAAAAAAAAAACGTATACGGACAGATGATCCAGAGAATGACAAAAAAAAACCCCTAGAAAACATGGTCCAATTAGCTTCAGCGGGACAAAAGATTCCTTTCTGTTCCCCAAGGTAATCGGATATTGCCTGGATCAACATATGGGTGTTGATTTACTAAAGGCAACTCCACTTTGCACTACAAGTGCACTTAGGCTACTTTCACACTGAGGCGCTTTGCAGGCGCTATAGTGCTAAAAATAGCGCCTGCAAAGCGCCCTGAAAGAGCCGCTCGATTCACTCCAATGTGAAAGCCCGAGAGCTTTCACAATGGACGGTCAAAAAAGTCCTGCAAGCCGCATCTTTGCAGCGCTATAGGAGCGGTGTATTCACCGTTCCTAAAGCGCCCCTTCCCATTGAAAACAATGGGGCAGTGCCGCAAACTCGCTGGCAAAGCGCCGCTGGAGTGGCGCTTTGCGGGCGGTTTTAACCCTTTTTCGGCCGCTAGCAAGGGTTAAAACCGTCCCGCTAGTGGCCGAATAGCGCCCGCCCACCCCAGTGTGAAAGTAGCCTGAGAAGTGCAGTCGCTTTAGATCTGAGGGGAAGATCTGAAATGAGGGGAAGCTCTGCTGATTTTATCATCCAATCATGTACAAGCAAAAATGCTGTTTTTTTATAATCCTTGCATGTCCCCCTCGGATATACAGCGACTGCACTATCAAGTGCACTTGCAGTGCAAAGTGGATTTGCCTTTAGTAAATAAAACCCATGGCATCATTACCTATCAATGTTAATATCTAGTTATAATCTGTGCATTTAGAAATGCATTTAGTGCTTTTTAAAACAATCAACTGAGCTGGCCAGAATTGGTTCCTAAGAGAGTATATTCCACATTTTTACAGCTCTTACTATGAAGAAGCCCCTTTTCCTTTATACATTGAATAACTTTGCACTCTCCCCTTAATTGTCTCTTCTCAGTTCAGCTAATCTTTCCTTATAGCTGAGGTTCCCCTTGCATTATTTTGATTGTCCTTCTCTGCATTGTCTCCAGTTTCCCAATATTCTTTAAATTAACTGAACTTCTTTATGAAGACTTACTAATGCATTGTACAATTTTTGTAATTTTGTATGCCTCTCTCTCTGCAGTCTATACCCCCTTCTTGAACACTGACTCCCCCAGTTGTACTCCCCCTAGAACAGGGGTCCCCAAACCCCGGGCCACACTGCCTCCTGTATCCCTTCAGCTATTGTGCATGTGTTGACTCAGTGAAGCAATCAAGAAAAGCAAGTCGCGCCGAGCTTGAGCCAAAGATTTCCCTGAAAGGACCTAACTACATAAGTGCCAGGCAACAACTAACAATGCCGATCCCTGGGATCACACAAGGGGATACAGGATTTAATGGGCGGGACAGTGCAGATCCCCAGGGACACACAGGAAGGGTTACTGCTCTCCTCTGCTCATACACTGCACAGAGAAAACTGCATCTGGTGGTAGGCGATGGTGGCAAGTGACATGCTGCATCTGGTGGCAGGCGACAGTGGCAAGTGACACGCAGAGGTTGATTTACTAAAACTGGGGAGTGCAAAATATGTTACAGCTGTACATGGTAGACAATTAGCTTCTATCTTCAGCTTGTTCAATTAATCTTTAACAAAAAAACCTGGAAGCTGATTGGTTTCTATGCAGAGCTGCACCAGATTGTGCACTTTCCAGTTTTAGTACATCCCCCTAGCTGCATCACCACGGCGACAGTGGCAAGTGTCACGCTGCATCTGGTGGCAGGCGACAGTGACAAATGACAAGCTCAGGGCTCCCACTGATTCTGCATTATGGTGAGTTAAACTACTTATATAGAACAATGTAATAATATAA
This sequence comes from Lithobates clamitans, assembly GCA_037952925.1. NCBI lineage: Eukaryota > Metazoa > Chordata > Amphibia > Anura > Ranidae > Lithobates > Lithobates clamitans. The sequence goes on along the minus strand of JBBGZY010000052.1, from coordinate 1,681,918 downwards.
ATAATGCTCTTCCATCATTGATGATGATCCATTCCCCCGACAACACCGTTATCAACCCATCATTTGCCTAGGTCTGGAAACCAGAAAGTAACCGAAGAAATGTAAATAATTTAAAGAAAAAAATAAGATCATTTTGAAATTGATTGCAGCAACATGTCTCAAAAAAAAGTTGGGACAAGGCAACAAAAAGCTGGCAAAGTACAACCCCAGTTCCAAAAAATGTTAAGACAAGGCCAACTGTAGCATCCCCTCTTCTTTTAACAACACTCTATACACGTCTGGGAACTGAGACCAGGTGCTGGAGTTTTGGGAGAGGAATGTTTTCCTATTTGTGCCTGAGCATATGCTGCTCTAAAACCTGGGTATATCTTTCAGCATTGAAGGTGCCTTTCTAGATGTGCAAGCTGCAGGCACTAATGCACCCCCATACAATCAGAGATGCAGGCTTTTGAACTGAGCACTGATAATAAGCTGGAAGGTCCCTCTCCTCTTTAGTCTAGAGGATGTGGCACCTATGGTTGCCAAAAAATGTCAAATTTTTATGACAGGTGACTTTGGCTGTGGCCAATCACAGAATAATCAACTCTGTGGGAGAGAGGGGGTTGCCTGGGTAAACGTGGGAAGTGCCTGGGTAAACGTGGGAAGTACCTGGGTAAATTATTTTCTTTTACCTGTAAAGTCGCTTCAATATAGATGGAGATCCGACTTGGAGGCAACTTCCATTGAAATCTATGGGTTGTAGGGGTGCAACGGATCAAAAATCTCACGGATCGGATCGATCCTCGGATCAGAGTCACGGATCGGATCGATCCTCGGATCAGCATAAAAAAAAAAAACAAAAAAAAAAAAACACACAAATCTTGTTACACCCACCGGAGTTTTAGATTTAAAAGCCATTTTCAACACAAAACCGAGCTTATATGCATAAATACAGTATTTGTGCATATAAGCTCAGTTTTGTGTTGAAAATGGCTTTTAAATTTAAAACTCTGGTGGGTGTAACAAGATGTCCGCTTGCCCCCTTCTCACTCTATCATTTATTGTACTGTGCAGGAGTGTGGGGTGTAGCAAGATGGCGGCGACGAAATGTCACTTCCTGTCGAGACAGCGGCCACTTCCGGGTGTACCAAGATGGCCGCCGTTCCGGAGCTAGGCCGAAGCCGGGGCCTTTCCTATGGCTGAGGCCCGAAAAGTGCTCCGCGGATCGCGGGTGTGCCGATCCGCGGAGGGTGATCCGAACGGATCACGGATCGGCAACGATCCGTTGCACCCCTAATGGGTTGCCTAGAAATCGCCTTGAAGTAGTACAGGAACCTTTTCTGAAGTCGGAGCAACTTCAGTAGTTTACATTAAGACAGCTCACATTTACTTCTATGGCATTTCTTATGTCCAGCAACTTGGGGCGACTTGGGACTTACAAGTTGGATCCCAAGTCACTGTAGTATGAACCGACACTTCTTTTTTGAGACGTGTTGCTGCCATCAATTTCAAAATTACCTTATTTTTTTCTTAAAATGGTACATTTTCTCAGTTTAAACATTTGATATGTTTTCTACTTTCTACTGGAAATAAAATATGGGTTTATGAGATTTGCAAATCATTGCATTCTGTTTTGCATTCTGTTTTTATGTAGATTTTACACCGCGTCCCAACTTTTTTTAAATTGAGTTGTAGATTAAAAAGTAAGGGTCCCAGCACTGAACCTTGGGGTACAACGCTAATAACCTTAGACCAGTGGTTCTCAACCTTTCTAGTGTCGTGACCCCCTGATAAAATTTCACAGGTTGTGAGGACCCCTAACAGTAAAATTATTTTCGTGGCATGGGTTGTCAGCACCCAAGGCATGACAAGTAATTTGCGCCCCTAACCCACAGACATTTAGCGCTGAGGTGGGGGAAGAAAGGGATGAGTGGCAGTGCCCGTGGGGGTTGGGATAAGTGGCAATGCTGAGGAGAGTTCTGATCAGCCAACTTGGGTGCTCTGATCAAGGTCATCTGCTGATCTTAGAACTGTAGTGGGGACTGGCAACTACAATCACAGGTAGTGTTACTCACTGCTTCTCAAGCTTCACTGTGCCACAGGCTCCAGGGACAGCCCTGCTAGGCGGCCGCAAAAAGGCTGGGAGAGGTGCGGGCTTCAGGAACAGCCCAGGATTTGGTGACCCCTGGCAAATCATCATTTGACCCCCAGGTTGAGAACCACTGCCTTAGACCATTCAGAGTCTGAATCATTAATTACTACTCTCTGAACACAGTCTTTAAGCCTGTTTAGCCGTTTACAAGCTGAAGCCTAATGCTGGCCATACACTATACAAAAAATCGGCCAAACCCATTTTCGAAAAACATTCGGCCGTGAGCGCAAACGATAGTGCCATTATATAATGACCGATAAATCATTCAGTGGACTTAAATGAATGCATTTTTTGTTTTTACATATACCTAGTGCAGACAGTTCGGACGGGAAACACATTAACCTTTCAATTTATCGTTCGTTTCCAAACTTATCCTTCGTTTTTTTGGCTCTAAAATGTCCCAACGATTATCGATTTTATGCCCATTAACTGGCCGAAAAATTAACAAACTGTCTAAATGACCGAATTTTGGGCAATTTTTCGTATAGTGTATGGCCAGCATTAGACATCATATTACACATTAGTTATGTGTGGGGAACTGTGTCAAATGCTTTTGCGAAGTCCAAGTATGCTATATCCACAGACACTTTTTTCTCTATGTTTTTTGCCTACATGTTAATGAAAAGTTTAACAATCAATACTATTTATTGCTTATATTATTGTTTTCTAGGAAAAAACTCTCCTGGTTTATTATCAAATTCTCAAGTATGTCCCTTATCTATAGAAGTTTAAATAACAGGTCTATAGTTATATTGTAAAAACGTTGATCCTTTTTTAAATATAGGCACCACACTGGCCTCGTGTGTACTAGTGGTACTGAACCAGTGATTAAATAGCATGTAAAAATTATGGCTTTGAAATAGCAGAGAGCAACTCTTTAAAATGGTTATACAACAAATCATCCTACATGAGTTGTACTTGTTTATCTGAAGTCTTCTTTTCTCTACATCCATTCAAAGTCCAGGCGTTTATTGAGAAAAGCGACAAGTACATCAAGTCAATGCGTTTTGGGAGCAAGGGCTCTCCCTTTTTCAGGGCTGCTGTTGCATGCTGTTAAATGAGAATGATTCCCATGCTGGTTTCATATTTGCAACGTTTCGGAGGTAAAACTGACAAAGTGACAGCTGAGGTTAATTGCTGCCCCTGGAACCTCAGCTGTCACTTTGCCAGTTTTTCCTCTGAAACTTCGCAATTATATAACCGGTGTGGGAACCATTACCAGTTAATAGCATGCAGCAACAACCCTGAAGAAGGGAGAGCCCTTTCTCCCGAGGCACGTTGGCTTGATGTACATGTCGCTATTCTCAATAAATGCCTCCTAATCTACCATCAAACTTGCATGCTTTTGGACATTGGGCACGCCTTCTTTATTCCAAGTCTGCGCATTTCATGGGAAATTTCATTTTTCATTCCAAGCCTCTGCATTTCATTTCAGCCAATATAACAAACAAAATAAATATTGGAGCATATAAAACCAGATGTTTCACTGGATATTATATAGTTACATAGTTAGTTTGGTTGACAGAGCCACCCCTGCCCCAACCCCTTCCCCTGTTTAGGGAATATGGCCTGGTATGGTTCAGGAGGGGGGCATTCGCTCATCCCCCTCCCCTTCCTGGCTTGCATTCCAAAATACCCTAAACCTAAATACAACAAAATCCCAGCACCAACAACTAGAAAATGTACCTTCTAATGGCAACAACTAGAAGAACAAGTACAGAAACTTCCTGGTATGCTGGTCATGTGATATGTGATGTTTGCAATCTCCAATCCTTGCTGTAGCACAGAGCTCTGTATGTCTGAGACCTCACAAAAATTTAAAGGATTAAGGCTCAGTTCACACCCAATGCCATAGCGGCTCCCAGCAGGGGTCTTTTGCATCCCAGTTCACCGTTTCAGGTCCAATTTCAGCCAGAATTTAGGGCTGAATTTGGACCTGAAATGGACCAAAAGACGCACAGGGCTCCTGTGCAAAATTTGCACCAGAGCCGCATCAGGGATATGTGAACCGGCTCCATAGAGAGCTGGTCACAATCGCCTGCTATTGCGAATTAGATGCAGGGATCCCGCATCCAATTTGCAAAGTGTGAACCCAGCCTTAGGAAAGTGAGCAAGGACGTAATCTTTCTGTGGGCAATCTGAGGCTACTCAAATATGGTGGTGGCAGGGGGACACATGCAACACTTGTGCATCTCCGTACTGGGAAAACATGGACCTGCATTGGGCCCACAGTAAAACGCCCCATGTGAATGGACCCTTAGACTAATCTCACAAAATACAGACCATACTGCAGCTTAAACCATGGCACTGTTGCATATATTTATATAAAGTTGAAATGGGGTAATAATTTCATATAGTGTACATAAAGTTTACACACAGAAATAATGCAAAGTACACTTTAAATCTCTCCTCCTCCTATAAGAATTTTCAGTGCAGCAGCACTCTTTCTGTTCAGTTATTCCCCTCATGCCCGGCACACTCTTTCAAACAAAATGGGTAAGGTTAAAGGAATATGATCCACATTCAAACTAACTCTTCAAACACAGGCAATTTTCTTCTGAAACTTCTTCCTAGCTACATGGTACTTGGAGAAGTTTAAAGGTTTTTTTTCTTCTTCTTCAGCCCCCCCAGTAGGCGGGGAAAATCTCTGGTGTCAAACTTCAAAGGAAATCCTGAGTTCACGTTGCATTCATGTTGAACTCACAGCTTAACCACAGACTTCTAAAGCACCCACGCCCAAAAACATGCTGGTTTTTAAACTGCACTAGAAGCCGCACGGACATGTCAAACTAGAAAGGAAGGTGCACAGGTCTTACTGAATTACTCCAGAAGCCTTGTGTGATAAAAGCAAATATCCTTTTCTTTCAGGTACAAAATCTATTTGCTCTAACTCGTTACAAATGGGATACCTCTAACCCGGACCATTTAGGGACTGCAGTTGGTGAGGGCTCTGCTAGTACTACAAAGGCTGTTTTAACAGTGTATTTTATTTTATTCTCAGGTTAAATCAAAAAGACAGTTTGGATAAGTATAGTTGGAAAAGATATAACTTGGTCTTTTATAGAAATATTTAACTGATGTGTGTTTTTCCTCATGAGAAAATTAATAATTGCTGCCCATATGACTTCTTTTTGCATGTTATCATTTTGGTGTAATTACTGGTTGTATATTTAAATAAATAAATAAATAAATCAATTAGACAACAACTAGGCTACGTTTGGTTTCTACATTGGCTTTTAACCACTTGAAGACCAGGCCTATTCTGGCATTTCTCTCCTACATGTAGAAATCTGTATTTTGTTTTGGCTAGAGAATTACTTAGAACCACCAAGCATTGTAAATATATTTTTTAACAGAGGCCCTAGAGAATAAAATGGTGGTTGTTGCAATTTTTTATGTCACACGGTATTTGTCCAGCAGTTTTTCAAACGCAAATTGGGAAAAAATGCACTTTAATTAATTTTACTGCAAAAAAAAACATAATATATAACCACATTTGTGGTAAAACATAAAAGCTGATGTTACACTGTGTAAATAAATACCTAACGTGTCACTCTTTAAAACTGTGCACGCTCAGGGAATGGCTACAAACTATGATACTTAAACATCTCTATAGGTGGCGCTTTAAAATGTTTTACAGGTTATCAGTTTAGAGTTACAAAGGAGGTCTGGCACTAGAATTATTGCTCCCGCTATAACATTCGCGGCAATACCTCACATGTGTGGTGCGAACACCATTTACATATTGATTAAAATTTGTTCTTGGTGGTTCCGCGCAATGGGTTTGAGAAAACAAAGAACTGCAGCCCCTACAGATACAACCACGTGAGTGGAGTACAAGAATTGATTGGGAGAGATGTAGGTGTGGTGCTGTTCATATAAGGTCTGTGCCTTGTAATGTAATTTGAAATAAACTTGGATGTACTATAAGGATTGGAGTGATCTAAGGTGACTGATGTTTACAAATTGACATCATAAATAAAGGATACCGTATATACTCGAGTATAAGTCGAGTTTTTCAGCACATTTTTTTGTGCTGAAAGTGCCCCCCTCGACTTATACTGGAGTCAAGCACTTTTCTGCAGCAAAAAATTTCATTTTCCAAACCGACTTTGGGGCCCCGTATCTCAGGGCTACTTGGTGCTAGGAACCCCAAATTTGGTGTGCAAACACAGTGGACCTGGTGCCATAACATATCCAAAGCTGGGGTTCCTAGCGCCAAGTGGCCCCGAGATACAGGGCCAAAAAATAGGTTTGGAAAATGTCATTCTCTGCTGCAGAAAAGTGCTTGACATTTTTATGAACCGATTTTTGGGGCCCTGTATCTCGGGGCCACTTGGTGCTAGAAATCCCAGCTTTGGATATTTTACGGTGCTATTTCCACTGGGTTTGCACACCAAATCTGGGGTTCCTAGCACTAAGTGACCCCGAGTTACGCAGCCTCAAAGTTGGTCAACTGTGTCCATCTGCAGCAATGTCATTTCGGGACACTTTGGGTTCAGAGACCCCAAATTTTGGCTGCAGCTAGGGGGCATCTAGGAACACTTAACTACTGAGTTTGAAGTTCGGGGGACCTATGGCTGCAAATGGGCACAGTGAGGCTGCAAATGGGCATTGTTGACCCTCTTTTCCACTTACAGTAGCTGTGCATTTCTCACCCTCGTCTTATACTCGGGTCAATAAGTTTTTCCCATTTTTTTGTGGTAAATTAGGGCCTCGACTTATACTCGGAACGACTTATACTCGAGTATATACGGTAAGTGATATGCAAACAAAAAATGATTTAACAAATATTTGAGGTGATGAAGTGTTTGTTTTTCTTGGCTGCTGCAACTTTTAAATAAAAACAAATTAAATAAAGTGATAAGTGATTCAAATATATTTGTGTTACAACTCCTGCATTAGATATATAACAATCAGAATAGTGCAGTACATTGTAGTTGCAATCTTTCAAACAATATACTAAAAAGTTTGTTGCAAAAAATTAAATAAAATATATTTGATATATATTCCCAAATAAAGTGACTGGTGCTCTTCAAAAAAGTGACTTTTTCTTGCTCTTCCATCTATGGTGCTACATATATGTGGCTGCAATCTTTCAGACAATATACTAAAAAGTTTGCTACAAAAAAATAAAAAAAATATTCAATAAAATACCATGGATATATATTCCCAAATAAAGTGACTGGTGCTCTTCAAAAAAGTGACTTTTCCTGTGCTCTTCCGTCTATAGTGCTGGTGCCATTTTTAGGCCTCATGTACACTGCTGCTGCTAAACGGACGTTCAGAGGCAGTTGGCTGCTTTTTTTCAGCTGCTCCTGAACTCATCCAATGTTATCTTATTACTACATGTACACAGGTTCAATTAATGTCGTTTTTAGGCAGCTCAGTTTAGAGGTCTTTTTGGAACGCAAAAAATGAGTTCAGACGCTGAGTTTAGAGGCATTTCAAGCGCTAAACGCGGCTAAACAAGGTAACTCACGTTTAGCCGAGTTTCGTTTACAGGCGTTTTTCATTTTTGGCTATTTTGAAAAAAAAAATAATTTTTTTTTAAACGCTTCTAAACACAAACGCGGCATGCAAACGCAGCTAAACGGACGTTTTAAAAGTGGGTTACTATCTGTCAAATTCAGTCATTCAGGAGAGGTTGTAAAAATGTCCCATGTACATTAAGCCTTATAGTGCCCCTTTTGTAATTGCACTCACTGAATTTCCTCACCCCACACAGGGGTATTGCGCATTCACTGTATATGCCACTGTGCAGCACTCTATGGATCCTCAGTGTGTTTAATTCTGATACGATCCTCTGTATGTCTCATATATGGAAAAAGAAAGAAGTACCCATAGCATAATACCGCTTTAAAAACTTTATTGCATACAAAAAAACGTGGATATATAAATCATATTTACACTGTATATGACAAGCAAGTTTAAAATGTGAAGCAGCCGGGTTGATACACGATCCACAGTCCTAACCAGAAGTGACACAAAGACGCTTAGTAACTCCGCCCATTTACACCCCCCCACCCCGTGAAAAGCTACAGCGCCTACAGACGATGGGATCTATATTAATGCATCAGCGACAGTGAAATAACCCCCTTCCTGCTGCATAGTACCAATACCATTGCTAATTAAGCAAACTCCCCTCACCAGTGCCCATTAATGCCGCCTCACTATGCCCATAATTGCAGCCTCAATGTGCCCATAATCGCAGCCTCTGTGACCATAATCGCAGCCTCTCTGTGCCCATAGTTTCAGCCTCTCTCTTTGTGCCCATAATCGCAGCCTCTATGTGCCCATAGTTTTAGCCTCTCTCTCTGTGCCCATAATCGCAGCCTCTGTGCCCATAATTGCAGCCTCTCTGTGCTCATAATTGCAGCCCCTCTGTGACCCTAATTGCAGCCTCTCTGTGCCCATAATCGCAGCCTCTCTGTGACCATAATTTCAGCCTCTCTCTCTGTGCCCATAATTGCTGCCTCTGTGCCCCTAATCGCAGCCTCTGTGCCCATAATTGCAGCCTCTCTGTGCACATTTTTGCAGCCCCTCTGTGACCATAATTGTAGCCTCTCTGTGCCCATAATCGCAGCCTCTGTGCCCATAATTGCAGCCTCTCTGTGACCATAATCGCAGCATCTGTGACCATAATCACAGCCTCTCTGTGCCCATAATCGCAGCCTCTATGTGCCCATAGTTTCAGCCTCTCTCTCTGTGCCCATAATCGCAGCCTCTGTGCCCATAATTGCAGCCTCTCTGTGCTCATAATTGCAGCCCCTCTGTGACCATAATCGCAGCCTCTCTGTGACCATAATTTCAGCCTCTCTCTCTCTGTGCCCATAATTTCAGCCTCTCTCTCTCTGTGCCCATAATTGCTGCCTCTGTGCCCATAATCGCAGCCTCTCTGTGACCATAATTTCAGCCTCTCTCTCTGTGCCCATAATTTCAGCCTCTCTCTCTGTGCCCATAATTGCTGCCTCTGTGCCCATAATTGCAGCCTCTCTGTGCCCATTATTGCAGCCCCTCTGTGACCATAATCGCAGCCTCTGTGACCATAATTGTAACCTCCCTGTGCCCATAATCGCAGCCTCTGTGCCCATAATCGCAGCCTCTGTGCCCATAATTGCAGCCTCTCTGTGACCATAATCGCAGCATCTGTGGCCATAATCGCAGCCTCTCTGTGACCATAATCGTAGCCTCTGTGACCATAATCGCAGCCTCTGTAACCATAATCGCAGCCTCTGTAACCATAATCGCAGCCTGTGTGACCATAATCACAGCATCTCTGTAATCATAATTGCAGCCTCTCTGTGACCATAATTGCAGCTTCTCTGTGACCATAATCGCAGCCTCTGTGACCATAATCGCAGCCTGTGTGACCATAATCGCAGCCTCTGTGACCATAATCGCAGCCTCTCTGTGACCATATTTTCAGCCTCACTTTGCCTATGAATGCAGACTCACCATAGCCTGCCCTGGATGCATAACTAACACAGCCGACATCTCCTGCAGCGCTGTGTGTCACACAGCTGGGTCTGTGTGTGTATTCGGCGGCGTAACAAGGTCCCGCCCCCCTAGACTGGCTCGTGTAATAGGCGGAACACTGATTCAATCTGCTATCACATGAGCCAGTCTAGGGGGGCGGGTCCTTTTTACGACGCTGCCGAACACACACACAGACCCAGCTGTGTGACACACAGCGCTCCCGGCGCTGTGTGTCAAACAAGAGGAGCAGGTGGGAGGGGAGCGCTGCAGCCACAGATCAAAGCGGTCTGTAGCGTGGCCTCTACTGCGCCCCCCTTCCTCCAGTAAACGGTCCCGCCCAGGGCATCCGCCCCTTCTGCCCACCCCTTGTACCGGCCCTGTACACATGCATTCACCTCTGTGCATGAGCACAGGGGGTGTTTAAAAAAATGTTATTATTATTATTAATTTTATTTATTATTATTATTTTTTTACACTGTGCCTTTCAAATTTTTATTCTATTACATTTATTGCTATCAAAAGAAATGTAAACATCCCTTGTGATAACAACAGTGGCTGCATATTATGGGCATAAAGGCTGCAATAGATGGAGCACAGTTGGCTGCAATTGATGGGGCACAGTTGGCTGCATATGATGGGCTCATTTGGCTGCATATGATGGGCACAGTGGCTGCAATTGATGTTTTTGTTTCAGAATTTTTCAGTTCATTTGCGCCCCCCAAAAAATTTTGAGCACCAGCCGCCACTGCATATAGGGTCTTTAAAACGCCAGATCTTTCCTCTACCCTTGAAAGCATGAGATTAAAAAGAAAAAAACATTGATCTCATGCTTTCCAGAAAAAAATTGCTCTGTTTACATTTTCTCTAACGAATTGCTTGTCGCTTCTGGTCCCCGATCACCTCTGTTAGTACCAGTGAGAACTGGATCAGATCCTGGGCTCTCCGGTGGGACAGTAGAGCCTGGAAAACCATTAGAGAGCAGCAGAAGGAAGGGGGTGAGCCCCCCGCCAGTTGTAAAAGTAGCTGCTAGGATCGCTTTTACAGTATAGGTCATCCCTAACTGGAAAGAAACGATACTGGGGTTATGGCTGCAGCCATGGCTCGGGTATAACTGCTTGAACGCAGTGAAATACATGTACGTGAGTGTGCAGCAAGTGGTTAAGTAGTAAGTCTGGCAGGCCAATCCAACACTTAAACGCTCACCAAATTATGGGTGTAAAAGTACTTATTAAATCTTACCATATATATTTGATTTTCTCTTGTTCAGCCCATGGACTGAATAAGAGGAAATCTAGAGATTGCTCTATCTGCTCTAAGCAGCGTGGATCAAGTAACCTCCAGTGCTATGGTATTCGGCCAGCAGCAGGACCCTCAGCAGCCTGAATACCTGCATAGTCAGCATTCAAGCTGTGTATGGCCAGCTAAGTCAAACTCATACATATGGTGGTGGATGTGCTGTTGCAGTGGCCCAAACATAGAACATGACTTTCTGACCATGTTTGCTTACTGTTTTGTATTGCTCCCTTTAGAGATATATAGTGAATAAAATATCATCAGCTAAAAAAATGCAAATACAGAGAAAATATTGCTGGATGTAGAAAAATGGAAAAACCCATGTCCCCCCAATAGGCTATTAAGTGTTTCAAAAAAATCTAGTATTTATTGTTTTCAGTTAGTAACCAATATATTCTGCAGTCCTTTACAAAGAAATTTAAATTATATGCACTAAATTGAGTTTTCAGTTTAAAGTTTACACTACATTCATACAGATGCATACACTCAAGGTAATGCCGTGTACACACGGGCGGACTTTTCGACCGGACCGGTCTGACGGGACGAATCCGTCGGACAATCCGACCAAGTGTGGGCTTCACTGGACCTGCAGCTGACTTTTTCGGTCAAAAATCAGACAGACTTTAGATTTGGAACATGTTTCAAATCTTTCCGACAGACTCGAGTGCGGTCGAAAAATCCATTTGTCTGTATGCTAGTCCGACAGACGAAAACCGACGCTAGGGCAGCTATTGGCTACTGGCTATCAACTTCCTTATTTTAGTCCGGTCATAGGTCATCACGTACGAATCCATCTAACTTTGGTGTGATCGTGTGTAGGTAAGTCCGTTCATTCGAACGTCTGTCGAAAGTCCGTCAGAAGTCCGTCGAAAATCCGTTGGAAACACCGTCGGACCTTTGATGCCGAAAAGTCCGCCCGTGTGTACATGACATAAGAGAAAATCTGGTAAGTGGATTAACCTGTGAGGAAACTACAACACTCAAACCATGCAGTTAATGCCTATAGTAGAAGCTACGTGAGACCAGAACTACAAGAAAAGAGAGCTGACCACCTAGCCCCTACAGACCAAACCCATGATAACCTGGAGCACTATTATTTATTTGTGTTTCATATTAATATAGTAACAATATATTATACAGTACTTTACAGTGTACATAGAATCAATCACATTACTCCTTGCCCCTGAGGATCTCACAAACTAATGTCTCTACCACAGTCCAGCTGACTCCAATTTACTCAAAAGCCTATTAAAGGATTTGTATAGGCATAATAGAAATTTGCCTCCAAACTTTCCTCTCCCCCTCTAGAGAAAGTCCTAGCATTCATTTTTTTTTTCTTTTACTGCGTTCCTGTTGCGAGAAACAGCTTTTATTACTGCATGTACACAGTTTGTAATTATAGTGGTTATCACACAACTATATTAGATAAAGTCCCATCTGAAATCAAGCAGAATGGCGTGCTTTATACTGGATGGGCTTTTCCTATATATGACCATAAGAGTGTTTTAAAGTAATATGAAAGAGCACAGCATATTTGTTTTAAAATATAGATATTATGTAAACAATTATATTTTTATAAATACATATGGCACTAGGATCTCATTAAACTCATCAACAATACATAACATATGGTAGCAATCATACACTACAAATGTCACAAAAGGCAGTAAAGATACTGTTATAACATAAACAAAGTAGATAAAAAGTAAGAGATTCGTCTAATATATGACCATATATATATATATATGACCATAAGAGTGTTTTAAAGTAATATGAAAGAGCACAGCATATTTGTTTTAAAATATAGATATTATGTAAACAATTATATTTTTATAAATACATATGACACTAGGATCTCATTAAACTCATCAACAATACATAAAACATGGTAGCAATCATACACTACAAATGTCACAAAAGGCAGTAAAGATACTGTTATAACATAAACAAAGTAGATAAAAAGTAAGAGATTCGTCTAATCACAAAAGGATACCCAAATGAAAGATGCAAGAAATGGTGTAGTCAAGTTGCAGCATTTTAAAGGAATAAAACCTGGGGAAATGTGCATTTATTGCAAAGATGTACTGTGTGTGTGTTTTTTTTGCCCTGACATTCTAAAGTGAACCATAAACATAATAGTTTTGTCTGTATGAAGAAACTTGCATACAGCGGGTTATTTACGAAAGGCAAACCCACTTTGCACCACAAGTGCACTTGGAAGTGCAGTCGCTGTATGTAGATCTGAGGGGTAGATCTGAAATGAGGGGAAGCTCTGCTGATTTTATCATCCAATCATGTGCAAGCTAAAATGATGGTTTTTTTATTTTCCTTGTATGTCCCCCTCAGATGTACAGCGACTGTACTTTCATTGCACTTTAAAGTACATTTGCAGTGTACTTTCAGTGCAAAGTGGATTTGCCTTTCGTAAATAACCCCCATAGTGTCCTTTGTAGAACCTCTGTGCCTCAATAAAACAATGCTAACCGCTCAGCCACTGTGCTGCCCTATGTACAGTATGTCTGTCTACTATATGTCTACAATATTGTGGGCTTGGCTCATAAAAATGGGACTTGATGTAAAAGGAATGATGTAAGGTGAATGCCTCCAGTTCCACATCTCAGCAATGTTATACTAATGCCTTCTCTGGCCATGACACAGTGGGGGTTATTTACTAAAGGAAAATCCACTTTGCACTGCAAGTGCGTGCGCTTGAAAGTAAAGTCGCTGTAAATATGCAAGGAAAATAAAAAAACAGCATTTTAGCTTGCACATGATTGGATGATAAAATCAGCAGAGCTTCCCCTCATTTCAGATCTACCCCTTAGATTTAGAGCAACTGCACTTCCAAGTGCACTTTCAGTGCAATTTCAAGTGCACTTTTACACTTGTAGCTTTGGATTTGCCTTTCGTAAATAACCCCCAGTGTATCTTTAGAACATAAAACATGCTGACAGTGCCAGAGATGCTATACTAAAATTCTACCTGTAGTGCATTTAGCAAACACAATCTGGCAAGATGGCGGCAAGATAGCATGTTGGTGGATTCACTATTGAAAAACATTAGATACAAATAATTTACAGTAATGCTGACGTGCACTTGACCTCAAAGAAAAGAAACAAATCAGGTGGCTGCATTTATTGTGTATCTTGTCCCAAAAAATAGAAACTGGAATCTGATTGTATATAAACGTCTCACTTATACTCAAACTTTGTGGGTGGGGTGTCACTTTTCCACTTTTTGCTATTCTAATATAAGGTCTCATGTACACGAGCAGCTCCTAGACTTGAGTTTAGGAGCTTTTGGCATTTTTTTGTTAAAGCTCCTAACCTCAACTCTATACTAACCTATGAGGGTTATTTACAAAAGGCAAATCCACTTTGCACTACAAGTGCAAAGTGCACTTGAAATTGCACTGAAAGTGCACTTGGAAGTGCAGTCGCTGTAAATCTGAGGGGAAGATCTGAAATGAGGGGAAGCTCTGCTGATTTTATTATCCAATCATGTGCAAGCAGTTTTTTATTTTCTTTGCATGTCCCCCTCGAATCTACAGCGACTGCGCTTCCAAGTGCACTTTCAGTTCAATTTCAAGTGCACTTTGCACTTGTAGTGCAAAGTGGATTTGCCTTTAGTAAATAATCCCCTGTGTGTCAATGTACATACAGGCTTTTAGCAGAGTTTAGGAGCTGCTGCAGTTAGGTGAGGTTCAACCTCCCTCTCCTGAAAGCGGAAGAATTCGCGCTTAGGATAGGTATGTTTTGACCACCAGCTGCAGGAAAATGCGAACCACAGCAAATTTTGCCACATTTTGCATTTTCCCACAACCAGGAACAAGCAGGAAGGGTCATGCATTCTTATGACAGGAGAACACAACTCAGATGATAAAAAAAAAAAGGCTAGATTGCTTCAGAGGTTGTCACCTGGAGGGCAACTATACCCATATTTTCTGGGATTGTAAACTTCTGGAACCGATATGGAATAAAGTAATCAGCAAACTAGAAGACCCTCTTAAGAAAAAAATCTCCCTATCCCCCCAAATATGCCTTCTATACGCTTCGGTCCCAGATGTTCCCCCTCCATGCAACAGACTAATCCACTCTTTAATCAGCTCTATACAATGGATGATAGCCTTTAACTGGAAAACACAGAACCTACCGTGGCCCCAGGTCGAGTCCAGAATGGAAACACTCAGACTCTCGGAGAGAATACATCACACCCTCTCAGATAGTATGCACATTTTTAATGAGAAGTGGAGGTTTTGGTCCCCACCTGATCTTCACTCCTCATGATCCTTCCTACCTTTCTGAGAGTATTCTCCCATCCTTTTAAATCTTCTCGTTTTGATTTTCCATGATCATATTCTTTGAACTCTAACAATTACCTTTTGTAACCCACCCTGTTATCCTGCTTTAGATTTATGTATCTCATACATCTTTGTACAATACCTCTACAGTATCCTGTTAAACCAATTATTGCAACCCAATTCTCTGTATCCTACAAAATTTTTACCGCACCTGTATAATCTTATGGTTATATTATGCAATTGTTTTATTTTATGTCTTCCAAATAAACTTTTGTAAACAAAATAAAACAAAAAAAAGGCTAAATATTCCATACCCATACAGAACTTATACTTGCTTTGAAAGAGGAATACACATAACACTTCCTGTTTCCTCTCAGTGGAACACAGGTAATATCCACCCATCAATAGGCCGCCCCCTATATATACTGAGTACAGCGCACGTTTAGCCACACCCCTGATGACGTCAATGATGTGTACTGGGACGCGGCAGCCATTTTGTAGGTTTCCTATACTGCCTGTTTTTGCTCAGAAAGTGTGAGTGTAATAGCCTTTGGCTTTTTTATTATAATAAATATTATCTGGATGTCTGCACTATGAGGAGTTCTTTTCTCTTTCTAATTGGGCATTGAAGTTTGCAGAGGAGCTGTGGATTATTTCCCCATGCCGCTGAGAAGCTGTGTCTGACTAACATTCATGCTTGTTATTCTCCGCCTGACCGTAAAGAGGCAGTGTGTTCGGGTGATGGTGGCGGTCTCTTCACAATTGTGACACCTCAAGATACATCCTTCTGGTTCATTAATGGATTTCTAAGTGAATTTTTTTCACCTGTTCATGTTAGGTGAATTCTTATCACCAATATACAACTGTTCTATGTATGGACTTTTGCTTATGATTTTAACATAGCACTACATCACCCCATATGTACTCATTTGCGTTATCCATGAATATTGTGTCAGCTGATTTTATACCAATTATTGATTTTATTGCCCGTGTATGGTCCCAGCACAACAAATTTGTTTTTTTTTTTAATATGAAATAATGTGACCAAAGTCATTTACGTTAACTGAGGACTCTGTTGACGTTAATACCCCAGTGCATTGTCTTTTCAGGTCACCTGACCTGATACTGGAGCAGTGCATAACTTTCTTATTACTTGTTTGCAACAACAGCATGAAATGAAAGGGGCAGCCTACCCAAAAATCACATTTCAGTTACATGTTCAGCTGAGTGACCCATGGGCTTTTAGGCCTGGTTAAAACCTATGCATTTTTTAGTGTTCTTTCAGTTTTGCAGAAACACACTACAATCCATTTAACATGGTTTCTTATGAGTCACGTTCAAATCTGTGCGTTTTATGGAAAGGGCCAGGGACTTTTTTCTGGTTTTTGGTTCCATAGAATGGATCAGAAATATGTATTGAAAAAAGCAAAATGCACCTGGAATATGCAAACTGCGACCTGCGCAGGTGTGAACCAGGCCTTAATATCTACTGGGGACTCCAATGGGGAGCAACAAATGTGCAGACCTGGGAATTTAAGAGCAAAGATCTCTGGCCTGGAATCCCTGGCACATATAGGAAACCAACCGTTAGACAAATTAACTTCAGCAACAAGCAGAATCCAGTTTTTGGAGGGCTTACCCTTTAAAAGTAAAAATATATATTTTCAAAGCAATTCAGCATTGTGATTTATGAACTTCAAATAAGACCATTTCTACTGAAAAAAAAAAAAAATAGACGGTTTCATGCATTTTGTATTTTTCAGAGCTTCACATACAGAAGTCTAATGAACAAATGCTTGAGTGTTCCTTTAAAAGGTTTCTGGTTACAATGGAGGGGTCTTTATTGGTCTTCAGTCCTTCGATTCACTGACTGATCAGAGCAGACCTTTCCTGGTTGTTCAATGACTTCCAGCATGCATCAAAAAGGATCACATCCCCTCACCTCTCTGTTTGAAGAGAGCAGCTATTCTGCATGCTCCTGAACAGGAAGACTGAATTCATCCTCTTGTAACATACAAAAGAAAGAACTCAGAGTTTCCGTAAGTCAAACACGGCTTTACCAATGAACTTGCAAGCAGAACGCATGTCTGCTTTGTTGAGAAATAGGCTGAGTGCCAAGAGACAATAAACAATTACAAATGAATGTGAAAAAAACAGTGAAAGTTATACTGTTTACAAAAACTACAAAGGCTTTGGCTGTGTTCACATAGCAGGTCTTTGCAGGGTAAATAAGAGTTTGTGTATCTTTTTTGCCTTTGAAGAGGATAATCTCCACAGTTCTCACTTTTCTTTTGTCTCTGTAAATGTGTTAAAATAGAACAGCCAAACCATCAAAAAATAAATAAATTGCACTAGTCAAACATCTTTTTTTTTTCTGCAGCATCACTTTCTTGTAGACCTTCACAACTTCAAGGCTATTTTTTTCAAAAACCCAGAATACAATTCCCAGCAACACTGAACAACTTCAGTGAAAGCAATGTAAATGGTGGACACTTCACACACGCTCAGGTGCTCCAATAGGTTTTTGTCTGCCAATTTTTAAATACCGAATTCCACCCCTTCCAAAATATTGTAGTTCGTTGGTATTGTCAGGTAATCCATCAAATGTTGTTTAATTTTCTAATTAATAAAGGGCTCATTTTATATTTAATGTACATTACACACTAAGGTTTCATTTACAACAGTGCGTTGTGGGAATATGCGAAAAATCACGTGCTTTACTGCAATGCACAATAACGTGCTGAGCCTTTGAAGACGCGTGGCGGTGCCATTCATTCTTAATGGCAAGCCCATGCATTCTGTTACCATGAACACTTTTTTTTTTAAATGGTGCAGACACCTTCTTTAAGAATTTAATGGGCTGCCCTAAACAAGATGCCCAGGAACCCATAGAAACGTGCAAAAACAAAGCGACCACCATAACTGGTTCCAGTCAAGACTTACCAAGAGCCTATTATAAAAAAGGAGGAAGGGGGGGGGGTGTTAACATGGTAACAGTAAAAACAGTAATAACCCACCTTCATCTCATTAATTTATTTATTCATTCCTAATGAGTTCTGGATCCCTTTCAGTCAACGTGAATAAGAAATCACATGTTGAAGTCTGAAGTACTCTGAAGTAATTTATTTCCTTGTTCTTTTTCTGTTTCTTATAGATCCTTTATTTGCTTTTTGTAAGCAAGAATATTTGTAATCATGGATGATTCTGATTAATCCCTGCCTCTCCTCTACCTTTCCCTTCTCTAGTATTTTCTCTTTTATGTGCATACATTGTACAATAAGGCAGATGGACTGTAAAAAGAAGGTAACTGTCAGGCGGCTCTGCTGCCTGCCTATAAGTTTCAGACAAAATAGGTTCCTGGGCAAAAATGAAAGCAGCGTATGCTGAGATTCTGCTCCGTGTGGCAGGAATGTCCCAACAGAACAAAGGGTATTTACTAAAAGGTAAAATGTAAAGCTGGCACATTCAGCTGGAGGAAACAAAAGAGAACAGGGCTGGATCTCACCAAAGAAAAAGTTGAAAGAGCTTTGTGACCTTGCTATATGATGTAATACATATATGAAGAATCATTTTGTTATAACCTCTAAACTTGCTAAAATATATAGTAGAACTAGGACCGTGGATACACTGCTTATTAATTTACACATCCCCAAAATAATCCAAGCAGGGCATACAGCAAAGATGTGAGAGGAGCGGGGGGTGTTCCGTCTGATTAGGCGACCTGTCAAACTTTGTAACGAAAGTGACGTTCCGGCACGGCCATCTTGGTACACCCACACTCGGCCGCAGTAAGGAGACAGTGAGAAGGTGGCAAGCGGACATCTTTTTACACCCAATTAAATTTCACTGTATAGGCTGAGTTTACTGGTAAAAATAAGTGTGAAATGCAAGACTCTGGTGGGTGTAAAAAAGATGTCCGCTTGCCACCTTCTCACTGTACCCTTACTGTGGCCAAGTGCAGGTGTACCAAGATGGCTGTGCCGGAAAGCCACTTCTGTTTCAAAATCTGAGGGATCTCCTAAGCTGACGGAACAGGGGCAGATAAGTACAAGGCTTGGGGGAGGCTACAAGTGGGCTTCGGAGTTAAAATCGGTATTAAACCCAAAAAATAAAACAAATATAACAATTCTTAGTCCATTATTTTCACCTGGTGCTCCTGTGACACTGCATGTGGAAGCTCCCACCCGCTCTAGCACTCTGCAAGTGCTCCAACATTTTTCACGCAAGTTTTTAGTGTTGTTTTATACTTATATACTGAATAAATTCCTAAGCTGTTTAACCTCCCTGGCGGTATGATTCTTTTGGATTTTAGGTGCTGAAAGCGGTACAATTATTTTGCATGGAAATTTGGCATTTTATATTGTAGGTCTGTAATTCTTAACAATAACACACTTAAATCTGTCCAAACAAGAGTCTAGTAGATATCCCGGGTATGATAAAGTTTGAAACACAAAAACATAAATTATAATATAATAAATAAAAATAAATAATTAAAAAAATAAAAATAAAATAATAATAAAATAAATTTCCCCACGATTCACTATCGCTCAATTCTGCAAGTGTTCTAATTTACTATCGCAGTTTTCTAGCTGGTCTAAAACCATTTTTGACGTAAAGGGACACTTTTTGGTTGCTATGGACAATTTTCAGTTTCCAGCCAGAAAGAACAGTATTTATAATATAGAACTGCATGCAGGGCATAGGACAAAGCACTGGGGACAAAAGGGATGTGAAATAATTTCATACAGTACTGTAATCTGTAAGATTACAGTACTGTATGTGTTATGATTTTTACAGTTTTTTGAATTTGCCGCCAGGCTCCGCCCCTGTGCGTCGCTACGCTCGCAGGGAACGTAGCCTGGCACGGAGAGGCTTCGGGCAGAGGACGGAGCCCGCAGACACAGCGGGGGACATCGCAGGATCCCGGGGACAAGGTAAGTAACGCCGCACCAGGATCCTGCAATGCGATCCCGAGTGTGGCTCGGGGTTACCGCTAATGGGACTGAATTTTAACCCCGAGCCACACTCGGGAAAACCGCCGGGGGGGTTAAAGGATTGGCTTGGCGCTTCTCTCTCCTCCTTTTGTTCCAGCCAGTAATCTGCTGTTTTTCAATTTCATTTGTCAGACCGAGCTCTCCATCAAAAGTCACAGTTAGAGGGTTGAGACAAACCATTTACCACTGACAGCTTTTAATAATTTGTATAAAACTTTTATTCCAAAAGAAAAATAAACTGTTGCTGCAATTGCTTGAAAAGTGATAGCTGGATTTCAGCTTCAATTTGTTAGTCAAGTCCATCTAATTCTGCTAGTGCATCTAACACCACCCTCTCCCCAGACTGACAATGCTGCTGTTCAAAGGTGCCCCTGGGATCCTTTATCTGGAATGGAGACACCCTAAGACAGAGAGTGTGATACTGGTTGGATTACCAGGTAAAAATTAGAGAAAGGAAACCTAAAAAAAAAAGAAAAGTAATGCAGCCACCACATTAAAAGATTTCTAAGCTGCAAAATAGAAATATTTTGTCTTTGGGTTTATTCCACTTTAATAAGTGTAATGCCGCGTACACACAGTCGGACTTTTCGTCTACAAAAGTCTGACGAACGCCAACGGACTAAAGCTGGCTGACAATCCGATCGTGTGTGGGCTTCCCCGGACTTTCAGCGGACTTTCCCAGCCTCAAATCTGACGGACTTTAGATTTGAAACATGCTTCAAATCTTTACGTCGTAACTACGCTGGACCCAGAAATCCGCTCGTCTGTGTGCTAGTCCAACGGACAAAAACCCACGCTAGGGCAGCTATTGGCTACTAGTTATCAACTTCCTTATTTTAGTCCGGTGTACGTCATCACGTACGAATCCGTCGGACTTTTGTGTGATCGTATGTAGGCAAGTCCGTTCGTAAGAAAGTCTGCTGCAAGTCCGCCAAAAGTCCGCCAAAAGTCCACCAAAAGTCCACCAAAAGTCCGTCGAAAGTCTGTCGGACAGGCTGTCGGACTTTTGTAGACGAAAAGTCCGACCGTGTGTACGCGGCATTACTGCTAAACGCATTTACACGCAAATCCTTTTACCCTATAATCACTCCCCAAATCATGTTTTATAGATGTAATGGTTTTCAAATCTTCAATTAAGAATTAACAAAAACGTCCGCAGATCCCTACTTTAACAGAGTGGCTACAGAAGGTGGGCGATATTAGAGAGGCGGAGGAGTGGGTGGCGAGGTGCAAAGATAGGAGTGAGCATTTCAATGGTGTTTGGGCCCAGTGGCGGAAGTATACCACTGACGCTAACCCTGTGTCATCTAGCCTGGATGTCGTGCTGCTGGAGCTAGCAGAGCCTTCCTTGAAGCTGAGGAGGCCTGTGAATGATGATGTGCGTACCTGACTACTATGTCTCACTGCCCTACTAGTAGCGCAATGATATATACTCTTCCTTTTCCTTTACGTGGCTTATAAGGTCTACAGTTGAAGGTTAATCTGAGGCTATGCACTGCTAGTGGTTAAAGGCATGTTCTTATGTTTCAAAATTCAAAATTAATAATGCGCCAACCACAAAGCAAAGCAGCCAACACCACAATCAGACAAATTGTAGGAAGATTAAAATAAAAATAAGTGTGGCGCTGAAAAAGAGTGTCCTTTATTGGGCAAAGCCAAACAGAATGGTGTCTGGAGGGCAATATGCACAACAAAGATGATTAATGAAAAAGTCCTATGAGGACTGTTGAATGACTCCAAAAAAAACACAAGATGAATGGATGAGTAAAAATGAGTGAATCATATAAAAATAGAGTGACCTGAAAGGTGAACCAATATACACACCAATATATGTGCAAAAAAGGGGGATGATGAAAGAGGAACCACAAAACCCAGCAATAGGGAATAATATTCAAAATAAGCTATGAAAATGTGAGTATAGTGTGCAACGCAAGCATATTGCACATGAAATAAATTGTATATAAATTTGTGGGGGTTGTGCACATCACAAGTGTAATACACAATGGATAAAGTTAATGTGTGAAGAGAACCAATGACAAAAGGTACTAATACAATAAAAGGTCCATCCGGAATTTAAGTAAGTGAAGTGATGACTCTAAGTCCAAATAATGTAATAGGAGGCGATCAGCAACCACCGAGCCCAGTGTGGGAGGACCAATGGATCCAAGGATGGCATCCACGAGTTGCGATCTTGAGCATCTGTGTGAGAGGTGTAGGCATAAATACCCTTACCCTTACCCCAGTAGAAGTCCTATCGGACGAAACGCGTAGGGTCTGTTATGCCTGTCTTGCCACCATTTGTATTTTAGCGCTACTCTCATTGTTTGTTTTTTTAAAAGGGCCAGAGTGCTTTTATTACTTTATTTTAATAAAGCTGGTTCTTAGCTGATTTATACTATGGGGAAGCCTCTTTCTTTTTCCCATCATCTCTGAGGAGTGACATCCTTCTTACGAAGCTGGATCTCTAACAAGTACCCACCACTGAAACCCTCGGAGTGACAGGTCGGTGAGATTGGAGCGATCGAGTCGGTGAACATCACCACTCCTTCATCACCTTCAGCCGTTGGGAACCAGGAGCTACTCCCCCTACTCTGATACAAGCCCGTTTGACTCCCAAGTCGCTGACTGGGAGTCCATCCTCTCTGGTAAGGGTATTTATGCCTACACCTCTCACACAGATGCTCAAGATCGCAACTCGTGGATGCCATCCTTGGATCCATTGGTCCTCCCACACTGGGCTCGGTGGTTGCTGATCGCCTCCTATTACATTATTTGGACTTAGAGTCATCACTTCACTTACTTAAATTCCGGATGGACCTTTTATTGTATTAGTACCTTTTGTCATTGGTTCTCTTCACACATTAACTTTATCCATTGTGTATTACACTTGTGATGTGCACAACCCCCACAAATTTATATACAATTTATTTCATGTGCAATATGCTTGCGTTGCACACTATACTCACATTTTCATAGCTTATTTTGAATATTATTCCCTATTGCTGGGTTTTGTGGTTCCTCTTTCATCATCCCCCTTTTTTGCACATATATTGGTGTGTATATTGGTTCACCTTTCAGGTCACTCTATTTTTATATGATTCACTTATTTTTACTCATCCATTCATCTTGTGTTTTTTTTGGAGTCATTCAACATGTTCTTATGTTTCTCTCTTTAGTTATCAC
Source organism: Lithobates clamitans (assembly GCA_037952925.1). Lineage (NCBI taxonomy): Eukaryota > Metazoa > Chordata > Amphibia > Anura > Ranidae > Lithobates > Lithobates clamitans. The sequence goes on along the minus strand of JBBGZY010000052.1, from coordinate 1,658,538 downwards.
CATGTCGCTACCTGTCTGGAGGTATTAGATAGGGGTTGCGCCTGGCGGCCCCGGCACCCTAGTGAAATTAGCGGCCGAATTGGCCTTGTAGGAGGCCCAGGGGGTGCCTCCCTCTTGTTGGAGGTCAGTTGGAGGCTTGTAGCCCCCCTCCCGTGGCACTCACCCAACGGGTCTTTGGTGGCCCCGATGCCGAGTCGTGCCCCCCAGTACATAGATGGGGGGCTGGGAGAAGATACGTCTGGGCTGAGGCCGTGGGGGCGGGACACTCTTTATAACTCTTTTTACAGTGTGGAATGGTGTAGAGATAACCTAATCCCCCACCCACCTTCCCTTGCCCCTCTGTTTTTATTTTCTAACGGTTGGTAGGGACAAATCGATGATGTTCATAAATGCAGTGATGAAAAAGTTTGAAGAAATTTTTTCTTGAACAAACAAAATTCTAATCATGAATGTGGTTTTCGTTTAGGAAAAATCATACATATTAAAAAAGCGCATATGCTAGACAGAAAAAAACTGTTTATGTCTGGGATTCCATTCAACTAGCACATCTGGATGAAGCTTTAAGGGCTTTGAAAAAAATTAGTTGACTAAAGGCCTGTACACATGATCCGAAAATCGGACGAAAAATAGCACTTTCGAAGAGATTGTACGTTTAATTGGACCGTTAGTATAGAGCTTTCGAGAGCCGATCACGACAGTTCATCCAATATTATCTGATCATACAAGCATGAAAATTTTTCTCATATGATACCAGATCGTACGATTTTTGTTTAATCAGTACAGTTGTCGTCCGAAAATACAATACAAATACACTACAACACATTACATCTCTTCCGATTTTTTATTCTGTTGTACCAGAATTTTCATAACTTTAGTAACCTTTCCATCTTCTATATGCAACCAGCATGCAAAAAAAAACAGAAGATCTGCCGTCCAATTTGTAAGGGTCATTAATGTTGGCATCATTGAATGCTCTGACAAACGATTTTTCAAAATTTTCATATGAAAGTTTGAAAGAAGTTCCACTGGTGTATGGCCAGCTTAAAACAGCTGTATTCTAGTTGGAATAAACAGCTCTCTAAATGTAGGCTGCGTCTAAACTATAAACTGGCAGATCTGGATGCTCAGTGGGTCATATGGAATTAAATTAATGATTTATATGAGTTAAAATTATGATCTGACTACCTTGATTTTTGGTGGACGTCATGTCAGATAAGTACTTTCTAATTAGGCATTTTTTCAGATCCATTGGCAAGAGTAGGTTCACTTAATAGTATAGCTGACTACACGCAAAGGGTATTGATGTTTGTTTCTGAATAATGCAAGCGATACTCTGTTCACCCAAATACATATCCCCTTTTCCGTGCATGTTTAGTTACTTTCCCATTATTTCTTATGAGGTAATTAATATCATGAATAGACTGCTTTCTGCACAGTCTGTCATACTGTACATCATACCTATCAGGACATGAAGGCCTCAAAAGAGAACAACTGTCAAGTGACTGCATACACTCAGACCTCTTTCCCACAGTGGAATATTAGTAAGGCTAATAAACCTATCACCACACTCCAGAAGAGTGTGTATGCAGGCAACAGTCATATAAATATATATTATTACTGATTTGTACAAGACCAATTCTACAATCATCAGCTGATATAGTTTACATATGCTTAAAATGTTTGCACTTTGTGAAAAGCAAAACATTTTTCAAAAGATTAACACATTTCCCTTTCCTTTTTAATACTTATCACTCTACCTTCTAATCTACCCTCATCTTTCATCAGTTGCATTTATCTATACAGCTGCCTAAAAATATCTTGCTAACAGTAATCAGTGTTTGTTACAATGAAAATGTTTATAAAAAGTAAAACCAACCATTTTTCATTGGTTAATGGACCAAATAGTTATATTTTGTATATATAAACTCTGTGTGTGAGTGTTGTGTTTTTGTTTTGTTTTTTAGGTCTGGCAGAAAAAAAAACTGCATTTCATTATAGCAAAAATAAATTTATGTAGTTAGTATTTTGTAAGCTTTTATGAAGTGTAAACAAAGTAACACATCTATAATTCAAATTACAAGCCATGATTTTTTGGGGAACATCATCTGCCTTACAAACCTTTCAATTACACCAAGGTGCAAATCTACAAATCTTTGCATGTGCAGAGCCCTTGCTATCAGTCACCAACATGCTCATCTTGGGGCTTGTATACACCAGCGTCTTTGTCTGTGTTTCTTCTTTGTTCCATTTATGGTAAACCCCAGAAGAGACAGGAGAGAGATGCAAAGCAGAATGTATTTCTTCTCTATAAACCAGCACACTCCCCATGACCACCAGGTAGAAAGAGATGTCATAGAGGGGACTGAGAAAACTACCGTAGTACATGTCCTACTTTCTAAGATCCCTTACATGATATCCTTGTGATTGCCTTTGCTATAGTGTTTTTATCAGGCTCCATGCACACTGGGCTTAAAAAAAAATGTCTGTTCTCTTTGGAGTAAAAAAACGCTCATAAAGAGCACTTTTTGTAAAAAGTTTAGACTAGTTTAGGAGAGTTTTTTAAGTTTTTTCTGCCTCCAAGCTCCAATCAGAAACACAAATCAGAAGGGTTTTTTCCTTCCTTCAAACATTGATCTTAAAATATGTCTGTAAACATCCTAATGTACATGGACACATAGGATGACATTGAGTTGCTTCTACAGGCAGAACACAAAACTCCTGTAGAAGCAACATTTTTTACGCCAGTGTGCATGGAGCCTTAAGATTAAAGGGACACTAAGGGTTTGGGTTTTTGTTTTTTAAAATAACAAACATGTCATTCTTGCCTCCACTGTGCAGCTCGTTTTGCACAGAGTGCCCCCGAACCTGCTCTGGGGTACCTCGGCGGCTCTCGCGGCTCCTCCCCACATCAGATAACCCCCTGGGAGAAGCGCTCTCCCTGGGGGTTACTTTGCGGGCACGCACCTGAGTCCAGCATTCGGCGTCCATAGACGCCGAATGCAGGACTCGACCCCGCACCCCCGGCAGGCGCGTTATTGCATTTGATTGACAGCAGCGGGAGCCAATGGCTGCGCTGCTATCAATCTATCCAATCAAGAGCCGAGAACCATAGGATGCATTAAGGTGAAAAAACACAAACCTTTAGTGTTCCCTTAAGGCTGCCTATGAATTATTTTGATTATAGATGAACATTAGTGGGCAAATTCATAAACTGGCTCCCTGCACCTTTCAGATTATTTTTGGCCAGACCTGGGTTTAGGTGATACTGCCCCATTTATGTATACTGTTTCAATGATGAAATATTTACTTTATGCAGCTCAGATAAAATCAGTGTAATCAAGGCTGCTGAAAAGAAAGGACAAAAAGGCACGTGTCCTAGGCACTCAGGTTCTAACCAGGAGACCTACAAGTACACAATTGAGCTCATATTATGAGTCTGTAGTACTCTGTACATGTCTTCACATTACAGCTGAGTCACCTTGTGCTCTAGGAAGCCTAGACACTTCTATTTTTATGTAACACAATTGACTTCCACCAGTTTATAAGAACAATGTAAATTTAGACATTCAATGAAAGTAGAACTAAAGGCAAAATCTAGGGATGCACCGATACCATTTTTTTTACGAGTATGAGTACCGATACTTTTTTTTAGTACTCGCCAATGCCAATTACTGATACCAACTGCAACTGTTTTGTTTACACTTCAGCAATGGTACAAAGCATTGAAAAGTCATTTACAAATGAAATAAATTGATTTTGTTCTTTAATTTTACGCTTTTTAATGTGAAATGTGTAAAATATATGTTAATACATATGTAGGAAAACATTCACTAACAAAGCAAACAAGAAAAAGTATTAATTATTTATCGTTTATAAAATAGACTTGAAAAAAAAAATGCAGGAAGATAATTATTAAATAGAGTAGAATAGGGAGTTAATTAAGGCAGATTAGAGTAAATTAGGGGTTGATAAGGGGTTAAACAGAGGAACATTTGTTCATCCCCACTGACAGCTCAAAGAACCAAGCCTGAAAGTGTCGTTTTCAGGTATTCAGGTATAGGTGCATTTGCACAAGTACCATACTTGTGCAAATACTCGGTATCGGTACCGATACCGATACTAGTATCGGTGCAACTCTAACAAAATCCCTTTAAAGTGAGGGAATACCAGGATTTCACCAGAGCTAGTGTCCCCATTGGAAAATTTCCCCATTAGTAATGTTCTGATGTCAACTGAAAATTTGTGAGTTTCATTTATTTTCCCATTTAATGATAATGGTAAACAGGTTGAAAGGTTGAATCTCCCAATGGCACAAACAGTAAAAAAAAAAAAAAATTGACAGGTGTTCTAATAACTCTCTCCTCTGTCCAAGGTTAAAAAATAAAAAAGTTTTTCCTTTAGTAATACTTTAACCACTTGCTGACTGCCCACCTTCAAATGATGGAGGGGCAGTGCGGCTCTCGTTTTGGGTGGACGTCATATGACGTCGCCCCAGAACGCCCGCTCTCGCCCTCCCACGAGGGGGCGTGCAGCGCGGCGATCGTGGCTGCACCGCGTTCCTAGGACACAGCGCGATCCCAATCTCTGTAAACGTCTCGGCGGCTCTTTAACCATGTGATCGGCTGTGTCCACTCACAGTGGGTCACATGTAAATGCAGAAGTGCCGGTAATCGGCTCTCATCGCCTCACACTGACAGAGTGTGTGGCAAGAAAAAACGTTCAGCGGCATCTCCTCCCAGAGGACACCAAGACAGGTATTCAGGGCACTGATCATCAGTACCCTGACCACAGTAAAGCGGCAACAGTGAACATCAGTGCCACCAATCAGTGCCCACCAGTGCCACCAATCAGTGCCCATCAATGCCCATTATTGATGCCAGTCAGTGCTGCCTTTCAGTGTCCGCTCATCAGTGAATGAGAAAATTACTTATTTACAAAATTTACTGACAGAAACTAAGAAAAAACTTATTTTTTTAAAATAAAAAACCCAGCAGTGATTAAATACCAACAAAAGAAAGCTCTATTTGTGTGAAGAAAATGATAAACAATTCATATGGGTTCAGTGTAGCATGACCGCGCAATTGTCAAAGTGCGACAGAGCTGAAAGCTGAAAAATGGCTGAAAAAAGGGGGTGAAAGTGCCCCGTATTGAGGTGGTTAAATAAAAAAATGTACTCAATATAAAGTTTAACCCTTATACAAGGCCGACTTAAAAGATTTTATCTGCCCCTCGTAGAAAAGATCAACTCACCATTCTAAGACATGATGTAAAGAGACATCATAATAATGACCATGGGTTACTGAGATATGCACTTATGCACTTTGCTATTTGCACTACTTTATTGAATAAGTCAGTAAAAGGTAACAGGACCCACTGGGATGGTTTTTGGACTAGGCATGCTTAGTGTATGTTTTCATATTTAAACCTAGTCAGATATCACATGTAAACACTAGTTCATCCTGTTACATATTCATTAAAACCGTTTGAATGTATTTTTACATTTAACTAGCATTAGCAACTGAATCTGTATTAGCATCCCTGTCCTGCAATCCACTGTAAGGCAACACTCATCTAGGAGAGGGATCGTCAGTTCTCTGAAAGTCACAGCACTACTGGTTTGCATAATGCTGTCAAATACAACCCATAGATGATGCTTACAGGAAGGTAAACAAAGGGATGACCTCATCAATGTGCTCCTGCTCCTTCATTATCCAGTCATAAACTGCGGATGAGACTGTACAAAGCTATATAGCTTTACCACAGTGTACTCCACTTAAAGCAGAACTCCACTGGGGTTTTTTTTTTTTTTGCAAACATTAACCCAACACAATCAAACATTGACACTTGCAAATTCCCCTATTTCCGCTTTCCTTGTAAAGATAAACTTATATAAAATCTGTCCGGCCATTTTCATCTTGCTTGTGGGCATATGAAGCCCACAAGCATTTGCTTCCTTGTTCCCTTGATGCTGAGCTACCAGCATTCTTTGCTCCGCATCCTTTGCCTCGGCAATGACTCCTGGGAACAATGACACAAGCTCCCAGGAGCCAGTGCAGCTGAAAGGAAATGACGAAATAGCAGCACAATACCCGCCCATATCCGCAGAATAGACAGACAGGAAGCAGAGAGGAACATCTGCAAAACACAGGTACTGTTTTTTATGTCATTACATTACTGCAATCTGAATGAGCTAATGTTATAAAATAGGGTGGAGCTCCGCTTTAAGACCACATTGTGATGTCTGCCAGAGTTGACTGCACAGAACTACAATCCTATGGCAGGTAAAACAGTTCACACTTTAAAGTGTTACTAAAGTTAGTTATCTGCTCCCCACCCAGCATTGCCCAGAATTAGACGGAGCTAAGCCACAGAGCATCACATGTCTCGTGACATTGCTTTAGCTATCACACTCCCTCCCATACCATTTAGAGTGGAGTACTCTGTCAATGAAGCATTTGATCTGCCTAGGGAGCAGAGCACATACCTGACTGACACTGCATTCTATTTTCGATGCCCTGGATGGGAGGGTGTGTAACAGGTAAAGCGCCATGCTTTACCTTTAGCCGCTCCCAGCCAGGCTGGAAAGAGTTACATTATTTTAGGTGGCACACAATTGACATAGTGACATATGAGAATTCCTAGGGACACACACGGGGAGTAGGGTTGCCACCTGTCCAGGACTCACCCTGACAGTTTGGCTTTTGAATCATGTGTTAGGGTTTCAGTCCACCTGAAACCCGGACACATTATTCAGACCAAGCTGTGGCTCCCCAAGTAACCGAGATATTCATACACAAATCTGTTGCCGCTGTGGGCGGTGTTTGGGGGCAGGTTTGGCATCAATGAAGGATGGGGTGATGATGTCAACAAGGGCAATTTGGCCACACCGACTGGCGCGCTCTATGCATTACATTATTACTCTCCTTGGGGCACCCAAATGTGTCCCAGATCTTTTATAATACTGTAGTGTTTACTGCAAAAAAATTAAATAAAAAATTGCCCTGTGCCGCAAAAGTGTTCGGGTTTGGCTTGAAGAAAAGGTGGCAACCCTAACGGGGAGATTAACTAAAAGTGGAGCTAGTTCGACGGACATAAAGCCACGCTAGGGCAGCTATTGGCTACTGGCTATGAACTTCCTTGTTTTAGTCCGGTGTACGTCATCACGTACGAATTCGACGGACTTTGGTGGATTGTGTGTAGGCAAGTCCGTTCATTCAGAAACTCCGTCGTAAAGTACGTTGAAAAGTCCGCCGGGCAAAGTCTGCCGTAAAGTCCGCTCGTGTGTTCGCGGCATTAGAATCTGGTGCAGCTGTGCATGGCAGCCAATCAGCTTCTAACTTCAGCTTGTTCAGTTAAGATTTGACAATAAATCCTGGAAGCTGATTGGTTCCTCTGTGAAGCTGCACCAGATTTTGCACTCTCCAGTTTAAGTAAATCAACCCCACAGAGAAGCCTGTGCTTTAGAACAGCTCGACCACCAGGCCGTGCTGTTGGGATGACAAAAGCAATTACATGACCTGGTAAGTAACCCACTTGTATAGGTATACATTTACTAAGTGAAAAGGAGGGCATGTGCATTGTGGTGGCAATACTGCAGAGACTCTTTGAGCCTAGTGAGAGTTACAACCAGCAAGGAAGAAGTCCTAGGGCAATATTACTAGGTCATTTCTATTGCAGGAAATATTTATATAAGAAGGCCAGTATGGTGGCCTGAATTTATGGGAAGAGCTCGGAGGGTATTTAAGCAGCCCTCTCGCCCATTCTCTTTGTCGGTTCCAGTGTGCGATACTACACGTCACTGGGCCGACTCTCCCCAGCTCACCTCATGTTGGTGAGTCTGTGCATTTAATCGCAAGTGCATTGCGGCTTCTCCGTTCGTGGTCTTCGTCGCCAGTTCCGGCTCACTGTCACAGGTAGTATTCGAACCTTTTCGTATCATGTGCAAACTTGCAATTCGTTATGCTTCCTATCCTGCATCCCTTCGTAAAAAACCTGTCTCTGAGTTGTTGTCGGTCATGTCCCGACATCATTCGGCACAGGCGTAGTACATTCGTAAGTTCCTTCTGCCAGACATGATTCATTTCTAGATCCAAGCCTCCAAGCCACTGTTAGTCGTTGTCCGATATCAATAGGCTTCATTGGTTATAAGATTTACTGTCCATGGGGTTGCCGTCTCATCCATTTGGAGATGAGCATGTATTGTTTGTACAGGTTCTGTGGCTGATTGAGGTGGTAATTAGACCCACCTGGTGCCTTCTCTGCACTTGACTAGCCTGGGGGGCTGGGTGGTTGGTAGGGGTTCGGTTTCAGAGTAAGGGGCAGCATACACTCTACAACCAATTCATATCAGATTCATTCAAAACTCCTTACTACCAATTCATATCGGATTCATTTCATACATTTTACAACCGATTCGTATCAGAGTCATTTCTCGTTACAACCAATTCATATCAGATACATTGCATACTTTCTACCGTTGCCATCCCTTGTATCCCCCATGCTGCGCGTTTCAGCAGAACTTACAAATCGTTTGTACACAGTTCTTCACTCATTTATTTACCAAACCAAAGTTATTTTCCTGCGTCATGCACGGCGCCACACCACACTCTTCGGATGTGTTGCACACCCGCTGCGAGGTCACTGGTAGGATTCATTACCGTGTTTTGTCATGTCAAAATTTGTGGCCACTCACAGTGTCGTCCGTACCATGTGTTCGGTTCCCGCAATGGAACTTACTAATCATTCGTACACACTTCTCTATTCATACAAATTCTTCTATTTTCTACACGAAACCTTGTTGTTCTGCCTTGTGCACGGCATCACGCCACACCTTCCCGATATGTTGCACTCCTGCCACAGTCCCCCTCAAACTCACTCACATAACCCACTGTCGCAAGTAAGATTCGTTACCATATTCTTTATGTCCTATCAATTCATTACCAATAGTTGTCTCCCATATCATTCGTTAGTTCCCCCTACGGAACCTACGAATCAAACAGACGTTGTCCTTGTCCCTTATACTGCTCAGTTAAGGGTACGGTAAGCAGCCAGACAAACCAGGTGTGTCTGTCCTTTTCTCAGTAACCCAACTCTCATTCGTTGAGACCCTTGCAGCCATGCAAAACCGTCTCAGCAGCCTCTCACTCTTGTTGATCCCCTTTCAAAACACAATATCATCAATATCATGTCATCCCATGACCACGCCCCCTTATGACCTCACAGTCCCAGCATGCCGGGGGCTGTGATGTCATAGGGGGGGGCAGGGTCACCGCCTATATAAGTCATAGCAGAGCGCACAGGCAGCATTACAGCCGGAGAGAGCGTCGCGTCAACATCTCTGGAAGAGAAGAGGGAAGAAGACGATCCAGAGGTCCAGGATCCTCCACTAGCAAAAGAGCGGCAAAAGAGCAGAAGATAGTGGAGGAGCCCGGCAGAAGGAAGAAGGCACTGGAGAAGAACCAGAGATCGCAGGGACGACACCGGAGAGAGGGAGAAGAGGCCTGAGAGATCCTCGAAGTCGGAAGAAGACCCCCAAAGTCAGAAGAAGACCCCCGAAGTCGGAAGAAGACCCCTGGAGCTGCCTAATGAATTACTTTTAAAACCTGTGTAGTGTGTTTTTTTTATTAACACTTTTTTTCCCTAGGTGAATGGGTAGGGGTACCATGTACCCTATACTCATTCACATTGGGTGGAGGGCCGGGATCTGGGGGGCCCCTTATTAAAGGGGGCTCGTCCCCACCCCCTTTCCTGACTGGCCGGGCTGCGTGCTCGGATAAGGGTCTGGTATAGATTTTGGGGGGGACCCCCATGCCATTTTTTCGGCATAGGGGTTCTCCTTAAAATCCATACAGATCTAAGGGCCTGGTATGCCCCTGGAGGGGAATCCTTGCTGGTTTTTTATTTAAAATTTGGCGTGGAGTTCCCCCTCAAGATTCATACCAAACACAGTGCCTGCCATTGGCGGGGATCCAAGTCGGATCCCCGCACCAGTGTGAACCCGGTTCGCAAGGTGTCAATCTCGCCAATAAAAGTGGCGAGATTGACACAATATCAAACAACAATACACAAGTTGACCAAAGGGTGGTGGTAAAGAGCTGAAAAACCACATGATTTGGTGAAAGTTGGCTGGAAAAGTCCTGTCGTCTGTATGCAAGACAAACTTCTGGCCAACGCCCTTTGTACAAAAATCCAAGGGAAAGTTTGTACAAAGTCCTATCGTGTGTATGGGGCTTTTCACTCATCGAGACCCTTGCAACCACGCAATACTACCTTGAGCAACCTCCCACTCATCAAGACCTTATATCATATATGCAATATCGTCTCTGCAAACCCGACACCCATTGAGACCCTTGCAGTTATGCCATATTGTCCCGGCAGCCAGAAAATAATTTGAGACCCTTGCAAAATGCAATATCATCTCAGCAACCTCACACTCGTCTAGACCTTTGCAACCAAGCAATCTCGTCTCAGCAACCTCACACTCATCTAGAACTTTGCAACCACGCAATCTCGTCTCAGCAACCTGACACCCGTTCAGACCCTTGCAGCCATACAAAATCGTCCCAGCAGCCTGACACTCATTTCAGACCCTTTGCAACCACGCAATATTATCTAAAAAAAAAAACAAAAAAAAAACACCTTATACTCATCGAGACCCTTTCAACCACACAATATCGTCTCAGCAATCTGACTGAGACCCTTGCAACCCCGCAATATTGTCTCACACAACCTCATACTCATCAAGACCCTTGTGACCACACAATATCGTCCCAGCAAACCAGACTGAGTCCCTTGCAACCACGCAATGTTGTCTCAAAAACAAATCTTCATACTCGTCGAGACCCCTGCAACCATGCAATGTCGTCCCAGCAACCTGACACTCACTAACGCCCTTGCAACCACGCAATATTGTCTCCAGTAGTATAAAACACTTTTCTCTGTCTTTCTCCCTGACGTTAGTTCAGGTTTCTATCCGGCACCAGGTTGGACTTTATCTCCACAGGTAAAAAAAATAAATTAATAGGAGGGGAAGATTGTACAGTTCACATCTTCACCAGGGTCAGTCGCATGACAGAGGTGAGCCAGTTCATGACAGAGGTGAGCCAGTTCATTTCAGGTAAAGTCACACCAGGCCCACCGCCGACAGTTATCCACCACCTCGATGATTTCCTGCTCATCGAACAACCAGGCACACCACCGGCAGATCTAGACAGGTTGAGAATAGTGTTCAGCAATCTCAACGTGCCCATAGCTGAGCATAAAGTGGAACACTCTATCACCTTCCTGTATGGACACGCGTGCCATACAGGCTAGCGTGCATCCAGACAAACTAGCCTGTACCAGGACAGTTATCCACAACTTTACCCGGTCACAAGGGTGCACCATGAGCCAGTCGCAATCCTTACTAGGGATTCTGAACTTCGCGATGAGGATTATTCCTCAAGGACGGTCCTTCATATCACAGCTTTTAGTTTTTCTCACACCAGTGCAAGATCCAGACCAAGTTCTCAAACTAGACCAAGTAACAGACTTAGCTATGTGGCACAAGTTCCTCACCAGCTGGAATGGCTTTTCAATGTTCATCCTGGCAGTGTTAGTCGAGCCACCACAGGTGGTCACCGATGCCGCAGCCTCCACGGGCTTCACGGCCGCCACTGGTTCGCCGAACCTTGGCCCCAGAAATTCTCTTAAATTTCTGCTTTTACCCAGTCTTCATTACTCTTCGAACTGTATCCCATTGTGGCAGCTGCCCAGGTCTGGGGCTACACTTGGACAGGACAGACGGTGCTCTTCACAATGGACAATCAGGCCACGGCCGACATCATCAATAAAGGTAGATCCAAGTCGCTCCCTATCATGTCCTTCCTGCACAGTCTTGCGCAGCTGTCAGTCTGCCACCAGTTTAATATCTTCTGTAGACATATTCCAGGCAAATGCAAAATCGCAGGTGATGTGCTGTCCGGTTTCAACCTTACTTTGTTTTTCCAGCAAGAGCCTGGAGCTGACCCAACTACTCCTGTCCCACCCTGGTCGTTGCTGACGATGGACTGAAGTCGCATCTCGCCAACACAACCCAGCTCGTTAACAACTCCTTGGCATGCAACACACTGAAGGCCTATATCGCACTGCTTGGAACACTGCAAGTTTTTCGCCTCTTGCCCCGGAGCAGTAATAGGCGATGTTAGACACGTCCTAGCCTTTACATCGTATTGCCACAACGCAGCTGGACCTTTTTCATAATACTATCAGGCTATACCTAGCTGGCGTCCAGCATTTCTTGTCCTAACAGGACCCCAGTAAACCGTCAGTATTCTCGGCCCATGCCGTCAAGTCCCTCCTACGGGTAATACTGAAGCACCAACCCGTAGTCAGTGACAAACGCCTACCTATCACGAGTGCCCTCTTCAACCTGTTTTAGACTAACAATGCCGAGTGCCTAGTGACGGTGGTCAACCAACTACTGTCCCATCTACCCAGCCAATCTGATGGTAGCTCGTTGCTACCCATTCTAACCAGCCCCCTAAGTGGCAGCCAGTTTATCAAGCATGTCAGGATCCTCCTAAGAAACTTGGGCTTCAACCCCAGTCAGTTGCCTCGACATTTCCTGCCAGATTGGAGCAGCCTCAGCTGCCTCCCAGCATGAAGTACCAGGCCATGTAATCAAGAAACTAGGTTGATGGAAGTCCGCTTGTTTTGCCACATACTTCCCAAATCCTCAGACACGCACACAATATATTACCAAAAGTATTAGGACGCCTACCTTTACATACACACATGAACTTTAATGGCATCCCAGTCTTAGTTCGTAGGGTTCAATATTGAGTTGGCCCATTCTTTGCAGCTATAACAGCTTCAACTCTTCTGGGAAGGCTGATATAGCAGTTGAAGCTGTTATAGAAGCAAAGGGTGGGCCAACTCTATATTGAACCCTATGGACTAAGACTGGGTAGTCATTAACGTTCATGTGCGTGTAAAGGTTGGTTTCCCAATACTTTTGGTAATAAATAAATATAAATATATATATATATATAAATATTTTATTTTACCTTTTCATGTGACAACACAGAAGAAATGACATTTTGCTACAATGTAAAGTAGTGAGTGTACAGCTTGTCAGTGCTCAGACCATACGCTGCACACTGCATCAAATTGGTCTGGATGGCTGTCATCCCAGAAGGAAGCCTCTTCTAAAGATGATGCACAAGAAAGCCCGCAAACAGCTTGCTGAAGACAAGCAGACTAAGGGCATAGGTTACTGGAACCAGGCCCTGTGGTCTTATGAGACCAAGATAAACTTATTTGGTTCAGATGGTGTCAAACATGTGTGGCGGCAACCAGGTGAGGAGTACAAAGACAAGTGTGTCTTGCCTACAGTCAAGCATGGTGGTGGAAGTGTCATGGTCTGGGGCTGCATGAGTGCTGCCCGCACTGGGGAGCTGTAATTCATTGAGGGAACCATGAATGCCAACATGTACTGTGACATACTGATGCAGAGCATGATCCCCTCCCTTCAGGGACTGGGCCGCAGGGCAGTATTCCAATATGATAACAACTCCAAACACACCTCCAAGACGACCACTGCCTTGCTAAAAAAGCTGAGGGTAAAGGTGATGGACTGGCCAAGCATGGACCCTGTTTCAGGGTCTTGGCAATCTTCTTATAGCCTAAGCCATCTTTATTTAGAGTAACAAATCTTTTTTTTAGATCATCAGAGAGTTCTTTGCCATGAGGTGGTATGCTGAACTTCAAATGACCAGTAGGAGAGAGTGAGAGCGATAACACCAAATTTAACACACCTGCTCCCCATTCACGCCTGAGATCTTGTAACACTAATGAGTCACATGACACCGGGGAGGAAAAATGGCTAATTGGGCCCAATTTGGACATTTTCACTTAGGGGTGTACTCACTTTTGTTGCCAGCGGTTTAGACAGTAATGACTGTGTGTTGAGTTATTTTGAGGGGACAGCAAATTTACACTGTTATACAAGCTGTACACTCACTACTTTACATTGTAGCAAAGTGTCATTTCTTCAGTGTTGTCACATGAAAAGATATAATAAAATATTTACAAAAATGTGAGGGGTGTACTCACCTTTGTGAGATACTGTGTGTGTGTGTGTGTGTATATATATATATATATATATATATATAATATAATGTTATCAAAAGTATTGGGACGCCAACCTTTACATGTACTTGAACTTTAATGGCTACCCAGTCTTAGTCCATAGGGTTCAATATTGGGTTGGCCCATCCTTTGCTGCTTTAACAGCTTCAACTCTTCTGGGAAGGCTGTACACAAGGCTTAGGAGTATATATATATATATATATATATATATATATATATATATATATATATATACATTATATATATATATATATGTTTATATAGGGGGGTTTTAGAACCACTTTAACTGTTTCTCTGAAGTTCAACTGTAAAGTAGCTCTCAGTTTAAGTTTAGAAAAAATATGCCTTTGACAAGATAATGGAAGAAGGGTCATTGTGCCACCTCCTGAAACTTTTCCTTGAGTCTCGCTCTTATGCATCTTCCATATTATAAAATAGGCATCCTACAAGGAGCACATGAAGGGAGATGCAAACTTAGAATTGAAGTGAAGACATTGTTCCACCAAATACTGCAAAAGATAAAAGAAGCAAGTAGCTGCTTCAGCCTGCCAGTATAACCCAGAACTGAACTATCCATTTTGGTTAAATGTAACCGTTTATTTGATTTACTGTATATAGCAATTCAATTTGTAATAATATTTAGTCTAGCAAATGTAACTCCTAACACTGGTTAAACTGTAACCTTTTAACAACAAAGATGTAGCCTAGAATACTTCATGTACTTATATCAAAATATAGCAGTGTGGGGTATAATAAGGACAACACAAGGATGAACGATGATACCTGAAAAATCCTTTAAAACACAGGCTTATTATTTCTTCAACTCCTCTTAGAGAAAATAGATTTTATATGAATTTTTTCCTTGTCTATTTAAACTAACTTTAGGAACCTGGATTAAATGACCTCATGCACAATTAGTAATGCAAGGGTATTTTAACCTTGGCACATCAACTTATAAAGTTATGACTGCATTGGTTATATGAAGGGATACAGTATATGTCACAGGTCAGGTCAAGTCAGGAGGTTTATTGGTTGCACACCACACTTGTTTCCTCCTCATTTGGCAGACACATTCCCAATGCAACAGTAGATAAAAATGAGTGGGTCCAGCAAAATGATATTATTAATTGGAAACTGCAAAACATACTTTAAAACTGTGTCATCTGTGTTTTTTAGATCAATGTGACAGTGCAAATGTCAGAACTGACTCCTGAAATGAATAATGAATGGCATTTCAGGGGTGATTGACACAAAATTTGTAATTTCTTTTATCTGGTGCTCAAACAATATAATATTTCATATGCTTACACTGCGTGAGGGATGCATACAGGCAACTTCGGAGTTCATACACAGGTTAGCATATTTAAATCGTAAAGAAGGTTTCCACGTATGGATATTTTATACATAGTTACATTAGTCCAGCTTGGACCAGTGTAACTATGAATATACCACACTTGGCTGATCCCCCTGGAAACTGGAAGTCACTGATGTAGACATCACTAATCCATTGATCTCTATTTGCTTCTGTGTCCCGTGCTAAGCAGCTGCCCTGCTGAATTTTTAAAACTGGTGCCATTCAGAGAATGCTTTGCATTTTCTGAATAAATGCAAAGTGTTTTCTGTTTGGACAAGGTGATGCCCCGCCTCTCCACCCCAACCAATAAGAGAGTGCTTTGCATGGAGTAGCGATTTCCAGCTTCCAGTTATGGTATATGCATAGTTATTTGGTTCAAGCTGGACCAATATAACTATGAGGTTGATTTACTAAAATGGGAGAGTGCAAAATCAGATTGAGCTGTGCATGGTAGCCAATCACCTTCTAACTTCAGCTTGTTCAATTAAGCTTTGACAAAAAAATAAAACTGGAAGCTGATTGGTTTCTATGCGGAGCTACACCAGATTTTGCACTCTCCAGTTTAATAAATCAACACCAATGTAAAAGAAAATCAGGCTAATTATTCTTTAAATCAAACCTGTTATTTTCTAGGGCTGAAACAACTAATCGATAACTAATCGATTATGAAATTAATCGATTACTAATTTCATAATTGATTAATTGGCCAGTAACATAATGGGGTTAAAAAAAAAACTAAAATTTGCCCTTTATAGTAGAAAAAGCGCAAATAATCACTACTGTAAATATTACTTTCACTGTTCTACAGTACAAAAAAATGAACCCCTTACAGTAGTGATTATCTGCTTTTTTGTACTATAAAGGGCTAATTTTAGTTTTTTTAACCCCCATTATGTTACTAAACGTCTTAGACCTGGTTCACATCTATGTGTTTTTTGGTGCTTTTTGCAGAAACGCACTACAGTTCCTTTACATGGCTATGGGACACGTTCACATCTATGCTTTTTTCAGCCGCTGCGTATTTGGAAAGGATCAAGGACTTTTTTTTAACGCAAAACTGTGCTTTTTTGGTTCAATATACTTCAATGGAGAAGCTGCAGAAAAGCATGTAATGCGTTTTTACAGCAATTTGTGTTTTTTAATCTGCCCAACAAATCGGCCAAAAAAATGCAATAACGCAAATCGCAGCAAAATTACATGCGCAAAAATCAAAACGCACAGCAAAAAGCACTGCAGAAACAGATCAAAAGCAAACTGCATAGATGTGTACCGAGCCTTATGCTGGCCACACGGATCAATTTTCAGATGAGAATATTCAGACGAAAAATCTTTGTACATTCGCTGAATGAAAGAATGTTGTTTGAAATGTTCACTTGTTTTTAACATTCTGTTTTTAAAATGAATGTGATTTCTGAACAAAAACCACATATACTCTCTGAAAATTCCTTTGACCAAGAAGTTTTCTATTATTTCTAAATTTTCCTGTCACTGTGGTTGGAAAATGAGCGTCGATTTGACCCCACTAATGATTAGAAAATAGAACGAACGTTCTTCAAATTACATTTCTTTTGAAGGAAGACATTGTTTGATTTTATAAATAAAAAAAAAAATTGATCTCTGAGTCTGATGATATCTACCAAATTCACCCTTTAATAGTATATTCAGTATACAGTATCTCTTCTAATATATATATACAGTATATCTCTCCTCTAATAGTATATGCAGTATATCTCTTCTAATAGTATATACAGTATATCTCTCCTCTAATAGTATATACAGTATATCTCTTCTGTCTGTTATTCTCAGAGTGGATTAGATATTTTGTTCCCTGACCATATAGATGGTTTATATTTACCACTGCATAGAGATATTTAAGAAAAAATTGCCTTTTTTTCAAACTTTACATACTAACTAAATTATACACCACACTTCTTTGTAAGGTTATTAACCGATTAATCGATTAATCAAAACAATAATCGGCCAACTAATCAATTATGAAAATAATCTTTGTTGCAGCCCTATTATTTTCCCATTTTAGGCAAAGCAACAGGTTTCACTTTAATTCCCCATATAGCCCTAATTCCAAAAGAGTTGAGATACTGTGCAAAATCTACATAAAACAGAATGCAATAAATTGCAAATTTCATAAACCCATATTCTATTCACAATGGAAAATAGAAAACACATCGAATGTTCAAACTGAGAAAATGTAGCATTTATGAAAAAAAATAAGGTCATTTTTAACTTGATGGCAGCAACATGTCTCAAAAAAGTTGGGACAGGACCATGTTCACCATGGTGTAGCATATCCTCTTCTTTTACCAACACTCTGTAAACATCTGGAAACTGAGGAGACCAGTAAACTTTTGTTGCCAGCGGTTTAGACATTAATGGCTGTGTATTGAGTTGAGGGGACAGCAAATTTACACTGTTATACAAGCTGTAAACTCACTACTTTACATTGTAGCAAAGTGTCATTTCTTCATTGTTGTCACATGAAAAGATATAATAAAATATTTACAAAAATGTGAGGGGTGTACTCACTTTTGTGAGATACTGTACATCCTAATGCCCCGTACACACGGTCGGATTTTCCGACGAAAAATGTGTGATAGGACCTTGTTGTCGGAAATTCCGACCGTGTGTAGGCTCCATCACACATTTTCCATCGGATTTTCCGACACACAAAGTTGGAGAGCAGGCTATAAAATTTTCCGACAACAAAATCCGTTGTCGGAATTTCCAATTGTGTGTACATAAATCCGACGCACAAAGTGCCACGCATGCTCAGAATAAATAAAGAGATGAAAGCTATTGGCTACTGCCCCGTTTATAGTCCCGACGTACGTGTTTTACGTCACCGCGTTCAGAATGATCGGATTTACCGACAACTTTGTGTGACCGTGTGTATGCAAGACAAGTTTGAGCCAACATCCGTCGGAAAAAATCCTAGGATTTTGTTGTCGGAATGTCCGATCAATGTCCGACCGTGTGTACGGGGCATAAGTGTGTGCGTTTGCATGTGGGGGCTGGCTTTTTTTATTTTATTTTAGTTCATTTTTTTTTCACTAATCTTTATTGCTATCATAATTACTGCTATAATAACATTGGGGAGCGAGAGGTTCTCTTTAATGCAACATCCAAAGTCTTCTGATAAACTGGACAAAATTCAAGCTATGGGTGGCTCTTTGTTGACAAACTCCCACTGGTGCTATTTTATTCTAACTGCCAATGCCGCTGGCTATCAAAATACCCAAACCAGTGGCACAGCTCCTTGGTTTAAAAAATAAAGGAAGCTGGGCAAAATTTTTTTGGCTGAGCAGATCTAATTAGATTTAGACACTGTCCAGGTATTATGACAGTCATCAGGGCCTTCCTCTGCTCAACAATACTCTGCTCTTCATTTGATTCAAAATCGGTATGAAAATGACATCCTCATCACATAAGGAACTACTTTGTGATGAGAACTACTATTTGACTTGTCTCCTGAGATTTTGGTCTAAAATATACAAAAAACACGCATATTTAGACAGCCCAACAAACTTTTCTAATTGCCTGTTCTTCAAGGTGGCTTCCAAAACAATCAAAATCTTCCTATTTTATTTATTCCATCTCACAAGTTAAAGGGGTTGTAAACCCTCAAGGTTTTTCACCTTAATGCATTCTATGCATTAAAGTGAAGTTCCACCCAAAAATGGAACTTCCGCTTTAAGTGAAGGTGACCCCCTAACATGCCACATTTAGCATGTCATTTTTTTGGGGGGGAGCAGATAGCCTCTTTTTAGAAGCATCCAGCTCCCACTTCCTCCCGGGGCTCCAGAGCGCCTTAAGGAAGTTTACCTCTCCCCCCTCCCTCTGTGCAATCTTCTGGGACACGTCACAGGTCCCAGAAAATTGCCCAGGCAATCACAGTGCGCAGCGCGGCTCGCGCATGAGCAGTGCATGCCCGGCTGTGAAGCCACAGCCAGGCACCAACAGTCAGAATGGCAGCGCCAAGAAGATGAAGGGGGCTTTGTTCGCTCACATCGCTGGACCGTGGGACACGTGAATGTCCGATTATTAAAAGTCAGCAGCTACACTTTTTGTAGCTGCTGACTTTTATATGGGTAGTACTTATATGACTTATATGACTTTTATATGGGTAGTAACTCCTTTTCCTAATGTCCTGCAAGCGCACCGCCCCAGTGTAAAAGCACTCAGGCTTTCATACTGGGGCTGCAGGAGAGGCGTTTTCCAGGCGCTTTACAAACATATTTTTAGACCAAAAGCACCTGAAAAACGCCCCAGTGTGAAAGGGGTCTAAAGGATATGTAAAGGTTTGTCTAAAAAAAAAACAACAAAAAAAACCAAAAAAACAAACATGCTCCTGGCACCTCCTCTTTTCAAGTGCCCCGCTGGAGAGCCACACGTGCGAGCGCGCTCCCGTGTCTTGGTACTGCGTTCATTCACACAGACAGAACTCGGTCCGCCCCCGGCTCCCGCGTCATTGGATTTGATTGACAGCAGCAGGAGCCAATGGCTGCGCTGCTACCAATTTATCCAATCAGGACCCGAGACTGCGGATGGAGCTGGTGTGCTCGTCCCAATTGCTGCAAAGACCGGGTTCAGGTAAGTAAAAGGGGAGCTCTGGGGGGCTGCTACATCACAGGAGGTTTTTCATCTTAATGTATAGTATGCATTAAGGTGAAAAACCTTGAGGGTTTATGACCCCTTTAACTACATATGTCATTTCGGTCCATATATGTATTGGCTAAGTGACATAGGAAAAAACTTCCCTTCATGCAACTAAAAACCTGCACTTTATATAGCCTATGCCTCTACTGAAGACTAAACAGCCCTGTCTATGTCTACCACATGTCAAAGAAGTCATCCAATACTGTACCTTGTGAATTTAGAGGTCAATTACTAACTGATCCATGCTGGTCATGCATCTGCAATAGCAGGACTCAAATCCAGGGAAAGTGAAGTGAGAAAACAACTCAGTAATGATGCTGAAGGCATTTACAAACAAATCAAGTGAAAGCTGAATTACATAACATGTTTGGTTTTTTTTTTTTTACTTCAAGGGGTGCAGTCAACCCTTTTAATGTTCTTGTATTTCAGTGTGCAAAGTTGCTATACAACTTGTTCTTTGCTACAAAATTACACACATTCTCTCTGTTTTGTATATACCTTTCATTGCCTCCAATCTTATTTTGTATAGAAATACCCCAAGACCAAAATAAATGTTATGAAGTCAAAAATATTCACATGGATGTTTACACCTCCGATGACTACCTCCCTGTACACATGTGTAGTCTATCATCACAGGGAATCCTCAGCTCTCATTCAAATAACAAATAATAAATTATCACCTTTACCCAAGAGTATAAACATAATATTGATTGTGAACCATGTTTCATGATAGTGCCATCCTCACTTTAGACTCGAAAATAAAACCACAGATGTGCTGTACAGTACTCTAGGCTGCCAGCTTTACTGTGTTCAGAGCACACTGAGAAAATCTAAAACTTGATAATAGAAGGGAATTAAAAGGCACAATAGCAGCAAATTTTGATATAATCAAATATACTGTGAATTTGGTATTGCCTGCCTTTTTGGAAAGCTGATGTTAAAGAAGATGCAAAAGTAAAAATAATTCAGCAGAAGTAGATTTCAATTTATTGTTCATCGATGATCATATATTATCTGTGTCAAAAAAGAGTAGTCAACAAAGCAACAGATTCCTTATCAAATTTTAGGACATTTTAAATCCAGTGAAAACAAGATAAAAGGATCTAAACTAAAGATAAACAAATTAGGGGAATGTGGCAAATTCAGCAGAAATCTGTGCAAAAGACTGATTCCCATTAGGGCTAGGATGAGGGAAAGGCCAAAGAAATACCTGCCTTGGGTGCCATGCTGCAGATTACACTGGGAGAACGTGGATATTCACTCCCCTATTAGTGTGAACCTTGTAAAGGAGCTTTCATTTATGAATTACTGTTAGGTATGAAATATTTTTTTTTTTTTAAACAGTTTAGCCCCTTATTAACACTTATGCCGCGTACACACGAGCGGACTTTACGGCAGACTTTGCTCGGCGGACTTTACGCCGGACTTTATGATGGACTTTCCGAATGAACAGACTTGCCTACACACAATCCACCAAAGTCCGTTGAATTCGTACGTGATGACGTACGACCGGACTAAAATAAGGAAGTTCATAGCCAGTAGCCAATAGCTACCCTAGCGTGGCTTTTTGTCCGTCGAACTAGCTTACAGACGAGCTGACTTTTCGACCGGACTCGAGTTCGATGGATAGATTTAAAACATGTTTCAAATCTAAGTCCGTCCAACTTTTGAGAAAACAAAGTCCGCTGGAGCCCACACACGATCGAATTGTCCGACGAAATCCCGTCCGCCGGGCAAAGTCTGCCGTAAAGTCCGCTCGTGTGTACGCGGCATTAGGCTTCATTCACACTGGTGACTTAGGCTGGTGCGAATAGCAGCGGAAGGAATCTTATGACCTAGCTGCTCGCAGCAACAGCAAGATCAGAAGATTCCTGCAGCTGCAATTCGCACCAGCACTGGCCTACATCGCCGGTGGGAATAAAGCTTTATTGGACTCTAATGAATGTTTTTACTAAGGTGTTGTTAAGCCTACTGTATAAGAATTATACAAAGCCACACTTACATTATGTTTTGATACCTAAAGCTTGTTCTTTGCAAGGTACTTTCCTCTTTCACTAACAAAACTTCCTTTGCTGTGGTGACTCCTATCACTAATGGTGTTTCTATAGTGACACTACAGCATGTGCACTCACTGCCTAAAGACTACGCAACTCTGTGCATGTTCTGGTGGGAGGGGGGATTCTTCCATTGACCATGCTTGTGTGGATGGGGGAATCTGTTTTGTTTTTTTTTTCGTTCAGCCCACTGACTGAATGGAAGAAAAGAAAACTACCTGCCTATGGCCAGCTTTAGAAAAGTTTGTTCACCTACTATCCAGCAGGTCCTTCACAGCTGTGGAGATGAGGGACCTGCAGAAACTCTTCGACTGATACTCACGCATGTGTTTTTTTACTATCTAGCATAATGCATAATGTTACACTTTGGCACCCTTGCCTTGACACCATGTCCAAGCACTGAATTACAAGAATGTGTGCATGCAGATTTAAAGCCCAACTCCAGGCAAAAAAAAAAGAAAGAAAGTTCTCCCATGCAATCGGGCTGTGCCCACACTGTATGAGTCAGCTGCTCATTATAGACTAGGAGGTTGGAGAAAGCTTATACTCACCTGATCCACCCGCAAATGACACTCCCTCAGGATCCAGCAGTGGACTGTTCCTGATGTCCTCACGTTCATAGCAGGTCTATGGGCGTGATGACTTTAGGAACAGTCCACCGCACAAGACTTCTAGTTCGTGGGGCCAGGAGCCATTGGAACCAGTCTTGTGCTGGGAGGATTAGGTAAGTATATCTTCGTTCTCCAATCGCCTAGACAAAAATGAGCAGTTGATTTCTACAGTGCGGGCACAGCACCCCTGCATGGGAAAACTTTTTTTTTTGCTCGGATTTGGGGTTTAATTAAAGCAGAAATATAGACAAAACTATTTTTCACTTTGGATAGAGTAAGGGAAGGCTATAACCCCTGTAAGTTTTTTTTCCCATTGCATATATTTCCCTTCACCCTGTCCCATACCAAAAACAGGAATTGAGAGAAAATCCCTGCAAATTAAGGGAATTCCTTGGGGACTCCCAGGTCACCAGAACTGCAGCCGTGGCCAAAACATTTGAGAATGACACAAATATTAATTTTCACAAAGTCTGCTGTCTCTGTACTTATGATGGCAATTTGCATATGCCTCAGAATGTTATGAAGAGTGATCAGATGAATTGCAATTCATTCCAAAGTCCCTCTTTGCCATGAAAATGAACTTAATCACAAAAAAAAACATTTCCACTGCATTTCAGCCCTACCATAAAAGTACCAGCTGACATCATGTCAGTGGTTCTCTCATTAACACAGGTGTCAGTGTTGACGAGGACAAGACTGGAAATCACTCTGTAATGCTGATTGAGGCTGGGTTCACACTGGTGCAAACACAGACATTGCATGCAATTTGCACTGCATTGCAGATCACATACGATCTCTGTGCGATGCAAATTTAGCCATACAAACCGTATGGCTGAAATTGCGTCGTATTCGCACCAAAATGGTGCAGGACCCTTTTTTTGGTCTGCACTGGAATAATTTCCTGTACCATTTGACAATTTGCACTGCGATCTGCAAACCGATCTGGGGGTGTCATTAACTTTCTATTGACACCCGCAGCGGTTCGCTGAGGGCAGTGTGAACTGCCTGCGAGTGAAATGCGATGCGGAAACCCACACAGGAATCGCGCTGGTTCCGCATCGCATATATGTGAGTACAGTGTGAGTTAGAATAACAGAGTAGAAGCTTTAAAAGGAGGGTGGTTCTTGAAATCATTGTTCTTCCTCTGTTAACCATGGTTACCTGCAAGGAAACAGATGCAGTCATCATTGCTTTGCACAAAAAGGGATTCTCAGGCAAGGATATTGCTGCTACTCAGATTGCACCTAAATCAACCATTTATCGGATCATCAAGAACATCAAGGAGAGAGGTTCAATTGTTGTGAAGAAGGCTTCAGGGCACCCAAGAAAGTCCAGCAGGCACCAGGACCGTCTCCTACAGTTGATTCAGCTGAGGGATCGGGGCACCACCACTGCAGAGCTTGCTCAGGAATGGCAGCAGGTAGGTGTGAGTACATCTGCATGTACAGTGAGGAGAAGACTTCTGGAAGATGGCCTGGTGTCAAGAAGGACAGCAAAGAAGCCACTTCTCTCCAGGAAAAACATCAGAGACAGACTGATATTCTGCAAAAGGTACAGGGATGGGACTGCTGAGGACTCAAGTAAAGTCATTTTTTCTAATGAATCCCCTTTCCAATTGTTTGGGGCATCTGGAAAAAACCTTGTCCGGAGAAGGAAAGGTGAGTGCTACCATCAGTCCTGTGTCATGCATGTAAAGCATCCTGGGGCCATTCATGTGTGGGGTTGCTTCTCAGCCAAGGGAGTGGGCTCACTCACAATTTTGCCTAAGAACACAGCCATGAATAAAGAATGGTACAAAACATCCTCCGAGAGCAACTTCTCCCAACCATCCAAGAACAGTTTGGTGACGAACAATGTCTTTTTTCAGCATGATGGGGCACCTTGTCATAAATCAAAAGTGATAACTAAGTGGCTTGGGGAAAAAAAACATAGAAATGTTGGGTCCATGGCCAGGAAACTCCCCAGACCTTAATCCCAATGAGAACTTGTGGTCAATCCTCAAGAGGCGGGTGAACAAAAAAAAAACACAAATTCTGACAAACTCCAAGCATTGATTATGCAAGAATGGGTTGCCATCAGTCAGGATGTGGCCCAGAAGTTGATTGACAGCATGCTATGACACTTCTGAAATGCCTGTAATTATACTTCAGTATACCATAGTAATATCTGACAAAAAGATATAAAAACACTGAAGCAGCAGACTTTGTGAAAATTAATATTTGTGTTATTCTCAAAACGTTTGGCCACGGCGGTAGAGCTACCATTGGAAGATTTCCCCTCTATTACTTTTCTGGGGACAACCCAAAATTTGGGATTTTCTTTTACTTTCAATGATAACAGTAACCAGGACAGAGAGAGAGAATGAATCAGGTGAAAATCCCTCTCCACTCTTTCCAAAACTTAAAAAAAGTGTTGCCTTTAGTTATACTTTAATCTGGAATCTCTGCTAGTTATTTGAAGTACAGAGCTCCCCAGGATTTGAGTGTCCCTGATCTGCTATACAGTGGACCAGAGGCTTTTACTCTACGTTCACATCACTGCATGTGGCTGAATGGTACTCCCATGCATGTAAAATCGCAGTGCGTGCATGGGAACTTCAGGGAAATCGCATTATCAAAAAAACCATGCGATTTCCCTGCGTCTGCATTTTTGAAAAGGTGCATGCACCTTTTTTTTGCAGAAACACAGGCATGGCAGCCCATTCATTTCCGTGCCCACGCAAACGCAGCCCGCACAGAACGCAGAGATGTGAACCTAGGTGTTAAGTGCCAGAGTTGCTAAGATCCAATCCACATAGGTATTGCTATAGCTGTTCACGTGAAGGTGCTCTCTGCAACACAAACTTTAAAAATCAGTGGCTCAGGAAATACTTACTATTTTGTGTTTCATTATTTTTCTACTACGTCACTTCAATGCTTTAACTTGATTGTGTCATATACTCCCTAAAGAAATAGATGTTAATTGTATTAACGACACTGCAACTTTGTCCAAAGAACTTAATATAATAACATGAAATAGAAGAAGAACTAAATGAATCCGAACAGTAGGGTTTTAACAAGGAAAGAAGAAACAAAACACAAAAGCAGAGCATAGTAACGTACTATGTTAGGCCCCTTTCACACTGGGTGGATCCATCCGAGTGGAATCCATCTGCTCAGCGGAGGATCTCTCTGCTGCTTCCTGCTGAGCAGGCGGATGACAGGTCCTGTCCATTCCTCTATGCAGAGTGGACAGGGACAAAGCCCGCTTTCCTCTATGGGGCGGTCTGATGGAAACGGTCAAGTCCGTTTCCTTCCGATCTGACCCGATGAACAGATGACGAACGTATCGCCATAGGCCTGTATTCAGCGGATTTTGACAGTTCAGATGCCATGCAGGTGTCAGCGGATACATGTCCGCTGACATTCGCCTTCCAATAGAGGACAATGATTGGGTCCACCTGAAAAATGTACAGGCGGACCCGATCGATCCGATCGTGTAAAAGGGGCCTTACAGATTAACTGCCTGACTTTTATCTCTAGAAAAATAATACATTAAGGCCTCATGTACACTGGAGTTTGACTTTTTTTTTTTCTTTCCTCTTAACGCCCCTCTATGTCTGTTAATGCACACATAAGCTTTATAGAAGTGAAGAGGTAGAGGTGTTTAGTGGCAAAAAAAACACTTGTGCCTTCAAGAGAGGAGCATTTTGGCAAAAAAATGCTGAACGCACTTAAACGCAGGTAAACGCGCCTAAGCACTAGGCATGTTTAGCACTAATTCTAGTCAATTAAATAAACACCCAACCACTTGATGCACCTAAATTTGTTTGCAAAATTGCAGCTTAGGTGCATTTTTGAAGCTATATTTATCCTGCCAGGAGAAAAATGTTTACAAAAAGCCCCAGTGTGCACAAAGCCTAAAGCTGCAGGATGCTACAGTTTTAGCAACAGAGGTACCAGGTAATAATAACAAAAAAAAAGAGTTGGATGGTATGGTATAAGAATATACTACTGCTGCAGAATCATTTGAGAACATTTATCAATTCTGTTGCACAGCAGGGCAATGGTGCACAAGGTGGCGTGAGACACACTTTGTAACAATTTTGCTGCAACGGGGGTTATTTACGAAAGACAAGTCCATTTTGCACTGCAAGTGCACTTAGAAGTGCAGTCACTGTAGATCTGAGGGGGACATGCAAGGAAAATAAAAAACAGCATTTTAGCTTGCACATGATTGGATGGTAAAATCAGCAGAGCTTCCCCTCATTTCAGATCTACCCCTTAGATTTAGAGCGACTGCACTTTCAAGTGCACTTGCAGTGCAAAGTGGATTTGCCTTTCGTAAATAACCCCCTATGTTACAGCTTGATTCATGAATTCCATCCTTTGCTGCTCTAAAAGAGACTCTGTGACACAAAGAAACCTGACCCTCACTTAATTATGCAACAGTTTAGAGTGAATTTCTGTCTCATCTCCAGTAATAAATCTGTCTCAGAACTGATTTCCAAGCACAGGGGTCACAAATGATCAGTAAAACTGTTGCATAGACTTTGGTAAAGGAGGGGGTAGCCTGATATGTGTGCATGGCCTCATGCACCCAGGGCGTTTGCCTATCTCTCCTAGATGCCTTTCCAACTGGCAGCAGAATTTTGGCAGTAAAAACACTTTACTATTGTAGATGCGATTTTATATGTCAAGCGTTTTTCCTGCCAAAATTCTGCTGCTCCTGGACGTGGTTTTTTATTTTGCCTCTAAACGCACGGAAATGTAAGCTACCATGCAGCGGTGTTTAGAGGCAGTAAGAAATAAAACACCAGATGCCCCTATCAGCAGCGTTAAAAACTTTCAAATGTGTGGCTAATTTGCTTACTACTGACTCAACCCCAAGCAGTTTAATGGCAAAAAATAAAGTGCGTGCACTCATAAATTAATAGGAATTTGTTTTATTGGATGAGGGGCAATTTTTGAGTGCTATGTTTTCTACAGGATGGTGCAGTGTCTACATCTAAACTTTTAAATGTATAAAGAGTAACTAGACTTTTGTTGAGAAAAAAACATTCCCCTCTGGGTGATCTATGTACATTGCAGAAATTTTAACAAACCCTGTTGCAGATTCCTACCTTTTGTTATTCTGAAAAAATAGCTTTTTGTTTGTGTGTGTCCATGTGCTCAGTGGATCTGTATGGGAGTGGTTGTATAACTATCAATCAGCTGCTGCATCTGCATGGAACTAATAATGAAAATTGCAGGGTCTGCATCCCTTTTGACGTGATTTCCCTTTGAGAGTATCTCACTAAAAATTACATTTTTGTTCCAGGGGAAGCCAAAAATCTGACAACCATTGCAGTACATTTTGAGCACAGTGTGGGAAATTCACAGGGAACGCGGACTTCCCACACTGCATTCTGGTGTGAAGTAGCCCTTACAGTTTTCTCTAAAGCCCCACTCAGATGCGCATTCCTTCTATTTCTATGGGCAGATGAATGTAAACGGATGTGCATTGGTTTACATCCGCCCACATTCAAATCCATTTAGCACCTGTTACTCCTGGGCAGGTAACTTGAAAATGTTGGTACATATTCAATTTCTGGAAGCTGAGACCCGCACATTATACATCCCCAGGTTTTTCTATATCAGTCTATGATTTACACCTAATGCTGTCGTGCTGTTTGACCCCTTTCCCCATCCTTTCATTTTGGGTCTAATTAAGTAGTCACTGGGATGCTACACTCTAGACTTGAAAATGCAACCCTGTTTTGATGCAATGGTTATAAAACTCACAAACCTCCCCCGTTGGTGTGGGATATCAGTTGATGAAGTCATATGAGGTCTACTACCTGAACGTATCAGAGGTTTCTATGTACGTACGTCCCAATCCCCCTCCTTGTCCCCATATGTGCCCCTTAAACACTAATTGTCTTGTCTTCCTTTTGTTTTATTACAGTATGTTCCTTTTTTGTTTACTTTTTTAATGTCTGTTATTTTGAAAAATATAAAATAAAATAAAGATTTTATTTAAAAAAATCCATTTAGCACTGCGCCCTTTTCCTTTTTTGCAAACCTGAACAGGACAGATCGTAGGACCTCTGATGTGAACAGACGAAAATTTGTCCATGTCCGCCTGCCCTTCCACAGAGATTGCAGAGGTCCAATTTTCCTCCATCACAAGACGGAAACAAATTAGGAATAGACAAGGTTGTAACAGAAAAATTACATCTACCATAGAGTCAGGATCCGCCCACATGCCTGGACCGGCCCCCGGCTCAGCCTCTCTGTAAGTCTGAGCCGGCCGCTCCCACCCCTTCCACAGCCCAGTGCGCCAGTGAGCGAGGAGGGAGCAGAGCAGAGAACCGCTGACCGACAGTCATTAGCTCCTCTGCTCACGGAGCTCTGAGAGCCGAGCGATCGGCGATGTTCGATCGCTCGGTTTTCAGTGTTAGAGACGCTGGGGGACATATGCAGCATCGGACTAATGCTGCATCCACCTAGGTAAGTATGAATCTAAAAAAAAAAAAAATACCCATACTTCTCTTTTAAGCCGACCACACATGGATCGAAGTTCGGCCTGTTCAGTAGGGCATGGCTAAATTTTAAACCATGTTTGGGCAGGGAGGTAGTACATAAGTCCATCTACCAATCAACTTCTGTACAACCACCCTGTTTGATTTTCCCTGTTCAATCAGCACTGTAGACTATAGCCTGCAACACTGATCAGTGTAATCTGAAGGCAGGGAGGTCTCCTCACTGTCAGAACACAATAGCTCAGCAGGAAGGATTCCCCCATCTACCCTGAATGTGTGGATGGGAGAATCGAGTTGGTTGGTACAGCTGGTTGAATAAACATAACTGACTCTCTTCTACGGGCTGCCTTAGGACTGCGCTTTCCTCTCCATTTTACTGTGGCTTAACAGAAAGGTTGGAGTTGGGTCATTTTATCATAAATAAATAATGGCCAGTTCACATCTGTGCATTGTGCTGTGCTAAAAACATCAAAAGCATATGTAAAATTGCTCCTTTTAAATGCTATGTAACTGTTCACATATGCACTGCATTTTTTTTACAGGTGTACTGCGCTTTTGATGAGTCCAGCTTGCAGCAACATCAGTTTTTTTTGTGAAAAATGCCCCTTCAATTATAGTCAATGTGGTTTTTGAGTCACATGTCTATTTTTTCCAGGTGCCCAGAGGGGGGAACACATCCAAAATGCATTACCCGTTGCGAAAAATTTTAACATGCGTTAAAGACGAGCTAAAAGCAAGATATGCGTTTTCAAAAAATTCTGATATGAACAGGCCCTAAATCAACTCTTCCTTCCAAACAGAGTTCAGGCAATATTTTAAAGTAGAGATGATTTTACTGCTACCCACCTACTACGCCCCCATTCACACCTTCCTGCAGCTGAACCCTGAATGCGAAGAAATCTTTTATTTCCAATGGTGCCTGTGCACACCTCAGCCTTGTCTTGAGTGAAATAGTACATAGGGGTCAATTCACTAAGCTGTATCGTGTGTGATAAGGGTATCATGTTACTCATTTGCCAAATCATTGCATGTAGTAAACTAAAGAGGAACTGGAGGTGTACCTCTGTGTGTCTGTGTAAATCCAGGAAGTGAACAGGCAGCAGCTACAGCTGCCCACAGTTAAAATGGATACAGGCAGACTCAGGGGAGGGAGATTTTTTGGCAAGTAGAGAATCACAGTAAATATAAAATAATATATAAAATGGTTGGAGGGAAGCTTCAGAATAGCAAAGATGTTTTTATTACAAATTATGTGAGCAGACTGCAGTTCCTCTTTAAGTCCAATTCACAAATGGACCAGAGAGTAAAAAAGCATGCAATAATTACCACCAGGGTTTAGCTGGAGGTATCACATGGTATTTGTCAAAAAACAGCCTGGGGGTCAGGGGATCGAGATGGGATTAAGGTGCTTTGGGGCCATATTGAGGGCATGTGGCTCGGTACGGTTTGGGGGGGGGGGGTGCTTTCCTGACCTACCGGGCTGCATGGTTGGATAAGGGTCAGGAATGGATTTCGTTTTTTTTTTTTTTGGTGGTGTGAGGTTCCCCTTTAAATCCATACCAGACCCGAAGGGCCTGGTAAGGATTGAGTGGGGGGGGGGGACTCATCAGCTGAGTCATCGGTTGTTAAGGACATGGCGGCCGGCTTCTTGGCCCGCTCCTTAGCTATTTGTCAAAAAACAACCTGGGGGTCGCTCGACCCAAAGGCTGTTTTTTTTTAACAAATCCCAGCCTGCTAAATCAAACAAATACCGCATTCGGTATTTACCGCTAAATTCTTAGTGAACTGACATTTCACAACTGATTTTACCGCATTTTAGCTGCCGGTATTTAACTCTTAGTGCATTGACCCCATAGTCTTTTCTTTATCAGGCATAATCGTGTGTTTTTGACCCCCATAGGCATCTTCTGCATTTTTTTTGCCTGTTTTTGTACAACATGTTATAGCAGTCCACTCCTTTATTGGACGTAGAGCTTTGCGTGTTTGTCAAGTGTTTTGCTGATGTGTGTTTAAATTATTTTTATTCATTCAGTTGAAGAATGACAACAATACAAGAGCAACAAACAAAAAATACGCAACTGAGGTGCCGTTAACAATTAATGGCACAGCACGCTTGGAACGCGGTTACATAAACGGGTGACCCCGCCCCCCTCTGACAACACGGGGAAAGCCATAGGGAAGTCCCCGTGCGTCAGAGGAGGGCGGGTAACCAGGTGGCCCCGCCCTTCGTTACATAAGTGTCAGAAGAAACGAAGTGTCACACGGCGGAAGACTCCCACTGAGGCGGATCGTGCGAACGGAGTGGAGAAGAAGCCGGAGGAAGACGCGGGACGAGAAGAGCCGAGGAAGAAGAAGATGGAGAAGAAGAAGAAGATGGAGAAGAAGAAGAAGATGGAGGAAGGAGAAGAACACCGAAGAAAGACCAGAAGAAAGAAGATGGAAGAAGAAGCGAAAAGAAGAAGAAATTAATAAAGGACTTGTCAAAATCCGTCTTTTGTGTTTATTAACCTTTTTGACACTTTTTTGTGAAATGGTAGGGGTACATTTGTACCCCATTACCAATTCACATGGGGGGGCGGGATCTGGGGGTCCCCTTGTTAAAGGGGGCTTCCAGATTCTGATAAGCCAGACAAGGGTAAGGGTTGTGGGGATGAGGCCCTTCTCCCTATCAACATGGAGACAAGGTGCTTTGGGGGGCTACCCCAAAGCACCCTCCCAATGTTGAGTGCATGTGGCCTGGTACGGTTCAGGAGGGGGGGCGCTCTCTCGTCCCCCACTCTTTTCCTGTGGCCTGCCAGGTTGCGTGCTCGGATAAGGGTCTGGTATGGATATTTGGGGGGACCCCACGCCATTTTTTTTTTAAATCGTGGTGCGGGGTTCCCCTTAAAATCCATACCAGACCCTTCAGGTCTGGTATGAATTTTGAGGGGGGGCCCCCATGCCTTTTTTTTTTGCGCGGGGTTCCCCTTAATATCCATACCAGACCTGAAGGGCCTGGTATGGAATTTAAGGTTTCGGGGTTCCCCTGTGGGGAAATTCCATGCCGTTTTTATCAATGAACTTTTATGTGTATTGCCGGACCGACAATTCATTATAGCCGGCACTAGCGATAGTAGTTTTACATGACTTTTTTTCCTTTAGAAATGTCATTTTGCTGTCATACTGTTCTAAACATGGGAAACATACAGGCATACTATAGACACCCCCCCAGGTAAGAAATTTAAAGGAATATTACACTTTTATTGTTTCACTTTAAGCATTATTAAAGTCACTGCTCCCGAAAAAACGTCCGTTTTTAAAACTTCTTTTTGCATTGATATATGTCCCCTGGGTCCCCAAACACTTTTTATGACAATAACTTGCATATAAGCCTTTAAAATTAGCACTTTTGATTATTCATGTTCGTGTCCCATAGACTTTAAAGGTGTTCGCATGTTCGAACTAATTTTTTGCCTGTTCACATGTTCTGCGAACCGAACCGTGGGGTATTCAGCTCATCTATACTCAACAGCGTAGGGAAGCCCATTCCTTTGAACAGGCTGCCCTACGTGAGACAAACACACCAAAAGAAGTTCCAAGATTTTTTCTGCCATTAGGCTTCACACTTTTCTTTTAGGGCACTTTCACACTAGTTGGCTTCAAAATTGCCAGTAAAACGCATATGCATTAATGGAGCATTTTTGCAGCGTTTGCAGTGTAGTTTTTAAAGGACACGTGACTTCACCAAAAATGCTTAGTGGTGGTGTTTTTGAGGCACTTTTGAGGCGGTTCCCATTCATTTCAATTAAGAGGAGGGTTTTGGGTGCGGTTTTTTTTTTAAGCTCCCAAAACATGCTCCAAAGATGCTGTGTGAACGCCCCAGTGTGAACACATTCATAGATATTAATGGGAAAGCATTTTTCTTGAGCTTTTCAGGCACTTTATTTTTAACACTAAAGTGCTTGAAAAACTCCTTTTAAATGGACTTTCTGATCAGTTTTTCAGGCAGACCTGATCGGACGCTCCATTCACTCCTATGGGGCAACGGATGACATGTCCGCTGACACCTGCCGCTATCTGTTTCCGGTGGCGGCCGGTGGTAATTTTTTTGGGGGGGGGCACAGTTGTAGCACCCCCCCCGGTCATTTGGGTCTGAAGGACTTACCCCATCTATGGTGGGCAGCGCCTCTCCCGGGCTCAACCAGTGGCTTTCCCTTCCACTGCTCTCCACGGGCATCACAGCTGCTTCCGTTTCCTCCCTCCTCCTCGGCGGCCAATTGTGACTCTTCGGCCAATCGGAAAACAAGTCCTGATTGGTCGGATTGAGGATCAGTGTTTCAATAGCGAATACTCATTCGCTGTTGTAACACCTAGGTGGGCTCGTAGCCCAGTGCTCTGCGGCCCTATTTTGAAGGCTATTACAGCCTCTGGCTCTAATCAGGTGTTTTTTTTTTAAACAGCTGCTGTAATTTATGCGCCCGGCATCCAGAAAGAGGCCGCACACATGAATAGGGGGTGGCGGCTGTGGATAGAGGGGGTGGCGCCCAAGCGCCCCTAATGGATGGGCCGTCACTGTCCGATCCGCCAAATCCAGACAGATGGTAACCCTATTTTCCATCCATCTGACAGATCGGATGAAAACAGACAGGCGGTCCTGTTTTATCTGATCTCCCCATAGAGGAGAGCAGGACTCGGACAGGTCCATCTCAGCAATGTGAAACCTGCCATCCGCCTACTCAGCGGGGATCAGCGGATCGATCCCCTCGCTGAGCAAGCTGAGTCCGTCACATGGACAAGCCCGTGTCAAAGGATCCCTACTGTTGTGCAATAAAGTGCGTGTTTGGGGTGCCATTAACAATTAATACGCCAAGAGCAACTCGCATTTTTAGCACATTCCCAGAACGCGCAGGTATGAATGCAACTGACGTCTCCCGGCCCTTTAAGGGGTTTAGGATGCTTGGAGGCAGGGCGGGGTTTGGGATCATGTTATCGCCGTGATTGTCTGTCACATGATCGGAAAACTTCCGATCGCAAGCAGCGATTAACTGAGCCGGGAGCTTGCGGGTCTGAATTTGCCCTCATGAACGCAAATATGCGGCCACTCAGCGCCAAGGCCTACCCACTAAGAGGCCGCATATTTGTGTACCGTTGGCGCTTAGGGGTTAAGCACAGTTTATTATGGGGGTGAAGCTGCAAATGGGCGAAAAACACAAGTCATACTTGTGGTTCCATTAAATGTTAATGGCGCCCCAAAAACAGGGCTAATAAATGCACATTTGTCATGTACTGAACGCCAGAAAGGGTCCGGAGCTTCTTTTTGGCAAAAAATTGTGACAAATAAATGTGATGCCGTGGCGTGAATGGGCACTGAATGGCGGAGAATTCTCAGCCCCTCACAATGAGACGCTTGCAGGTGGTAAATGTGACAACTTAGTATTCTTCTATATAGGGCCCGACCAAAAGTATCCTCGCAGAGTACACAGCATACCTCCCAACATTTTCAGATAGGAATGAGGACACCTACTAACAAATGTATGTAGGCATAGGACACGCCCCCTGCCACACCCCCTAACCACTTCCGGACCACTGATTTACGTCCTCACTTTGGGGATGGATATTGTTGCTATGGCAGCAGCTAGCTGCCATAACCCCGGTATCCTCGTGTTTTGGCCGGCGGTCCGATACTAGATAAAAGTGGTCTCTGCGGCGGACTCGCCGTGAGATCACTTTTATCGGTGGCGGGAGAGGGCCCTCCACCGCTTACCGGAGCCGTCGGCTGCGGCGATCCGGTCCTCTCACTGGCTGTGCATGGAGATGAGTGAGGGGAAGATGACCCCCACCCGTCTCCATGATATTGCAGGGCGGAAGCAACGTAAAAACGTCACTTCCGCCCACAGCTCTTAAAGGGCCATTTTTTAAATGACTTTTTTTTTTATTGCATTTTAGTGTAAATATGAGATCTGACGTCTTTTGGACCCCAGATCTCATATTTAAGAGGTCCTGTCATGCTTTTTTTCTATTACAAGGAATTACATTCCTTGTAATAGGAAACAAAGTGACACAGTTTTTTTTTTAAACAGTGTAAAAATAACAAACAAAAGGTAAAATAAATAAGAAAAAAAAATGTTTAAACAAGCCCCGACCCGCCGAGCTCGCGCGCAGAAGCGAACGCATACGTAAGTAGCACCCGCATATGAAAACGGTGTTCAAACTACACATGTGAGGTATCGCCGCGATCGGTAGAGGGAGAGCAATAATTCTAGCCCTAGATCTCCTCTGTACCGCAAAACATGCAACTTGTAGAATTTTTTTAATGTCGCCTTAGGAGATTTTTAAGGGTAAAAGTTTGTCGCCATTCCACGAGTGGGCGCAATTTTGAAGTGTGGGGTATCAATTTAATCTGCGTAACATTCTTTCACAATCTAAAAAAAATTGTCCTATTTTTTTATTCAAAAAAGTGTATTTTTTCCAAAAAAAAAAGTGTGCTTGTAAGACCGCTGTGCAAATACCGTGCAACAGAAAGTATTGCAACGACCGCCGTTTTATTCTCTAGGGTGTTAGAAAAAAACTGTTTTTAACTTGTAAACAACAAATCTAAAAAATAAAAAATCACAAATGCAGCAATTTAGAAATTGGATGAAAGGTTTAGCACTAGTAAACACCTTTTGAAAGATAAAAAAGTGCATGTTATATACAACTATATAGATCAGACCAAAATGAGGGACAAACGTGGATTAAAGAGGGACATTGTTCCAAATCAGGGACAGTTGGGAGCTATGTACACAGTCATTAGTCAGCCCTCACAATACTGAATACAAACATTTGACTGGTAAACATGGCCTCTCTCGGAGGAGAGTGACCTGGCCAGGGCTGACTTCTATCACCTCAGACACGGCAGCAGCAATCCCTCCAATATGCGTCACTTCGTGAGGAGAGCGCGTCACATGACCACGTTGTTCCCGCTCTTTCCTCCAGAGTTTACCAAATGCTTATCAACTCCGTTGATAACACCGTTCGTTCCTTATTTAAACCGACATTTAAAAAAAAACACACACAAATAACAGGTGTTTATAGTATGTTGCGGCGCTGTAAATAAAAAAAAACGTTTTCCCACAAAGAATTTCATTTACCCCCCCCCCTCTCTTTTAGCCTAGTTGGTTGGCCCCAGTCCCCGCGAGGACTCACAGGTGAGAGAAGTCAAGCCTCGCCTTCAAATCACGCGCATCAACATCCGCGCGACAAGCCGCCTCACAACGAGGCTTGACACGCTTAGGAAGGTGGCGTGACGTAACCGGCACAGAGTGTCAGTCACAAGGGGGGCGTGGTGTCGCCCCGCCGAGAGGTCACATGACGCCAGCGGTCCATGTGCTTGTGTGTGTAATTAGGAACGTGTTTGGATGTTTTTATAGCTGTCAGAGCTTGTGACAACATCTTCTATACACTGGAGGGAGATATACTGCTGCATGGCTGCACTGCCCACATCACCTGACCTCCACTCTGGGGACAGCATGCCTGTGATTTATAGTATGCAAAGTCTGGATGGATCACAGTGCTGGGGGCAATGAGCTGAGCTGTATGACGGCTTCACATGCCATTATTTATTTTACATCAAAAAAGTGCCATCAGTATTGTGGTGTGCAATTGGCATCACATGGATTTATTTTTTTTAAGCTCTACAGTGCACTGTGCAAAAAAAAAAAAACAATCAAAATGACTCGGTAAATGTGATCACACAAAGAAAGTGCACTAGGGTGCGTCACTGATCCCCCTCCCTCCCCAAATATTAGGTGGGGGCACTCCAAAAGTGAGACCCCCTGGCAGGGGAGGAAAAATCCTAAGGGCCACAAATCCCCCTAGACCTCAGGCAGCCCAACATTCTGCCGAGCGAGTAAAAAAGTGCACACAGAGAAAAAAATAATCAAGTGTGCTGTACAACGGTCATCTATTTCTTTTAAAGTGACATTAAAGTGATTGTAAAGCTTTGCTTATTAAAAAAGAAACATCTCATACTTACCTCCTCTGTGCAGCTCCTTTTTTACAGAGTGGCCCCAAACCTCGTCCTCTGGGGTCCCTCGGTGGCTCTTCCCCACGTCAGATAACCCCCTAGTAGAAGCTCTCTCCCGGGGGGTTACCTTGCGGGCGTGCTCCCGAGTCCATCATTCGGCATCTATAGCCGCCGACTGTATGACTTTGCCCCGGTGCCCGCGTCATTGGATTTGATTGACAGCAGCGGGAGCCAATGGCTGCGCTGCTATTAATCTATCCAATCAAGAGCCGACCAGAACCCCAGGCAGAGGGAGAGCGTGTCCCTGCCGGATGAAGTTCCAGGGCTCAGGTAAGTAAAATGGGGGCCAGGTGTTTTTCACCTTAAAGCAGAGTTCCGCCGTTTTTTTTTTTTGTTGTTTTTTTTTTAAGTCAGCAGCTACAAATACTGCAGTTGCTGACTTTTAAAATATGGACACTTATCTGTCCAGGGCGCCCGCGATGTCAGCACCTAAAGCCGATCTGTCCCTCGGCTCTCGGGTGCTGCCGCCGCCATCTTCGGTAAGGGAATTTAGGAAGTGAAGCCTTGCGGCTTCACTTCCTGGTTCCCTACTGCGCATGCTCGACTCACGCTGCGCATTCCCACTGGTCCCTGCTGTCACCTGGGACCCGTGTGTCTCCCAGAAGACAGCGTGGGGACATGAAGTGGCGTAGATACCCGCAGGCGGTGCCGGTATCTATGCCTGGAAGTGGGAGCAAGATACCTGTATTAGACAGGTCTCTGCTCCCCCCTGGGAGGGTTCCGAAAAGTGGAAGTTCCATTTTTGTGTGGAACTCCGCTTTAATGCATAGGATGCATTAAGGTGAAAAAACACAAATGGTTTACAATCCCTTTAAAGTGTGTGTGTTTTTTTTAACATATACATGATATACTTACCTGCTCTGTGTAATGGTTTTGCACAGAACAGAGCAGCCCAGATCCTTCTCTTCTCGGGTCCCCCACCAGCACTCCATAGTCAGGTTGAAAAAAGACACAAGTCTATCTGGTTCAACCAATAAAAGGGGGGGGGGGGGGGGAATCATACAGGCCGGGTTCACACTGGTCGATCAGACTTTGCCCTGTGACATTGGTCCTACATCGTTCCTACTTCAGTCCTACTTCCATCCGACTTCCATCCGACTTCAATGAACAGGATAAGATTTTGCTCCAACTTTAAGGAAGTCTGACTTGTCCTTTGATGAATCAAAACAATCCCAGCGTGAAATAAATTCCTTTTCCTGCTGCTGTAATCACCATGTCGGATGTCACAAGTCGGATGGTTAGGACGAGGATCCGACTTTAATGATATTGAATAGGCTGGAATTGGACCAATGTAGTGCAGGAACCTTTTTCAAAGTCGGACCGAATTTTGTCCAATCAGTTAAGACGGCTCTCATAGGGAACCATTGATTTGTACATGCCATGCAATGTGTGCTCACAAAGTCGGATCGTTTGTTGTACCAGTGTGAACCAGGACACAATCCCATATACACAATAATATACCCACAGTTGATCCAGAGGAAGGCAAAAAAAACCCCAGCAAAGAAAGATCCAAATTGCTCCAGCAGGGGAAAAATTCCTTCCTGATTCCCTGAGAGGCAATCTGATATTCCCTGGATCAACTTTACCTATAAATGTTCGTACCCAGTTATGCCGAGTGCCTCCACATCAGATTGCTCTGGGGGCAACCAAGCAGGCGCACTCCAGACATCCCTGGATCGAGAGGGGGCTCAGATATGTATTAAGGGGGGGTGCTTCACACTGAAGGTTTTTTACCTTCATGCATAGAATGCATGAAGGTAAAAAAACCTTGTGCCTTTAAAACCATTTTAAAGCTGAACTCTGAGCAAAACAAAGTTATTTGAAGCTTACCAGTCCTTAGATGTGGTGGCTGCTACACAGCATACAGAGACGGGCACTTTGGCTTGTCGCTCTATTCCAAGTTAGAGTTGGTCTTTATTACCTCCAGTTTTGTTATCTTTGTTTTGTAATTATTTTTTTTTGCTTGAAGCAGTAAAAGCACCACGTTTTAAAGTGGCACTACGAAGTAGAACAAGAATCTGCCGCATGTGTCGGTAAAGCCACCAAAACTGGCAACAGGGATTTTTGAATCTGGCACAGGTCACTTTAAAGGGCCATACCCCCAGAAGAATGTCATTGGAGCATTATTAAAGCGGGGGTCCATCTATCTATCGTTTGTTTGTTTTTTAGTTCATTCAGAAACTTTTCTTCTCAGCATTACATACTCACATGTTGTGTGTAATATGTCCGCCTGTGTCAGATTTCGTCGGAAAGAATAACTTATATTATTCACTGCAGGCGGTTTCCATCTTCATTGTGGGCATTTGAAGCCCACAAGCATTTATTTCCTGGGTGTGGTGAATGCTGTGCTCCCAGCATTCACTGCTCGTTCCCGCACATGCTCAGTGGCATCCTGGGATGCCTGAGACTAGCTCCCAGGAGTCTGGGAGAGGCTAGAAACACGCCTACTCCCACGGGAGGAGAACCAGGAAGTGCAAAGAAGAATAGAAAAATAAAAGGTAATTACGGCGATTTCAATTTTTTTAAACGGCATGTCAGCATCTAGGCAAGGAAGAGAATACATACAGATATTGTTCAAAATTTGGGTGGAACCCCGCTTTAAATACCCCTCTGTGGCTTTTCCAGAGGGCTATTCAGCTGCTGTGCAAGTTCTGGAATTCACTATACCTTATTGAATTCCTCCAAACTTTTTGAGATGGGAATGAGGGACACCTATCAGCAAAAGTATGCAGGCATAGGACACACCCCTGCCACGCCCCCTTAATGGAGAATTGTACAAAAAATTTAAAAGATTGGTTAAACCCACACGTGCTTTTTTCACCACTATTCCTTTATATTGGCTTTTGGCATTTACAAATGCAGCAATTTAGAAATCAGATAAAAGGTTTAGCACTAGGAAACAGTTTTTGATAGATAAAAAGTGCATTTTATATAAATCTATATAGATCAGACCAAAATGAGGGACAAATGAGAAGGAATGAGGGGCAAAGAGGGACATTGCTCCAAATCATGGGCAGTCTCTCGAAATCAGGGACAGTTGGGAGCTATGCTTATTGGTTTCAGCAATGCAGGCTGCATAGCCCAGAGGTCATGGGCTTTCCAACCCTCTGTCTTATTAGGTCATTACATTATGTACAGTATATCACTATCTTTTTATTGAGGGGCAGAACAAATAACTAAACAGAATAGTGTCACTCCTCCAAGTTCTACCATGCGTTCCTCTTTCTCATTTAATTGACAACAGCATTTAATATAAGTAACAAGTGACAGATAAAGTAGCGGAGGACAGTTATGATTACGGTGGGTGTAGAAGAACCTTTATTACATGTCCATTTCTTGATGAGGATTAATTAAAAAAAAAGTTATTATAGAGATTTTTCTGCTAGGGAATGATGATATCACTTCCCTCAGACAGTAGTAACTCCTTCATCGCCCTCTTCTAATGTTGATGAATAGACTCTACAAAGTGGCATATGGATAATATGTATTCTGCAAAATGGAACACAGATTCACACATGTGCATGCAGGGATAATTTTGTTACTCGGAATTTCAGAGTATGCATTAAAAAAAAGATACTTTACTTCTGTTCTAAATTCCCTTTCTTGTTGTAGGGTGTGCGCAGTGGCATATCTACCCTGAGGCAAACAAGGCATTTGCTTTGGGCGGCA